>OU893344.1:2721104-4081657 GCA_918026875.4 Diatraea saccharalis | reverse complement strand
AAAGAGACAAGATCGCCAAAGGGGTGGTCGGCCACGCTATGTGGGGACGCCTGCGAATATCAAAATCATTCGAGAGCGACTTCGCCTTAATCCAAGTCGCACTCAGAAGAAACTCGCTCTGCAGACTGATATTCCGCGCGTTTCAGTGAACAGAATAATGAAATATTCTTTATGGATTGAATTAGAGCTCAGGGTCCGCCCGAAATCCAACCCAAACTTGGACTCATCGAAGTGAACAAAAGCGAATTCCGCTGGAAAAGATCTGTATTACAAAAACATGAAGGATCATTTTCAATAAAATATGAACATAAAACTGAAAATTTTAGAAATATTTAAAAAAATACGCAAATTTGATTACGTCTCAAACTTATGAACACCCAAGGTAGGTATTCTAGGTATTTTAGAATTCATGTTTAGGTTTTTTAATACGACACCGAATCGTTCGCCAGTCTTATCCATCTTATGTGCAGCGACCCTTACTTATCAAAACGAAAAAACGTCTTATTTATTAAAACGAGGATTAACTTTAGGACTAGGTTTAAACCATTACCCGTCCAAAATAAGTCAACACGATTTGTCGTTTTCTCTTCTGTCATTATCAATTTGCTTTAGGCGGTCATTGTTTTTAGTACTAACTTTAGTCTCCGTATTATAATAAGACGGCGGTCTATTAAAACACTGATCAATACTCGATGCGGCAATTCAAAATGATTCATCTTTTTTGAAATGATTTAAGTGCCAATATGACACGTATAACAACCTTCCTTTTACAGAACTAATTAGTTAATACCGGTCCTGTTAACAAGAAAACAGACTGAATTTTAATGTAATTAACCAACGAAATCAATTAGGACGAAATTCACAATTGAGTAACACACGCCGAGTACAGAGAGCAATCTTATGATCTTTTCCTTGTTGTAAACTTGTTTCTCGTTACAAGCTTTCGTAGTACTTGATGAAATTTTAATATCATATGTGTGTAATGAGTTTCAACTGAAACCGCTTAAATGTTTATTAGATTTCAATTGAGTTGGAGATGAAGTGTGCATTATTAAATATGTGTCAGAAATTACAGAAAAATATTTTTTTTCTTGCTAATTGATTCTAAAAAAAGGAAGGCGAAATATTTAAACGACAATTATATCTGTTCTTCTATTATTATTTTTTTATTAAATTATGCTCTTATGAATTAATTTGTGGTGTGCTATTGCTTTTTATTTAATATGTAGTATTTTTCTCTATTTTATTATATTGGATTCTTATTTAACATGCTTGCGTGGATGGGTGAGGAAGATCTCGATGGACGAAGTTTAGTTTGCGAAACTTTACTTTAGAAGTTAAGAAATATTTTAGAAGTGCCGCCCATCTCGAGGTATTTCGATTTTCGAAAGACACGTTAAGGTGTTTATCCTAGCAATATACTATACCTACAGTCATTAACACATTAATCTACACTGGGTTCACTGGGATATTTCCCCGTTTGTGATTCTTATCTATCTGGAACTAGCATTGAAAACATAAATAGGCCGAAAAGGTTACCTAAATGATGATCCAAGAAGTCAAGACATTGCAATCAACTAAGTAGAATCACATTAAAGAGACAATTCTCAGAGTTGATTTGGCATTGGTAGGCTATTCTAACATTAGTCTCCAATTACCTACATAGGTATTAGCATCAAAATTATTTTTCAAAACGTATTTATAATCTCAATTGATAATGTTTTAATTTTTATTGTAAATAGAGTATTTTTTCCAACAATTATTTGTTTTAGAACCTCTGGCTTATACCACACATCAGTTTCCATTCACTTTTGACATTGAATTTTAGTTCTAGCATTGGCATCGATCGCTTTCCGATTGGATGTTGTAAAAACTATATGGCGTTCTGTTATACCAATATGTTGATATTTAGCAGTTAATATTTACGTAATGGTAATAAAAACTGTTTCATGGATTTTCGTAATAATTTTAAGATTGTATTTAAATATAAGGTAATAATATTATAATTGGTATACTTAAGTTCTTAAAGCTTCATGAAAAAAAAAATAATAATACAAAATTAAATACAATTGATATGAACATGTAATGGTAAATAAATATGATTTTTATAACGTCAAAATTAATTATCCAAAACGCTCAACTCAAATATTTTTGTTAATAAGTAATCCTTAGTGAATTTCAGAACATATTCAGTAATAAGATGAGTAATTAATAAGATCCAGCATTGATGAATAAAAATAAACTATCGCTGCATATTGTAGCTATTTTGACATAATTTTTTTCGACCACTAAAATTTACGTGAACAAACAGTGAAAGACAGAAACTTTATCACTTTATAAATAAGTATTATAGTAAAGATGTAGTGTTAGGAAATGTGTATTTTATATTTAGTGCATTGCATTGCATGTGACTTAGAAATTGAATACATTTTCAGTTAATATTATTGACAAGCACCATGACAGGCATGCCAATATGGAAGGAATAGACCCATACCATTGAAAAATTAGTTTACATACATCGATAAACGTATATTAAATTAGTTAAATGTAAATAATCAATAATCTGTCACAACAATTCATTTAATAAACAAAAAGGTCGGTTTGTCGATGGGAAATTTCATGTTATGCAAATAGCTATTCAAGATGACCAAAATTACAAGGTTGAGTTATTGTTCGAAGCGTGAACAGATGTTAGTTATGGAATTATGCTCTCAAAGTCACCTTAGTTTTGCACTTGTCTCATCTTTTTTATGGTGCGTTAAGACGCGTGTGTGGATGAGTCTTTAGGAAAGTAATATGGCTTGCCAAAGATAGTATATTTATGAAACTAAACTCTTTAAGAGCTATAAACAAAAGCTATGAAAGTACATAACATTTCTACATAGCCGTTGAACATATGCTTTGTAATATGTAAAGGAAAATATGATATCTTTTGTTTTCTGCGATGACACAAATATAAAGGTCATCTGTTAATTGATATGGGACCACCTCGGAAAAATCGTTGAATATACAAAAATCAAATCATGTATAGTTCTGATCAGACTTCAGATACGTTATATATACTAATAATAATAGTTGATATATTATAGAAAATAAATTTAAAATGTAACCATCTCTCGGCCTACAAGCGCCATATTTTATACCTACTTATGTTAATATAGCTTTTTTGGTTTAACCTTAACGCATGACTTCATTTACTTCTTACTACAGTTAGTCACGTTTCATAGGCGCTAGCGCCTGACTGATTCATAGTACCTAGATAAATAGGTGACCAAAATCGACCCAGGGTCAACTGACATGCTCGCCGAGAGACCTTCAAGATAGTGTATGATAGTGTAACCGCTCCTAATTATCAGGACGTAACATATTTATTCCTTTGCCTATTTCAGTTCTAGTAAAATTAAAAAGATACTTTTGAATTAAAGTGAATAGTATAATTTTGAAAATATTTAGCACGCTCGGTCTGCAAAACGATTCTTAAGCAACTTTCACAAGGGCCAGTCATAGGATGGGTGCCAAATTTTATTATCTCGAGCTTCTTCGTACTTCGCACGGCACAAGTCGTTAACACTCATAAATCCGCACCGCGTGAGTAATGTTCCAATCTCCTATCCAAATTCGATTCCAATCATAGGGAATGCCTGAGCCCTAGTAGTGGCGACATTAATAGGTTGGTAATTAGTAGTATTTAGAAGAGGATTTCAATTTGAATAAGATCTCATTTCTAACAATTAATCAGTACTGAACACACAGATGCAAGTCTATCAGACTGTAAATATTCTCCAGTACTCCAGGCTTAAAATTTTCTGAAATATTATGTAGAACGAAACAACAGCTTACTAAATCTAAGTTAGTCTATTGAGTCATAAACACGAGGTATTTATAAAAATTCACTAGTTGATTCAGTGTGTGGGCGCAGCCTTGTTTCTCTATATAAGGCTGTATACACGTAGGATGCAACCGCTAACTTCACGATTTTTTTTCTGTGTTCATGTAACTGTTATTGTATAGAAGTTATTTTTTAAATTTAATTTGGAAATTGTGCAGACAAGTAATAAAAGTCTAAGTCTAATTAAAATGTTTATCTTATATGATTCCATGATCCTTGGTGTTCTGTTCTTGTTTGTGAAGTATACGTCGATTTTTTTGCTTCGGCATTAATAATAAAGACTATAAATATTTTTTATTTGGATCAGTTAAAGTTTGACTGCCTTATAATGCCTTTTGCTTTAAGATTCATTAGTACTTAATATTTATAAGAAAAATGGTGCTATCATGTTAGAAATACAATCTCAAACTCATCGATAAGTGCAGCGCTATAGTACAGCTAGTACTACTAGCACAGAAGTTAAAACAAATATAATCTAATGGAAAAGGTAATAAAGTATTTTTTCATTTATAGCAATGCGACTTGTAGCTTTTTATAATTTGAATACTTATTGTACGATATTAAGCAGGGGTTGGCGACTCACCGCAAGCGATCCTTTACCGCCACGGGTTCCGAGGGCTGGGTTCTGGAACGGGGTGCGTCGACGCGGTTACCAGCGAATATATCATACACGATATATAGTCCATAGGCACTGATCCACCGTTCTTCCGAAATGTCCTTATTCTCGATAACGAACAATTCACCAAGCTCAATCAAAATTAGGTGCGCGCAGTTAACAATTTGAAATCACAGTAGTAAACCGTCACCCAAGGATTAAGGGTGGGGATTTGGAACGAAGACAGCTAATCGCCTTGCCCATAGACAATAAAAATTTTACCCACAGTTGTGTTGTCTTTGTATAGCCAATTATCAATGATCTGTTTCGTTACGGAACATGCCGCTCACCTTAAAGGAACGTGCCTTTAACATTAAATGAACAAATTGAATATTAAATTTAGAACAAAATAAAATATAAATAAAAAACTTAGAACTAAGATTCGATATGCAACGATTAATTGTTTATTCGATAGGGAGTGGACACACCTTTACAACAGGTCGCTTGTAAAATGTATTGCCCCTTTGTAAAGTCACCACACGAGTAACATTATCCGAACCTGGATGTAGAGCATGGACACGTGCTAGTTTCCATTGTAATGGTGGCAGGTGATCATCGCAAACTACCACAATAGTACCCTCACGAATAGAAGACCCGCGAGTCTCAAACCATTTTTGACTTTGCTGAATCTCATGAAGATACTCTCTACTCCATCTCTTCCAAAAATGCTGAACGGACTGCTGTACCCAGCGCCAACGCGTAAGTCGATTAGTATTCTCGTCCACCAAAGAAACATCAGGCAAAGCAATCAAAGGTTCTCCTATCAGAAAGTGTGATGGAGTTAAAGGAAGCGGATCAGGCGAAGCACTGATTGCACAGAGTGGACGCGAGTTCAGTATAGCCTCTATTTGACATAGGAGGGTATGCATCTCGTCATATGTTTGAGTACGAGTGCCAATAACACGATGTAGATGATGCTTAAAACTTTTGACACCCGCCTCGAATAGCCCACCGAAATGACTTGCGTATGGTGGCTGAAAGTGCCACGTTAGGCCTTGTTTAAGTGTCTCTCGATTTAAATTAGCCTGTACAGAGTCGCTGTTTAAGAACGCGAACAAATCCCTTAAATAATTATTACATCCGACAAAGTTCTTCCCACAGTCCGAAAAAATATCAGTACATAAACCTCGACGGGATGTGAAACGCCGCAAAGCCGCGAGAAAAGCTTCCGTGGAAAGCTCGGACACAAGCTCTAAATGTATGGCCTTAACGCTCATACATACAAAAACTGCAACGTAACATTTCACAACTTTAGCATTGCGCACCTTATTTGCACGTACGTAAAAAGGACCCGCGTAATCTACGGCGGTCTTAATAAAGGGTCGCGAGGGACGTAAACGAGTAGCAGGTAACGGTGCCATACGTGGCTGATTAGACTTAGGACGAGAGCGAAAACAAATAACACAGCGATGTATGCGCTGGCGCACGATATCGCGACAAGAAAGTATCCAAAAACGTTGTAATAATAAGTATTGGACTGTTTGTGGGCCGGCATGTAAATACTTTATATGCGCATCGTCAATAATGAGATTGGTTAAAGTATGTTTTTTCGGTAAAATTAATTGATGCTTTGATTCAAATGGTAAAAGAGACTTATGAATTCTGCCTCCCACACGTAAAAATTGATTTTCATCCAGAAATGGCGTTAAACGACGTAATTGATTTGAAGGCAATTTACCCTTTGAAATGTTTTCAATGTCATTACTGAACACACTATGTTGCACTAAATAAATAAGTTTTTTTAAGGAAAAATTATATTCCGGCACAGTTATATAATTAGGGCAAGATTTAATGTGTTTTTTACATTTGAAATAAAATCTAAATATTATTGCAGTAACGCGAACAAGTTTTCCTAACGTAGAAAATCGAGAAATTATCTCTACATCCGGTAAGGGATCCAGTGTAGTTAAATTAGTGTTAATCAAATTAATATTGAGACGCTTTTCCTCTTCCGTTGTATAGTAAGACTTTGATTCCGGCCAGCAAGCTTCGTCCTGTCGGAGCCAACTTGGACCTTGGAACCACAAATCATGTTCTATAAATACGCCAGGTAGCATACCACGAGACGCAGCATCAGCAGGGTTATCGGTCGACGGTACATGTCGCCAGCAGTTAACGGGAACGCGTGAAAGAATCTCGCTAGTGCGATTAGAAACAAATGTTTTCCATTCATGTGGTGGCGAACGTAACCACGCTAACACTATGGATGCATCAGACCAAGCGTAAACTTGATCACCCTTGACGTAATCTGAGTAGGTAACTAACACCTGCTGTAGTAGTTTTGACAACAATAGGGCTGCCATAAGTTCGAGACGGGGAATAGTAAGACGCATACGAAGTGGAGCGACTCGAGTTTTGGCTATAATAAGCGAAGTACGAACATGCCCGTCTTTGCCCGTAAGGCGTATGTATACACAGGCGGCAAAAGCCTTTTCTGAAGCATCGGCAAAGCCATGAATCTGAACAGATCCTAAATCAGAAAAAATGTGCCTTGGGAACGACACATTCGAAATAAATGGTAACTGACTACTAAATGATTTCCATGAATTAACAATATCAATCGGCGGTGCTTCATCCCAACCTATATTGGCTATCCACAAAAGTTGGATCAAATGTTTGGCATATAAAGTAACTGGCGCTAAAAGGCCCAATGGATCGTATATTTTAGCTATCTCGGAAAGAATAGCGCGCTTGGTGCTTAAGCAAGGTGATATTTTGACATTAAAATTGAAACAGTCGGAAATAGGGTTCCATTGAAGTCCAAGGACCTTGACCTGTTCATCGTGTTCCATTTCGGCGAATCGGACTTCATCGAGCCGCTCACCATGAGAATCTGGGGGAATTACTGCAGCAAGTACCTCTGGTGAATTACTATGCCACTTTCGAAGCTCGAAACCCGCCGTCTTACAAATATTAATAAGCTCTTGTTGAACTACTAAAGCTTCATGAACAGTAGAGGCACCGGAAGTGACGTCATCTACGAAAACATCATTTAATAAAACCTTAGAAGCAAGTTTGAATCGTGAAGCCTCATCTATAGCCAATTGCTGGATAGTTCGGAGAGCCAGATATGGAGAGCAATTCACTCCAAATGTGACTGTAGAAAGACGATAATCACGGATAACCTCATCAGGCGACTTCCGCCATAAAATGCGCTGAAAATCCCTATCTTCCTTTCGAACTAAAATATTCCTAAACATTTGTTTGATGTCAGCAGTGAAGGCCACTGAATGAATACGAAATTTTAAAATAACATTAACTATATCTAAATGAAGTTTAGGACCTGTCAACAAAATGTCATTCAATGAGTAGCCACTAGAAGTTTTACACCCGGCGTCGTAAACTACTCGAGTGCGAGTGGTCTCACTGGATTCTTTGACCACGCAATGATGCGGAATATAATAAGTGGCCCCTGATGTCGGCTCGCCCTTAACGGGCTCCATGTGCTTCATATCCAGATACTCTTGGAGACAGGCATGATAGTCTTCCTTAAGCTTCGGGTTTCGCTCGAGACGAAACTCTAACTTACGAAAGCGCGCAAGTGCAGTTTGACGGGATTCGCCTAGAGGGGGAGCCTCCGGCTTAAAAGGCAAAGCGACCACGTATCGCCCCGTTGCGTCACGTATATGCGTCTTTTGAAAAAAGGATTCGCATATTTCTTCATCAGGAGTGTAACTCCGTTTTTCAGGAAGTGACTCTAATTCCCAAAATCTCTGAAGGTTGTCATTGTCAAATGAACTAAAACAAACTTGAAGTTGAGACGGAGAGGAAACAATATCTAGTTTACCTAACAATAAATAACCGAATATACTATTTACTGCTATCGGTGAACCTGGTAAGCCCGTAATGACGTCACTCAAAAGCACATGGGATAGTATATCCGCTCCTAATAACAGGTCCACTGGCTGTGGCGTATGAAAAGCGGGATCCGCTAAATTTAAATCTTTTATATGAGGCCAACCAGTGTACGGTAACTGCATACTCGGCATTTGTGAAATTAATTTGTTTAAAATTAAAAGATTTACCGGAACTAAGGGTTCTAATCTACCCTTAGGCGCGATATTACAATTTATAAATCCTTTGCTACGCGCCGCTTCACTATTGCCTATACCGAACACAGAAACATTAACATGCCCGCGCATCAAACCCAGACGCTGCGCACACGCCTCAGTGATAAAACTCGCCTGACTTCCAGTGTCTATAATGCAGCGAACGGTCGCTATTTTCACCGCACCTATGCATACGTCGACGAGTGCCGTAGACAATAGCACCGTAGTCGTACGAGCGAACGCGGCATTGGACGCGCAACAATTATGAATCACGTTCTCACCGGCGGGAGCAACGCACTGCGGATCATTCGTGGTAGCGGTTACAGGCATCTCAGCTACCACTGAAGGTGGGAGCGAGACTGCATTATTTGCAGATATTTTATTATCAGTAATCGGTAACGATTTACTTGAAAAGTGAATTAATGTGTGATGTCGCTTATGACATGTACGACAGACAAAACTAGAATTGCATTGATTCACATCATGCCCAAAATGCAAACAATTATAACAAATATTTTTCTTACGAACTAAAGCAAATCTATCTTGAGGGGATAAGTTTAAAAATTGCGAACACTTTGTCAACGTATGTTGAGCATTACAACATAAGCAATTTCTATTCTTATGATTCTGTTCATAAGACCGATTATCATTCGACGGTTTTGAAACTGGTGTGACATTAGCAGCAAACGAACGAAGTTGCCGTTGCTGCAACTGGTTTTCTACGCGATTATTGTGACGGTGGCGCATATTCACATTAGCCACACTAGATAATTTATTGTACTGTCCGCTGTTAGTCGAACAGATAATTTCCTCAGCTGATATTTCGCGTTCTAAGAAACAAATCAATGTGCTAACGTTTGGAATGTCGGACGAATTAGTTAAAGAACGTTCATAAGATTTACGAGTGTTAATAGGTATTTTTCGTAACAAAATGCTAAGTAACAAAAAACTCCATTCGCTTACGGGAAAGTGCATAATCTCCAGTGCTTTAATGTTTTCTTGGTAGACATTTAATAAATTACGTATACTTTGAGACGATCTATCGGAACACTGTTCGATGTCGAGAATTCTGTCAAGGTGTTTTGAGGCAATAACTCTTTTATTCTCATAACGAGATATCAAAATATTTAAAGCTACCGAATAGTTCTCGTCTGTAATAGGGATAGATTTAATTAAATTGTGGGGTTCGTTGTGTACCGTAAGTAATAAGTAACGGAATTTTTCCGCCTCTGTGTAGGCACTGTTTAAATGGACTAATGATCGAAACAAATCGAAATAGGAAGGCCAATCCGTAGGATCGCCGCTGAAATTAGGCAAAGGCAAAGTTGGTAAATTCTTATTATAATTAGATGACTGAACTAAAGGCGTTATTAACGGACGACTCATACGTCGTTGCTCTTCATCCACCCTCTTTAAATTATTTAAATTAGTGATAATAGCGTAGTACAAATCATTGAAATCGTTGCGTATCTTAATCTGTTCCTCTTTGTTAAAAGACCTTAACTTGATTAACGTTTTTTCAATTTTAGTTTGAACTTTATTGAATTTACGTTGGTGAGAATTTAAATCAGTAGTTCGCGAGCGAAACTGTTGGACATCTGTCGCTGCGAACTGTAATGTTCGTTTTAACTCATCGAGAATAAGATCTCGTTCGAATAAATCTTGTTCACACGGCGATTCATCATCAGACATTTTGCGTAACAAAGATGACTGCTTCGAATTCGCTGCGTCACTATCCATGATAATAAGTACGTAATACTGTTTAGAGACAACACAACTGAAAGATAGCAATCCGGTTCGAACGGATCAAAAGAAATTATGTACGATATTAAGCAGGGGTTGGCGACTCACCGCAAGCGATCCTTTACCGCCACGGGTTCCGAGGGCTGGGTTCTGGAACGGGGTGCGTCGACGCGGTTACCAGCGAATATATCATACACGATATATAGTCCATAGGCACTGATCCACCGTTCTTCCGAAATGTCCTTATTCTCGATAACGAACAATTCACCAAGCTCAATCAAAATTAGGTGCGCGCAGTTAACAATTTGAAATCACAGTAGTAAACCGTCACCCAAGGATTAAGGGTGGGGATTTGGAACGAAGACAGCTAATCGCCTTGCCCATAGACAATAAAAATTTTACCCACAGTTGTGTTGTCTTTGTATAGCCAATTATCAATGATCTAGACGGTTTTCTGCTTCTTCTCACGTCCTGTTTCATAATATAAATTAACCTTATTGTTACGACAGGGGTTAAAACATAATGTGGCATCTGTACCGCAGAATTATCTATTACGTTATATTGATTACTCGATTTTCACGCTTACCGCAAACCGAGACATAACGAATCCTAAAATAAGATTATATAATAACTGTTGAAATTTATGCAATGAATATCTTGCAGGAAAAAAATAATCTGTCATTTTTCTTTGTAAGATAATAATAAGTTTTGATATGGAAAATAGGGCATTTGTAAAAAAACGCAACCCTCACTTTTAAATCTACTTTTAACAAACGCGGATTGTTTTTATCCGGCATGTTTTCTTAGTAAATTATGATATTGATTTATGAAAAAAAATAGTGTTTTTTTTCTATTTTTCTCGTTTCATTAATTTTCGTGTCTTAAAAAAGATATATAAATAGATAAATTGCTCACTTAGTTCACTTTACGATTAGCAATTTGAAAATTAATTTTTATTTATATAATAATACTGATCAACGGAAATATTAATGTGTCTGCATATAGGTCTATAAGTATATAGCATCTAGCGTATGGGTACAATATGTCATTTATCTGAATACAAAAAAAGGTAATTTCATTAATGTCTAATGAATGATTCTGTTAAAGCTCTGAAAATTATTTATTGTTACAATTATAATTTTACAATAAATAAAATGAAAATGTTATTAGCATTCGAAAAAAACTCTTGACTTCTTTATATTTAATTATGAATACGACCTTGAATTGTATGGAATTAAGTCGCAATCGACGTCCACCATGGCAAAGGCATATGCTGGGTATAAATATATATATCTGTGGCACTTAATAAACTTTCTCCGGTTTTACGCACCGATTGTTGACGATCTGCGATTACTCGGATTGTGAAATTTAACGATAAGTCGGAATTAAAAAAAGATTACGGTTTTCTGCACTAAATTTAAAAAGAGGAAAGGTCGTTTATTATTATTCTATGCATTGAAAAAGTTCCGAAACCCCTGGATCTTTTTAGCAATTACTTTTACCTGCGGAAAGCGACAAATATTCGCCCGCGTGGACCCTAGGGAAATATTTAGTGGGATAAAAATCTAAGAAAAATCTAAGTCAGCTAACACCCTATCTGTATACCAAATTTCATCAAAATCCGTTCAGTAGTTTCGGCGTGATTGTCGTACAAGCATCCAAACATCTAAACATCCAAACAAAGAAACTTTCACATTTATAATATTAATAGGATAGGATAGGATAATAGGATTAATAGGATTGTCTAAGCTTAAAGTCCAGACCATGAAATTGATCTCTACCATAGTAACTGATATTAATCTGAAGAATCTGTGAGGCTAACAAAAATTAGCCTGTTAAAACAAAGCCCAGAATACTCCGAGAGCCCGACACCTCGTCAACTTTAAAAGTAGGCGCCAGAGCCGCTGAAATCTTAAAGGTAGTTGCACATTAAATGACAAAGTGCAAATCCGACAAGTTTATATGCCATGATTGGTAAAGAACCATAATAGTCTGAATATAAATAAAATGTAAAATTATATAATGTCGGTTAGCGCTATATATATTTCATAACAACACTAGGTTTATATTACTCTACGATAAATTAGCAATGTGTGATGAACAAGATGACCTTTCACCATGTGGCAACATTATAATATTAATGTTTATTATTTATAAGAATATTATTACAAAGTTGATTGTAAAACTAAGACAGGTATTAGAAACTTCACAGACAAAGCAAGTTAATTTTTCAACATTTATGATCTTTTATATGCAACGTGCGATTGTGATAATAGGTATATGAAGAAAGAATGAATTGAAGGTAAAATTGAACATTAATTATAAACAAATAAATATTTTTGAAAATTATAAATAAATCCGCTTTTTATTCTGATGGTATCGAAAATGTTGTGGGTATACTTATGCACAGTGTTTTTGGGTTAAAATATAAAACCTTTATTTTCATATTTAATCAATTGTGTATTCACGATACTATACTGATACATATCTTAAACGAATTATGTTTAAAAAATCCACCAGCCTTAGGCACCCAGAGATTGACTTTGAGCCCTTTCCTTTCGCAATCCGGGTGACTGCTCTACTCATTGAGCTACCCAAGACCAAATAACTTTTCAAGCACTTCTTACTTTTTACGTCTAGTGAACGAATTTTCATCAATATTGCAATTTCCCCTCTTTATAATATTAGTGTAGATTCATTACGGAAATTTAAATTACCCAATTATTAATTACGCTTTTTTAAATTACCCAATTAAAAGCAAGGAAATTTTTGTCGAACATACTTAATTGAAAAGATCATGTGGACGGGGAGCTTAATTACGCATGGAAGAAATAAATGTACACAAAGCAACATACCAGATATCTCTGCAATCACATTTGAACTTAACTACAAATGAATTAAGACAGAAATTGATTATAGAAATTTAGCGTTTTGTAATGACCTGATATGCTTCTGTGTGTACTTTATGCAATATTGCATCCATTTTATCGGTGCTGGTCGCTAATGATCGTAAAGACAAAAAAGTCTTTCGATGTCATAATTATTTCAATTTCTTGAACAATTGAATCATATTCTTAAAAAAAAAAAGTTTTAGAAAATAGTAAAAGTATATTAAAGGTAATAAAATAAGTCATGCGTTTATAGTAAAGAAGTAATAGTAAACACAGCTAAATTAGAAATAAATTAACCTATAAAAAGTTTACAGTAAAACATTAACCTATGCCATAAAGGATTCTAACAAGCTTTGTATTGTAAGTAAACATATGTCTGTCGTCCAACTTGACAACAAGTAACGAGATATCAGTTCCAAGGTTATAAACTAGACCATAGGTTTGCTTGCAACAATTCACATTAGTTCATAATATGTACTATTGAGAAAATGACAGACAAAATTATTTTAATTTATTTTTGGACGTGAAATATAATGATTAAATGTTTTGTAATCGAATAATTTATTAAATATGAATGTATTATATTTTATCATAAATATCATTTTGTTTTAATTATCGTTTTACTTGCTTTGTTCTGCTTTCAAGAATCTGATCGTAATTTTAGCTTACAATATCTTACAGCCCTCTAAATTTTTAAAATAGTCTTAATGTAAAAAAAAAACATAAAATGTATTAACGAATTAAAAAATAACGTTCTCTTAATTAAATTAGAATAAATTAAGATAACCACTTTATAATTATTTAAAAATAAAATTCAGAAAATTATTAAACTTATCTAATCTAATCAAATATTGATAAGCTTACGCTCTCAGCTGATATCGCGCTTTCACTTGATGAGATGCCAAAAACGCAGAGGCAACACAGGAGTGCACTAATTTTTCGAACCATATTTCCACCCACTAAAAGAACCTCTTTGGTCAAAAATTAACACGTAACTTTTTAAACAATCTCTTTTTTTCTGTAAGGCACGTGCGGCGAAAGGAGCGCGACTGATCGCGGTGTAGTGCGCGAATTGAACGTGTCGCCAGCCATTTTTGAAAGGCGCGCGTAGGAGGGTTTCGCGCCAACTCTAACCGCGATCCGTTTTACGCAAAGTATTCACAGTGGATGCAAAACAATTGCGTAACTGATCACGATAAAACTGTGCGGCTGCATGTAGTAGTTGCTTTGCTCATTACAAAGACGATTTATGTTATTTACACAATTTTAGCACTATTGATATTTTATTTATATTATATTTAATTGCAAAGTGGGTTTTTTGAGCGCATGTTTCATTTGGAGTCAGTTGTACGTTGAACAATTTATGTTGTTTTTCTAAACATTACAACTGAAAAATAATTGATTGAAACAGGATGGTGTCTACAGTGAAATTGCTAGAGTATAATCATCTGAGGTGGCCAATGAATTGGTGCGATATTTTTCGTTGTTCAGTTGCCTCCAAATTTTGTATTTAAAAAACCAGAATCCCTTTTTGCATAATGTTCTTATACTTTATTTATTTTGGCATACCCTATTTGGCGTAATATAACACTTTGCCATTTTGCAATATTTATACTGTACCTACCTAGGTAGTTGCATAATCTATACATATATAAAAGTAGATGTCCTGACTTACTGACTGACAGACAACGCACAGTCTAAACCGCTGGTCGTAGAAACTTGTATTTAGTGTATTTAGAAGGATTTTTGGAAATTTCATCCCGAAGGGGTCAAAAAGGGTGAAAAAGTTTGTATAAAACTTCTTTGTTTTAGACCTATGTCCATGAAAATTGGTATTTGGGTAGTTTATGAGCCTAGGAAGGTAATAGGTTATATTTTGTCCCGATAATAACAATAAAAATAGGTATGAAGGATTTTATGGGAATCAAAATGTTACCATAGCAACCATTGTTTACAATGTAATTTGTCATTGTAATAAATTTTGTTAATATTATTTACAAAATGTTTTATTGTATAGCGATCAAAATTTGTATTTGAGTTAAAATAACATTTTTGAAATTTTTTGGATAAAAATGTTCAAATTCAAGTAATATCGTTTACGAAAGAAACAATATTTTTATATTATATATACACGAGATGGCGTTAAATGAATTCCAAATTGCAGTTTTTTTTTTGCCTAAAAAAATACCTAGAATATCTTTTTAGCCAGCTGAGTGCTGAATGCTCAGTATATTCTAAATCGCACTATTACTTTGATCAAAGAACTATGCGCTGGTTTTAAATTAAAAACATCAAAATGTAGCTCCATGTTTAGATTAAAAAAATTACAACTATTTGTATTTTTCGTTTCATCAGTAATTAATTTTCATAAATCCTATTTTATTACATTTGTTCATTCATATTATGGAAACACCTTAGAATTGACCAATTTATGATGCGGCCAGTCATTTCATGAAATGGAAAATTCTTTCTGCCCACATCAAGACTTGGCCTAGCAAGAGCAATTAATGAAAGCAATCAATGAGTCGAATATTTAGTAGAATTTGTATAGACAAACATGTGACAGGAGGGGGGGGGGGTTGAAAAATCATGAATTTTGTGTGACGTAATTTATGGATGGCCTCTTAAGTGTAGTGAGATAAATGTAGGAGTGCAGTGCGAAGGTGCGATTGTGACCTAGCTCCAGAGGATGATAAAAATATAGTGGATTTCAAATTAATTCGAATTGAATTAATATCTTTAAAGATAAATTGGTGAAATATTTTGGATATTTGTTGGTTCTTTTTTTGTTGTAGTATCTTCTAACTTAAAAATCAAGGTAATATCATCATCAGCTCGAAAAACAACAGCGTTTTTGGAAAATATATGATACCTACCCAAACTAACTATACCATGCAGTCGAAGTCGCGTGCAAAAGTGAGTCAAATATAAACATCAAAAAGCGAGTCAATCGAGCGAAGCAAGTTTGGCGCAACAGGAGCTAGCGAGGCGCGAAATTTATGTTTTATGAATATATGCTTGAAAAATTCGTATTATAGTACATACCTAAGTATTGAATATTCGTATTCGCCGAACATCTTCACGTATATTCGTATTCAGTCAATTTTATCACAAACATTAAAAAGGGTCTATGCACTGGGTATATGCGAATGCTTCTTAGTTATATATTTGTTCATTACACGATAATTTCTGAAATGGATGGCAAAGTGAGATGCCTTTTTTTGATAACGCAGAAGTGCACTTTATACTTTAAACCCGAGCCCTCCGAACTCGCACCCGTCCTGAAATGAAAAGGCTTAATGCGAGGGCGGCCTACCTAGTCAAGACCGCCGCGAGTACCCTCTGGTGGGCAGGACCCGGAATCCAGTAAGGAGCCCACCGGGTCCAAAGTTATATGCCTAGAGTTTATTCAAAATATTAGTTATAAATAATTGATAATTATCAGTTATTTGTGAAATCAAAATTAAAAAAAAAATTGTTCCCGAAATCAAACTAGATGTCGCTACGGTACGTTCTTGATTTCTCCATGACAACCCTTCCCGTGTTCTTTCACGTTTTAAAGTAAATTAGTTTTCAAAACTCAATAAACAACTCATATTCTATTTGTAGTATTTGTATTGATATCTAAGTTTCGAGCTTTTAATATTTCAGTTTTTTAATATGTTATTTAAAAGGTACGGAAATTACTGGCTTTGGTCCATTCGTTTCCTGCAAAAATCAACTTTTGCTAGAGTCGCCATCTAGTGGACGTGCTTTTTGGTGCTTTCGTTTTTTTTTAAATACTTCCTCATTGTTATAATACGGTGCACGATGTTCAGTAGGAATTCAGCACGCGAATGTGAAAGGGTCACCTACTGCCTGTACATAGTCCTGTCTTTTTGAAATTTGACTAGCAAAACTATAAAATATGTCTAACACCATCGTTTTTGTTAAAACAAAAAAGAAATATTGCCGATACAGTTCTTCCAGAAAAGTAGCCTAAATTCCCGTTATTAATACATAGAAGTTTCAAATTTAAAAAGCAGAGAAAGAAATAATATTAAGTGGTTAATTTACGTATATCAAAATCACTACCTTTCGTCGTTCACATTATAAAATAAAATTCAACTGATGACATTTTTTATTTTTCTAGATAACCTTGAACTCTGGATTCCGGAGTCATACAATAGACTAATACTTACGTAAGGTAATCATTGATAATAATAAAAGAAATATTGCCGATACAGTTCCTTAATCCCCATTATCAACTCAAAGAAGTGTCAAATTTAAATAGCAGCGAATCAAAATAATATACAGTGGTTAATTTATGTTTTTCATAATGCCTACATTATAAAATAAACTTCTACTGTTGACATTTTTATTTTTCTACCTTGAACACCGAATTACAGAGTCATAAAATAGACTAATACCTATGTAAGGTAATCATTGATAATAGTCTAAGAATAACACTCAAAAAACCAATGTACCGGTATAGAATTGTACTACCCCTTTTCATCCCGTGGGTGTCGTAAGAGGCGACTAAGGGAAATTTAACCCAAGGAGATGGGCAGCAGCGTCTTCTTGTGTGGGCCACAGAACTGGACCATACTGCGATCGCCAACCCGCTTGCCCAGCGTGGCGATTATGGGCATATCCCCCAAATGCAAAGGCACAAAAGGCCACGGCCCCTAGTTCCCGGCGGCCTCGCTATTCCTGGTCATGGTGGCGACCATGGTAACGGCGAGGCAGGGGGTGCTAAGAATCTCCGGGCTACGGGAGGCCACCACAACCGACTGACCCTGGCGACGTACAACGGACGCACGCTACGGCTTGACTCGCATCTGGCTCAACTTGAGGTGGAGCTTGGGAAGATTAGGTGGCACATACTGGGATTGTGTGAAGTCCGAAGAGAGGGGGAGGATACCATAACCCTCGAATCAGGCCACCTAATGTACTTCCGCGAGGGAGACCAACAATCCCAAGGTGGCGTTGGGTTTCTTGTCAATAAGTCCCTTTCTGACAACGTTGTAGAAATTTCCAGTGTGTCGAACAGGGTGGCGTACCTGATTGTAAAGCTCACTGAGAGGTATAGCCTCAAGGTTGTTCAAGTGTACGCACCGACCTCGACACACTCGGACGATGAAGTGGAGAATATGTACGATGATATATCGAGGGCACTCCACTTCACTACTAAGACCCACTACAGCGTTGTTATGGGGGACTTTAACGCTAAAGTGGGAGTACAAAATTGCGGCGAATCGGTAGTAGGATCCCATGGATTTGGAAGCAGGAATGATAGGGGGCAAATGCTCGTTAACTTCCTCGAACGGGAGGGGCTCTTCCTTATGAACTCGTTCTTTAAGAAACAGCCCCAAAGGAAGTGGACGTGGCAAAGCCCCGACAATGTGACAAAAAATGAGATCGACTTCATTATAACGGACAAAAAGCACGTATTCAGAGATGTCTCCGTGATCAATAGGTTTAACACCGGCAGCGATCACCGACTTGTCCGAGGCTCTCTGAATATCGACTTCAAAGCTGAACGTGTCCGCTTGATGAAGGCCAGGCTCCGACCTACTCCTCTCCAAACCATGATGGAATCTGAAACGTTTCAGTCAAATCTTGAGAACCGATTCGCTGCCATGGAAACCACAATTGACGTTGACGAGAACCTTGAAAATGTGGTTCGAATACTCAGGGAAGAAGGTACGAAATTTTGTAGCATGCAGCGTAAGGGCGGGAAGTCTAAGCTCTCCGATAGAACTTTGGGACTAATGAAGGAACGACGTGAAAACCCACCTGTCACTTCGTCAGGAAAACGTGCTCAAAACCAGGAGATCAGCAAACGCGTACGATATGACCTCCGGTGCTCCAACACTCACGCTATAGAAAGAGCGATCGAGCAAAACAGGGGGTCAAAAGTATTCGTACAATCTCTTGGAAGAAGCCACTTGACGAAGTTGACCACAGCAAGCGGGGAAGTCGTTGCTTCGAAGCCAGCGGTCCTCTCGGAGGTGGAAAATTTCTATGCCCGGTTATACGCTTCGCATGCATCTCGACCTGATCCCGAAAATGAGGATTCTAGAGCCACATTAACACGCCACTACACCGAAGATCTGCCAGAAGTCAGCATTGGCGAAATCGAGATCGCTCTGAGACAGCTTAAAAATGGAAAAGCCCCTGGAGAGGATGGCATTACAACTGAATTATTAAAAGCAGGAGGTAAACCGGTACTGAAGGAGCTCCAAAAGCTTTTTAATGCTGTCCTCTTCGAAGGGAGAACTCCGCAGGCGTGGAGTAGGAGTGTAGTCGTCCTGTTCTTCAAAAAGGGAGACAAAACCCTGCTGAAGAACTATCGACCCATTTCCCTTCTAAGCCACGTCTATAAGCTGTTTTCTAGAGTAGTCACGAACCGTCTTGCGCAAAGACTTGACGAATTCCAACCACCGGAGCAGGCTGGGTTTCGGAGTGGATACGGCACCATAGACCACATCCACACAGTGCGGCAGATTATACAGAAGACTGAAGAGTATAATCAGCCCCTGTGTCTAGCATTTGTGGACTATGAGAAGGCCTTTGACTCGATTGAGATCTGGTCCGTTCTGGAGTCCCTGCAGCGATGCCAAGTCGATTGGCGATACATCCAAGTGATAAGATGTATTTATGAGGCCGCCACCATGACCGTCCAAGTACAGAATCAGCAAACAAGTCCTATACCGTTGCATCGAGGAGTGAGACAAGGAGACGTTATGTCTCCGAAATTGTTTACTAATGCAATGGAGGATATGTTTAAGACGCTGAACTGGAAAGGACGTGGCATCAACATCAATGGCGAGTACATCTCTCACTTGAGATTTGCTGACGACATCGTCATCATGGCAGAAAATCTGCAGGACCTACAACAGATGCTGAATGACCTGGCTGACTCTTCTATGCGCATCGGCCTACGGATGAACTTGGATAAAACCAAGGTCATGTTCAACGAACACGTACTACCGGAACCGATTGCAGTATGCGGTGCCGTTCTCGGAATTGTTCAAAAATATGTATACCTCGGGCAAACATTGCAGTTAGGTAGAAACAACTTCGAGAGCGAGGTAAATGGAAGAGTTCGGCTAGGTTGGGCAGCGTTTGGGAAACTACGTCAGGTCTTTACATCGTCGATCCCGCAGTGCCTAAAGACAAAAGTCTTTAATCAGTGCGTCCTACCCGTTATGACATACGGAGCCGAAACGTGGACACTGACGGCACGGCTGGTCCACAAGTTGAAGGTCGCTCAGCGCGCTATGGAAAGGGCTATGCTCGGCGTTTCTCTGCGGGATCGAATCAAAAATGAGGTGATCCGGCAGAGAACCAAGGTTATCGACATAGCCCACCGGATTAGCAAGCTGAAGTGGCAGTGGGCTGGCCATATTAGCCGCAGAACCGATAACCGTTGGGGTAAACGAGTTCTTGAGTGGAGACCGCGTCTCGGCAAACGTAGTGTAGGACGTCCTCAGGCGCGGTGGAGCGATGATTTGCGCAAGATGGCTGGCAGGAGCTGGATGCGAACAGCCGAAAATCGAAGTAGATGGCGTGCAATTGGGGAGGCCTATGTCCAGCAGTGGACGAATATGGGCGACACACACTAATATAACCAAACAAATGAAATACGAGTGAGTTTTAATAAAAAATATAAATTACATAAGGTAATAAGACCTTTTTTTTATATATCTTGACTAAAAAAAGTTTTCTGAG
This sequence comes from Diatraea saccharalis, assembly GCA_918026875.4. Classification (NCBI taxonomy): domain Eukaryota; kingdom Metazoa; phylum Arthropoda; class Insecta; order Lepidoptera; family Crambidae; genus Diatraea; species Diatraea saccharalis. The sequence continues at coordinate 4,060,714 of OU893344.1, read as the reverse complement.
ATTTTTGAATACTTTTTGGTGTTTCTGGCAGAAAAACGCGAATAACACGTTCCAATATTGCAGGGTTACCAAATGCTTCTCTCTACAAATGGAGGATTGGTTGCTGTATGTAGGATTGGACGTACAGTCGGTGTATTAGACGATAGAGTTGTGCTAATGTAACATTTATTGTGACAACGCATATCACCGTGATTCTCTCAGCTAGACGGACGAGTAGTTTGTTAAAATATGGCTGATAATTACAACGACGAAGTGATAAATAGACTCAGAGAGTATTTGAGAATACCGAGTGTTCATCCAGATGTCGATTATCGTAAGTATCTAATATTGATAATATTTTTCAATTGTACACTTAATAATATAATTTTAACCCGTGACTTCCGTAGGTTTCTTAAAATTGTCGCTTTTGTTTTTAGTAGTTTTTAAGTTTATCCACTATAAACAAACAAATCTTTACCTCTATAATAATATTTTAAATGAGATGTGCTATTTTGGTAGCAAGCAGATAAACGAAGAGAATTGGCTCGGTAAACATTGTGATATGACAATATATAGATGTATATTGGTCAGTACTTGCGACATAAACTACAAACAATTATAAATAAAACGATTATTACAGATACAGTTACAGTAGCTCGGTGGCGTAGTGGATAAGTGCTGCGGCCCGCGATCGTTGTCGTTAAGCAATTTTCGCAAGGGTCGGTCACGGGATGGGTGACCAAAAACTTATTATCTCGAGTTGCTCCGTGCTTCGGAAAGCACGTTAAGCCATTGGTCCCGGCTGCATTTGCAGTCGTTAATGCCCTCCCATCCGCATTGGGCCAGCGTGGAGGGCCTCCATAACCATCTATAAGGAAGGCCTGAGCCCTTACAGTGGGGACGTAAAAGGGCTGGTGGTGATCTAAAAATCTTAATTCACAGTGAGTGATTTGATTACACAAATGATATTTAAAACCATGGTTTTCACTATACATTAATGATTTGTGAGAATTTTATTTGTTACATTAATAAATTATATCGGTTGTAGTCTTGCAATAAATTACTGGAAGTATTGTCTTTTTCCTGTTATGCTATATTCTAAAATCAGACTCGAACTCGACGTTAACATATCACTGTCACAACATTAATACTATGAAATATAATAGTTATTATATTCTCAAGTAGGTTTCATTTGATTGAACCTTATCTGTGGCAGCGCTGTTCTCGATGCCCAGTTAGAGGTTGATTTTAATGAAAGTTGAGCCCTAGGCAAAACACTGGAATTCATCAATTCAACCGACAGACGCCCACTGCTGAGCATAGACCTCCCCCAAAGATCTCCAAAGCGATTGGTCCTGCTCCTCCCGCATCTAGCGGCATAAATTACAAAAGACTAATAAAATACTAATGAAAGCACACCGATTAAATAAACGTGTAGTTTTGGCAATGACAAAAGAAACTCATTAGGTAGTTACTGTTGGTCTGAAAATGTTGTACTTTTGAATACCGCGAAAAGTATTTATTTTAGGGTCAATACGAATAATTAAAATAAAAATAATCTGTTTGCCATGCCATGTCGCCCCCAAACATGAGCGCCATAGGCAGTTGCCGAGTTTACCTATATGGATGGGTCGGCACCGATCGGCCCTAATCCAAAAGAAAAACCTTAATTCGAACATTCACTGTAACTAACTACGTATTCCTCTTCTCTCATCTGTTTATAATAAAATGCTAAGCAAAAGTATTAAATATATAATATTGGTTCTATATATATATTTAAATAAATAATATGTAACGAGTTATAAACAATATGGTTTTTCGATGACATGTCAACTTTGATTGCGAGCTTACAAAGACCCCATACCAAGAATTCATTTTTCATGTTAGACTGTAAAGTTTTAATATATTTTATATTAAAAATAATCTTTTTTGCTTAAAAACTCGGCGATGTGTTCGTAATTATAAAAATCTACCTTATGTGTTTCACCAACGATATTTAAATAGGTATGTGAATATTTTCTTAACTTTCGTCGTTGTCCTAATCGCAAAAGTTTTTACTATAAGAAGATTGTCTGAAATAATGACAGTTTACCGAAATGTTATGTGTTTTATTTATTAGTATATAGGTTGATATTTAACTTATTGATAAGTTTACTATCTGACTCTATTTATACGAAGGATCGGTAAAATAAATAAACGTGTTCACAGTTATGAGTTTACTTTCTGATGTTGAAGTGCCACTTACAAAATACAAAATATCATAGATTACGTTGCCACAGAGTGGTCGACAAAGATTATAAAACAGATGTGCCACAGTCCTCCCCCCTTAGAAAATCATAGGGATTAATGGCAAAAACAAAAAAAGAAAAGATTTTATATAAAAATAATTTGAACAAAAAATATTTAAAAGACTACCCATAATGTCGTATAAAAACTAATTTAACAACTCGTTACATATCACGTCGGGGTCACCACTTTACCTAAATGTTTTGTGTTTTATTTATTAGTATATAGGTTGATATTTAACTTATTGATAAGTTTACTATTTGACTCTATTTATGCGAAGGATCGGTAAAATAAATAAACGTGTTCACAGTTATGAGTTTACATTCAGACTATTTGATGTTGAAGTGCCACTTACAAAAGACAAAATATCATAGATTAGGTTGCCCAACAGAAAGTTGAAAATTTATAAAAATAAATAATCCTTCTTTATTCTGTGTTTTATGACAGGATACATTTCTTCGAGTAAAGCTACGAATAAAAACATACGCCTTGATTTTTTTGCATGCAAATTCCTTAAAATGTTGTAAAGTCTGAAGGATTAATCTGTTTCCCTGGAAACAAAATTTTCTTTTTTAAATATGTTTTAAACGAAATATGTCTTTATTTATAAAACTATGGATCCCTGATAATCTGCAGAGTAATAATCTTTGTACGTCCTCGCGACCCCCTACAGAAGCTTCAGGACCACCCAGTGAGTCGGGCACGATCCACACGTTGAAAAACACCTCTCTAGAATAACAATTCAAAGATAAAATTTATATATCGTCATTTTAATGTGATCAAAACCAACACAATGATTATTATCGGCGTAAATATCTTGTAATCCAAACAGAATAAAGCAATATTACTTTATGACAAGATATAGATGAAGCGAATTATCGTACAATAACTTATTATTAGACTTACACTTATGAATAGGCTTATACTTTAATATCAACATCAAGATAGTTAATGAGATAGGCAAGAAAGAACACAGGATATAGTATATTGTATGAAATTCTTAAAGAATAGAAGTTTTCTTCATATAAATTATAAAGGTGGTTAATTAAAAGGTAGTGTAAAAGTCGATGCCACCCGAGGCAAGCTCCTCGTCGGAAACTATTATTGTTGTGGTCATTTGAAAAAAAAACTTCTTTTACTTTTTCTATCTTACCAAGTAGGTTTCATTATCACGTCAGTATTTTTTTGTGTTTGATCTAGTACCTGGGGTATTTTATTCCAGAACTAGCTTTTGCCCGCGACTTCGTCCGCGTGGTAAAGTTACTTTGAGCAGCATTTCTAACGAATATTTATTCATTATATCGTGTAAAATACCTGAAAAAAAGTCTTATCCTCTTAGCTTATGCCCTTAGGGGTGGAATTTATCAAAATCCTTTCTTAGGGGATGCTTACGTCATAGTAGCTTTATGCATGCAAAGTCTCAGCCCTTAAAATTGACAAAGTTTCATACAAACTTTCATCCCCAATTTTATCTCCTTGGGGGTGGAATCAATCAAAATCCTTTTTTAGAGAATGCCTACGTCATAGTAGCCTTATTTATACAAAATCTCAGCCCGATCGGTTTAAAAATTACAAAGTTTCATACAAAATTTCATCCCCCATTTTATCCCCTTGAGGATAGAATTGATCAAAATCCTTTCTTGGTGGATGCCTACGTCATAACATCTACCTGTATGCCAAATTTCAGCCAGATCCGTCCAGTGGTTTGGGCTGTGCGTTGATAGATTACTATGTCAGTCAGTCACCTTTGCAAAAATACCCGTTATAGCTGAAGGGTGTTGAAGTATATCATATAAACAGTACTCTGCCAAATTTTCAAAACCTTTGCATTAACTTTTAACTTTCAGTAAAAATTTTTAATAATTAATAAATACATCGAGTGTGCTATGTCACATCACTATTTTAGGTTAATGACCTTACCAGGAGTAATGGCACACTACCTATCTCCTATGTTTTCTAATTTTTTTTTTCTATTCTCCTAGTACACACCCACACATACACACTAAGAATGAGAGAGAAAATATACTTAAAAACATGTCTGCATTTGCCAGTTGACACAGTAAATACTTAACCTATTTCGATCGAAAATAAAATGAAAAGAAATTAAATAGGAATCAAATCATTGGCAAAATGGTATGGTAACCGACGCTGTTCAGCCGGTAGTCTAATTTTAGTAAAAAAAATTATAATACATATTATTATCAACACGCACATCATTTCATAGCATCGTTTCCGACTCAGCTGTTTCTGAATTACAGATCAAACACCATTTTAAGTAGTACCTATTTATGATAGATAGGTAAAATTTATTTAAACACTGATATACGAGTCTAACTTTTAGTTCATACTTTAATGGTCCGACAAATCTGATTGATATTGCGATAATAAAAAAAAATGATATGCGACATAATTAACAAACGATTTTGGCGTATTTAAAAATAAATATTTGCGAATTACTATTTGTACTTTACCTTTTCACTTCCTTATTCACTGTTTAAACATTATTTGTGAGGTTCACTCACTTACACTTTATTAGGCACTTAATTTTATTCCACAAGAAAAAACTAAAGATCGCGGCCAACCTCTGGTTCACTGACGTTTCAGTATAATTACATCTTTTCAAAATAGTCTCAATTTATATCAATACAACACTGCATCCCATGTAACACTGATAAAAGCATTTTTCATAGTACTCGGAATTAGAGAACACGGACATTTTCGAAACGTGATCACATCGACGACGTATGAACAACTGAATAAAGAAAAAGTGATAAAAAGGGAAAGCCGCCAATTTGAGTCCTTTATTATAAGCCGCTGCATAGTGTGCGGCATGTCAAAGGCGCACAGAAAGGTAGCTATAGTTCCGCAATTAAATCTGAGAAGTAGCGGGATAGGGTTGCCATCTTCTCTTATTAGATCGGAAATTTTGTCCTTAAAGCCGGACTAAGTCAAATCTCGCGAAGCCGTAAAACAATATTACCGTAGTAGACAGTAATATTAGTTCACGGCTTCGCGAGGGTTACTGCCTAGTTATTCAGAGGGTGCGTTAAGCAAAAATCACTAACTTTCAATTGATTTTGTAGTAAGACATAACATACAAATAAGCGGTAATGAAAGATAAGATAACTACATCATAATTTTAACGCTTTTATCACAGCCAAAACGTGAATTCATAAAATAAGGCTTGATCGTAACATCAAAACTGCACAACCTATTTTGAAAAAGGTTTTTTTTTATAAAGAAATTTCGGAGACTATACGATGCAAACAAACTAACGATTTGTATTCAAATTTCGCAAATGCCCGTGCAACACTGCGTCTTTTTGGGTATTTGACGTTTTTCGAATTTGTGTATATTCATAGTTTATTTTATATAGCTTCGGCACAGGTATACCAAAAACCTATGAAAACTATACCGCCGGACATGTGATATTAACATTTAGCTGCACACAATCTAAAAAGTCAAACATCCTGCTAAAGACGGATAGATGACAACCCTAGACAGGCGGCAATGTTAAAGTTTGAGCCTAAACTTCTAGTTGCCTAGTACCGAGGTGATCAACATTTTATTGTACAAATTAAAAAAATCGTCACAGGACATTGTTGCAACTAATTTTTTTACATATGTACGTAAGTACATAATACGTAACGTACATAACGTGAAACAGTTCACGTTATGTACGTTACGTATTATGAACGTTACGTATTAGAAATTGTTAATTGACAAAGATTTTGTAAATTTTTATTGTTGTTGATAAGATAGTTCATGGTTGTATTTTTAGTGTTTACAAATTTAAACGTTGTTAATGTTTGGTAAAGACTAGTTTAAGTGAGAAATGTGATATACTTTCACGCTGCACCTGCAAAAGAGCATGCTTGGCTCAGTCTGTAGAGAGGAAGTAGCATCGACTATCATAAGACATCGTTAAATAAATAAATTAATGTATTTCGTGGGCCGTAGTAATCTGCATACAATCGACATACCTGTTTAAAATTTTAACTCATTTTATACACCTTTTCTATTTTTAAACTATTTTTCAAATAAATGACCATTTGTTTGTTAGCTGTGTCGGTCGTTTTAGGGCTTTTTCTATTTAAGGAAATAGGTAAACAGTACATAATAAAACGTCTCATTCATTTTCATTTCTTACAGCATTAAAATAGTGAATCCTATACTCTGATTCTAAAATTCAGTTGAATAGCCCACAGTAATAAAATAGATAATAAATTAAAATCCGTACCAAATGTTTACTACTACCCTAGATACGGTCAACGTCAACTACGTCAAGTCGTCACTCGCGCGCGACATCACACAAACACGAACGATAATGTTTCGTTTCTTTCTCTCTCTCTCTTTCCCTCCCTCTCTATCTCTATCTTACGTCATTGTACACTCAGGGGAATAAGTGAATTTGTTTTAGGCTCGATTTTACCGATTATGTATTGATTTGTCTTACGTATTTAAATACCTAAACAATAAAAAATATTTTTAAGAGTTAAGCTAATGAAGTTATTTCTTAGCACCGGATACAACCCTTCCTGCGCGAGTCCAACTCTCACGTGGCCGGTTTTTTTATTTTTTTATAATTAGTTGTTAGCAGTTTGATAAAACTAGGACTTTTGACTAGTGTAATATAAAAAAACTTCAGTTATTGAGAATATTCAGTTGAGATTTTGTACTTTTCTCAATTCAGAAAGCGGCTCTTTGTCGACATTTTTCCTTGTCATTAACTCTAAGGTAGCAATCTACTTTACTTGAAACAATTTACATGTAGTAAGAGTAAGTGGTTGAAACCATAATCGGGAATGATCATATTCCCGATTAAGGTTTATATTCCATTTTAAGTCTGATCTTTTTATTGTAAAAATATTAGAAAAGAAATAAATTGACCATAAACACAATTGAAATATGTACACGAATCAATGTTTCAATTTATTCCCCGACTGTATCTGCGCTGACGTCATATTAGGTTTACTTTCGTAACAGAAGATTGTAGGTACGAGTACCAGGTTATCATGATTTAAAGACACGATGTGTAAAAATTCTGGTTCAAAGATGAAGCAGCTACAGATAGACAAAGTTACCTGGAAGACACTCAGTGATATACGTCGCCTACTTTCATAATATTGTAATTATTTTCATAAAAATGAAACTACCTAATTATGAAAAAAAATTGTTCGTGCAATAACGAATATTCTACTTATCTAGAGGTCGCGATAGTTCTTCTTCCTCTGCTTCTCTATTTGTTTAGATTAGATGAAATTGATTTTATGAGTACATTATTGAGTGACGTGTCGTAGCATTAATTATAAAGATTATTATTTTGGATGGGCCGTCTACAGTTCGTAAAGAGATATTGTACGAGCATTTCAGGCGAAAGTATTTAATCCAGTGCAGTGACTATAGCGTACTGTTTATTGTTTGTTTCCGTGCCTGATATGTGAGTAGCACGGGCATAGTAATATGGCAAGGTATATTGGAAAGGGAGCTCTAATCTGAATAAAAACGAATTTTGGAAATAGTTTTAAAATAATGTTTTCGTGTAATATTTTGCATGTTCGAATATTTGCGTATGTACACATAACTAGATAAATTATTTCGCTGTACTGTGACGTAGGCACTAAATACCAGTAGATATAACCAGTCTGGCAAAATAATAGTCTTTGATTTAGAAGTCAATGAACTGAAACAGCTGATCATAATGTCGGTGTGCTTCGATAAATGGTATCGAAAATTTTGCTAAACTTCAATATTGTTTTTTTTCAATAAATACAATGGCTACGATATAAAGGACAGCGTCCATTATCTCAGTTTTATGTATACTCAATGCCATTTTCGGGTTAACGGGTTTTTTTGGATTATTTTCCCGTGGGAATGCGTCATTTTCACGCGGTAAAAAGTAGCCTAGGTCCTTTCTTGGGTATTAAAATATCTCCATACCAAATTTCATGCAAATTGGTTCAGTGGTTTAGGCGTGATTAAGTAACAGACAGACAGAGATACTTTCGCATTTATAATATTAAGTAAGTATAGATGGTTGTCACACTTTTTTTACTTACGTGACAATTTGGTATGTCGTACGTTTTTTGATCAAATGCGGTACGCATCATCCTTGCCGCTTGATGGATTAGCGGACCTACTCAGTGGTAAACCTATTGAGTAGGTCAAAAGGTATAGGGCACTCAAAACTTTGGACTCTTTCTTGATTGAGAATGGCACCCAGGCACCCGGGCGTAGTCATCAGACTACTTCTTCACTCATTTCGTGATAAATCGAATTATCAACCACTGTGCCGGCTAAGTTATACCTAATATCAATTGTAAAATTCCATTTACAGATGATTGCGTGGAATTCTTCAAATCGCAAGCAAAGTCATTGGATTTACCGATAGAAGTTTACGAATTTGCGCCAAAGAAACCTGTAGTAATCATCACATGGAAAGGATTAGAGCCCGATCTACCGGCGATATTACTTAATTCCCACATGGATGTTGTGCCCGTTTTTGAGGTTAATAGTAGATAATACAAACTGTTAGCTTTAAAGTTTTGTTTTTCAAACTGTTAGCTTAAATAATTTACACTCTTTTCATTTTATCTACGAAAGTCCTATGTTCGTTGCACGCGAGATCCTTTGAAAAAATAATTAAAGTAATTATAACGAATATTATTCGTTTGTTATCCGTTAAATGAAACAACTTTGAACAGTTTCATCGCGTTTGTATTTTTGTTTTGTGACATTTCGGACTCTACAGGTTCCGTATTCACATAAGACTTAGGTGTCGATTGTCTTTTTAATTAAGAGTGTTTAACCATTGGCCGCCTAAAGCAAATTGATCATGATGGAAGAGAAAATGTGAAATTAAGTCGTGTTGACTTATTTTGGTTGGATAATGATTTAAACCAGGTACTAAAGTTAGTAATAGTTTTATAATAAGACAGATAAAGTTAACTTGAGGTTTGTTTCTTAGGATCATTGGACTCATCCACCATTCGACGCTGTATTGACGAACGATGGATGGCTGTATGCGCGAGGATCTCAAGACATGAAGAGTGTCGGTATGATACACCTGGAAGCTGTAAGACGTCTTAAGGATGCTGGTGTTATTTTGAAAAGAACTGTTCATGTTAGTTTTGTACCTGGTAAGTTATATTATCTACAGAAGACCGCTTATAATTAAATCTTTAAAACTCTTTATTCGCTCACATTTAGGTACTTTATGGTTAAACTAGTCCGTATCATGTTATTATACAATATTTGCCAGAAATGTTTCGATTGCTGGTAAGAACTCATTTTCTATTATTCCTTATAGATAGACAGCTAAATAGAGATCTAGCTATCTTATAGATAGATAGCTAGATAGAGATAATTAGAGTTCTACTCCAAATGTTCCTACTTATCTGCACAAGTTAATTTTTTTCCACGAATCTCTACCAGTAGAGGTTTAAAAGTTTCTTTAATCCAACAAGGCTACCTCTGAAATTCGCATTTTTCCATTTCTTATTTTAAATGGAACTACTCGTTTTTTAGGTAGAATTAATAAAAAGAAATATAAGTCTCTCTGTAGCTGTGGGCTTAACAGAGAGCTTACACAATTACCGTCATATTTAATATCTGTAACATCGTTTTTTACGCGTCTGGTTTAAGCTCGATAGCGTAGTGGTTAGCGCTCTCATTCTGCGGTACGGTTGTCAAGCAACATATACAAGGGCCGGTCATAGAATGGGTGACTAAAAAGATATTATCTCGAGCTCCTCCGTGCTTCGGAAGGCACGTTAAGCCGTTGGTCCTAGCTGCATCTGTAGTCGTTTACACCCACCAATCAGCGCCGGAACTCTTGTTATCAATTCCATCCATAGTGAAAGTATTTGGCCCAGCAATGGGGACAGACAGGTGATGTTGAATTCGCCATTAGAGGTGTAAATGTAACAATTAAAAGCGTACTCGTATGTATTCGTTACTGTAACAATTATCACTCGTTATTTTCGTGTCGTTACGTTACACGTTACTTCTGAGCGCTTAGTGTAAGTTTTTTTGACGTTTACATTCACTGTCGATCGTGAGCGCGTTAAGATTTTAGCATGGAATCCGGTACAGCGCCCCTAGCGGTAACTACCAAGAACTACAAATCTCCATACAAATTCTTAACGCGCTCACTAGTGAACGCGTTAGCGTAAAACTTACACTTACCACTCTGATACCTCATAATAATATGGTATGTTAGAAACATCGAATTTTAATGCGCACGAGTCAATGGCGTTTTATTTTTTATACATCATTGGTACGTGTATTAAGTAGAAAAGTTAGTTATAAGTACCTATTGAACAATTTAATAATAATAGTCTCTATCTTTTTTTCTTATAACGAAATAAAATATAATAATAAAATAAAAACACATTTGAACAAAATAAAATAATAAAAACAATCTTTTTTTTAAGAATTAAACTGAACACTCATCAACGACGATACTTATTCATAAAACTGAAGCTGTTACTCAGTACCGTATATATACGATTTGCTAGAGTTCTATTCGCCAGCGTCTATACCTATCTTCAAATTCAAATTCAAATTCAAATTATTTTATTGCATGTCACATGAAACTAACTTTAATAAGAAAACATCTTTCTCATTGGGAGCGTTGACGTCGTCTACCATTTTATTATCCAATAGCCTTACCTTAATATTTTTTACCTCTTCTACAGATGAAGAGATCGGGGGCGACTTGGGTATGAATTTGTTTACGCTGTCCGAAGAATTCAAAAACCTCAATATTGGCTTCGCCCTCGATGAGAGTTGCCCATCTATAGATGACACACTGTTGGCATTCCACGGTGAACGCACATGTAGACGTATGTAACTGTGTACCTAACAATTTCTAGAGGAAAATGATAAAATTGGAATATAATTCCTAAGACGGATACCTAGGATACATGAATCTGTTGATATTGTTTTAAAATTTATCGTTTTTTATTATTTACATATTTAATCAATGCTTTAAATTGTTTTTGGTTGCTGAATTATTGAAGTTAAACGAAATTTGATACAAACAATGCTATTTCGAAAAGAAAGACAAACCAAAATGTTTGATAAAATAATAAATTAAATAAGTAATAATTTAAAAAGAATATAAACAGATTCGTGAGAAATATCGATAAAACTTAGGTTATAGCTACTACTACGGCTACGTCCATGAGTGAGGCGGTCGTGCCCTTGAAATTACTTCATAAAATATTCATTATAAAAAAAAATAACTTTCGTATCGCATATTTAATGGACTTATTGACAATCAATATTATTTCCTTATTAGAAACAATTCAAGAAGAAATTTTATTTAATATTGTCTATTAGTAATACTATTTCAGATCTGGTTACTTTCTTATTCAATCTTTTCTAAACTAAAACCGTAAAAAATGCCAAAAACTTAAAGCTTACTTATTTCAGACTTTTCAATAATTATAAATGTAATTGGTAGTTATTCTCGTATCGCATAATTTTCATTGATATTGCCATATTTTCCAGTGCATATTTTCAAGAAGATATTTAAGAAAATAAGAAAACATACGTCATCAGGCAATATTAAACATAATATTGATTTGGATAAGGAGATCCAATCTGCACTAACAAAAAAAAAACGATATTAATGTATGAAAGTTACTCTTAAACTTAGCTCAATAGGGCATTGGTTAACGCCTTCGATTCATGCGGTAAACTAGCAATTTTCGCAAAAGCCGTTCATTGGATGGGTGGAAAAAATGCAAATCTTTCCCGTACTTTAGAAGGCATGTTAAGCCTTGATTCTTGCTCCATCTTCAGTCGTTACCACCCACCAATCCGCACTGGACCTACGTGCTAGATTGGGATACTTTCTTTCGATTTAACACCATCGATTTTTAAAAAGACACACTACAAAAAAGAAATTTGATTCGGAAACAGAGACAAAGTCATAAAGTTTTACAAAACGATAACGCAATGCATACCTTCTAAAGAATTACAAAATGTTATTATGAAATAGGTGTGCTATATATTCAGTCTTTAACTAATTTAAACTTACGACAGTGTAACCGAGTTAGATACAATCTTGGTTGTACAATTAGTATGTCTAGCTTAAGTTAGCAAAACACAGCGCAATATATCGTTATTAATAATCTGAATTATAACGATTAAAAGAAGTTTTAGATTCCTAACTTTAAAACCTTCGACATAAATAGTTTTAGAGCAAAAATAAAACACGTTCGTAGTCAAATTATTCATGGAACCATCAACACTTGAAGCAGGCCCCGGGCTTAGGTGACTAGCGCCCTGGGCAAATGGTCTACTGGCGCCCCCTTTATTACTATAATGTTAAAGCAAATAATCTATGTTACTTATATTTTATGAAGGAAATAACAAGAAAACGCGTCTTTCATACACAAAACTGTAGACATTTATTTCACACTTCCAGTAAGATTACAACTTTAAATTACATTTTTAAGGCAATGTGTTTCTCTCGTTTAATTTTATTATCTCTTTAATTTTGCGCCCCCAAAAATTTGGCGCCCTGGTCAAATGCCCAGTCTGCCTATTTATAGCCCGGGGCCTGACTTGAAGTAGATAATGCATGAACAGCATTATAAAAGAGTTGGGGTTGCTTCGACCTTAATCGTACTAGCCGAATTTTCCAATGTACGCGGAAGTTTACTTATTTTTCGTCATCAATTGTACTATTTAAAAGTACTCATGCCCGCACACGATGTTTCAAAGAATTTTGACTGCATGCCTTTATGTCTGAAGATATGAAAACAAATTGATTGTTTAAAAATAAGTTCTTTACCTACCTCAACCTTTCTCTTTACCTTTTGACAGAAATCAAAGTAACCTGCCTTGGAAATCCTGGACACGGCTCTTTATTATTTGACAACACAGCAGGAGAAAAAGTATGTACAACTTACTAATAATATGTATATATTACTGCATTATTTTTACCAGTGTTTGATTCTACCCCACTAAGCTTTTTATTTATTCTTACACCTTATTCAACTAAATAGCAATAAATTACTTTTCTTTCTTTCTTTATCATTACTAATATTAAAGAGGTAATATTTCATTGTTTGTGTTTTTTTTTTATTGTACATATCATCACTTCTTTTAGAACTGGTGAGTTTCTTTCGTTCGTTCTTCTTATTGACCAAAAGTACTTTTAATATAAACAATAATTTCATTTGAATAAAGATTATTATGACTTTTTGCATTGAATAAGCTTCGAAACAAATCTTTCAGTTGCAGTAATCTACATCATATGCTTGTTAGCTAAAACTTACGTGGACGAAGTCGTGGGAAGTACCTAGTTATTATATGTACGTATCACTTCATTAACAACTTAAATGTTTATCTTCTTCAGCTTTATTATATGATAGACAAGTTCATGAAGTTTCGTGAAGCGGAAAGGAAGAAACTGAAATCGATATTAGAAACGGGTGGCGTCACTACTGTGAATTTGACCATGATCGAGGTAAATGTAGAAACATAAAATAAGTACTATCCAAGACAAATGAGAATAGGATCGAGTTAGTTACGAACGTTACGGCTTAATTGTCATTTTAGTACAGACAGCAAAAAAGGTTCGCTGAATATTTATTGAGTTTATCGACAAAAGAATATATTTATTACATCGGATTCAATTCAAAATGCCTATGAGCCGTAATCCATTAGGATCATATAAAATTATGCATTCAATAAATGACAGAAATATTTTTTTTTTTGTTTACTCTGAAGTTGAAGCACAATGAATCAAGAAAGGCCGTTTGAGAGTACTCTTATTTGGCTCACATAAAACAATTATAAAATATTAATTCATTGTGAAACTAGTTTTTAGTTTCGTGACACTAGTTTAATGTTTGACGAATGTTACATCACGTACTTCAGTAATACTCTTGTCGGATCTTCCCTCAGGTTTGCACAGATCTATAATTAATTATAAAATTTGTATTTGTACAGGGTGGTGTCCAAGTGAATGTATTACCAGAAAAATTATCCGTATCATTTGACGTGAGGATTGCGCCTGATGTGGATCACGATGAATTTGATAATATGGTAATAAGTTTCTTTATTATTTTAAAGATCATGAGGTACCCGGCACGAAAGTAAATCCAAATGCGGAACTTATTTGTAAATTTATTGATATTTATCGACCTAATTTTGTAGAAGTTTCTTGAATGTATTAACCGTTTCATTTTATTTTTAGTTACTGCATAGGATTTACTTTCATACGACCTAATGTACCCCACTTATATTTTAAAGTTTTTCAATAGAAAGATTCTCCGAATGAAATGAGAATTTTACAACTTTAAAGTTAAGTGATTAAACTTTAAGGTCATCTTATAAAATAGGGAAGATACTTTAAAAACAATTTTCAAAATTATATTTGCCCTTATTACAATGCCAAAACGTCTAGCAATTAGTTTTAAAACCAAACCACGGGCAAAAAGACGAACGGATACTAAAAAATTATAAGGATATTGTCTATGGATCTATTCCTAAAGGGTTTCATCAGTTCAGCGATCAAACTAATCGGCTATAATGTAATGATACAAATGCAAAATGTATCTCGAACTCCTCTGTGCTTCGGAAGGCAAGTTAAGACGTTGTCCTCGGCTGCAACTGCAGTCGTTTATACCCACCAATCCGCACTGAGCCCACATGGTGGGTCAAGGCCCATTCTCCCTATTCAATTCGATTGCATCCTTAAGATAGGCCTGAGCCCTAGTGAGGCATTAATTAATTAAACATTAATAGGCTGGCGATTTTGATTACAGATACAGTCTTGGTGTAATGAAGCAGGAGAAGGTGTCTCCTTCGAGTACTACATCAAAAATCCACAGATCAAATGTACTTGTATCGATGAAAATGCGGTATTTTTCACCGCTCTAAAGGATTCCCTGGATAAAATGTAAGATTTTAATTATTTTATCGCTCGCGTACATAGTATGGCCTATGTCAGCCATGTATGATGGAGCTTTTCATAAGTGAACATTATTGAAAATGGGTTAACATTTATTGTACTTGAGAGCTTAACAAAGAACCGAATAGTTTAATGCTTTCAGTGTATAAACTTTATCGACATTCCTGCTGTCGTTTAAGTATTTTCCAATTCATAAGTTAATAAAATTATAGTAATATAATTTCATTTACTTTCTAATATTTCCAATTCTCAATTTTTGTAATGCAGGCAGCTTTCAGCAGGTTCTGTCTATACTATTAAAATTAACTGACCAACATTAATTATAACATCAACTGTTTTATCCAATATACTTATGTATATTTAAACGTAATTAAATTATTTGAGAACAATATTTTTAGAAAATTAACCTTTTCCAGGGGTATCAAGCTGAACTGTCTCATCTGCCCTGGTACTACAGACGCTCGATACATTCGCAAACAGGGCATCCCTGCGATCAACCTTACCCCAATGACTAACACGCCATTGCTTATTCATGCCCATGACGAGAGAATTCACGTGGACAGATATAGAGAAGGAATCGATATTATGGAAAAAATGCTTACAGCTATTGCTAACGTATAAAACTTATCACAAATAAAAAACTTATAATATATTATAACCAATAAATATATTTGATAAGTGAGTTATTATTACTATTTACAGTTTACTTTAAACCTACATTTATTTATATACAATTCCTGTATTCACGGGTAGATTTTTCTATTTCCTGATCTAACTGGTATATTTTAGTAGGTAGCTTTTAGGTATTTACTGTCAAGAGTCAAATGAATATTTTCCCGACATAAATTAGGAACTTTTACTCTACGTAATTCCATTAATCATTAATTTCATAAATAACTTTGGTAAGTAAGCACTCACTTAAATATCGTTAATAGAAAATGCTTTCCACAATCAACTTTAATCTCAACTATTAATCCATAACGGTATAAACTCTATTGCAGTTTAGCAGTAGATATAAAAACCTAGTATAATAAACATCCATTACCCCTGAATTCATAGTATACAACTGATAAGATTGAAATGGTCACTCGCTAACAACATTCCGTATCCAAATTCTTCTAAAACTCTCCCTTCTTCTTTCCACTAAGATCCTTTACCGGAAGTCTTCGGGGACATAATTTCGACCAAAGACTGTTTAGAGACGGGCGCTTTGCTTCCAAGATTATGCAACAGGGCTTGACTCTTTTGGGCAACAATCACACTCCTCTGGGAGACTAAAGTAGGACGACGTTCATTGAAATATTCTTCAATTTCTTCAAGGGTCAAATCACTTGTTTCTGGCAGACAGAAAAATATTAAGATGGTCCCTGTGAAAATAATGATTTTGAGTTTAATATTTATATCAATGTTTTCACTGCACAAGCATTTTATGTGGGTGGAATCAAATAGGAAGAACCATACCGCACCACGTGCATTGGTGGGTCTACACCCCAGCAGATCCACCCACGATCAAAGGTTTACCGCGCCTTTTTAGTTAAACTATCCTATGATCGGTCAATGAGAAAAGTAATGAAACTTTGCAATCACAAATGAAAAAAGAAACACACCAAAGGTCAACTACTGTGCCACCAAGACTCACTGATATGGCAAGTACTGGGGCAACTATAAAATGGGACAGAATTTGATCTTTCTTGGCTTCATTGGCTTTTAAAATTTTGTGATCTGGTACTAAATATCAAAAACTTGCTATTGACGTGATATCGACTGGTCATAATTACACTAACATATAAATTTAGGCCCAGTACTATTACTACAAAAATAAAAAAAAATATTGGACGGTACAACTCCGTACGGAAGACGGATAGGACGGTGATCTTAAATATGAGCGCAGTTGTTATTTTTAGAGTAGGTAAGATAATCAAATTTTAGAAGAAGAAGTTCAGTACACATAGTAAGAAATATGAAAATCTAAGTAATATTAGGTTCTGACCTAAACAAGACGCTACTCCAAATATAATCAAAATATAGGCATATCCCATTACATCACATAAGAAAGGAATTGCCATATTGACTCCAAATATCATTAAGTTGACTATAGAATTTGTTATTCCACCGAGCAAACCACGAACCTGAAACATGAGTGAACGAATATGAAACACTGAAATATTTGTACACCATCCAAAATGTACTAAATCATCATTATATTATTACCCATAAGGCCTCCATTCCAATGGATACTCCAAAAAAAGTTGGATTTCTTTTAAAATTTACTTTTAATTATTATATATATCATTTTGACTTATTAGTACTGATTGAAAAGTATGTTAATGTTATCCTTGAGATTATGATTGTAAACTCGCAAAAATAATATAATAATAGTTTATTTTCAATCTTATAACAGCTCAGTATACCAGCACCAAATTTAGAATTTGTCTTGGATAAACAAGTGAAGATACAATTATCAGTACCCGGTATTTTAACATTATTTGCAGCCCCTAATATCTGGCCGCCCTACGCCCGGGCCTACTTTGGCCTTAAGGTAAATCTGCCACTGCCGATGCACCCGCCGCTGCCCAATTGATGGAGATTGTTTAATATGCAATGTTTTGTTACCTGAAGTACTATGATACTTACTTGCAGCGGATATACCTCGTACATAATTAAAAACGGTAAAGTATAGCCTAAAGTAGCGAACGCTACGTTCAACAAATAACATATGTAAGGAAATATTGTGGGCTTATATGTGTATAATAAAAATAATCCTAGCGCCAGGCAAACAACACCAATACCCAAACCTGCAACAAATTTAGTTAGTTTAAACTTAGTTTATCTCAAAACCGAATTTACATTACGAAACCAGTGTCATGCATGATGAAACAAGTTTCATGAAACTAATTTCATACACATTTAAAACTATTTTCCAACAGCATGCAATCTAACAGTATCTCTAGAAATTGGGTCTGTCAGCAATGTAGCTTTATTTTACTCACACACTATAATCAGTGGGCTAATTAATAATAAATAAATATCGAACAACATTACACACATTGATCCGATTCCGAGGTAGGTAGCTTAGACACTTTTGTTACGGATATCAGAAACAAAGGGGAAATACAAATATATACATAATATAAATAGAAAACACCCAGACACAGAAAAGAGATAATTGTTAATCACAAAAATGTTTGTCCTGGGTGGGGATCGAACCCACGACTCTCGGCGTAATAGTAGGAACGCTACCACCGCGCCATTGAGCCCGTCGTCTTTCAATGGTATAGCGATGGCTAGTTATGTAATAATGGAAATTTTAAAGTGGCAATCACTTTTCGGACGAATGTTGATTGAATGATCACGAAACAATAAAAACTTACCTAAACCTGTCGAAAGATTGCAGATAGCATTTCGTTTGACATTTCTCAATAGATATTTGCGTCTAACGTCAGCCTTACGGTTAGTTGCACAAACGTACATTAAGGTTTAATGATTCCTTTAAGCTCTAATAAATGTCAAATTTGTATGCGTAATGTCGATTTAAACTAGTGAAAATTTTAATGGACGTCGATTCAACTGGTTTTTAAACAATTCCAATTAACGATATCATTTATTCAATATCTTTCAAAAAGGTTACGATCGTATTGCTCTTACATGTCAAATAATTGTAGCATAAATTTCTGAATGTGTTTAAAAGAAAGTAATTGCATTAGATTTAAAAACTAGACGATTAGGCGACAGGTTGGCTTTGTAAACCTTGACGGAATTAATTGCGTGACATTTGTTTTAGGTTTAGGTAAAATATGCGCATGACACGAATTACCAAAAATTCAAGACACTGGTATAGTTTCATGCCAAAATATGCATGTATTATGAAACAGGACAATTACAAGGGAAAATAAATGTAATGAAACTAATTTCATGTCTCTAGGTTCGTAATAAGAATTCGGCTACATACCTGCAAAGAGTTCGAACTCCAATAATGTACATTATATGTACATAATAAAGATTATAACTACAGACACGAACACTACTAAGCTGAAATTACAATTTATTGAGTGCATATATCTCTGAAGCCTTTTATCTCTATTGTATGATATCAGAAGTGAGTTGAAATGCGTTGTTAAGTCAGCGTTATTACATAATATTACCTCTACGTTAAAGTTTTTGTGCTTTTTAATGATTCTCGATTACACTTTTAAGCGCTTAATAATTTATTTTAGGAGTAACTTTGTGATATATATAAAACTCAGAAAGTATACAGAACATCGTCGAATATACAGTCTCACTATCTTTAAAATAACATATAACGAATGCAAATAACTACTTAAAATGCAAATATAATTTTACTTGATATAAGGGCTTGGGGTCGTTTACCAACTTTGTACATCAGGACTGCAGACAAAATACTCGTCACTATTCTTACAATTTCCAATAGTAAATAAGCAGTTCTGGAAGCCATTGGTAATTTTGTCGTCTAATAAAATAAAATATGGCGTTAAACATTTAGCGGAGAGTATAGGCAAACGTTCTATGTCCGCTCGCAAACAATAGACGGATGGTACACCACGGATATGTCTTTATATGAATTTGTAACACTACGTCGACTATCTGTATTCTGTATTCCGTACTGGTTGCATCAACAATATTATATTATTGATCAAAGAGAATGTGATTTCCCCTGCGTTAAAAAAAAAGGTCAAGTGCTGGGAGACATCAAGTGTCTTAAAAATACCTCGGTAATGATAGATACTCTTCTAAATAAATTTCTGCATTTTGTAGATAACTCTGATTACGAGACAGGGTTGTTTGTTGTTGTCTCCGGTTAATCTCCATCTCAAACTTTAAGTTTCAAAATTAATATGTTTTCTATGAGAACAACGTATCGATGAGTCGCTGATTTTATTCAAGGGTCGACTGTCCTGGATACAAAGTTTCAGGACAAAAGCTCGATTTGGATTAAAGTGGTTACCGCATCCGGTCTGCGATTCATAAATCAGCGGCCGTTTAAAAGATGGGTGTCCAAAAATTTATTATATCAAGTCGAGAATCAATGTCAATGCCTTATAAATTCTAGTGAAATAATAAACACTAGAGCGAGACGACACGATTTTATTAAACATACTTTGTACGAATAGGTTAGATGGGAATTTTATGCCTAGAAGTTAAGCGACAATTTGGGTAAGCAAATGCTGAATCTGATTGTATATTTCCTTAAAATATTTAAACTATCCTAAATTTTTGCCGTTTTTTAAATTTCCCAAAAGTTGCAAAAATAGCAAATTTTCTTTGTTTTTCTCAAAACATATCGATCGTTCAAGTTCAAATGAGAAATAGAGTAAAATGCCAGACTGAAAGACTTTGTGCTCTAGGCACTTGATCTCTCTTACCTTCTTGTAATTAAAAATAAGACTTGGTTGACCCCTTTCCCACAAAAAAGTCTTACTAATTAAAAAAAGTTGTCGGTGATATACCTTCAAAAAATCAAATGTTCCCAAAAATATTATATTGGCACCAGATAACTGTGATACTAAAATATATCCAAATATTATCCAAAAGGGCAAGCAGGCCGGCCTTGTGTCCAGAAGCTTCAATTGACCAAGAAATGTCTGTCTGCAAAGAAAAAGAGGGGATATTATTTATTATAATAAACTTGAGATGTGAGCAATGTATGTATATGTATTATAATGTGACGTAATGTATTGTTTAATAGATATTTTAAAACAATTATTACGAGTCGACACTTTTAAGTGCAGAAAAGTTATATAACAAAATTCCTATTGTTTTTACAAAGTCAAATTACCTACTGATGTTGTTATTTGTTGTAAATTCTATCATCTCATTTATTTCATTACTTATGTCATAATGCGCTCCTCTAAAACGTTTTAAGGTCTCTTTTGTATTCTCTATTGTGCCTTGTAAAAGTACATAGTACGGTGTTTCTGGTAAGAGCAAACCTGAGATACCGATCCCAACAGAGACTATTGCGTAGCCATAACAAAGTTCGTTCCATTTAAAAGACGCACCTATGAGTTCCTGGAATATAAATATATAATAATGTAAACAAACGTCTACATTAATAAACTATTTTATTATATATTTTCACTTTGGATTTTTAAGAGGTATTCGAAGAAACGATCACCTCATGGTATGATCCTTTCATAAGTCTTTCGACTCCCCGACGTTCATTACTCTTTTCATAGTATTCTCGTCTTTGCAATCCAATCGATTTGATCGTGAAAGTTATTTTTGGCCTTAAGCTTCTTCTACATCATTCCTTTCACTTCTGTATTACTTCTATCATTACCTTTCATCCGGTGTTCTTTCCACATCTTCAAACCCATGGAGTATGCATTTATTTCATTCTACATCGACACCATCTGTCAGGTCAAATTTCTTTTCTATCTTCACATTACGAATGCAATCCACGACCGTTACTCAAATTGTACTCAACGGTTACATCTCGACTGCATTTATTCTACCTATTTTCATGCTTTCACTGATGTACACTACTCTCACTTCTTTATATTGAGATCACATCAGTACTGTATAGTGTACCTATATCGAATTGCGCTTTTGTCTCAAGTTGCAATTACATTTTTTTTCAAGGATCCTTATACACTGTCTACTGCGCTCACTCTGACTATGTCAGCGGTTTCCATCCCTGCCATGCCAATCATTCACTTGTTCCAATAAAAAATCATCAACCGTCATCCCTATATTTGTTCTGATATCATCTCTTTGCAAATGCCATTTATTATACTTACACTTATCGCATTCAATTTTAATAAATAGATAGATATCAACTATCCTTGCTTATCTCTAATAGAGCGATGACTGAAAATTGATTGGAATTATTTATATTGTAATCGCAATCATATCTTGAAACAAGACGACAATTATTGAGTAGACCTGTATGATTTGAGTCCGAAATAATTTTCTTACCTGAATCGTAAGCCCGATGCACAAAGCGATGGTTGTAAAAACGACAATTACACCGCGCACGTTTGGCAATGACATCTCAGTGATATATGCACACGGTGTCCCCATTCCCATACCGCAGCCTACGCCGACCACTGTTCGGCCTACAATACGTTGGATCAAATGAAGGTGCTTTCGGGAAATTTGGAAAATTATCAATCACTGAAAACTACGCGTACTGCAGCATTTCTTTGTACTACGGCTACTTAGGGTAGGTCATGGGCGATATTGAGGTAGGTCGTGAGCGATATTGAGGTAGGTCGTGGGCGCTATCGGGATGGGTCACGGCAACCTTTTAACCCTCTACTACGTGAATTACTAAAGCGTTCTTTTAAACAAGTTTTAATTGTGGAAATAGCTTTATTTATGTACCAAAAAGATATATCAAAACAAAAATTATACTAAATATATATTTAAAAAATATATTATTTTCTAGAATCATATAAGGGCTCGTATGCACTGAGACTAAAATTATTTAGTCAAAACATAGAATAACAAATTAAGAAATATATGAAAATATTGAAGATCACAGAAAATATACTAAAGTTATTCGTGAAATATGGAACAAGCCATTTGGTTTTTCATTATAGCATAGAAAAGCTTTAAATTCTGAGTATTTAGTGTAACAACTCCAGTGAAGGTGTTGTTTTCAATTGAAAGTCAATTGAAATTTGATTCCCATTTATTCTTCTCAGTGCGGGTTTTATGATGACGCTTGATTTTTTATTGACAAGGTTAGCTAGAGGGACATTGTCATTATCGAAATTTTCGTCATTACTTTCGAGAACTAGTACTGGTCTCCTAACTAAAACAGACAGCGAGGGATCAGCGCCTTCAGAATCTAAATCTTCATCATTGCTAAGCATACTATCACCCGAAACAGGTTTAGTGAGATGGTTTTTACTGTAAACGCAAAAACTATCAAATCAAAGCAAAATAAATTTGAAGCAAAGGAAATAAACTTCGTTTGAGAGCATGCTATTTCACATCAGGTCATACAAAAGTATGTGTTAATGCAAACGAGACCATATATGGAATCGAGATAAACCTGGTTGAAAACACTAGAAAATAGTTGAAAATCGGATAAATGATTATTAATAGATAAAGTTGAGTATATCGACTTCATGAAAATATTTTTTTGATGTAAAAGTACCTTCCTTTTTTTCCTTTTTTGAAAATAATCCATTGTGGTTTTCTGCCCGCGTTGATAAAAAATAGGGTATTTGGAAAAAAAATTAACGTTGACAGTTTTTTTTGCATTTTGTTATTGCTTAACAGATATTTAATGGAATTACATACATCGAAACGTTCTATTATGCTTTATTAGGAAATAAAATGACAACAAAATTGTAATACCATATATGGGTCCATATGCAGTAGAGGGTTAAAGACCTTGTGACCTCCGTAATCGCTGTCTTAACTCAATGTATAGCTTTTGATTGGATTGCCTGAACATTGATGAAAATACGCTGATTAGCAGTGAAAAGTAAAACAAGCGCTTGAAAAATTCGTCGGACTTGTTGGGTTTCATGTATCGCAATGGTTAGGAGCAATCATCTGAATTGCGAAAGATTGTAGGTTCGAATCCCATCTCGGAGTAGTTTAAGAATTTCCCATTAAAATATTTATCAGTACAGCATTATGAATGAAAAATTGATCAAATATAAAAGAGATTTAAACAATGGTAGATAAATACAATATACTCATAGTTTACGAACCTATTATTATTTGCGTTGCGGATTTAGATAATCCGGTGATGATCCAACCTAGGAAAAATGGTATGCCACCTAAAACAAAAGCATATTTTCGTCCACTCATATCCATAATGTAACCTCCAAGTAGGCAGCCGATTGGGGCGGCAAGCCATACTGCACTAACTGAAATAAAAAAAATAACTACTTTATAGTTCAGATTCCAAATTATAAAGTCTAAAGAGACTTAGTGGAAGTCAAAAATATTCGCCATCAACTCTAAAAGTACAATTGTACATACTAGGTAGAAATCTTTCGTCAACAGCAAAAGATTTATTTATAAGAGAGAAAAACTGGAAAGATGCTCAAAGATCTTGGAATCTAAATGATAGGTGATCGACCGTCGCCTCGTCCTCTTCATGAAAATGCGTAATTTTATCATCAATAAGATATCTAAGCATAACGTCATTATAACAAATATGTTCCATAATTAAATTTTAAAAAGACTTATCAATGAAAGCTGTCCAAACTCTAGAATCCTAGTAATTCCTTTTTTCATTATCCTACATAATTAAGCAAATACTTTTATCATGGATATAACAAATCCTTTTTATTTATTAATAAACTTATTTCAGTTATTACTTGAATTTTGGCCAATACTATTTGAACGTACTAATATTAAACTAGCTTTACGCCAGCGGTTTCACCCACTTGGTCTTATACATAATAAACTTTCCTCTTGAATCACTCAGAAAAAGATCTCGCATACAGAAAACGGAAAGCGATTTTCTTTTTTTTACTATTTATAGATATTTTTTTTATTACTATCAATAGATAGTATGTTTAGCTTCAAGTCAGGGTTGAGAGTGGGACAGGTATCCTATCTCTCTACCGTGTAGGCGCCAATACTGTTTACTTAATTTAACATAGATAGTTAGAAAATAAAGTACTAACCTATCCAGGCTTCCTCACTTTTGACCATACTAAAGGCAGGATCATCTATGAGCTGCGGCATAACATTTGTGGGGAAACAAATGGCCAGGCCTATTAGGATATGGACCAAACTAACCCATAAACCATATCCTATCTGAATAAATGTGGTCGTCGAAAAGAACTCCGGGTCAGGGTTTATATCATTTGACATGATCAATACACATCATTACATCTAGATTGATATCTAATGGTTCTGAAAATTAACTAATAAATTACTATAAAAGAATGTATTTGTTTAACCATATTTCTAGTTCTTCGTCTTCTTTTATTAATGACTGAAATTAAAGTAAACTTATTTCTGCATGTAAAATGAAGATGAAATGAATGAATGTTTTTTTTATTTATTTATTTTATTTGGAATTGTTCCGTTATACACAGATTGTCTTCATAAATATTATGACCAAAGAGTAAAGTTATATCATAGAGAATACGTATATTTTTTTCATATACATATATTCACACTTTAATCACTCAATCATAACCAAAAATTTTATGAAATTTAAATCCAAATGTTAATTTCGAGTATATAGCACATTTTTCTCATAGTCAAAATGTAAACACAAAGTTAACTAGAAAATTCTGAATATTCTTGGTTTCTTCTTGTATTTATTTATACATTTTTATTAAAGAAAACATTTATAGTTTTGTAGGTGAGGGCTTATAAGAAAATAATAGATTAACTTAAATAAAAAATGGATATAATAAAATAAAGCCGCTTGTTTCAAATTATATTCATTTTTTTTAATATCAATTAACATAATTTTCAAAACGCCTAATAATAATTCAAATAACGCTTAATTTGTTTAACGTTCATTTGTCTTAATTTATGTTAATCTAAATAAATTTCAATTATTATAACTTTCATTTAATATACCGATAAATTGATACGACCGTTGTTTTATATAATTTTATTATTATAATAAGTCATAATAATAAAATTATATAAAATATGGTAAGCCATATAGTCTTAACTAAAATATTACACTATAACGTAATATTATTATTTCTCACCTTTTAAGATAGATCGAACCCAATCAGGTTCGAAATCTTTGTAACAAAACCGATTAAGTTAATTTAAACTCCACTTTTGTTGTTCACAACAGGAACTCATCATTCGATAAGGTTAGGTTAGGTTAGAACTGTGACCAAAACAAAAAGTGAGCCAAGCGGACGCCATTTATGAGTTATTTATTAGCCTAACTTCATTGTATATTCTTTTGGAGGAAAAGAAGTCACCGAGTAAACAAATTGGATTAAATTTTTTATAAGAAATTATTGCAAGTGTTCATTATTTTAAATAGTGTTATGTATGAGATTTGATTTTTATATGAAGTAACTACTATAAGAATTGACAATTATAGGATATCATTAATATGTAAATTGATTTACCTCGTTGTTCTTAAGTTTGGAGACGAAATAGAAGTTGCGTATCATTTTTAATAATTAACATGTATTCCTAAAATTTTCGGTAACCATTAAATAGAAACTAATCAATAATAAATTATATATTTTATACAAAATGACCGCCCTTGTTTTTAATACAGGCCCTTAGACGATATGTCCAGTCATCAATGAGGGCACTAATCTTTTCTAGCGGAATTCGCTTTGCTTCTCGAACAAGGGTTCGTTTCAGTGACTACAAGTTAGGGTGAAACTTTCGGCAGGCCCTGAGCACTAAATTAGTCCATAAAGAATAATCCAGCGGGTTGAGGTCGGGGCTTTAGGGTCACTCGTCCGCCGCGGTTAAGGCCGGCACATTCTCCTTCAACCACGCTTGGGTGCTTTTTGTCATAAGGGATGGCGCCGAGTCTTGCTGAAAAACTTTATCCTTATTATGAAATAACGTATCAGACAGGGATTTCACCACGGGCTCTAAAATGTCACTCTGATAATTCTTGGCTTTCACCTTGACACCTAGTTGGCAGAAATGGAACGGAGTGACACATTCACACGAAACTCCCCACTGTACGAAGCCGGAAGATGAGTGCGCGAGACATTCCGTGCTACTTTTAGCGTACACTTCATTGTTTTATCGGTTGAACTTTTCTTCGACAGTAAAAATTTTCTCGCTGGTGAAGAGCATCTTCCTGGCATCATATTTTCCCAGCAGCAAATATACTAAATGTTAATATTTAATGTGGGTTAAGATTCTATGAGTGTTATATGCTTAAAAGATTATATCACATATGTAAGTATTGTGTAAAATTAATTTCATATTAAAGAAATTATATTAATTGATATTTATTTCTTTCAAAAATATATGTTTTTTAATTAATTCTTCGTTTATTATATGACATAATACTTACATATATTAAACAAAATTATGTTATTCAAAGGTATAAGTTTGTAATTTTTATATATTTTATTATTATGACTTATATTTCACAGCCTTAATACTCTCCAATCCACATTGGGCCAGCGCAGGTCATAGCCCATCCTCCGTAACTAATCCATAAGAAGGCCCTTGCAGTTGAGATATAAAAGGGCTGACGCGATGATGAAAAAATCTATGCTAATATTATAAAGAGGTACAGTTTCTCACTTTATTTGTTTGATTGTAGGTTTTCATCTTCGGAAATACTAACTGATCATGAAGGCCAGTTATTAAATAAAAGAACTATGTTTCTTTTAAATCAATCTTACTTCTTTTAATTTCTTTTCGAATATACTTCAGGATATATGTGTGGCTTGGTAAACTTATTGATAGCGAAAGATGCAGTCAAGATTGGCTTCCGATTTTGTCGGTTTATGTTCTCCTCCAAAGCGCCAAGAATGTTGAGCAGTTGACCACGGGATATTAGGTCGAATTCCAATACGTTAACGTATTTTCCGGGTTTGGTATCTAAGATAAAAAAAAAATTGTTTCACAATTTCATCGAAAAATTCAATATATTTCATTAACCAACACAGATTTTCTTATTGCATTCAAATCGATTTGAGGAGGATTTGAGGAGGATTTGAGGCAGATAAGTAAAGTGTTCTAAGGAAGCTCGGTGTTGTAGTAAGCGTTAACGCGCCGCGATCGTTGTTGATAAGCAAATTCCGCAAGGGTCGGAATGGATGACCAAAAATTGTTTTCTCCGTGCTTCGGAAGACACATTCTGACTCCATTTTCAGTTGTTAATACCCTCCCATCTGCATTGAGCCAGTGCGGAAGATTATGACTCATCCAAAAAGGGCGTCAGGACTGTTTTTTTTAAAGGTCCCGGTCTCGAAAGCAGAAAACGGAATGATTATAGAGTCACTCAGTTGTCCGTCCATCCTTCCGTCTGTTAATAACCCTTTTGTCAGGAATGCATGGAGGTATCTAGTTAATATTTATATCAAATACTCAGATCTAATGTTCCTTAGAGCTGTGAAAAAAAAAACAAACTTCTAAGCCAACGCAATCAAAAGATACAGCTGCAAATTTTCGACATTTGTAGTCGATTATTGATCTATTATATTTATATTGACTCTAATGTAATGATTCTGATTTCAATATATTTTTGGCTTGTATCTTAGAATTAATAATAATAATAATGAACTTTTCAAAAACTATTACCATAGCAAATTTTATCAGCTTTTCGTGTAGTTATTTTAATTTAATTATTTTCTTACTTTTTAATAAACCTCCATTACTTGTGCAAATCACAGTGACAATCCACACCGATACAAAATTGCTAACAGAAATCCGAAAATTCATTTTGAATACTTGCACTATCCACACGCGTTTACAAACAATTCCAGCGAGTTGTGAATTTTGCAAATGAAACAACCACAGTTTATAAAATATTGTATGGGCAGGTATATTACCGTTCGATGTGGTGCTCTTATTATTACCAGTCATTGTAATTAAATTCTCTTTGAAACTTTAGTCGGTCTATTTCTTCAGTTTATTTTAACTCTTGCGAATTACTGTGACAATCCCCACCGGTATGAAATTACAACCAAAAATAATATGTTTATTTATTTAAACTTAAATTGACAGTTTTTTTTTTTCAGTAAAGTCACCTTCTATATGAGACTATTTGGATTTTTTATTGCTATAGCTTTCCTATTGACGTCGTCATAAGGATTAGTTATTAATATCTATATTCTGGTTTAGCTTTTATGTTGTTATATATTACTTAAAATAAGAAATTAGAATCCAGCTACAAATAAAAAATAATTATTTTTTACGTTTTATTATCATAGGTATATTCAACAATTTGTACATATAATACCTAATCTTAATAATATCTACAACACTATCACAAAAATGCTTCCTTAAATTAAGTTATTTCACAAAAAATAATACAGCTTAATATAAACAATAAATAAATAAAATGCTTTATAATCTAAAGGGTCACATACTATTGTAATATATACTAATTAATTACAAAAGCCTATAAAAAATACAACACAGATTTTAAAACTGCCGAAGTTATTTACCAAAAATGCGAAATCCATACTTAATGTTTAGGTAATATTCGACATCTCATTAGAAATATACTTTAATAAACTATATACAAAGTTCAAAATGATATAATTTTTTCTATCTATACTAGTGACTTTTTTATTTTATATATACCATAATACCTAATAGCTGTTTTATTAAGAATTTAGGGTTAAATGGCACATTTTAAAATGATTTGTAAATCTGTACAAAAATATTTTTAGTATAGCAATAAATGTAACATTTTTAAATAAAGATTACAAATACAGCTTATGACTATATTCCTAGGTTGCTCCCAATAAAATGTACATCTTTTGTACTTATTGTTGGATAATTGTAAGTAGATATCAACTCTTTAATAAAATAAATATAAGCCAAATATTTTTCTAAATAACTTTACAATTTGAGTAAATCTACAATCAAGGCATAGGCAAAGGCACGTCTGACTTTTTTTTTAACTTAATTTAAAAATATCTTTCGAGTACTTTCTAAATGTACTAATATCTAAAAGCTTTGTCTTACTAATTTAATATTCAATCTCTTTTTGGTAATTCAAATCAACTACTACACCCAAAATGAAAATTCCGCTATAATGCGTGGTTCGAAAGGAAAAAAGTCAAAATTAACTCAGTTTTCATTCACATAAAGTTCATAATTTTTGCTGTGATCACATGGCTGATTTCACGCTGCACCAGTCAAGGAAGCTTTCTTAAGTGTTTTTGTTCTGCCGCAGAAGTAATCTTCAATCTCTTGAAGTGTCCGTCCCTTGGTTTCCGGCAAGAAGAAGTAATAGAAGACGGTACCTGGTAATAGACCAAATACACTAAACATTGAAAAAGAAGAATAATTTGATCATCTATATTAACATTATACTATACTAGCTTTCAACTAGCGGCTTCACACGCGTGGTCTCGAGTGAACCGTTTGGTGGGACAAAAGCAGCCTATATGTCAATTCAGGCTTAGAATTATCCGTATACCATATTCAAATCCGTTCAGTAGTTTTTGTGTGCAAGAGTAACAAACATACATATATCCTCACAAATTTCCATATTTATAAAATTAGTAGGATATTTTTTTTTGCTTGGATCCTTCAATAACAGCGTAAAAGTACAAGACACCATATACAGACTTTGCAAAGGCTTTTTCATTGCGTAGAACCACTACCCATAGAAATTTAGAACGTTGAGTCGTTATGAGTTTCTGCCATTCCGTTCAGGTTCTAGAGTGCTGTAGGGAACAAATCTGAGCTCGCTACTCTTCTTGATATTTATAACTGATCTTCATGATACTACTGAAGTCGACTATCTTGTTTTTGCCAAGGATATATATATATTATAATGTTACAATTTTATTTATATTAATATGACAAGCTTTTCTATTCTATTTGATATCAAGGAAATCCACTGTAGTAGACTTTAGTATATTACGTAGTAGACTACGCTAAGGAGTCAGTTACCGTCGGTTTTTGGATTGTATATCCCTTATAGCAGTATTTCCCAACCTATACTCAGAAGAACCCTAGGAGTCTGCAAATGTACGCCAACGGAATCTTAAGTAGCATTAGCTCAAATATCACTGACTTAGTTGTCAAAGAGCAGTAAGTACATTATTTATGAATCGACGGTAATTTTGGGCAATTTCTTGTCATGAACTATTTTAAACATTTAAAACATTTTAATACTCCAGTATTAAGTATTAAGATGTAATCATTTCCTCTTCATAACTAGTTAATCAGCAAATTCTTTAAAAAAGGTATTGTTATGAAACTCACCAGCGATAGACATTGTGCCGTACAATGCGAAGACACCGTAGTCGTTAAGAGCGTGTTTGAGCAATGGGAAGGTCTTCACCACGGAGAATACTGACAAATGTGCAGCGCAAGTCGTCAGACCACCTACTATACCACGGACCTGAACAAACAAACAGGAAAATAATAAAATACTAAGACACTTCCTATTAGACGATGATTTAAAAAAATAAAAAATGAAGAACTTGTCGAAAAACGATAACACGATATATATCAAGAATAATGGGACTCTATTAAGAAAGGGAAGTGCAATGAGACGGATAATGTTTTCATTATTTCTTTGCACATAACCAGTTGGATTGAAATTTAGTGGATGGTTTAGTATGAGTGCCCTTTAATATTGGCTGTAAGTATATTTTACAAGGGACATTTAATATTACACCATGCCTTATGTTTTAAATATAAGAACTTCAAATGTCTTATTGTATTAAAAACTTTATTATATTTTTGACGATGTTCCAAATAAACCAAACCATATATCGAATCTGTAGTAATATTGTTGATGTGCTAGCATCCAGCAGGCCTACAGTGTAACTACACTCACATTGTATGAAAATGCACTCAACATTCAATATTGTTGTATTGTTAGATATCATGTATACGTTCACTTCATCGGGTTGTTGATTCAAATGAGCTAAATATTCAATACAGTAATAAACGTGTATTTTAATTCAATGTCATTGGAGTTAGAATTTATTCTTGCAATATAACGGACATCAAAATAACCATAAAGTTCCAAATTCAATACCTGTGTCGGATAAACTTCTCCGATCATCACCCAAGGTACGATAAGGTAGCCCAGGGTGCAGGAGATTGTGAATATGAAGATACTGGCCACTGGGATCCAAGAGTGAGACGGTGGTATATTGTTTTCCCTCCAGTAGTGAACGAAGTACATATACACGGAGAGGGTAATCATTGTAGAGCCGCAACCGATCGCTGAAAACAATAGATTAATAGTTCTGATATTGGTATCTGAGACCTAAATGTCTAATTTTAAACCTTTCGCAATTTTTTTCATTTTGGCATTTGAAAGATATTCAAGAACTTCACACCATAACTATTTGACATGTGATAGCGATTGCAATAAAGACCTTATAAAGATATTGGATGAACGATATCGTTAATTTGACGTTAACTGAAATTGTTTAAGGGCGAGCCTTAGAGACGCAAATAGTACTTTAATTACTAACGGTCAGTTGCACAAACGTACAGTAAGGTTTAATGATGCTTTTAAGCTCTAATGAATGTCAGTATGATTAATATCGCTTTAAGCTAATGAAAATTTTAATAAACGTTTAGGCAACTGGCAGAATAGCGCCTTAAATTAATTACATTTTTCATGAACGTTTGTGCAACTGGCTATTTATTTTTATTATATTTCTTAATCATTCAAATGATCAAGCGATTACGACTTAAATTATTACCTATTTAATATTTTATCTTTAGTTTTCTTTACTGAAGCTAAAATTGTAAGTTTTGAAGGTACATTAAAATCTTCTGCAAGGGACTCTCGCATATTAAGATTGACCAGTCCAATATTCTACAGTGAATGCTTACCAGAAACAAAAGTGAGAGGTCTTCGTCCACATCGGCGACAGAGTATACATCCGACTACCGTGAATAGGACACGGATGACACCCATCGATATCGTAAGCAAGTATTTATCTAGTGTTGCTCCTGACGCCTGCAAAACAATATCACTCAACATTTGTTCAAAACATTTTATGAAAACCACTGTGACCGAGTAGCTTTTATACCGATTTCAAGATGTCTCCATCTCTGAGAACCTGGACTCGATTCCAGTCGGATCAATGTAGTAAATGATCTTTTCTATATTAAATTGTGTCGGGTCGTCCGTGTTGTACCTTGTTTTTTTCAGATTTTTCATAATACAAGTGCTTTAGCTACTCAAGGGAGACCAGGAGAATAAGATAAACTTACTTTGAAGATTTCAACTGCGTAGAAAGTGATGGTGTTGACCCCACACCACTGGTACAGGAAAAAATATATCGCCAGAATACTGAACGGTTTCAAGGCGGATGGCGACAGCAACGCCTTTATGATTTCTTGTGGAGTTTTCAAGCTGGTAAATAATAAATACATACATAAATTCCATACTGATGATAATCTCGGAGAAAAAAATCTAATATATAATAGCTCTTTTCTCATGACTTATCCCGCGTATATAGTAGCTCCCCTAGGTAAATTAATTTCTAAAATCGGATCAAATTACTCTATAAACAAACAAACAAAGATAGACCGCTTTATAATATAAACATAGACATAATTCCTAATGAAATATGCTTAAAATATAGAGTTTCTATTAAAGATGTAAAGTGCACTACGAGGCTGATATTTCATTACTGTTCAAACAAGAAAGACTCACTCACGGTTCACGAGTACTCATTTAATTAATTGGAATTGAATTGTATTCTATTTGTAAATCATTGTAACTTACGGTTCGACACGATTCTTCTCTTTAAAGGTGATCATCCTTTGGATTTCTTCATTCAGGTTGCATGTCGAACCTCTTAGCTTCGTCAATGATTTCTCAGCCTTATCTGCCTTGTCATTGGTTAAAAGATAGTTAGGGGTCTCTGGCAATATTAACATTCCAAGGAGCGAGAGAACTGGTACAATCACGCTAATACCAGCCAAGATGTTCCATGTTGTAGCACTTCCAATCACGTACTGAATGTAAAAACAATAAAATATTACTAAAATATAATGTTACAAATTTCAATAGTAAAAATAACTTCAAACTCTTTTCTAAAAGAGGATTTAAGACTACACAGAGAAGGAACAGATAATATTATATTATTAACGCCCAATCAATATCGGCCTTTGAAAAATACTTTCTACTTTTTCGATCATTTAGGTATAAATTTGATAGAAACTACATTTTGATTTCTTCAAATTTTGTCAAGTAATCCTGCACAAATTCAACCGTATATCTCCATATAAATGTGGCATCAGTATGCCGATATTAATCTGAATTTAGCGTATGCCTTATACTATAAGGCCTATGCCTTATTAAAAAAATCTATTTCAGCTCAATGCAAGTGTTTTTTGCTCATCTAATTTTATACTTGGAAAAACACATGTTAGAGATTGTTCCACTTCTAATTTTATAGTTGAATCAACATAGTCGCTATTCAATTATCATTCATCAACAACGTGTGTATGGTGATAATAGTTCAGTAACGAAATCCCTCAGCTTCAAAACGAAGTCACGAATTCAAACATACTAAGTTTATTTTTAATAGGTTCCTAAATGAAGTTGGCTGATAAATTACCGCCATGATGTAAATGTTTACAATATTTGACATTTTATTTAGAAAATTACATTTCTCTGTCGCAACTGAATTCTTAGATTTACCTCAGAAGCAGAAACTGGTATAATGCAACAAATAAAAAATGTCTTCTACCTAACCTTGGATTACGATACATTCATTGACTGCTGAAAATTATAAAAAGGCGCCTATTTAAAAAGATAATTTATTGTTAAGAAACAAACTAATACTAAGCTCACACTTGCGGTTAAAGGTAAAATCAAGTCCCTTTCATTAAGTTTTTAGGGTACGATTTTCGATAATTCTACAATTTTAAATTAAATATTAAATCTGATTCATTAGTAAAATCATTAATCCAGAAGAGGTGAACTGTTTGGCAATTCCTATTCTCATTCCAATATGGTTTTAAAGGATAGAAATCACATCAACAGCCCTTTTACGTCCCCACTGCAGGGGCTCAGGCCTTCCTTATGGATGGTTAAAGAGGATGGGCCATGACCCTCCACGCTGGCCCAATGCGGATTGGAGGATATTAACGACTGCAAATGCAGCCGGGACCAACGGCTTAACGTGCCTTCCGAAGCATGCGAGTAGCTCGAGATAATAATTGTTGGTCACCCATCCCGTAACCGACCCTTGCGAAAGTTGCTTAACGACTACGATCGCGGGCCGCGGCGCTTATCTACTACGCCATCGAGCTACTGGAAGGATAGAAATAGTGATGGAAAATTTCAATGGGATCTATCAAAAAGTTCATCGACCAGAATCGAAGGAAATCACTCGAATGATTCAAAGAAAACGTGTGTGGCATTGAAGGCAACTAACGTCATATTGTTTGTTCAACTGACGTAACGATCACATGTCTTCTTGTAATGTTCTAGGTAGGTCGGATAATTACCACGAATTCGTGAGTTTCGTGTTGTTATTGATGTGACGTCAGAGGGTTTGCTCAGGTGGTAGGTTTCGGTTTTTACTACCCTATTTGATGCAAGATATTAATTGAAAATTGTCTTGCTAAATATCTAGTAACTTAAAATTTTTTGAAGTTTGAAAATTATGAAATATGATAAAACTTAAAAGTTAATGTTATTGTATTTCATAAATTTTGCATTCAAGCATTGGTTTTTCGAATCCACAGCTTTATTTGTGCGATGAACATTCAAGACTAAAGTTTGTATTTTAATTAGTTTCTAGATAACGGATATTATTCATTTTTGATTTTTTTTTATAAAATAATTATATTATTTATACAATCTTAAACTAGAAAATTCTTGATATATAATGAGATGCGGACGTGTCCTAACCTTAAAAGAATCTAAAAATCTCAAACAAACCCCTATAGTGCTGAAATTTGTTAATTTAAAATTCAGCATTATATACTAAAAGCTCGTGACAAAAATATGCACAAGTTTTGTAATTATTGATTGAATGTGGTAATTCGAATAGCTTACCTATTCGAATACTCCCAATAAACAGAATCAATCGTTAATATTGTAATATTGTGGGAGAATTATAATCAGACATACTTGTATCAAAACACCAGTGGAGACTCCAACAGAAGCCAACGCCCCCAGCATACCTCGGAGGTGAGGCTGAGACACTTCGGCGGTGTAAACTCGAGCCGGGGCGCCCACCATTCCCGATCCGAAACCTATCATCAGCCTGCCTACACAAAGTACAATTTTGGAGATTATATTAAATAGTTATTATATTCAATTAATTTTACAATTTAAATGCTATACCTACTTTCTATATTTAATGAAAAAAACCGTAGGTTAATGACACAGACAGAATCAGATAAGTATTGCACGAAATAAAGCCAAATATTAATTTTAATTTGTGCAATAAATTTAGTCTAAATAATAATAGTTAGCTCTCACTACCAGCGTTTGCCGATAGAAAAAAAAACAATCATATGCTTTGCCGTACATATGTCATTTTGCTATGAGTTATCGCTTTCAACAGTAAATCCTCAACACACTATAAATAGGTTCTATTAATTTTACTTACCAATATACAACATATTGACGTTTTGCGCTGACGCGATCAGTACCCAACCAGTTATCAGCGGAATTTCAGTCAAAATGAGAGTCAATCGGCGTCCAATTGCGTCCATCAAATAACCGCTGACAATACATCCCATAGGAGTACCAGCCGCGCTCAAACTCGCTGAAGTATGAAACAATAAAATAATATAAAATTCAAGAGTTATATAAGATACCACTACCACCATCGTAACCTTACTGTTTGGCACAGGCCCTTCCTGCCCGTGTAGCGTGATGAATGTGAGAGACTCAAGAAATGGGTGAAAGCAAAACAGAAAGTGATATATTGTATGGGCATATCTTACTCTCGATCCGTTTTTGAGCGCTTCTAGTCTCACGAGTTCGTCACTCTTCTTCATATTAAAACGGAGTGAGAGTGAGATATGCTCATACAATATCTCACTCTCGTTCTTGCTCTCACCCGTTTCTCAAGTGTCTCACCGGCATCATGCTAAGCTGTAGATGGAATCAATTAGGAAAAATGGGCCTTAACCCATCACGAAGCTACAGTGCACCATGCAGCTATGACCAACATCTTAACGTACTTTCCAAAACACGGAGTTCGAAATAATATATTTATTTAACCACAACAATCGCAGACCGCTCCAAGTAGTAACTTAATTTTGAACTCACCTATCCAACTAGCTTGATTTTCCGTAATTTGTATGCTTGAAGTATTACTTTGCAGTTGAGGTAATGCGGTAGCGGAGAAACCAAAGGCCATGCCGGTATTGATGGTCCCCAAGTTCACGATAAAGGCAGCGACAATTTGCCGTAGAGCTTTCCCCCTGCCTGCCTTGCTTGGATCAGGCTGTTTCTTCGCATTCGAACTTTTGTTTGTGATGACTGGCTTTGATCCATTTTTTAAAAACGGAGACGAGTCGTTCCTGTAAAAGAATAAATAAAATAATTAACATATAGGCAAAATATTATAACCTTATTATATTAGTGATCGAAATAAAAGTACTGTGTTTACTAAAACAGAGTTATATGATAATAGATTATAGTATATTTCCGAAACAGTAATAAGTATATTAAGAAAAGTTTTTATATAATAACCACACTGATACCAGATTAATGGATGTTATTTTTTTTTTCAAAATAGTTTTTCGTTATTCATTTTTAAACATGCACTAATAATATCCATTACATACTCTAATAATAAACATTGTATGTTTAATTATAAGACAGAATTGCATAAAACCTTCATTGTAATGGATTTAAAAAAGGTTCTTTAACTAACTTATTTACATTCAACACGTTAAAGGTTAGGCCTTTATTCTCAATGTCGAGGCTTTTACAATCATTGAATATATCAATCGATATTGTAATGCTAAATTTATTAGGTAATTTTCCTCCGTTAATATGATAATTTTAATACTTAACATTACCTGTTAAAGGCGGTAATGATCTTGACAAACCTTCAGCTTTAAGAAAATTCTAGAAACGGTTTGTTATCGTTACAAAACATTAATTTTAGGTATATGAAAATATAGATAGTGTAAATCTGTAAAATAGAGATTTTTTTTAACCGAGTTATGTGGGACAAGAGTAAATAAATCTCAAGAAAAGAAATAAAACATCATGGACACTCGGGGACCATGTCCTGTGTTGTACCAAAATAGCTTGTTGATGAATATGGTAAAAGAAAACGCTTGAATAATGAGTCGGTGATAAAGGGGCGATAAAAGTAATAATGGCGTTTTCACACGTTTTAACATCAGATAAAGTAATATTAATTTGTGTAAATTTTCACCAATAAACATTGTATTGTGTTAATTTGAATATTACATTTTTTCTGGTAATTCGTTATCTACTAACGATTATAAGGTATCAAGAAGTTAGAACAATGTGGGTTCTATAATGATGTGGGACCTTTGTATGCGTGTGAGGGTTATCATTATAAGTATAAAGAGTTCTATTGACCTCAGAAGAAGAGTTAACTTGTTAATATTTAATAGAATAGGAAGTTAACGTTTAATCTAAGCGTTTAATTGATTTTAATATTTCTATTTTTATTAACTTTAACTTGTTACTTCGTTCGCATAGTCTGTGATTGTATTATTTGTTTAAAACGCCTAAGTCCGTGTTCATACCTCAAACTCTTCCTGTATCAAGTTTTATATCAATTGGCCTGCATTTTTATACTTTGGTATAATAACTCTTTTCTAATTAAAAATAAGATTAAGCCGATTTAAAAAAAGAACTGGCAGTTAAACAATCAAATCTTATTTTTTTAAATTAAGAATGAATCACTGTAAATTTTTACCATACGGCAAGTCGATTCTGTAAAAATCTGATCCTGAATTCGAATTCACTCAGGTGTCCGAATCCACTTAAAAAAGCGGCATTCCCTCAATCTTGAATTGGTAATAACGTTTCGTGGCATAAGTGAAGTGAGTTTCGAAATGACATAGGAATAGAATATCTGAGACACGTATATTCAATAAATTTGGTTTTGTATTTTTATGCAAAAAATAGAATCAATAGAATATCTACACTAAATGACTTGAATTCGGACACATGAGTGAACTCGAATTTGTGTCTGGATTTTTACGGAACGCAAGTCTGGTTCGAATCGGCCAATGGGTTGATTGAAACGGCAAATTCATATAGTAATTTGTGTCATCCCATAGAAACGTGTTTGTGACGTGGTCTAATAAATCTCAGTCGGTTTCTATGATACAATTATTGTTCGATCATGTCGATGACTCCATACAATTGATAAGTATGTAGATATGTATGTAGACATTTAAATGTATTGATGTCACTTTGAGGACATGTTAATAAACACACATTTACTCTGTTTATCCGAACTAGCTGTTTTCTCACGTCTGTGCTCCTGGAAATTAAAGCCTATGTCACCAGCGTATAATGAAGCTTCCTATAGGTTAAAGAATTCTTATTGTGTCCAGTAGATACGTTGGGAGCCTATACAGTGTAAATAAATAATCCAATATTTTCTCTTTGTAGCATTATTGCAGATAGTAAAAAGACTAATTTAAACCTACTTTAATCCCAAATTATACATATCTCTTCTTTGACCAGGTAACTCGCACATCGGTTTCAAGGTGTCGCCATTTTTGAGGTATCGTTTCCCGTTTGTATTGTCTCTGGTTTGAGTATAATGTAACCTTCTTTGTTTCAGATTTCCTTTATACGAGTACTTCGGCTACTTAATTTGAGACCTGAGCAATATAGGTATGTGATAATGTCTAATATTTATTTGTTATATTAGATTATAAAAACTGTCAAATTTCTCTACTCGATTTTAATGAGATCTCATCTTAATACATGGAGGGTAAAGTCCAATTTGACCTAACATGCATCCCTGTTTTATCAAATTTTAATTTTTAAAGATTATCACATCACCAGCCTAATAAAATCCTCACTGCTGGAACTCGGGCCTTCATCAAGGATGGAATCAAATCAAATCGAATAGGGAGAATGGGCCATGACCCACCGCGCCGGCCCAACACGGTTTGGTGGGTTCTATTGACTGTAGATGCAGCCTGGACCATAGGCATAACGTGCTTCCGAAGCACAGAGGAGCTAGAGATAATAATTTTCCGGTCACCCATCCTGTTACCTCGAGCTCCAAGATTATATGCGTCACTAAATTGATACAAGTGATATTTTCTTGTATTATGTGTATGGATTGCCTCATACGATTTCTGTAATAGAGATTCCCAATTAATCAAAGGGAGGAAGCGACAGAAATGCCGAAACATTTACCAATTGCCCTAATTAGTTACGATTAGGAGTTGCATTGAGAATTGAGACATGAATTATCCACTAACCCTATAGATAATATAAAACTACTAATTTTAACATTTACAAAATTTCAATAATACTTCAAAAATGAACAAAAAAGTATAGAAAACTTGTTACAATAGATAGATAATATTAAATAATCTGTTTGTCCGCGTATTTTTCGCATATTAAATATCAGGGCGTAATGGTCCTTTTGTTTTGTTTAATCAATAAACTTTCAATTCTTGAACTTCATCAAAATCAGTACAAAAGTTTTGAAGATATAAGAGATTAACAATTTTAATATGAAAAAAATAAAATATATATAAAAAACAAAGCCGACTTCAAAATAATCTTAATAAAAGTAGCTTGAGGAACTTCAATTGAATTGGGGCGGATTGTCAAAACGAAACGTCCTAAGCGGAACCCCCGCCTTTACATCTTATTTGGACATAATTTTTTTAATACAAATCGGTTTAAAAATGAGCCATTTTATGTGTATGCGCCGTCTTAAGTACGAATAAAATTTTCCGTGTAAACGAGAGTGTAATTTAATTACATTTGTATTATTAATTATTATACATATACTGTAATAGTATTTAATAACTTCAAATAATTAATGAATATGTCCTTGAATTAAAAAAAAAAAACACTTTATATGTACATAGGTAGATTCATTACAAAAATAACAAAATCTAGTTTAGGCGAATACCTAATTACATTAATTAAGTATTTGTCCATATAAGTTAAAGATTCTCAGCAATTTATTCGCCAATCATGTATAGTTAATTAATGTTTCACGAGTCTACCGACAAACTCGTATTTACTTAAGTAAGCTCGCCCTATTTAAACTAAGTATAAGCCGTTTTATTTAATTAAGAGAAGATAAGCCATAAATAATAATGACATTAATATAAAGATATTAATGTCATTATTATTTATGGCTTATCTTATCTTAATAAATAATAAAGATTATTTATTGCACACTACCCATAACATATTACAAAGAAGCTAGAATAAAAGCATACAAAAGGCTTATTGCTACATAGCAACCTTTATCAAGCAACTCGTGGAGAAAGAAGAATATATAAACAAGTGAAGGAGAAGGGGATGCAAGAAGAATTACTAAATAGATACCTATTTAGACTAATATTATGAAAAAGGAAAGGTTTCATTGTGTGTTTATTGCTCCGAAACTTTAAAATTCTTTCATCTACGGGAAACTACATCATACGAAAGGCAACGTCGCAGGAAAGAAGTTAATTACTAAAAAAAGTGATAAAATTTGCAGTTTTTAAATACATATTACAGTAATAATTTTCAAGGAAAGAAATTAAGTCTTCACTTGAGTAACAAAACAATGTAAAGTACCTATTTCTTTTACAAATATTTATCATTTATCAATTTTCCATTAATATATTGCCTCTCTTCATTCCGTTTACCCTATACCTTAAGGGATTCCTCCTGAAGATATTGATTGAAGAAGATAAAATCGTTAAAAAATAAGTTCTGTAGTTGTTATCTTATTATTATACATAGCATCTACCAAACCCCTCACCACATGTAGCCAAAAACACATAAAAACTTTTTATTATAAACTAGAGTATACTTTAATCTTTGGGTCCGTACTTAAAAAGGAAACCATACTAGGGTCACTCTGTTGCCTTTCTGTACGAGTGTCTGTGATAGCCGATTTTCTCTTCTTCACAGAGTGACTTTATTACTGAAACTTCTGGCTCCCCACTAAACTCCCTTAATACGTTCA
The DNA here is from genome assembly GCA_918026875.4 of Diatraea saccharalis. Taxonomy (NCBI): domain Eukaryota; kingdom Metazoa; phylum Arthropoda; class Insecta; order Lepidoptera; family Crambidae; genus Diatraea; species Diatraea saccharalis. Next base: position 4,018,774 of record OU893344.1, on the reverse strand, counting down.
ACATACAGTTAAAAACAAACTGTGACGTCACATTTCAAAGAGGACTTACGAAGTATCACCAACGTCATGGGTTGCCATAGAGCCGTAATCATAACAGTAACCATTTGGTGTCAGTCTACGAGGCGCGATTATTCAATATAGACCTGTACATTTACATCTATCTCATGATATTTACATAATTATTATAGTAAACACGTAACACGAGCAGTGTTGCCAACCCAAAGAAACCAGAAAACGAAAGCTCACCAAATAAAAAACAGGAGAAAATAGTCGGTTAAGTAAAAAAGGTAAATTGTTTTAATTATATGAGAACAATATGTTTGTACTTTTATTAAGTATCATGATATACATACATTGTTATTTTATAATATTAATCAGAAAATAAAACTTAAATAATGAAACGAAAAAAAAAACTAAATTATTTTCTATTTTCATCTATAACTATCTTATGGTCCGTATTTTCTGACAGATTTTTCTATTTAAAATCATATATAGTTTTATTGCTTTTTTATATGCCTTTCTGTGGCTTCAAATGAGCAGCAATTGGTTATTTCGGATTACATTTGCAAATTGTAATAGGAGCCGTTGAACCCCAATTGAAAAACAATAAAAGTTAGGAATGAAACAGAAAACAACTTCATAAATGTAAAAAAAGCAAATATACTGTTCAAACAGTAGGGTCGGTAACACTGTACACGAGTAACATACATTTGAAAGTATATGAAAGCAGGCTAATAAAAGCTTTTTACTCTCCGAATTTCATGATATTAAAAATTCACCCCTATCCTACTAAAGTTTGCGAGGATGGAAACTAATACTAAATATAAACGTATACTACATTTCGTCTCCATCCGAAACGAAATTTAGTATATGGATAATTCTATGCCTGAATTAATATATAAGGTTATTTTTATCCCACTAAACAGTACCCTAGGGACCACGCAAGGAAAGCTTGTTACACTATTATACTTTAATTTTTTATTAATTGTAGTATTACTTTACTTAAAATTACTTATTAATATGTTCTTGCGTTCCCATGTTAAAAATATGAAGTACATATCAAAACGCATAAATTGTAGCACGCACATTTTGGAAATTTATTTAATTTGCTTAAGTTACTTTAGTTACATATAATATCATCCGTTAGGTAGACCTCTTATCGACAACACGGAAGAGTGGTTATTTTTATATTTCTATCTAATTATTGTGTCATAAACCAATAGTTGAACGAACTTTGGTAACTATTTAACTGCAGTTCAAACCATTTTAAGATAATTTTAGTTTGATTTAGTTTTAGATTGACACACTGATCTAATCTGTGGCTTACAATAAATATAGCAACATAAAATTACGCGTATTATGAACTAAATCGGGACTTGTAGAGGATGATATTGCATTAAAGTTATGTTAAATAGATAACCTACAATTTGTATTAAGCACTTTTTTCTTTACCAATTGTACAACACGTGTTCTAATTGATATTATGTTATCAGCTTCTCTGTTTATGTTTGAATATGTCGAACTGAAACTGTCCAAAACGGTTCCAATGACGTCATGACCATGATTTATTAATGTATACTTTTCGCATCCTTGACTAAGCTTAATATACTTAATATTTGACACTCGAAAGCTATTCTCGACAAAACATTCCACTGTAAAAAACCATAGCCATCCATCATCGTCAGCCTATTAATTTAAAAATGAAGAACTTAAATCGAAGCGTGGATAACTCTATAAACTAGAGAAGCGGGTCAAGAATGAGATATTGTATGGAAGCCTCGAAAGTAGTAGCTAATTAGAATAAATCTCTAGCACCGATGTATAGTTAATCTATGGTATATCACGAGAAAGTAAACTTTGATATATCATGATTGTCAATGGAATTGCAGTTTGTTATTAAGCAACTTTTTTGGTGCCATTCACGGTAAAGTAATATGCGTAAGTTGAGTGCCCTATAACGATCAAACTGCTTGTCAAACTTTACGTGCTTGACAAAATTTTTGATAGTGTGCAGCTACGCTTGATGCGCTTGTCAAACAATCTACGTGTTTGATGAAAATCTAGATTGAAGTCGTGCTTGAAAAACAAGTTTGTACGTGAACGGTGGTGTTTGTCAAGCAGGATGTCAGCCGTTGTGTTGCATCTTGGAAGACGGTAGGTACGCCAAATAAAAAAAATACGATGGAAAGTGACGATATTATTACGGATAAAGAATTTACCTTGCATTTCATATCTATTTATCGTGATATGCTGAATCTATGGAAAGTAAAATCTAAAGATTATATGGACAAGAACAAGAGAAGCATAGCATTAAAAAAAATACTAATTTACTGAAAATGTATCGCCGAAACATTACGGATGAAAAGAAGAAAAAGATTAATATTCTACGTCCATGTTTTTTCGAAAATAACAAAGTAAACCGAAACTAAACAATTATTTTTGATCTTTGGCTTGATCGTATGCGCTGTTGATGAAAACGTAAAGTTTGACAAGCAAATTTGTCAAGCAAATTTGATCGTTTAAAGGGGGCTTTAGAACAACGCCCAGTAGCCAAAAGGAGGGCAGTGGCCAAAATCAGGTCTTCTGACCTATTAAGCCATTCTTACTCTCTATGTCCTATAAGCACGTAGTTTAGGCTTCTGTGCAGGCACATCAGTGATCCACATTAGACTATCAAGGTTATCGATGCTGTTGCTACTACTAACAAACTATCGATAATTTTGCGATAATCAACTATCGATGATAGGAAACTCTATTATATTATAGGTTCCAATCCAGTTTTAGCTGTATAATCTATGGGTCCAATCCCGTATCGGATAACTAGGTCTCAATAATTTTCTTTATTCTAATATCAAGTTTGTTTGTGCATATGCCCAAGCTTGTAATTAGCTTTTAAATGTTATGATAGGATACTCTATTATATTATAGATTCCAATCCAGTATAAGCTGTATAATCTATGGTTCCAATTCCGTATCGGATAACTAGGTCTCAATAATTTTCTATATTCTAATATCAAGATTGTTTGTGCATATGCCCAAGCTTGTAATTAGCTTTTAAATGTTATGATAGGATACTCTATTATATTATAGATTCCAATCCAGTATTAGCTGTATAATCTATGGTTCCAATCCCGTATCGGATAACTAGGTCTCAATAATTTTCTATATTCTAATATCAAGATTGTTTGTGCATATGCGCAAGCTTGTGATTAGCTTTTAAATGTTATGATAGGATACTCTATTATATTATAGATTCCAATCCAGTATTAACTGTATAATCTATGGTTTCAATCCCGTATCGGATATCTAGGTCTCAATAATTCTCTATATTCTAATATCAAGATTGTTTGTGCATATGCGCAAGCTTGTGATTAGCTTTTAAATGTTATAGATGTAACAATATTATAATTAATGCTGTAAATTTCTTAAACAAAATAAAATAATCTTTACTAATATTAAAAAGAGGTAATATTTCAATATTTGTTTGCATTAAATAAGCTCTGAAATTACTGCACCGATTTTAAAAATTCTTTCACCCCGTTCGTTAACCAAATATGATGTAGCCATGGGCAGCCATGGCTACATCATATGGGGTTAACATATGCAATAATTTACGCGTGCGAAGTGGCGGGACAACAACTAGTATAATATAAATAAGTAAACATCAGTAATAACACTGCATTATGGCATAATATTGACCATGTACTCAGTATTCTTATAATTATTGCGGCTTTGCTAACAATAGGAAAGCAGCTGTTACTATGTCGGTAGGGGGTAGTTCATCACTGATATTTATGTCATAACATATTGACATTGAACTGTGTTAGATCATGATAAGATAATTTTGGACAATAGATTGATCTAACACTTCACTTTTATCGGCGAATGGGCGTCATTTGATCATTATTTTGCTAACAATATGATAATGTAAGTATTATGAGAGATTAGGATAAAAACACTTTAATAAAAATATTTTCTAACTAGATATAGGTATGATTACCTTTCGTTTTTTGTAGATATAGGTAAGCATTGAACGATAACACGCGAACTCAGTGTGCAATGATGTAGTTGCTATTCTGTTATAAAAACAGCCTCGACGTAGAGGCGCAGCGCTGTCATAGAATATAGACGGAGAGTACTTGACAAAAATGTGGATGTAAAGGCATTCTAAAACGTGATATTTCAGTTTGTTGGTGTATATCATTAGTACTTCAACAACTTAAAAAGCACTTACACATTTTGTACAGTTATTAAAAAAAAACTGAAATAATTAAACGAAAATATTATTCCCAGTAACACATACACACGTAAAGAACACAACCGAAAATACTTTAACAATTTCTTATCAGTGAATGTAAACAAATAAACAAGTGTTTTATAAATAGATGTGTTTTATTAGTTATACGAATAGGTACCGAGCCTTACTGGTAAACAAGAGAAGCAAACGGATAGAAAAATATTAATAGATAATATCAATCCGTTCTCTCTGATTACCCCGTAATGAATGTGGCGTCTAGAAATAGAATAGATAGTTACACTCAGTTGCAAAAAGATCCATTAAAATAGTCATTAGTTGAAAGCAGAGGTTCTCAAACAATTTTTTCTCGTAAACCATTTTAAAAAATGTACTGGTTTCGGTGGACCCTCTGCTGCTACATTTTTACCATATTCCCAAAATTCGTCCAAAATGTGAAGATCTAACGATGGAAATTCGCGTCGCGGGTGAGTACGTAGACCCCCGTTGAATCCCTCGTGGACCCCTGGTTGTACACCTTAGGGAATCACTGGTTTAAAGCGACGTTACCTATACAATTTTTCAAATTTAGAACAATAAGTACAACTTAAAGTCGTTATTGAAACTTAATGGATGTTTGTGCAATTGACCGTGCCTGTAAATAGAAAATATTCGATTGAATTTTTGCTAATTGAACGATAAACGAGTCAATACATGGATGTATGTCATTCGTTATAAATAAAAAACTATTTAATTGACAATTATTAGAACGTTATAACAAAATGTTGACCTTTAAAACCAATATTTCTATACCAAACAGTAACTAAATTCGTAAAATTTTATTTTATTTGGGATAAATAACATTTTTTTTTTATCCGAGATGGGCTCACTCTTGACCTCAGGCGTAATAATATTAAGCGTAAGGCCTAAGATGGGACGAGTTCGCCCAGAAGATACCTATTCACTCGTGCTTTAAATATTCCTGGGTTATAGGATACCGGGAAAACAGAGGCAGGTAGGCTATTCCACTCCTTGGCTGCACATTAGCGCATAATAAATGATGATCCAAAGCGCTTTGTTCGGATACGTGGAATGTAAACCAGGTGGGCGTGATAATTTGCTGTACGCCTGGATTCCCGGTGGTAAAAAAGTAGGATGAGCCGATGTAGCTCAAAAGCACACTCTCCGAAGTACAATCTGTAGAATACCGATAGTGAAGCAATTTTTCGGTGATGAGACAGACTGTGGAGCTTGGAGTTATCGAGATCACAATCCCCCACAAGTTTTCTGGCTCTACGGTCCACCGAATCGAGCGCGGCAAGCTGGTATTTTGCTGAGCCATCCCAAAGGTGTGAGCAATATCCCATACATGGACGGATTTGTATAATCCTCTTAAATATACAGTAATGCACAAAAAACTTCATTAGCCACTTATCATTTTAATTTAAAATACTTATGTAGTCTTTTTTTATTATGCCCTTTTGTTGGATCTATAAAATACAAAGTGTGTCTAAGTAGGTATACAAATTAAGTTTGCAACATTTTTTTTTCTTTTAACTATTCTTAATCAATCTATCACTTAATAGTATAATAAGTGTCTATTACCTAACCGCCTTTAACGATTATTTTGATATTTGTTAGTTGTTTTTTTATATACTTTGGACGATTCATAAGTGCTCGAAACAAGCTTACTTGAATAAAGACATTTTCATTTCATTTCATTACAATCTTCTCACGAAAATATACATATTTGTTATTGCTAAACACAATAAAAACAACAAACATTCAGTCACATGCTTCCCGCATGATGGAAAAAGCCGTATCAAAATATTTCATATGACGTGGTGTAAGTTACAATGACTACTGTAGCGACCAAAATATAGAGTACACACAAATAGATTAAAAACAATACTAAGCTTTATGTCTTAAAGCTCATTTTGAATTGGTTTTTTTAACTCAAAAATGTTTTACAGTCGACCTTTGTTTTATTCATTTAACACATATCGACGCTGGAAAGCAAACTCGTAGTAACCCGCAAAACCTTGTTCTTTAGAGAAGAAAAACTTTTATTATTTTCCATAAATAATTATTTGCAGGTTACTACGGACGGACTGCGTTTTCGCGGGTATAAAGATAGTTTGAATTTTGATTTAATTTTAGGGCAAGAAAACGTGTTTATTTTACCGAAATATTTGTTTGATGGCTTTTTTAAATTAAAATTAATAGTTAGAAGTATTATTTCAAACGGAGTAGAATATTATTGGTGTAGTAAGAAATAAAAATAGATGTTATTCTTATTACTAGAATAAAAAATAAACATTCATTCATAAATCTTTCGAGTGATGATAGCAACAGCCGTATCTATATATATTCCGAAGTAGAATTAGTAATAATGTTGCGATCAAAATATAAGAACTCACTCAGTGTATATAACACCTAATAAATTTTATTCCCATATCATTATCAGTATTGAAGTCGCAAAAATGTTATCACCAAACATTTTGAATTAAAAGTTAAATATGACTTTTAATCTTTTCACAACCGAATAGTTTTTTTCAATAAAATAATCATCAAAGACATCCGAAATTATTCATTGTTATGCCGTTTTTGACAGCTATTTTTCTCCATTTTGCTTTGCAACCGCTCTGTTAGGGCATTACAGGTTCAATAAAATAACAACTTCAAAATGTAAATAAGGTTTTATTTGATTATACCTCCAATGCTACAACTACTGCATCAGTAATAGCAGTGTTGTAAACAGAAGTTATTTAACTACTACGTTTATAAGCCTTTCCAACAAACCTTTTTTAATATTTTAAGATTCAACGAATGTCATTATCACGTATGCAAACGTGATATTTGACGTTAAACAAATAATGATAAAAGATAAAACAATCTACACACGTCCCAATTATGCATTCACTTGCCGCATGATAGCAATTGATCGATAACGTTTCTTAATAGATCTATATAAAGGGCTTTATCGATATTATATCGATAGTATTACTGCTTCTTATTAGATATGAGATATTAAGTGGCTTTTGATGACGTCGGATATTGCCAAATATATTGGACAAGAGTGTACGAACCTTAGATTGTGCCTTCTTTATAGAATAAGCAATAAATTTAGTAAATTTTGTATGATTTCAAGTTAAAAAACATGTAAATTATTTTATTGCAGAATCAAAATGTAAAATATATTGGCAGTGTAAACTTGTAAACTTTTTATTGTCTAATATCTGACCTACCCATTCCTAAGCACCCATTTAATATTTCAATTTAACCTGCGCAAGTATCTGACATAGATACATTATTTGTTATTTCGATCATGCTAAATTATTTCTGATCTGTATTTTATCTTATAAAATAAACTATGCAAAATCAAGCCCGTTAAAATATATCTGGCTAAATCATTCAGCGGTACTAAATATAAACATCCCGAAAGTTCATTAGATTTATTTAATTTACAGTTATAAATAGTAGTCATATACCTACATACACATTTCCTGCGATAGTAAATGAGTAATAGTGAGTGCAATATAAAATGTATGTAGTACCGAAAATGTTTGAATTGGTTATTCCTATTTTTTTTTCATGTAATTTTAACATCTGTTCTATTTTATAGATTAAAAAAAAAAATAGGATATTTTCATTTCATTTGTATGTTATTTTTTCAGTTAAAGTTGTTATATAAATATGTTCTAATAAAAGTGACAAGGACTCGAAAATGTCTTAAGAATAAATTTGATGTCTACAGCGGTAGCAAAATATCAATTAGAAAAATAAATTACGAATCCTTTTGGTGGGTTGAATAGTTTATTATTAAAAAAGCACAAAATTAAAAATCGAACCGAAAGAAACAATTCAAACACTACATAATAACAAAGAAAGTAAATTATTTTGCTTGTCAATCGAAGTGTTATGATGGCCTTTGCCTTGGCAGCAAAATGTTGAATAACTGTCAATATTTTAATTAATTATTATTATGTCTCTTTTTGACACAGCGAATGGCCGGTGAAATGTCACTGTTCTTATATGTTAAATAAGCAAAGGTATGATGGAGATCCCCCGTTTAAAAATTTGCAATGACATATCGGGAGAGGACTCATGCGACGAGAAAAAAATGGAGGTAAAAGTTAAAAAAACAAGAAAAGAAAAGAGAGGTACAACAGAGGAAAAGTGAAAAGTAAAAATTGAAGAATAGGAAAGAAGTGATAGGTACGTAGATGGTCTGCGCCATGTACACGTAATGCACAGCAGTTAAATTGAGCATCCAGAGATGTTGCCCGCAAAAGGTCTGTTCAATATCGTGTCATTATATGATCTAAAAAGGTGACTCATAAACGTTACTATTTGCCCAAATAGTGACACATAAAAGTCACTATTTCCCCAATTAGTGACGCTGGGAAAAAGTGACCGAGATATTTGCCAAGTATTTGGTCGTTGTGTAACCACTCTGCTCAACTATAAGATAAGATGAAGTGGTTATATTTATGTAATGTATGATGATCAGTTTCAATGTGCTCTGCCAAGGACTAAAATGAGAAATAACCAAATCCGTAAAGTTATCTCACGTTTCTCACGTGAGGTGGTCGGTATTCTTAGATTTTCTACACGTAATGTTTCCAGTTTCAAAGTTTGGCTCTTTTCAATGCCACAAAAAATTAACTGCGTACCTACTCTTAGAAAAATAATCTTAATTACTAGTAATTAGTGGGTGTGTTTTGACGTCAAAAGTAACAGAACGATGACGATATCATTGCTGTTTCAAAAACGTTAATAGTCCACTGGTTTTGCGACTTATTCTAAGAGATTCTTCAAAAATGCTAAAAGTACTTTGCCAAGAAAATTGGGCTAATTATCTAATATAAATATCTGTCGCAAACTCTTTCACAGGTATAGTGATTGTGAAAGACATTTATGGGATTGTGTAACGTTTAAAGTCGCAATAATTTTCGGTACTAATGATGATTTGAATGATCAAAAAACAGTTGAAAAATTTTACTTAGATTAACCTAAAACAATTAGTCTGCGATATCTTTCTTTCAATATCTTCCAAAAAAACTTCACGATCGCAATTGTTATCACATGTCAAATAGTTGCTGCCCGAAGTTCGTAAATTACTGAAAAATAATCTTATTACAAAAACTTTCAAATGACAAGTTGAAAGGAATCAAAATTATACAGTTAGTCCTCAGGAACTACTTTGGATTCTTTGTAGTATAAATTTCAACTTTATTGCTTTCATATGGTTTTATGTAGGTGATAAATTTAAAGATATGTTTTCATAAGGGTCAGTTCATTTATCACGTGATATCTTTTCAGCATATTTTAATCCCCCTCCTCTTCATGATATATAGTGAGGCTTAAGACTACCTCACCCCCTCGAGCCGAATCACGTGTATTTTTAGTACCCACAATAAAGCAAAAATTTTTGACGCTTCTTTTCGGGTTAGTGGGTAATCAACGAAAAAAAAAATACGAAAAATAAGTTCTTTTAACGAACCCCGTCCTCCCCCTTTCGAGCCACTCGTGGTTAATGGACGGCCCCTAAATGAAACCTAGCTAGAGCGCAGCAAGTTACATAGCACTATATGCAATAAAAAAAAACTTTAAAAAATAGAACCGATTTCAAATTAAAAAAAGTAATAAACAATACTCATAATTTTTTATAACTTATTTATTCGGATAAAAAGACCGCCACTTGGTATTAAGCTTTTGATGAAATTATGAAAATATTGGTCATATTCATAAGTAAAACAGACGGAACCAAGATTTTAAATTTAGTTCAAAACTTCGTATGAATATTTGATTTACAGAAGAGTTCCCTTGGCGAAAAAGTTTGAGAACATATGCAAAGAAGAATAAGGAAGTCACGGGGACAGAAGATGCAACATACAGAAAGAAACTGTTCCACAGATATCACTGAAAATTGGCTTTAAGCCCATTACCCTTCACCTTGCACTCTCGAAGATGGGTTGGGCAGTTCCAAAATTAATTTTTGGCAGCAAATTATCTGACGTTCAAGTTTTTTTTTGTTTTTCCTTCTGTCACTTATTGGCGTTGGAATTATTTAGTAGGTGTTGATGACGGACAGGTCTTCAGGCGCCTAAGTCAAGCGCCGACAGAAACTTTACGTCATCAATATATTCACGTGCTTAAATAAAATAACCTTCAAATCTAAAATAAAGGTGTACATAAGCCATATTGTAAGCAACGCAAAACATTTTTTTTATTATGTTCTGAGATGTTGAATTAGCAAAGTGGAAAAGTAATGGAATTGATGAAAATTTTTCTAAGAAACAAAACTTTTTTTGAGTTGTAGACTATTATTATTATATGTATCTTAAAGTCAAATTATTTGACTAAGTATGCGATCATAGCCTAATCTAAAATGTTAATAAGATTTTTTAAATGTCTAATTTGATAAGGGAATTCATAATAATATAAAATACGCAGTTTATCAGGTTTTCTACACACACCTTGCTAATAAACACGTTGAAAATTAGCATCAAACTTGATTTAATTCAAAATAATGTCACCAAGCGAACAAAATACTCGTATTTATTGTACTGTTACCTACGTAATATGATTATATCTTTAATACTCGTAATATAAATGTGATAAGAAACTCTTATAAAATGACAAAGAGGAGATTATAATACAAGTATGACAGAAATAAATAGACAGGATGTTTGTTGGTATGCTTTAGCAAACGTTAAATGTAGTGGAAATGTTATGTATAGGAAATTGTTATGTATATTCTATACTAATATTATAAAGAGGTAATATGGGATTGTATGTTTGCTGGCAATGGCAAAGGATCAGCTGGACTCAACAGGAAGTTACATCAATAATAATTCCTCAGGTTCGCATAATAATTCTGTTTATTGTGGAAAGACTCTATTGAAAACCGAATTTATAATAAAACAGTAACCTACTTCAAAATACACAAAAAAATCTTCTTAATTACTTCGAAAAAGTTCTACAAATTGCAATGCATTTGAATTCTAATAAAAATTGACTAGCCACGCTTTTATTTGACTTCAAATGAAGTTTCTAGAATGTGTTTAAAACCTTTGTAGATATAAAGAGTTTTCTTTTTTTTAAGGCAAACAATTATTGGAGATTTATGATATTGGCCACAACTCATGATACTACTTAGTTTCATATAATAACATACATTTACAAATAGAGCTGTAATTTTCAAGCCTATTAGCTTCTAAATCTTAACAATAAATCTAAATAACAATTTACGTTCTTTTGTTTAAAACTAATTTTAAGTTTTCACGTTACGTTACAAACGAGCGAGGATATGTTGTCGTCATAACCACAAAAAACAGACCTAGTGCGAGTCAGGGTACGAACTCTAACTTGAAATAGTGCATGTAGAGTAGACCCTGAAAATGTGACGTCACAACCTTACGTCGCACCCATACCGATAGATCCGCACTTGCCAATAAAAACCAATATACTTCACAGTTTATTCTAATACATATCCCTAAAAAGTTGACCGACATAGAATGCCTAAAGCATTGATTCCTTTGTAGCATGAAATAAGAAAGTAGCTAATAGAATTAAATTTTTTATAACGCTTCATTAGCACAACAAAAACGGTGATTAATGCACTTATGTCATATAATTACATAATCACAATTCGATATTGCGTCGACTTAATTAATGTTGTTGCTAATTTATTTATTTACTTGACACTTTATAAGACTTTACACTTATTAAGATCTATCTTTTGTAAATAGTACACATACACATTGTACACTAGCCGGCCATTACAGCGATGTCTTCCAGGCAACCTATTTACAAAAGATAGATCTTACAAATCACCAGAAATAGAGGGCTGTGTGCATAATTAGAAACACAAAAAAAACGTAATATTAAAAAAAACATACATTCATAATATAATAATAGAAAACGAGGAACAAATAGATACTACTTGAGTGATACTAGCCAGAAACAATAGAAGGATCACGCTCGCCCTTTTATTCTCAACTTTAGTTTTGAAAGTGTCTAGTAACTGAACTTTTCTTATAGCCTCAGGTAGAGAAGGTAAGGGATGTCCAATAAAACCTCGTTAGGTTCTGACGGGTGGGAGGGAAGTCGAAGACTGTCAGATGAGCAAAGGGGAAGCTAGTGAGTGGCATACAAGTATTTAAAACACTCTTTAATCTTTTTATAAATATAATATAGAAGAATTATGTGGTTTATTTAAACTACTTATTTTCTAAGTCACGGAAGTTTTTAGTTTTACAATATAAGCTTTCATTCTTTGATTTATAAAGAGGAAAGATTTGATGGTTACTTTGTTAGCAACGAATAGATTCCTGCTCTGGACTATATTTTAAAAACTCTTTCACCTACAGCAAACTACATCATACGTGGTTGATATATGCTTTAATTTAAGCGTGTGAAGTCGCGGCAAATCAGCTAGTTCTAATATAATTCTTCCGTATGGAAAATATTGTATGGAAACAAAAAAAAAATATAATTTTCAAAATTTTCACGTAACAACGAGTATAAAATATTTGTTTTTTCATAATTAGTTTAAGTAATATTATAAATATAAAAAGTATAAAAGTGTTGTCATCGGTAATAATATATAAAACACTGCCAAAAAAAATAATATCTATTTATTTTTATTTACTGCCAACACCCGTATTATGAGTTTTCACAGGTATGAGTGACTTTTCATTTAAACAAGTTTAGTTTTTTTTTTAGAATTTAGAATTTTTGCATTCACAGTGCTACTCTCAAAAATATTCTTAATGCAAAATGTTAAAAAAAATATTTTCATTTTCAATCCGGGCGATTGCTCTAACCACTGAGCTACCCAGTACCTAACCGGGGTGAAGAATTTTTCAAGCACTTGTTACTTTTTAGCTACTAACGTATCTGTGCCCACCCTAGCATTAGTACCTGTATTGTTAATCTATTATTAATAATTATGCGTGAGCAATAAAGTGTATCTATCTATCTATATCTATCTTCATCAATGTTCAGGCAATCCACCCAAACAGCCGAAAGACATATTTTTACAAATATATACAGTGGAGGAGTGTAAATATATTTAAGTATTTTATTACATGGCCATCCATTAGGAAGACCTGAGTCCATAAGTAATGGTTTAATTAGTAAAGAGACAATAGAATTAGCACCCATACGATACAAAAGAATAGACGCTTAATTTTTAAGTTTAGGTATTTGAAACTAATTTAAATATGTAAACATCGGTGACTTCTGTAGCCGAGTGGCTCACTGTTTTCTGGCGTTCCAGATTTGTTTCCCAGTTGGGTCCATACTAAAAAATCTGTATATTCCCGAGTCTAGGACAGTATTAAACGTTTCAGAGTTCCACAAAAGAAAACCTACAACTATTTAGTTTGCGATTTATCTGTGTGGTTTCGTCTAATATTTATTTATTAAACATTCAGCTGTTAGACAATGTTACCGGTAGTAATTAATCACACCTTACACAATTTATTACCTGACAATAATAAAACTATGATTCGTAAATTAAAAAAAAATAACATTCTCGTGTACGTCTGTAGTCAATTATTCTCAATGACAGATTGGAATCTGTCAAACGTTATTAAAAAAATTAAGCCATAAACAAATAAATAATTTCATTCGCTTGTTTGTTGGAGGGAAATTTTATTAATCGTTCGACTTGACCGCGAGCAACATAATTACAATATAATTAAGATAAATTTGTGTTATTGTTGTGTACTAATTTTTGTTTTGTATTGATTTTTCTTCTCTCATATCAATAAGTAGCGTTGTTTGATAATTAAATATTTATATGTTTATAATTATTTAGACTATATCTATGTCAATATCCCGCAGCATATAAATAACTATTGAAATCTGTTAAATAACCAACAAAAGTAAAAATTATAAATAATCGTTTTGATTATAATCGCCTTGTTGAAGACTGACGTAAGAAAAAATATTTACATGATTTCGAATAATGTTCTTCTTTTCGTTTAGAATTTATCAATATACACCCGAATTAATAGTTTAATTTAGAGAAAATAATATTTTTCTAATACTGATTACTTGCTTAATAAGTGCCTTGTTAGGTATATCAAGTACAATGAGCTTACACCAATAATTAGGGTATTAAAAAGCTTTCAAAATTCATAATTATTACATAAAATGCTATTCTAATTCAATAAAAATAAATAAGCCGAATTCATTATGCAAACTTACTTTTCATCTGATTGTAAAGTCATCTTTTTAATAATTTGATGCTCGTAACACAATATCACAGTTTATATTTACTTAAAACTACTATCACATATTAAAAAAACACTTTTTTTAAAGTTGTACTAATTTATATGCTCCGCGTCATTATTTGTAAACAATAATATATGTGTCCGCGCGTCTCTCTGTTGCGATGTACGTGCGTGTACTGGCGTTGAGCAAGCGGCATGATAAAAAAATTCAATAAGGTAATGTCATCCCGTCTTCTTGCACGAGATAATGATAATTTTATGCACATACAAACAAACTTACTAAACGCTAATGATAATTTTATTAGTAACCATGGAGTAAAGGGTACAACATATTATATACAAGATCATAAATAATAAGAGATTATAGAGAGAATTTTCCTACACAATACACAAATACATAAGTAGTATATCGCTAATGCGACCCGCATATGATGTACCTTACCTTCCTATACCTTCCCATTGTAATGGAATGGGATATTACCATTAACAATAATTATTGGTCCATGCCGAAGGTGAAGGAATTTTCATGATCGAATCAATATTTTCGAAGATTAACCTTGACAAACTTAAATAATTTATCCCTTTATAATATTATTAGAGATTCAACAATGTATTTAAACTTTAATTATTCAACAATACAGGTTTACGTAATTTTCATATTTATGAAAATTTTATGTTTTTTCTGGTGAATTTCTCACGCATTTGCAAAATTTGCGTCGCTTATTTCGTCGGATAATTCGAACTTAATATCATAAGAGAAAAGAAGTGGATTATATCATAGGAAGATTTTGCGAATACATAGTAATGAGTCCCTTATTAAGTCCGTATTTAATTATAAAATATTTATGTTTATTCTTCTACTTATAGTTTAAATAAATGTATGCCTACCTATAATTATTTAATACTTTAATATTTCCAGTGTCGATTATTTTCAAATACCTAACATAAATATGTGTATGAATCATTTTATATTTTTTGGAATTGAAATGTTTCTAAAAAATCCGTTGATATTGAAAGATATCAATACAGTAATTTATTATTTACTTGATATTTTTGTATAAAAGGCTGTGACTTCATTATGCAAACTTTCACCATTCGTGGTTACCCAAGGGTTCCTCAGGTTGGGGGGTAGGATTTCACAATCTGACCTACCATACTTTCATAATACAAAACACCCGTTTTTATTACCGAAAAATTGCCATACTATAAATTTAATAATCGAATATTTACACAAACTGTATTTACACACAGGTCCCTGTAATTTACATGGCATTATTTGTAAAAAATATTGGACTGTCAATGCGCGTAACAAAATTCGATTCGTGTTATTAAAGTTCATTCAATGCTTTAAGTTCCAACCATCCGTGATACAACCAATGATGGGAATGTTACACGCACCTAGATTAATACCGAATAAGGTTTTTAGGCAAAAATATATTATCTAATTATTGTTAATGAATTGTGATATAATATTTTATCTACGTATGTGTAATAATATTAGTTGAATAGCGTGCACAGCTGTTATCGGTTATAATTGACATAATTATCACTTCCTATTAATGTCTTATTGTAGGGATACCTATGGACAGTAACCCACCACACGTGTGCGTATCGGTGAGTTATCGACTGCAAATGCAAGCAGAGAGGAACCCGACATAAGAATTTGTTGGTCACCCAACCTCTAAACTTTCGCATCTCAGACCAAAAGTTCTAACCACAATGCCAACGCGGAGACCAGTATTAGCTTTAAATTGATTTGTTTATAAATTACGTCACAAATCCTATTAATATTATTAATGTGAAAGTTTTGTTTGTCTGGATCTTTGTCTGTCAATCACACCGAAACTACTGATTTTTATGAAATTATGTATACAGATAAGGTATTGACTGACTTAGATAATAGGATACTTTTTATCCCACTAAATAGTTCCCTTGGGACCTCGCGGGCGCAGCCACTGGCATTAAGCTAATAAATAAATAAAATTATATGAATCTTCAGATCAAAACAAAACATAGTACAAAAGTCGAAAACAGACTATAAATTCTGCATTATGGAAGTGACATTGTCATTATCGTCGACTTTATCGTTTATAATTAATAACGCCCACAATTATAATATTAGTCTGCAGTCGTGAATCAAGTTAGCGTCTATCAGAAGTAGGGTTGCCAACCGAACTATAACATAATATTGTAGCGCGTAGCATTAACCACGTTAAGTCCAATCCGCATTGAATCATCGTAGAGGTTCATGGCCCATCCTCCTTAACCATCCATAAGAAAGGCCCGAGCTCCTGCAGTGTGGACGTAAGAAGGGTTAGTGATAATGACTATATTTTGGGCCTGTTCTGTACTACTGTTGGAGAAATGTATAGTAAACAAAAATAATATACTATCAGAAACATAACATCTACAATAATGCATAGGTAAGTCTCACAACGCAATTCTTCTGCCGTAAAAAGTTATGAAATCCACGTAAACCAAGTCCTTTTTTTCTTTTCGGGTAATTATATCATGAGCGTCAGTTACGGGCATCAAAGATCACTCACTTTCTGCCTCTATGGACTTTTTAAAAAGGTGATATGGTATTGGTTTTCGATAAATCATAAAATAAACTTGCTGCGTATCTTACAATAAGTCTATTATATTCAGAATACAACCAAAGTTGACAATGATTCGATATAAACAGGTTAAAGATGTCGTTCTCGAAAGTGTTACATATACTTCATCATCATCATCAGCCCTTTAGATCTGGGGATCTAAAAGGCTCCATGGGCCCATGACCCTGCACTGGCCCAATACGGATTCATGGATATTAACAACTGCATATGCAGCCGGGACCAAGGGCTTAACGTGCCCTCCGTGACCGACCCTTGTGAAAGTTGCTTACAACAACGCTCGCGGGCCGTGGCGCTCATCCATTACGCCACCGAGCTACTCTACATATGCTTGACCGCATGTATCTACTTAGCCCTTGTCTCTTATGTATCGATTATTATACCCATGGATATATTACCGAAGCCAATTTGGTTCCGTTTGTTGGAAGTTCGATAGTCCACTCTGTACGCCACATAGATATATATGGTATGCATAATTTTGTACAAAAGTAAATAGCTTTTCCAAAGCCTTTTCTGTGATAATAGTTTCCTTATCACAGATTTTAATAATGTATACTTTATTTCCTCTTTGGTAAATGTTTGTAAAAATCTCTTAATGCTCTACAGTTATAAATAAAACGAAAATCTAAAAAATGTGGCAAATATCTCAAAATGTTAGAATTTTTCCTTACTTTATATGCAAAATTATAACAGTGTTCAAAATTTGGGGCCCGTGGGTAAGTCAGTAACAAAATTAAGGTATTTTAAAATTGCAATAATTCGTAAAATACTCGTTCAAATTCTATGGTCACTTGGTCACTGAAATTTTAGACTTCTAAGGTGCGCCGCGGCACCCCCTGAGACGGCGGTGCCCGTGTGCATTGCACACCCTGCACTATAGGTTAAGCCCCTGTGGTTTTTTTTATTTGCACTCGTAATTTTCTGTGAAAAGTTGTAGAAAAATATGTCTTCCTGCGTGTTTAAACAATGCACAAATTCCACATTGACAATGAGAAAGCAAACAATATATAATTTCATGCGTAAGTACTGAACTTACCCTTTTTTGTTTTAATTAAAAATAATAAAACGTCATTGAATGCAATTATTTTTTCGTGCATCTTGTTCTCACGTGATCAGCAGTTGACACGTAAAGCTATGC
Source organism: Diatraea saccharalis (assembly GCA_918026875.4). Lineage (NCBI taxonomy): Eukaryota > Metazoa > Arthropoda > Insecta > Lepidoptera > Crambidae > Diatraea > Diatraea saccharalis. The sequence continues at coordinate 4,000,537 of OU893344.1, read as the reverse complement.
ATGTTCATCTCGTTCTAAGATTCTGATAGGGAGATAACTTTTTTTTTATTTCTTAGCGCTTTTTATTGTTGTATTATAATGTTACGCTACCATAATAAAATTTACGCTGTTTTAAAACGCAATAATGAACGGGTATGATCTGTCTAATAATAAAAGGTCATTGTACGGTCGTGCCCTTTTTACTTTTTTACTCGATTTGGCGAAAGCACTTCAGTGCCTTTAGATTTTCAACAAAAGAATCTAACAAATAAATAATTATTTTATAAAGACGCATTAACATAACATTAAATGCGACAACTCAGATATAGCATATGTAAACGTCGGTACTTCTTTATGCTTACTTCTTTATTTTAAAAGCTTATCTTTTTAAATACTGTGCTTTGCTGAAGAAATATTGCAACCCTAATCAGAGGCGGCACGTGATCTCTGATATGACGATACTAATGGGAAATTGGACGATCATGACTCCTTTGTTACCTAACTATAATGTCAATTCTATCTCGTGACATAAACTTGATTTACAAAAATATTTATTTTACAATTTCTTGGCGACAAATAAAGTAATGGAAAATATTCTACGTTCGCAAACGCATGAATGTGATAAATATATCGGTAGATTTCTTTGTTTCGCGACACGACTTTCGTGCTGAATTCTTGGTGAGGTCTTCTGTCATGTACTGCGTTTATCTAGGACCCAATTAATGTTATACCTATTTAGTTTCGGTTATGTAGGAGCTTTGTGTTTTTTTTTTCTCTTACCCTTCTCTCCAATTTTCGTACCTTAATTTATTTTTAAATTCAGTATCTTTCTGGTACTTTTATATGGTACCTATATCTACTAATAGTTTAAACACCTACTGACTTTAATTTAGTTCGGGAATATCTATGTCGGCACGAGCTTGCCCAGAAAAATCCTCTTCACTCTAAACTTATTAAAGTCAAAGTCAAAATAATCTTAATTCAAATAGACTTTTTAGAAGTACCTTTGAATAGTCCAATATTTTTTCCCTACCACTCGTTCAGGACGTCTTTTGGCTGATAAAAAGAACGAGCAAGAAACTCACCAGCTCTAATAGCAGTAATGATATTCACAAAAACCATGATATTACCAGAATACATTATAAATAGAGAGAAAAAAACTATAGTCTTATAATGATAACAAAATATTTTAATAACTAGCCGTGCCCGCGACTTCGTCTGCGTGGGAAGTATTTTGGTAGAATTATTTTTTTCCTATGAATGCAGACGAATCGAATAAGATCAATGGGCCATAACCCACTACGCGGGCTTAATGCGGATCGGTGGGTGTTAACGTTGCCGATGCAGCGAGGACTAACGGCTAAACGTGCATTATGCCAGTGTTGTGCACAGTGCTCAAGATAATAATGTTTTGGTCACTCATCCTGTAAACGGTCCTTACGAATGTTATTTTTCTATATTTTTCTCGTTTCTAGCGCTCTGGTTGTCGCTTGTGTCTGAGCATTTTATTCGTATCTTTAAACGGCCCTTCTTTTGTTTTTGATCTTTTTAAATTATTATTTTTTGTCTAGTTGTATGCACAATCGACTTTTTATTGTTCTATTTTCCATGTAATGCTAGGTTGGCTGGAAAAAATCGCTGGCTAGCGATGACTTTGTCGTTTGTACTTATTTATGTAAAATAAGTATTCATGTATGTCCTTGTTGTGCAGTATTGAGTTATTGACTCACTTATTTAAATGCAATTTAAACCGAATGCGCTAACCCACTACTCCATCGGACGCCTTATACCTAAGCAATACTAATATTATAAAGAGGAAAGATTTGGTTGTTTGTTTGTTTGCATCGGATTCGCTCCAATACTACTGGACCGATAGTTGCGGAGCGATTCAGACCTACGGGAAGCTACATCAGACGCGCATGTCATAGGCTATAAATTTGCGGCAAAGTCGTGGGAAAATAGCCAGTTCACTTTATCCTGTGAAAACTTATCTGCGGTACGCCTGTGGAGTATGAAGTCAACACGGGTTGGCGATAATCGAAACTACTTTCTCGATCTCTATTGTGCAAACTGCGAGCTCTTTAAAAGACCAAGCGCATTTCCCTATCAAAAGAAGTTTCATACTCATACCATACTGCATGTATGTAAATGCTTCAGATTCAACTTTATAGTGCATGAGCCTCGCGATGTGCCGTTAAATACTTCGCGTTTTTCAGGTGTCTACCGAGACCGAGCGCTTTCTGTCTGATCTCTTTCTTTGTTTAAAAAGTCGGTCAGTACATGTCTGACGGAAGATACGTGGAGTTTTATTTATTGATATAAAAAAATATATACATATTTTAATTTCGGCTTTCCACAGTCGAAGGAAATCGTCAACTACTTCCGTGAGGTGCTTAACTGAGCTTCTGTCAGATTTGAACGGCCCTCCTCATCATCATCATCATCATCATCATCACCATCAGTCCTTTTACGTCACCAACTGCAGGAGCTCAGGCCTTCCTTATGGATGTTTAAAGAGGATGGGCCACGGCCCTCCATGCTGGCCCAATGTGGATTGGAGGATATTAACGACTGCAAATATAACCGGTACCAATCGCTTTACGTGCTTTCCGAAGCTTGGAGTTGCTTGAGATAATATTTTTTGGTCATCCATCCTGTGCCCGACCTTTGCAAAAGTTGCTTAACAACTACAATCGCGGGCCATGGCGCTTATTCACTACGCCACCGAGCTACTCTGAACCGACCCTCAGACTTGCGTTATATTATATGAGTGTTGTGACCAATGAATAAAGCATTGTTTCCAGCGAAGACTGAAAATACCAACTTTGAAGTAAGTATCTACAGCCATTTGTATGTTAAAAAAAAAACAAAAAGAGTATTAACATAAAAAAATTGCAATAAGAGAAAAAAAAAATATATAACTCAAGTTGTCTTTACGTTCTTAACTTCAGTTGACGTGAATCTAAGTTTTTTAACGTCGTGGAAAAACTTCTGACATTGTCTCTGTTACCTGGCAAGCAACAGGGGTGAGTAGGATTCTCCTCCGTGAACCCAACAGTGAGCTGCCCGGCGGGTCCCCAGAGGCCTACCCACCAAAGCCCATACTCTACACCCTCTCATGGGAAATGAAAACCGGCAAGCTATGGCCGAGTCACCAGGATACTCAAATATTGGACCATTGGTCCCCTTGCAGATGGAAAATTAGAGAGACTCGGGTAAACCGAGTGCCTCTCCCAGACAGACGAAACCGTGAAATACGGGAGCGGCTGCCAACCACCTCCGCTGGCCCCGACGACGACGTGAACCTAATCTGATAAAAATATGCGTTCCCTGTAAACTACTCGAGGCTTAAATGCATCATCGGAAGGCTCTATCCGCTTGTTCTCCTACTCGCGTGTTCGTATACCACAGTCCATTATAAGCTGAACCCTATTTAAAATGATTGGCCATATATAAATGAGGTCAACTTACTTCGGAGTTGTTGTAAATTTTGGAATCTTATTTTTTTATTTGTCATCATATAAATTATCATTTTATAGACAATATTAGTTCGTAGCTCACTGGCGCTACGGATATGCGCCGCTGCGCACTATCGTTATTGCTAAGCAATTTTCGCAAGAGTTGTTCACGGGATGGGTGACCAAAAATTATTAAACAAAGGCCTGAGGCCCTGCAGTTTGGCTGTCAAAGAGTTAATGATGATGATCAATATATCAAAGACGAAAATTTAATAAAACAGTAAATATTTCATAGCAATTTAGGCGACCACGTCACTTCAAATTGACATAACTTTTTTATTTGTGAACCGATTGAAATAAATCTTACACTAAATGTTAACGGAAGAATGCCGCAATATAATAGTGAAAACTGCATTTAAATCGGTTCAGCCGTTTCTGAGATTATCGTGCACAAACGCACAGACAAACAGACAAACCGACAAACAGACAAACAGACAAAAATTTTAAAAATCATTGTTTTGTGTTCTATTACTCTTATTAATGTCCCTCATAACATTTTTTTTCATATATCTTCAATGTACAGACATCGATCGGTTGCGTTTTTATTATAGTATAGATATAGATTATTTGTATATATAAATAGAATAGGAGACAGTACTTATGTACTCCTATTCTGATATTTTCTTATTTATTCCGGTAAACAGGTATTTACCACGAATTAACACGAGGGTTTCATTAATTATTTCTTTGCTATAGCCTAGCTTTCAAAGCACGAATTTCAAATTACTTTTGTTGATATTTATCCAATTAATATGTGATTAATGTTTCGAAAAGATGTTGTATATAAAATGTTGTTCGCAAACTCTGTAATTGCTCGACAGCATTTCCAAACAGCTAGAATAACAGGGCGCTTATATGTATAACCGTTATCATTTCCACGATGTACATGAAGGTCGACCAACAACTACTGTTATTGCCGAACCTAATGTTGATAATGAAATATACGTCAATTCATTGAGACTAACCAAACTATATATATGCTAGTCTTTTTGTACTGTATTGGCCATTCTTCCTTCATTCTAAACTAAGAGTTATGCTCTTTAGTGCAGCAACAGCTCTGCCGCCATACATTCTATCTATTATACCTCCTTACACTGGCGTAGAATATCTTGGAAGGGCCATGTATCTAAATTAGTTAACGGACCCCAGAGAAACACAGGTTAGGGGTGCCTGTGACCCGGGGGCCCTGTATCATGGATACAGTTGATACGGCGGTAGCCCCTGCTTCTTTATTTCTTGGTATCACATATCTTCCACTTTATCTTTTACTTGTTGTATATAGTTTATACTTGGTCTATTAAATTATCAAATATAATACTATAGATTCCATATGTGCATCTGTTTTTGCATTGCATTGCATTTTATAGATACAGCACGATGACGAAAGGGAATATCAGAAGCCACTTAGTGTAGAGCCATCATCATCAGCCCTTTTACGTCCCAACTGCAGGGGCTCAGATCTTCCTAATGTTTAGTTAAAGAGGAGCCATCACCATCAACCTATTAATTTTTCCACTGCTGCGGCTCACGCCTTCCCTCAGGTGGAATCGAATAGGGATAATATCATGACCCATCACGCCGGCCCAGTACGGATTGGTGGGTACTAACAACTGCAAATACAACAGGACTAGCGGCTTAACGTGCCTTTCGAAGCACATAGATGCTCGAGATTGATCACCCATCCTATGTCAGGCCTTTAAGAAGGATACTTAACTGCCGCTTCGGAAACCCACTAGTGACAGGGCAGAGCAGTGGTGTTTTTTAAATAATTTGGATATATATAAATAACTAAGACTAGTCTAAACGTTTTACGTATTTTTGGAAAAACAAAAACTCTATAAAGCTTAAAATTTTAAGCTACAAGGTTTGTAACTTCTTTTAAGTGAATTTGTTGTTTCATTCTTATTTTTGTTCGCTTGAATTGAAGACCAACATTTTATTCCGCATATCAATTGGATACATGCCAAACACGTATCTTTAGATTAGTAAATATATTTTAACAGCTACTGACATAATTTATTTAGTAATCGAGGGCATTGGTCTATATTTTTTTGTTTACTAAATATGCTGTGACAAAGTTCAATCGAAACGGACTTCGCATAGATTTTGATCAAAATTTTCACGTTAAAATATAGTTTTTAAAATGTATATGAGTAGAAAAAGATATACCTCTACTGAATTCTGATGTTGTTTTATACGATTGTTTCTCTTAGTATATAAAAACTGAACTAAAGAGGAGGAGATAAAATAATAAAATTGGAATTTGATATTCAAGCAGTCGATGAAAAATTTTAAATGTAGGTTGGCTAAATAAGTATAAAGAGTATACCATTCTAGTAATACAATTCTTCAGTCGTATCTCCAAAACGAGACACGAACGTATCATGTGTCACATTTATGTCTATGCTACCTTACATTTTAATGATTGATTATAAAATTCATTTGATATATTATCTAATTTGTGTTGTCTTAAAAAATCTTTTTCATCAATTACCCACTTCATCTTTATATTTTTTCTCGCATGAGTAAGGTGTTATCGGTCTATATTATTATTTCCAGATTACTGTTATATCATTGGCGCATATAAAGCACTCATGTGAATCCTTTTAAAAATGAAGAAGAATCTTTTGCAGGTGCCAGTGTTAAGAAAGCTCACGCCTTTGTACGATGCTCATGGTGAAGGCCGATCTTATTTACTCGACTGATAAAAATAATCTTATAGAGTATTCATATTATAATACGAGCGAAAGCAAATAATCCTTGAATATATAAAAACAATATACTAAAATCACAGAAAACAACAACGGAGATAATTCTATTAATGCGACATAAGTGTTTTAAAACTATATAACACCTATTATTGTGATGTCTTACTAACTACACTATTATACCCGACTATCCGACTATCCGCCGAGGTGGACCGTTAGTTTAGAATAAACAAGAGTACCTCAATAGCTTAATTTTCGTTAAAAAGAAATATATTTGATTACTATACAGTTAACGATATCGTTTATTTTTGTTAAAATTTATGAAGCGTCGAATTACAATATTGGATCGAATTGTGACATGTGATGAAAAGTGGATTGATAACCGTACAAGAAAAATGCAATGGCTGACCCCAGATCAAACGCCACAACAGTGTCCTTAAGCAAAACTTACCAATAAAAAGGTAATGGTAACTATTTGGTGGCCTCAGCATGGTGTCATTCACTATAGTTTTCTCCGATCTGGTCAAGCAATAACGGCAGATGTATATTGTGCCGAACTCCGAACAATGTTGACAAAACTAGCAGTAAAACAGCCCCGACTCATGAATCGATCTTCACCATGACAACGCGAGACCTCATACAGCACGAGAAAACGTCTTGACCTTTCAGGAACTGCAGTTAGAAACCATTCATCATCGTCCGTTTTCGCCAGACCTTGCTCCAACGGACTACCATTTTTTTCGTGATTTGGACAATTATCTACGTGAGAAATTTGCTTCCCAGGAGGCAGTACAAAGTGCTTTCACACAGTTTGTACAGTCTAGATTCTCAGTTTCAGTACAAATCGGCAATTTCATACTTTAACCCTTATTATAAAAAACGAAATAACAGTAATGTTATGACAAACAATTATGTTTTAGCAATGATGTATTTAAAAACGTCATTGTGTTCTAATGGTTTTTAGACCATTAGAAGTCGGACCATTTTAGTAGTAGTCCGGACCGTAATAGTTCCAGGAACCATGTTCAGACATGGAACTATGTCGGTCCGGTCGGTCGGTTTCGTATCGTCAGTTCCTCTCCGCGGAACTATCGATGCGAAAGAGATAGGAAATCTTCGAAGGAGTATGAGATAGAAAGTGAACAAAAATAAACACGAATCTACTTTCTGTATGGATAAGATAATATGATTTCAGATTTATGCACTACAGTCGATAATCCATTAATATTGTTTTTAAGTTGATCTTGACACCTGCGTCCATTTGTTATTATATTTTGCTATGTCTTTCTATCTGTTTCGTACCTATTAAATATTATATAATTTAATTTCGTTTGCTATAAGCAGTTCGTTTGCAAGACAATGCATTTTAAGACTTTTTACTTTATAAAGTCTTAAAATGCATTGTCTTATTATAAGTACGAAGGTGCTATTGGAAAATGAAACAAGCTGAGTCAATTGAATGAAGGAAAATACTTGAATAAGATGTTTTCAGTGTAAATGTTGTGATTAACTGCGATATCGTCACCGTGTCTAATTTTCGCAACACCTGATGGTTCAACGACTCCTTATTAGCAGACTTTTAGATACGCACGACAATCATTGCATTGTTTAACTTTGCTTTCGATAATTTTATGCATAGCCACAATACAATGAATATGAATATTCAATTACATTCTGTTTCAGCTTCAAATTGATTTAATAAAGTGGTCATCATTCGTGAGTCTTCCGAGAAGACAGACTTCAATTATACCTACGCGCCATATAATTAATTTTATGAACACATTGATTAGGGGAAACAGTGCGGTTTGGTGGGTGTTATTCTGTCGTTGGAGCCAGGATCAACTGCTTAAAGTACCTTCCGAAACACAGAGCTCAATAAGGAGACAATAAGATTTTGGTCAACCATCCAACGACTAACCCTCGCGAAGTTGCTATCCTCCGCATCATAAATCGAATGTGCTAATTGCGTGATGATGGATGGACTATAGAAATTACTAGACGAAAGCAGGCAACCAAATATGGTATAAGTACTATTATACTGATGGAATATTGAAATTCCTCATTGAATTTAAAACTTTGCTGAATTCAATTATAAACTATGAAATAAGCTTAGCAAATCCACAAGCAGATCGCGGCTTTACTGGACTTTACTGAATATTCATAATTTTTCTCCTATTAAAAAGAATTTCAGTGTTACATTATTCGGGATATTATTTGATATTTGGTTACTTTCCTCCATCATGTGTCGAGTGGTAGACTTTTTGGTTTCTACATCTTCATCGTCAACCTGTAGTAGTAGTCCTAAGTGCTTAATATAGAGTACCTACGTACAATTATAAATAAAGATTAGGTATAAAAGACTCTAGTTCATTACAAAAAAAAAATACAGGTTACTGCATTCAGTAAATAGGCACATGATAACAAGGATTCACTGGATTGTATACGTACACGTTGTATAATAATATTTATATCCCAAGATACCATTTGACAAATGTATGATTTACCGGTCCTCACTAGGCAAAGCTTGTTCTGTGGGAACAGAAGAGTTTGATTTTCATTACAAATATCTAGAGAACTTTACGGCGTGTAAATTAAATAAAGGAAAACAAAAAATAAACAGCAAATTCAAATATTGTAACAATGAAATCTCTACTATGTTTACTATAAGCTACATTTTTATTTGCACAAATACCTAATACTTTTATTACATTACTATCTAGCTGTTTTCACGCAACTTCTAAGATAATTGTTATATAAGTGATAGAATTCATGATCGGATCCGTATTTTCATTTAGAAACTTTACCTCTTTGTAATATTAGTATATAGATGTTTTAGTATTCACGCGTTTCGTCTTGGAGGACCAGCAACTTTAATTATCCTTTTTCGTTATTTACGGCACCTTTGCGTATATCTTTGAGGTCAACAAAAGGATATACATATACAAATGCTAATAATGTCATGTGCTGAACGGCATGACTAGGTGTCTAGGTTGCTATTGTTTACTCCATAGCGGCATTAGTTTGACATATACCTACACTATTTTGAGGATTTTTTAATTAAAAATTAATGATTTATCAATCGTAACCATCACAATTAACAACTGATAAGTTATTTATGAATTGTCCATTGGATTAGTAGCAACCAATAAATAAATAAACGTAATTTTTATGAATTTTATTAAAAACTAACAATGTATGCGACGGGGTCACGGGTGCATGGACGAATGAACAATTAATGTTCTATATTGATTTCTTATATTTTCACGCGCACTATCCATGAATGAAATCACTTTTAAACGGTTTCATCCAATTTCATCGCGTTTGTATTTAATGTTAAGTATTATGCCTATGTTCAGCAGTGGACGTCTTCCGGCTGATGATGATGATGATGATGATTATGTGGTCCGAAATGTCAATAAAACATAGGCGAATGAATAAAAGGCTGACTAAGCTTGAAAACTTGTTTTATTAGAGGGTAATAAGAAAACAAACAAACTGTAACAAACAATTATAACCTTAATATACGATATAATTGCAATAGGTAAATAGAACAGTTACATACCCCGTTTCTGGGTTTTCCGTAATAGTTTAGAACTTAGTAGATATTTCACGAAGATATACGTTTACATTTTTCTAGATTATTATTATTAGATTTATATGATTAAATTGTTCTCACCAGATGTTTTTTTTTACCAACTGACATCCATAAAGAGCATATTGGATCACTCAAAATTTCAAATTGCAGAAAGGTGAATAATAAAAAGAAATGATGTTGAAGATCAAGGACAAAAAGTTTGCGTGTTTGCATATACCTAGGATGTAATAAACGATCGGTGGTACGACGCACTATCGCAAAACTTAATACAAATGCGATGAAACCGTTTAAAAGTTGTTTCAAATAGTTTAACATCAATAAATCAGTGTTGAATTTTATCTTTAATCTCTTTATTCGTTTAGAGACATGAGTTAACCCTCTATTGCATGAATTATTAAATTTATTAGAAAAAAAATATTTTTATGTTTTAATGTGCTTTATTATGGCTTATAAGACAAAATATAAAGTGAAAAGAAAAATAAGTTTATTATTTTGGAAAAAAAAAACAGAAGCCATTTTTGGCTTCCGATGCACGACAAATAAACATCATACAAGGTGAAATTCTCTAAAACAATTTCTTTTCTCATTCAAGTATAGAAAAACATTACATTTCTCACATTTTATATGGGAACGCAAAGAACAATCATTCTGACATAATTGAAGAGTCCTTTGATGAATCGGAAAATGGTCAATTTTCTCTGAACGTACTGAATTTAGAGGTAGCTCTTGCACTTTTGCAGAGATTTTTCGTTGTTTACGTTAAAAAAAAGAACTCTGAATGCATGCGAAGCCATTTTAGGCTCAAATTTACTTTATCATAATGCATACGAAGCCAAAAATGGCTCCCGTAGAAAATAATGAAAATGAAGTATAAAGAACAAATATTTTGAATAAAGTGTAAGAGGCATCAAAAACAGAGGCTTTGTAGAACATTATTTATATTTTTGAATATCAATATTCTTACCTTTTCTATTTAATTTTCACTAATAAATTTGCAGTAAATTTCACTAAGAACGACTTTGCGTACGCACCGGAAAAGAGTCAGGTTATAATGACATACGACTTTGGCCATAGACAATAAAAATTGTGTTTCGTTTCAGTTTGAACTCCCTTATATTACTGTGATAAATTTTAAAATTTTTGTTTATAATTAGGGTAGAAAAAAATTACTAAAGTTAAGCAGCCAAAAATGGCTCTGTATGCAATAGAGGGTTAAGTATTTGTTAGTTTTAATTGTATCTTAGAACAAATAAAAAATAATTGCTATCATTTGAATTATGACCAACAATGCATGTTTTATTAATTTAACGAAAGATTTAATTGCAATGTTTTTTAGTTAACTAACGCTTTGATTGGGAAATTAATTAATTAACGCTCAACACTAACCTACCATACGCCTAACAAAAATTGCTGTTAAGGTAGTCATGATATTCAATATGGAATTTTGAGTTTTAATTTGAATTTGGGGTCATCCATAAATTACGTCACACGATTTTCATGATTTTTTTGCCCCTCCCCCGTCCTAGTCACAGCTTATCACACTTGTAAGACTCCCCCCTCCTAGTGTGATGTCTTTGTACAATTAATTGTGTAATACAGTAATAGTTTAAAATTAGTCTTTTAACACTTAAATTATAATATATTTTGAAATGTGACGTCACGAAATTTAGGACCCTCCCACCCCCTTGTCACACAATGTCACACTTCGTTGACCCCCTCCCTTCCCTCTTACCGTGTGACGTAAGTAATGGATGGCCCCTTTTCAAGTGGTAATTTTCATATGACCATTTTTGTCGAGGAAATGCGTTAGACACTGTCAATTGGGGTGTGTCATTGGGCACATTCACACTGCGACGATAACGAAACGACACATCTCAAACATCGTCCACTCGGACGACAACGATATCTTAACGATATCCGTATGTGGCACTATATAACAGTACAGCTTACTATTCTTAATACAAAATGCTTAAAAAAATCCACTTGGTCCCTGGCACCCTGAGATCGGATTCAAACGCACATCCTTTCGCAATCCGGGCGACTGGTCTAACCGCTGACCTACCCAGGACCTAACAGGACTGACGAATCTTTCAAGCATTTGTAATAATATTTTTTCGGTTTTCGGTTAGTATTAAAACATCACTGTGAATAACGATATTTGTTTATTATGTACTTTTTTACAAATGTTCTATATAATTATATTGAATATCAACAACGGAAAAGGCAAGAAAGTTATAATAAAGTGATTATAAAATTCTAAATTGTATAAATATTGCTTAAAAATAGTATGTGATTATAAGAATTTAATACACCTTTTTAAATTATAAATTGAATTGTTGACTCTTAATAAAAACAGTCTACATATAGTAAATTTTATATGGAATTAAACTAACTAAAGCGTGATTAACTTATTAAATTAAAAGTAAAGTTTGTTTTATCTGTGTATCACGTGACCTGAGACCCGAACCACCATGGTGTGGCACCGTATCGGCAGAAAAATCTGCGTATGTCAGGTTTTCTGTATCCGACAGATCCCTTTATGGCACTAGGTAAGAATACCTTATCCAGTATATTATTTTGTAGCGAGATCGTTAGATGGCACTGTTCTATTCTGACTGGCACCTCTTAAATTTTTTGCATACATACCGAAATAACGTCATGAACATGGCGGATTTCGCGACCTTTTCGCGAGTATAATTTTTTATATTTGGATTTAATTTAACGCAAGAAAACGAGTTAATAATTCCAAAATATTTTTGTGGCTCGTCTATACACAGTATAAAACACACATTTTAATGCGGTTATTATCAATACACAGTGAGTCAAGAGGTTGATTTACATTTATAATACACCCGTTGAGGCAAAGCCATTAAAATAACATAAACAATTACAAGTACGTTTAGAAACAGAGTAGTATGACCTAATATTAAGGTTCTACGTTTCAGTGACTTCAATAGAGCAGGGCTACGTTATCACTTACCCAAACATGTCTTTAAATATTTACTTTCGCCATTTGTCATAACTTCATCCCAGCCTATATGATAATGGATCTCCTGCGTTACTAAATAAATAGATAAATTATAACACGATGAGCTAAGATTTATTTCAAATCCAAGAGGGCGCTGCTGTAATACCGGACACAAACACTTTTTTGATAAAAACCATACAAAACATTGCATACCAGAATTCATATGGTAATGAATACTATAACATGTAACAGTACAAACATAATGTACGCATACCTGAGGGCACGTCGGGTTACCATAAAAACCCAATATTTCTCCAATATATTTTAAACCTTAACCTACTGATAGTTAAGTTTAACATTTGATGCAGAAATTTTGCGATCTGTCGAAACCTGCCCCCTAATTGTCTAATTTTAAATCTATTGCAATCGCTTTCAGTTTGAAAGGTGTTGCACAACCATTGCTTGTTTCTGAAGACAGTTGAAAAAAGAGTATTTGTATTATGCAGCAATGGTTGTGCAACACCTTTCAAACTGAAAGCGATTGCAATAGATTTAAAATTAGACAATTAGGGGGCTGATGTGGTGGTGTTTATATAAAAATCTTTCAACACCACAATGTATAAGATTTAGCGTACAAATATAACGGCAGAATGATGATATACACAAATCGCTCAAAATATATACTGCTGCAGTCTTTAAAAATAATTATTATATTTTTGATTAATTTAGCATTCACAATGCCATACTTCAAAATTATTCTTAATACAAAATGCTTAAAAAATCCACTTAAAGTAACACCACTCATCGACAGTCAAAAGTAACGAAACCATAACAATATATTTCATGGCTGCTACATACCGCATGCCACACAAGCTAGTGTTGCGACTCGAGTCCTGTTTTTACTCGAGTCACTCGAGTAAATTTTTCAAACTCGCACTCAAGTGGAAAAAAATTACTCGAGGCTCTATGCACTCGAGTAGTCGAGTCAACTCGGCGTATCGAGTTGATTCTTTAGCCACTAGATGTCACTTCGCTACTCTAATTTATTAATCTATGCCGATTGTTTTTTTTATATTCTTGATTACTTAACTAAATAATATATAAAATCTCTTTAGTGTGTTTATTTATAGTATGTATGTATGTTTTAGTTTAAAATTACCAAGAGAAATCTCACTCAAATAGCACGTTTGAAATTTTTATATTCGAGTCACTCGAAAACTCACGTATGACTCGAGAGACTGGAGTCACAAAATCCTACTCGAGTCGCATCACTAATACAAGCCACCGGCTCTGCATTCCTATTCTGTCATAAAAACAGCCTCGAACTAGACGTCTAGTATAGCTCTGTAATAGCATAGATGTTCAATGACCTGATATAAATAAAGAAAAGTAAAAAGAAATATATAATGATAAAATGTATACGGAATGTGTTTTAATATAGATATATATATTTATGATGGTTACTTTTTTATTGAAATTTTGCATGCCTACATGAATAAGGTGGAATAATATTTGGTTTTGGATCATTGATTATCCCATTGTAGATACATATTATTGCGCAAATAAAATACTTTGACTTTGAAATAAAACCTACTTCAAAAGGTAATAAGGGCATTTACGCTCTATACTGTCACAGCGCCGAGCTCGATGTCGAGTTTGGGGATATCTTTTTAACAGACATAGCTGTTCTAGCCATTAGGATTGATACACATATACCGAAGCAAAGCGCAAAACATTGACACTTTTTATCGCTGCTGTAAACATTGAATTAATATAAAAACAACGTTTTTTTTCCAGTAGTTCCATGCTCCAGGAGTTTTCAATACGTCAATAAAGACGATAAAGGTACTTTCATATGATCTGAGCTTTATTTCGTTAGGTGTGTGCCAACCCATAAGTTGATGTTCCAAAAGATCATTGAATTGATCATACGAAGAAATATATATATAATTGATTTATATTTCTAGCATTAATCATTTTTGATCATAATTTTCTATTAAATTATTTGGAATAACACTATTCTAAATACTGCCGTTTACAATTAAAAAGAAATTACTTAAGGTGACTGAAAAGGAGAAACACGAACTAACTCTTACTCTGAAATGGAATTTTGAACAGCTGTCGTTGTACTTGAAACATACATCTTTATTATAAAGCTTTTATATTTTTTTAATGATAATGACATTCGTTTGTTTAAATTTTTGGTATCTCGGACTCCATTTCAGAGTTTGAAACAACTAAACAGATAATAAAAAATTCAGTTCTGTTAAGAAAAGGTCTTATTTCACCCTTTCTTTAGCAAGCACATGTTACATTTAATAAAATTTTCATTCGCAGTGCTATCGCTATATTTTTCAAGTATATTATAGGATAAATACTTGAAAATTTTGCCTCGGCCACCCGAGACGGCGGCAGTAAAACGAGCGACTGCTCTACCATTGAAGATTGAATATTAGACATATTTTCCGATAAGTAATACACATTAATTTATATTATCTAATAACATATTAGTAACATAAAAACAGATTTCAGTCTATAATTTAGCATACTTTATAATAAAACTAACGGTACAAATTTAAAAAATTGCTTGAAATATTTCAAATTTATTATCATTGTCACAATTATAATGTCAATTATTATTGCTTATTAATACTAATAATATTAATAACAATGATAAAATAATTTCATTAAATCAAAATTATACTAGTCATTCGTATTTAGTGTCACTAATTAATATTTAAAAATAAATTCGCTATTATTGTAATTATTTAAATGAATATTTAATTATATCACATACATCGGCTCTTATCTAAATATAAAAAAAAAAAACAATTATAGTATTTCGTGCAGGAAATCTAATTTGTGACCTTAGAAAACCTCGACATCAATCGATGTCAGAATCTGCATTCTAGGTACACGCTTCGGAGGTCGTTGAAAAAATGCATTGACCCATACAAATTAGTACGTACGGGTATTATTTGGTCACAATTTTGACAACACTAAAGAATATAATTTGTAAAGAAACTTATGCTGTATCCAGTACAGTCACAAGGACTTATGTGCTCAGTGCGAGCTTCCATAACTTTGTCCTTGCATAGGACAAAGTTATAGAAGCTCGCATACTCCTGACGAATCCTATCCTCAGGCCATCACTAATATTATAATAACTGTAAATATACAACAGTCAAAGACATAGAGTATAGAAGTCTTTGAAAATACGTATAGTAGTACATTAATTTTCATGTGTTAACAATACTTATTAAGTATTAATGCTATTAATTTATCAACACGCCTGCATAACAATATATGAACAGAACAAATATTTTTCATTTTTCTTTTCTTCTTACTGCAGTCATGAGACCACTTGTGTAACTTATTTCTATTTATCACCATTTTATCTTTCGCCATGGTGTTAATAAATCACAATCGAGTTCCGAATCGGACCAGTCCAAAACGGATTTGTAAATGCAAAATAAATGTCACATTGTTTATCAATTGTCTTCAAACTTCGCTTACAGACGTAAAGTTAATTTACATCACAAAATGCACTAAGTCAACTGGTCCACTTCAAATTCACGGCACATATTTCAAGACGTTATATTTGCACACCGTTAAAATCGGTCACTATTGTCCGTTAATTGTTAACTTCGCGAATACATTTATCTGTATTCATTATTCGTTAATTATCCTGTCATTTTCCACACGACTATTTAAGTTTGTTCCACCATGACAAATTTACCGAATTATAAAGTCAATTTATAAAAAATAGTCAATATCTTATTGAGACTCTTTGGATGCTATATCATTTTCTTCCATTTCCTTTCCCTTGTCGATTCATATATAATGTCGTTAACTGTCTCATTCGTGTACTATGCCGTACCCTGGTATATTGAATTAGTTGACGTGTCTCTACGATCTGAGTTACCTTGTTCTTCGCAATCTTCGTCGTCAGGACTTCTGCCAGGAAGCAAAATGTACCGGGCTTCCCTGAAATAGAAAAAAAAAAACAATAGCTTATGAACTTTTTTCATATTTATATAAATTCTTTTTTTTAATTGCTGCAGGTTGCAGTTCCAGTATCAAAATTGAAAAGCTTTGAACGTTTTTATTTCCGTCAGTCACCATTTATAGGCAGTAGTATATTAACATAGAACTTCTATCGCTAAAGTAGGGAAAATATTATGGTTATATGTGACGTAGGTAAACGAGTATTTGAATGAAGTAAGAACTGTTAAAAGCTAATAATAATAGTGAATACTATGCAACTGTTACAATTAACTATTAAAAGTTCTTGCTTCATTCAAATTCTTTTTTATTTCGTAAAAATATCAGTAATTACGATTGTTAAAGTAATGTCTCGAAGTTTGACTGACGTACGTCTAGTATAAAAGCTCATTGATATTATGGTACTTATTGCCCATCCAATCTGGCTGATCGTTCCTTTACACAACCTGCTGTGAGATAAAGTAAAGGATTCCAGTGAAATAGAGCGGTAATATTAATATCCTTAATAAACCTCTTATAAAATTAGCTTGTATTACTTTTTATTTATATGTAGTTGTTTTATTTTCATAAAATGTCATATAAAAAACAGCCGAGAATAATTCATATACTTTCTTATTTGTTGTCGAGTTGTCCGTATCCAAAGGTTGACCTTATTAGTAAGACAACAGCTGTCCATCCGTCTCTCTGCCCGACCGTTACCAGGCTGTATCTCATGACCCGTTAGTTAGTTACACAGTTAAAATTTACCAACGCCTTGGGTATTGCCTAGTTTCCCTATGGACGGGCCGGCCTTGTATCTGTAGTACTTACTATACAGATAGCAAAGATAGATAGATAGCTTTTCCAATTGTGCAAATAACTAGGATAACAGAAGTAAACTTGTTATATTATATATAGTACATGAGAAGTTGGATTGATTTCGTGACTATGACGTCAAATAACGTGTTAACAAACCCTAATTCAAGTTAGCAAGATTTTGGTTTAGTTTAAGAAATGATATTGTACAACAGTAACGACACCTAATTTGGATGTTTGAAGTCAGGGCTGGCCTGTCTTTTTAGGCAAAGTAGGCAACTGCCTAGGGGCCGGCATGATAAGGCAAACAGCCTTAAAAATACAGTAGATACCTTAACAAAAATGATTTTGGTTCTATGAACATGAGTCGATGTCCGCTGTATTCATAAGTACAAAACAGTCATACCTACCAGCAGAGCCTAAGGAGTTTCTTTCGTCATTGGCAAAATTACACTACTTAATTAGTATGTAAAACACAAATGTAGGTTAAATTAGTCTTATTTATTGTGATTTTTTTTATGGACGTCGTTCCCGTGTTTCACCTAGAGTGCCACGTTTCATTGAGCCGGCGCTGCTTGAATTTCTTTGGCCTACTACACAGTGGCGGACTAATCCTGTCGGGGGCCCGGGGCGGTATTAGGTCCGTACCTACAACTTTTTACAACTGGTGCAGAAACTTGATTTTGTGTTTACACCGCCTCCCCTGCTACGACGCCTGCTAAAACTACGAAACTAAGAAAGATAAGGCAGTACAACCCCAATTTATGATTTTCAGCCATTTGGAGGCCCCCCAGGATAAGAGGCCCGGGGCGGACCGCCCCTCCGCCCCCCCTTAGTCCGCCACTGCTACTACATCATATCAGAGCATGACCGTAATTAGCGCGTGCTAGGCCAAAACATATTCTTTGTACGAGATGACCGTTACGTGTTTTGGTCGATGATGCAACCGATCCAGTGGAGTAGTTTCTAACATTTTATGTATAAATACATAGTACAAATTAGAAATACACTTGAGAACCTATCTATTCGTCCTCGAATGAAAATTTTGGAAATTTCGAATCTGGAAACCATATCTGTGAAGATTTATTTGTGCATCAGAAGCAGTGTCAGGTCCTACCTACGTTACATCATAAATTACCATAAAATGCGATTCTCTGGAATCGTATAAGCATTTGGAAAATAGACAAATTTCATTTTCGGAGTTATAGAATAGGCCTTCGGGTATTATGTTAATTGGTGCGATTGGTATGTTGGCACTTCGTTTGCTTGCGGCTTGACAAGCGACAGGAGTATGTAGGATTACCTCCAACCACACCGATCCGCCCGAAGGCTTGTCAAAACGCGGCCGGTATACCTACTGAACCCCGTCCGATATATCCTCGCTTTGGATTTGGATTTTAATCATGTTCCGATTTTGCAGTATGAAGTACAACAACATCAATCAGTACCTAGTGCGTCGGTCAGATGCTGGAACACCTCGGAGCTGATTTACGCAATAAATTCCACGACTGTGTGGTCCGAGTATTTATTCCGTTAAATTGCAACTGTTCAACAACGTTAAATTTCAAAAATCACTGATATTCTTAAAAACTTCTGAGACGTGCTGAGCCCCCGAGTACCACGATTATGCGGTGAAAGTAGTACATTAACATTAAGGACAAGCTTCTCATAATTTTTTATCTATTTTTAAACTCTTGTAATGTATTTCCCCATTCTACTCGTACATACTTGAACACGCACCTCGTTTAATTAGTGATTGTAATAAGAAAACAATTTCGATAATTTCCTTTTATAAGGCAGTTGCCCAACCACGTGTATATTTATAAGTTTTGTCGGCGGTCAGACAACTGGCTTAAACTCCAACTACCACGATCAGTATTTTCAAATATCAGTTCAAAGTCATATCCATATTAATATAAACGATTTAGTCAACAGAGATTTTCATGAAATTGAGTGCAGACGAGTTCATAGGCGGTAAACCAATCTAGCTAAGTTTCATTTACCAAAACTAAACTAACTAAGTAAACGAAACAATTTTTCGCTATCTACATATTCAACTTATTGTTATTAAAATTTACATATACGAAAACAGAATCCGCCATTATAAAAAGATATTTGTCTTCCAATAGACTTAATATTAGACCTTATTACTGAGCTAATAATGCCACAAATATACTTCAATGATCATGACTCGGTTTATATTCATAGAACAATACTATTTAACTGGTACTTAATACTTTTATACGATGTTCTTAAAGGTTGTATATATGCGCAGAGATTGATATATTTAAAATAGAATTTTATGTCGCGTTCATAAGGTATTAAGATCACGACACAAAACACCACTTAGCGCTATCATAAAAAGGTTGATAATTGAAACACAGCAAAACCAGCATACATTTATTACCATTCATTTGAAAACCTTACAATATAGTACAAAAGACCATAGACAAATATAAATCATAAATTAATTTTAATTAGGATTTAATACTAAATACGATAATTTTAAGTCCTTTACTGAAGGTTCTATTCATGCGACGCTGTTAGGTAGGGTAATCAAAATGCAGATATAAGTTCATACACATTTTAATATAAAATGTGTTAGGCATCACAGATCATTGGATTCACTATAATACAGATTTTGAATCAGTTAACATCAAATAAATAAATAAAATATGTATCTTAACAATTAAGGGTCGGTGCATATCGAACAGAAGTTGCGTCGCGTGTCATCTGTCAGGCAACGTTAAAACTGATATGACAGTCAACGTTGCACACTTGACCGATGATCCGTATCGTATTTAGCGTATATTTCCGTGATACGCTCGACGGATCTTCCGTAAGGTTTGCACCTACCCTTACAGAGAAGAAAAAACAAATGACAAGCGAACCAACCATCCATCGCTTTTAAAATTTGCAAAAAGTTTAACAATATTATGTACGTTATTATACAAAAATGAATTAACATAACTTTAAAAAGTCAAGATGATATAATTGAAATAAATCTTAATAACATTTATATATTACGGCCGGTTTCCGAGTCGAGAAAAGTTCAAAATCTCAGCTGATTTTTCTCAATAACTTAAGTTTTTACTTTTGACAAGGCAAAAAGTCCTGGTTTTTAAACAAACTGCTATCAAGTGATCATTAAAAAAAAATTAAATCAGATACAAAACTTTGTTTTAAGTGATGTTTAAGTACAGTTTAAGACGTGCTTATCTTTTAATACTCAATTCAGAAACCGGGTGTCAGTGCCTTTATATTAAGCATTATTTAAGTGATGTCTTCCGTGAAGTCTTTATTTAGTAAATGTTTCGTTTGGAACAACATCCGTATCATTAAGTTAGATATTTAGGTACATACAATAACACCTCAGGTTCTCACAAAATGGAAAATTTTAGCAATCACTTTGGAACTCTTTATGTTTAATGCAATAAGGTGTACAATGTATTGAAGAAATTTGACAGCTTTTATAATGTAATGTGTTGTTGACAATACCACAGATATAACTTAATTCATGTTTACATTATGATTATAATCTCTGAACAAAAAAAGGGGGTTATAATTTTTAGTTTTTTTGTTAATTTTCTTGAAATGTTGAAAACTAATTTCAGTAGATACATTGTTACAGGGTCTATCTATGCCGTAGACATGAAATGTTCATAAAACATGCCGTAGACAAAATATAGGAGTTGTTACATTACACGGCGAACCAATGAAAAAAAAACAACATGGAATAATCGAAAAAAATATATCAATTATTCTTGCTCAAACCTACGGTCAGTTGAGGCACAATCAATGTGTAAAATATGTTTATGCCTTTATGAAGATGTTGCCTAAACTGAAAAAATATTATATTGAATTTGACTACTGTTTGAAAGAGACAGATAAATTCTAACATTAAATATTTGAAGGTATTTAACCAGAAATGTGTAATTTGGTAAAAAGATGGACGAGTAATGAACTCCGACATGAATGATATATCTCTCCATTACACTAAGGGCGCTTTTGGAAAAAAACAACATCGCACTCCTATAAATTGGCAAATTTCGTCAGCGTAGTGCATAATTTAATTTTAATAAGGTCTTGCACAAAAACAGACACAAAATATATAAATTTATCTATGGCCAATGGCGTTAAACAATAGTTTACTAGTAAATACTGTCTGCTGTTAATGCAACGATGATATGTAGCAGTATTATGTCATATGTATCGTCGAAGGCACTTCAAGTCGCTGAGTCAGCGAATTCAGTAAGCAACTCAATTTTGTATATGAACAAATATTATGTTTTCAACTGTTTTTCTAATTGTAATTGTTGTAATAATCTGAATATGCATACTACAGATTTGTCTTTACCATCGGTCTTTCATAAATCATAAAGGTTGGACGATTTTAAAGCTATCTCTACAAATAACTTATTGACAAAACTTATAATTTGAAAAATTAAACTAAAACGATTAAATTAAAAAAATAAAATCCTAAATTGCCAATATTCGAGGTGCGTCAGACTTTTCCTTCCAAATCGTATTTCTTCTCATCGGCATGCCTACAGAAAAAAAAAAAACATTACAAAGCAATTCGTAATTAAAATACGCATTTGACTAAACTACAGACAACAAAGATTAAATAAGAATAAAATAGAGGTGTCAGTTTAAATAAATTGTAATTACATACCACGTTGAAGTAATCATAACGTACTCCACAGAATCGCCATTCTTCGATTTATCCGAATATTCGTCACTATTATCCTCTATTATAACAAATTGCTTGCCTTCTCTGAAATTATCAATGACAAAAATACGACTTCTTTAGAGGCGGTATTAAAAACAAAATGGCGCCCTTTAAGCGTTTGTTTATCCGTGGGTGAATTAGTTGGAGAAGGCGGGAGGCGTTCCGTTTCAAGCAAAACTGTTATGATCACAAACTTAAAACCCTCGCTGAAAGATATGTGTCTTCTCTTGATAAATGATTCTTGTGTCTTGAAGCATCCCACTTTTCATATCTATTGTTTTTGGTCTAGATTTTGTTTTTTTTTTACATGCGTTTTAGTTACTTTCGAATGATTTCCCAATGAAATGTGTCTTCTGTTCATGTACAGAGAGTTCAATTTCCTTTGCGTTGTCATTTTAGTCTGTCTCAAGTCTATCGAGTTGTTGATCTTTTCACGTTCCTTTAGATGTCCATCTATCTACCGTGCTCATGCATTTTTATAAAAAATGTTTGTAATCTATGTTTCTTTTTGTGGATTTTTGTTCTCAAACTTTTCTTCTGATGGGAGTCCAGTTGAATGTGTTAATAGTGAAACCAATTGTTGAAGTGTATGATAGTAAGAAAGCGTTAGAAATAGACAGCTTACACACTATGTTAGTCCCCAAAACACCGCACCATAAAAAATGGCAAGAAAAATTACCGACAACAGAAAAGTGTCCAAGCGAAAAAATGTTAGTTCCGAAAGTTAGAGGTCATTATGCAAACCATATGCAGCCAAAATGAAATCTTCGGAGAAAATTAAGTATTTTAGCAAATTGTCACTGGTTTAATAACAATTTGCCAAAATGTTCATATGTTGATTTGTTTATGTCGTATTTATTGCTTTAATAGTGATATTTTGTTAGATAACACTTATTTTTTAAGCCAACACACCTCACGATATATTTAAAGTCGTGGTTTGCATGTTGTTGCCAGTTTGCATAAAGTTAATAAATAAAAATTGTTAATATGCGTACAAAACACATGACGTATCATATTTAAAGATATTATAGTCACGCTTTTAAAGGTCAATATTATCTTGTCAATATAATATGTCAATAAGTTACCTCTGTATACCTGTAACTATGAGGATGGGCATAGTTTTTGTAAATGAAAAATATCTGATAACACCAAATCGAAACAAGTTTCTTACTCGCTGTAAAGGAAAATGTCTGCCAATTCTTTGGTACCTATCTATTAACCAAACTATTAAAAATATGTTTGACCTGCGTAGGTAACTTTGACAGGATTGTTTGTGCCAACAGAATTCGCATCTTCGTCTGATAAAAACTTTTTAAACTACCTTTTATGCGGTATTCACAAACGGGCAGAGTAATTATTGAGCAAAAATTTAATAATGCATTGTGTATTAAGATTTAATTATTAAATATTTGACGATCGATAAATAATTTCGAGTAAGTCTCCGGAGCGTGTGTTATTACAATCGTTAACTATTTATTTGTATAATACATAGCATTGATATCGTTAATCTATAATGTGTCATCGGTACAGAGGCAACTTATTTCTACCATTATTGGTAAAATAAACCATAACAAAAAAATTTAGGAATAAATAAACAAATAAGTTCATCTGTAGAATAAAGCGTGGCTAAATAACATTGAAATAAAACAATTAATAAAAAAAAATACTTTTAAGTAATTGCAAAAAAACATCAAAATTCTCTAAAATCTTAAGTGCTAAACATATTGTAAAATTCAAAAAAGATACAACAGTACCACTAAATTTGCAAAAAAAAAAATGTTTTATTTCAACGAACTTTTAACGGGTAACTCCAAATTAATCTTACAAACATACCTGTAAAACACGTAGTGTTGCAACATGAAGAATATATCGAAGACCAGACTAAACAAGCCGAGACCGAACTTGGTCGCGTCGCCGAAGAACGAGATCCAGTCGTTGTAGTTGTAAGCGTTGAGGGTCATCTGCAGGATCGACAGGAAACCGCCCACGAAGTCCAGGAATATGTTGCCGATCGACCAGCCCACTGTCGATTTGCGCTGGTAATTCATGTACGCCTGCCGATAAATGGATAAATCGTTATATTTATATGCAAAGTAACTTGCGCCGACGGGGGAGTATAAAATTTGGCCTAATAAAGTTTAAATAACTAGTTATCCGCCAGCGGCTTCGCCCGCGTGGTTCCTGGGGAACTGTTTATTTGGATATCGATTCATATCATGACACGGTTATAATTACAATTAGAAATTGAATAGTATACATTGATTACTATGGTAATCGTTTAATTCCCTATAAAAACTTCTCCCACTTTCATTCCTTTATTTGCTATTTTTCGGGATAAAATATAGCCTATCTGAATACTGTTTAATTAGATATCGATTCATATAATGACACGAATATAATTACAATGCCAAATTGAATAGTAATCAATGGTTACTATGGTAACGTTTTAATTCCCTCTAAAAATTTATCTACTCCCACTTTCATCTCTTTATTTGCTGTTTTTCGGGACATAGACTATATGTCTATGTCCACCGCATATGATATAACTTCGCGTACCTAATTCGCTTGAAAAAATTTTTAAAATCGATTCAGGAGTTTTGGAGTATATTCCTTACAACCAAACAAACAAATAAATCTTTCTTCTTATCTATATAAAAATATTACTGTAAAAAATTCAATTTTTTTAAATGGGTAGTAATCGAAGTAGTCTAGCCACTCGACTACACTGGCGAATAATTATATATC
This sequence comes from Diatraea saccharalis, assembly GCA_918026875.4. Taxonomy (NCBI): domain Eukaryota; kingdom Metazoa; phylum Arthropoda; class Insecta; order Lepidoptera; family Crambidae; genus Diatraea; species Diatraea saccharalis. The sequence goes on along the minus strand of OU893344.1, from coordinate 3,975,492 downwards.
GACGCCGGAAAGCAAACACGTAGTAACCCGCAAGACCAAAATTGTTCTTCAGAGCAGAAAATATTTTACTTTTATCGAAAAATAATTCCTAGAAACGTCCATGGTAACAAATGTTCCTTAGTCAATTTGTACAGAAATAAGATTTTTTTTAGGAAAAATTTAAAGATTTTCCTCTCTTAATATCCATTTTGGTTTTGCAGGTTACTACGTGTTTGCTTTCCAGCATCGATATATATATAGTCACCTGCGGCACGTATTTGATGAGCGTGATGGCCAGTTTGATGTAGCTGCAGTAGTAGAGGAAGTCTAGCCACTCGACTACACTCGCGGCTCCCAGACACGCGGTTATTACGACGATGCCACCGAACAAGCCCAGCACACCGCGCCCGGCATTAGACACGCGCTGATCTTCGCGCTGAAGAAGAAACCAAACTTAATTTTTATACAAATATCAAAGTTATAAAGAAATGGTTATAGTCTAATGGTTATATGGCAACTGGGACCTTACTACATGTAAAATAGAATCTCCACGGAGCCTGATCGTTAGTGGGATAAAATCTATGTAATTCACGTTGGGTAAGGCCGTGACTTTTTGAAGAGATCAATAGTAAGCGTATCAATGAACACGTAAGGTTTGCGATTGTTAAAACTAAGTAACTTTCTCGAAGGCTTGTAATCGAATGGGCGGCCATAAATAATTATGTTGATCCCCATTATACATCAGAAAACACTTTAAGTCCGCGTTATGAGTAGTATTTGTTCTCCCTAGGTATTTGATTCAATTCATAAGGGAAATCTTGTGCTCCAATATTGGGAACATCACGACATAAACATTAGGCTGATGATGAAATCCTTTTATATTATTTTCATTATCTTTGGAAAAGTTACAGCTAGGTAATATTAAATATGAACTATTTACATATAAAGATATATTATATTTTGCGTATCTCGGTAGTGTAGTGAATAGTTCGTTGTTGTTAAGCAAATTTCTCAAGGGTCGGTCACGGGATGGGTGACCAAAAAATTACACTCTCAACTCCGTGTTTCGAAAGGCACATTAAGCCGTTAGTTCCGGTTGCATTTGCAATTGTTAAAACACTATAATCCGCATTGCGCCAACGTGGAGGGACATGGCTCACCCTCCTTTACTAATCAAAAGGATGGCCTGAGCCCCCGCAGTGGGGACGTAAGTGCTGGTGACAATAGAAGTTTCCTTTTAGGATCATGATATCTGATATCTCACCTCGTAGATAAAGCACTGTGTGATGGTTATAAGTGTTGCGAAGGCGGCATGAAGGGAGAAGAACACGTCATTCAATTGTACAGGATTCAGACCACGGGGATGACGACTGAAATATTCGTTCTGAAAAAAAGAAGAAGTAATATTTTTTTACTAGCTTTCGCCAGCGGCTTCGCCTGCGTGGACCCTAGGGAAATGTTGAGTGGAATAAAATGTGTCCTATTATCTAAGTCAGCTAACACCCTATCTGTATACCAAATTTCATCAAAATCCGTTCAGTAGTTTCGGCGTGATTGACGTACAAACATCCAAACATCTAAACATCCAAACAAAGAAACTTTCACATTTATAATATTAATAGGATTTATTTAATCTTCTCTGACTTATTCCAAATTCACTGCAGGATATTTATATAAAGCATTCCTTTTACTCTTAATATGGTACATTACAGGTTTTATTATTACGTAAATCCAACTTAAAAATGTAATTTAATTAAATTTAATTACTCTATTACTTTGTAGTTTATATCGAGCGTATTGACATAAAAATAATGATACATTTTTTAAGAACATTATTTACCACACGAATATTATTAAAAGGTTTTGTTTTATTCTTTCTGGTCGAAAGGTTTATCGAAGTAATACGCAGTTTCCAGCAAAACGTTGATATTATTCTATTTTTTTAACAAAAGGTATTTTCACTTTTAATTTAATCACTCTACAATGTATATAGAACGCGTAATACTTATAATTAGATACTTACTACAAAAGTAATTTAAATATAAAGCAAGCTTTCTACGCGTGAAACATTTATAAAATTCATTTATTCAAGACCCTAACAAAGTTTAAAATTACAATTCATTCACGATATTAGAATTAAATTACCTTAATTACTCTACTACTTCGTAGTTTATATCGACCGTATTGTATATTTAAATGTAGAATGATATATTTTTTTTGTTGTCTGCGGCGACTCCTTTAGTTCCAGGTTAAATCTATTATCCGATCAAAATAAGTCAACATGTCTCAATTTGGCGTTTTCTATATGTCATTGTCGATTAGCTTTATGCGGTTAATGGTTTAGTACCTTGAAGATTGTGGACGCAAAGTAGCCATTAAAGATGAAAAAAGAAACCAAGTACCAACAGTTATCGTATCGTTTTCGTGAAGTTTAAAATTATTCAAAAAATCTTGAGGACTTACATACATATGACTTTGTGATTAATATCGAAAGTATTCTTTATTTGAATAATAGGTAGACAAATAATTTGCTCAGTTTCTGTATGTAATTCAATATGTAACCAAACGTAATATTTATACCTTATAACCAGTGGTCGGAATTAGGTAGAGTTATTCATGTACTTACACTGATTTCATACAGCGAAAGAAGAAAGTGGATATGCCTCAAATCCCGAGATTAATTTTAAAGAGCAGAAAAAATCCCGTGATTTTTTAAATAAAAAGTTATTTTTACACAATTTAAACTACTGCACGCACGACGTTGCCAAACTTACATCAATGAAAGAAAGAAATAAAGAAATCCCGGGAAGGTCCACATTAATATAAACATTTCGATGCAAGTACATAAATAACTCTACCTAATTCCGACCTCTGCTTGTAACCTTTCAAATTTAGTAAATAGTTATGACCAAATTTCCTTTGAAATATTCATTGGAAATTTATACATTACAGTCGGCTTAACAAATATTAGGTAACAAAAATTTCACGCAAAATAATGCAATTAACCGTTGTATACTTACTTATTCGTTATAATAATTCATCAGAAAATTACATATTGACATAATTCGTTCACTATCTATATATAATATGTTTAAATAACAAAATAATTTTGCTCGGTTCAACTTACTAATCTAAAATATAATGATTTTGAAATCTGAACTCGAAATTATGAGAAACTTTAATGTCTGATTCGAATACGGTCACCGATAGATTTCTATTTCGGATCCGATAATTTCAGTTACGAACGGGCAGCTCTATAATATATCTGTTTCTAATAAAAACTGAAATAAGTATGTGTATGATACATTAGGATTTAATAATCGCAAGATTTACACAGGTGATAAAATTGAATTGATAAGTTAAAACGGCATTTAAAATAGATAACAATCTCAAGCATTCTTATTACCTATTATACTCGTAATAAGAATAAATTGAGCTAAGCATAGCTATGGACACAAAGTTAGAATAACTTTTTGTTAAATATATTTTTATTTGATGTTTTCCTGTTTCCTATTAAATATAAAAATTCATAAATATAACAATACTAATTATGGCATACTTATATTTTTGTTACTAGTAATAAAATAAGTGTTATTTTTTATTATTTGAAAGAATTTTGCTACAAAATCAATACTTCAATTGAAATTGACAAAAACTACGTAAGTAGTGGTTACATGTAGCCCCCCATTTCGCCGCGCCTTGTTCGTTTCAAGTAGTATAAATGATTTAATAAGATCGCATACATAGAGCACTCGGTTTGCGATACGGTTGTTAAGCAACTTTCGCAATGGCTGTTCACAGGATGGGTGACCGAAAATTACTATCTCGAAATTCTCCGTGTTTCAGAAGATACGTTAAGCTATTGGTCCTGACTACATCTGTTCACAACGCCCACCAATCCGCACTGTGCCCGCGTGATGGGTCATGACCCATTCTCCCTATTTGATTCCATCCATAGTGTAGACCAGTGCCCCAGCAGTGGAGCATTAATAGGCTGATGGGAGTCCGTATATGGTTAACAGTAAAACAAAGTGGTTTGCAATAAATATGTTAGATACATTATAATGCCGATGATACGCTAGCAAAAAAAAAAAGACAAATACCAAAGAACATACCTGAATTTCCTTAGAGAAGTAGAGACCACAATTGAAGAGGGAGTACATAGTGAAACCCATAACATTGAGGGCCAGGAAGTCGAAGTTGAGACCGACGACGCTTTTGCGCTTGAAGTTGATGTAGATTTGAGGGTAGAACGACACGGACCACGCGGCGAAATAGATCCAACCCATGATGTAAGAGATTACGCTTATTATATGGGAATGCATCACGGTGATACGCAGAAACACGGTGTCGAGGCTGTGGAAAGTAAACGGGTACTTATTTATTCATTCTTTGCGGAATTACATAGTATAGTGGTAAAAGCATAGTGCTTATAAGTTGGGATGATTGGGAAGAGTACTTGACTGACACGCACACGTACGCACGCACGTATGCACGCACGCACGCACGCTCGCACACACACAGAGACACACACATCCACACACAAAGACACACAGTGATGGTATCTTGTAAGTAATTGTACATTAAGCTAATTTATATAAGTATATAATATAACAATCATTGTATACAAAACAAATAATTATGATGACTAAACAAGTATAGATAATTTAGTCAAAAGAACCGGTGCGAAATCTGAAACTCTAATATGCTTGCGAAACGTGGACATTGACCTGAAGAGTATGAATATAGTACATCAATGCACTATTCTTATAATTCAGACCATATTATATCTTAATTACCATACGGTTGCTGAAAGAATCTTTGTAAATCGTGCCAATAAATTATAATGATCTGTCTTTTTTAATAGACCGTAGACTCATAAGATTATCTTAAACTTTAGAAAATGTATGGTACCTTAATTTAATGTTACACATACAAAGAAACAAAAGGTCAAATCTCTGTCTTTATTATATTAGTATAGATTATCTACAGATCGTTTAAGAAACAGGTACTCACTTAACAAATCCACTAGGGGTTACATTGAAGGAAATTTCGGAATGTCCCGGACTTTTGCCGTACGCGCATATGTCGTGCGTGATCTGCACCGTGGTGTTGGGTTCCGACGAGCCCGGGATCTCCACTGTTCCTGGCACCAACTGCACTATATCTGGGTGTTGGATCTGAGCCGCCACCTTGAGCGTAGTGTTGTATTGACCACTAGAGACAAATTGGTAGAGAATATAATTTCTCAGTAAGCTCCAACTAAATTACAAGGTGAGCTTTCGTTCGTGCAGATTAGCCTAGCCAATGACTTAATGTATGATTAAAATGTATAATAGGCCTTGTTTTTATAAACATAAGGTGTAAAATATAACACATTGGGTGTTCGTCTCAATCACACTCGGCAGAGATCAAACACGCGGGTCTACGTGAATCATTCTTATTAACCAACGGAATTTAAGGCTTCTACGCAGGTACGCTGGACCCAGCAGGCTCCTTACCGAATCCCGGGTCCATTTGCCCGTCCGAAGCACGGAGGAAGTCGAGTTAGTAAATTTACACGAGTAGGCTTTAAAGTTGAGGAGTGGGCTTGCTACGTCACAGTTTTATTTATTTATTTAAACTTCTTTGCACAAATAAAACGTACAAATGGCGGACTTAATGCCAGTAGGCATTCTCCACCAGTCAACCGGAAAGTTATGGTTATACATTAATAAGGCAATGCTACAAAAAAAATTAATAAAGTCAATATAGACACAAATACAATTAAAAAAAAATCAAAATATTGAAATATACATAACAAACATATTACATATCATAAATAATAAAAAAAATTAATACGAACATACAAAAATGTAAAAAAAGTGTGCCGTAATGCGACATTTCAACTGAATATATCGCCATTATTCATTAACACGTATTTAATATTCTTCAAACAAACAAAAATTACTCGCCATCCCTATTGTATCCTCCTCGTGTTAATTGTTAAAATACTCAATTTCTCTGACATTCCTATAATGATTCACTTGCATGATTAAGACCTTGGTATTTAATTTGAAATGTTTATTGGAAAAGACTTGCCGAATGTAACTTTCTCAGTTATAAATGATTTGCGTGCTAACCACTGCGCCATCGACCTCCTCTTGAGATCAACCAACATTAACGGTGGGAATGACAACGATTAACCACTTTCTAGTGGCAACATTACATAGTTATAAAACGCGATATAACTACCCATCACATAAAATAATAGAGAAACGCAGCTACGGATAATAAAATAAAAATATATATGAATTAACGCGAAAGCGGGAAAATCAGCTAAGTATACATGTTTTTGTTTTTCAACGAATATACCGGAAATTATGTCTTAGACAAACGCGAAGGATACTTTTATTATCCAGGGATGGTAAGTAACAAACCAAGTCAAATCGTAGTCAAAAATGAGTCCAAAACATATTTTAAATTCTTAATTTGGTCTAGAAAATCTAATCACTCGAGTATGCAAATATACTTAAACAAAATAACACTTACATTTGCACCAACTTTAATAGGTAAGTCTCATCGACAAGTATCTTAAGATCTGTGACATCAATGTACATTTTTTCAATTTGGGAATGTGCACTGGGTAAACCTGAAATAAACAATAGATAAATATTTAAGTAACTGAAAATAAAACTGACATAAGATTTCGAGAAATTCCGGCAAAGCGCGTGTAGGTCTTGGGAAAATACATATTTAAAAACCAGACTTTTTATAGGTTTTCTTGTGAGAATTATTTTCTGATTTATTTCCAGATTTTTGCCATTTAAATAATCTAGTTTCTAATGGTTTTTTTTACAAATATTTTAACAATCAATTATTTCTGTTGTAACTGTGGCTCTAATATATTTAGCATAATAAGGAAGCATTAACGTATATCGCAAATATCTAAACGTAATTAAAGGAATCTATTGTGGATATTTATCAATAACAGACTTACCTATAAACAACATGGCAATAACAATGTGTACAAAACGACTGCTTATTCTATGACTAGATGAGATTCCTGTGCCCCGACTGGGATACAATACTGTACTGTCGCGTTCCATCTTGTTCAATCCTTTGTTTTATCTGTGGACAAAATAAAAACGAATTTATTTCTAAGCTCAAAATACAAACCATTCTTGATAAAGTTTTGCCAATAAAAATAACCATAAAAACTCAGAATGTTTATGATACTAAAATTATAAACACTAAAAGCGTCTTAATATTGCAAAACATAGATAAATAATTTTAAACTCAGATCCCTTATTTTTGCATTATGTTCTTATTTGGCATAACCGTTTTGGAATGAGTTCCAGTTGGATTGGTTTGCTATTACGTTAAAATAACATAAAACAAAATACATAAACAAGACTGTTAATCAGAAGACTGTTAAAAAAAGAAATTCCTTACAGACGTTACTGTATACTATAAAGAAAATATAAGCCATAAAGTTTATACACTCCTTAAATTCCAGCGATAACAATATCGAATATGTGTAGTTGTATCGCGGAAACGATCAAAAATACATTTTATGCTATTGAATTTAAGGCATGCCCATTAAAAAAAACTCATATGAAAGTAATAACAAATTGGAAATAATTGCACATGGTTACAGTGCACAGTGCAGAGAGCTCGGTGGCGTAGTTGATAAGCGTCGCGGCCCGCGATCGTAGTCGTTAAGCAACTTTCGCAAGGGTCGGTCACGGGATGGGTGACCAAAAAAATTATTATCTCGAGCTACTCCGTGCTTCGGAAGGCACGTTAGGCCGTTGGTCCCGGCTGCATTTGCAGTCGTTAATACCCTCCAATCCGCATTGGGCCAGCGTGGAGGGTCATGGCCCATCCTCCTTAACCTTAATCCATACGGAAGAACCTGAGCCCCTGCAGTGGGGACGTAAATAGGGCTGGTGACACACAGTGCACGTGTATTGAGTGGTCACCTATACGTCGTAGGATTATAATATAGAAAATGGAATTATGTACACAATCTGAAGGATAACAAAATTTAAGCTTAATTTTATGGATGTACAAATCCTGAACAAATCAAGCTTTCTTTTAATCTAAACTTGTTATGTCGTTTAAGTTAATATGATTGAATAATATTTGAGATTTTTTTTTTTACATTTGCATAGGTTACGTTTCATTGTTTTGGTTTTTAATAAAATAAGTTAGATATGAGAAATAGCACAGTTAAATTTTGAATACTTTCAATACACTTAAATTTCAATTTAAAATTTAATAATTGATACTCAACACGGATCCGATTCATATAAGATGATTTTTCGTGATGATACTCTTAGTAAAAAATGCAAAAAAGTCTATTTTGTCTCTGACACTCTGAGATGGGACACGAACCCATGGCCTTTGGCAATCCTGGCGACTACTTAAGCAGATCTACGAAGATTAAGTGCAACTACGAAGGATATTATAATGACTTTTTTTCAAAAATAAAAAATATTCATACTAACAAAATATTTAAACTCAACAACCAACACACGTGGAAGTCGATATTTATATTGCAGACGTTACAAAATGATATAATTCAATTGTAAAAAAAGGAAAATGTCTTTTTAAGATTAAATTTGATTAAAATTAAATATAAGATGTAATTAATTCGTAATATTATATAGTTATAAAATTTAAAAGCATATATCATGTATACTGCTTTTATTAAACCAATCGAAATGCCAATAATATCAAGGCAAACTGTAAACACAGTATACTATGCAATAATAAACCGAGTGATTGTGCAACCTTAGCCCTTAACAACTATAGACGGCACCAATTTTCTTGTTATCATCTATCCTTGATGCTCACATTTCGAGTGCTTAGATTAATATGTGACTATTGAAATAGTTATATACGAGGGTCAAACTGAAAGTTCTTAGAACTGGCCACTTAAAAACAATATAATAAAAAAATAATTCTAAAATTTAAAAATATAACTCTTTGCCAATATTACTGAGTATATATTTCATTCATTTGTCATTTGTTTTACGATTTGGCGGCAAATTGAAAATTGTCTGTGTCACGTCATCATGAATTTAACACGAGAAAATTTTCGTGCAATGATTTTTTATGACTTTCGATGTCATTTAAGTCAACAAGAAAGTTATGATAGACTACGATTGGCCTTTCACGATGAAGCCCCATCTCGTGCGACTGTTTACAACTGGTTTAATGAGTTTAAACGTGGTCGCACTAATCTCACTGATGATTTACGTGAGGGACGGCCTTCTACGGCGACGACTGAAGATAACATCTGTGTTGTGCGGCGTATGATAGAGACTGACAAAAGAGTGACCTATCAACAGATTCGGACAAGCTTAGGCATCGGTATGAGTCAAGTGCACAAAATCCTCCACGAACATTTAGCGGTCAGGAAGCTTTGCGCCCGGTGGACACCTCATAATTTGACTGAGGCTCAAAAACTCCATCGTGTGGATTGGTGTCGTAAAATGATTGAAAGATTTAACGGAGGTGACTCAAATGCTGTGTTCGACATACTAACAGGTGACGAAAGCTGGATTTACTGTTATGATCCTAAAACCAAAAGACAATCTGCTCAGTGGGTGTTTCCTTTCGAGGAGTTGCCAACTAAAGTGAAGAGAGATCGAAGTGCGGGAAAAAAAATGGTGGCCTCGTTCTTTGGAAGGATAGGTCATTTTGCAACAATTGTGTTAGAGGATCAAAAAACAGTTTCTGCAGAATGGTACACTACCAATTGTTTGCCACTTGTCTTGGAAAAAGTTCGAGAGAAACGACCTCGCAGTAGGATCCTCCTTCACCACGACAACGCCTCGTCGCACACCGCCAAGCGAACGATCGACTATTTGGCGACATCAAACGTTGAATTACTGGGTCACCCGCCGTATAGCCCCGACCTCGCGCCTTGTGATTTTTATTTATTTCCAAAAATTAAAGAAAAACTTAAAGGAAAGCGGTTTATGAATGCTGAAGAAGCGGTGGCTGCGTATCGCGATGCCATTGAAGAGACCCCTAAGGACGAGTGGGCAAAGTGCTTTTCCCAGTGGTTCCATCGCATGCAGCGGTGTATTGACGTGAATGGACAATATTTTGAAAAGATATAATAAAACTAATAACTGGCTAATGTAATCAGTTTTTGATTTTCTAAGAACTTTCAGTTTGACCCTCGTATAATACTGTACATTACGTACGATATTTATTTTGGTATAAGCAAGCAAATGTTTGATCAGATTTAAATGAATGTTTCCGATAACCTTGCGTTTTATTAATATTTAAACGAACTTTTTATTTTAATGTAGACATACAGACTTTACAACAAAAACTCATCTCCCAACCAAAAGTACAACCATACAGCAGCATCCGGCACACGTATCATCATTACAGCAATTATGGCCATATTGAGACCATATTAAAGCCGACAAGTTGCAACCTCGATTACACGGTACACTTAAACGGGCATTTTATAAAACAACCTACAAAAACTGGCCAATATGCGATACACGGACAAGACAGATATCGGCCAATCGATTCGCAGCTCAAGCAACAAAACATTTTAATAAGAATAAAATTATTATGCAACCGACCTTGTTTGTAAGATGTAAGAATTTCTTTTAATTAAATAGAGTTTATTTTCCCACGGGGACCGTTTTTACATCGACATATGCATCATTAGTGAGATAACAGTCAAACAAAAGGAATCGTACCGTCAGTCTTATCATATTATGATCATAACAGCTCATAACAGTCCACTGCAGAACTAAGGGCCTCCTCCACGTCAGTGAAGGGTTTTTGGGTTGGATATATTCCGCAATAATTCTAAAATAAATAAATGTGCCGAAAATACATACATCTTCAAAAAATATAAATAACTGTAATATAAAAAATGTATGAGGTAAATCACAAAATACAATTCGTATTCACATGTGACTCTGTTAACAATCATATAATGTATCCTCTGAAAAGGACCATGAAAATTGTGAAGCCGTTGTAAATAAATGAAGCGTGGCCAGAAAATATTTTGTATCCGCCAAACACAGAAGCGTGGCCGATAGTAAATTTTACGGTCGTAAACCTACCTTTCGGACTAAATAAAAATATAAGGGAGAACTTTTATATTTTCAGTGTATTTTTCATCGCATATTTCACCATCTTCGCATCAATCATCCAATCTTCCTGAAAAAATATACTCAGACAGCTTAAGAACTTCGCAGATGTTAAGATGAAAATTGTACTTGGAACACCGCCGATAGTAGTGTCATCAAAATTTCTAAGGATATATATTATTTTTGTTTTACTGATTTTGCATATAGGTCTGGAGGATATCTCTAACACTAAACATAACTGACCATTATTTATATCGTATATTTAACAGTAGTTCTAAAACGAACATAACATAGCTAAAGCGTAAAATTTTCAAGGTTTGCTTTCAATATCAATCACGCTATGATCATTACATTACTGATGATTTGTAATCTCAAAATGTTTCTTTAACAAAGAAACATTTTGAGAAACAAAGCTGGTTTAAATGAAACGACAATGGAATTAGCTCTTGTAATCTTTAAAATAATCATACCCACCGTTAGATAAGAGCATCTGAAAGAAGATTGTCTGTCTGAGAAATATTTTAAGCCTTATCTAACATGACGAAAAAAAAATCATTTCTATCACAGTATAAAATATATATATATATATATAAGATTTTCAAACGCGGATGCCCAAGCAACGTTGGATGAACGAACAGAAACGCGCGAGTAATGAATTTCATTATGACGTACGGAACCTTAAAAATGAATGAAATGCGAGAAAAGACAGACTGACTGAAAGAATTTTAAAAATTTGGAAGCCTTGTTGAAATCAACGTTTGTCAAACAAGCTTTTTTGCAATTTTCATGGATATTTTCGTTAGTTTTATTCGGTTATCGCCCGCGGTCGTCCCAGTACGCTACGATACCTATACTACAAGTTCGACGCAGTCACAATTTATGAATAATGGATGTTGTGTGTACAATTTGTTAAGCGAATGCTCTTTCCTTATGCGTACGTCCTTAAAAAACAAACCGGTGCTGTTTCAAGTGCCCTCAATAAAAAGGCGACCACGTTCTCCACAACTCGTTAGGGTATTTAAATGTATAACGCTCTGGTTTCATTAATTTTTGCTATCAATAGAGCTGTGGTTCTAAAGTTGTGACAATATATATATTTTTTTTTCTATGAAATCATCTATAGCGTTCAATAGTGATATGTTGATAACCGAATATGCAGTATGTTATTATGAATTACACCATTGAATAAGATACACCAAGAGCCAATGAGTACAACTATCGACATATTTAGACAGTCTCAAACTAATGAAACTCTTGAGAACTGACTTTGTGGTGAGAAGTTGATTATTCTGTAATGAATAATACACGTAATTATAGCATTCCTTTCAATGACAGAATATAAACAAGCACGTTTTCTAATAATAAACTTCCAATTTGACGTGAAGACAATTTACAATCAGGTTATATGCCGGTTGTATACGCGAGTGGTGTTGACCCAACCAAACAATTTCATCAAGGTGAGTGGGTTTTATTACAAGTAATACAACTTAATTGAATGTTTTAGTTAGTCAAGAAAAGAAAATTCGTCTACCACATATAATAGATAAATTAAAGTTTTATAGATGATAGATTCTATGCGATATCTAGTGAAAATGGTAAATCTTTCCGGAGCCTATTTTTACTTTTGAAATCAATGGGGTTGCTTCGTTTAGCTTCGTTTTACAGAAGTCCCATGGCTACCTTTCAGTTTCATTATAAGATTGGTACCATTCAACAAATTTTGTATATACAAATAAAACCTGCGCAAACTCGACAGGGTTGGGGTATTTAATTATAAAGTTCCCAGGATCACCCTCCAGTTCCATCAATCTCTGGATACAATCTTCGACCAAAATCCTTGATAAGACAAATCAAACGAGCCCAAACTCACTGGGATTATTTCAGTTAATTACAGAAGTCCCGTGGCTACCTTTCAGCTCCAGGATTAGATCACTCCATTCCATATCAAAATTGCATTGTCATCCAAATTTTATATGTATTCAAAATTTCGAAAAGCTCAATCGAAACTAGAAAGTGTGTAAAATTTGGCTTATAGGAATCTACCCACACTAAATAACACAACAGTGTTAAATAAAAGTTTGTGTTTGTATATACTCGTTGCATATAATAAATGTGATACGGAAGATAGTAAATACATCACAGCAATTGAATCAAACTTCTCGACTTACAAATATTGAGGACAAGGAAACTTAAAGACAAGAGGACAACCTCGAACGACTAGTTCTTCTATTTGACTGGAAGTTGTTGACTGACTGAAAACCTAGCGTAAAAACAAGTCTAGCTTTACTGTACTATTTACCGGAAGTAAAGTCAATGACGATAAGACCTATAGGTTTTAGTTCTATAGAACTATATCAATGTTGTACTGATGGCGACGAAATTGAAGCTAATGGGTAATTGTTTCTGTTCAAATAACATGAAGCTTTTATGGTACAAAAGAATAGGCGAACCCTAAATTTAAGCTAGAATTCTATAAAGCCTTAACTTTTTAATAACTTTCGACAAAAGCTATACTAGTAATATCAAAAGTGTGAAAGTGAAACTTTTATTTGTTTGTGCTTGTCTTTATGTTTTTGTTTATTTGTTCAGTTGAGTAGATTTTGTCAAAATTGTTGCATCGCTAGAAAATTTCCAGAAATAAAATATGGGATATTTTTTAAGATACCGCAAGGCTCTCAACTGGGTCCACTTTATATGTAAATAGTGTGTAAAGTCACTGGTATAAGTTTGTATCATAATCATCATCACCGGCTTATTAATGTCCCCACTGCTGAGGCTCAGGAATGGAATGGAATCAAATCGAATAGGGAGAATGTGCCATGACCAAGTACGCAAGCCTAGAGAGTATAGCTGGGTATAAACGCAACCAGCCAACCAACGGCTTAACAGGCCTTCCGAAACACGGAGGAACTGAAGATAATAAATTTTTGGTCACCCATCCTGTGACTAGCCTTTGTGCCATCAAGCTCAAAAAGTTTGTATGTTGTATACAATTTTAAACTTACTCTAGAATGATAGCTAAAATACAATTCAAATGTAGTAGTAATCACGTGCCAAAGAGAAATGCTAAATGGTATTCCATGAAGCACGAGTAGTCAACACCAGAACTAGTCATAAATAACTTAGTCTTGAATAGTTGAATGAAAGCTGTTAGTGCTTTCGCGACACATTAGGAGATATAACACATATCCACATCGTTTGATGATTCTCAAATCAACCTTAAGAAGGAGTACTTAAGAGTTATTTACTTATGAGAGAATACTACGGTTACAAGAGTTCAATGACCACGTCGAGTCCTGCCTGATCGATACGTCAGATCTCAATCGAGTTTCAATTTCATTCAAGTACTAATGCCATCGAGTTTCGTATTAACTTTCAATAACATTTCTTACAATTTATAAGTCCCCCGAGGACACGCCACGTCTGTCTGACCGCGATACATTCAAAAACTACCAAACTGATTTTCATCAATTGGTAGGAAAATATGAAGAGAAAAGAGTCTTAGGTTAGATTGGTTAGGATAGTGAAAGATGATAAAAGACAGACAACTAAAATAGCTGACATTATAAAAAAAAATCATACATACTTGAAGCTACATACTACTCGTAAATTTCACCCGTGTGAAACCGGGGCAAACCGCTAATACATATACAAGAAATATATATCTGAAAGGTACTTTTACATTAGAGTGCGTTAAACCGTAACAAAATGAAGGTTAGTACTATGGACAATCACTATCAGTTGTGCATAAGATAAAAAACGATTTCTGGTACAAAGATACAAATTAAAAATATAATTGACAAATTCACTTACACTTGTATCGGAATAAACGTTTTCATGTTAGGTGTTCACAGCCAAAACGTTCCACATTTTTCGGTCGCGGAGTCCCCAAAGATAACCGCGTGACGCAATAATATCCCGTTTTTAGAAATGGCTCGAAACTATATCGTCCGCACAAAGCGAGGAAGTGGAATAGGCGATAGGATTGCATTAGGAAAAGTATCGTATTAACACATAATAATGGTATTATTATATTTGATCAATTTTGCATCTCCAATGCTATCCTGAAAAATATTTTTAATGAAAAATGCTTAAAAATCTACTTTCTCCCTGGCACTAGCGACAAAGTGGATGAATGAATGGTTTATTTAAGAACACATTTATTTATAGCCGAATCCAAAAAACGCTAAAATTTCTCAATTTATCGCTGTTACTCAATTATCGTTTGTAGTTTTTTTTATTATTAAATCGCAAATAAAACAATATATTTACCTTTAGGTAATATAAACAACGACGTATCCATCGGGGCTAGCACTATCTCAATGTAATCTGTATTTAACATTATGTTTTAAAGTAGCTTTGATTTCAAACTAATCTTATCAAACATTTGCATTTAATTAAACACGTCAACCCCCATATCTACTTATCTTTTTGAATTAAACGATAAGTTTTTGTTTTTTTTTTCATTCTAAATTTATTCAATTTAAATTTTTCCAACATTATAATTCGTGACTAAAAATGCAAGACCAAGGTTATATGAATATCGTTAAAATGTAAACTGCGCTGGCGAAATGATCACGTAGTCAGAAACTCTTGCGAAAAAAAAATCACATTGGAAGCGAACTTAGAAATGGGTAACCGGGAATATTTTATCTTATGTCCATAGATTGTACCACATGTCTTTACTCATGTCGCATTCCTAAACGCAGACTGTATCATAATTTATTTAGGCCTCGAAGCCTCTAAGGACCATCTAGACTTGTCGGTCGAATGCCTCAGGGAAGAGACTCCTATATAATCTCGCATAAGAATCTGCGTGTGAATATACTCTCTATGTTGTCAAGAATCTGCGTTTGAATACGCTCTCTCTACTGTGTCAAAAATTGTAAAATTATAACAGTGTTGGATGTCCAAATCCAAATGTAATGTATATCACTCACAGAAGTACGACGATATCAAATAAATGGAATAATCCAAAACCAAAGAAAAGTTATAGCTAAAAAAAATAAGAAAAAACAAACACTAAAGCAACAAATTTATAGCAGCGATTCCACTCCGTTTTATAAATAATGGTAAACTTTATTAAAGATCAGTTTCAAAGAATTCCCTTTCCAAATATGATGGTTGAAATTGATATCTTAACCAAGATCGTTGTTATGTAACACAATTATCTAATCTTGATGGGATAAGAGAGTAGTTATCAGTGCATTATCTTATATCATATCCTACAGAATATATTTTTTTATACGCAATCCAATTGAGAAAATCTAAAAATCTGTGTTCGAACTCATGTGCTCTGTTTTCAACATTTGCATCAAACACAATACTGTTTTTATCATGTTAAATAGTAGGTATGAGTTACAAATAGATTACAGCACAGTTAATATATTCAGAGAAGTGGTTCTATTGTTAAACAGCATGAACGACGTTATTTAAATCGAATAACACTTTTTACAACTCGTATTCTACCTTCTTGATTTTGACGTCCCAATTTAGCATCTTGATTTTGACGTACCAACTCGGCACCTTTAAATTCCAAACGCTTTACTTTAAATCCTAATTCGAAAGATTAGAGACTGTTTTATTGACCAGCCTGTTCTAAATTGCATACAGTTTATTGCCGTAGACTACGCTCACTAGATCCAAATATCAGGCGAGAACAAAAAGGACCTTGGTTGTTTAATTACATATGTAAAACTTTATTTTTAATTTTAGATTGATTTTGGATGATGTTCCACTGTGCTGGATCACATCGCATTATCTGCACATTAATGTCTCTTATGCTGAGACACAAGCTATCCTTATGGATGCAATCAAATAAGGAGAATATGTCATAACCCACCACGCAGGCTCAATGCGGATTCATGGTACTAGGCATGGCTACTGCATATGAAGCAAGAACCAACTGCTTAACGTACCTTCTGAAGTGCGAAATATTCTGGAGACAATACATTTTTAGTCACCCATCCAATGATCGACCCTTGCCTAAGTTGGGTAACTTCCGCATTACAGAAGATACAAACTAACCAATGCGCCATCGAACACCTCATTATGTTGATAAAATAATAATGTTGTATAACTTGTTATTAAATCTTAAAACAAAACATATTTGACTTGACGTGTTATGAAAAAATGGGTTGTTAAACTTTCGATAGGTACTAGCGTTGTAGTAATAATTATAATTATTAAATTTCACAACTAGGTCAATTAACTTACTCTAAAAGTGGTATACTGCTAAATAAGAAGAAAACTACATCAATGTAAGCTCGATAAAAATAAGTCAAAAACACTGCAACCGGTGATTATTAATGAGCAAATTTCGAGAAAATCATTGCATGGAGTCTGCAATTACGGAAAAGACTGCGCAATTTTTCAACTTATATGTAACTTCGAAGAAAAAAATCTTTCAAGTGTAACCAGTTTTAATTACGACGACACAAATACCAAAGCTTTTATGTGGTACTGTCAACGTTAAACATTCAACGGTGTGTAGTTTCAAAAATACATTAATGTTATGTAAATTGTATAACTGTTACATAATAGTACTGGTATGTGAACGCTAATCAATGCGTTTACGGTATACAGTTTCCTATCAAACATCGCCACCAAACATTCGATAACAATGATGTTTTCTAACACACAAATAACTTGCGTACCTAAAACATTATTGATTGTAGCATCGTCTGTTATCCTAGAGCTACTGATGCCTAGACGATATGCATATACACCCGAGTAGAAATGCTACCCGCCCGAGTTTACCTGGAATTGTCCCAGTTCGCATGGCATCCGGGAAGGATCCAGAAAAGTTTTGTTTTTTGGCCAACTTTAAAATTTTCTAGCGCTATTATATCTTATTATTATGAGACGGTGTTTGATGACGACTAGTGATAAGCGAGTGGTAGTCCGACTTTTGAACCCCATTAGATTGTACAGATGTAAACCCTACACTCGAGCCATAATTGCAATGCGTCCATTGTCCATAAGCAATACTTAGTGCGGAATATATTTATATTTTAGGAGTAGCACCCAATAGAACAGAGCTTAATTATGTAACAGGTAAATTATGTAACGTTTAAAAGCTATTTTTTTGAAGCTATATGTAGATCGCCTATCTTTGAGCTATTCATTCGCGCATCAGAGAATTGACATCACAAAAACTTGATGAAAATAAAGAATCTATCAATTTATCTAATCATGATCTAAAACAAAAAAATAAGAATTATTAAATCTTAAATTTACATAAGATAAGATCTTGAACGTTAGTTAATTTTACAAAAACACTGATAAAAAACAAATATTAGACATAAAACACGGAAAATGTTTCACGAGAAAGTGGTAAAGATGTCGCACCCAATTTGCATCACCGCTGGAATGAGCAAAGTAAGCAAACAGCTTTCCAACAACAAATAAGTTTATTGGACAAAGGATAGACGAATTTATGACGGTAAATCTACACAAAGACGCATTATTATAAAGATACATAAAATATTGGAGACAAAAAGGTGAACTTTCACAAAGTTAAAGTCAAGAGACGTGAACATAATGCCGAAGCGATAGACAATAAATAATAAAAGATTAACATAAATACAAAAGACTAATAAACGTTTGATTAAAGGTTTTGGTGAATTCGTATCCATTTTTCACGGAAACTTCTCACCAGAACCTGTCCAAAAAAATTCATCGGCGTAATGTTGTAATATATTAATGTATTCTTTCAGTTCTTTCAGTACGAACACAAAGTACAGAGCGGTTTATATTAATAGAAATCGATACAAATTACGACATTAAAATTTATCAACCAACCGCACCTATAACTCATACCGGATAATATTTCTAATAACACTAGTCCTTGCGGTCGGATATAAAATATAAGACGGTGCTTATGATGCAATATTGAAATGGATTGGTTTACGAAACGTACATTGACATTGCTGCACGTTATTTAATATTTAACCGCGTGACGTACGTACATTATTAATTATAGAGGTAGAAATTAATGTAAACATGTACAGCACCACGTATTTTTTCAAAGTGATAAAAATAACAATAATATTATTAATAAATGTACTGTATGTGATGAAACACTTGTTTCAACTTTTTTTATAAACTCAACAAAGATTTTATTTCACAATATAGTGTATGATGTCCGAGTTCTTATTATATATTATAAAACCAATGAGAGTAAATGTATAACAGACCTTTTAAAAATAATATACGCACAACCCATACCCTTGCTAATTGTGAATTTTCACAAAATTATGTGTTCTGATTATGGATTTCACTTCATTTCAACTTTATTCTTTTGTTCACAAATTATTTGCTTCTTCTGTTTGAAAAGGTGATTCAAAGAGCCCTAGTTATTAGTTATATTCATGTCAATTTCTTGCCCTGTTCTTTTATTTTAACAGTTATTATTTTATTATATTTGATCGATCGTACTTCTTTGCCTATCACGTAAGGAATCCATGAAGATATAGATAGATATTAAATGAATTTATTGTCCTTATTTAGATTCTGCAGGGAAACCGAGATTCTCCTACTTCAATATTACTTATTCCGGCATTCCCGTCAATTGGATCTGAAATTTAATACCCATTTTATTGTATACGATAATGAAATCAACTACGCTAAAATTTAAATTCTGACGGTTAGTGCGGAGGGTTAAAGGAATTAAATATTATTTGTAAAAAAAAAGTTAAAATTCAAATTTTCTTTAAAAAAAAACAAAACCTAACAAGATTATTATAAATATACGTTATCAGCGATGTTTATGTTCAAAAGTATAATAATTTTGTTCCACAATATTTTGAACAAGTTTCTCGATACAATAATCATAACACGTTATATCTAACGATAATATGCTGAACTTTCAGGACAGTTTGTCTACATTTAAGTAACAATAACATAAAGTTTAAAGACTTTAGATATACACTTTTGTCAAACGATACATTATTACCGACAGCCGCGTCTCACTATCTAAGGGTCGGTGCCACGTCGGTGCGTAAATGACGGAAGAAGAAAATCGGTTCTGACGTTCCACGATTGAACTGCGATCCTGTAAAATCCAGACCCGAATTCGAATTCAATCGAATTCAAGTGTCCAAATTCACGTTATTTAGTATAGAAATTATATTGATTCCATTGTTTGTATAAAAATATAAAATAGGGATGATGAATAATTTTTGTTTGTTTGTCCGTCAGGTAGAGTGTTAAAAAATATTAAAAACGTATTTTTTTCGTAATCATAAAATTACGGCGTTACATTGAGTTGAAATTTCGCATGACGTCACTTTAGGGTACGTTTTCTACTCAACTGTGACGTAGCGAGTTCCCACTCCTCAACATTAATAGCTGTTATCTATACTATTTCTTGTTAAATTGAAGTAAAAAAAATACGTATCTAATATTTTTCTATTATCTGACTGACGGACTAAATAGAATTGCATTTTTTTTACCCAGTCATCATCCCTATTGATTGAATATACGTGTTTCAGAAATTCTATTAGTATGGGTAACCAATAATCATCTCGAGCTTCAGAAATCACGTTAAGCCATCGGTCTCGGCTGTATCTGCACCTGCAGTGGTTAACGCTCGCTAATACGCATTTGACCCGCGTTAATGTTAACCCGGAAAATGTTCCCTAATCGATTCCATCCACGTTGAAAGCCTGTGCCACAGAAATTGATACATTAATAGGCTTGTGATGATGATGAAATCGTTCGGTGGCGTAGAGGATAAGCGCCGCGGCCCGCGATCATTGTTGTTAAGCAACTTTCGCAAGGGTCGATCACGGGATGGGTGACCAAAAAATTATTATATCGCACTACTCCGTGCTTCGGAAGGCACGTTAAGCCGTTGGTCCCGGCTGAATTTACAATCGTTAATACCCTCCATCCTCCTTAACCATCCATAAGGAAGGCCTGAGCCCCTGCAGTGGGGACGTAAAAGGGCTGATAATGATGATGATGCAATAAAACAGAAAATATTGCTTAACCCAGCTAGCCGAAGAAAACTACATTCACATCGTTCTATTTATCTAATCGTAACACGCTAAAATTAAATATTAGCTAGAAAATTCAATGTCGTGAAGTTTAAAACAAAAATACTTTATCGATACTAAATTAGTATCGCATGCCACATTAGGTGGCCACTTTTACGAGTTTGCGATAAAATATTAACGTTTGCACATCACGCAACGTAATTACATCATACAATATATTTTTCATAGACAGACCTGAGACAGAGACTTTCTTCTGAAAAATAAACGTTACGTAAATTACTTCTTATTTTATTTTGAGGTGAGATTTCTATATCAAACTATTTATCAACATCGACATCATAAATATTTATACCCATCCCTAAAAATGTCCAGTTACCAAATTGCACCGTCGATAACGGGGCACCTATAGTAATATTATATCAAACTGATCGTTATTTCATAACTAACGGTCCGTACCCACAATTTTTACGCAACAGAAACCCATCGGTATTATTTCCGATATATTCAACGATCATATTAATTTCAACCGATTTGTAAACAAACCCTAACTGAATTGTACATTAAATTTTTCCTCGGTACTATTCCGTCCATTAGTGAAAACCATGTGAAAAACTAATCGATGATCTTCGAGTGTATTGGAATCACACAAACAGATGGACGTGGCGATAGGAATTTGTTTTATAACAAATACAGATACAAGTTAATAGGAGTAAGTTACAATCTATAAATTCATTATAAGAAAAACAAATATATTAGAAAATCTAGTATTGACATTACCCGATAAGTTTATTAAATGAAATTCATTTAATTCGAACATGTCATTAATTTTAATAAAAAATATACATCTACTTAAACACTACTTATTACTACTTATTATACTACTACTTATTATAATATTATGGTATATAATAGGAACATTTGTATAAGAAAATAGCCATAAGATATGATCATTACTTTAGAAGATGTGTTTAAAAGAAAATAAATGAAAAAATCCAAAAATATTTTATATAAAATGATACATGACTTTTGTATGTAGAAAGTGAAAGTTAATAATTATAAATCTATACATTTAATTTTAGTTGATTAAATAAATAACAATATTACTTATAGTCTTTATAACTATAACAGTTATGTGACAAACGTGACTTTATGTTTTAGCTTTATTACACGATTGGATCAGGAAATTAATTGCATTCAATGTTTAATCATTATTTTATTTAAAACACACGCGTTAACATCAGCTAATTAATATTTTATATAAAACACACGCGTTCTTTTCTTAACGTCATCGATTTTCAATGTCACAGTAATTTTGAGTATTTCAATAGATACAAAATAAAAAAAAGAAAACGAGACTACAATGAAAAAAATTGAGATTAAAATTAGTAATGCTTAGATGTTAAGTTATTAATATATATTTCTTGTAAATTATTCTAGCTATGACTAATATAACAAATAATATGAATGAACAAGTTTATTTCATTACCAGGAAAAAATTGACGGCCTGAAAAAAACCTCCACTTTTTGTTAGCTGTATGTTTAAATATAATACACATGTTATTTTTTTTGTAGTATAAAAACCACAACGACTAGGTATTCAGTATTCGTATTGAATGTAAACAACGAACCCAACTCCGACAAATATAAGAAAGGGAAAAGTAACACAACAAATACCTAAAAAAATATATAACGGTAAATAACCGGAGAAAGGACAAGTTCGCATCAACATATCGATCGAAAGCACAACAGGTACCAACCACACGTATAGTTAAAACAAATTTTCACTTGTCAGTTCACTTGAAATAAAAAAACTGACACTCGGAATCCAAAATAAATGTTAAGAAACATTTAAAATAATTAATTGAACGCAGTGTTTCAAATTTAGTGGCGTATAAAACTCTTTTCGGTAATGAAAAATAAATAAAAAAAACTAGTAAAATACTTACAGAGATTTGAAAAACAATATTCAACCTGACACAAATCACAGACACAGCACTACGCGCCAATAAAATCAATAATAAAAAATTATAAAGCCTAACTGTAAAACTTGAAAATCGAACGTAACAGAATTCGATTTTGCGAGTAATGCGCGACCGCTCCGTTTCGCGGCGCAATGTGTACAGCGATGAGGATTGCCGTGCCGCGGAAACTATAATAATGTTGTCTCGTGCCGGTACGACAGGTGTAGGAGTCAATATACTTCGTTTAAAATGACTAATGGTGATGAGTTGAAGTACGATTTAATACAACATGAATTGGAGCCTGTCCCGAGTATTTCATACGGCCATTTTGGTTGAAAATGTTCAGAGTGAGCGCAGGGTCGCCTGACCAACCCTTACATTAATAAGGCTAAATCCTTACGCTAATAACGTGCTGATATCTTTCCTTCGCAAGTACAATCTAATAATATTTAATTTTGACCCAAGACAAAAAAACTACAACTAAATTCGTTGCAAACTAAACGCGCCTTAAACAAATAAATATTTTGCGATTTGCAATTTCGGCCGAGAAATAATATTAAGAATTTTTAACGATAAGTGCAGTGGCAAAACGTGTTTTTCAGCACTGAAAATGAGTCAAAAATTACTAGCGCTTAACATTCTGCCAACGAAAAATGGTCGCTACTTTATATAGAATATAATAATTTAATGGATATCGATGAATTGAAAAATTCTCAAACTAGTTACTAAAAAATATGGTAGGTCCTCAATTCAGATAGGAAAAGTGTTGAAAATTCGTATTTTTCCCTTAACTGTCTGATTTTGTTTTTGGGTAGTAAAATAATATTATATGTTATTAATAAAGATAGGTGTAATTTATCCTGAACTCAATATCCAACCATTGGCATATACTTATACATCAAAAAAATATTATAATCCAAATCCTGCCTCATTAATTACTCCCATTTTGTGAAAATCATGTCGTATATTTTAGGTTATGATCATAACAATAAAACCAGGAGATTGGAAGAAGACATGATATATATAACCATATCTTATCAAATTTGTATTCATCTCAAACCTAATAGTTGAGAGAAATCAATGCCACAAAGCACAATCTTAACACACAATATATTTTCGCTTGTTCCTAACTCTTTTCATAGATCCTGTAACAATAGTATACCATTTTCATGTAGTTATCGTGTTCAGCAGCCAGCTCAATAGTGATGTCATCTCATCACGCTACACTATAATGACCGTGACTTGACAATCTTTACATAAATAGTTTTTTCGATAAGTTGAGCAATCAGTGAGCTATTAATGAAACTATTAATTGAAAGTGTGAAAAGTGAAGTCACGCACGGGTAAGTAATACAATGTGACCCAAGTTGAAAGTTCATAATGTTATCTCGGCACTAAAATTTTACAGGATAAATAAGGCACTTTTTGAAAACCAATATCCTGCATTCGGCTAAATCTGACAAAATGCATTTTACTAGAAGAATCTGTTCCATTGGTCTACAGACAAAATCTTACTGAAAAGAACCGGTAAGATCTTTTTTTCTTTTATACAGAATTGTCACACTAAAAATGTTTAGCTGCGGGATTCAGAGATACAAATAACATATTATTTGTTTCTAAAGCCTATACAAATAACATATTATTAAGATTTCAAATCGTACTCTACTGTTTCCTAGGTCATAGGTCAGGCTTAGCTTAGTGTAGAAACCGGTAAATAATAAGTTGTTAATATAATCTTGAGTAGTTAAATGTATTAGTAGATTTGAAAAAAACGATCAAGAACGAACTGAACTGTCACGACGCAAACATATCAATTTTCATGTAATTGAGAGATAGGTAAATAACAATAGATTTTTGAATAATAAATCGATTTAATTAGATTAGTCATCCAGGTACTAAGTACTAAACTTTGACGTATGTAATCAAATACAAAATGAAATAGACCACCAAACTTCTCTGCTAATATCAAACAAAAGTGTTATTATTACACAGTTATAGTAAACAAAAAATTAAAATAGAAGTCATAAGTATGTAAGTTGAATTAGTAAAAAAACTGAGATATTATTATCGATTAAAGAAAACTATGTATACTCAAAGATCTATTAAGAATTACATAATAAATTAACAAAATATAATATAAATTTAAAGGTTTGTTTAATTCACCTCACACGCCATTATTTCGAATAATTTTGAAACTAGCTTCTTAAGAAGCACAACATATCCAAAGAATTGCCTGCTCATTTTCTCCTTATTATGCTGGTCAGATAGCCAGCCGCTGAGAAGGCCCTTTCGGAAACAAAAGTACTGTAAAATTGTAAAACTTCGCCTTTTGACCCCTCGAATTTACGCTCGACTTTGGACTCGCATAAATTCACGCTTCCGCACTTAGAATAAGTCACTTTTGTGCTCGAGTGCAACCTCGTTAAACTTGCGAGATCTCGCCCATTTTTAGACCGAAATCAGTTTCTCTATATTTTCATATGGCATTCCTTATTTACAGCTCCTAATTATTATATCACAGCGATGAAAATATGCCAAACTTGTACATTCGCTCAAGTAGCCCGAATAAATTCCAGCCCATATAATTTAATCTACTAAAGTATCGTAACCTTGTAAATTCAATATCAATATCAACCTATTAATGTCTACACTGTTGGAGTGCATACCTTCATTATGGATGGATCACATAGGCAAACTTGGTTAGTGGTTTGCAGACACAGCCGAGTAAAAGGCTTGTCATTCGAAGCACGGAGGAATATAAAATAATATTTTTTATTATGAAGTAGTTACTGACAACCTTTGCGAAATTTGCTTATAAACACAATCAAACCGATCGAAAGTAGTACTAAAGCGAACTAATTAGATCGACTTAGAACGAAACGTGCTAACCAGAGCAGCGCAACCAAGCTCTTCAAGCTTTGTTTACCACAAACTATAGCCTTTCCTTACCTTTCCGTTGTATAAACTAGATTATGTTTAGTTTTAAAACAAGTTAAACTTCGTTTTTCACTATGACTAAGGCCAGTTTTTTGGTCCGTAGTCAAATGTCATTTCACCATTTAATAACTTGACTATACCTAGTTAAAACATTACCAGTTGTTATCCCGCTATTTCGTTTTTGATGCCAAATTAAACCATAGCCAAATTTTAACCACTGGTTAATTTGTTGCCAGCATAATGAGTCGTTCTTAGTTTTACATTGACTTGGGTATTTTTAATGGGTGCAAAATTAACGGTTTGAATGAACGGAGCGAATTATATACCATTCTTGACATTAGGATTTTATTCCAAATATCAAATATTTATTTTTCAGGAAATAAAAGGCAATTACCTTAATCATGTCAGAAAGCAACAAAGAAAGAAATTTTGGAGTTATTTTGGGCTTAACTTTTCTCAAAAGCATATTTTTTGATTTTTTATCTCATAGAAAAATACGTAAAAAGATTAAAGTATCAAGTGTCCTAAATGGGAATGTAATGTTGAAATATAAATAATATAAATAAACGAATATGTATTTTATATACTGTAATTATATTTACCTTTTCTATTGTCTATATGACTTATTTCCAATAACCCAAAACCAAAAAATCAGGATAACTACTTTCCTGTGAAAATTGCATCATTAAAGGAAATCACAAAAATAACTAATGTGCAAATCCACTGTGAATCATGTTGCTTATTAAAACAACTTATAAACAATGACAAGGTACCAAGTAGGTACAACGCAATTGTACATCTATTATTTTAACCATTGCTCATTTGCTTAACCTAGCTGCTAGCCATAGTTAAATTTTTTGACCAATAGTTAGAATTCTGACAATTGTTTAGGCTAACTATTGGTCAAAAACATATTTTTCTGATATTTAACCATTTGTCCACGATTTTACCAAATGGTTGAGTTACCACGGATCAAAAACCGGCCCGAAGCATACAATCAGGAGTAAATATATTTTTTTTTATTGAATGTAACTACGTTCAAACAAATCCAAATTATAATTACAAACTTTTAGTTTAGGTTAGAAAGAAGTAAAACAGAATTCACAGCGAATTTCACTTAGTATAACTGACAACATTATTGGCAACCCTATAAAAAAACATATGGAATCTTTGGGTTCTCATTTGGGTAATGAGTATCAGCATAGCTAAAACGATTCTGTGGTGCGATGTCGCAAGCAAATAATTGGCCATTAAAGTTGCCCACTTTAGTCTCTTTTCACCGAACAGAAACATGTATCGATAATTTTCATGTCGTCGGCCATGCAGAAGAGTGCATCGCACTGATTAAAACTGTGTTCTACCTGAGCGATTATTTCTGCTTTATCAAGATCACGTAAGTATCCGCCACCATCCGTATCCATTTAAGACGAGAGAAAAGTTATTGAAACGAAAAAAAAAATTTAATGACATATGAGAACAACTAAACAGACTTGGCAGACTTGTTTAATATTCCTAATAACCCTGTAAAAGGTCATTATCCTAGGGAGAAGAAATCCTAGGTAAACTGTTCTATATTATAAAGTATATATGGGATTTAAACGGATAAAGAATTTACAATGAACCAGTAGGTATTCGCACTGTGTGTTTTTATGATGGCGGGAAAATGATTGTTATCCGAAGGCGAACTGCATATAAAAAGATACAATTCAACATAAAAGGTTAAAGAAAAACCGGTATTTGAGTACAAGATCAAGGACAATTAGGTTGCGTTCAGACAACGGATATTTTTTCGGAAAAAGAGCTCTATTTTGGGTTAAGTCTCGGTTCGTAATCGCACGATGGAAGCTAGAGATAGAATACGATTGAACGTCATAAAGTTCAACTTATTATAACCTGATTCTTTTTTACAAATATTTTTCCACTATCCCAGCAATCTAATGGCTTTGCTATTGGACAAGCACAGACAGACACTTGGTTAGCTAGCCAGATATTTTGTCTTTAATGTGCGTATAGTGCAAAACTTTCATTATTTTCTTATTAGTGAAGTCGTGGAAACATCGTAAAAATTACCCACTTTTGTATTGATTCAGCCAAGAAAATCCATAAAAGTAACGTATTTGTCAATGAAAGTAACTTTTTTCTTTTCATTTGACAAATAATTGAAAAACTATTACATCAAAACACAACTGGACAAACTAATGTTTTTATCAACCGCCTCCAAAGATTTGGCCAAGTATGGCCGGGTAAATCGTCAAACGTTATGCCGTGTCCTGCCGAAAACTTCAATCTTCAACAAAAACATACAGTCAGAGTAAATAACCTTTAAATTTGTGACAAAAAAGAACTTGAAAACCAAGCATAACACTTTACTCCACCTTTGTGACGGCTTCTGAGGTTTGGCAAGCGTACAGACGTGGCATTAAGTTTTGAACGATACAACAAGTGTCAGCAAAAAATTACGGACGAACCTTGATCTGCCCATTTTTACAAATGGCCTATGACAGTGACCACTTGTCATGTCGTGGTCGTCGTCTGAGCGCAGCCTAACATTCTACTTATGAATATTGCGATCACCTACATTGCGTATTTGTAAAGTAACAAATAGGAAATTGCAAATGGAAAGAACTCACTGCGCCGTTGCTCTTAATTCTATAATCATCTCTTCATTGTTAACACCCGTTACCACCATGGGATATTTTTTTGTGCAATTCGCTCTTATGCATTGTATGAAGACAAGGAAAACTTCCTAGGAAGTAGATTTTCACACCCATATTTGTGAATCACCCAAGATCGGTGGAAAGGGAAATTGCCTAAGACTTAAAGGAATTTAAAGTACTCGATTGAGTTAAACTATCGCAGAACAGTACCAGAGAGTCTAATGTCGGAGGCCAATATCAGCTTGGGGTCGTTGAGCCAGCGACATAAGTAAGTGGGTAAATATAAACCGACAGCAAAAGGAAAACTAACATATTTACAAAGAAAGTTTATAAAATAATTAGCTGTGCTTAGTTTATATAATAACAAATACTAAAAAACATATTTAAGGGGGCTTCCATACAAACGTGATTGTTTTGTTAGCTTTCGGTACGGAATCTTTTGTGCACGAGTTGACTCGCACTTGACCGGTTTTTTAGGCTAATTATTCTACAAATAAATCACATGTATTCATTGAAAAGCTATCCACAGTATTTCACGTTATTTAAGCACAAAAAATCAATTCATGTCCAATCTTACTTTACTAGACCTACCTACATAATCAAAACCTCTGCAGTTTTTACAATTATTTGACTTGTGAACGTAAGAAATAATGCGAAAAAACGTATAATTCTTTTTTAATCAAACATAAGTATCTCATATTTTAATGTTAAACAGAATGCAATATCTTTGTAGGTACTTAGTTATTAACTTTTATATGTCATTCATCCAAATATTTCATTAAAAAACTCATTAACTGAATAAAAACATTCATCAATAACCATGTTTTCAAATGTTGCCACTTATATAATTTTTGTGGCAACAATTTTAGTTCATCCGGTATGTTATTATTAAATTATATTTATGACATCACATATGAATTTCTGTAACAATAGTCGGTTCTAATAAATGGCAAATGTAATTTACTAGGAAATCTTGTGTTCAAATTACAAATATCGTTTATATTACATGCAGTTCTAAGTCGAACAAACAAACGCACCAGCTTTAAGAACAGTAGCGTCATCTAGCGAAAACGGCTAATTGTAGCATTTTATTATCTCGCCAGATTAATAATTTCCCATTGAATTGTGTTATTGGAAATAATTAAAAACGAAAGCTACTTTATTTGACAAAAATCGGAAAAAAATAAAAAACAAACATAAGAAAAATAAAAATCCAGTTTTAAAAATACACTAGCGTCATCTAGTGCTCAATAGAGGCAGCTAAATGTAACATTTTCGTGTAAGTACTTAACCAATATAACATATGCATTTAATATTGGCGACAGAACATTGTATCGATTAAGATTGCGTCAAATCATTCATTTAATCCTGCGTAAACAGGTTAAATCGATTAAATGATGGACTTGGAAAAATATATAATTAAAATGATAAATTGGATTGTAAACAATGGTTACGGTTTAATGCCCTATACGAACTTCCACACCCATTTTCATCCCTTTAGGTGCTTTTTTCGGGATTATGATATAAAATAGACATATGCTGCACCGTGGACTTTTTTAGAACTTTTAAGGAGGATCAATTTCGTAATACACGATGATTTTGCGTAACTTTCACTGTTTACGCAGCGCACGCGTGGAAAGCTTTAAGAAAGTAAAATATTCTCCCATTTTTGTAAAAAACAAAGCATTGCTGCTCCACTCCCATAAGTCATAGCTAAGATATTTTCATTTAATTCAAAATAAAAACAATAATTCAATTCGCTCCAGTGGTTCCTGAGATTTAAGAGTTTACTAAACAAACAGACAAACTCTTCAGCTTTATTATTAGTATAGATAACTATTTTTATTGATAAACTTTGAAACTTTTGGTTAGATAACAAGTACACGAGATTACATCTACGTAAAGATTGGCATGAACTCATGACACTCGTATCATATCAACAGGGATAATGTAACAGTCAAAAAACTTGATATCATCTTTGTTCAAGGGCATACAGATTGTACGATGACCCGCAGAGTTTATAGATATGGAATGGTTATTCTTACGGCACATGTACACGCTCCCTCTGTGCTCATAATACTGAACAACTGCATCAAACATCACGCGGCCATAATGCGGATAGGACAGAGGGTATGTGGGGCTCTCCAATCCTCACGGTCACGCCCGAAGGCTAGAAACGTGGTGGCATACCCACTAGAAGTCCTTCTGATGCACCTTTAGTTTTCACAACCAGAAGGACGTTGGAACCAGCTGCTCCACACCCCGCCCCCGAGGGGTGTTAATAAGAACTGATCAAATCGGAACCAACGACGTTAAGTGGCAGATAATATGGAACATTGAAATTCCATAGCATTGCAAAATTTATCAAATGTGATCACTGTTTAATTACACGTCTATAATTTGTAAATTCAACATATTGAAAATCTTGAATTATGATCCAAAGTCTTGATTTTACAATCGCACTGTACTCATCATAAAGATAAGAAAGTTAATATAAATCGAGCAATGTAAAAATAAATTACTATTAATCGGCTACTGTGATCCACAAGATCTTTCAACATTAAAGTATAATAATAAAATAGATATCGTGTATAAGAGGCCTTATTATAATTTAACTTATCGACAGTTCAATTACATTCCGATTATAAAAATATCTATTGAATAGTACGAGGGAAAAAAAAACCTAAGATAACCCTGACACAATGTCTGAATTTGCAAGTCACGATATTAATTATACCAAAAACAAGCGAGAGTGTGAATGAGTGTAAATAAGTGTGTAAATGTGTAAAATTCAAAGCGTGGTTGCCCTTTTTTTCATTCGTCGGGGTAATGCTTAAAGCATCATCCCTGGCCAATGACAGGGGGTGTGTTGGACTCTCCTTCATCACCGGAGAGTTACACTCTACTACACTGATTCTCAACCACTGTTCCGCGGCACTTTTGTGTGCCGCGAAATTTCAAAAGTGTGCCGCCAAATTTTGCCAATATATAATGATGTTAACATTGTTAAATTATATCGAATATTTTTTTTTTATTATTAGCTTGTAATTAATCCCTTAATAAACGTTTAAACATTATTAAAGCATATATTAGTTTATTTCGTATATTAAAAAGTTTTTTATAAACGTTTTATGCAGTGTTTTAGGAAGTAAATAGTTTTTATCTTTTTCTTTGTGTGCCGCCAAATTTCAAAATCGTTAAATATGTGCCGCAAAAAATAAAAGGTTGAGAATCACTGCTCTACTATAAGATGCTACAGGGGCAACCGTAATCAAGTCACCAAGAGATTTACCCCCCAACCGTAGTTGTCCTAGCTGATTTACCGTTGTGGATTATCAATTCTCTGCACATAGTATAATCGAGGGAGGAGCGCTGGTGCCTGAGATTCAGATTTAGTATATAAACCTCATTCAGGCACAGAAGCTACTAAATTGTAATATTGAGTATAAGCACATGTAAATTTTTGGAAAATAAATATTATTATTATTATTAACGCGGTAGCGTCAACTCGGAGAGCATTAAATTCGAAGACAATGACAACTGTACGAATTTCAATTAGTTACGCTATACTGCTGCTACTCTTCATTTGCTAGAAGTGGCATCAGAATGTTAATGAACAGCATGTTAACACAAAAACAAACCTACTATATCAAAATACATGATTGAGATATCAAAAACTTCTCATTTTATCGTTAAAAAATATCACTACAGCAAACTTCAGCTTAAAATTTGGGATTCAATTGAATAATAAGGCTGACTAAATTTTTTGTATGTTTGTCTGTCAGGTAGATTGTTGAGAAAAATTAAACACGTACTTTTTTCTTTTTTTCGTAATCATTAAATAAAACGACTGGGAAAATAAGAAATTCTATGCAGTACGTCCGAAAATTAGCATTAGCCAGTTAGCGCCGCGACGCGAAGCGAATCATAACGGCTAAACGCGAACGCTGATGAATGCGTGATCGATTTAAATTAACTATATTTTATTTTAGCAATAACAATTAATTTCATTGAAGGTAATGGATATTAGGCTGAAAGTGATGAAATTATTAGTAAATTAAATAATTTCATCACTTTCAGCCTTTCTCATCAATAGCAATAAGTGACTTACCCCATCTATTCAGTCATGACGGCAAATGATTCTCCCTTCTCGATTATGGTATCTGAAACACATGCAAATTTACAATAATACTTTTAAAACAATACCTGATATATTTTTCAACTGATTTATTGGCCTTACCAAGGTTATTTATTCATCTCGCTGCTTTCTCGTCACATTCCGCCTATTTCATGTCCATTTCCATTCTAAAATAAACAAGAACGGTCAATAATTGTAACTGATATTCTATACACTCGCGGCGGATCTACGATTACTCTATAACCTGGGCAGAAACTTAACCCATTACTCCCCACTGTCATATTTTTAAGACACCATTTTTAACATTTTTTTATATCTTTTAAATCATTTATTTTTATTATTTCAGATAAAATTCGTATTTTTACACTGTTTTTCTGGTATATATATTTTTTTTTACTGCAAAAATTGTATCCATATATTTAATGTAATTTTTTCAAATTGATCATTTTGTTGCCTAGAAAAAAGCATTATATTCTGATTTTATATACCATAAAAGAAAAAACTTGCCACCTCCAATGTATATAAAACTGATTCTTAGACCTCTACTAAATGTATACAAAATTAAAACATAAACAAAACATGGTTTCAAAACTTGTGGTATTCTTTCAAAATAAGCCGTATTATAAATATGACACTGGGAACATGTCTATACATTTTGCCGCGACAGCACGTTCGATCTTGCAACGCACTAGTTCAAACGTTTCAATTGTTTGTCTCTTGCGGGTCTTGTGTTTACATTACTCGAAAGGTTAGTTCCGAACACATTACATGTCGTGATACAATTGTGATTTATTTATCAAACTAGAGTTCAAAAATAGTGATTACGTAGAGGGTTGTGAAAAGGTGAGTTAAAAATATTTTAATTTTGTACAATATACCTATTAGTTGTTAGGTAAAGGTGCAATTTATATGTTTTTATTCTTTATAGATCATGAATCCAGTAAATGAAAAGTATAAAAAAGCTTTGAAGGTGTCCGAAATCACAGACTATCTTCAAGATTTAGAAGATTATCGAGATGAGGAGTTGGACGATATTGAAATTGCCATATTACCTCCTGACGAAGTGGCCGAAATGACTGACATAGAAGAAGGTCCTGACGACGATATGGGAGCTAATGAGAAAAGCTAATGAGTCCTTCCGAAAGTTGATAAAGAAATATTATGCGTGAAATGGCATGATAACAATGTAGTATGTCTTTTGACAATTTTTGATATTATAGAACCTTTTGTAAAAACTAATAGGTACTCGAAAACAGAGAAAGCAAAAGTAGCTGTGAATCAGCCAAAGCTTATTCATAATTATAATAAAAACATGGGAGGAGTGGATAAACATGTTTGATTGATTTCTAAATATGCGATTCGCTTTAGAGGTAAAAAATGGTATTGGCCTCTAGTCATTCGTATTTTAGACATGTCCTTAGTAAATGCATGGATTATTTACAACGAGGTTAAATAAAGATGAGACCATCTCTCTACTAGATTTCAGGCGTAGGATTTGTTTTGCTTGGATGAAAAAATCGGAGGGCAAGGCAAGCAAACCAGGCAGAGAAACATCAGAAAGTCTTTTACAACTTTTTGTGCTAAATGTGAAAAAAAACTCTGCAGTGATTGTTTTATACCTTTTCATACAAAATAAGCTCTTAAAACTTAATATTTAAAACTGTTTATGGTCATAGTTTTCAAATACAGTTGATTTTCTTATAATTGATAACTTTCATTATTTTTTATCTCATGTCCCCACTGTCATATTTATAGGACAGGCTGATTCAGCATTAAAGGTAGTTAATATTTTTCTTTTTTCTTCATATTATTTTTTATAAGCCTATTATGAACTTAATTTGACCAAAAAATTCCAATGTCGAAAACATTGGAATTTTTGGATTTGGATTTGACATGCTTGGGAAGTAATGGGTTAATAGTAATTTAGGCTCCACTTGGACCACTTATTTTATTCCATTTCGAAGTCGTTCCGCTCTTATCCAAAATTCGTTTATATATACTTAATTTATCTGAATATTAATTATTTTAGGAATCCTGAATCCTATTGTTCCCTAAGGATCGAGGTACGTACAGTCAAGCAATCGAGTAAACCACGGGTAATCATAATATGATAATAGGCAAGTATAACTATCAGAATCAAGTGCTAAATGTTGACACAGTTGTGTAACATGCAATTTATATTCATTACTAGCTTTAGTCATTATCTGAGTCAGCTAATACCCTATCTGCATACCAAACTTCATCAAAATTCGTTCAATAGTTTCGGCGCGATTGACCGACAAACATCCAAACAAAGAAACATTCACATTTATAATATTAAATAGAAAATAATAGGATAATTGTATTACAAATAAATCAATGTATGCAGGTCTATAAAATATCATTTTCTTGATGGCTGTACAATACTCAATCAAACGTTGTCAATCTTTCCTTTAATCATGCCCTGACCATTTCAGAGGATGTAATTTGCAGACGCGACTGTTATCCTATCATCCCATAGATTAGAGAGTTGTATCAATTGGACAATTGCGTGGCTGTTATACGCACTGTTTACTATTTGGCTCTGGACCATTTTGTCCAGACTCTGTACTAGTCATAGTTTGCTTGTGAGAACATTTTATGTAATTCATTAGATTTGAAATAAAGAATATATTTAAAACTAGCTGTTGTCAGACGCGACTTCACCCTATATGAAGTATGGAGTAGCTTAGCTGAAAGATTTTTTTAAGTGGCCTAGTAATTTCGGACTTTGTAAAGCAGGGGTGGGCAGACTTTCACTAATGGCGATCTATATCAATAAATTGAGACGACAAGCGATCGACTTGCAATAAGACAATATTTTTTTATGTTAAATCGTTTATTGTAGGTATTGCGCACATATCACTATTTAAATATACTTTTATTTACAATTAAAGAAGTACAGTTTCTTATTATACAAGTTAATAACTAATAACTACTAAAAATAAGTATGAAGCCAATCACATGAACTAAGAGTGTTTTTATCAGTTTTCGGGCCTCTCTGGACTGATTTACTTAGAGGTCGATGCATGGCACTGCGTATTTTCTGCTAATTTCTCATAGGAAGGCACGTATTTAGTAAGTGCCAAACGTAAACAGGAAGACAAATGTTCGTCGGTAAGTCGATTGCGGTATTTGGATTTAATTATTTTCATTTCAGAAAACGCAGATTCGCACAAATACGTCGACCCAAACAAAGCAGTTAATTGCTGTGCGATTTGTTGGAGACTTGGGTATTTTTCTTGGGTCAAAAGAGACCAAAAACTGATATCTGTTGCTTTGGCTTTTAGGTGAACATCTGAAATGATCTGTATCATCTCGTTTTCGAGAGAAGACAAATCCATGTCAAAAGTGTTCGATATTTCAGAAGCAGTAATTTCAACATCCACACAAGAAAAAGGATAAATCATGAAAGTAACAACGTTCGTCAATTTTTGTAAGTCAGAAAAACGTCTTTCAAACTCGCTGAGAATATTTCCAAGTTCTGTTTCGTATTTATTATAATTTATTACGGCGCTTGTTTTTGCTTTCAAACACGCAAAATTTTTCAAGTCCTTTTTTTTCAGTTGGTTGATCAGAAGCTGCAATTTACTTTTAAATGAGTTAATTGTGCTAATCATGTCCATAATAGTTTTATCTTTCCCTTGTAGCTCCAGGTTTATAGAATTCAAATGACCAGTCACATCAGTAAGGAAAGCCAAATCACACAGCCAACTTTCACTTTTAAGAATCTCCGTGTCATCACCCCTTTGATCCAGAAAAGAAATGATTTCAGGTAGTAATTCTTGAAACCGTTCTAAGAACTTTCCCCGGCTCAGCCACCTTACGTCTGTATGGAGCAATAAATCTGTGTGCTCAGATTCGCTGGCCTCCAATTGCACTTTGAAGAGGCGTCGTTGCAAGCTTCTGGCTCGTATAGAATTTACGATCTTCATAGTGATGCTCATCACATCTGCCATGTTCAGTACTTTCGAACACAACACCTGCTGATGAATGACGCAATGAAAAGAAAAAAAAGATGGGAAGTCTTCATTAGCTCTGCACAGTGCCACAAATCCATTAGTCTTTCCAGTCATTGATGGTGCTCCATCTG
Source organism: Diatraea saccharalis (assembly GCA_918026875.4). Classification (NCBI taxonomy): domain Eukaryota; kingdom Metazoa; phylum Arthropoda; class Insecta; order Lepidoptera; family Crambidae; genus Diatraea; species Diatraea saccharalis. The sequence goes on along the minus strand of OU893344.1, from coordinate 3,938,594 downwards.
TTGTTATGCACACTAGTTTATACAGAGGCAGCTCGTAGTTTTTCGCAAAACTTAGAAAAGCATCGTATATGTCTGAACCGCGAGTGGTTTCTTTCAAAGGTATGATTGTTAAGAACTCTTCTTTAGACGACGTATCTGGAAATGCCATCCGAATAAACACACATAGCTGGGCAGTGTCAATCATATCAGTGGATTCATCAAATTGTAAAGAAAAGAATGAACATCTCATAATATCACTTTTTAGCTTTTGCTCGATATCACTGTTCATGAGCTCAACACGTCTAGTTACAGTCCGACGAGACAACTGGAGCTCTTTTATGGCAGACATGATTTCAGTTTTATTTTTAAAGTCGCCAAATAATGAATTTGCGCCTTCGAGAAATGCTTTTTTCAATACCTCGCCATCTTCAAAGGGTTTTTTGTGTTTTGCCAATATATGAGATATTTTGAAGGACGCAACTGTCGCAGCTTCCGATTGTTTACTTGGCCTGGTAAACATAGCTTGCTCGGCCTTCAAGCTACCTTTCAGATCTTGAACTTTCTGACGTCTTATTTCACTTTTGAGAGGAAAATCACTTTCGTAAATTTTATGCAAGGATTTATGATGCCTTTCTAAGTTGCCGCGTTTAGGCAAAGCTACTGAAGCTCGACAAACAAGACAAATACACTTGTCTTTCACCATGGTAAATAAGAATTCTTCTTCCCATTCATCGTTGAAATGATAAGTTTTACTTTTTTTTGGCGCACTCATTTTAAATAATAGTTACCAACTTCACTCTCTCCTTTAGTTACCCTCAGTACAAAATATATTCATGAGCAGCACGAAGTCACACGATCACGAAAGTTATTGGGAAACATAAACAAGTACAGAATCCAGAATCACGACATGACGTCTCACCGAAACCAAAATCTGTGCGAGACTGGCGAACACGTGCCGGCCGTCGGCAATTGTCAAAGCAAAGTAAATCGGGCGGCAAGCATAAAGCTAATTCGCCGCCCGCACAGGTCAAAGGACGCCGCCGCGCCGTTTAACGAGCCGACACCGGCACACGTGCACAGTACAGCCGCAAATAAATCTGGTGCCTTCTTATTTCATATCGACATTTTCGCAGTGAAAGGTTGTTTGTTGACAAGTATTTTCTTCTTAAAGTTACGCGCGTGTAAAATAAAATGTTTTTTATGAACGCACTTTAGATACTGGTATTTTGACTGGTGAAAAGACCACTGTTATTGGAATTAGCCCAACACGTCAGTACATTTTTAGGAATGCGATCGACCATAGATTCCCTTGCGATCGACCGGTCGATCGCGATCGACCGTTTGCCCACCCCTGTTGTAAAGCATGAACACCTTAGGTAAATTAATATGTTGCAAAAGGAATTGTGTAAAATATTAAGCAATTCTATAAACAGTAAAAAGAAAATCGCTTCCCGCTGTGTGTACACTGAGATATGAGATTTAAAGTATGCAACAGATTTCAATGCAATTTTCATCAATATAAATAGGGATTCAATAAGGTTTATAAGAAGATATAATACAAGACAACGCAGTCGAAGCTAATGGTAGTATGCCAGTAGATTTCTATCACCCGGTTTCTGAATTGAGAATTTGAAGTTCACGCACGTCTCGAACCATGCTGAAGCCATTATAAACATTAATCAAACAGTTTTCATTGCTGATTTATAATTTTTTAATGATCAGTTAATATCAGTTAATTTGATAAAACTAGGACTATTTGTCATATGAAACGTTAAAAACTAAAGTTATTGAGAATAATCAGTTGAGATTTAGTGCTTTTCTCAATTCAGAAACCGGCCGTATATATATATATATATATATATATATATATTTTTTCTTAAGTAATCATTTTATATACAATTTTAATAATGGAAAGGTGAGGTGTTAGTTTATGACCGGCATGGTAGTTTAAATTGTTCTTGATTAAAACTTACGCTTATCAAAGCCACCATTACTTCTTTATATTCATTGGGGTAGATCTCCAAAGTACAAGGTCTGAATATTGTTGACGTGGCTCCATATCTTTGACCCTAGAAATAATAAAAATTGTTATATATCAAATTGTTGTAGGTATATAAGTAAATTAAATAGGTTATGGTACTACAATTATTTGATTGTAATCAATCATATTCTCTAATCAACACTCATCTCATTAATAGGGATGATGACTGGGAAAAAAAAAAGAAATTCTAATAAGTTCTTCAGTCAGAAAATAGAAAAATATAGAATAATAGATATGTATATTTTTGCTTTAAATTAATCAAGAAATAGTTTAGATGATAGACTTGCTAAGTCACAGTTTTGTAGAAAATGTATAAAAGCGTAACATAACCATAATTTATTGATTACGCATACTATTTTTTTGGATAATAAGAAATTATACTCATATATAAAACATTTTTCTAATGTCCCTTAAGAAACTTAAAAACTGTGAAAAAGAATTTGAAAACCTCATATTTTTTATTCAACGCCAGCATACATCTACTAATGGCTTGCCACAGCATTGTCTTCAAAGATCAGTTGAGAATAACATCCAAAACTTTTACTAAGTCAATGGAAAGTACCCTTACCCATTCAATTTTTTTTTGTTCTATTCCACAAAGTTTAACAAACCCTGAGGTTAATATATACAAAATAAACAGTATATATGCTACATTTCTTTTCAAACAATGCAAATGAGATACACGCAATATGTGAACAATGATAGGTCACACATTAAATAATCAATTACGACATTCAATTTGCAATTCCACTTATCTTACAAAGTGTTTCTATAAATATAAACGTATTTACAATTAAATAGAATTTGATTCTATGTGACTAGAAACAGATGCAAACCCATATTGAATTTAAGGACAGTTAATATTACACTTATTAAGAGTCAGTGCATATCTGATGGAAGAAGTGTCGCATAATTGTTGGTCAGCAAACGACAGACAGAATTTACAAATATATCGGGAATTTCTACTTAATTTGGTTCCTGTTTCTCAAATGACTATATTGTCATTAGTGTGGTAACCTTGATTTAATTATAAGACATAATTTTCACCATTTCTTGGCACACAACCTTGCAAAAAATGAAATGCTAGTCAGCTTAGCTGATCCCTAATTTACCACTTTAAAGACAATAAGGTCTTTATTATATTTGAACTACTTACTTTAGAATGTCAACTACAGTACCTAAGTATTTTGCAAATTTCTTTAAGTAAACTTAACTAAATGTGTTTCAAGTTGAAAGTTTCATGAACATTTTTATCAGAATTATAAAAGTATATTATACCAAATTTTTTACTCTTTTTATAAGTTATGCTATTAATAGTGAATGTACTACACTAAAATTAGATTAAGTCCTGTCAAACTGCAATTTTAATTGTGAAAACTAACAGACATAAACTTATTATATTATGATATACAGGAGTGTAATTATATTTCAAGATAAAGAGATTAGAGATGATTTAGTTCTAAGAATGGTACAATATAATTGGCATCAATGTATCAATTATTTGCAAGCTAAACAACTGAACCTACAAATAAATAAACTGCTCCATAGAAATATTCAGAGGTTGTGTGAGGCAACACAAAAATAATAAAATCAGTATTATTTTACATATAACTTACGTAACAAGAATCATATTGTAAACAAGTAATTTTGAATATACGAGCACCTCAAAAATTTTACTGTTTTTAGAAGACAAAATGAAGGGCTGGGCACTTCAAAAACCACAAAATTTCTTTTAAATTCAGCCACATACTTTAACGTATCATTCAGTCTTTTTTGCTAAATTAAAGAGTTATTGAATAAGTAATTAATATCTTCAAAAAAATTATTGCAAAAAAAATATGTATTTTTCTTTCAATTTATTGACATTCACCGACACTGCCATGAAATGACATAACTAGGGTTGCGCAAAAAGAATCGTTACCTACAGAAATCGATCCCCATATTTATTGGTAAATAAATAAACATAATCGAAAAAAAACCTAATATTTAAAAAAAATAATTATTATATTTGATCACTAGTATCGAAAGTTACAAGTGTTTGAAAAATTTGTCAGTCCTGTTAGGTCCTAGGCAGCTCAGTATTTAGATCTGATCGGAAATGGTCGTGGATTCAAGCCCATCTCAAAGTACCTGAGGCTGGTGGATTTTTTAAGAATTTCTCATTAAGAATATAAACCTATTTAAATAAAAATCGTAGATAAAATGGAGAGAAAACGTAACTAATACTGTAAAAATGTTATAAAAAATTATTGGTTTTAAACCTAATGTTTTTTTGAAAAAAATATGTTTATAATAAAATGAACTGAATGCAAAATGGAAAATAAATTTTCGATTAATAATTTATTGTTTTACAAATAGAAAATTCATCAAAAACTGATGCGAAAATAAAAATCCGTGTTTTGTATTTATTATAAATAAGTTGCATCTCATTCACTGTTTCATTAAGTAGTTAAAATACACAGATTTAACAAATAACACATAACCCGACTGGATCATTTAAACAATGTCTCTACTTCGTAACCATCGTTTATTATTGGGAAAAAATTAATAGTACACCAGTTGAAAGTCAAAAGTCAAAATAATCTTTATTCAAATAGACTTCTTAAAAGTACTTTTGAATCGTCCAACATTTTTTCCCTACCACTCGTTTAGGACGTCTTTTGGCTGATAAGAAGAACGAGCAAGAAACTCACCAGCTCTAATAAGAGTAACCTAACTTGAAACTCACTGATTATGCGCTGTCACCTAAAATAAGGGTAGTTTGAAAAACCTTATAAACTAGAGCTGCTATACAAATATAAGAGTTATATTTTTAAAATGATTACACCAAAATATGTTAAACGTGATAAAAATATTCTTAGAAACTTTAATGAAGTAGATAATTGGGCAGTGTTATCAGTAGAGTCAATCTTTGGACACGACTGGTATGCAATATTTAGGGCAATAAATAAATTTTGTGTTTCAGATACTTTCTAGCCAAAAGCTAGTTTTATTTGCAAAACTTAACAGAAAAAACTGGTAGCCTGTTCTGTTACCTATAAATATCTATAAAGTACTCAATATCGTCAGGTATCGAATCTTATAAGACGATATTTTGTACTAGCAACCAGTAAAGAATCGATACTTTTAAAATTTTGCGTATCCTTAAACATGTCAATGAACGACATCAACATGAAAGTGTTGACAAACTGGAGGGGCCTAGAAATCTATAGATACGACGGGAAAAATCCGTACAAGACAGTTTAAACAAATAAATCAGAAAACTTCAAAAGATTGAATTTATTTTTCATTCTTAAACCAAACATTATTTTAATAATGCTTTATTAATTTTCACACATTCAAATAAAACAACACGAATGACAGGTAGTTAATCTGAAAAGCTAATTATTATCGCGAGCTCCTCCGTGCTACGGAAGGCATGTTAAGCTGTTGGTGCCAGCTGCATATTCAGTTGTTAATACCCACCAATACATACTGGCCCTGCGTGGTCAGTCATGTCATGGAACATTCTTCCTATTCAATTCGATTCAATTACATCCATAGGAGGCCTGAGCCCAACCAGTGGAGACATTAATACTTCTATGATCTTTTTCATAATTCAGGAATATGATTTTTTGGATTAAAATATATTCAATACCGTAGTCATAGATTTACCGATTTTATTAATCTAAGTCACGACAACCAAGTGTGGCAGCTGTGATAAGCCCTACCAAATTAACTAGCACCATAAAAAACATAGCGTTATTAGCTTTTCATATTAAATTAGCCTCCATAATTTATACAATACTATTTTATTTGTAGAATATTAAAAAAATATATTAATCTTACTTTGTACTTATTATTTATCACACATAGGTTATTCAACCAATTATACATCTTACTAGCAAAGGAATATTTCACAGACTTTAGTTTGTACTCAATTTTCTTTTAAGTGATTTCTTTTCTTTGTTGTTTTTGTATGCTGCAGACATCTTCTGCATATTTTCTTTGTGGATTTTATCATGATCTACTACTCTTTGAGGGTAATCTTCACCAATAATACAACCAGCCGTCTTTTGCACTGACTTTGGGGCTTTCCAAGGTTCATAAATAAATTCTGTTGGATATTTCTTAAGCTCTGGAACATATTTCCTGATATAAAGACCTTCCTTATCTGTTTTCTTTCCGAATGCTACTGGGCTATATACCCTAAAGTATTTATAGAAGAATGCAGATGCAGATAGCCACATCCAATTACCAGCATTGAGAGACCAATCATAGTCAAGTAAATAATCTTCAAAGACTTTGGCTCCTTCCTCCCATGATATCCACAAATCACCTCTGGTTAGAAAACAAGCCACCATGTGTCTTGCAAGGTGGTGAATCCAACCCTCTTGTTTAAGTTGTCTCATAATAGCATCTACAAATGGATAACCTGTCCTACCTTCTGCCCAAGCTTTTAAATAATTTTCATTTTTAACCCAAGGTATTTGAGTACAAACTGGATTACCAACCATTTTATCAAAGTTTTCTGTTCCAGCTCCTGCTGTGTAATAAAACTCTCTCCACATCAACTGACCCAACAATGATACTGGAGGTTGTGAGTGTGGCACTCCATTTTCTACTTGCTTAAGTTTATGATAAAATAGTTTTGAAGATAAACATCCATGGCTCAAATATGGACTCAAAACTGTTGTGCTGGGTTCAATACTGTTTGGTGAAGTATTAGGTTTCTCAAACTTACATACCCATTGTTTTTTAGCCATGTACAAATGAAGCCTTTTAAGACCTTCTATTTCACCTCCAGGATATTTACATGGATTTAGTGAACTTTCATCTATTCCTAGTTCCTGAAGTGTAGGCACATTATAATTATTTGATTCCAAATCAGATGGTTTGCAATGATCAGACAAGGTTTTAGTTATTTCAATGGTGTCTTTCACATTTATATCATTCACCAAAGACAGGAACTTCTGATAAGTTAAAGGCACATTACCATTATTTTTCTTTAATACACTATGAACGTCATATACTGTATGTTGCACTCTTCTCACAATATATATATCTTTGCTTTCTGCGAGTTTTTCAATGATTTCGTCTTGTTGTACAATTTCAGGATCAATATCAACTTGGGTTGTTAAATATTTCACTTGCCATTCATCAAATAACTTAGAAAACAGTTCTTTGGCATTGCCTCTCAAAATAAATAAGCGTGAGTTAAGTTTTCTTAAGTTAATATCCAAATCTTGAAGGCTTTGTATTAAAAATCGTAATCTATTTGCGCCAATTTTCTGCTTGATATCTGTATCGATAATAAATACGGGTCTTAACAAATATTTGCGATTTTCCGCCTGGAAAATTAAATACGTACATCATTACTTAAATTTATAGTAGTTTATGAAATTTTGTAGGTAGGTACTAGTTTATTTATAAATTAATATTTACCTCATTTATAGCGTTTCGTAGTGCAAGGTTGTCATGAATTCGTAAGTCTAGACGAAACCAATGAACAACAGATGCCATTTCCAAAGACTAATGAATAACCAGCAGATGTGATTTATGTTACCACTGTGGTTACTTTCCTATAACCACAATAAACCATTAACATTATTAGTAAAGCCCAGGCCGTTAAAAATAAAAAACCAATAACATCAAAAACAAAAAATACAACAATTGCAAAAAGAAATTAATCAAAGAAATTTTATCAAAGATTTCTAATGTAAAATAAAAACGGAACGAATGAAAGACCAATATTATCACAAAACTTGTAACGCTTGTAACTAACAAAAATGTGACATTATTTTTTTTAATTATAAAAATTAAAACAAAAGGTTCTAAGACGTAAAGCCAAGTTTTAATTATGGTTTCACTAAAAAATAACGTTTGGTTGGCAACCATGTGAATGATTCTGATATGATACGCCTCGCCTCGACGTCGACCTTTTTCGACCAAACAAGATCACCATGATCGAAGCTTTGTAGGCCTTCTTCTTCTTCCTTCCACGGGCGCCTCCGCAACTCGACGTCTATTTTGCGTGTAGAGGGTTTGTCGCCAGATATTACTCCAGCCAGCCCAGCACTGCCAGAAACGCTCCTAGCGCCTTCACAGCAGCTCGTAGCGATGAACTTCTGGAGGTTACCCGGCGAGCCGAGGTGCTTAGCCCGATAGTTGGCCACTGTGTTAATACTGTGATATCATCGGCATTTCCTATGGTGTAGAAGTGGTTAGCATTCAGGAGTTTGGGGGCATCCAGTAGCGGCGTTAGGGTAGGGCGCGGTTGGGCGACCGTCCGGCGTTTCTTTCTGATTCTATATAATGAGGAAGTATTTTAAAAAAACGAAAGCACTACAAAAATAGCGACTCTAGCAAAAGTTGATTTTTGGAGGGAACGAATAGAACAAAGACAGTCATTTCTGTTCATTTTAACTAACATATTAAAAAACTGAAATTTGAAAAGTTCGAAACTTAGATATCAATACAAATACGAAAAAGTACAATAGAATATGAGTTGTTAATTGAGTTTTGAAAACTAATTTACTTTTAAACATGAAAGAAAATTGGAAGGGTTGTCATGGAGAAATCAAGAACATACCGTAGCGACATCTAGTTTGATTTCGGGAACTAACGTTTTTTTTTCTAATACTTCCTCATTTCCCACAGACACCCTCTTATAGTTCCCTTGCTCATTGAATAAGGCCTACTGGGTCGGCGAAAAAAGAACAAGAACCTTGAGGATTTTTTTTTATTTTCAAGTTGCCTCACTTTCAGCATGAATATTATATTATGGCAAAACAGAACAACATACCGATTACCAATATGAAGATTGTATTTTATTAGGTAATATGACAAAAGTTGGCGGGCATTATCGCTCGGTCATTTAAGAAAATTTTCGTTTAAGCATGTTTAAACGTTAAGCTGAAGCTAAAATGCTGCAATACAAACGAATGCATCGGCAGTGGAGCCTCTGTCTAGCAAGTCAGATGGAATAGCTGCTCAAGAGATTGTGGATGAAAAATCCCGAAGTAAGGGAGCAAGTTGTGCTATGATTACAGATGCTGCTCAGGATAAATCTGTTATTGATGTACAACAAATACATGTACTAGATGATTTTGATACTGTTGTCTCGAATATAGCGGATCCAGCTACTTGTCCACTTATTAGAAATAGCATTATTTTTTTTATATAATAAGTAGTGATTATTTTGATTATATAATAAGTAGTGGCCCACTGCAAACTCACTGTCACAAAGTTACAACAATTACACAAAGTTATAGATAACAATTATGTGACACCCTGTTAGGCTAAAATTGAATCTGTACTTACCTAATGATGTGATCCGTCAAAAATGAATCAGCTACTTATAGGCTATTTATATGTCAAAACAAGAACATCGTAACGTAGCGTTAAACGTTTGATTACTGTGTTTGTTTGTTTTAAAATAATCGAATAATTGTTTTAAGAGCGTCCACTTATGTCAAGCAAGAAGATAATTGTTGATTGTGTTCTTCTTCGTCAAAAATTAAAAGAGATAGATCTAGGAAATACCCGATTATAAGAAAGTCATAATAATTTTAATTCAAATAGACTTCTTAAAAGTACTTTTGAATCGTCCAACATTTTTTTCCCTACCACTCGTTCAGGACGTCTTTTGGCTGATAAGAAGAACGAGCAAGAAACTCACCAGCTCTAATAAGAGTAATGACATTTACAAAAACCATGTCATTAACAGATCAATCCTATTAATATTATAAAGGCGAAAGTTTGTAAGTATGGATGTATGGATGTTTGTTACTCTTTCACGAAAAAACTACTGGACGGATTTGGATAAAACTTTACAGCAATATAGGTTATACATCAGAATAACACATAGGGTACTTTTTACTGGGAAAACTTCTCACTCCCACGGGATACCGACTTCCACGCGGACGAAGTCGCGGGCGTCCACTAGTACATTATAAACAGAGATAGAAAAAAAAAACTATGGTCTTATAATGATAACATAATCATTTAATAATAATGGAAACAAGATAATGAGTTTAGAAGTAATCACCTATCCAGTTGCTGGATCATCTCAAGTCCAAGCGTTTTTAAAACACAATGAAAAACACATTGTTTCTGTATGGTCGGAAAGTCGGGGATTCCCGAGAAATTAAACCGATTGAACACTACTTGCCATTCTAGTGCTGCCAACTTAACAATCTACCTAAATTTAGGGAAGATTACAAGTAAGTAGGCCGGGTCGGCGAAAAAAAGACAAGTAACTGATTTGTAGTATGTAGTAGTAACTGATTGTAATTGAATTGCAGATAGAGGGCGCCGAAGAAATTTCGCCCAGGGCGCCAGTAGTGCTAAAACCGGCACTGGGGGCATCCCCTCGCCTCCTGCCACCTGAACTATCCTGCTGTGTAGCATGTTCATGATCCAGTCTATAACTTGTGGCTTTACTCCATGATTGATCGACAGTTTAGGAAATGAGTCTGCACGCGTAGCATGACAAACTCGAGAAACGCTTTGTCTACACTCCTTTGTCAGTTTCTCGGGTCGAGAGTGAGATATCGTATGGGCGCACCCGAGAAAAGTGTTGGATAAAAATTTAAAACTTCTTAAATGTACTTTTGAATCGTCCAAATTTTTTTTTCCCTATCACCCGTTCAAGACGTCTTTTGGCTGATAAGAAGAACGAGCAAGAAACTCACCAGCTCTAATAAGAGTAATGACCAGTGGTCGGAATTAGGTAGAGTTATTCATGTACTTACACTGATTTCATACAGCGAAAGAAGAAAGTGGATATGCCTCAAATCCCGAGATTAATTTTAAAGAGCAGAAAAATTCCCTTGATTTTTTAAATAAAAAGTTATTTACTTTTACCCAATTTAAACTACTGCACGCACGACGTTGCCAAACTTACATCAATGAAAGAAAGAAATAAAGAAATCCCGGAAAGGTCCACATTAATATCAACATTTCGATGCAAGTACATAAATAACTCTACCTAATTCCGACCTCTGGTAATGACATATACAAAAACCATGTTATTACCAGATCAATACATTATAAACAGAGAGAGAAAAAAAACTATGGTCTTATAATGATAATATAATCATTTAATAATAGTGGAAACAAGATAATGAGTTTAGAAGTAATCACCTATCCAGTTACTGGATCATCTCAAGTCCCAGCGATTTTATCTATTGTATAATCGGATACCTTATAATAAACTTTTTTAATAAGTATTTTTTTAATAGTCAATTTAAACTGCATGATATCTAATTGTTGTATTTTGCTTGGGACCTTATTGTAGAAGCGCACACAAAGACCCTTGAATGAGTTATTAACTTTTTGCAGTCTAGTGACAGGCACCGTTAATTTATTTTTATTTCTTGTATTAAAATCGTGTACATCACTTTTTATAGAAAACAAACTAATATTTTTACGAACGTACATTCATTATTGAGTAGCAACAGTCATAATGTCTATTTCCTTAAATTTCTCCCTTAAAGAGTCCCTAATCCTAAGATTATAAATTGATCTAATTGGTCTTTTCTGAAGCACAAAAATTGTTTATATGTTGGCAGCAATTCCCCACAATAGGATTCCGTACGACATTACACTATGAAAGTAACTGAAGTATACTAATCTGGCAGTATCTATGTCAGTTAACCTACGTATTTTCATTACGGCATATGCTGTAGAGCTAAGTCTACTCGACAATTTATCAATATATCGCACACCTAGATCTAAACTGAAACAACTCAAAAAACCTTATTTTTCAGGAGAAGAAAAAAACGTATAGCTACGTTTTTTGTTAAGAAACTTATTAAACTCAATTCTATTTAAGATCATAAAAAGGTAGTGAATTGGTACTGTATATAAATTGGGTCTGAAAATTAATCCTTTTAAGTGATTTTTGCTATTTTTTGAGTTGTTACACTTTAGAATAAGGACTAGGTACAAAAATTAAACCATATTTAGACTTGAAACAGTTTTCATTGAACATTTTGAGTTAAACCTTTTTTTGAACAAAAAAAAACAAATAATTCTTGAAACAAAACCATACTAAATGATTGACAAAACACAAAACATTGATCAAACGAGTTATACTTTGTTCTTTCATTAAGTAAATTATTTTTATATACGTAATGCTAATCACAACTAAAAAAAAAATCTCAATTAATAGTAATTAACAAAATATCAATTTTTAAATGTTAAAATAAATATTTGTGTTTTAAATATTGTGGTTATTTAGCCTTATAGTTTCTTAATCAAGAGATATTATTATGTAGTAAATTATAACAATATATCACAAAATATCAGTCTGGAAATGGTAATACCACAGAAAAAATAAACATTCTAAACAACAGCTTCTTAGACTTATAAGATTTTTTACTTAACAAACATAAAATTAGTATTAATTCTTAAATAAACTTCTTAGAATAATTTTGGTATTGCTCTTATGAGATCAACATTTGAATTAGGGTCATTTATATTATAATTGTTATACCCAATAACAATCCAGTCTCTTATTATAAGTAAATAATCGACAGGACAATGAAATATTACAAATGAACAAAAATAAGAAAGAAATATTTTTTTGTAATAGACACTTAAAAAGCGCATTAGTTTTAAAACAGTCAAATATTACCCATTACATTTTTAAAATATGAATCTACGTATGACTGTGGTATAGCATGTTTTCTTATAAGATCTGTAAGGTCTCTTATTTTTGTCTCGGGGAGGGGTATTTTTTGTGTATAGGCTTGTCTAAGTCCCGTAAATATTATCTGACCAGTTCTGCGTTTGCGCACTGATACTTTTTTATAATCATCATCTGCAAATGAGGTTTTATAAAAGAATGCTCCCGGGTTGTCCTTTTCCACTCGTAAGATTTTAATATCGTGCCATTTAACTTGATTACGGTCTTCATCTAAAGTGAAATTGGTACCCCACTCTTCTTGCAAGATTTTAGTATCATAAAACTTTCCAAATGTCATCTCTTCCACTTGGTAAGGACTACCCGACTTTTTTGCTGTACGAATTAAAGTGCAATATTGTTGCGGAGTGTATATTGGACCAGATCTAATATGCCTTTTAATTTGCTTTTCTATTACACTATGAACGTTGTCGCCCTCATTTTGAGAATGACCACGTATAAGAAATTTGTGCGTTATAGACTTTACTCTTTTAGTAGCAACGACATACGCATAAACAGAAAGTAAAAACTTATTTTTTTGTTGTCCACAACAATTGTCCGAATAAAAGATAATATCAATATCTTTGTCAGGATGCTTTTCTAATAAAGTGTCAACATACTTAAGAACACATGAGCCTATTTCTACAGCGCCCCTTTTACCTTCCGTCTCATCCCAAAAATAACATATTACATCTTTTGCCCTCAAATCACTTATGGTAAAATTAAAACAATTGATTCTAGATTTATAGAAAAATAATGAGATTTGACCCTTCGGGACTTGCATAACAGCTTGTAAATCATATACAGCTGTAATTACTCCGTCATTTCTATTCTTGTCTCTTTCTTTATGGTCCCTTGCAATTTTTTTTTCTATAAGATGTTGTTCATAATTTTCTCGTATTTTCAATTTCTCTTCCTCTTTGGCATTTTTAAAGCCCTCACAAAGGTCGCAAAGGTCCTTTTTCGGCATAAAAAACGAAATATTGAATTCTGTATTGAATATCCTGTTAAATGTTGATTTCGTAGCGAAAGGTAATTGTTTGTGTTCACGAGCTTCTTTATAGTCACGGTATAAGTCAGCAAGTGATTTGTCACTACAAATAAATTCCCGTGATGTCTGCGCTCTCAAGTAATGAGACTCAATCCTGGGAATAGTATTAATAAATTCGACAACACTATCTTTAATTTCAGCATCAATTTTGGGTTGATTACCGTGTTTCCCTCTTAAATCATTGGCTATAATACCGGAAGTATTTTTTTTGGAAAGTGCAGTTGTAATGGCTGTATTACTCAAATCAAGTGTATTCTTAAAAAAAGCTTTACATACTCTAATGTTATTCCCAGCAACTTCAAAGTAGAAGGCTCTATTAAGACTTCTATATTCCTGTGTGCTAGAATACCTGTATTTTGGTTTAATTTCTCGAGTATGCCTTACTACATACTCCCTCTGCTTTTGAAGATTAGCTAGGCCCCAGTAAGCATCAAATAGGATTTGTCTTGTTTCTTCGTTTATCTTCGTAATACAACGTTGTCTGCATTTTTCGCCACAAGCCGTGCGAATCTTCCTACCAGAAACAATTTTCTTTGTTTTTGACATAGACTGATAAGCCTTACCTGAATTCCTTAGGAATTTACATTTATTAGCTTTCCATTCCGATTCTCTTCTTAGCCTCTTCTTTCCTTTTTTTGCTTCTTCATTGGACTGATCATTACGTTCTTCATTACTTATGTCTTGCCTTCGAGTTTGTGTAACAGTCTCGGTAATAGCCGTGGTTTCAATTTCAGAATCAGAACTACTACTAGAAACCGATGTGTGGGGTATACTGCTATCACTTGAGGAAGAAAAAGAAGATTCAGGAACTACTTTAGGGCGCAAGTTCTTCTTTTTTTGCCGAACATAGCTTGGATCAGTATCAGAGTCATCAATAAAACTTTCTTCACTTGTCGAAATAACTAAATCATTATCGATTTGCCGGCTGTGGCATGGTTTAGATAGCATGGAATTGTTTGTTGGGCTGTTTTCTTTATTTTCTTCTTGTGCTTCTATATTCAGAGACGTCGCTGACTCTTTTTCTTTAGCTGTCACTGGATTCTCCTTGTTTCGTTCTTTTATAATATTAACAAGAAGACGGCCTCTCTTCATTTTTTCTAAAAAGTGAAAAGCGTCTTTAGTCATTTTTACGTAACCAACAATAGCGAGATAACTCAAAAAAGTTTTTTTTAGATAAAGTGGGACATAGTTTGAATGAAAACAGAATAACTTTTCAAAAGATATGACATAAAGTACATGATTTTTTAAGCAACACTTGCAAAATGTCATGTTTGATATTAAAAATCATTAAAATAAATTTGTTCCACGAAAAGTAAGTTAACTAGAAATTTACATGTTGATCCATCAAAACAAAGTCAATACAAAATAACGACAAAATGTTTACTTACCTTATCAAACAAAACTGGAACAAGTTAAAATATCCAGAAGTATTAAGGCGAAACAATTCACCAATACAGTAATAACTCAAATTAACTAATGTATAATTTTCAACAAAACTGTAACAATTCGAGATGTCCGCAATTTCGTTAAAAAATACGTGCACACCCTGAGACTAGTGAACGGCAACTGACAATGCATTGGTTTAGGGGGGAGGTGCGCGACAAGCGTTGATTCAACAAAAGGAAGCTAAAGCCATCTAGCGGCTCATCCGTGGAACCTTTATTAAACCTGTTATGTTGGATAGATGCGTACGATCTCAGAGTATCCGAATATTATACTAACTCAAAACTCACGATTTTTGAGTTGTCTCAGTTTAGATCTAGGTGTGCGATATGGGCCCCACTATAGTTTAAAATCTAATGTTATTCCTAAAAATACTTTGGTATCCTCAAGGCCCATGTTCTTATTTTTTATATTAACATTTATATCTACTTTTTTAACATTAGGTAGTACAAATTTTAGGCATTTTGTTTTCCTTCACTAAGAAGAAGATTATTTACATTAAACCAATGTACTACTTTAGCAATAGAATTGTTCACATCGTCATTTAGAGGTAACCCTCTTTTAATTTTAAACAAAAGTGAAGTGTCATCCGCAAACAAAACTATTTCGTGATCATCCCTTACGAAATAAGGCAAGTCATTTATATAAATCAAAAACAAGAAAGGACTAAGTATTGAGCCCCGCGGAACACCCATCTTAACTTCGATCCAGGGGATCTTTTGCCATTGGTATCAACCCTTTGTACTCTGTCAGTCAAGTACGAGACAATAAAATCCAATGAGTTATCTCTAAATCCTTAAAAATGAAAAATGAAGTTTCCTGATCAATGTTTCATGAAAAACATAATGAAATGCCTTAGATAGGTCACACAAAACACCTAACGCATCATGTGAATCCTCCCAGGCATTAAAAATTTCTTGTATTAACTCGACACCGGCTTCGGTTGTTGAGCGACCCCTTGTAAAACCAAATTGTTGTCGTTTCATAAGCTTATTCATATAAAGTATGTTTGTATTTTATCCAGCATGATTTTTTCAAAAATCTTACTAAATGTAGGTAGCACGGATATAGGTCTAAAGTTAGTTGGGTCAGATGTGCTACACGATTTATGTAAACGAATAATTTTACTTATTTTCATGAGCTCAGGAAAAATACCACAATCAGTACATTCATTAAATATATAAGCTAGGATTGGAGCTATTGTCTCATCAGTATTATCTTTTCATTTTTCTAACTTACGTGAATGTTCATTAATTCCTCGTACAAGATTTACAATCTTCCTACACCGTCCATCTGAAAAATAAATTATAATTAGACAATATTTTTATCATGTACTTACTCTAATTTCATACAGCGAATGAATAAAGTGGAAATGCCTCAAATCCCGAGATTAATTTTAAAGAGCAGAAAAAATCCCGTGATTTTTTAAATAAAAAGTTATTTACTTTTACACAATTGAAACTACTGCACGCACGACGTTGCCAAACTTACATCAATGACATCGGATGTCCAAAGTTGCAAAATACCAATACGCGCGATGTTGCCACGAAGGTCCACATTAATATCAACATTTCGATGCAAGTACATAAATAACTCTACCTAATTCCGATCTCTGTTTATAATGCAACATTGTAAGCTATTCGTTGCAAAAATGTATTATTTTTTATCAAGAAAGTATTAATTTGAGATAACCAACATTAGTACCAAACATTATGTACTTAAAAATGTCCCGTTATAGCTGCAAACATAAATCACTAAAAAAACAAAAAGCTGTATTTACCTTTTCATCAAAACCGTGACACCATGAGCTGTTACATTTTTGCCGCAATCAGGCAGCACTTTCCTCCTCAAGCGAGCGGCGACAACTGACATGAACCGATCTTGCATTGAACTTAGGAGCGGAAGGAGATAGCGCTACACCGATAGTCGCCATCCTTTTCCTTCATTACTCGGTCATTTTCGGCGCTAGAAATATCGCGTTTTAGAAGCAAGTAGAGCGCGATGCGCCGAATTCTACTGTATTATTATTCTATAACGATA
This sequence comes from Diatraea saccharalis, assembly GCA_918026875.4. Classification (NCBI taxonomy): domain Eukaryota; kingdom Metazoa; phylum Arthropoda; class Insecta; order Lepidoptera; family Crambidae; genus Diatraea; species Diatraea saccharalis. The sequence goes on along the minus strand of OU893344.1, from coordinate 3,921,371 downwards.
CATATTTGCGTTAACACGTTCTTGTCGCAAATGAGCGATATGGAAGTTTTGAAAGTTTTCAGGAGAGTTTCCTCAGAGACGGAAAGTGTCGCGTCAATTTTCATCAGTAGTTTGAATGTACGCCATTCCCCTTCTCCCACTTTAACAATAGCAATTTTAACTAAAGAGAAAGGAATTGGTAGGTTTATTAAAGATTCGACGTACGGGAACAGTCGATCAAGCAAATGAACTCAAAAACTAAGGACTTTGATTGCTTTACTTTTTTAGAATCTGTTGGGGAGGAATTGCCTCCCATAGTGACGCCCTTGTACACGTGCCTACACAATCATATTCACACAAAAGAACTTCTTGACGTTCACGTCGCTATACTATTAAACGGCGCGATCGAAGTCGAAGGTCATCGCGGATTAAGTTAACAACAATCGTCTAACTAGGCGGTTGACAGTTGACAGTGTCGGAGGGCTTATTCTGATGTCGGAGGTTCGGTTGACCTACTATAAGGATGAAAACGATGAGGTTGCTATGACAACTAAACTGACAACACCTGCATGTTTGATAGCAGGAGAAGGGGGGGAGGGCTTTTATTTGATTCAGATTTCATTTACAAAATTATTAATTTACCAAGAAATTATATTAGTGCAATATTAGTATAGATTAATTATAATAATTACCAATCAGTAAGAAGGATTTAATTACTTGCATACACGCGTATCACGTCAAAAATTAAGCAAAGTTCTTTTACCCACGTACGGCCAAAAATAAAAAATACCCTTTCGGAAAAATGTATATCAAAAGAAAAAATATTAAAAGTGTGACAACTTAATATTGTTGACGTTATTAACTATGTTCCTAAGATCATTATGCCTAAAATCATCGAGTTAACAGTTGAACTGGAAGTGCAAAAGGTAAATGATAAATTCTTACAATAAATATGACTAAGTAAAGAATATCATGTTCTTATGGTCAATGAGCACTGCAATAGTTTCGTATTTGTATCATATTAGTGTTACATAAGGCAGTAACCTCCTCACCAACCAACGTACCAAATTAAAATCATATTTGTATGTTCCTACAGTCAGACGATCGAAGAGCTGCAATTGAAACATGTGCCTGTTGGTTTTAAAAAACTATTCAGATTTCCAAAATAGTATGATCATCATAGTTTTTTTCACATAGCATGGGTACGGTGATGTTTGGGATTTGAAGTTTATAGTGATGTGGTAATAAAAAATATTTATTACAAGTATTAATAACAAATACACAAGAATCATTTACCAGATATACCACCAAAGCACAACCAAAGTGCAACTAGAAAGGGTTGGTGCGGAGTTCAAAGTTAAAAAGGTGTAAAACAAGGTGATCCTCTGTCCCCAAAACTTTTCTCTGCTGTTCTAGAGGACATATTTAGAAACCTAGACTGGAATGAAATGCACCATCTACAGTTTGCTGATGACCTTGTAATTTTGCTGAAGACCCAACTGCCCTTCAAAGTATGTTGATAAAACTGAAAACAGAAAGTGCAAAAGTTGCACTATGGACCTGAACAAGACTAAGGCAATGACTAATATTATTATTATAGCTCGAAAAAATAAAGCTGATGGTGGAAATATTGTTGTCGTAATAATATTATTTATAGCTCGAAAAAATAAAGCTGATGGTGGAAATGCAAGAAGTTGAATATATGGATGAATATATTTACCTGGTAAAGGTAACAACACCAAACTTGCAAATGCAGAAGGAAATACAGAGAAGAGTGCAATATATGGTCAAGATACTGGTCTCTAAAATGAGTAATGAAATGTAATTCATTTCTGTATCCCTATAAAGCAAAATTTTTAATACCTGTATACTTCCCATGCTAAGCTTTGGATGTGACACAAATTACACAGTGTCAAAACTAAAACTATGTCAACAAGGAATTGAAAGAAGTAACTTAGGTGTTAAACTTAAGAGATAGGCTATGTCTTCAGGATTTAAGGAGGAGGACAAGTGTGGTAGATGTAATCCATAAAGTGAAGACCTTCGAAGTGGACAGGACATATGATGAGATCAACAGAACTGAAATGGCCAAAAGATATCACAATATGCTACCCTTGAGACGGACAACGAAAAAAGAGGATAAAGAGATGGGAAGATGACCTACCGAAAGGATGGAGAAAAGCAGCCAGAGATAGAGAAGAATGAGCTAAACTGGAGGAGGCCTTTATTGGCGGACAAACTAAATCACATAAATATAATGTAGAAAGTCAGAGAATATGGGCTTTTTTATTTATTAATAAAAAATATTTATACAAATCAATTTTGAGATCGATATATAAAAATAGGATTTAAGAAAAATATTTATTCATCAACAGGATGAACCCGTGTCAGAAAATACAAAATTTTATTGAAGTAGAGTTTAATTATTACGACAACAATATTTTAAAAAATTACAAACGATTACTGATTACATATTTTGATTAAAATTATTGTATTAAAGATGCTATTTTCATTACAAATAATGATGTTTAAAACTTTTGAGGGTTAGATTTCAGTAATTATGGATTTTAAAAATTAATTTGTGTATTAAAATTCAAATTTGAATAAATATCTGATATATACACAGGCAAACTATTTTTTATTTTTATAACAATTATTATAAAAAATAGTTAATATTTTTGGAATTACAAATTGCTTGAAATAGATTTGTTAACAAACATTGTCTTACCCAATGATATATGAAACGGTCTATAGATGGTAAATACTCAGATGATTGTTAATCTGATATGATTATATTTTAAGGTGTCATGCCCGGGAGTATGGTTATGCCAGGATGGCCGTGTGTCACTCACAGTGTTTCTACTCGGTACAAGTTATCAAACGTGCATGTTGCCCCCAATCTTCCCACTTATGTTCAAAGATGTGTTTTACTTTCGTAAGAGATTTCAAGAATCATGTGCACTAAACAACATCTGCTGTATTTTAAGTAAGTACTGCTTACAAGATTATTGTTTTGTTTGTTTCATTGTACACCCAGTTTTGTTGTTCATAGTAATTGTTCTTATGTTGTTATTCTCTCAATTTTAATTCATAAAATTCAAATATAGGGACTCAAAATATATATTTTTTAAAATAGATCAAAAGCTATAATAATTTTCTTATAATAATTTTCTTTATGTAAGTGATTGTTTGTAGCCTTACATAAATGAAAAAAAAAAAAACAAGAATAACAGATGTTTCAATGTTTGCGGAAATTTTATCCCTAAGGGAGTAAAATAGACATTTGTAGTTTTTATTGAAATCCATCATTTTTTATGGTAGGGATATGAAACTTTGCTATAGAAATAATTCTTTATTATTAACCTGGCAATATTCGTTTTTACAGAAGACGAAACAATATACTGTGAATTGGTACAATGGACTGACAACTGTTTCACTGGTAACTGTTCAGTGCTGGCGCAGTATCTAGGAGCCTTAAATGATGTATTATTCCCACCGAACATGTGTTCCACTGATGGTGTTGATTTATTAATGAGGCGTGCTAAAGAGTTCCCTGTAAGCAACTGAATAAATGTTATAGAATTTAAATTAAATAACAAGTTTAAATCTTTGTTAACAAGTTGTAAAACAAGTTAAAATTATTGTATTTAGTTAATTTTACATTCACAATTAACAAAACATTTTTCTTTAAATTTAACTTTGTAAATGTAGGTACCTATATAGATTTTGTTTCATATCACAACCTAATCAAGCTAAACACTCCAGCCGACGCATAATGACGGTTGCTGGTGCTACCTTTAATAAAATAAAACAATTAGTTAAACGAACATAAATATTCTCTGTATATTGTGTTGTTTATTGATTTTCTATGATTTATACTTATATACTGTTTTTTCATGTTCTGACATTTATAATCTCTGATAGTAACAATCAATATATAATCAGCTAGTTGCACAAAGGTACATTAAAAGTTTCATTAGTTTAAAGCGACATTACCCATACAAATTTGACAATCATTGACAATGAGCTTAAAGGCGTCATTAAACCTTAATGAATTTTTGATTAATTGAATGAACTATTATATTCCATTATAATACTTGTGACATTTAATAATTAAATCCAATTTTAATTAGACTATCATATCAAAGTGACGCTATTGTTTGAGACCGTGCTAGTACTATGGGTAAAGGCTGATAATTAGCACTTTGCTCCCTGAACAAAGAGATCGTTGAGCTTTTACCCTTTTGCATTGTTATGGTGCACACGTTGAAGTGGATTTTTTTTATTGTTTTAAAGAATTTATAATGCAAGTATGCTGATTTATAATGTAAATAAATGAATAATCTATCTATTCACATTATTATTGCATAGTAATGTTACTTCTATAGGGCATACTAGCACCAAAGATCGAGATAGCAACAAAGGTCCGTATTGACGAGGTGTGGGAGCAACCATGTAACGTTAAAGCGATGGGGGTGACAACGTGTCACTGCGCCCGTGACATTGAGGGCTCCCGGCAAAAGCAAGTCTGTCATTCTGCACAGTATCACAGGTGAGCATCAGAGCACGAATACTATAGACGAATATAGGATGTGGAGTAAATTAAACCAAGTTATGTGAGATTTTGACATTAATCAAACTAGCCACTACTTTCTTAATGAGGAAGTATTTAAAAAAAACATGAGTTCCTCGAAATCAAACTAGATGTCGCTACAGTACGTTCTTGCTTTCTCCATGATAACCTTGCCGGTTTTCTTTCATGTTTTTAAGTTTTTTGTATAAAAATACCAATATCAAAATAAGACACATGTCTGTCGTTAGTTATTGCAATGAAAAATGTATTCAATACATAATCGATAAAATTTCCTTTTACTACAAGAGATATGTTCGATCAGGAGTAAATGTACCAAGCGGGTCCCGTCCGTGTCCCGGTCCAGGTCCAGGTCCCGGTCGCGGTCCCAGGGCTCCTCCAGGTCCTGCTGCAGTCTCACTCCGGAACCAGTGAAGACCGTATGTGGATGCCAAAAGTTAGTTTGCCATTTTATTATTATATCGTATGCTCCATTTTTTTCGTAAATTAACAAATATGGTTAAAATAAAACACCTACAAAAAGGTAATATTCATAAACTTTAGCGCTAAAGATTAATCGGCATTTAGATTGATAAGTAGTTTATATTTCAAAATAATGGCACTTCAAAGGTGTTTAAATTTATGAAACGTCATAATTACGTTAAAATTTAATTTCTAAAATATATTTTAACTTTTATTTAGGTTTAAAATTAATTGAATAAATTTCGCTATTGTTAACTGCATATCTCCACCCCTTATCCATAATCCTTATTCCATTATATTAACTAACTCTTAGGCATTGCCCTCCGAGTCCCAAAAAGTCCCGCGCTTCGCTCCCTCGAAGTCGTCAAAGCCGTCACAAGTGTGAATACAATGTTTACAACGTGGAGACTGTGGTGACTGGCAAGCGGCCCAAGTAGTGACGCAAGCAGCGAGATTAGTGATAACGAAGGATATGCCAGGTTATCGTTATTCATATATAATGGTAGTTTCCTTATAGTAATTTGAGTTGTAAGTGTTAAGGCTGGGTATAATAGACAGAGAGCTCGTAACAAAAATATGAAGAGCTCTCCTAAACTTAGATATATAATTATAATATTTATTTGACCATAAATTAACGAAGTTATCAAAAACAAAAACATACAAAGCTTATCAAAAATATTCATATAGTAATTATTTAAAATACACCTTGAATATAGATAGCATCCATCACCGAACTAGGTTGTGGACCTGAAACATCGGTAAATGGCGCCTCTAACCTCGGACATTAATCAATGTATTACATTACATATTTGTTTTATTTAAAATGTTGCATTTTAGCAACAATAAACTTCAGAAATATATATCTAAAAACTAGTACTAGTAAATTAACGAAAGTACAAATCAGAACAAGTGAATACGAGCAGTACAAGCGGAACAAATTTTTAACGATCGCTGAATGTGTGTGTCTGAAAGTCTTGAGGATTTTTATGATAAAGTAACAACTAAAAATATAGAAATAAATTAACTTTCAATATATCATTACGATACTCTTTTTTCGAAGCTCATTTTCACACCAATTTCTCGAGATTTGCTTAGTCGCCCTGTGTCACGATTGTGTTATTTTTAATCTACTTTTTCGCTTATTGTAAAGTATTAAGAAGCTCCTTTAATATGTGTTACGATTTTTCGTGACCCCCGCACTGAATACCGAGTGATGTTTACACTAGGTACACCAACATACTGAAATATCAAGCTTTAGAAAGCTTTACACATTTTAGTACCGACCTCTAACACTATAAGACGAAAGAGAAAATGAGACGACATGTTGCTTGCCAATGAGATAGATGGAGATGGGCGATGACTTATACCTATCATAAACTACAAGTTGCTTATAGCTCTCAGTTACAAACTGACTAATATATTCATTAATTATGTCTAGTAAAAGAACATAATTATGAAAATAAAAGGAAATATTATGAATTTTAGGTTTCATTTTGTGTCGTGTCGTGTTCCTTATTGTAAGGATAAGGTATATAAAAAATTAAATAAAAATATATAATTTATAAAAAACGCGTATATGGCGGTTCGCCGGGTCAGCTAGTTAACTTTAAAAAATCAAATACATTTTTGTATTTAACAAACGTAATTTTTCCAGGTCTCAAAATGGATCAGAAAAATTTAAGACGAAACCGATCGCATCGTTTGAAGACGACGTAATACACAAATCCTTGTTAGAAAGTCGCTATATCGATCAGCAGTCAATTTACGACAATAAACTGGTAGATAGAGAATTAAAGAAACATTTTCAAACTAAAATATCGCCTTGTGTGTGTGAAATATGCAGAAAGTATCATGAATTGTTTCACGTCAACGATTCACGTAATTAGAGACTGATAATTTAAACCGTAACGTCGCCCCAATAATGGTTAGTGTTGATATATCGACACTTCCCACGTATAATATCGTAAGTCGTAACTATAACATAAAGTTAATTGTATCATTTTTACCAAATTTACAGTACAGCTAATCAAAATTTTTCAATGTTTCTCTCTCATTTATAATAATGGTGGTAAGTGGTAATAATAATACGTATAATAATGATCGTTGTGCGTAAGCCAACGCGTATGTCAATTCAACTAATGTTTACATAATAATCGCATCTTAATAGAATCTTAGTTAATTGCATTTTGCCGTTGTACTATTTACCTGAAGTTCAATATTATTATATATCTGTTTGATTTGTGAGGAAGATATAGCACTAATAATTTTGGACTTCAGGTAGATATTACAATGTTAAAAATTGATCGACCGGTCGCGGATATTCTGCAGTTATATTAAAAATGAAAGAATACAAACCTCGTTAACATTATATACATATAATAACTACATGTATTTATTTTATTTAAAATCTATGGGAAAAAATATTGAAACTAAAATATTATCTTTGTCTATTATCGTAATACGATCCCACTGTCCAATCTCGCCAACATTAGTCAAAGTAGAATTAATAAAAGAATATATAATAGAATTACTAATTTAACATGTAATATTTTTTTTTCAACTCGCACAGTCTGCAATATATCAACTCTTACCATAACAAAGTAGTAGCATAGACTATTATAAATTCTTTATTTAATTTATGTCCGCGATAGGTTTTGTCCCATCTTTCTTTGTTTAGATTTACCGTAAAGTTGTTAAAATACACTTACGACATTATACGTCGGACTATTCGATGTTCTGTAAAGCTACGGTCTTCTATGTTAGCGGGGTTGAATTGTAACAGTGACGAGAATACCGATGTCTTAATATGGCATAATCGTGTTTCTATATAGCGTCAGTTTCAGCACCCGCTGCCATTTTTATTACTGCCTTGGGAAACCGTAGTTAATTGCCTCAAATTACAAATGTTTGAAAAAAACTTACCTTAAATTCATATACATAAAGTTCATTTTTTCTATACGTTGTACAATCGGGGATGGTCTTTTTAACAAATATTTTTTATCCTTTTTAACTTGTGATTTGACAGTTTGTATTATGATAAAAATATCTATTGGAATGCTTAAGCTACTTTAAAACTTGGGTACCTGAATAATGTATAGGTCTTAAAGAGTAATTATGATATAGTTTATTCTTATTATTGACATTATCTAATACATCATTAAAGGTTTTGTACATTATAGTAGTAGCCTTTTTTAAATCATTATAAAGCTAAATTGACAAATTTGCTTAAAAAATAATAATGTTGTTTTATATAATGAGACTTGGAGTTGATATAAATTATTTATTTTGTTATTATTTAGTGGAGTGTTCAATTTTATGTTATTTAATGAAATCTCCTTAAATTATTGTTAATTTATTATATCATACCAGTTGGAATCATGAAATAAACACATTTTTATTAGTTACAGAGTTTTATTTACCATTATTATTTGACACGTGTAATTAAGGTAACTTAATGAATAACTTTATATATTAAGTGATATGGCTCCACTTTCATAAAAATAGTTAATTTAATAGACGTAATAGTGGCATTGTGTTACAATCTAAAAAGAATTGCCTGTTCGTAAATTCTGATTTGCAATTAACTATTGTCTGATACATTAGTAGCTGCACTTGACTTCTTCTTCGTGGTACTTGGACGACAAATATCCTACGTCAACCCAGGACAATGGACACAACAACAGGTTGTCATAAAATGACAATGAAATTTTTTATCTTTCAACAAAGTTTTAAAATTTGAATTTATCAGTTTTAACCTGCTGCGCTGTTAACTGTACCTTCAAATGCTAAAATCTTCAAATTATCGAACGTGTTAAACCACCGCATACATACAAACTCGATCGCTCTTATACGAGTACAGATAAGGCAGTGTTTGCAAAAAAAATGACTATTTAACATAATACTTTATATTGTTTACAATTTTAAGACATTGTGATGAAGCAGTACTTTAACGATGATAACGCTGCATTTAATGATTAAATTAATTTATTAGGTTTATTTATTTACATTTATATTTTATCGTTATCTTAAATTGTATTATATATTTAACTATTTATATCGCTTACTTATATAATTTCTTCCTGAAAGATCTAGAAAAGAAAGCGAAGTGTAAAAAGCATTCAATAGATAGCATTTCACTAGTGAAATGCGATTAAGAATGTTATATCGTTATAATTAACTTGTGATTGAATGTTTATAATACTTATTGAGCTAAAATATAATTGTGATAAATTTTATTCTGATAATTTAGAAATGTAAGTGTTGTTGAAAATGAATATTTATAATACCTATCTAAAACTAAATATAATTATTATTTAAGTACCTACTTATACATAACATTGATATGAACGGAAGACACTACATAGTCAGCCTTACATTCCAATAAAGGTAGGTATTATTATAACTTTTGTACATTCGTATATATTAAATTAATTTAATATTAACCATTTCGTTCTATAAAATTGACTTGTGATTTTTTAAACAGCAATATAGCAAAGTTTACAAAATATCACAGATTTCCAAAAAAACAGAAGCCAAAAATTACTTAATTCAAGTTTATCCGGATTTTGATTACGTCCTTATATGCATTGCAGTAGTAAATGTGAGTTGGAGCTATGCACCATATTCGTGTCCGTCTTAGAATTGTTTTGTTTTGATAAAACATCGCCCCTGATATAAGAATCTTACAAGAATTTTTCATTTTCACATTTCAAAACCTTTGGCAAGACATCAGATAAATATTTTGACTTGTATTAGAACCACTGATTTTAATATCAAACAGCTGTGAATCACCAAAATCATTATTACATTGTTATGTGGACATGTTAAGATACCAAATGAAGTAAGTATAAAAGTTCATTTCATATCGAAACTTAATCATATAATTGTATAAACATACTTAAGTATTCGAAATTCAACTTGAATAATTGAGCGGTACTTCAGATAACAGAAGATACTGGCAGATATTTGATACTCGAGTGTTAAATGATAAACATCAAGGCGTATTCATAGTGACTTTATGACCTTTTAAAGATGCTCTATGCTTCTTCTTCATGTACTTTGTGCAATCTAGAACGAAGGCAAATATTCCGACTAGAGCGAAAACGCCGTAGAAGATGGCTAACGCGACGAGTACGCCTTCATTTGTCCATTCCCATATCTTGTCGGTTTCGAGGTAAGCGAAGTTTGATAGTACTTGTTTTCCGTTCGGCGGTGGGCAGGGTGATTGCACTATTATGTCCTGGTAAGGTCTCTGAAAAAGGACATGGAAGCAATCAAGTCTAGAAATAACATTATGAGCGTTTGAAACACATCAATAAATTAATTTAATGGCCTTTGGAATCCACGTTTTTTAATCCTACTGGGGACGCATGTGGAAACCAATCAGCCTTTGTAGTATTCTTGCTACAAAGGCTGATGAATCCTGACAAGCAGGATTGAGTGATAATGCAAGTAATGCTGTCTCACTTGCGTTGCTGAACTGTGATCGTGACAGTAACCGGTCGGGTCGAAAAAATTTTCTGTCGACCCGACCGGTTACTCATTTGAGCTTAACTGTGTTGACTCTGGTCTGGGTGTTGTGGTAACTTCATTGTTTTGGATTGCATAAATACAAGTGCAAAAATTTATGTTATTTAGGATCAGAACAATCGACACGACAGGTAATCTAATATATATAGCATAGATTGCGTAATTTTACGGTTAGTTACCATTTAAGCCAGTAATTATGGTCTTATAGCATAATTTACTTTATTTACTCACCTGCTTATTAGTACACCTAATCTCCTTACTAATGCTGTTCTTAAGCGCTGTATCGCTCAACTCTTTATTGAGCAATTCTGGCAATAGCCATTTAGATGGCGAAACATACTCCAACCACCTCACATACTGAGGCAGATCCGCTTGATGAAGTAAAGCGCCGTTGACGAGAATGCCGAGCAGGAGACAGAAACCAGAGAATATAGTTGAGGTTCTTTCCATTGGCACGAGGAATATCAACGCTCGGCACAGCATTTGTATACTGATTAAATATAGCACCATGTAGCCTGTAATAGAGAATCGAAACAAGATCACAGAAAACCTTAGTGAATAGGCTAAGACAATCTAATTGTAATTAGAATAAACTTGTAATATTGTAAAATGCAATGATAAAATATGGTTTTTAATTAAACAAATTAATTTATTACACAGTACAGAACCATTTACAGAGTGTCATTAAATAGTTTGTATATTTATCAAAGATAAAATAATGTCACGGAAAAGGATTTTGTGTCGGCTTAATAAAAAAGCTGATTTGATTATTTAACTAGTCATACTGTAAGGTTGGTAAAGTTGCTAGTTTTAATTTTAATTAAGGGCCATTGTTGTTGGAGACGCGTTGGCGTGAAGACGTATATTCGGACCTGTGTAGGGTGGTTGAATTAAGAAGTTTTATAATACTAGTATACCTATGTTACTAGTGTAAAATTTGTATAATTAAACATTATTAATATATTGTGTAACTTACCTAAATAAATATAAAATCCGTCAAAGGTTCCTTGTGATTGTGCGTATAGACCCGACATGGCATAACTGGGTACTAAATATGCCAGCCATGTTAACACGCCCGACCACAACTCCAGAAATTGCTGTAAAATAAGAAATGATTTTTGAAAAATATTATCGATTAAGCTAACAGGCTTTGTTTCTTTAACAAAATTCTAAAGAGAAAAGTTAAATGCTTCTCAAGGCGGATCCACCGTTATGGAAACGTTGGGCTTGCATACAGTCCTAATAGAGTTGTGACGTCACATTTTAATGCTCTACTGAGGTCAATAGGCAACGTGAAATATACAACAACAATGTACAAATAGTACAACTCACATACAACCTCAGTTTCTTAAAGCTAGAGTAAAAATTTGGATTGGCAAAACTATTTAAGGCAACATCCTACAAATGGCCAAATGCCTATCTAGTTTTAGATCAAAAACCCGCCAAATGCGATGCGGACTCGCACACGAAAGGTGCTCTACCGGTAACGGGCAAAAATCACGTTTGTTGTTGGAACCTCCTTATATATATTTTTTATTCTTTTTTCAGTATTTGTTGTTATAGCGGCACCAGAAATACATAATGCGTGCAAATTTCAACTGTTTAACTGTGTACGTTTCATGAGATACAGCCCGTATGATAGACAGACGAATGGGCAGCGGAATTTCCGCGGATCCGGTTCAAACCTTTTACTACGGAAGCCTCTCATCATCGTCAGCCCTTCTACGTCCCCACTGCAGGGGCCATGACCCTTCACGCTGGCCCAATGCGTTGGAGTATTAACGAATACAAACGCAGCCTAACGTGGCTTTCGAATTACGAAGTGGCTCGAGTTAACTTTCCGGTCACCCATCTCGTGACCGACCCTTACTAAGGTTGCTTAACAACAACGATAGCCGCCGCGGCGCTTGTCCACTACGCCACCTCGCTACAGCTTAACAAGTAGCTTCACCGGAGGCACATAAATATGTCACTCACGTCGAACAGTATGAAGACAGTCCTGGAGTAGAGGCCGACGGCGATGTCCCTCTCCACGTGCCGCCTGGTGGAGCTGGCCTCGCGCGCGCCCAGCCACAGCAGCACCGGCCACAGCGACAGGCAGCACACCGCGTAGTGGAACCCGACGCGGTCATTCTGTGTCAGCTGGAGGACAAGACATTATAATTCAGAAAAATATCAAGTTTACCATGTGAAGATGATGACAAGAGAAGGCTACGATACTACATACGTTGCTCTGATTCCAAGATGAGTAAAGCCCGTATTATGGAATATCTGAGACAACTACAACATCCAGACCGGGACAATACTTTTTTTATATTGACCCGACCGAGAATCGAACCAGGATCCTCAGAGATGGCGACACCTGCGAACCGTGCGAACTACTCGGCTACGGAGGTCGACTAAAATTAATCTAAATATTAAATTTTTCGTCTCAATATTAGAGAATATCACATACATTGCCTCGATTCCAAGATGAGTAGCTATAGCCCCCGTATTATGGAGGACCACAGTACCACAACATTCCGACCCAAGACAAGCTTATAGAAATACCGGACCGGGAATCGAACCCGGGAGTTTAAAGATGCAGGCGACACGTCTATCAACGTCGTAAACTTATTCTATAAAATACGAAGAAAACGCAATAAAATTTAAAATATTTAGCTACATGTATATATCTTCAGGTCGAATCCCTGGCTGAGCTGGGATAGACAGAACGGCACAAGTTTTTACAACCCAGATTGACGCCTTTCATAGTGTTTACGTGGTGCACTCACTTTAGCATCAGTAGTAGGCAGATCCCAGAATATTGTTCCCGTAACAAGAGACATGATGATCGCGAGTAGGATCCTCGTCACCACATTGGATAGCGTCGTCATCTGAGTAAATACCAGACTTTTCCTGCAAAATGAAAATTCGTGTTCATCCTATATCATAGAAATTTTGAGTTAACTCTTCATTTCATGCTCTTCTGTCGATCTGTTGCTGTTCTATTGGGTCGTTTCACTAATGGGATATAATGTAAAGATGCAATCCAGAGTGTACTACAGAAGAATTCATTAAGAATTAAATAATTATTGGCATATCTACAGAGGCGCGATCATTTAACTCTCTAGTCTACTTTAAAATGTAATTTAGTAACGACGAACGAACGATAAAGAACGATGATTATGGATTTGATAGCAGTGTGACTATCAAATCCATAATCCGTATCCCAAATTTATCCACCAAACGACATGTCAAAGAAGTTACATGAAACGAATTATCGTAATAACATCCAAGATGACGTATCTTATGGCTGAAATCAAAGCTAGAGTTAGGCGGTCGCACCTCAGATGAGCCGACGGTGTCTCGATGGATTACCGGAAAAGCATTTCAGGGGCTGGGAAGGGAATAGGCTAATATGATGCAGCACTAGACACGCTGACGAAAACGTTTTTGCCACAGCATCCTTGGGTATCTTTTTAGGTAGGAGATGAGCTTACTCTACAAGTGCGAAGGTCTGGTGCAGCACAGTGGGGGGCGCGGCGGGCGCGGGCAGCGGCACGGGGGGCGGCGGCTCGGGCGGGGCGTGCGCGCCCGCGAACACGCCCGCCAGCGCCTCGATGCGGCCTGACGACTCCAGCATCGCCGCCGCGGACAAGTCGTCCAGCGTTACCAGGTCCACTATCATATAGATACATACTGTTATCACACTATAATATAGTTCCAACACTCTCGCCAGGTACTTGTGTATTACTATCTACTTCTAGTCAGGATTAGGTATATAAACTTTTAAACTTTCGCGTTGCATTATATTAGATTGTATAAGATGGGTATTAACACCATTAGTGTTGTGTGTGGCGGTACCTGGAGAAAAAAATGCACGGTAGAAGTGGATGCCACTTTAAAAGATGAGACGTAACATCGCAAAAACAGTCAGCCAGTGACCACAGCCGGTGTAACCTGGTCGAAACGTCGGGAAATATAGGCAGGTGAAAAATCTAACTATCGAAATTCTTATACAAAAAAAGTCTTATACAATCTAACATAATAGGTATACTTCCAACACTCCCGCCATTATCTAATTCTAATCAGAATTTCTTTGAAAAGTGACTACAACTTGACCAAAAACGGACAAAGTACTCACGGTAGTAATCGGAAGGATTTTTAAATGCGGGACTTGGATAATCGATGGAAGTGAAATATGGCAACATGTCTCTTCTATATCCACTGTACATCGTCCTGGCAGCCGAAATAAGCACCACCTGTTTTGAAGAAAGTAAATTCTTCTTATACTTTGTTATGTGACAGAAAAAAACTTCCAGAATATTTAAGTTATCACCATCCGCCATACACTATTAATATCCCCACTGTTGGAGCTCATACTTTCCTTATGGATATGCCCAATGCGAATTTGTGTTTTTAACTTCTGCCAGTAAGTACAGGGGGAGCTACGTAGATTTATAAGCACCAAGAAGTTCGAGCAAAAAATTTTTGGTTACCTATATATCTGCTTGTAAGAAAATTGTCTTACCTCCACAATGTGAACTGAACTATTGCTCTAGCAAGCTCTTTTTTCAGATTGAAGTAAGGCCTTTATTATAATAAAACAATTCTACACAGTCTCACCTATAGTAAGTATCATCGGTTTACCTTAGTTAGCATTGCGAATATTTCATAAGTTGGTGGGTGGAGAGACATTATAACCACCCGTCCTGTGCTTGCCCAGTTCCTAAGGTATTCCACTAAGAAGAACGTATCAAATATATCCATCTCCTTGGTGGGTTGATCCAGTATTAATATCGCCATGTCCTGGAGCAGCTGACATGCTACGTTTAGTCTTCGTAATTCGGATCTCGTCAACCGACATATATTCGTGTCTCTTACTTGTTCTAGGCCTAACTCTTCTATGAGTAGATTTATCTGTAAGAGGTGTATCAATGTTAAGTCAATCTAAAACTCAAAACTTTTGGGTTGGGGGTTAGTAATGGTGGTTCTGAAAAAAAAAGTGTTAAATAACAAAACGAACCTATAGAACTTACGAACAAAATGAATTACTCAAGTTCTGAGAAACTGAATTTTTTTATAGTTTCTTTCTAATTAAGAATTAAATTAATTAAGAATATAAACTTTTCTAAATCTGGAAAGAACAGTATTAAAAAGCTAAGGTTAGATATACATACTCTATCTCTATCATCCATCTTGACTTGGTTATGGTTATTTCGTGGTCGTTTCAACTTCGCGTGAAACCGTAGGGTATGCTCGACCGTCATGGACGGACAGAGGTTCGTATCGTTCCGGACATATGCCGTCACTTTCCGAAGGGTCGATGACGCCACTGGTTGTCCATTTATTACTATGTCTCCAGATAATTTCTGGAAATTTCAGAATAATTCGTGCTTTCTAATATCAGACCATTTCATAGAATGACTTAAAAATATTTTGAGTAACATAAAGTAGATGAAATACTTTTTAAGTTCAAGTCGAAAAACAAATGAAATGTTGCTTAATCTACCTTTCTAACGCCAGCTAAGACGTCTAGAAGACCAGTTGCTTCATAATGTGATGTAGCCAATACCGCCAATATTTCGCCCGATTTTACTTCAAAGCTTAATCCTGATACAAGTAACGTCGACTTGTTGTCTGGTGAGGTGATTTCTAAATTATTAACCTGAAATGGTAAGTAACCGGTTTGGTCATTTTGCTTATTACTTATATATAGCCTAGAACTTACAACTAGCGTTGTAACGTAACGTTTATATCAATTTCAGTAAGAAGGTCAGAACTACTTTGGTTAAATTACCTGTAAATGTACCTAAAAAGAGCCGGTATAGTAGCAACATGCATGAATTATAACAAAAATCGTGAAACATTTACAATCAGGTTTGAAGGAGTTTATCTTCAATAGATGCTTTTTTAATAGAAAATCGTACTTAGTGTGACTGCAGAAAAAAAAGATGGTAGCCATAGACCACAGAAAAGCTTTGGTTTTTAAACTGATAAGTACTTTGTTTAAAAACAGCTTTTCGAATTTATTATTCGTAATTTCAGGCTACTTACGTAATAGTTCGGATAAATGTATGCGGAATGTGTATATCCATCTAGGTGATCTGCAGGCCGCAACGTAGAGTGCTTTCGAGAATGTGACAGAGATGCGTGACTTCCAGCTTTTGACATGCGGCCGCCTAGGTGTGATGGTGACATCAAGTAACTAGAAATAAATACCAGATATCTTTTTTACCTTAAGTGCTCCATTTGGCATAAACTAGAAGATTGAGTAGTAAAAATTTTTTGATCAAACTAAAGTTTATAAAATATAAAGATGTTTGATAAAAACCTTAGAACGTTCACTAAGATTAGATGATATTATTATACCCATTATTTACCATTTGTATGCTTATTCTGACTATTAGTCTGTATCAGAACTTAACAAAGATTATTTAAAGATATCGTGATGTGTTTGCATGTACGTACCTATGGTGATCATTATCTGGCACAAAGTCTGCAACACTGTTCCGTCTGTTGTAATGGCTCCGTGGTGGTCTGGCGTCTATCCCCAATAAATTGGCTTCACTGACAGACTTATTCCGGGCATTAGTCCACTGTCCCTCGCCTCTAATGCCGGCTTGCTGCATAGCAACTACAGGAATTCCCGTGCCGTGCTACAAGAGTGGAAAAATTTTATATATATAGGGTCAGGTTCATCAGCATATCCATGTCCTATTAATAGGCTGATGATGATGAAATATTATACATTTTAAGCAATAAGATAGTAAAATTGGTTCCAAACTATACGATATCCTAATAGAAGTAGTAAAGGTATCATTCAGACCAAACCTCCGTAACCTTCGGACGCACATGGAAATAGGATTCAGATCAAATTAAAGTTACAAAATTTCAGTCGCCAGATGAAATTTCTAAATTAAAACAAGAGTCTATTACAATCATTTTATTCAGGCTACAAAGTCCTTACCTGATGTGATGTGTGTAAGTTTTGCATTCGAAAATCTGGATCGGAACGGTATTTGCGACTGTACTTATAATTGGTGGTAGTTTCGTTGTCTGAACTGTCGTAACCTGATGATGTTTCTCTTAAACCTCGACTTTGACGGTGGATTCTATGAAAACAAATTATTTAAATGCATTAGTGATTGGTATAACTATTCGTTATTCATGATTCAAGAAAATATTTAAAATGTTCCTAGGTCGGTAAATAAAAAATCAATGAAAATAAACCGCACAGATCTCCCGCTTCCTGTGGGGGATCCGCATAGATGCGGGAGGTCTGTGCGAATCCCCCATACGAACGAACGAAAATATGCCTTTAACCTTTTCTTGAGCTCTTTAGAGCTGTACCCTGAATGATTAAAAGCTGACTTTATATTGAAATTAAAAGAATGTAATTAGTAAGAATGTAGTAAGAATTCTTAATAATTATGGCAGGTTTTTTTACCTGGGAACTGGTTTCATGCCACTTCCAATAGAAGTCTTGGGCTTGGGAGTACCGGAGCATTGCGAACCGTTGTGATTGGGTGGAAACACTCGTGGCAGACCGAACTTCAGATACGTGTACATATTCGAACCAAGTGCTGATCTATAAATTTAAAGGAATAAATACTACAAGAAGTTTTTCGATTATTTATTTTATTCAATAAAACAAATATTGAAGGATATCAAAAGGAATAGGTGAAGGTAAGTTCATATTTTGTAGATGTTTCAGATTAATTGCACAGTTCCTGGTCTTAGATATAAGAAAAGAACAGCTTCAGATAAAGGAAAGAAAAGGATGTCACATTATAAACAATAAATAGTCGTAAATAAAAAATAGCACTGTCTGCTCATTTATTTACAAAATTCTCGTAGATTAATTTAAACTAGTACAACCACGCCAGTGATTGTTTTCTATTACCACTTTATTTACCACATGTGTGCGATTACAAATTGGTATTGAGATCTTAAATATCAAACGGTATTCATTAACCTTTGGCTGATTAAGGCAATAAAAGATACTTGATTGAGATAGCTTTCACTAGTTATATGGGTCGAGTGTAAGTGTGTATTATACAACTCTTTTTATTTCAGCATTTTTTTGGATTACGAGATGAAACAATTATAATAAACAAAGTGTAGCACAAGTACTTACTTGGGTCCATATCTAGGATGTGACAGTATTGACTGTACCGTGGTATCTCGCAGCTGGAAATTGCCGTAAGGAAGTGGACTCTTGTCAGTACTACCTAAAGCACTATCCGTGAAGTCGGAATTCAGATTCTGCCTGCAATACAAAGTTTTCGTATTAGCCATGGTAACATCATTTCGTATTTATGCCTCCTATCATTGCTTCTATTATGTGGTGTTCCAATATATAAGATACTTAGCATTCATGTTGCTATGTTCAACTCCTTCCTAAAATGTATTTATTAAATCTATATATATAAAAATGAATCGCAAAATGTGTTGGTAAGCGCATAACTCAACAACGTCTCGACCAATTTGGCCAAATCTTTTTTTAAAATGTTCGTTGAAGTTCAAGGATGGTTTTTACGGCGAGAAAAATTGAATTATTGCTGGAAAAACCCTAAAAATAGCCCTTTTCTTTTTCCCATACAAATGATTTGTAACTAAAACGTAGTCAATTTGAGCTTTATTGCTATGGTATAAAGTTCATATTAAATTACAAGCACTCACTGTTGTCTAAGCAATGTAGGTGTGTTCCTAACGTCAAAGATCATATCTATCAAAACAATGTGCGTGTGTGCGTTGGAGCACAGAATACATAGTTGGAGGAGTTTAATGTCGCGTTCCGAAACTCGCGTTTCTTTTGTATTAGTTTCGGCACGCGAGATAAAATGCATCAGAATTTTTTTAAATACGTAGGCAAAAAAACTGCCACATTACAAATCTTTTTGACAGGACGAAGTCTGTCGGGTCAGCTAGTTACTTATAAAGCTAAGTGCCACTCGTCAATTGCAACAGTTATAATTTAAACTTTAGTTGGCCCATAAAGGCGTTATTAACATCAGACCTTGTGCCTTGAGTTATTGATCACACTGAACTTTGCAGGCCAAAGATGCATGTATTGCTTACCCCATTGGATATAAGGTAGTTGTTCTCTTTTCCAAGATATAACTTCAATTGCTGCTGTGACGTCATATTGTGACGTACCTGTATATGGACAACGCGTGCAGATCTTCCGAGTGCATGCCACGGGGGTCGTGCATCAGCGGGTTCGAGGGCACGGAATACCGCCGCTCCCCGCCGAGGCCTAACGCTGACTGCGACATCCTGATGGCTCACACGCTCACGTCATGCATCAACGTACCTGTATATGGACCACGCGTGCAGATCTTCCGAGTGCATGCCACGGGGGTCGTGCATCAGCGGGTTCGAGGGCACGGAGTACCGCCGCTCCCCGCCGAGTCCTAACGCTGACTGCGACATCCTGATGACTCACGCGCTCACGTCATGCATCTGCGCATATGAGATGTAAATTCAAAGCGTTTTAAATTATGAATAATCTGGATCTATAAAATAGGCTATCTATTTGATGGAGCCACAAACAAATACAGTGTGTTAATGATCAACAGGGAAAGTGAGAGAAATGTAGCATTAAAGAATCTATTAATGTATTGCTGACCTGAATGAGCTGACCTGTTTGTCATCCATGTATGATCAAGGTATACGTTTCTACCTTCATTCGACACATGGCTACTGATGGCAAATCTTCGGACACCTGTAACAAAGAAAAACCATATGAATTTTTTTTTCACTAAATAGTTCATTCAATTAATGCTATTTAGCATATGCTTTTGCGACCTTCATAATGAGTAGATAGCATCAACATCCAAAATCGACATTGTCCTATTTGTCTACCAGCTCGGATGTCGAATTGTGAGGCCGCAGTTGCATCATCGACCGGACGCAAAGTCGACTGGACATGCCATGTGCCACAACGAATCGGACCGGTCATCTCATTGCCCATTACGCAAAACCACTGTCACTGAGCATTTAATTTAATTCAATTAGGTTTTGTATATGAGGAATTAAATGGCACAGCAGTTAAAGCATTCGGTATGTGACTTACGATGTTCAGTGGTTTCACAAGGGCCAGTTTTTGATGAGTGACCAAACATTTATTATCTAGTCTCGATCTCCTCCGTGTTTTATAAGGCACATTAAGCTGTTGGTCATGCCACCATAAGGTAATTGCCCCGTTTTGCCTTTGCTTTACATTTATGCCCATTAAAGCTTTTTCGTATAAGTAGATCAAATACATATTGAAAATTGATACGCGTAAAAAATGTAATACAGCTAATCGAGAACTATCGATGAATATTAGACAACCAAATAAATAATTGCAAAAGGGCACACAAATGCTGGAGAATCAAATATAGAAAAATATAAGAAATCTACTTATATTGTGGATGTGAAAGTTTATGAGGATAACGATATTTATTACCAACTTTTTAAAACTAATGAACGAATTTGGATGAGATTGATGATAGTATAAGATTTACTATAAGAATGATTTAAAAAATAGGAGCCCACTAAACGGTAAGCTAGATAAAAGTATTAAATCATGGTGTTAATCACGCAGCTAAAGCTAGTGGAAATCTTGTCTGAACTAAAAAAGATATTGCCAAATTTGGCGGAAAATTGCAACTTAAAGAAATACTTGTAATAAATATGGTGATGGATGGAGAACAGGATGATGACCGAGGACAAGGCATGAAATGAAAGTTAACAGATGAAGTGATGTGATGACAGCTGTCAGAAAGAGTGCAAAGAGTGGACACCCACGAAGACCGGGAGCAGAGTAGGCAGATGATGACGATAAATATGTATGACGCTTGTTATGAACAAATCGTAAGTATGCCCACAAGTGTTGGTCGATGGATTGCTATATAAAGTGAAAGTTTTATGATAATAATTGTCACTTTCATTCGAACGTGAATAGTTCCATAAATTAATACTTACTATCTATTAAATTATGGATGCAGACAGATTTTTGAAAGTTATCTCTAAGGATTTAGAATACAGGAAAAAAACGAAGGTAAACGATAAGGTTGGATTAGTATTTGAAACCCAATTGTTTTTTTTTTTTGTTTAAAAAACTACTACGGACCTATGAACACGTTGACCTCCAATTGGGCAGTCGGTTCATTCACTTTATTTATCAGTGCTACTAGATTTAACTTTTCATTTTACCATGTCGGTGAAAAAAAAACAGTTTTTTTTTTAAATTTTACTTTTTCTTTTGCACGCTGACGTATATGACGATAAAAGATCATCAAGGGCTCAAAATCATGCCAATGTTTATAATATTAAGCATGCCAATTTCTGATACCTCCTTAAATAAGAAAAATCATAACCCTCATTTTCGCTTCGCGTTCGTACTCGGGTAAAAATAAGAATTACACGACCTCCTCCTCATAATCCATAAATGAAAATCCAGAGATTTAAAGACTATGTTAGTTTTTTAGTTTTTATTTAAAAATAAATGACTATTTTTAGTATTTATTTAAAAAAAGTGATTATAAATAACATATTTCTCTCGCTCTTATAAGACTAAGATATGGCCGACCTATCTCCCCTAATTTCATTTTGGTTAATAAGTATGACTCCTAACTATTAATGATCATGATCCAATAAGCTGTTTTATCCTATTCGTCTTTTTTAAATATGACGACCGTTATCAATGAAAAATAACCGCAAAATTACCCACGTTTCGGGTATTTTACCTGGATAATAGACCGTAGTTAACACGCCAATGTCCGGTGACAACTAAAAAACTATTCTTATTTGAACTTGTCTCTTGAACTAGACCCGAGTCGTTTAACTAAGTAATTTCCGTGAGACTTCATTGTTCTACACAAAATGAAAAATGACATTTCTTTATTCACACATACTAACCATACTGTGTCAATTCACACGCGATCGAATCAGCTTAATGTAAACAATAGATTGTAGTTGAACGAAATTAACATATACGTTTTCTATATAAATTTGAGACTATTAATAATTAATATTAAGCCGGCGATTTTTATCTACACTAATATTATAGATAGAGTTTATTGATTGTATTGAAAAGGCTACTACCAACCCTTTTCATAAATTCACTCGTGAAGTCACATCATACACGGGTGACATAGGCTATAAATTTTGCGGATGTAGTCATGTGAAAACAGCTAGTATATTAATATACAGAGAAGTAAGGTACGAATTACGTAATTATATCATACCTCCGTGGCTAAGTTTCGCTCGTACGCCGTTTTCAAGATGACGCCAATTTCAATTCTCGGTGGGGTCAATACAGAAAATGTCTTTTTCTAAATTGCCTCGGGACTAGGTGTTGTGCTACTTTCGTTTCTTCAGATTACCGTAATACAAGTGCTTTGGCCACTGAATTTATATATTGTTTACTTTTATATTTATTATAGAAAAACCTTGAAATGGGTTTGTGAGCCACATCTCTAATGAAAACAATAAAACTCTTTCAGTACTATTAATAAATAAGGTTTAGCGTCAGAATAAATTTACTCTAAAATTGCAATTAGTCCAAAAAACTTCCAAATAAAGTGCGGTCTCAGCGTAAATACTCTAACACTAAACCTTGTTTATAAATAACACTGTTTATGTCTTATTATAAAACGAGGACTTACTTTAGTACCATTATTAGACTAAAAATTAAAACAAAACATTTTTCAATTCGACGTTTTCTTTTTTATCATTAGTTTTAGGCGGTGAATGTTTTAAACCTGGTAATAAAGTTAATCCCCGTTATCTACCTATTTATTATTTATTAAGGAGCCCATCATGTTAAAAATCAACAATGAAAGTGTAAAAGCTATAACATAACGGTACACTATATACGCCACAATCACGTATCTTCGAGTGAAGAACCCCCGATTTCGAAATGTTTTAAAACACTTTCGCACTCTTATAAGAAAGATTTATCGATTGACAAACCTTTACCGGTTATATGACTTTAATAATAAGCTTTATGCATACGATATCTATCTTATTGTCTTTACTCAAAAGTACTTGAAGACCATCACCTCAATATAACTACCGGTTAATGTCCACAGGGGCACCCGTCTTACCGGTTCTGAAGACATTGCATGTGGAAATTGCGGTAATGAATATGAATGAACGCGGGTTTTTATCACATCTCCATTAAATAACTATTATGTGGCATGTCTATGGAAATTGGAGAAGCGTGTTAGCTATTGTCTTAGAATTATGTAGGATAACGCTAATTGGCCGATTATGTTGCCTAATTATTCTAAATGTACCCATTCAGGATTGGATTGTAATTTAAATGAATCGCTACCGTCACTATAGTTTTAAAAATAAGGTTTATGATTTTTTTTATGTCTTCGACTAAAATAAAAATAATAATTCCAATGTAAGTCACATGAAAGAATACGAATAAAAAGCTAATAAATCTACCCGCTGTTATTTCCAAAGCCGTATTCCGAAGTTCACCTTAGAATCTTTGCCATTTCTCTATCTGAATGTGGTGCGTGAAATCTTCCACCTTTTCTGTGTACCATCATTTGTTATTTTAACTTCTTATACTTTAGTAGTATGTATATCACTATGGTGTTACCCCTCAAAATCATTATACCTACGCTGCTAATGCAATGAAAATGTACAAAATTTCACTGACATAAAAAGGCGCTAATAGTGGTAGCAAATCAATAAATGAACAAAAATAATATTCATCTTAAACTACTGTATACGTATGTGTAAACTGTGTAAACATAAAATGACTGTACATTAACACAAATAAACTAAATGAAATGGAAAGCCATGACTATATGTAGAAAATCACTCCAAACGTGGTTTAAACTTTCAGCGAAATTTTGTTTATAAAAAATATACTGATATTGATATTTTTTATATAAAAGGTAATTCAGAAAATGCTTTTCTGGAAATCGCGTCAAAATCGGTTCAGCCAAACGCGACATAATCGCACACAAACATACATACACGTCAAACACAGAACCTTTGAACCTTTTTTTCTTTTTTGAAGTCGGTTAAAAAGGTTACAAATATTGAATCTTCTTGGAATGCAACGTTTGAACACAACGACGACACAGCTTAAACTGACTTCAAAAGGTAGTAAAGGTCTTATTTAATTGAGACATGAATTTTTTACGAACTGTTTGATTTGATTACGCTTCTTTGGTGTGACAGCGTTCAATTCAACGTAAATTTTTATACCGATTAACGAAAGGCGAAGAGTAGCTCGGTGGCGTAGTGGATAAGCGCCGCGGCCCGCGATCGTAGTCGTTAAGCAACTTTCACAAGGGTCGGTCACAGGATGGGTGACCAACAAAAAATATTATTATCTCGAGCTTCGGAAGGCACGTTAAGCCGTTGGTTCGGGCTGCATTTGCAGTCGTTAATACCCTCCAATCCGCATTTGGCCAACGTGGAGGGTCATGATGGCCCATCCTCCTTAACCATCCACAAGGAAGGTCAGAGCCCCTGCAGTGGGGACGTAAAAGGGCTGGTGATGATGATGATGAACGAAAAAATCACCCGGACATGTTACTAAGTATCACAATAATAGACTAACTTATCAGTGGTAAAATAGATAAAGATTTTGCGATTAGTTTACAAATATAGTTGTTTAGAACATTATCACTACTTTTTATATAACAGCTTTTACTTATAATTTTTTTTTAACTGTCTTATTTTAAAGTCAGCGATCATACGACTCGCGAATACTCATCCACACATTCGCGCCCACTTATGCAACACAGATGTCCTCTACACTCATCATTGTATTTAGCACCATAAACTTACTTAGCACCCACAAAGAATACAATTTATTTATGCAATGCATACATAATCCATAAATGGCCAACTCAATGCCATCACAATTTATGTTGGGTAAGTGGGGCGTAGTGTTACAAAAAAATAACGAACGACGATGTTGTGAAGAAAATATGGATTTAACTTTAACTGACTTGTATTTAAACTATACCAATCTTCCTTTACATCGAATTATTAAAACATAACTATTATTAGCAACAAGCTGATTTAAATCGATTGTAACACTGGGCCCCGTATCTGGGGTACACTGTTACAGGGCAAGTTCTTTTATTTTCGGGAATAAATAAAAATAAGAAGGTGCGAGGTTGTACCTATTCCCTCCAATAGACATTTTTGCAATACCATGAAATTAATATTCTTATCATTTGGTGCCTTTCGAAGACTATCCCACTTTGGACTTAATCAGAGTCACTTTTCGCATATTTCTTTCATTATGAAGACCGTAATCAGTATTTCTATTACGATTACTTACCATTTTCTTTTAAAACCTAGACACAAAACAAACTAAAAATTTGGTCGGGGCCCATTGTTGCAGTGTAACACAGTGCCCTTTAACACAGTGCCCCAGACAGGAATGTCGCATAAAAAAATCAAAAGACTAATAGAGATTGTGTTTACAATAAAGAATTAAGCGATAATATGGAGTCAAAAAGTTTAATCACTTACTTAAATGTCATATATCAGGTAAAAATAAAAAAAAACTTTGATGTATTCTTTTTTCTACGTTTGGTCACCTTAATTCTTTTTTAATGAAATAACATTAATGTGCAGTAAAACTAAAGTAATGAAAACTGATCCAAGATGGCCACCTAAGAGTTTGTCAAAACTATAAACAAATATTAAAAAAAATAATGGCAGCGACGGAGAGATGTGCATTGTAACTATGTGCCCCGTGTAACATTGAGCCCCACCTTACCCTACCAAACATCTGAAAATCATTAATACTATTGTTTATTTTAGTGAA
The DNA here is from genome assembly GCA_918026875.4 of Diatraea saccharalis. Taxonomy (NCBI): domain Eukaryota; kingdom Metazoa; phylum Arthropoda; class Insecta; order Lepidoptera; family Crambidae; genus Diatraea; species Diatraea saccharalis. The sequence goes on along the minus strand of OU893344.1, from coordinate 3,895,020 downwards.
TTTTACCACACACTGATCGATACAGATAGGCTACTTTTTATTAAACTGAATGGTTCCTTGGGATGAATGTATCCTCATGTCATGGTACTTAATCCACAAATAAACAAGTCTTATACAAATCACGATCTCGAAGGTATAAGTGGCTAGATTTCAACGAAATTGAGACAGAATGCGTATAGCTTAGCATTTCCACCATCAGTCTTCATCATAGCCGCTATAAAAGTATAGGTATATATAGTGTCATTACTCTTGAAAATACACGCAAATTCCAGTGGCATAGGGTTGTCGCTTATACGTAATATAAAGTACTTATGCGGAAACTATTTTCTTGAACGACAGAATCACAAAATCTTACGGTAGCACTATCACTTGAGCATTTTCATGTAAGCAATACCGTACCGTAATTTTGAATTGATAGCAGTGAACAATAATCAAATTTCACCAGGCGATACTATAAGAGGCGATTACATATAACTCAGTTACGTATTAATCGATAACTCGTGCTTACAACAATCTACACTGCTCCTATACAACTTTACAATACTCAATTTTTCTCTACAACACTAACCTACCAGACTTCTTTTAGCTGTGTAATAATCAGTGGTTGGAATTAGGTAGAGTAATTCATGTACTTACACTGATTTCATACAGCGAAAGAATAAAGTGGATATGCATCAAATTCCGAGATTAATTTTAAAGAGCAGAAAAAATCCCGTGGTTTTTTAAATAAAAAATTATTTACTTTTACACAATTTAAACTACTGCACGCACGACGTTGCCAAACTTACATCAATGAAAGAAAGAAATAAAGAAATCCCGGGAAGGTCCACATAAATATCAACATGCCGATGCAAGTATATAAATAACTCTACCTAATTCCGATCTCTAGTAATAATAGGTACCTGCATTTTATTTGATGACAGTAAAGAGTATTTTATAATACATTAAAATTTGTCGTTTGGATTAAAATAATACCTACCCACATAGAGCAAGACTACACAGAGCTAATGCTAAGTATATTCACGGAAGGTATTTTATTGTTGAAGGTTATTTTCATGATTAAGTAAGCTTACAGTGCAGTGAGGTTAGTTTATTTATTTATATTGTGTAATGCAATAAGTGGGTATCAGAGGGTCATATCTTTAACGTGGAATATGACGATAAATGAAAATAAATATAGTCGGCGAGAAGGCGCTTCGATTGTGCGAAACGTCATCTGTCAAGATCTATAGTGTTTTGCGAAACGTCAAGTTATGACATTGACGACTGTCATCGCTTGGGAGTGGTCTATGCTTGTTCGAAGGTGGCACTTTACGTTGTGCGGCCATATTAAGCGGACGCAAGCGCAGAACTCTCCGCGTTTCGTATCGCAATCCGTTTGCATCGCGTTATTATTAATGTACTCCGATTAGATAATTAATTAATTCAATTAAATAGCTGATTTGTGATCTATATGCGATCTTATTCCGAAAAAATATCTGGAACACTAGTCAGATTGTGGATGTTGACTAACCAAACTCTCCGCCGATCCGCCTGACTTTCCGACATATATATTATTTTTTTCCTAGAAATGTTTAATATACTATCACCGATAATCACACTTTTATGCTTATTATATTTATGATATTGCTTAAATTAATTATGAAAATACAAATATTTGTTTTACTCGTTGTCACGTGATTGCAAACAGTACGTGACGTCACGCTCCTCTTACTATAATAGAACTTAGAGAATTCAACTTTATGCATACATAGAACGATGTTAGTTTCAGAGGGCCGTGACGTCAAAGCGACGCCATGAGAGAAGCGACGGGAAATATTGAAAATTAGATTACTTTTTAGATATATTTCATGTGTCTCTATAATAAAAATATAAAAAACAACTAAACCCATATTCTCTGTTTTCGTGCATCTTTTGTTTGGCTCCAGTTCTGCGATTCCGTAAAAATTCGAACTCGAATTTGAATTCAGTATATGTCTGAATTCACTTCTAAAACGACATCTACTTAACCTTGAATTGATATTAATTATTTATGGCATAAGTGATGTGAGCTTAGAAATGACATAGGGATAGAATATCTGAGACTCGTATAATCAAACAATATTGTTTTGTATTTTTATACAAAAAATGGATTCAATAGAATTTCTACACTAAATGATGTGAATTCGTACACATGAGTGAATTCGAATTCAGGTTCGGATTTTTATGTCTATCGCGTATCTTTTAATACACTTTGGAGTCTATCAAAAGATACTTCCTGCATTGAAACGTCAAAATATAATAATTTTAAGAAAACAAGAAACATTGCCAAAGTATAAGCTGCATTGACTAGATGACTTTTTTTGTGAGAGTCAGGCCAAAATTGATATAATCTGAATTGAGACTAAAAATTCCTGGAGAAAAATGAAATTGTTCAAACAAAAGGAATACCTATTAAGTGAATTATTTTTATGACTAAGTCGAAACCCTATTGCAAATCGGGAATGCGTGAGAAGGCTATGAGATTGCGGAGGGCTATTTTTACCGGGAGGTATGCGACCCGGCGCCTTAGGGTCGTTGACCCGGTCATCGCTTGCACTAACCATACAGTTTTACATACAATCTAATGCTGAATTGGACACAGGGATAGATTCAAGGCATTCCTACACCAAAAATGATTGGCTACACAAAAATTACTATTTAAAGGAAGATTTCAAACATTAGAAAAGTACGGGATATCAAAAATCTAATCATTTATAAACATACAAAAAGGACTACTAATGTAAGTTATAGTGAAAATAACGTTTTTAGAAAACACGCACTTTAAGAACTGTTTTTCTGCTTTTAAAATACCAGAAGTATAAAAATAGTTCTGTTACACGGATTTTTGATGAACTATGTATTTGTGCAGGTTAATGTTTACTTGGTCAAATTAAGTAATTAATGTAACATTTTTATTATGTTTACTAAGAAGTACCTACGCAATTCTATATCTATCTATAGTAATTGTGAATTCAATATCCATAGTGATTTTCAACCATAATAATAGCAGCCCATTGACCTTTAAAAAGTCTTCAAGATTTCGAAGCTTTTATATATTGTGTGCTGATTGAGTAAGTAATAAAAAATACGTGTTTGAAGTAATTTTATTGGATTGCTTGAAAGAACTGTAAAACCTCTTATTTCAGATATACAAACAGCATCATTAGTTACATACCAGGGCACCGGTATTTCAAATCAATTGAGATTTTTTTACACTGACGATTTAGACTACAACATATTCGTATGCTCTCCAGTCTCTTATTCATTGGCAAGACTTCGAGTAACAATGAACACGAATTTCCATTTGCGGTAGTCGAAGGTCTGTTTCTTTACAGCCAACGCACTCTGACTAAACGAATATTTCAACCATATTAAGTATAAATAGACCCACTGGCATTTATGAGTTAGCAAATAGGCATCTAATACTTTCAAAATTTGCTACTGTACCCCTTATTCAGGTTAAACTATTCAATCTACTGGGCAATCCAAAGGCTAATAAGTATAAAACATACCATTGCATGTTCTTACATGAGATAAAGAACATGTTTGCTTGGACTTCAAGATGATTAGCGATTTTAACAGTTATAATGGACTAACAGAGCCAATTGGCTTGCGGTATTACAATAAAACTTTTATTGCATATAATATCCAGAATATTAAAGTAATGTCATTTTTTTTTGTTGTAGACATACCTGAGATCTCCTTAATTTGCAGCTTAGAATTACAAAAAAATCGAGAGAGTATTAAAACAATCTGAAATAAGGATCGAGAAGTAACAAAGGCAAGAAAAGCCGAAGAATAATTCGTTAAGAAATATTAATGAAATTTTTAGCCGAAGCCCAAGATTATCAAATAGAATGTTTTACGTAATAGGATGTTGTTTATCAATTAACAGGTATGTTTGATTGCGTCAATTTATTTGTTTCAGTTGGTTTGTACTGGCAATTATCGTGCTCGAACGAGCGCATCGCTGAATAAATTTCTTGTCAGGGTGCCCAGTGCAATTTTGTAATTCGAAGATTGGTGATATTTATTAAGAGACCACTGGAACATAGTGGTTATCGCGTTAGGCCTGCGATTGAGCAGGCTGAGCAACTTTTATAAAGGTCTTTAACGCGATAGGTGACCAAAAGTTTATTTTCTCGAAAGGTATGTTAAGTCTCCTATTCCAGCTGTTTTTGTAGCCTTTGGGGCAAATTTCTAAATCTTACATTGTCTATCCACAGAGATCTAGTAATATGTCTTTTTTGTGTCGATTTAGAATTCATTATTTACTATTTATATTATGAATTTCGCATTATCCAATTATGATTCCCGAATGTATGTAATATGATTTCTGACGATTGATGATGATTCTGAGGAAACATATTCCCAGAAATATGAGCACCAATCACCATAAGATGTAAATACATTCGAGAATAAGAAAGCGCTCTAACGACTTCTGAGAAAATGTTGGAAACTTGCTAAATATTTTTATTGGTGTCTCGAAGTTTTTTAAATTTGGTTTTTGAGTTTTAAGTTGTAAAACAAGTCTTTATTTAATTGACAAGACCACGTTTATTTCGCTTAATGTCTTTTTTACGTTCTCTTATTTCATATTAACAAGCTTTACTGTTTTCTACACAATATTGCCAGCGTAGTGTGCTATCTAGGGAAAATAAAAACTGTTATCACGATTTTTAAAAACTTTGCCATTCACGATTTAAATGTCTACGTCATGCACTACAAATGTGGAAGAAAAGCAATTTAAAGATTACATTTCTGTTTCAAAATTATACTAATTACTAATACCTACTACAACAACTGTGGCTCAAACCGTAGATATGTTCCCACTGCTGGATCTCAGAAATTCCCTAATCGAATCGAATATGGACAACGAGCCATGATCCACTACTTTGACTACGCGGACCTAGTGCGGTTTGGTGGGTATTAATGATTGCAAAGTCGATGGGATCCAAAGTGTTTTCCATAGCAGCTCGAAATAATGAAATAGTGGTCACCCATCTCTTGACCAGCCCTTGAGAAAGTTGCTCGACTTCCACTTCACAGACCGAACACGCAAACACTACGCTATCGAGTTCCTCCACAACGTATATTAATGTGAAAAATCATCTTATTATAGCTTCGGTAGTTATTTTTTAGGGTTCCCCACCCAAAGGGTAACCCTATTACTAAGAATCCGTTGTCCGTTTATCTGTCACCTGTATATCATGAACCGTGATAGATAAACTGTTAAAATTTTCCCGGATGATAAAGCTATTCCTATTCTGACCTTAATCTCCGCTAAGATTGTCGCCTACATACAATAACGCAATAGATCGATTCTAAGAATACTTATATTCCACTTTAATAACACTAATTTCTCACCATATTGGTATTGTGTTTGAGACATAATAATACCTTCTTATGTTGTTTGTGGTGTCAATGTGAACATTATATTAACAATGCCGACGCTATGGTTGCCAAATAAAGCATTTCGTCTATTCAGGGACAATAACGAATCATTGTGCCAAAAAAAATCACCTTCGAATGTTGATATTTTCCCCCCACAAGATTTAAAACTGCATATGCGACCGGGGACATCGCCTTAACCTGCCTTCCGAAGCACGGATGAACTCAAGATTATATGTCATCGCTCCCTGAAAAATTTGGGCAAATTCCGAATCACAAACCGAGTAACAGTTACAGCCCTAACAACAGCACCACCAAGGCTCAAATGGTTTGGGAAGAATAAATTAAATTTATATATAATAAATATATTTTAACGTTCTATTTTTGTCATTGACCTATTAGTTTCGTGTTTCTTAACATTTATATATAGGTATTGTCTTTAGGTGACAACCCTGTAACCGTTGGCTGACTCACGTAACTCGTGTTATAAAGGCTGTGTGAACCGTTACGCTATTTCCATCGGAACCGTTTAGTTAGAAATGCTGCCGATAACGCTAGCGTCTGATAAGCACGCCACAACGGATGTTATCACTTGCTTTAGTACTTGTTATGTATGTAACACTTTACTACCAAAGACTAGCTTCATTTGAAATTTTCTTTACTTTTTTTTTTACTGAGCAAATTGATTTTGTGTACCTACTTATTCGTAGTTCTTTGGAATTAACTTAATTACTAAGGAAATCTCGTAGTTGCTCATTAGCTCAAATTTAAATTTATTTATTTGACAAATTTTTGGGTATATAAACATATACAAAGGTGTTACAGCCAAGTCAAATCCCAACTAAAATCTGCTTCGTTCGGCGTACAAATGTTACATAAATTGTCCAATTAGTTTAAATTATGTCAGTAATTAAATTAAACAATACAAAATTAAATCAAGTCACAAAAGAATTATCAATATAAGTTATAGTGTCCCCCAAGGTAGCGTATTAGGCCCTAATTATTTTCTTATATACATAAATGAATTAAGCAATCTGAAGATGAGCATATGCTGATGACACAGCCTTTATGTTCTCAGCACATAAATGGGCTGACGCATGTAGGAAAACGGAGAATTGTCAAGGAAAATGGAGCATTGGTTGCCGAATGGTTTAAAAAAACATTTACTAACTCTCAATGTAAACAAAACTAATCACATATGCTTCTCTATAGATAAAAGAACCCAACCTAACAGCAACTTTAAAAATCGCATTCATAGCTACGGAATTCCCAGAAGTACCACTTGCTTGGGTATTGAGAAGTTTCAAATCATTAGATACTTAGGAGTTATTATAGACTAACCTTTATCATGGCAACCTCACTTAGAAATGGTTATGGCTAGAATTAGGAAACTCGTGTGGATTTTTAAAAAACTCAGACATGCTGTTGATAAATTAACGTTAAATAAAATATATGTTGCTTTGGCCCGATCGGTGCTGAGCTGTTGTATTACTGTATGAGGAAGGGCTGCTAAACTTTAATTCTTGGAAGATGAAAGAACCCAAAGGTCGCTGCTAAAAGTAATGTTTCCTGATGTACCGTGTTTAGTATTGTTTTCTTCTTGCCTTATAAGTACTCTACTGAGGCACTGTATGCACATTGTGACATCTTAACTGTTCGAAAATTGCTCTGTATTGAACTGTATTGAAAACTGAAAGCTCTGTTTTGAAATTGCATAAATCACTTCAATGTGATCCTATTATAATAAATAATAAAAGAAGTAATATTGAATGGAAATTGGTTTTTCGTCAATTATAATAGGCGCTGGATATTATGAGTTTGACTTCTGCATCGAAATCATGCTTTAAAATGGCTTCTTTTAATACTTCATAGGTTTTCCCATGAAATTTCCGACCATTACCGACTATTTTAAATCATTTTAAAAGTACCCATTTCGTCAAATTTGTTATAGAGGTCGATTAGATTTTCCAAGTGGTGTCATTTCAAATCTAACTCTAATGAGACACGTTTAGAAAAAAATTGTAAGTAAGTAGTAATTGACAGAGATTGCAAGGATAGCAAAATACTGTGGAATTATGAAACCCGTATCGTTACTTGATAATGGTGTAGGAAATCGCAAATTAAAACCTCATCATTGGACTAGAAGACAATTGCAAATTGCGGTGCCAACGACGACATTGCGACACATGACCCCATGCCGGTGATTTATAATATTATAGCCAATTGTTTTTAAAAATTGTATTTTTCGCTTTTTAAGTGTCTCATTTATCAAATAGATGTGAAATAATAAAAGTCACAAAATATTTTTTAAACTACGATGAGTCTTAATCTTTTTTGCTTTTTTGTCTGTTTCCCATTTTATAATATTAATACAGATAAAAATACAATACACCTATTTAAAATTGGAATACGCAAAATTCTTCTATTAAGTTATACTCGGTGCATATTTGAGGATGCGTCGCGTATTATTAGAACAGCCCTGCGATTCTGAAAAAATCCAGACCCAAGTTCGAATTCTATCATGTGTAGACATTATATTGAGTCCATTTTTGTATGAAAATATAAAACAAATTTGAATACACGTGTCTCAGATATTCTATTCCTATGTCATTTCGAAACTCACTTCACTTATGCCACGAAACGTTATTACCAATTCAAGGTTGAACGGATGTCGCTTTTTGAAGTGAATTCGGAAACCTGAGTGAGTTCGAATTTGGATATAGCCTTTCAAAAGTATAAGTGAAGTGACTTTAGAAATTGGCATAGTGATAGAATCTGAGACACATATAATCAATCGATTTTGTTTTGTATTTTTATGCGAAAAATGGAATTAATAGAATTTATACACTAAATGGCATGAATTCAGACACATGAGTGAATTCGAATTCTGGTTTGGTTTTTTACACAATCGCAGGGTTGATAAATATATCGCTGAGGAGCGGCAGCTAGACCGCCTTCTTTTTATACTTAAAAGACCGACCTTTTTCCCTATTTTTTAATATTTATTAATAACACACGATCTTTGACTGCTTCTTGTTTGTAGTGGACAATAGAAGACTTCGTGAAGATAACCGGATGTTTATTTTCACACCCTTAGTGCCCACAGCCTCTCCTTCACCTTCGTCAATATCATATATGATGACATTCTTTACACACTCGACAGTTTGCTGGCGCATACTTCAGCAAGACGCTGCATGGAATCATAGTTCCATCAGACCTTAAGGTCCCTGGTTCATATAAAATTTATTAGAGTATACTAGGAACATTACCAGTTCGAAATAGTGAAACGTTGCTTTAGATGGCTCGCTTTCAATAATTTTGAAATACCTATTACTTATTGCACAAATCATATTGAAACTACGAACCTTCACCAAAGCCTACATTGCAAAATATTTTGACTGATTGACGTATACGCTTAGTCAATTAATTACGCGAAGTAAAATTAGTAATGTTACATATTCAGACGTGTGGAGGTCTAAATTTCATTGTGTTTTCCTCGTATTATTAGCAAATCGTTTCTAAAATGAACTAACAAGTGAATGTTTATACAAAAATTATAAATAAGAAAAATTTCCCCTTTATATTAGAAGATATAGCAATAGCACTCATTTTTGGTTTCGGATTTTCTTCAAGGTGTGAAATATAGTGCGTACCCATTGCAACGCAGTATCTATACCTGCGCGGAAAATTGATATTTTGGTTCAACTAACGTGAGACTTATAACGAACCGGATGTAGGGAGGAAATCATCAAAATATGTTGCGGTTAAGAAAAGAACGAGCTCCACAAGAATGTCTTTTAAAATTCTCACAGATAACGATGGAACAGAAATTGGAGGGGGCACTGTCAAGTTTCCGTCCCGGGTAATAATCTTAGATCCGGGACTGGCGTGTTATAAGTTTTACAAGTAATGATCGAATGACAAATATGTATTCATACTTACAATGTGGTTTTCGCTTTCCATGAGTATATCTTACTCAGTGAAAATAATGACACAAATGAAAGTGTGTATCTTTAAACTATTTGAGCAGGTACTACTACGTATAATATTTACTCAAGCTTTTTGTTTACATATTATGTAAAAAACTGGTTTTATATTTTCTCAACATTCAAATGATTATTCTTAATACAAAATGCTTAAAGAATCCACTTGGTCCCTGGCAAGTAACAACTGCTTCAAAGATTCGTCAGTCCTGTTAGGTCCTGGGTAGCTCAGGGGTTAGAGCAGTCGCCCGGATTGCAAAACGTCGTGGGTTCGATTCCCATCTCAGGACGTGCCAGGGACCAAGTGGATTTTTTAAGCATTTTGTCTTTAGAATAATTTTCAGTATGGCATTGTGAATGCAAAATTAATAAAAATATATTCAAATGACTATTTTAATATGTTATGAGATCCAAATCACGTTTACTAACCTTTACCGCCTGACTCTGTAGCTAAGAATAATTAAAACTGTCCTTATGATAAGAACGTTGTATTGATTTAATCAATAATATGTTTATTATTTAGTACTTTAATGTTTTGGTTGTTGTAGTTTCCTGAATGTAATTTTTGATTTGATTTAAAAATTATCATAAAGTCAATTCAAACAAAAAAGCTGTTCCGAAAACTGAAATAAACCAAAATGTTTGGTTTATATCTAAATAATAAAAACATAGCAATAGAGCGTTTATATAGCTATGCCAGAGATTTTATTTCATAGGCTTGTGAAAATATTGTGGTAACTGGTGAATTTCCTAGGCCGTTTATAATAAAATTCAACATAGTACTTAATAGTATACTTAATGTAAGAGAAAGGACACAAGTTAATATTCTAAAATGATAATAATTTACGCTGAATATATTCTTAATAAAAGCCATGGCGAAATGTATTTTGTAAATGTTTTTCCGTCTCTTTTTGTGGTTAGCTTTATGTCTGCTCTACACAATTAGCTAATATCGTGACGATTTGTTTGGCCAATATGTTGGTGCAACATCCACCGAAGCAAAATGAAGTCGTTGCAACGTGAGGACACCATCATAATCTATTAGCCACTTTGTTGACTAATGTGTAGAGCCAGCATTACGAATAGCCCTTCCTTCTTTAGTATGCGCCACATTGCTCAGTATGTTGCGCCATTCTATATTATTCACGTTGTAGGAATGCCAGTCAACATCGCCAGCCAGTTGCAAACCTAATGTGGTAAATTTTCACTACTAAGAACTCGACTTCCCAACATGTCTCAGTAAGCCAATTTAATACTTACGTAGAATTAACGGTACTGCCTGCGATAACTTAAAAAGACAATAACAGTTTATTATACGTTTTGCACTAGGTACATATCCCACTGATATGAGTGTTATTATAAATGTGAAGATGTTGAAAAATGACACTAATATACATAGGGTAGAGGGTACAAAATTGCTCTGTCGATAATAAATTGACAAATGGGTTAAAATAATATAGGACAATTTTATGTTGCAAAAAATCGTGCAACTGATAACTCCAAAGTAGGTGAGTTACTAAGTAAAGAACTAATATACCTAATACTGGAATAGCAACTTTGTTTTTCTTCCTTTGTTGTTGCAGTTTTCCGTTTTCGAAAAAGAAAATATTTTGTTTGTAGAATTGTTCTCTTTTTTATGACCAAAAGCTTTAATAACAAGCATTGAGAACACCAAAGGTAATACATATATAGCGTCAAAAATTGCATGGATATTTAAAATTCAATCTCGCGTTATAAAACTTTGAAAGAGGTTTTCATGAATTCCAAATTTAAAAATAAAAACTCTGTAAAAATTAAAAATGTACCATCTATTTTGAAACTTCTGTCACTACTGTACAATTTAAAATAAAATGTTGAACAAGACGTGAGCTTTAACCAGCTGATGACAATGTAGTCAGATAAATAGAGACAGACAGATATGTAGTCAGATAAATAAAGACCACAAACGTGACATTGGCGAAATTGTGTAAACGCAAACAGGCAATGAATTAAAAAAGAAGAATATGAACCAGCTGACGTGATCACGTGACATTACATTCTTTCCTTTTTATTTCCAGTCATCATTGTGGAAATTAAATAATCGTAATGTTGCAGCCTTGCAAGAAAAGTGACATTATCAACTAGTTGATCAGACGTGAACATTTTATCACCGTTTTGGTATTTATGGTCCAGCTGTGGGCCAGCCGGTTTTTGCGACATGGTCCAAATGGCAACAACAACATCATACAAAGTATTTGACCGAGTGTCGATGTACATTTATTTTTATACTTAATTGTTACTTTTTATTACTGTACACTTTCAAAAAACTGGTTACGATAAAAATTCTTTTACTGATTCCTCTTAGGGGGTCCAAAATTGCAAATAGTAGAAGGTTTGACGAAATGTGACAGTGGTTTTTATCTTTATTTCGACTTAAAAAGTTTTATAAATTATATGTAAATCGTTTAGTTGTCTGTAGACTGATAAGATTCTAGTAAGTTGATTATATAAAAATGTTTTTATTGATTTCATAAATGAATATGTTTATATTCTTTTTATTTTTATTACGTCTTACAAAACTGATTACAATAAAAAAATAATTATTATACAATTTTCAATTTTTAAAATTCATCATTTTTTCTCAGAAATGACAACAGCTCAAATATAAAATAATTTAATTATAATAACAATTACTCTATTTAGATTATTTTACGAAAAAAACCAGTTGAAATTTTAATAAAGTTGTCATAGTCTTCCCGAGACTCAAAAATAGATCTTAAGCTCTGCCTAACAGAAACAATGGGCCCATTGAATACGTCGAAGTTAAATCTTATCGATTCATAACTGGAACACATGCGATGACAAGGTGAATGCTGACCGAGACGAGTTTTACGGAGCGGTAGTGTAAACGTTTTCCTGTTTCGTATTCGACTCCCAATTCTCGGAACTGTGATTTTTTGTTTCAAAATATCAGGGGAGTTAATAAAACCGTTCAATAATTGCGGGCGCGGAGCTTAGTCATTTTATAATAGGATAGACGGGATTCGTAAGTTGGGATTCGAAATTTATAGTCAGAAAATGTCAAATGATACAAGAAGCGTTCTTGCACTAGTTCTAATCTATTCGAATGAACTTGGTAATCTGGATTCCATACTGGACAGCAATACTCTAGAATACTTAGCACTATAGAGTTAAAAATTATAATTGTGAAATTTGGCTTGCGCAAGATCTTCATTTGTCGAGTGATAAAACCAGATAGCATTGATGTTTGTTTTGTTTTAATTACGGCATCGATATGAAATTTGGAACTTAGAGAACTGTCTATAATGCGACCCAGATCGCGAATACAAAATACTTCCTTTAAGGGTATATTCTGTATGCAGTAAACAACGTTAAGTGGGCTTTTTGGTGAATTTTATATGAAAACCACTTATGAGAATATGTTTTTTATTATGTTACCATTATAAGACCATAGTTTTTTCTCTCTCTCTATTTATAACGTATTGATCTGGTAATGACATGGTTTTTGTAAATGTCATTACTCCTATTAGAGCTGGTGAGTTTCTTGCTCGTTCTTCTTATCAGCCAAAAGACGTCCTGAAAAATGTTGGACGATTCAAAAGTTTTTAGAAGTCTATTTGAATAAAGATTATTTTGACTTTGACTTTGATTATCCTATTAATATTATAAATGTGAAAGTTTCTTTGTTTGGATGTTTAGATGTTTGGATGTTTGTCAGTCAATCACGCCGAAACTACTGAACGGTTTTTGATGAAATTTGGTACACAGATAGGATATTAGCTGACTTAGATAATAGGATTTTGACTGACTTTTTATCCCACTAAACATTTCCCTAGGGTCCACGCGGGCGAAGCCGCTGGCGAAAGCTAGTTTATAATATTTCATCGAACATTTTAGTTGTCTTTGGTTATCGAAATAGCTTATCTTGTCTCAATTCAATCATAATTCAAAAAACTATAGCAATCAAAATCATTAATTAATAAATAATAAAATGAGAACATTATGAAAGAATGTTAACATATTCATTGATAAAAACAATTAAATGTTTTCACTGCTATAGCTAGATAAATAGCTAGAGAGTAAGGTGGTATGACTGCAGCTATGAAAAGGACGGAGAGGGGGCTATAAAATCATGAAATATAATAACATAATTAACTTTAAGCCCATAAATAACAAAATAAATACTTTGTACTAGCATTACATTTAAATAATAGTTTATTAATAACATAAATACATTTTTAATGAAAAGAAAAGAGAAAATAGGAAAAAATACATAAAAATTTAAATAATTGCAATCAGCACGATATGTTCCATCTCAACCGTAAATCATACACAAGTACCATACTTTTCAGTGGAAATCATTAATCAATCAGTAAATAAAACTGCTTCCTACAACCATTAGACAAACACGTGCGATGCGCGCACGCATTGCGTTTGTAATTCACGTTAAGAGGACGCAAGAAACTTATGAATAATTTCAATTTTAATATACAACAGACTGGCCCGTTTTTAAATTAAATTATCTTCCTCAACTGCCTCTAATATTTATTAAATTGCAAAATATGTCCAGGAATTTTTGAGTTAATTCATTACTGAAAAAAAAATCCATGTAAACATAAAACAACTTTATGAAGTCATTTTCTTAAAATCTCTCTGCTATTATCGTTGATTGGTACAAATATTGATTCCCTCAGATTTCGTGGTCAAATCGTTTAATACAGCATAAATAAATAAACAGAATATTTCTTAGTAATGTGAATTAAAATAATAAGAGCAAAAATTAGCACATTGTCTCTTAAAATACGTTTGTTTATTTATAGGTGGGTACTATTATTATCAACAATTTTATTATTACAACGATTTTATTATTTGTTGTTACATTGGATTGGCTCCGAAACTTTAGGACGAATTTAAAAAATTGACAATCTTCAATTTATACGGGCGAAAACGTAAGAAAACGAAAACATTAATATTTTATATGCAGGACATTGTAATACATATATGAGGTGGCCAAGGTCTGACACGACACGAGCTCCTAAGATTAACGAGTACAAACAAACAAACTCTTCAGCTTTATTATTAGTATAAGATATATAATCACCAAATGATAAATTAAATATTACAGTTACAATATTCCTACATGTTGACTTTTGAGGATATGTTTTAATTATACTCGTATAGATAAAATCATTAAACGATCTAAAATATCGCTTGTATGTAAAAGGAATAAGTTTCGCCGAAGAAAGTTAATGCTGTAAACATAGATATGTCTGACAATCAGAACGTCAACTGTCATCAATTGACGATAAAATGAATAGCAAAAAATAATTCTACAGTCATTACATTGCTATTACACGAACACAAAGATTTAAAACAAATTACTTTGAGAAATCGCGACTTTGTCACTACAAAATCATATTTTTGATGGGTAATGCCTAATGGTGAAGCAATAACATGTATTGTAGCGAAACAAAACTGATAAATTGATAGATAAAAGCTTTTTGTAACTTCTATGCTGCATCACTCTGCCTTTTCTATGTTATTCGCATTATTAAGAAGCCGTACGGTGAACGATACTATTCGCTGTGTGTACATTTTTGTAATTTAGAAAATCATACAATATCAATAAACTTTTTAACAGTTAGTCAAATCTATTGTCATTTTAAGTTGTAAGTAAACACCATACAGAAGCTGATTTGATGACCTACCAATAACAATTAATAGAGTTATCATAAAAATCTATTGTAAATAATTTCAAATGAAAAAATAAATAAAAATACGGTCTGTTCGTCTGGGCTTTACATTAATGTATTCCTAATAGTAAAAAAAATGGGAAATATTAAAATTAAAAAGTCGTTTGGATTAGTTTTCGACCAGCGGCTTCACACGCATAACCCCTAGAGAACTGTTGATTTGGATATCAATTCATATCATGGCATGGATATATTACAATGGACAATTCCACAATTGGTGTGAATTTCGTAACAGGCTTCACCAGATGATTTATAATTTTTAATATATTTATTTATACATTTCAATAATATTCTATATATTATTATGTATGTTTTTTATTAGTACGTAAGATATAACTCTCCGATTGCCTCGTCGAAATTGTTTAATGGTATTGAGTCCACCGTTTGTAGCTCTTAAAATCTTTAACTTGATAATACTTGTAATTAAACTTATTTAATTGAAATAAACGTATTTATTATTAAAAAAACTTAAGTAACACTTTATAATTTGAATTGTAAAACCAGAATTCAATAAAAAACTAGTTGTTATTCACCAAGCTTTAACTTTAAAGCACGTACTGGAATTTAGGATGCTTTCACTTGAAAACTGTTTATTCTGAAAACTCAAAGAAGTAGAAGGTCGCTAAGCTTAACCCCATTGAATTCCATATTACACGCTCGCCTCTAAAGTTTTGTCAAAAAAATATATGAAATCTACAGATTCAAATATTTTATATTCTTTAACAATTTATTACTATTATGTAGACTAGAAATACAGTTTTTTTTATAAACTATTTATTTGTCAGAAACCAAAATAAAAAAGAATTACCTTTAAGGAATCTTCTCAACTGCTGCAAATGTTATCTGTAAAGAAAAATAGTCAATTATATTAAATTTTCAAGATGAATAAGCAAATAAATATTATTATTCCTTTCTCTATAATCTTGAAACTTTAAAGAAAAAAGCAAAGAGAAGTTATTAAACAACATAATAACAGCAATCGAATCCAACACCTAGGGCACGACCGTTTTAACTCGCTCGTCTTGGCTCTAACCATAGAATATGACATATCAGCGATTTGATGTATTTCCTATTTCCTTTTATTTTACTACTTTGCCATGGAATTGCAAACTCTCTATCGCCATCTTTCATTCATTTCATTTTCATTTTACATGTAAAAATTTATTTATTTACTTGACATTGGCAGAATTGTGCGAAATGCGCAGATAAGCCATTAATTAAAAAAGAAGAAGAAGTACTTTGACATGTCTTTTATTGGATAAACGATTAACTTGGCAACACTGCTGTCGAACCCGCAATGATCGTTCTATATCATTTGTTAGTCGATATTAAGGCAAGATTATACGAAACCAATTTTATTCTAAGGCTATGATAATGTTTACAGATAAATATCATTTTAAGAAAATTAAAGATATGATCGATTGCTTACTGAAAACAGAGACATAACTTTCAATAATCGGCTCGATTGAAAAACAATTGTAGAGATGACTCTAAATAGGTTTTTTGGGTAAATTTTACGACTAATATATTTCGTATTAACCATATAAAAAAGTTTTGATATAATCTAAAATATACAAAAGCTTTTTTTATTGAAGGTATTTAAAAATGTATGAAATCAAGCGAGCGCGTCTTTATTCTCGATAAGTATTTATTTGTGTATTTGTATGGAAACGTAAGCGGAGGTACATACAATAGAGCTCAACTTCATCTTAAAGCAATATAATGAAAATAGCTACTCGCTAATCGCTAGACATGGCTAGAGATTTAAGCGATCGCACCCCAGAACATTAAAATATCCTTCATTCAAATAATCTTATCGTAAGCACTTTTCAATCGTCCAAATATGTTTTGCTGTCACTACTTCAGACTTCTTACCAGTCAGTCACTCGATCAAGGAGCATGACTTAATTAGATCCACTATGAAAAGCAATAAAATGAAACAAAATATAGCTACTCGCTAATCGCTAGTCATGGCTAGACATTTAAGCGATCGCACCCCAGAACATTAAAATATCCTTCATTCAAATAATCTTATCGTAAGCACTTTTCAATCGTCCAAATATGTTTTGCTGTCACTACTTCAGACTTCTTACCAGTCAGTCACTCGATCAAGGAGCATGACTTAATTAGATCCACTATGAAAAGCAATAAAATGAAACAAAATATAGCTACTCGCTAATCGCTAGTCATGGCTAGACATTTAAGCGATCGCACCCCAGAACATTAAAATATCCTTCATTCAAATAATCTTATCGTAAGCACTTTTCAATCGTCCAAATATGTTTTGCTGTCACTACTTGAGACTTCCTACCAGTCAGTCACTCGATCAAGGAGCATGACTTAATTAGATCCACTATGAAAGTTAACAATAATCACATTATACATGATCATGCTCGTGAACTTAGTGATTTCTTAAGTACGTGATGATTCTCAGTGTAGACTTTTTATATTATTCGATGCCGTAAAGTGTAACTTATAAGGTCGTAATTTCAATGCAATGAGTTTAAGTGAAGAAAGCCACGCGCGACACAGCTTGTCAGGTGAAATGGCCGAGCTTGAGCGTGACACATTACACGCGTTCAGACGAAAACGGATGTGGTTTTACTCAGAGGTCATGATGTTTATGACTTTACATTTTAAATAAAAAACTAATACTACATATTATGTTTGATTAATTTTGTATTCACAGTGCTATATCTGCAAAAAATGCTTACATACTCGTATATGCTCCATGCATTCATTCATTAATTCATCAGATTACAATTCGTATATTTCGTAATAGATAGATAATTCATTTATTCAAAATGCAACACACAACTAATTCATACAGAGAATAAAAAAATAAGTCACCCCAGCTGAGACGAGCAGGATCAAAATCAAAGAAAAGAAGTGTAAATCGAAAGAACAAACATAATATAGCTCAGAAGCATGTCAGAAATAAATGTAGTCAATGTTATAATAATGACAGAAAGTAAATAATATGTATATATAATTAATAAATAATACAGAGTAATTAGCTTTTAAACACTAGTTTAATAGTGTAAGCTAGTGTTTAAAAATTGGTTATTACGTCATCAACAAAATGAAAGCAGGGTAAAAATATCCTGTACATTGAGATATTACTGTATCTATACTAATATTAAAGAGGAAAGAGTTTATTGTTTGTTGGTTTGCTTATTTGCATCGAAAGACCGATTTTAAAAATACTATACACGGATGCATAGGCTATAATTTATCCGGACGCAGTCGTGAAAAAATAGCTACTATGTAATAAAAAATAAAATTCATATACATAGTTGTCAAGCTTGAATAGATAATAAACTATTAAACTTTCATGAAACCTTATATAATTAATATTAATTATGTTACACGGAATTAATTTAAAATACGGATGCTACGGTAAATAAGTGTTATTATTAGATATTTCATTATTGAAATTCTATCAATTTTGCATCTAAAATTAGTTATAATAAATGTAAATTTTATGTTTTAATTTGTTATCAATGTGAATTTTAATAACCATGCTAATTTATTTTTAAGAGCAATTAATCGCTTTCTATTATAAATTAATAAACGTGCATACGTGCTAATAACTGCAATATATATTTAGGTCAAGAAAAAGTCTTATCGCATGTATTATGTTATTATACTTGTAAAACTTTTTTTTTTCACTAGTCCATATATATATAAACTGATGAACTAGTTTTATCGTACAGGTTTTAATAACATTAAAAAGAAAAGATAAACATAGAAACAATCGATTTAATGGTTCCAGTCAATATATATTTCTTTACTTTTCAGTCCAAATTATTGAATCTAATGAAAATGCTTTAAATTTAAAAGTTTACTAAAAAAAACACGAAACGCGAGTCGCGGGAATTATTATAAACCATATTATTATTTTATGGTTTTTAGGACTATATTGGGACTATATTAGGACTATATATTCGTATTTTTTATGTCACTGTATTATTGTTATGTTGTGTTGCTGTTCGTGTTTTTTTTTTCACCGGATCGGTTCCAGCGGAAGATCAGCCCTGATCACAAGATCAGCATATGCTGAGCTGGAACCGTTTTGGGACAGATTTAGTTACCTATGTAATTGTGTTGCTTCTGTATTTTGTCTTTTTTTTATTTGGGATTCTCTATTAAAACATCCTGAAATCGTAAGATTTTTGGAGTGATTCAAAATTGGTGATCAAAAGTGGATCGCGTACGATAAGAACGTGCGAACTTATGTGGTAAATGTCGGTCAGTCTTTACAGACTATGGCAAAGCCCGAGTTAATTCGCAATTAAAAGATAGCATTTGTGGTAGGATTGGAAGGGCATTGTTGATTATGAACATTAAGCGTTAGGCAAAACCATCGAGTGGGATCTCTACCACCCACAACTGTAGGGATTAAAGAAGAGTTTGGAATAGACTAAATAAATATTAGTATTGTTCGTGGTCTTGTCAACATCCAAACCCGGGACACCATAGAATCAAACTAGAAATCTCATAGATGGTGACACCTTGAAATCAGTATGCGAACTACTCGGCTACGGAGGTCGAAAGAGTAAGGGGTAATAAGTCGAAAGAGCAAAAGAGAGCTACTCAGCAAAAATAATGAGTGATTGACAAGGACCAATGAGGTGTTCAGTTCATCCTCCTTTAATAGCCCTTACCAAGTTCTAATGAATGACAAATAGGTATTGGTAATGTCGCTATAAGCTAATGACCATTTTAATGAACGTTTGTGCAACTAGCTGTTAGATTCCTATCTGTTTTGGTATTTTCAGAACTCTATAGTCAGTGTCTGATTACCATTAAGAGTTTCCACAACTACTCGTCGCGAATTTTCACTTTTAAAACGTTTATTGATTACAGTCCACAGGAAAATGACTTTCTAGTCAGTGGAAATGTCGATTTCTAAATGACTTCTCTGATTCTCCTATAAAGTAAAATTAACACTGGTCGAATCTATTACTGGTCCTTTTCAGCTGAAATCTTAAACTTACGAAATGTAGTCTTTCGTCTTTCAAAAGCGCTTGTTAATAACCTAAACTGAATGAATGATATTCAGTTTTGAAATGTTCTACGGTAAGCATAACGGTTACTAATTAAAATACCGTCACCAACGATTCGATCTCTATCGAACGATAGTTACCTCAGATTTCGAATCGCCGATTTGAAACTGTCTAGTGCAAAGAGAACCGCTGCAAATGTCCTAGATTCTACATTCTAAATACCTTACTACTTAAGAATGTGTTTATTCGTTAGTCTGTTAAGGCTATAGTTTAAGTCCTATTTATTTAGCTTTAGAATTCAATATGTGTAGTATTATATGTTAGTCGTGGGTTGTATAGGAATTAGAATCGTTTGGTGCTAGGTCTGGGCCTAATTATGTAATTTTAAAATCCACTGGAATCGCTTTTAATTCGACATTTGAAAAATATTCGCGAACTTCACGAGATACATGACAGCAATGTTTTTGAATGAACAATATCGTTGATCGAAACTGTCTTAGTCTGGTCTAAGGCAAGAGTTAGACGAAAATATTTTTTTTATATGTTTCTTGATCATTGAAATGATCATTCGTCCCAAAAGTGATTATGACTTCAAACGTTACACAATTCCATAAATATTTTCAAAGATTTTGACAATTTGGTCATTGGGCATTCTATTGGAGCGCCATAATGTTGCTTTTTCTTTTCCTCAATAAGAAAATAATGGTCCATCAAAGAATATTGGACTGTAGAAGTTTAGCACGTCGCTCCTCTCATTTTTCATATCTTCTGTCCTATAGACGCTACGCACAATGTATACACCGAAAACTGGACACAAATATTTAGCCAGACACGACAGAAAATAATAACCTCTTATCACTCACTTATGCATACTTTTGTCTTTGCTTGAACCGTAGACAGTTTCATAATTCAACTTCAAAATTTACCCTTGAAATTTCTAAATTTTGTATATTTTTACTTTAGAAGTAGTAAAGCTTTAAGGGTCTATGAATAACAATTTATGTAATCGTAACCCAAAACACATAATTCATTAGACTAGGAAAATAAAACGCAACGCATATTTTCTCCGAGTGTTACGGAAAGTATTACGTGGAGTATCGTCACGCACCGATGTTTTACGTAGAAACATTGTAATACAATTGTTGTGATTGTCTTACGCTGCAGGGGTCGGTGGTCGTGAGCCGCTCAGCCGCCGCTGGTCACGTTTATGACAACTCGTGATGACTACCTACCATAATAATAGGGCTGTTAACAGGACCCGATTTGGAAATTATGCTGCTCCGATAAAAATAAATTTCACAATAACCATATTGAATGTGCCACCCTCTTTTTCGTTGCTCTACCTCCTCTCGTTTTTCTTGGATCAGGCCCTGGCTGTGAGAAATGTTTCTTTTTTTAATGTGGGACCGTGTGTATGGGCCCTACAGTGTACCGTCTCCTAGGGGATAGGAACTAGGAAGTCACAAGCTAATTTGCCGGTATATTCAACATCAGGATTGTAAGGTTCCTCCAAGTTAAGATTAGCCAAGCTATTCTGTTATAAGCAGCCTCGAATTCGACGTTGAACACAGTGCTATGCAATAAATTGTGATAAAACAGCCCTGTATGTTAACCTACCATGTTTATTGTTTGAAGCTCACGATGTGATCATGACTCTTCAATGAACAGATTTATTTAAAATGCGTGAAATATTTTTGTAAGAGCTTTAATTTATTATTTGACTTAAAAGAATCACTGAATCCCCTTCAATTAAAAATTATGTTATTCCTGATTATAAAAAATAAATATGTACTTAAAATACCTGATAGAATTCTCCATTAAAAAGTTTTGTGGTAACAGCACTTTATATTAGGCAGAGTCCAAATTAGCTGCAAATAAAAAAAAATCTATAGCTACGATCGCATGAACGCAAGGCGATGCGATTTCGTCGGACGACGAGATAAAACAAACAAATCTCTATAGTAAGAAGTTATCGTGAGAACGCGATAAATGCTTATAACAATCGTAGAATGGATTTGTTGTGTTCATATATAATTAAAGCGTAGAGATTTCTTTTAATAACGAATTTCTAGTCCAAACTACACAGCCCGACCAATCGGCGTAGTCAGAAACCTATCTTTTTGTATTTTAAGGAAAGTAAGATAGGTTCTTTCCGTATAAACTCGTCCCACTGTCACATCCATAGTAGAGATTAAAGCATTAAAAATAATAAAAAATACTCTTCATCACGCGATTACTTCAAGCAACAGGCGAGGGTTATAATTTTTATCGCACGACGAAATCAAATCGTACACTCACATAATCGTCGCCCTCCTAGACCATTTGTGATCACACAAGTTTCGCCACTCATTCACTAACGAATCTCTCAAAAGACTTGACGACTAGTGATTAATTAAACGAGCTAATGTAGGTCAAGAGTACAAACTCAGCTTATAGGTTTGTGCAAGCGAGTTGCAGCGGTGCAATTCGTGATCACTATCTATTTTTACGAGTAGCTGCCGTACGATTCTTATCTTTAGAATAATTTCATACATTAACCACCTACAGAATGCGGCGTGTGAAATACTTAGTACGTGTATTGCTAAAAATATTTATATTTACACAATTAACACATAGCATGTGTTAATATTAAACTAATTATACTTAAAACATTTCAATCACTATACGAAAAAAGAATGAAATACAAACAATGATTTAAACAGTTAAGCTTTTTCACTTATCGGAACTCATTTATTTGAATACCTCTTTGAAGGCCTTCCGTATTAAATTCGTCGCTCAGATTTTTTAAATTCTTTTTTTATTCGAAAGCTTATGGGCTTAAGGTAATCCTACATAAATATCGACATTATATTAGTATTAGGTGTTGATTTTATAACAAAATACCTTATTGACAGCGTTTTGGAACTAACGAAAACACTTACGACGACGATTTTGTGTAGGTTCTCAATATTAACTGCCCGATTTCAAAGAATTTTCATGAATATTATAAAACGGCTTTAAGATGAGTATTATTTAAAGCTTTTTGAAATAGAATTTACTTATTTTTAATAGAAAATGCTTAAAAAATCCACGTTGACCCGAGGTACTAATATTTTCTAATATAGCATTATGAATGCTAAATTAATATAACGATTAGAACAAATTTTCATATTAATCGAAAGTTTACAATATTTGTAAAAATATTTCTTACGGCTGTTTGTATGGATTGCCTGAACATGAAAACACGCTGAAAACACGCTGTTAAGTAGCGAAAAAGAAAAAAGTGCTTGAAAAATTTGGCAGTCCTGTAAGGTCCTGGGTAGCTCAGTGGTTACAGCAGTCGCCTGGATTGCGGTAGGTCGTGGATTTTTTTACATTTTCATTAAGAATATTTGCCAATATAGCATTGTGACCGCAAAATTGCAATAGAATTATATTGCCTTAAATATCATTTTATACTTTCGTACTGATTCAGTAAAGTGATGTAGCATGATAAGAAATTAACCGTGATTGTAACGAACTGAAATACAACCAACGTCATCGCCTTGTATCGCATTTTTTGCTTATTTAATGTACGGTCAGGGGGCCAATTCTATTAAATAAATTTTGTTTAAATCCAATTCCAGTTATATTTTAGCTGGAATTGTATCGTATGTTACTTAGTAGAATAGAAAAAACATTAAAAACTGTAATTTCGTTCGGTTTCGACCCGTTTTCGATTCGATTTAAACAAAACTTATTTAGTAGAATTGGCCCCCTGGTCTGTGCAACTGCTAGTAGTCCAGTGCCATAGAAATTTTTACAAAACTATGAAAAATCCGCTGCATACCGTGCATTCGTTGCATACATGCAGACACAGAAAAATAGAAACGTTAAAATATAGAAACAGTGGACGATTATACTACACTATACATCTCATTAAGTAGGAATCTATCGCTTCCACTCAAAATATTTTCGTGAGCTGTGAACTGATAAATTGATAATACTAATCTTAATTGAATAACTCATGTTTGGCCAGCAATATCGCAATTAATCTTCGAGAAGATTGCGTAAGAGAGAAAAGAACCCATCACCCGGGAGTGCAACTATTAAGAATAAATATATTTAAATATAAATATAAATATTTAACAACATCACATGCATTGCTCAGATTCCAAGATAAGTAGCTAAAGCCCCCGTATTATGGAGTATCTGAGACAACGAAGGTATCATAACACCCAGACCCAAGTCAATATAGAAAAGTTCATTTTTCTACATTGACCCGACCGAGAATCGAACCCGGGACCTCAGAGATGGCGACACCTTGAAACCGGCGTGCGAACCACACGGCTACGGAGGTCGTTTGTTTTAAACAACATATAGTTGAACGTTTTAGACTTTATTAATATTATACGTGGTATCGTTATCGCTTTTACTGTGTGCTAATACATAATTATTAAAACATTTAAAGATTATTATTTTCATTTTTTTTATCACTCGTTTAATGCTTTTGTTACAAGTTTTATTACCAAGAAAGTTATCGACAAAACACAATATTGAATCTAATATAAGAAGTTACGTTACGCTTATTTATATAAGCTTAGTTACAACAGCCTTATGAGCCGAAGCCAACTAGTAGTTAACACAACAAAATTTATGGAATGACATAATGTCAAAAGTGTGATAATGGTGTCTAGTTTAAGAAAGATGGCATAACCACCTTGACCGGTGGTAACCCCGCATTAGCGTGAAAAGAGACTGAGAATGATAGCCATCT
Organism: Diatraea saccharalis; assembly: GCA_918026875.4. Classification (NCBI taxonomy): domain Eukaryota; kingdom Metazoa; phylum Arthropoda; class Insecta; order Lepidoptera; family Crambidae; genus Diatraea; species Diatraea saccharalis. The sequence goes on along the minus strand of OU893344.1, from coordinate 3,870,128 downwards.
TATTCCCACGTGAGTTTTATAACAACATTATTTACCGCTAAATATTAACATTATAAGTGAACCGTTTGCCACTAACGGGAGAACAGCTCCCGTTCTAGATGCTATATTTTTTTTTAATTTATTCATAAGTTTTAAACAATTTGCTGTGGATTGTCCTAATGACAATACGTCTATTAATGTAACACTGTCAGGGAACTGAGCTTACTCAAGAATCTAATCAAAATTCAAACAATAAAATATTAAAAAATATCACATACATTGCTCAGATTCTGCTTTATTAACTGCTTTTCTATATATTTTTATAAAGTGTAGCTAATAGTATTCGATACATTACTTTCTCAATATTATATATAATATAGTGTAATATGGCAACAATTATAATAAGTATGTAAAAATAGACTTTTATAATATTGCGGTGACTCATAAGAACTTAGAGAGAACGGATCCAAATATCTCTTATTGATGAAACAGATCCAACTCTTTATTTTAATTACTCAAAACTCATAAGAAGATCTCATAAATCGTTTTCATAGCGTCGAACATTCATCGAGTAACCCTAATAGTAATAAATACTGCAACCGAGTGACACAGAAAAAGTAGCACCTTTTGTCTATGGTCCCGACCTCGTGGGAATCACATGATGTCAATTTGTATGTTGTTACTCAACAAAACAAATGATTCAATTAATCCGCGATAGTTATCTGTAATCAATTTTAATTAGTAAGTAAACGAATAAACAATTCTAGTTCGGAAGTCTACATTTTATGGTTGATTAATGACGCGTAACAAACAAGATTAAAGTTATACCTATTCATCGATACTTAAACCTGTATCTACAATCGAGAAAAATAATTACTGGAGAATATAATATAACTTAAGCAGATATTTTTACCAAATAAATAATGATTTTAAGTAAAAACTGTTTATACTTAGTTGGAATACTGTTATTATTAGCTAAAAATAGTTCTTACTTCATTCAATTGTCTATTTGTTAAAAATATATGCTTAAGTTATGAAATTTTCTCGAATAATTACTTCCCTCGACTGCAGATACTAATGTTAGATTTTTTGATTAAATCCTTATTATTTATTGTAAATTAAAAATAACAATAATTTATTTTGACTACAAAACGTTTTTAAATATATAACTGCTTAGTTTCTAAAACCAGAGACAAGAAAAATTCTAACAATCACAAAACTAATGTTTGTTTTTTACATTTCGATTCCCAGCTGTTTAAATTTATTAGTCTAAATGGAAAAAAAAGAAACAAGAACCAAATCTATGCTGGCCACATTTTGTTCTACTTTCGGAGCGTCTATGACGGTTAAAAAAAAACAAATTCGCCTCGCGCAACGGAAATATGAAAAGGTTAACATTAACCCGTTAGGTTGCGGTAAGAGTACGATCGCGCTAAGCTTACTAGACTTTTTAACAATGACTTTGTCCACAACTGGAGATATTAACCCGTTTCTCAAATTAGCTTGTTTGTTTTATGACCGGTTTTTTTAACATTAAGAGCCATAAGAAGGAAATAAAAGTCATATTGACAATTATAAGGATTGCTATATAATTTCATTTTGCACATAAATACTTTTTACTCATGATGAAATGGGTCTTTATATACTCGCCATGTTCAACTGAGACGTGAGTCCACTGACACCATTCTGAAGTGTTGTGGTTGCTTTAATAGGTAATAGGGATGTTGTCTGGATAAAGAAAAAGACATTCTATTTAGTCATACATATCTGACTGACAGACGGAGAATGATAATACGTATTTATTTTCGTTTCAATTTAACAAGAAATAGCTTAGATAATAGGCATTAAAGTTCAGGAGTAGAGGCACGCTACGTCACAGCTAAATAGAAATTTTACTAAGGTGTGATGTCATGTAGTCATTTTACAAGAAATTAAAAAATACGTCACAGACAAACTAAAGTGTGTGCGTAAATTGTAAATATAAAAATGAATAATATCAATTACATAGAAAACTACAACAAAATCTAGCTCTCGTATAATGGAGTAAGTAAGTAGTCTGAATTAACAAAGGTGTGGTACACTCAGACCCGAAATAAAATAACATATCAAAGTACACTGCTCAATACTTTTCTGTTATATGTACAATAATAATTATTGTAAACGGTCAAGCTACATGTTTTATTATAAGTGTAGAGTTTGTAAAGTTAAGGCTTATATAGTTAGGGCATGTAAAGTAAAATCTGAAAACTTCTTAACGGTACGAGTCATATAATGTCGTCTTGGCAACATTTTACATGAAATGTTTTTGGTCAAAAGTTTATATTTAATTATTATCATTATTTTTTAGTAATTTGATTCATATAGGTAAACATTTTTAGTTAAAACTTTATTATATGCGCTCAAATATTTATTAGGTAGTAGCTTAGCTAATGTTGTATAAAAAAGACTTGCATATAAAAATACATAAAAAATATTTTGTTAGACAAAGAAAAAAGCTTTCTAAATCAGTTCCCATAGAATCGTCAGCTGGCAGTATATTCTGCGACCCTCGAACTCATCAGCAGTTAACCAACCGTTGAGGTCATTTACACGAACGATTGGTCACGGCTACCACCAGTAAACTAGCGAAAATATTACCACATCGGTTTACAATTTAAAATTAATAACGAAAATACTGTAAGACTATTCAAAAATACACCGCAGAAAATTGATTCAGTTGGCAGAATATAATCCGTAAAAATACTACATAAAAATCACGACGTTCAGTATTGAAGATTTCGATGCAAAGATGAGGATTACGACATAGTTAATATAATAAGCCAATAACGAACGGGGTTATTTATTTACGTATATGGATGACCAATAGCTGAAATTACAAAAATAACAAATCTTGACATAAAATAAACAGCCATTACAGATTTGCTGTTGCGATGTTATGAAACTCCGCGTCGAACGAGAGCATTAGTGTTTCAATCAAACCAAACCTTTTAGAGTAGGTTTCATTGACAGTGTTGTGTTGACGCTGTATTTAAAAAAAAGCAGCAAAGCGGTCCTAACAAAATAGTTTAGTACCCAAAATTGAAAAATTTGCGATTAAACAGCCTAATATCTAGATACGTATATTATTAATTTTTATTGATAGGCGCTTACTCAAAAATATTTAAAAATGGAACAATTATTATAGTATCATAAGAATATCGTGTTTTGTTTAATTGAATTCGATTTATGAAAACAACGCATATCTAAATTCTTCCTTATTTGTTAGAGAGAAGTTCCCTTGAACAGCTTTTGCCAGTAATTTGTTTACCTTCATCAAATGAGTTTTTTACGGAAGAACATTCCACAGGTTCATGAAGGCGATTAGATTAACAGTGAACAGTTTGAAAGTGATGTTGATGCGAAGGCTATTTTCATTAAAATATTCACAACATTTGGTTATGTTTCACGGTTGAAGATCTCTTATAGATCCAAAATAAAAAATAAATAAAATACTTTAATATGTAAAGTGACAAGTACGAATGAACGTGACATCTGAGCTATTATTCTACATATTTGTCCTCGGTAGAAACTTCGGAGAATTCCGAATTGTTCTTGTAATTTTATTAAAATCACATCCGTGAAGATTATCTGTGCATCAGAGGCAGTGTCAGGTCCTTCCTCCGTTGCATCATAAATTATTGAAAAATACATTTCTTTGGAATCGCATTAGCATTTGGAAAATAGCAGAAATTTCTTTTTTTCGAGTAATAGAATTCCTTCCTTCAATAGGCAATAGGCCTTCCTTCAATAGGCCTTCAAGTGTCATGTTAATTCGTACGAGTAGTAATAAATTGAATATAAAATATCTACAGGAAATTATGTCATCTTGATTCTAACTGTCAAATCACGATATTATATTAAGTAATATTTTAACACGCCAACTTATCTTGCAAGACATTAAGCAAATTCTTGTTATTTATATTTAGCAGATTCTTGTTCGATTATACAAATATATTTACGGATTTTACAGTTATAGTAATGGGCTTGTTTACTTTAAAGCAAAATAGAGGTGTCTCTATTTTCTACACTTTGAAACGTTTGCTCCAAACCTAGTTTCAATGAAATTCTACCTGTTGTAAGAAAAAATTATAATTATTAATTTACTTAACAGTAAGCAGTCAACAAATTTTTTGGTTTTCGCTTTTCTCTTAAATTCCAATTTAAAGTAACATAAACTATTTTTTATCATGTCGATTAATTCGATGTCATAATTACGTATCAAGTACTAACGGAAATATGTTGAATCGCCATCTTGCGTTTATTTTGGTAGTTTTTTTTAAATTAAAAATCAACAATCTCAAGTGACAAACGCAAAACATGAATAATTTATATTCGCTTTTAAAAAGAAACATAACTGCTTAAATCCAATTATGTAATCGTGACAGTTAGAAGTACCATGGTGCACGCGTGCCCATCATCAAACACCATGTAATCCAGTTATAACAGTATCGACATGGGTTACAGCGCCCTAGTTTCATATACCCGCTGACCGCTCACTTGCAACAAATAACCATTACTTACACAAAACTGTTTGGAACCGATGTTTGATACCATATAACCGTTTAACGTTTAAAAATTATTATTATTATTATAGTATAATTAAATTCTTTCAAAGCAGTCGACATATTTTAATCACCGGTTCTAGATTTGTTCCTAGATTCAAATTCTTTCTGTCCTTGACATTATTGTTTATCTATGGTAAAACCAATAATAACGTATTCCACCTATTTTAATGCAAAAGTTTACTGGACCGTCTTACCAAAGAAGTTTATATTTAAAAATATTTAAATTTATTGGTTTTTCCATGTTCAAATGTCGTTCGAACTAATTTATTTTTTGATATTGAAGCAAAGGATAAGCCTTTGCTTTTGTTGTTACAAAAAGAATTTTGTTAAAAAATCATTTCTGAAAGAACTTAACAACTATTTTTACGAAAGAATTAAAATCACGATTGTATTTTACTAACTCGATTTGCTTTAAAGATAGGGATTTTGAAAAAGAGGGATTTCAGTCCCCTTTTAATATAAATTCGTACTGCATATATTTTTTTTTCTGTTCCCAAGTTTAAGCAAAGGCATTCGAAATTATGAGTCAAAACCTTATCTTTAATACAATGTGTATTCTGAAGTCATCCGATCGTCATCGAAGTTCGAAAGTCGAAAGGGGAACATCGCTGCGCTTCACCAGGCACACTATACAACCACAGAACACAGGTGAGAGCAAAATAACCTTGATACGGCCGAAGAAAGCGCTCGGAACTACGAGATGCCAATTAAACGGAATACGAATGTTGTTGGAGAAATCACGGAACAAACCTGAACGTGATTCGTATTTTAAATTTGAAAAATCTCATCAAATGACCTTACGTCTTTCTGTGTTCTGTGACAATGAGCAATATCAAACGGAGAAAAAGAGAATATAAATGAATATCTAGGGGGGTTATTCTAACCTAAATAAAGTACAAAAATATATTAATCGAACAATTGTCGTTTCGTTTTTTGTACAATTTTATAATCATGATATCAGGAACTTTGTATTCTTCATCATTTGTTTTTTGCTTCATCGTTGCGCTAACTAAAAGTAGAGTCTTTATCAAAGACAACAAATAAATTTTTTACTTATTATTTATAAAATGTAAAAGCGTATCTTACGCAAAAACAATTTACTGAAATTTGTTTTTGCAAAGAAATCATATTTATAAAGACCGGGTTAGTTGTATGAAATGGATATAAATAATTATTGGTTTGAGTCATAATTGAATGGTCGTGCAAATATTTTCTTGCTTATTCTAGCGCTGAATGAATCTCTCGACCGCCTTGACATTAGCCGCTTTTTGTTAATATAACTTCCTGCTGAGTTATTCACAGCTTATGTCATTCAATATTGAAACGTTATAATCCGTTCCTTATTTACAACATTGCTGGCTTAATAAAAACGGTAATGTAATAGCATTATAACTGTAACAGCTTGAATGGGGACATCAATTGTGATTGGGCACTTACCCAAGGAAAGTAGGTAATATTTTAAATAAAATCTGGAAAATATGTATATAAAAATATCAAACGGTTAAATGTATTTTGTATAGTAATACAGGTGTATAAAGTATTGGATGTGTGTTTTTATTTCAACGAAACATGTGGAATTCAAATGCAGTTGTTAAAATGAGATAAACCTATAATGCATGTGGAACGTTAGCAATACTTTTCGTGACTCATGCATGAACAAAAAAAATGTTCTTTTTTAAGTTATATCCCAATGCTTGGTTTTTTACGTCAATTTATTATAATTATCGTCAATTATGTTAGGTATACGGATCAACTCAACGGATTATTTTAAGTCAACAGCAATTATTTATGATTTACCAAAGTGAGTTATTATAACATACGTATACATACATTACAATGCTACACTGAAGAATATTCTTAGCGAAAAAATATTAAAAAATACCAGGAACAAATTGGTATAAATAAATTGGTAAGTATACTACGATATTCTGCCGTTTATATCAAGCAAATAAATAGGTGATTTGAATTCTTTTTTCACGTTTAAACTATTAGCAGGGACTTTTTATAGTCTTGATAATACAGGTATCTATCTATATGAGAATTAGATATGCCAGTTGGCCATCAAACGATCTAATGTTCGCGTGATGCCAATAACAGTAAATTATCATATCTGATACATTATGGTCTCGTCTTAAAGTAGTTGATAGATCGAAACCATACATTAAAGCTGTATGGGCGGTCGTTGGACATTTCATAAAAACAAGTTCTATTCAGCAATGCGTGCCGAAGCTTAGCCATGTAAATCTGAAAAATATTTCTTTCTTGTGTCGATATCTTAAATGCCAATGAGACGTGTGATTGTATTGTATAGAATTTGGAATGTTTTTAGTTAAAGAATAGCAAACCATCACAATAAATATTGCAAATACTCGCATTATCTATAAATATATCAACAGAAGAAAATAAAAAATGAATAAAATACCATCTCATTTTAAACGTAACTTTGTATTTTTTTGCGGAAAATATAATAAAACATGATGTAATTATTTATCTATGTTATAATTATTTTAATTGCAGTTTGTTTGGTACTATTTCTTCTTTTTTTCATAATGAATTTGATTTTATTTGCTTAATTGACATCATTTAAATTGCGTTGTAAACTTGATAATTAAATAGAAAACCCGTTAAACATTTATGTGCCATCCCGTTTCAACAACTGCAATTGTATTGCATAATAGAGCTCACGATTGGACCCCTAGGGTGCAATCGCTTAACTCTCTAGCCACAGGGTACGACATTTTAGCGATCTTCTGACGATACAAAGTTTCATTTTACTACTTTAACATCTATAAATTATAAATAATGATGACTATGGATTTGAATTAAAAGTGTAACACTGGTAATAATTAGTCATTTATCCCAAATCTGTACACCAAAAGATATCTCGATGTAGTAAAATGAAACTAAACATCGACATAATATCACTAAGATGTCATATCCTATGACTAATGTTGTAACAGTGCGTCGTACCACCGACCGTTTAGTTCATCCTAGGTTTCCGTATACAAACTTTTTGTCTTTGATTTCCAACATCATTTCTTTTTATTATTCATCTTTCGTAATTTAAAATTTTGAATAATGAATATCACTTTATGAATGTCAGTTCGTAAAAAAATCATCTGCTGTGAACATGATAATGTAATCATAAAAATATAAATATAAAATTTTAATTAAGTTTTTATATTTAAAATAAGAAAAATGTTACCCTAAAAGTCGAACCCGTCACAGTGTTATGCTTACGGGCAGCCGCACCGCTTACGGGCACGCTTTATTTCCGAGTAGTTACGATTAGCTCATAATCAGAAGATCTAATTAAGAGATTTGCGGTTTATTTAAGTACCGTAAGAAATCAATAAATAATAAAAAAAATAATAATTAACGGTCGCTACGTGTGGTTAGCGACCCTGACTCAAAAATCCATGGTCATGGGCCATGGCTAAATCGACCCACTATATGAGCAATTGCTTTGTGTAGTATACTTTCTATTATTAGTGATGTATTCGGTGTAATCATCATCCTATCAATATCCCCGCTGCCAGGGCATAGGCCTTCCTCGTGGGTGGAATTGAATCGAATGGTGTAAGGAAAATTAGTTAATCGGAATACCATTCGAGTTTACAAGTGAAATTAAAGAGAGTATGCTGAATAACATTGATTACAAAATACGAATCCTAGATATTATAATGAAAATTTAATAAAACAAAGTGCTATATTCTATTAGGCTTAGTCAATTTTGATCAAATTTTATATGTATATTGATTAGGTATGAGAATAGGCTGTTGCTAGCTATTTTTTTACCTTTAAAGTAGTTCACCCCAAATTTATATGACAAAACAACGGGCCGATCAGCTAGTTGTCTAAATAAATCGAACTCCATACTAAAAGAAGAACACAATGCCTAAGTAATTATGTTAACGTTAATTTTTATTTTCAGAGAACCAATGTCTTATTATTAACCTATTGACTGGTTAATTGGCTTGGTTGGTTAATTTATCACCAGTCAATAAGCTCGGAAATAAAATAAATATATTGACGAAGAAAAAATATTTTAATTCGATATTTATTAGAAATCTATATGTCTATGTATTTTAATAAAACCAGTTTTGACCTCACTCTACAAAAGGTATATATATCAAAAGTAGTAGCGTGTTGGCAGGTTATAAAAGAGAGAAAATAAATCAATGTAGAAACTGTTAGCAGATTCCAATAAATAAAAAATAAACGTTCTAATATGACAGCCCTGATTGCAGCCTCGGTTCTAGCAACCGTTACTTATCTGATCTCGTGGAGCTTCGTCCGATGTTGAAATCGTGGTCCGAACGTTAGATAAGAATAACAGCTTATCTGGGACCACTACGCCAATTACGTGTTTCTCGAAGATTAGGCGATAGGTATAGCGAACTATACCATTTGAATGATTCTCTGTCTGTTCTTTTGTAACTAGAACCATCATTGTAAGCAGTAGTCATCTTGAAATCGTAATACCACAATAGCGTCTTTTCATACAAGGGCGAAATTGTTGCTTCAATTTACTATATCACATCGGTATGTGTAAATTATCCCAGAAACCCCCAGTGGTAACGTCATACTAGTGGTAATTGTATATTTTTCTACAAAATTACATAAGTGTATGCAAATTTTCATGTCATTGGTTTTACGATGACATGAAAATGAGCTACAGAAATCGTCCGCACCCCGCATGCGTGCCCCATCGACGACTGAAAATAAACCGTTACAATATTAATCCGCAGCAATTGACTCAAATCGTTTGACTTCACAAAATCTACAAAGCTATGGATCGTGGACACGATACAATTAAAGGGAATCACAAATTACACGTTCCCAAAATTTAATTGTTATAATTTCACGGGGCGATGCCACAGTTTGAAGCTTACCAAATCTTAAAAATATTAACTTAATTATTCTAGAACGACCAAAACTGCCGTTACTTCGAGGTAATTTTCAGTGATTCCATGAGCACCGCAAATGAGCGTATATAATAACCAATTTGATGTTTTCCCGCAACTTAGCCCTTGTATATATAATAGCCTATATAAACCACGTATGAAGCTTTCCGTAGGTGAAAGAATTTTTAAAATCGGTCCAGTATTTTCGGAGCCCTTCGGATACAAATAAACAATCAAATATTTTGATAATACATATAAGTATAAATAAATAACAACAGTAATAATACATTTTAGGGAATTATAATGTTGATTGAAAACTTTTTTCTTTATATTTTGTTTTGATTAAAGAACTTTGTGAAATGGTTTCTGGTTACTCAGTGGTTAAATCATCCTGTTTGCGATGGTTAGGCAGCATTCGTAGAGTCATTTGTTCACGCTCCTCCTTGCTTCCGAAAACATAATTAGGTCTATGTTAATGCAGTGGCGGACTAACACCGTCGGGGACCCGGGGCTGACAAATCCCCCCCCCCCCCACAAATTTTTCGGATTGCGGATCGTTCTTCTACTGAAGAAGTACGTATTTGTGAAATATCCCAAGAGCAATTCTCACACCAGTTATTCTCAAACAGAAAACAAATGCGTAAAAGTATCGTCAAACTAATTTTGCAAAGTATCCATATAAATAGTCTTTGAGAAAAGTCCCGACTCGGCGTAACTGGGTCCGGTGAATTTTCAAACATTTTTCTTTAAAGTAAATGACAATATTGCATTTTGATCATATTAAATTAATCATATTTAATCATTGCGCTAATTTTCCTTACATGCACTTTTGCAGTGAATTTTAAACCCGAGAATGAGTCATGCGTTTTTAAGCCAAGACTAAGGACTTCTGCTTGGCCAACATATATACCTTGATTTCATAAAAAAAACAAACATTCTAAACCACCAAGGTCCATCGGAAATCGAACACACGAAAAATCAAGTACACCATTCCTATAAACAGTTTCACGTGAGAGTTCCTTTAGCACAACTCTTATACTAAACCCGAAAACATTATGATCCGAGAGAATTCTTTAGTTGCCTCTAAGAAATACGTAAAAACTCAACTCAATGTGTACGTTCAACACTAATCGCATAGGATCTGTGTTGTGATAAAGCTAGACAATAGGCGGTCGTTCCGACCGAGCGCGTGCTGCTGACTGTGACGCAGTTGCAACACGCATTGCTGATTTATCGGTCCATTTCTTTAAAATGGGCCAAGTTCGTGGGTTTCATCAATATATGTAATGCCGGGAACGAATTTTCAAAAAGATATTTATGCTGAATTGCTGAGGCAAGTCAAAATGTAATATTTTCTATGATTAGCATGCGTAGCACAAAGGACTTGGGAGATTTTGCTTACACCTAAAGGTCACTTTTCCTCTTTTTCTCACTCTCGGGTCTTTAAAGATCGTCATGCATGTAGATTCAAACTATGAAGGAATTGCCAATGCATAGAGTATGCTCATATTGGACTGAATTGGTATTTTTTGTTTGGCACAGACTAGACTAACACTCAGTTTCTGAATAGAGAATTTAAAATTAAAAACGTCTAAAATTGTACTTAAAAGTAACACAAACAGGTTTACAGTTCTGTTTTTTTAGAGAAGATTATCATTTGCAGTGTGTTAAAACGAGTAGTTTTTGGCTTGTAAAGCGCAAAAACTTAAATTATTGAGAATACTCAGTTGAGATTTTGTACTTTTCTCAATTCAGAAACCAACAGTAATTTTTTATACTAGAAATTATATTTAATTCGAAGTAGTACCAAATTTAATCCAGGGCACATTTCTGTAAGCCTTGAACTCTGTAAGCAATTCCGATAATAGAAGTAAACTTATCGTATCTAACCGTATAATTTAATTTCTTAAACTATTGTGCTAACAAAATAGTAAACCTAAATCAAAATTTTTCATAGTTCAGTCTTAAAATGTTTTCCTGATAGAATACAAAGAATAAATTAAATTTGGTAACTATATCCTAAAAAATCTTAAAAATTGATATTTAAACGATAATCTAAGAAATATGATTGGTTGTCTTTCCAAATCTCTTCCTGTTGATATGGGAGTTATGCATAATGAAATTACCATGGCAAGCCAAAAAGAGTTACTCATATTTATCAATATCAATTTAATAAAAGTATCTGATAATTTGTCTAAAATAAATCCCACGTTAATTCTAACAGAAGAAATCATAGACAGTGAGTCAACCTTAGAAAAAAACATTCAACTACTATTAAAATGAAAACCGACATTCTGAATTTACGGTATCCAATGAGGGATTTCGTTATTTCGATATTGAATGTCTACTAGGTTTATAACTTTGCTGTCAATAATTTTCAATAACTCTTCATATTCCACATTGACGAAATAAAATATCATAAGGATTATTTGCTTTGATATATATCTACGGATGCACATAGATAGACGTAAAAACTTACCAACTTATTAAAGTAATAAGCAATTTAAATTCAGTTACACTGTGTTCTCTAGGACCAGTTTTAGTGAAATATAGACATAACAGTATCCGAATGTGAACGAGCTAAATTTGTCTTAAACATCTCATGACCCATTGTTGAATGGAACTGTGAGAAGATTGTGTTTTAATACGACGATGGACAGTTATCCAGATGGACAATTGTACTTCTTTCGAAATGTACCTACCTAATTAGACAGTTACATTCAAATACATTAATTTACTAAAACCTTATTTGTTAAAAGCTTTCATTTAACTCGCTGTGTTATTTATGCCCGTTTTCACTAAGCTTAGGAGTCGCCTAAATATTTAGGAATTGCCTAAGGTGAAAATGCATTTCACTAATTACTTGGAACCACCTAACTACACTAAGGAATACCTAAAATCATGACTGTGTTAAGCGACACCCGGCTTTAGGCATTTGCATGATGTGATATATTACAAACGTGTTAAGGGATAAAAGAAAAAAAATGTTTATTTGGAATTAAACTAATCTCCTTAAGCGATTAGTAAGATTAGGCGTTTCCTAGTTAAGCTATGCTTTGTTCTAGATTGTTAGTGTAAAGTGTAAACGGGTGTTAGTTTAAGTTAAATTTTGTAAACTTTTAACACTCTTCCCGGTTTCCGATTGTACAGTAATTTCTTATGCATATAACCGAGAAGACAATGCAATGTTAATATCGTGGGCCATAGTTGAATTGGGCCGATCGAGATCTGCCCGGGCATATCACAATATGCCGCCATTGCCAATCCCGTCGATGATCTAATTTGTCTTGTCTTGACAAGGAATTTGGTTCGTGATAATGTACAGAGTCCGACCTACCTGGGAGGTGGCCGTAGGAACTTTGAAATTAAGTAACGCAACCCTGACAAATTTGAGTTTATTTTTCGAAGAATTATTTTATTCCAAGAAATTGTTTGAGAAATCACTGTTAAACATAATTTACGTAAGAATACTGAACAAATAATTTGGCTTTGACATTAACCATTAAGATTTTAATTAGGGTTGGTGCAAATCTGATGGAAGTATTACACCAAATATTTCACTCGCGAAGGTATACATGAGCAAGACGGATATTCCGTCGAGTCGAATGTCATAATATATAATATGTCAGTTCTGACTCTCTTATCATCATCATCATCAGCCCTTTATTTCGTCCCCATTGTAGGGACTCAGTCCTTCCTTATGGATGGTTAAGGAACATGGGCCATGACCCTCCACGCTGGCCCAATGCGGATTGGCGGGTATTAACGGCTAAAAATGCAGCCGGGACCAACGGCTTAACGTGCCTTTCGAAGCACGGAGTAGCTCGAGATAATAATTTTTTGGTCACCCATCCCGTGACCGACCCTTGCGAATGTTGCTTAACAACAACGATCGCGTGCCGCGGCGCATATCCACTACGCCAATTTCAATTTCTTATGCTGTCAGTTTTTTTAGAGTCAATTTAGCATTCTAAAAAAGAAACATTCCAAAGTTGAAACATAGATAAAAAGAAACAGACATAAAAAAACTTTATACTTATAACTAAATAACACAAATTATAGAAACATCTTTTGAAACCAGGCGGAGTTTTTGACCTTCTTCATTATATTCACAATTCATTTCTGTGTTTTTTTTATTTCTTATTTGTACTTTGATAATATTTTCTGTTCAAGTATATAAAACATATTTTTGCCGCCTTCGCAATATCATTTTAAACCAAAAATACTCGTCACAATTAAGCTATACACATGCACACATGTTAAAAAATTCAGTCATGTCGAGAATATAGATTTTTTTTGTGAAAAAAAAAAGATAGGAATTACTACATCAATATCATAATTTTAAATTCACTCGCTTTGTTTACATAATCATTATGATTGTCCAATAGAGCAGAAAACCATTTTCCGTTCCAACAAAATGGTCTCGATGATCGAATTACTGCTAGCTAATAATAATAGCTGAGGTGCATTTGTCTGTATGTTCATTCAACGGGTTCCCGTTTCCGTTTTTGGATAGAAATTAATAACCTCGGCACTGACATGAAATGGTTTGAACGAACAAAATGATAATATTAACCAAATCGCTGAAAATTAGGTAGATTAAATTGTATGATAGCAATCTTTATAGCAAGAAAATGAAATACAAAAGGCGACCAGTATACGAAAGGAATATAAATATTGGAAAGTAATATGCGGGGATGAGCGCAATATGTAGAATACAAAAATCATGAAATCTGTGCCTTCATTCCTTTATTCAAACTTTAGCATTTTTATTTTCCAGTGCAACTTATAAATATTTTTATGTGTAAGTCCAAGATAGTCACCATATGTGCCTATTTTTATTCTTATCCTTTTCATGGTTCATGTAATTTGTCTTCTTACTATTATATGTTTTGAGGATAAGTAAAATACTATGGTATCTTGAAATAATGTCAAAGTCAAACGATGTAACGATGCTGTCATACTTTATGAAGGTTTCCCGGCATTCTTACATAAAAATAATATGTTACCGCCGTACTAATTGCGGAATTGTATGCATACATTAGTAATATTCTATGATGAGTCATTTGTTTTGACTAGGAGAGTCAGAGATCAGATCTCGGAGGGGCCTATCACTAATGTATTCAGTAGGTATAGGTACCTCAGCAAGTCCATAAGGTGGACTTGTGGGCCTGATAGACAAGTCGAGTCGTCACTTCACCTTTCTGCAGATTGTGAGTTTATTAGCGGTTATTATGGTCCGATCCACTCCCATTGAGAATTATTTTTAATATTTAGCGTTAGCTTTTCGGCAGCGGTTTCGCCCGCGTGGAAATCTTTCAGGCTTATTTTTCGTGATAGAAACTGTCCTATGTCCTTTCCCAAGGTCTACTCTATCTGTCCATCAAATTTCATTAAAATCGATTCAGTATTTAGGCCCGAAAACGTAACAGACAAACAGATAGTATGAATGAGAGCGCTTAACGCTTTTCTGTTACAAAAGAATGTATATTCCTATAAAACTAATAATATCCGATACAAAACCGAAATAAAAAAAAAAGGACAATATACATAGAGATAAGTAAAACTAACAAGTCTTTAGCACATCTTGAAAGGAGAGTTCAAAACGTTTTCGATTATGATCGAGTGCTGTTTGTATTGATTGTTTGTGGTAGACTAATGTAGCAACACATTTACCACAAAAGAGCATGGTATTTAATTACTTATGTAGTGCCACAGTGATATTATATTACCGAATTGCAGGTCTCTACCTAAATATAGGTATAAAAATGAAAGCCATTGCAACCAATATCATACTAAAATAAAAACATTGCCTGACTACAATTAATTAAGTTTAAAAATCGATTAAAACATTCTGATCGTATGCATGATTGGAACAAGCAGGAAACTTTACTATAGATATTGAAAATTCATCGTGCATTCGACCTCCGCAACGAGAAATAATAAATTTCGCCATTGTAGTTTATTGCACAAGCGGCCATGCCGAGTGTCGCCTTCACGCGTATCGCCTGTAGGCCGAACAGAAGCATTCCGTGATTCACAATTAATGAGAACCTTTAGAAATATTATAAAAACACACGTTTCAATAATTTATCAATCTATACTTATAATAAATCTGTAGAGACGTCAATTCTGTACATAAAATATATTTCTAAAATAACTATCAGGGGGTGATTAGGGATCGATACTGATGCCAAAAATGCAATAAGTAAAATTTTTGTCTGTCTGTCTGTATAACCGTTATAGAAACAAAAACTACTCGACGGATTTTAACGAAACTTGGTACAATTATTTTTCATACTCCTGAGCTGGTTATAGTATACTTTTCATCACGCTACAATCAATAGGAGCAGAGGAGTGAAGGGAAATGTTGGGAAAACGGGAGAAGTTACTCCATTTTTTAAGCATCCATCGCGTGTGCAACCTCAATGGTTAAAGCTACCCAGAAATCATGTATGACGGAAATGTTCTCCTTAAAATTATATAAAAAATATCCACGACAGCATATGTCTATCTTTTATGGTTGACTCACAATAACACGTGTAACTCCCGATAGCTTAGCAGTTCGAAGCGAGCGAAGAAAAAATGGAAAACGCGGACGAAGTCGCTGGCGGCCACTAGTATTAAATATTTTTTGATTAATAAAGTCCCCGTTGCAAAAGCAAGGCCTTCCAAATCGATGGATTTGAATAGGGAAAATAGAATATAATTTACCTAACGACTTCATATGCAGCCGAGATCAACGGTTTAAGGGCCTTCTGATCAATGGAGTTCGAAGTAATAAATTTTTGGTCATTTATCCTATGAGCGTTGCTTAACTTCCGCATGACATACTGTGCGTGCCAGGCTGCTCTCATTTGACTATTATTATATTTTAAAAGTAAAAAACATACTTTATACAATAAAATCATTCGTTACTATATCACAATAAATGAAATAAATTAACTAGATGGTAGGTAGTATAGATGCTACACACATAGCTGAAAAGATGAGTGATGGTATTGAAATACCACCAATATATTGAAGGCAAACTATTTAGATTGAGTGATAGAGAATGCCTTAGGCATTAAATCCGCCTTTTATGTCTTTTTTATGCAATAAAGATTAAATAAATAATGCTTCTAGAGGTAAAGGAGATATATAACAAAAAGCACTGCCAATCAATGAGACAGATGAAAGCCAATAGCAAGAGTGGCAAGATATAAGCCTCAATAATTGTTTTAAATTTTTTCTCGGAAACTATTTGGATCGTAGTGTAATCTTTTAATATTGACAACTAAATGACACATATTACTAAAAGAACATCGTTGAACCTTCGAGAAAACTTTATAAATGCATTCATTCATATCAATGACAGTTAATTCGAACTTAAGTTATTTGACGACATTTCGAAGTAGCTGGGTGGCGTAGTGAATGGGCGTTGCGGCCTAAGATCGTTGTTGTTAAGCAAATTTCGCAAGAGATGGTCACGGGATGGGAGACCAAAAAAATATTTTTTCAACCTACTTAGTGCTCCGGAACTTTCGGAAGGCACGTTAAGCCGTTGGTTCCAACTACATACACGGATGTTAATACCCTCCAATCCACATTGGGCTAGCATGGAAGGTTATGGCCTCCTCCTTAATAATAAACGCCCAAGATTCTGTGTAAGCAGTAGCAAGGTGTTGAGTGCTTTTGTTAGCAATCAATCTAAAATAATTTGTTTCACGCATTCTCTTCACTTCGCTTATTATGATTTTGTTGCATACGTAAGTACGGCAGAGAAGCGTTCTACACGTAAGTTATCTTTTAAATGTTAAAACCATCTTATAATAAACTATAAGTAACTACTAAAATAACACATTTGAACTTCATAACTAGACATTTATACTAGCTTGTTGTTGAAATCTAATCATTTGAATCCTTTAGAAACGGCGTGCATTGCGAAGATGCGTTGCTAATCGCTAACTATAGTAAATTCGCACTTTCGTAATGTAATAAGACTGCAAATAATACTGGTGAGATATCTCAGGAGGATGGTTAGTTGGATAATCCGGTAGATTTCTTAATGATTTTTTTCATAGCGATAACTTCGCTTATCTGTACTAGTATTGTAAAGTGGTATTATTTTATCATTTGTTTGCTTGAATAGGTTTCCAAACTACCAGACTGATTAATATTATTTCACTTACGGGGAACTACTACATTTTTTTAATAGGCAAAGTTCCCAGGAAACGTTTATATGAAATGTTTATATTTCTGATGTTTTAAGATGTGTGATAAAGAAGATATTATTTATTCATGTAATTTGTTATATCAAGAAGAGTTTCTTTATGTTAGAAAATATTAGCTTCCTTTTGTTTATTATAGAAAGTGAAATATATATAAAGTTAGACCGTTTAGGCATTTTTAATGGAATTAACAGCTGAATAAATGACATAATTTTTTAGTACAGTACAGAAAACATGAAATACTGAAGTACCTACCTACCGGGTAAAATACTAAATATCCAGCAATTTATAAAGTAGTTATAAAACATTAACTGGGTAACTTTTACAACAGTGATTTCATTGCACAAAAATTAGTGGTTAATGTTTCTCCACGATTAGTAAACGACAAATATTTGGATAGTGAATAATTTTGATTGTGAAATAAATTAACACAATCCTGTATAACTTAGATTATGATGTGATTTCATTGTGGCTAATTAGGTACCGCAAAAAACCCACACGATAAAATTTACTTTACCCTAATGTCTTGTTTCTCATGTTTTCCGTCATTAAATAAAACTAATTAAATTGTTTCATCGCCTGTATTTTTTTTTATTATTACATTCTTCATATCCTTTACAGTTTCCGTGTTCACTAAAACGTGTGCGTCGGTCGTGTTTTAATAAATTAAAAGCATAGCTTCTTTTAACAATACTAACGTTTTAATATAACGAAACTGTAATATATTAAATTATTTTTCTATTACAAATTATATGAGTCATTCAATTTAACGCTGGTTTGTTTTTTCCTTGACTGCCTTAAACTACAAGCAGTCTGGAGAAGAACTGACAAAAAACATAGGGAAGGAAATTATTCGGAAGGCATTGAAACTAACATTGCTAAAGCTTGTAATGAAAGAAATGTTAACGTAACTCATTATTGCTAATTCAATTACAATGCTAACAATATTAATCTCTATTTTGACTACAATGGAATCCCCTGCGTCTAATTCTCCCAAGGATAGTAACCATTTACGGTCAGTTACGATATGTAGTAGATTCGGGTGAAGTTAATTATATTTTATAATGTTCTCTGTACAAACAGACCGTGTAGTTGGCGCATGGTCCAAATATTATGTATTTAAATTAAAACTTTGACTTTGTTTCAAGGTTAGTCTAGCTCAATACCTTCTTTTAAGGAGTTATCTTGCAATGGCAGACAATAATTTATTATTATTTTGTTTAGGAGTATGCAGGCCCATAAAATCTATTGTGAATAATTATTAGAATTACAGGAGTTCTTTCAGCCTTAAAAGTAAAATGTTCCTAATTTTGGGGTCAGTAATACTTCTGAGAGATGCTTGACGAATCCTCCGTTGGATTTGCACCGCCCCTTAAAGCTTTATCTCTTAGGTAATGATTATGTGTCGCAATATATCAGAGGAAAAAAGGAAATTCTTTGTTTTTTGTTTGTTTGGAATATAGATAAACTCAAAAACTACTGGATAATTATAAAAATCATTTACCATTACAATGCTGCATTGTCGTCAGCAGTAATAGCTTTATTGATTAAGCTTATATTACCTATCTATTTTCCTGTGACGGAGCCTCGTAAATTATAGTCTATCACCCGGTTTCTGAATTGATTTGAAGATTTTAATGTAAGAACTTCTGAAAATGTAATTAAACGTCACGTAAACAGGTTATCGTTGCTGATTTTATTTTTTTTATTGATCATTTGATAGCAGTTTGATATAGGACTTTTTGACTTGTGAAACTAAAAAACTTAAGTCTGAGAATAATCAGTTGAGAATCCCGTATGTATATGAATTTATAAAATCGGTCCTATCCTATAGTTTCGGAGTTTATTCAGTGCAAACAAATAATCAAATATTTTCATTTTATAATATTCGCACAGATCTATATACTATCACATTATTAGTATAGATATAGGTATTATCGTAGAAAATGCAGGACGATTTATATATTTTTTTAAATATTAATATACCTACTATTGCTTGTGTTAAGATGGTCAATGTGGATAAGAGAATAACTCGCCACATCGAGACGTTGACTCTTCAAAATCCGGATCAAGGGTTCATTAACACTGGCCATTGTCTTTACATTTTTTGTTCACCTTTAAAAATTTTGCGGTAGAAGTCAGATTGCATTGGAAGGTGCGCGACCTTAAAACTATTAATTTTGTTAGAAGATGTAGATTCCATTCAGGTACAGTCGATATCATATCAGTCGAGCTATTCTGTAAAAATCCAAACCCGAATTCACTCATGTCGGAAGATTTCACGAAAATGAATTTTATTGATTACATTTTTGGTATAAAAATACAAAATTGCTTGTTTATACATGTCTCAGATATTCTATTCTTGTGTCATTTCGAAACTCACTTTAGTTATACCACGACACGTTATTACCAATTCAAGATTGAGCGGATGCCGCTTTTTGAAATGAATCCGGACACCGGAGTGAATTCGAATTCGGGTTTGGATTTTTACACAATCGCAGGACAGTTCAGTACTTTCTTCACTCGATTTTAAAAGCCTTAATTCTGGGTGAGATAAAAGGAAACTTGAGGCAATTTCAACGCCGTACATAGATAGGGGCAAATGATGACGGGTTGTGTCGTTGTGCGTCACAAACAATTTTTAATTAATTACAGGCAAGCCATTGCGATTGTATAAATGTTACGTAAAATTCTCAGCTACAATGTTACTTACATATTTTTTAATTTTCTATATAAAAATAGTAGGTATACCTACCTCATTATGAGAAGAAATAAAAGACTGTGCCTTTTAAGCCTCTCTGTATTATTTTCTAACGAGAAAATTTTATAAACTCATATATTTATTTCTTATATTTTTACGCGCACTATCCATCAATTCGGAACCTGTAAACGGTGCGAATCGTCAATAATAAAAAAGTAAACGCGATGAATTCATTTAAAAGATGTTTCATTTATTTATAAATTCACGTTTTGGCTATGAGAAAACTGGTGTGGATTTTTTTTATTCAATCATAGCTTAATTAGACGTATGTATATAGTGTTATTTTTGATGTACCAACCATCTTAACCTGGTACATAATTATAAAATCTCTAGCAATTCAAGTTGATATTTGAAAGATACCTGTGAAAGGGACTGTGGTATATTTTAAAACTTAGACAATCACACCCCTATTATAACCAGCTCAAAGTTGCAGAATTTTTGCTTTTGAAGTATTTACTCCATTGATGTGTTGCTGTGTGTACACCGGTTTTTTGCTGTTTCGTCTCGGTACAACTAACCCGACATTATGTAGGTTTAACGAAGCAATTTAGTAGTAAAGCGAGCTTACAGATGTTCATTAGTTACATTGCTATATTGCACACGTAGTTTTTTGTATGCGTTATTCATATCCGTATCACAGATAATACAATACTATACTAGTATGTACTCTAACACTCGCATCTATAATTGAGAGAAGCAATGTTATTGAAAGCAAAAACGGTGAACTGTACCTAATTAATAAAGACATAATTTAGCAAAGAAATAATTTATAAAAGCACAAGATACAAAGTAAGAAAAGTTTGAAAAAGTACAGCCAATAAACAAAAAGTGACGAAAATAAAAAAAAATAAGTACGCATAAAAGCCTCCTATTATTCCAAAAACATGATAAGGCTGTCGGCAACATCCTAATTACTTGAGAAAATATTAAAAATTAAGTAAATATTTAAAAAAATATACGAGAATTTGAATGTATTAGTCCGACTTTAGATACGAAGGTTATTGATTGGCATAAATTATAGAGAGCGCGAAGCTTAATATTCTTAAAATTAGCCAAGGGAAAAACCAATATTTATTTGTTAATTGTTAGTAATAATTTAGCTGGCAGATTAACTTTGATCACACAAATGAGAATTCGTCTGTCTAATGTTAGACCGATCCTTCATTAGACAGATCAATCAGAGCGTCAGTTACATGGTAGAGCGTGGATATTAATATATTATGATATGCTAATTTCATACCATGCTTGGTTGCATTACATCCTACTGTTTACTGACTTGTTCTAATCTTGTGGTTAAACTATCGGTATAAACATAAAATAATAAACATGAGACATCACTTAAGTACTTCAGGGGCCTAAATGTCTAATTCTAATTTTTTTCACAACTTCACGCTACAACTATTTGACATGTGGTAGCGATTGCAATCGCGACATTTTTTGAAACATATCGAATGAACGATATCGTTAATATGACGTTATGTAACATTAAGTTAAGGTAAACTTTAGATGCAAATACTGAGAAAGTAAACTATTCAGAAATGTCATAAAAAATATTTTTTATGTAAGTTTATATTGTATCTTGATTATTCAAATCATCATTCGTTCCAAAAGCGATTGAAGGTATTGTGACAGATTTTAAAATTACTCAATTAGACCATTTATGCCAAACAAATTAACTGGTTTTGAAAATCTGAAACAACGAAAGTACATCCTGACCCGAAACAATATAGAACAATTCATTTTCTACATTGACCCTACCGATCCCGAGTACGGATCCTGTACTCGGGACTTCAAGAGGTATCGAAAGTTTTGAAACCAGTGTGCTGTCCCTTCGACCACAGGACTAAATTAATAGGGTTGTCTTCGAGTAAATAATTCCAGATTTGTTTTATTCTGTGCTAGCTTAGTAATTATAAAAAAATTGCAGATGAACAATAAAAATTACCGTGTGTACCCTGTTCATCATATATATAGTTCTAGTCACGTTCTGTTAAACATCCGTGCACATCCAAACAGTGTAACCTACACGGCCTTCATTCCACTAACCGGGCTTAACCAAACACCCAGATACCTTCTCCATGGCCTCTAAAACACCACCTACACAAATAACAAACTCGCTCCAACTCCAGTCAACTTACGTGATAAAACAACGGCCAACGGGACTCCTCTACACAACCACACGATTCCAGAACTGCCACTAAGAAACACCTTTTATCACATAAAAAAATAAAATTACACTTCGAACAACACTAAAACAAACGTATCGTTTGTTTTTCGAACGTAATTCAAATTTTCCAATTCGGTATCTTTCGTTCGTTTTTATTTTTTAAAGTTTCGATTATTAGCGATAGGGTAGTTGTTTGGCAAGCGCGCTATAGGCCTTTGCCTCCGGACGATACACGGCCGGACTGAGTCAGTGACACTGCGCATGTTCTCGTTACCCTTTCTAACAAACTGTTGAACAGTATATGTGAAAGAGACAGATAATCAGAGGAATGCACTAAACGTTTATGGCTACTGTGTTTAATGCTCTCTCACCAATGGAGCAAGTTTTACTACGCGAGTGAAAGAAAAAGAAACATTGACAGCCTTTGGATGGTTCACGGTGAGTACACTTGACAACGATGCGTAGATAATTCAGGCTTTCGCGGTTAAGGCGACGTATAACACAAATTTGCTTAAAATTAAATTTATTATATATATATATATATATATATATATATATATATATATATATATATATATATATATTATTTAACATACAAGCTTTCCGCCAGCAGCTTTGCCCGCGTGGTCTTCAGGAAACAGTTTAGTGAGATAAAAAGTCGTCTATATGTTAATTATAATTATCCGTATACCAAATTTCATCAAAATTTGTTCATTAGTTTTTGCATGATGAAGTATTTAACATCCAAATTTACAAACTTTCTCCTTTATAATATATATTTTTTTATATATAATTTGTAAAATCAATTTAAAGTTTTTACTTTTCAAATATCTTTTTTTAGTTATTTAAACAAAATTTCCGATATACAAATAATTTGTACACATTGTTGCCTAAACTCCAACTTACAGTTTTGCTTTTGACAACTCACATTAAGGATCATATGAAGTATTAATTATTATTTTTTGAAACTAACATCACCCTATAAACAATCAAAAGAGTTATCACACAGTTTGTAAACAGTATTTATAAATTATGAAAGATCTGAACCTTAAACATTAGATTCGTTGCTCGCTGTTTAATTCTACACTTAATGTATTTAACATACGATTCATTTTCCAATAACATCTTAATTAAACAGAGGCTTAAGGCCTGAAGTTCGTTCACATACAGTTGGCAACGTCGCTTATTACAACACTCGGTATTGAAGTTAACAACATAAAAATAGTTTGCGAAAATTATAGAGAGCGGTGGATGTGTTGAATGTATTTGTTATTGTTTATTAAATTGTTTATAATTTATGTTATTTAAATAGTATTTTGCATATGAATTGTATCAAGATGCTAGCAACGGAGTATACATTAGAATTGTGTAATGTTTATCACTCTGGACAAGTGAGTATTTTGTGTAATTACTTTTGTTTGTGTATGTGTAATACATTATGTAGCTTTATACTTATTGAAAGGTGAACCAGCTTAAAAATAAAATTGCAATTAAACTAATTTTAAATAAGATTGACGTAAAATCTTTACAATTAAATAGCAAATAAAAAGTTGGTCATATTTACGATTTTCATCAGTAGCAGTGGCTCGTTGATATCTTTTGTATACACAGCAAAGTTAAGATTTACATTTTGTAAAATTTGTGTCAGTTTAACATATATAATCATTTTGTGTTGTTGAATGTATTCCTATTATGGGAATAGTTGTGATTTTTACTGATATATCTGGTCATTTATACGATGTTTTTTAAAGATCGGTGCTACGAAGTTTTTAACTGGGCAAAGTTAATAAGATTTTGGTCGTAACTGAACCTACTTTAAAACTATACTTTATAAAAATGCAAAAATTCGGGTTTAAATTTTTATTTCAAGAAGTTCATTGATCCGACCGGTAATCGAACCCGCAACCTAACAAATAGCTCGGTTTTTGAGGTCGTAATAGTATTATAGGCCGTAATAGTATTATAGGCCGTTTCACATAGCACGGGTACGGTGACGTTTGATAACAAGTCCATTTCACGCAATTTGTATTTCTAAATAATTTAAAACAATCGTTATGAAAAATAGTTTGCCTATGTACATATAAGAAATTTGTTTAAACTAGCATAATAAAACACAAATAAATTTTTAATAGCCATAATTACTGAAAGTTAACCCTCTAAAGTTTAAAACATCAATATGTGCTACATTACACATATTGATTATATGCTACATTTTTAATAGGGATTGCATCAATAAAATCGTTTTAATCGAAATATGTATTCTGTAATATTTTTTTATTATTATTAATTATTGTTGCTGTGACAATTAAACTTAACTATAATAAAATTTAATATTTGACTCGGCTTAAATCCTGTTTTATACATTGATCTCAAAAAATGATTACCACTATTAGAAATGAACTTAATAATATCGAATTTTTGTATATATATTTTGATTGCCACATCACTAAAAACTTTTTAATCCCAAACGTCTCCGTACCCATGCTATGTGAAACAGATCATAGGATAAATGCAAAAGAAGTTTTCAACTAATTCAATTTATAATATAATTTATATTATAATTTATAAAACTTACAAAAAATAATCAAAATATGAGTCTGACACCTACGGGCAACTGTTTAATTAGATTTCCTTTTAATATTTCCGTTGAAATATTTTTATTCACCGGTTAATCTTTGTTTATGAATTTTATTGAAATCTAGGGGGGAGCGCAGAAAACATTTAAAATTGAGGGATGAAAGTTTGCATGAAATCTCGTTACTACAAGTGCTAGGAGTTTCAATATTTGTATGCGGGTTCTATTTAGGGTGTAGGTGCTCACTAAGACGGGATTTTACGTGTAAATTAGGGGATGAGTTTTTATGGAATTTTCTCATTTCTGAATTTAAAACTAGCCCACGCGGGCGAAGTCGCGGTTATAAAATATAAGGCGCCGCCGCAAGAACGCGTGGGGTGCCTCGGTTGAACATGTAGAGCTGGGCCTAAGAGGATCATGTATAACCTTTACATGCATTGATTAATAGCTGACAACTTTTTTTTATTTTATAAATAAATAGCCCTTTAATATCTGAGAAATAATGTAGAAGTAACAGTATATCTGCGATTAATTTTGGTAATATGGTGCTGTGTTTTTGGAACTGCTGCTAGTCGGCCAAAAACGCTCCATACAAATTGAAGGCACTAAATGACGTCATACGGTGCTACGGAAGCGAAAAACGTATGGGCGTCTGGGCAATCTTTGTAATATGTGCGTTAATGTTTATAGTTTTATAATGAAAGTTGTAACGTTTTATTTATCTAATTTAATGCCACATGTATTTTACTAAATTTTTATAGTATATTTTTCTTACTATTTTCAAGTTTTCGAAAATATTTTGTTGAATACTTATAAGTTAAAATGGTTCATATATTCCCAACGTATAACAGAAACTTGTATTTTCACTTGGAAGACACAAGCCTAATTGAGATTTTTGTTTTGTGTAGGTGGAGCCGGGGAGCTTTTTTCAGCGACTAACTGGAGGTGTAAAAACTGGGGTCATATTGAAAGATGTGTCGTTTACGACACACAGCGGGGAGGTCACGGCTATCCTCGGATCTAAAGGTAAAGAACATACCATAATAAATATATATAAAAAAAAGTTGTAGTATGACTTGGCTAAACTAAATTTCTTTGCAGTCGGGAGACCTTTTTGATTAGAAATGTTACCCACAAATGTTGTCCACAGAACGGTTCTATATGCAATGAGAAATCAGCCCTCCGATTCTGTAAAAATCCATACCCGAATTAGAATTCACTCATGTGTCGGAATTTCCATCATTAAGTGAAAAAATTCTATTGATTCCATTCTTTGTCTTAGATATTTTATTCCTATGTCTTGTGAATTCGGATAGAATCACAGGTCTGTTTAGCCAAACCATAATACAACTTTTTTTTCTTATTTTTAATTTGATTTTGGTAGTAGTGTTTTTTTTTTTTTTTAATAAAGTGGTTTCAAATGTATTTATGATATTAAATACTCGAATTCGTATTAAAATATATGGTTATTTCCAGGTAGTGGTAAGCGAGCTCTGCTCGACGTGATAGCCCGTCGCGTGCCGTCCAAAGGTCACATCTTACTCGAGGGAGTTCCTCTCGAAGAAGATCAGTTCAACAACACATGCGCCTTGGTCCGCCACTCCACTAAGCTGTTACCGGGGCTCACAGTACAGCAGACATTGGCACTCTCACTCACCAAGGTTACTAATGACAAGAAAAAAATCGTAATCCAAATAGTACATCTAGTTTGGTAGCGTAGTAGATAAGCACCACGGCCCGCAATTGTCGTCCTTAAGTAACTTTCGCAAGGGTTATTTCATTCATATTCATACAATTATCTCGAGCTACGCCGTGCTTTGGATGGCACGTTAAGCCAGTTGCAGTTGATAATACCCTCCATTCGGCGTTGGGTCAAGTTGGAGGATTATGTCCCATCCTCCTCAACCATCCATAAAGGAAGGTCTGAGCCCCTGCAGTAGGGACGTAAAAGGGCTGATGATGATATAGTACATTATCAATCAAATAATATTTGTTGTAAAGTTTCAGTATCATAATCTTATATAGAAAACGGGTAATAAATAATCCACCACGCGAGCCCAATCGGGATTAGTAGGAGTTAACAACCGCAGGAGAGAAACACGAAACAGTTCTAGACAATTAATTTTGGGTCATCAATCCTCCAATGTCCATATATCGGCAAATATCCCGTGCAACACTCTGCTTTGACCACTACTATATTTTAAAAATTTTGTGTAATCTCTTGATTATACTGCCTCATTTTACCCATTGATTTCCACCCTCATTTTACGCTTAGTATGAATGTAAATTGAATTACATTTGAATTTCAGAAACATTATTTTTTGCAGATATCGGGTTATCTTAAATCGTCAAAAGTGAAACAAGTTATGGCAGACTTGGCGTTATCACAGGTAAAAAAATCTAATAAGACGTCGCTTAACAATATGGACGATGTCTAATTTTTTAAAAGAATATTTAACCCGTATTATTTTATTTTTTGCGTAATCAATAAATTACAAAGATACATTGAGTTAAATCTCGCATGAAGTCATATCTTTGTGCATTTTCTACATAGTTGTTAAGTAACGAGCCACCCCGTCTACACTTGGACCGACAACCAACAAAGCCTATGGTTTAATGGTTTAGATCATTTCTTGTTAAGTTGAAGTAAAAAAACGAATCTAATGTTTTTCTAAGACATATCTGGCTGTCTAAAAAACAAAACATTTTTCTACCCAGACATCAACCGTGTTGAATAAACTTTACTTTTCATAAATTCTAGACAATAATATAAGGTTAGATTAAAATGAATATTGATCATTCCCATTTTATAAATACTTCATACACAAGACCAAAACTATTTGAACTAAAGAACTCAATATTTTGTAGTAAAATCGCTTGAAGATTTACTAATGATAATATTTTCAGGTTGCTAATAAATGTGTCACAAACTTGACAAAGAGCGAATATCGAAGATTAGTTATTGGGGTCCAGCTTATTCGAGATCCCAGTGAGTACTATTTTTTATTTCCTCTAGAAAGATATCATAGCGTTCGCCGACATTTTTCAAAATTTTGAAAAATGTCTCCTTCACATACAAAACTTTCTAAATTTCTTTCTCATCAACATTTGATGATTGAAAATATGGTCTTTATATATGTTATTTCAAGTCTTAGTAACTTCTACTTACGATTTGAAAAACAAAACATCTTTTTCATCTCGTTTGAGCAAAAAAACGAACCACCGGCGACATAGCCTCGGGCCAAGATGTCGAAATTTGAATTGCGATTTTTTGATATACCTTTTTTATAAAAAAAAATAACATTTTCAATAATGGCTCTTTTTACGCTATTCTAGAACCAAGCTAAATCTAACTTGTCCACATTAATAGGGCTTGTGCCGCTACTGACCAAATACCTATATTGTGTATGTTGATTTTATATTTACTTTACGTCTCCTTTTTTCAGTTATATTGCTCCTAGATGAGCCAACATGGGACCTCGATCCACTAAGCACATATCTAGTGATATCCATACTATCTAACGCTGCGAAAAAATATGGTACCGCCATCATATTGACTATGGAAAAACCTCGATCAGGCAAGTACTTCTTGTATGCAGCACATCAGCAGTGTATATTCAGTTATAAAAACAACGCTGTCATAGCATAGCAAAGAGGTTCTATAAACTAAAATGTACTTACTTGAAAGGTCATAAAAATTTCATGTCATTAAAGCTTTTTGCCGTGCTACTGCACTTGATTGCGAAATTCTTGGTGCTTTTTTAACAGAATACTATAGCTAATGTGTTTGTTATTAGCACTTATTCCAGAAATGTCAAATAATACCTATAGATGAGCTGAGAGAAGGTCGATGTCTCAACAATTAGCGCAGCCAGTCTCCGATATTTTGTTAAGCAAATTTCACTATGGCTGCTCATAGGATAGGTGACCACAAATTTATTACGTCAGCTCCTTCGTGCTTCGTAAGGCACGTTTAGCTGGTAGTCCCGGCTACACCTGCAGTTTGTAATACCCACCGATCTGCACAGAGCCCATTCTCCCTATTCGATTCCATCCGTAGGGAAAGCCTGAGCCCCAGCAGGGGGGAATTAATAGACTAGTGATGGGTTTTACTTAAGTTTCAATTAATTAATCTATTTACAATTTTATAAAAAGAAGAACCTATATAAATAGACATTGGACATTACTATAGAAACTAATACACTTCGTACCTAGCTATTATAAGTACCAGTGGCGTAACTAGAGGGTGGCTCCCCCCAGCTGGAAGGGGGCCCCCGGTCAGAGGAGACTCCTTACTCCTGACATTTATTATTACCCAATTAGTAAAAAAAAAAATGAATATCCGATGAATTTGCCACGGGCCTCAAACGGTATAGTTACGCCACTGATAAGTACCTTAGTTATTTTTTGGACTCTTTCCAATAATGGCGCCACAAATTTACCTACTTTCGAAGCTAACACGCGTTATTATGCTAATTTTCGACAGTAAATTAAACAAAAAAAAAGAAATCTATTTATATGCCGACTTTCTTTGTTAATACAATTTAAACAGTTGTCTGCGAATAACATGCAAATAGGTCACTAGATTCTGTTTATTCGTTTAAATATTGAATAATACTTGTATAATTATTGACAGATAATTTTGTTGAAATTTAAACGAATGCGATTATTATTATGGTTTAACATAGGTCAAATATTGTAATAATTAATTAATTATACCTGTAAACAAAGAATGCGGCTACCTATATGATTAGTCAATATCTAAGGTATTTAAATTCAAGAATACTAAAATTATTCTTACAATCGTATAGAGAAGTATAGTAGAGAGAAGTTATTACTTGAGAAAATTACATAACTTAAACAAATTTTCTAACCCATAGACGTGAATTTAAATGACATAACAACTGTTAATAGCTTTCAATAATAGCATTCTTTCTATTAACAATTTCTATTTCATTTAAATTCTTGTATATTTGTTAAAAATATTTGATTAAGTAATTACTTTTACTCAAGTTATTCCTTTTGTTACTCGACTATAGATACGAGCGTTAGACTTGTTGTTATGTAGGTGTCTTTTATGAATTTTCTTAGAATCAGTCTGTCTTGTCCATCTGTTTAACGTTAAAAATGCTAACTAAGCAGTGCTGCTCTATTAAAAATACAGCGTCGAACACACCGCCGTCACAGTATTAGAGGTCTATTCAAATAATACCTTTCCAAAAGGTAATAAAGATTTAATTTTATTAAAGTTCTATACTGTAACTTCGCTGTTTTAACGCGCCGTTAAACACTCTGTATTTTAATAGTAAAGCAAAGTTGATTTTATTATTAAACAATTTCAAGTACCTACTAAGTACTCTAATGGTTGTTCAATGAAATCCTTGTGTAATTCTTCTAACTCTCGATTTCATTTGCAAATAATACATCAAATCAATTACAACTAAATTTTAAGATACTGCCTCGATGTCGGGCTCGATCAGAGAGAGCAAAGCAAGTTTATCAACCAGCAAAACACGAACCCGCGTATTCGAACACGAAAAAGTAATAATTCAAAATATTAACGGCCAGCATTTACCATAAATCGACCAGAGAGTAAACCTACCTATAGTAATGTGCACGGTCGTTACAGTACGTACTGTTCAATAATTATACCAAGATTGTTACTGGTATTAGGCTAAAAGCTAGGCATCTCAACACAAATATAATAATTACTCTCTGAGATCGTCTAAATATATAAAACTTTTATGAACTTTTTAATTTTTGGAAAATTTGATATTTAATTTTTTTTCAGATGTGTTCCCGTTTTTGGACCGAGTGGTGTATTTATGTCTCGGAGACGTGGTGTACGCGGGACCCACCAGAAACCTGCTCGACTACTTCGGCAGCATCGGTTTCCCTTGCCCACAGCTGGAGAACCCGCTCATGTATTATTGTAAGTAAACCTTAATTTAATTGAAGTATATGAGGTTCTTGGTTTTTTAATAATGTTTAGATCTACAAAATACTTCATTTGAGCTATAGATACATTAGGCTTCACCTAAATAATTTTGAAGATTTTTAAGTAAAGCAAACAGGCCAAAATCATTCTATATGAATTAAGAAACTAACAAAACGGTGGAATCTAAAAATATTTATCAAAATATCAATATCGTATCGTCTAGGTTCGTAAATCTCAAAGGAAAATCAATTTTTAAAGTCGTACCTACCTATTACCCTCCAATCCACATTAAGCCAGCATTGAGGGTCAAGGCCCGTTCCTTAACCATCCATAACGAAGGCCTGAGTCCCTGCAGTGAGGACGTAAAAAGGCTGATAATGAAGCGCTTAATTCACTTTCATATAATTTGTTTTTCCAGTATGTCTATCAACGGTGGACAGAAGGTCTCGCGAACGGTTCATAGAATCTAACCATCAGATCGCGGCGTTAGTGGAGAAGTTCAAACTAGAAGGGCAGGGTATAATGCAAGGCCATATGGGGGAGCATAGTCGCATCGTGAACCCCAATAAGGCGTACGGGAAACCTGGTGGAGTACAGGTCGTATGGATGCTCTATGTGTGAGTATATGTCCCGGATAATATTGATATAGGTATTTTGAAGCGAATGCCGTTAGGTACCATCCATCAATCAGGTGAGGCTCGAAAAGGAGGAAGGGGATTCGTAAATAATCACGAAATATCACAAGGGGGGATGGGGGATGTAGTTATATATCACGTGTATGTATTTTCCCCAGACGTGCGGTTATTAAACCGAAAAGCGGCGTCAAAAATTAAGAATTTTTAATAGATACTAAAAATACACGTGATTCAGGGTTACTCTTAAACCTCTCCACCACCAAGAGGCGAGGGAAAGGTTAAAAAATGCTGAAAAGCATCACGTGAATAATGGATGGCTCCTAATGGTAGATGTAAAATGTACATAATTTAAATCAGGAACTTGACTGCTTTCGGTTTTAAAATATGTAAAGTAGGATTTAAGAATCAGATTTTTTCGATTATATAGTTATTTATAAGGCACAATGTAAAAAAAAGTGAGAGCATTGCCATTTAAAGTTAAATAATGAATTGACGATAATTTTTATAGGATTTTCTTATACCGTCTATTCCGAATGTTTTAAAAAGAAAATCTAGCGAGGCGGTTTAAACATACCACAGATACTAAATATGTAGCAAGCTAAAAAATACTCGAGAAATATCAATAAAAATAATTAAATAAGCTATAAATACATAAAACAATACTGCGTTCAAATTATAGATATTGTTCGTCATTGTCTTTCAAATAAGTATCAGTTTTAAAAACTGTAATGTTCTTTTCAGGCGTATGTTAGTTTCAATATTCAACTTGAAGAAAAATGGATTGAAACAGATGTTTATGCGATTATTTTCACTTCCATTATATTTCTTGATATTATGGATATTTTACAATGAAGCGAAGGTAAGGCAAATGTAGTAATTGACTATTTTTTCAATAGGGGTGTGGGCATATATTTTAAGTATCGACTTTAAACTTATTCGTTTAATAAGTTAATAAAATCCAATAATAAATTTACTTAATAACTTCTATTATGGCGTCGCTATGAAGTCACGGTCCTCTGAAACTAATATCGTTCTATTATGCATAAGGTTAAATTACCCAAGTTCTAATTTAGTAAGAGGGTCGTGACCTCACACGCTGTTTGCGGTCACTTAACAATGAGTATAAAAATTAATATATAATAAGTATGTGATTATCGTAATAGTATATTAAATAATACCAGAAAAAAATGTGTATTTCCGTTTACTGTCTACACCTGTATTAATTGATTAATTACATTAGTTGAGTAATGACTGTTTGTTTATAGGATTACCAGAGAGCGTTCATTACAAAAAGTGGACTCATATTTAATGCTATGGTCGGCACTTATTTCGTCAGCATTATGAACACGATATGTTTATGTAAGTACATTTATCTCGAAAGCACAGTTGCTTCTGTCATTGCGGGTACTGAGTAACTTTCGCAAAGGCCGCTCATAGGATCGGTGACCAAAAGTTTTATTATTTCGACCTACTCCGTGTCCATAAGCCATTGGTCTCGACTACATATTACTCGATAGGACCAGTCCACACTAAATCACAGCGGCTTGCTCCGTTTATGGCCCAAATTAGGTATTTATTGGACAAGATTGTATTTACCAAAATCTTTCATATAATATTGGTAATTAAGGTTATTTTTACATTCAATTAACACAACTGAGATTGAACCCGAGACCTCGGAAAGATAACCTTCGTGTAAGTCTAGTGTTTCGGTGATAAAAACAATTCATTTCAACCCCAGTTGGTCCATACCGCACCCGCTACTATCAAGAATCCCAGGAGGGCCTGTATAGCGGCGCCAGTCTCCTTCTCTCCTGGAATCTGGTCTCTTTGGTATTCTCATTCATCACCACATTCGCATCCGCTGCCATTGTATATCCGTAAGTACATAGAGGTGAAATACTTATAGAGCTGAAGGAACCGGCCAACAGCGAGTCGGTTCCCGCACGTAGGGTTCCATACCGGAAAGAGCAAAAAATCACGTTTGTTGTATGGTAGCCCCCTTAAATATTTGTTTTATTCTGGTTTCTAGAATTTTGTTGTTGAAGCGGCAAGAGAAATACATAGTCTGTGAAAATTTGCCTGGTGACTGACGGACAGACAGACAACGGTCTTAGCAAAAGGGTTCCCGTTTTACCCTTTGGGTACGGAATCCTAAAAATGTCATCGGATCTAGTTTTGTCCGTGGAGTAATATCCATTGTTCTGTGTTTAGGGCAATCAACTTGATTTCGTACCAAGATGTTACTTTTTCTTTTACTTGTTGAACATGAGCTGCAGGCTCGTGTATTACTACAAAAAGTGCCGCAATTAATTTTGATCTTAACTTCCAACAAATTAAGGCTTTAAATCGATCGAAGTTGAACCTTTTGTAGCAGGTAACCTGACGTGTGTTATGTAACTTAT
Organism: Diatraea saccharalis; assembly: GCA_918026875.4. NCBI lineage: Eukaryota > Metazoa > Arthropoda > Insecta > Lepidoptera > Crambidae > Diatraea > Diatraea saccharalis. The sequence goes on along the minus strand of OU893344.1, from coordinate 3,835,950 downwards.
GTATTGTAATCTATTACGAGCTTTTATTTATTTTCACCTGTGCGATATTTGTTTTTCTGTAATCATATCTTGCAACCGTTCTGATGACGAGGCAATTACATATGATCGGTATTATTTTTAATACAAAATGGCCGCCGTAACAAAATGGCGGCGTACATATTTCTGAACAATGGAGCCGATATGGGTATTAATTAAAGGCTTTAACTTGTAGAATACAATACAATAACGGTTAGTTGCACACCGTCCATTACGGTTTAATGACGTCTTTAAGTTTTAATGAATGTCAAATTAGTATGGGTAACGTCATTTTAACTTAGACAATTTTAATGGACGTTTATGCAACTGGCTGTAAATTAAAGCTGGTTTTAAAAATCTTTTAATTTTATGAAATAAACTTATTTTAATATACAGCGTGTTTGGTAATACCTGTATAATCCCGAAACATGGCCATACAACCTAGCACAAAGAACACAATTGATAGGTCAAAAAACAATTTCATGTAAAATGATATTTTCATACAAATATTTGAACAATTTGTTTTCTATTACTATGCTACAATCCTGTAAGCTTACACGTGCCGTCCCGGTGCACTCGCTCTTTCTCTCTCTCTCTCTCCCATTACCTCTCACTCTCTCGTTTCCTTGAATACATTTTGATGTTGCCGACGCGCGCACTCGTATGAGTTTAAGTACTTGTAATTAAAACAATTTAAGATTAAATAGGTACATACCTATAGCGTTCTAATCACTCTTTCAGCTTTCACTTGTCAACATTACCTACACTTCACCTCCATTTTATCAGTCCAGGGTCTCGATATGCCGGCCACTCGACACAGACCGTCTCGTGTTACTCTCGACGTAAAGTCATATCCTCTGTCTCGATGGAATAGGTGGTCGGCCGGCCTACCTGTGGCACACTATGGAATGAATCAGTTGTATGTAACCAATTCACAAATGCCGCGAATCACCGGTAAGAAGGAAGATGTCGACGTCGTAATATTAGGCATTTGAGTACGAATTCATTGCACTGACCGCACACAAACATAATACACAGGTAAACAGAACGAGAATGAAAAACAAACCAAAAGTCCCGAAAGAACGAAAACGTAAGTTGACCTAAATTCTGAAAACTCACAAGTACGCCGATGAAAGTCACGGACGCGACTGACGCGATGACCAAAACTACATAGGTTATTATTATTGCAACTCGAACACCAATGTACCTAAATCAAAAGTGTACCGATTTTGGGGTTCCGCGTCATCAAATTCTGTGTTACGTAACCTACCTAACAAAAAATCGTTATTTTTTTATTGAATTAAACAATGAAATTTCAAAGTAACTTATCATACTATTTTTTACTGACGAAATTAATAATTAGGCTGTTTACTTATTATTACAATTTTATTTACGCTTTTCACGGTTACAAAAGAAAAAAAGGCCATAATATTAAAAGTGGTTACCTAATTTAAAACCAAGTCATTAACAAAATTATAGGCATAAAAAATTATTGATTAAATTAGAAAAGAAAAGAAATATTATTTATTATTAGACCTTTCCATTACAACTAACCTTTATTTAATTATCATTTAAACTGAGAATAAGCGAGATACTTAGATTATTAATATCATATCATTGTATAAGTCCGTATTTTATTGATTCGTGAAAATAACACGGCTTTATGAAAAAAATAACAAAACTTCAAAGCTATTAATCTACAGAACCTTACTGACACATCAGAAACCCGAGTTTCTCAATACACATCGTCGTCGATTTTATGTCTCTGTCGCTCCTTCTTGCATAGACTAATGTGAGCAATGGTGCAGATATTGAACTTCAATCAAAGTATTTGCAATTTCTTTTTTATTTTGACTTTATTATTACAGAAGTTTTCATATTAATAGTTTTTGAAACACCGTTAATCACAAGATTAGTGTTTTTTTATAGTTCAAAGTCATTTACTACTAACTTTTTCTTTGTTTGGAAATAATAAATTCCTCTCAGATGCATATTTATTCTAGGCATTTATCTTTAGATTTATTTAACTACTGTTATTTTTTAAACTAGTTCGGCACATGGAGTTGATGACCAAATACAACACAACAGCTGTTTTTAGGGTTGTCAGCGTACAGTTTTACTTCGAAGAAAAAAAACTGAATATCTAGGTCATGTGCTGGGTTTCAGTCTTAGTGATCATTTTTCTGGGTTCTATTCATCATACCGTATGTGCCATATTCGGGATTATACAGGTATTACCAAACACGCTGTAAAAATAGTATATTTTATAATTCGCATTTTTTCCATACAGGATCCTCGGTGATATCACAGAAACCATAGACTACGTGTACTTCGCTTTAGCACTTTGGTCGTGTTACATATACGGTGAGCAGCAAGCTATTGCCGTCATGATGATAGTCAAGAACGGTTTGATAGCTGCCGTCGTCAACATATACATCACCTGCATTTACGTCATGCTGGCCAGTGGTGTACTTAGGTGAGATACCAAAAAATCTATTTACCTTTTAAAGCTTTTTTTTTTTGGATTTCGCCCCATTAGTAAGCCTTAAAAAATCTTAAAATCTCACCCAGTTTTTTTTTTTCAATTCATATTTTATTCTGATTTGACATTATTTTTATATCATGTTTGGTATTAACGTTATTTACTTAATCTACCTATTGCGGCTTTGCTTTATTATAGTTTCCTTAATAGGCACAACATGTCAGATTTCAAATATTTGTCACTCGCTTTCAAACTTTAATGCGTTGTCAGTAGAGCTCAAAGTTAATAGTGAAAATTGACATGTTGTATTTAGTAGTTCTCGTCCCTTGAAGCATTCCAAGTGGTCCGCGAAGTCTTTTAAAATTAATACTATAAAAATAATCAATTTAATAATTTTATCCTTATTTTATGAATTATTGATACATATAAAGTAGGTAAAACTATATTTATTTTAATGTAAATTAAACCAAGTGGATCCATGGCTTTTCGTATCTAAAAAAAAGAAAGACAGCCCAGCAGCCTCTCATGTTATGGGTTTTGAATGAATGCTATACGAGTGCATACTAAACTACTTTCTGCAAAGTTTATGCCATTTGCTGTTCTGCGTAATAACTATGACTTAAAAAGTATATGCCATAAAATGGGGATCTATTGTGATAATCTGAAGGCCGCTTAACTTTTCAAAATTTAAAACTCCTTTCTGCCTAATATGATCAACTTCCCGTCTAATTCTACAATTTGCAACGTTAATTCCATTTCAGGTCCTACAAAGGCTACGAAGACTGGCTTTACTACATCACATATATAACTCACACACGCTACACTTCAATTTTCCTGCACCAGAAAATATTCAAGCAGCCGATATTCAACATTTTGCCGTATAACGATCAGGAGAACTGTACGTCCATCGCAAGTCTCATTCAGACCTCCTCCAGTCTCAACACCAACTCTAATTCCAACTGTAGATACGCAAACGGCAAGGCATTCCTCACCGAAAGATTCACCTCTAAGAATTTCGTCGGAGACATATACACTCTGGGGGATTTCAACCTAGAGTTCAATCTAGGGATTTCTTTCGCATTCTCAGTTGGAATCATGGTCTTGAATAAATTTATTTACTTGATGCCACTGCCTGGTTACATAAAAGATAAATTTAGAGAATGATCTGGAACTTGTAATGTTAAAAAGAAATATTATTCTAGTAAAGTTATCTTTAAAAATTATTTACAGTAAAAAAATCTAATTCATAAGTTTTAGGTTATAAGTAATCCGTCCACAAAAATGTTATATTAAAAATAAACAAAATTATTAAAACATAAATATGTGTCAAAATTTTATTTAACATTACAACACGTTTGCAAAAGTGCAAATTTTAAAAGTTACACAGCGTAATAAAATTATTTTTCCGTACTATTGCAGCTCTATAAGACAGTTTGGATTTTATTACGAACTAGGTATTATATACTATTCAATGCAAAGTTAGACCCGTTTCGCAAAAATAAGTTATAAATCGCTTTGGTCAAATAATCAAAGTCTACAAGAATGATTTTCATAATTTTTGATTTGTTGGATTTGACCCTTGTGGATTTCGCCAGAATCCAGTGTTACGTGTCATATTAAGACAATCGAGGTCCACACGCCACATTGCGTTGTATAATCGAAACAGATAGAACTCATCACCGACCACAGGTGCTGCGTTATAGAAGCGTTACTACGACTTCAAATTGAAATTCAATGTATTTATTCAGTCTAGGCTGTTACAAGAAAATCTACGACGGGAGATCTTGTATTGAGAAGAACCGGCAAGAAACTTTTCTCTCCGTTTTATTTCGCACAGAAAAGTCTAATTGGGAAGTAAGTTCCTCGTGACGTAGCTTCGTCGTTGCAGCGGCACGCACAGTTTCTGAGACGATTTTCTAAAAACCTTGCAATTTATTATTTATTTCAAAAATAAAGCAATGAAGTAATCTTTGTAAATTCCTTCAATGGTATTCATTTTACTCTGCAGGGTAATTCTGTAAAAATCCGAACCGGGATTCGAATTCACTCATGTCTCCGAATTCACGTCAATTAATGAAGAAATTCTATTAATTCCATTTTTTGTATAAAATTACAAAATAAAATTGATTGTGTGTCTCAGATATTTTATTTCTATGTTATTTCGAAACTCACTTCGCTTAGGCCATGAAACTTTATTACCAATTCAAAATTGACCGGATGCCGCTTCTCGAAGTGAATTCGGCCACCTGAGTGTATTTAAATTATTATCTATCATATGGAAACCGATTTCCTTACTTATGTAATAAAATATCGTAAGTTAATAATAAACCGTCATCATATTAATAGCTCTTCATGTTTGTTTAAATACCTAAGCTTCGAAAATGTATTTGTTTATAAAGAATGAAAATTACAATTGTCATTTTGTGTTTAGAATTGACAGAAATGTTTCGAAGATATTACCGCCACCTAGCGACATTTATTTAAGTAGTTTTTTTTTAATCTATACTCCTTCATTTTGCATGCATGAATAATTGTTATAGTAGAACTACAAAAACAATTTTTCATGTAAAAGTAGTTTTTCGATACATCTATCACTCGCTATCATTCATCATTATCGACAAAATTATTTATATAGATGCTCAAATTTCAATGGTAAGTAAATCGCCGGGTCCGTACCGTGCTCTGCATGTGTGCTACGACCTAAAGACTGTATGAAATTCGTGGTGACAGCAAGTTCGTTATAAATAATTATGTGCGCATAACAATCGCGGAGAGTCCATTCCTACAGATAACCTTGAGATATAATATTTGGTGATTTAATTTACACATTCAAATCCTTAAATAAAAGACGTGTACCGTAACAATACATTTTGACGCAATCTGAAACCGTATTCCATACTTATATGAGCAATATCCTTTAATTTCACTTGTAATCATTCAGAAATAATTTATTAGACACTAGTAAGGTCAAGAACATACTAATATAGCAATCCGATTGTGAATGCATATTATAATGTTAGAAATCGCCTAACTTGAATATTCCCATACTAGATTAAACAACCTAAGTCAAAGTAAATCCAACTGCCCTAAGCCATTTTATATTATTGAAAAAAATCACCTCTTAACTTAAAGGGTCGGTCTTCATTTTGAATAGTATACCTATACATAATATTTATGTTCATGTGATAGTGAAATCTTCTATCGCCTTAGGGTAAGTGTAGATCACAGCCTCGGAGTGATCATCGTTGTCATTATTAAGTTCCGCTGTGATGCATTGTGGTCCATCATCTGAAAGTCAATTTAAAAAGCTTAGTTATGAAAATATTGAGATAATTCACAAAGACAATATGTCTGTTCATATAAGGCTCATATTTTTTGGTCAATATAAAGGGAATCCCCCATAGGTAGGATAGACTAGAAAAAGCGAACAGCGCAATTGTTATATACCGCCTGCAAGTATAACACAGAATAAATAAAGGTCTTATACAGGGTTTGGAGTGATGATGATATTATCCTGATAAATTATAAAACTCTACACAAACTCGTTCTAAAATCTAGGATGGACTTATAAAAATAAAAAAATTTTATTTACAAAATATTTTGATTTCACATTGATGTGATTTCATATATATTAGTTTTTGTTTCTTTTTTGTCATTGTTTTATATATTTTGTTTACATATAATAAGACTAGTGGCCGCCAGCGATTTCGTCCGCGTTTTCCATTATTTCTTCGCTCCTAATAGTTGCAGCGTGATCCTCGATAAATGGTCTATTCAACACAAAAATAATTTTTCAATTCGAACCAGTAGTTCCTGAGATTAGACAAACAAACTCTTCAGCTTTATAATATTAGTAAAGATTAAAAGTTGGCTTAATTATAAATGCCTTTGTTTTTAAAAAATGTTGCCAGTAACAATGGATAATTATCCAAAACAATAATTATCTTGATAATTATGAACCCTGGTCTCCTGTCCCAAATCATGAATATTTATTGACTAATGAAAACGTGCCGTTATACTTTCAGTATGTTACAAAACTTACCTGCGCTATATACGACGTATTTATTCAGTTTGTTAATAGTTACCTGTAAAAAACATAATAAAAATTAAACAATGTTTAAATTCAAAATTTAATACAATATAGCCAAGGGGAAACTAAAAATGTTTCTTAAATCATTCATATTGGCTAAGATTTGCTATGCTCGTCTCGCAGATATACACCTGTATGATGATGTGAAGTGGGTATAAAAAAATTTGAACTTAACAATCATTGTTGATAGTTAAAATACATTAAAATTGGCTTATTTATTACTAAAATAAATAACACCTTACCAATAAGTAACCTATAAGAGTTGTATACTTATAGATCTTTTTCTCTTTTTCATTGGAATGACACTACCAGATGATGTTTAACAAATCAAACGGTATAAAACAAAATTGTAAAAAAATAATAACAGAATAGTTGGTCAATTTAAATATTAAAACCTCAACAATTAGTATCACCATGAAAATAACCAACTCACAGGTGATAAGGCAGTTTCTCTAAACTTTTTCAGGTACAATTTCAACGGCTCCACATAGTTATCAAATCCTAAAGCATTCATGGCAAAAAGAACATCCTCTCCGTTGATTGTTTTTCTTTTTTCAACTTGGCATCTATCGCTAGCTTCACTTGTAACAAAAGAAATGAATTCTGATATGCACTCTTGTACACATTCTCTTGCATCTTTTGCTATCTGAAAACATTAATAATTATCAAGTTATCTATGGTAAATAAAATGGTCAGTTGCACAAACATCCATTAAGGTTTAATGACACCTTTAAGCTCTAATGAATGTCAAATTTGTATCAGTAATGTCGCTTAAAACTAATGTAAATTTTAATGGACATTGGCGAAACTGGCTGAAGAGTATTTATTAGATTTTCATATACTTCATTATCATAAGTTTTTTTATCCCATTGCTGAAGCAGAGGCATTCTCTGGATTGAACATTAAACCGAATATTAAACCAGACAAACTCAAGCCTGTTTGTTGATAAATATTTGACATAATTTCAGAAGCATGGGCTCATGATAGTATATTTTCAGTTACTCATCATGTAATTGGCCTTAACAAAGGTTTTGTGCCAGACTAGACAGAAACATTTTGAACATTGCCATCTAGCAATAAGTATTGCTTAACCTCTGCATCACTGACTAAACGCACTAGCGCATCATAGAGGTCCTCCTTTCATATAGTTATGTGTCCGGGTAATTATAATAAAAAATTATGTTTGGAGATGGAGAATACTCTTGGAGAATGTCAAATAATAAAACTACCCTACCTTTCCATTATCAGGAATAGCCCTTTTCATAATTTTTGCTATATTCGCTATTGGCAGGAAACGATCTTGTTCTCTGAGTGGAACATTCTTTCCACCACAGTTTGAATCCGAATTGTTTTCTTCTTCTGAAAGGTTATTCAAGTTCATAACAACTTGTAAACAAATACTGGATATAAATAGGTAATCAGATTACGAGTAAGCGACACATACCCAAGACCTCGTCAGAATTTAAAACATATTCGTCCACCAAAAATCCATTATCCAATCTAACGAGTTCATTGCCAACTTCGTCGTTTTCCATGATTTTTCATCAAGGTAAAATACTAGGTTATTTTCCGATTCAGATTATACTTCTTTCGTAGCTAATAAATTCACTTTTGTACACAGTATTGTTACAATATTTGGTAATAAAAAAATATTATCGGTCAAAATCAGCGACTTTGAATATTTAATAACATTAGGTATACCTACCAACACCACAAAGCCTTTGCTTGTTTGTTCATTGATTTTAGTGATGTGACAAGCGATGTTACATTTGAAATCGGTTTTTTTTATTAATCGTTTGGGGATTGCGTTCTGTGTTCTATTCACCAGAATATTCAATGTCAACTTCAACTTGGATGGTCTGGATGTAGAAAGTAAAACGCTTCTTAAATTCTCAAACAAATTATATAATTATCAGACCATTGAAAATTATCTTCTTGAGTAGCTACTTTATATATTCTCAACGAGTGCATTCAGAATATATAATATTCATTGTCCACCAGTGACATAAATAATATGAAAACTATAAAGAGTATAATTTCTATATATGTAAATAATTTTGCTACAATCGGTTTGTGTTGTATCAATTAATGGATCTATCACTGAGCGGTATAATGGTTGAAAAATATCTTGATTTTATAAAAATACTGTTTTATGAATCATTTTCTGATTTATATTAATAAAAATGTTACAGGTATTGCAGTATTTTTTTTTATAAACAATATTTTTTGTCTTTCCTCCAGATACTAGAATCGGCAGACCACTATTGGGTGGTTGCTCAGAATCATGCTACGTTCACACATGCCACGTTCATTGATTTAAACTTAATGAAATTTTCAAACAAACAAGATTTTTATATGATTACTATATCATCCCCTATTAAAAAAACTCCATAGTCAATACTGACTAACATATCGATTCTTGCTTAATCAATCTAAGTTCACCATCCCTATCTTTGTACACTTTTCAATTTCATACAGATTAGAAATGTAGGTTGTTGTAATAATATTTCTTTTTTCAGCTGTTATTTTTCAATTACACCAGCTGAGACAACTGACTACATCATAAAGTCAGTTGGAAATATCATTATTTCAATGCAGGTCTTTCTACACCGTTATTGATTTTAAGGTTACATTACCTGGTTTAGGGGCACCAGACACCTATTTAATTTGAAAATTACTTGCAAAAAGTAATTAATTCAAGATGGGAGTTCCAAAGTTTTTCAGGTATACCAGTGAAAGATACCCTTGCCTCAATGAATTGGTGAAGCAGTATCAGGTATGTTTGTTTTTTAACTGTACTATTTTACTACCCTTATTAGAGATGCTGCTACAGAAATAATGTCTGTTGCTTGTGGGAATGAGAAAATAATAAGATTTATTTGGAAGCACTTTTTTATGTAGACAATAGGCAGATTCTGCTGATAATAGAAATTACCAGTAACAAATACCAATTCATTGGAGTGTATATTGAATCTTAAACCAAACAAATGCATGCACAAGTACTTTTTAACTGCATTCATTTTATGCCATAAAAGTGATGACCCCCCCTCTCCCTGCCCTTATACCCATGCTGAGTTCAATAACATGGTACTTTTTTTAATAGAGGGAGTGGGGTAACAGATCATATTTTATATTGAATTATGTGATAGAATAATCTATTAGATGCTATCCATCCATAGGATGCCACTGCTCAGGCAATTGAGTAGTGGAGACATTAATAGGATGTAAGTCCATTTTTTTTATTTTACAATTCATATTAGAAAATAATTATGTTTATAATATTATAGACTTATTATTCAATAATATCCAAATGTAACATTGTAAGTAATGCTATTCATTAGCTACTATACATATAGATCTATGTGATTGTTGGCTATAATTCCATTAACATTTGGCAAACTGTCATGAAACACAGTAATATAATTGCACTTATTAATAACATTAATGGATCTACAAATAATGAATTGAAAAAGCATAACTTTAAATGAATATAGACCACTGTGGCACACATGCCATTTTCAAGGTGGAGCCATCTTTGAGCTCACAGGCTTGATTCCAGGTTGGGTCAATGTAGAAAAGTGTCTAGATGTTGTTTCAGGTTTTCCATAATATAATTTTGATCAGAGCAATTGGTGTGATATTCAGCCAATAAATTTACATTAGTTTAAAGCACCATTTAAATTTGTCATTAAACCATTATGGATGTTTGTGCAACGTGCCAATTGTCTAATATAAGTTATTGATTATTTTGTATTTTTACAGATACCTGATTTTGACAACATGTATTTGGACATGAATGGTATCATACACAACTGCTCCCATCCGGATGATTCTGATCCTCACTTCCGTATCACAGAAGAGAAGATATTCAAAGACATTTTTCACTACATCAGCATCCTTTTTCAAATCATTAAGCCAAAGAAGTTGTTCTTCATGGCAATTGATGGAGTTGCTCCTAGAGCAAAGATGAACCAGCAAAGGGGCAGGAGGTTTGTATGGAAATTGCTCATAAAATATTTTGCTTATTACAACATATGGCATAGTCAAAAACTGAAACTGGAAATATCAAATGAGTTGAAAATATTTGTAAAGACTAAACTATTTTAATAAACTATTTTTGACACTTACCTAGGAAACTAAAGTTAAGAACTATAATTACTGGATCTGGCATATAAAAATCTTCACTATATATTACCTGTAGTACTATATATTACTTTACTGCATTAGAAACCATCAATCAATAATAATATTATTTCACCTGTTTGGTTGTAGATTTAGATCAGCTAGAGAAGCTGAGAAGTTAGAAGAAGATGCAAAAGCTAAAGGTAAAAAGGTCAAGATTCATCTTAACATTTATACTGTGTATCAATTAAGCATAACTAATTCACTTATTATGCATCAAAAAGGGCTTCAATCTATTATAAGCACTATTTCACTGTATTATTAGAGCTGCGCCTATCGTAATCATGCTGCAAAAATGCTATAATAATGCAAATTCAAACTTAGAGATTTACCGAAAGTTTAGATATCGTGATATTGACCACTTGACATATCTTAATTATTATATTTGATGAATTTCACTTTCACAATGATATACTGAAAATTATTCTTAATGAAAAATGTATAAAAAATCCACTTGGTCCCTGACACCCTAAGATCTCTCCCCTGGCATTTCACGGTGCTAGGGACTAAGTGTTTTTTTTTTAAAGTATTTTTCATGAAGATTATTGTAATTCATCATATTACACTTTTTTTTTGGATTATAATTAAACATTTTTTATTTTAAACTTCATGGACGCTACGGATAGTATTATCATATTTGTTGTAAATTGAGTCCCTTGTTATTTGTGAACAGCAAAATGCTGGTGTTGGATGCAGTCCAAGTATGAATTTATAGATTTTTTATGAAATATATATTTATATAAGAATACAATTTCTAGGAGAGAAACTGCCAACTGAGAAACGTTTTGATAGCAACTGCATCACACCTGGAACAGTATTTATGACCCGACTCCATGAGCAACTGAGATATTTTGTGAAACAAAAGATGTCCACTGATCCATTGTGGTCTAAAGTGAAGGTCATCCTTTCTGGCCATGAGGTATTTAACTAAAATCATAATATTTGAGCTTTACATGAGCTTAGAGTTGATTCGTTCTAAAAATTTCAAAGATATTTAGCCTATTTAATTTGTTACACTATATTGATTCGTATGTTAACCAAATTAAAATTATATTTATTTATTGCACCAATTTTTTATTTAATTTGCAATGTTAGTTTGGGTAAAGTTTAGCAAACTTAATATGATCCACTACCCAGTTTCTAATTGAGCTGAAATTCGGAAAACAATAACAATGCAATGTGATGTTGTAAATCCAAAATAAAAAGACTTGCCTCACATTTTTATAAATACACACGCTCCAATGTGGGTGTAAAATGAAAGGATTTGAGAAGTAGAATATAGTATGGCATAAAAAAAATCCAAGATAACTGCTGCTATGAAACATAATAATCATCAGCACCCTAATAATGCCGCCACTGCTGGAGCTCAGGCCTTCCCTGTAGATGGTATTTAATCAATTCAATCACAGAGATTGGCCATGACCTGACATGATACATGGGTCCAGTGCAGATTGGTGGATATTGACAACTACCGATAATACAGCATACTACAGAGTTTTGTATAACTCAATATTTGTTTGCAAGAGTTTGAGATCTATACAATATAGTGTATTATAAAAAAAAACTAATCTAAATTGGTTATCGTTCTCATGCATATACTGCTTACAAATCTTGCAACTGATTTTAAAGTATTCCTTAATTGGTTTCATAAGTAACATATTATTAGTTAAATACTCACTTGATGAAAGTTTATATTTAACAACATTTTTATGTATATTTGTTGCACCACTCACTATTGATTATTTGACACCTTACTGATCGACTGGCAGAGAATCTCGTACGGAATTAAGTCCGCCCTTTGCTGTATTGCCATAAAGGTTAAATAAATATATGCATTATTTCTAATTGGTATGAAATATCCAGACGCCAGGTGAAGGTGAGCACAAGATAATGGATTACATCCGTTGGTCGCGTTCTCAGCCCGACTATGAGCCTAACACACGGCACTGTCTCTACGGGCTGGACGCAGATCTCATTATGTTGGGTATGTGTACGCACGAGCCCCACTTTGCGTTGCTAAGGGAAGAGGTGAGTTGTATAAAGTTCATAATGGACTTTTAAGATGCACTAATATTTATGTAACATCATAAATTTGATTTATTTTAGTTTACAAAATATATTTATTTGTCAAAATAAAAATGGTTTGGTTTTTAGATATATAGATATTTTTTTCATTTAGAAGCCAGTAAATCCAATTCTAGTACAAATGATGGATGAAAGTGATTATATTTCTAAATCTTTCTATCTGTTAGTTCTGTTGGCTATACTTATATTCAATACACAAAGTAGTCATCTTCTATAAATCCTTAGAGTGGTAAGTGTAGGTTTTACGTTCACTAGTGAGCGGGTTAAGAATTTGTATGGAGATCATTAGTTCTTGGTAGTCACTGCTAGGGGCGCTGTACTAATTTCCATACTAGTCTTAACGTGCTCACGATCAACGGTAAAAATAAATGACTAAAAACTTACACCAGGCGCTCTGAGGGCAATTCCGTGCCAGTTGCTTTATGTATTACAAATTAAGTTAAATAATTATTATTCATTTTCTTAATACAAAATGCTTGAAAAATTCATTTTGTCCCTGGCACTCTGAGATGAGATTTTTCATTGAAAATATTTTTTCAGTATATTGCAAAATTTATAATTAGCACAATTTTTACAATTTTATCCAAAGTTTAAACATTTGTCAAAATAAGTTAAAACCTTAACACATGTAAAATATGTTTAAATAGATTGTCTGAACATTGATGAAAATACGCTCTGTAGTATCGAGTAACAAGTGCTTGAATAATTCGTCAGTCCTGTTAGGTCCTAGGTAGCTCAGTGGTTAAAGCAATCGCCGGGATTGCGAAAGGTAATGGGTTTGAGTCCCGTCTTAAAGTGCCAGGGACAATATTTTTTTTTAAACAAATTTCATTAAGAGTATTTTTCAGTATAGCATTGTGAATGCAAAATATATCAAATATAATTATTATTATTTAATTTCGTCAATTTTTAGGTTAAATTCGGTAAAACTACACAGCGTGCTACGAGTCCAGAAGAGACTAACTTCTACCTCCTACATCTATCGCTACTTAGGGAATATTTAGAACAAGAATTCATATCAATAAAAGACAAATTGCCCTTTCAGTATGATTTAGAGAAGTTGGTAGATGATTGGGTGCTAATGGGCTTTTTAGTGGGCAACGATTTTATTCCTCATTTACCTCATATGCATATAGGAAATGATGCTTTACCCATACTTTATAGTACATATATGAAAGTATTACCTACTTTGGATGGTGAGTATGAAAATTTAAAACTTAAAAATCAATAGCTCTTTTTTATATAATTAATTATTTATCGATTTTTTTAATCTTTACATCTCTGTATGAAATAAAACAGGGAAAAAAGCAGCCACTGCCGAGTTTCTTGCCAGTTCTTCGCGGTACGAAGTCTCCCGCGGTAGATTTACGAACCGAGTGGCATAGAGTTTCGTCTTTCACATATGTTTGGAAATAAATAAAAATCACAAGGCGCGAGGTCGGGGCTATACGGCGGGTGACCCAGTAATTCAACGTTTGATGTCGCCAAATAGTCGACCGTTCGCTTGGCGGTGTGCGACGAGGCGTTGTCGTGGTGAAGGAGGATCCTACTGCGAGGTCGTTTCTCTCGAACTTTTTCCAAGACAAGTGGCAAACAATTGGTAGTGTACCATTCTGCAGAAACTGTTTTTTGATCCTCTAACACAATTGTTGCAAAATGACCTATCCTTCCAAAGAACGAGGCCACCATTTTTTTTCCCGCACTTCGATCTCTCTTCACTTTAGTTGGCAACTCCTCGAAAGGAAACACCCACTGAGCAGATTGTCTTTTGGTTTTAGGATCATAACAGTAAATCCAGCTTTCGTCACCTGTTAGTATGTCGAACACAGCATTTGAGTCACCTCCGTTAAATCTTTCAATCATTTTACGACACCAATCCACACGATGGAGTTTTTGAGCCTCAGTCAAATTATGAGGTATCCACCGGGCGCAAAGCTTCCTGACCGCTAAATGTTCGTGGAGGATTTTGTGCACTTGACTCATACCGATGCCTAAGCTTGTCCGAATCTGTTGATAGGTCACTCTTTTGTCAGTCTCTATCATACGCCGCACAACACAGATGTTATCTTCAGTCGTCGCCGTAGAAGGCCGTCCCTCACGTAAATCATCAGTGAGATTAGTGCGACCACGTTTAAACTCATTAAACCAGTTGTAAACAGTCGCACGAGATGGGGCTTCATCGTGAAAGGCCAATCGTAGTCTATCATAACTTTCTTGTTGACTTAATTGACATCGAAAGTCATAAAAAATCATTGCACGAAAATTTTCTCGTGTTAAATTCATGATGACGTGACACAGACAATTTTCAATTTGCCGCCAAATCGTAAAACAAATGACAAATGAATGAAATATATACTCAGTAATATTGGCAAAGAGTTATATTTTCAAATTTTAGAATTATTTTTTTATTATATTGTTTATAAGTGGCCAGTTCTAAGAACTTTCAGTTTGACCTTCGTATAAAATAGAAATTGCAAATAAAAATATTTTTAAGGTTATATAAATGAAGCAGGAGACTTAAATCTAGAGAGATTTGAAATATTTATGCAAGAATTAGCCAAATTAGATAAGGAGAAATTTCAAGATGTATACGCAGATTTGAAATATTTCGAGGCAAAGACAGGTAGACGACCTAATGCACAGGAAAGAAAAGAGGTAATACAGATCACAGTATAAAATTTATGGCTTTTAAATGTTTTATATGAATTTTTTATTATTATTATTATTTCATATTTATAATATCTGACTGAATATTAAATATTTGTAACTAGTTTTCCGTTAGCTGTTTCGCCTGCGTGGTCTTCTATTGTAAATATAAGCTTTCCTCCTACACTACTCTGTATATTGATGAAAAACCGCATCAAAATTCGTTGCTTAGTTTAAAAGATCTCAGCATACAGACAGCGGGAACTTTGTTTTATATTATGTAGGTATAGGTATCAAATTGATAGAACAAAATAGAATTAGTATTGAATTGTCAAAATTGTTTCTGATATTTGAGTAGCCAATATACTGATCCTGATCATGACGTCAACAATACGGGTGTAGACAGTAAACTAAAATAAATACATTTTTTTCTGGTACTGTTTAATATACTATTACCGAAAATCACACATTTATGCTTATTATATTTAAAATATTGCTTAAAGTAATTATGAAAATAATCAAATATATTATACTCGTTACGTCACGTGTCATGTAAACGCAAACGTGACGTCATAGCGACGCTATAACAGACGTTGGCGTGTTCGCAAGAAATTTAGAAAACACTTTTTTATTTTATTTTAACTTATTATATGAATGATTCTCTTTTTAAATATTTTTGTTCTTACATATATTTTATATATATCTATAAAACAAAAATGTATATAAAAATTATGTCTACACCCCTATTATAGTTGCAGGGTTCATTATTTGGACTAATTAATGTTATCACCATAATTAAGAATTTATTTTGGCCCACGGTTCATATCGGTTAGTTGAGACGAGCAAGTACCCAGTATGAGTTAACACGTAAACAACCGTAAAACCACATGTTTAATACAAAAAACGTACTGGGTACATGTTCGGCTGTTAAATACCAATTTTGCTAATGTAAAATAAATATTTAGTATCCGCTATGTAATGTAATTCACTTTCATTTTCAGTACAAACCCAATAATGACGAAACATTCAATGTCAATGTTGATGATATCAAAAATAATAAACCGGATGACGAATTGCAGGCGCTCATTAATGCCACACAAGAAATGGTATATGTTTATATTACTATGTTTACTACTTAACTAATAATCTATATTAATATTATAAATAGGAAAGATTTGATCGTTTGTTTGTTTGCATCGAATAGGCTCTGAAATTCATGAACCGACTTTAAAAAATCTTTCACCTACGGTTAGCTGCATCATACGGGGTTAACATAACTATTATTTACTTATGTCGCGGGACAAAAGTTAGTAATAATAATGTAATTAAGAAAAGAAAGAAAGTATTATTCTGGATCCCTAATCCCCAAAGTGACTCAAATAGTCCAATAATGTCGGTAAAAAAATTAAAATAGTCTTAGAAAAAAGGTTGAAAACCTCTGCTGGATAATCATCCTAAAATACATAAGCCATTGCTGAGTTCGTTAGAAACGACTTACGAAACTCATAATTTTTATTAATACTGTTATAATTTTTCAGTTTATGGACGATTTGGATAACGAGGGGGAAGAATATGAAGAAACGAGCGACGGTAATTATCTTTAATATAGTGTTTTCTCTATCACATTTCAACGGTTATAATAGAAATGCAAACAGATTTCACAAGTTGATTTTAATGTTATAAGCTTTACACCATTGAGTTCTAAATTCATAAATTAAACAGCGTCGACAAATAAAAACCTTGCTCCTCTAATATTTTTTTTATTACAGAGGAGGCTAATATTGAAATGGAGTTTTTGTTGCACAAAAAAGACTATTACATGAACAAATTAGATTATTCCAAAGTAACCGAGTAAGTATTATCGTATAATAATCAGAGGTCCGAATTAGGTAGAGTTATTTATGTACTTGCATCGAAATGTTGATATTAATGTGGACCTTCCTACAAATGTTGCAACATCGCGCGTATTGGTATTTTGCAACTTTGGACATCCGATGTCATTGATGTAAGTTTGGCAACGTCGTGCGTGCAATAGTTTAAATTGTGTAAAAGTAAATAACTTTTTATACAAAAATCACGGGATTTTTTCTGCTCTTTAAAATTAATCTTGGGATTTGAGGCATATCCACTTTATTCTTTCGCTGTATGAAATCAGTGTAAGTACATGAATAACTCTACCTAATTCCGACCACTGATAATAATATTTAAGAAATTTATTGTGCCCATACAAAAATATGGTTATATGATTGTCCAATATTCTGTTACAATGTCGTCGAACATTTAGTTTAGAGTTTGCCTGTAAAGACACTTTGCCTGTTGACTAAAATATTAAAGACACTGGCATGTTTATTGATTAAAAAGATAAATATTTGAAGAAGTTTTTATTAATTACATATACAATTTTTTATCCCGTCAATTGTTTGCTCTATTCGGAGCAACATTTATTCTTCTTCCATACTTTGTTTCCTTTAGTACTAGTAGAGTAGTACTGAGGCCTGTACACCTTCTGCCATCTCATCAGGCGGCAGAAATATAGCGACCTTGGATGTAAAAAAACACGTGCAAGTTGTATCAATGTGTGTGTCCATAACAATTTATCGGATGTCGTACACAGACCATAGTTGATGATCACTTTCATGCTATAGATTCCATAAGTTTAAACAATTTGTTGTAACTGTATTATATTAAATCATTGGTTTTAGTGAGGTGTTAGCGGACCAAGCTGAAGGTTACGTGAGGGCGATACAATGGAATTTGTTTTATTATTACAAGGGTTGCCCTTCGTGGTGTTGGTATTATCCACACCATTACGCACCATACATATCAGATATAAAAGGATTCAAGGATTTGAAGATAGAGTTTGAATTGGGAGAGCCATTCAAACCTTTCGAGCAGGTACTCTATTTGATTTAAAAATAACGCCGCAAACAAGTATTCCAGTGCCTGATTTCCTCACTGGATATTGAGTGATGTATGGTTTTAGTACTTCAATATATTGAAATATCAAGTTTTAGTGAGCTCTTGCACATTTTTATAACATTTTTCATGTACACAGAGCAGACTAACTAATTTAGACAATCGAGAAATCTATAGTGAGTCTTGTTTCAATTAATATGAGGTGTAAAATACAACGCATTAGGTGTATATTCTTCCGGGGTTAGGAACATGAATATGATATGATTGGTAATCACTTGATGATGAGATACTTGAATAGTTTTGATTGGCTGACATATGCCTTGCTTCGAAATTTAGCTTTATGAGCAGTTCTATCTTACACTGTACTAGTTTATTATTATTAAGTAAGAATAACATTCCAGCTCCTAGCGGTATTGCCAGCTGCAAGCAAGCATCTTCTACCCGCACCATTCCACGACCTGATGACAGATGAAGATTCACCTATCGTACACTATTATCCTATTAACTTTGAGACAGATCTCAACGGTAAGAGGAATGACTGGGAAGCCGTCGTGCTTATACCATTTATTGACGAGGTTGGTTTTATGATATTGATTTTTATTAGATTTTGTAATTAAATCCTTTTTTAAACGCAGTAGTAGAACTTGAGTTACAGAGCTTTGCAACCTTAAAAGACGCAAACAACAACAAATATTTTTTATTTGTTTGTCCGTCAAGTAGAGTGTTGAAAAATATTATACACGTATATATATATTTTTTTTATTCATAAAATTACGGCGATACATGGAGTTGAAATTTCGCATGACGTCACGTTATGGTACGTTTTCTACAAAACTGTGACGTAGCGAGCCCCCACTCCTCAACATTAATACCTGTTATCTAAGCTATTTCTCGTTAAATTGAAGTAAAAAAAATACGTATCTAATATTTTTCTATTATCTGACTGACGGGCTAAATAGAATTGCATTTTTTTTACCCAGTCGTCATACCTATTGGATAAGAAATAGTTTTAAATTAATAGGCATTTTTATAAATCCAATTTCAAACACCTTTTGCTTAAAATAGCTACTATACGACATTGATATATAAATAATGATAATAATAAATAAAAACTAAACATCATTCCTCTCATCCGAATAAGCTCAAGTCCTTGTATTATCTGAAACAACGAAGGCACCATAACACCCAGACCCGAAAAATGGTAGGAAAGTTCATTTTGTACATTGATTCAATCGGGTATTGAACCCGGGGTTACAGATGGCCACACTTTAAAACCGGCGCACGAGCCGTTCTTATGTAGGTCTATCATAATGGTAGCACAAAAAAATTAGGTCCATGCAAATTCGTTATGTCTATAAAAAAACTCTATATATTTATTAGGCCAATCTTCTATCAGCAATGGCTCCGTGCTACGAGAGGTTGACAGATGAGGAACTGAAACGTAATAGCCATGGTCCTATGTTGGTATATAATTGGACTTCAACTAGTCAAGGTAAAACGTTATACTGTAGATAATGTAGATTTATTTTGTAGTAATGAACAGGATGCAATATTAAGATCGGTTAATGTGAAAATCTGAAACTTTAAGATATACTGAAGACCTTTTCTTAGGAACCATGAAATTGATATGTGCATTTAAAAAAGAACTAGTTCTTAGTCGCGGTATCGAACCCGGAAATCTAAAATTGATCATATCGTTTAATGATATGGGAATCCACATTTGGTCATATCATTAATGTAGGGTGTCCAAAAACGAAATTTAATTATTTGGTTATGATTTTGTGGCCTGAGAAACCTCCTTTCTAACTGTCTGACTTTACAGTAGTGAATCATGTAGGAAATAATATTTCTAAAAAAATACGAATTTAGTATATCTAAGTAAGTTTTTTTAAGTTCTTTGACTTCATCAATGAACAGTTGTTAAGTTTAAAAATAAATGTCATATTGAAAAAAGAAGGAATATTTGGGAAAGGAGCTGCAACATTTTGAGCTTTTTCAACCCTTTTTTATAATGAAGGATCATGTAAGAAGCCATAATTTTAAATCATTGTACGCTTTAAATATCCACAGATATGCAAATTAGGTCTTTACGATTATTCCTTTGGTGTAAAAAATAAATGGTTTTGATCCTTAGGGCCTGTGAATGCTCCAAGTTATTTCCCGCCAATAGTGGATTGCCACGCTATAGAAAGTAAAGTGTGGCGTCAGCAGTTAGACGTGCCGGAGTCCCAGCTCAGGAGAGGGATGCTTCCCAACGCCAAGAGGGATATGCTTTTCCCTGGTTTCCCCACCATGAAGCACCTAAAATATCAGGTCAGCAAATATATAGGATATAAACGGCCGAGAGCGAGTTGGACTGGCAAATAAATATTTAATTTGAGATACCTTATACTTATAATAGGTTTTCCTTTACTCTATAGCCGTATTGAGAAACTTTTTATTAATCTTTTAATTTATATCCCCAAAATATATTTCTATGTTTAAAATTATGTATTACGTTTGTAGCGTTAATGTATTGTTTTTGTGAAATAAAAACTGCCCTAGCTTCTTTCTACTAAATTATCTTGTATTGATGGTTGCCTGGTAGAGATTGTTGTCGAGCGATAGGGCTCGCCATTTGTACTTGCTTTTTGATTTGTTTTTAATTCGTGTGTTTGTGTAAATGTGCCAAAAAGTTTATTTTATTCTAACACGTACGCCACGCCTTACATGGTAAATTACATATGCATAACATATTTCAACTCAATTTATCCAGTAGTTAGGAGAAAATCAGCTGTGACAGATAGACAGGCAACCAGTGATACTATAAGGATTAAGATTTTCCTTTAGAAATGCGAACCATTGATATATCGTTCGCTATCCTATTAATATTATGAATCTGAAAGTTTCTTTGTTTGGATGTTTGCATGTTTGGATGTTTAGATGTTTGCATGTTTGGATGTTTGTCCGTCAATCACGCCGAAATTACTGAACGGATTTTGATGAAATTTGGTATACAGATAGGGTATTACCTGACTTAGATAGTAGGATACTTTTATCCCACTAAACATTGCCCTAGGGTCCACGCGGGCGAAGCCGCTGGCGAAAGCTAGTTATTAATAAATAATAATCGGTTATGATATAAATTACGCAATAAAAGGCTATGTTCGTCCATTATTCCATTACGATTTTTCTCTTGTTCCCAGGCTAGTTTAAAGAAGAGCAAAGTGAAAGTATTCGACCAGCCGTCCCGTAATGAGAGCATGATAATACAAATAATAAGAGATCCCAATAGAGATGAACGGTTAGAAGCAGTTGCCAAAGATTTCCTTGGGAGAACCATATGGGTGGGGTGGCCGCATCTAACTAGAGCTAAGTGAGTTTTTTATATGCTATCTTGTTCTCTGCGTCTTTTTTTGTGTTTTTTTTTTCTAAAAGGGCGATCAAAATATTTTGTTGCAAAATTTGCCAATGGCAGGATTTGTAATCGCGTCTTTTTATATTACGTCTTTATGCTTGCCAATTGCCGCAAAATGCAAATCTATACTTCCATTTCAATTGTTATAAAAAACGACTCTCGATCGAATCAGCTACAAGGCTATTGAAGCCTTATCCCTTACAAAATACGTATTTGCGTCTTTAAATGATATGGGTAAAAAGATATGGGGTTATAAGATATCAGAAGCCATAAACATTAATATAAAAAGAGTTATGACTATCAAGGAAGCGAAAGTCGGTTATAAAGTTCGTATTTTGTGTAAAATAATAACAAAAAAAAAAAAATACAGTAATTCGAATTTATTGACGAAATTTTTGTTGATACATATTTTATTTGAATATTGTTTGTGATTTTTAGGGTAATATCAGTGTCGAACGAGAAAATGCGATTGCATTACGTCGATCAACAAAACAACAATGTAAGCGGATGTCCCAATTACACGACAGAGACAAATGCCGGCAACTTGCACAAACAATGGATATCTGAGAGAGCCACCATTATCGAACAGTCAGTATTTGATTTCAATGTTGAAGATATTACAATATATTGTAGACAACGAGTACCCATAATGACTTAATACAGAAAGAACAACATGAGTTAAAAAAGTAAATAAGAGCTTGTAAAAATTATAGTTTTACAAAATTATGATTAGGTTATGTGAAGTTAGGATAACTAAGATTAAAAGTTGATCATTGGAACGTATTAAAAGTTTTAGATTTAATGCTAGTTGAGGTATTACAAAACAGGTCAATATTGGAAAATTTACTATTATACATTTTGAGACAACGACAAAAATAACTATTGCAGGTATAGTTTTTGCGATAAGGTGGTGGTACAAATATTTTTATTGAACGTGAGGAGCGTGCGGGCAGTCGGGCTTTGATAATGAAGTTTATTTTAGAAAGAAGAACTGGACAGTCAATTTTACTGTTTATCAATTTGAAAAGAAATACTAAATCAGACATCTTTCGACGATTCTCTAGCGATAGCAAATTATAGCTTTTTAGTGACTCCTTGTAATCCTTATTTGCGCAGTTTTTACGAAAATTAAGTACCTTCATGAATTTAAATTGAACCTTTTCTAGACGGGCTATATCTTGTTTATAAAAAGGATTCCAAATGACACTACCGAATTCCAAAATAGAGCGTACAAAAGAAAAGAAAAGAATTTTTAAGGTATGAGGGTTATTAAAGGGCTTAGATATTCTAATGATGAATCCGAGAGTACGAAATGCCCTTTTAACTATTTGGTCGTAATGTGCTTTAAAAGATAATTTACTGTCCACTATTATTCCTAAGTCTCTAATACCATCAACTCGCACCAATTCCATGTTGTTAATCTTATAAGGATATGTAATTGTTGAAAGTTTTCTTGAAAAACTAATGATACGGCATTTGTCAGCATTAAGGAATAATTTTTTATCTCTGCAATATTTAGTTAAAGAGTCCAAATCGCTCTGCAGCCCACGACAGTCATCTTCATTACTGATGACTGTATAATTTTGTGTCGTCTGCATACTATAGGTGACAACAGTAACTCAAGGCTTCATTAATGTCATTTATGTAAATGCAAAAGAGGACAGGCCCAAGATGAGAGCCCTGCGGAACTCCAGATGGAATAGGCAAAAAGGCGGAACAATAACCCTTAACGCAAACAGCTTGACTACGATTGCGAATGTAAGATTCGAGCCAACTAAGCAGATTACCATGCACACCGAGGGTCCAAAGTTTTTGTAAAAGCAAGTTATGAGAAATTTTATCAAACGCCTTTGAGAAGTCGGTGTACACAGCATCCACCTGTTTACCCTGATCCATAGCCTGAAGAACAGACTCCGTAAATGTTATCATATTGGTGTCAACGCTGCGAGAGTTAACAAAACCATGCTGCATAGGGGATAAATGATGTCGGATAAAATACGATAACTGATGTGAAACTACTTTTTCCAAGGGACGATATTCCGTAATCAATTTTTTATTGTGGTTTTTGGGAATAGGTGTCATCAAAGCTCGTTTCCAGAGGCTAGGAAAGACACCGGAACTAATTCATTTGCAGAATATCATTGTTAAAGGTTTTACTAATTGATTTGCACACTGTGACACGAAAAAAGGATGTATGTCATCGGCTCCGGCTCCTTTATGTATATTTTAAGATGTTTCAAGTATTGCAATATTACATTTTCATCAAGCTGTATATCACTGAGATCTATCGATGTCCCAAGCGATGTACGCATAACAAATTGAGGGTTGACATCAGACGATTGTATAAAAACTGAATGAAAATAGTTGTTAAAGCTCTGACATATGTCTTCACCTTTCGTGAGTACGGAGTCATTATAAACCATGCTCTGTGGTAGGTCACCGGATACCTTTTTAGATTTTACATATGTCCAGACGAATTTAGGGTTTTCTTTTATTTTTTCCTCGGAGAAAGCCACATAGTTCCTAAAAGTACTGGATTCTAATTTACGCAAACGAGATCTAAATAAAGAAAATGTTATATAATCCTTTCGACTACCATATATTTTCCATTTCCTATAATATTTTCTTTTTTTATTACTTAACTTTATTAGAGAAAGTGTATACCATGGGGGAAATTTCTGAGTATTAATTAATTTTTTGATAGGTACGTGTATTTTTATGACGTCATTTATGACAATGTAAAAAGCTGATAACATAGAATCAACATCAGTACAGTTTAAGAAAATTTTATCCCAATTAACAGAATCCAAGATTTTCCTAATAGATTCATATTCCGCCGTAAAGAAATTTCTTTTCAAGACATTGTTATATTTAATAGAATGAGGTAAATTAATTGAGAGATTTATGTCTAAAGCTTTATGATGAGGGTCTTACTTCACAAGTGGCATATTCACCATATTAATGCAACAGCGCACACTACAGAACACCAGATCTAACAAGCGATTATTATAGTTAATTATGTGGTTTAACTGTTGAAGAGAAGGATAAATTCATAAAATCAGATGTTAATGAAACTAAACTATTATCACTAGGCCAAATAGTCATACCGCCATACTCAGTATCCGGCACCCAATCAGCACTACTTATGTTATAATCTCCAAGAAGAATGAAAATATCATTAGAATTTGAATTTATAATTTCCACCGTGCGATCGTAAAAGGAATTAAGTTGGGATTCGTGCCTTGTGCTATGCGGCACATAAACGCATGCCAAATGTAAATAAGACGGAACGACGTCATAGGATCGACATGTCGCGACCGAATGATTGCAACGGCCGCGCAATGGTATGCTCACCCACAGCTCATCTGCTGGCGGTGGCGCGCACCATTCTAAGCGGGCGGTGGGGAACAGTTCACTACGTACAGCAATTACAACCCCTCCTCCACGACTACAACCACTGGCAGCCATATCACGATCACATCTAAATGTTTCATAACGCCTATCAAAGTATTCTGAGTCATAAAAGGAGTCATTGAGCCAGGACTCTGTGATACAAATAATGTCATAATGTTAACCCCTGATTGCAATATAAATAAAATTGTCTGTTCTTACTACTAACCGTAATACTTCCTAGAAATGGTAGCTTGTAATGCCCATTTTCACCAACCCTAGATTAAGGCATAGCTTAACTAGAAATCACTTAATATTAAGAGCTTAAGCATAATTTTCACCAAACTTGTAACGTTAGGTAATGCATTACTAAGTACTTTCTTAAGTAGCCAACATTCATCTATGATTTTGCAGGCTTCAATTCGTCTTCTATTTTTTAATGTAATAGGCCGTCTATTTGCGTTTACACGTTTTCGCCAATTTCACCTTAGTGGCCTTTATACGTAAAGAGTTTGAGGTAATAAACTAACGAAAATAATAGGCCGTCTGGTATCTACATGAAAATTAAAAGAATCTTGTTGTTTATATCTTAATTCTAATAATTAAAACACCTTGATTCCAACTAACTAAATTGATTTTATCTCTTGACACATCTATTATGACCAAAGAGTAAATGTATATGTCATATTACGCAAATGCCCAGCGTTTGGCCCAGGGCGCCGCACAATGCATGTCCTACCTTTAAACGTTGCCCAAAGTCGTTAGGTGTCTCTGTCATTGGTGAAACGCATTCTGAACCTTTGAAAATGCCCAAATATTTAGGTGTCAGATTTTGGCGACTCCTAAGTTTAGTGAAAACGGGCAAAAGTGTTTCAATAATATACAGTGGTTAAGTAAAGCTACAAAAATGCTTCAAACAATAAGTAATACTTATAAATGTTTGTTTACAGCAACATGAATCGCCTCGGTATTGACTTGGATGAACTTAATGTTATTATTCATGCGGTTAATTTAAAAGGTAAGCGTTTTTTCAAATCATGAAAATGCAACTTTTTACAATAAAAACTTAAATTGTTTTATGTGCAACCCTTTTTTTTCGTAATATTAATGAATTATTTTAATATAATGTGGTTCGCATAATATACTCCTAAAGTAATTCTTCCGAAACATCCCTTGCAGTGTTTCTTACTGGTTCTTCTGAGTATAAGGTCTCTCACTGTTGATTTACGAGTAAATAGGATACTTCTACTAAATCCATAATTGCTTTGTAATAGCCTAGACTAAATAACCACAATATGTACGTGGAACATTTTAGGTTATAAATACGTAATACAGGACAACGTTCAGATGGTGAGCGAACCGGAGTGGTGTTCGATACCCTGTGGGTATGCTTTACACGCTGTAGTGAAGGATGTGTCCGCTCACATAATGCAGGATGTGGGAAAGTTCTCCACACCACAAGAAGCTTACCCACCCGGTGATAAGGTGTTCCTGCTCACCCAGGGACAGTACTACGGTTGTCTTGCTACGGTTAGTTATTTAAACAGTTTGATGATATTGCTTTTTTCTTCATATTAAATCTATCCCGAGTTGTTTTTGTTAAGCAACTTTCGCAAGGGTTGGTAACGGGATGGGTGACCAAAAACTTATTATCTCGAGCTACTCTGTGCTTCAGAAGACACGTTAAGCCGTTGGTCGTATATTCATTTCTAATAGTCTATATCCTCCAACCCGCATTTGGCCAGCGAAGGTCGTGGCCCAAAAGGGCTGATGATGATGATGAAAACAAAATTGATTTCTAATAGTGAAAAGTCGTGGGTTTGAATCCCATCTCAGAGTACCAGGGACAAAGTTTTAAGCATTTTTCATTAAGAATATTTTCCAG
Source organism: Diatraea saccharalis (assembly GCA_918026875.4). Lineage (NCBI taxonomy): Eukaryota > Metazoa > Arthropoda > Insecta > Lepidoptera > Crambidae > Diatraea > Diatraea saccharalis. The sequence continues at coordinate 3,808,862 of OU893344.1, read as the reverse complement.
TAAAGCATTATAAATACAAAATTTATCAAATGTAATAAATTGATATTTAATTAAATAATGTACAGTTTTATCACATACACACTAGGGTTTGTTTGTAAGTTATGCATGCAACGCTAAAACCATCATGCAAACCCTAACGTATATGGCCTTCATTAGTTTCAAAGTTCTATTGTCTCTGGAGAACATCATTACAGTAAAATTGTAAGATATAAAATATTTGAGTAGTTACCTACCTTAATGCTATGTTCGAAAAGCTTTAGGTTTTAAGTGATGACTTTTTAATAATACTACTTTAGGTATGTAGTTGATTACCATATAATCAAGATATTAAAAACTTAACATACCTATCCTATATTGTAAATTCATTTTGTAATCACTTGTTATTTATTTATTTATTAGGACAACTTACAAAACACACATATTAAAATGCTAGTTACAAATCATACGTGGCTCATGTTTATGTGTTGTTTTATTCACAAGCAGCAACGGCATGCGTTAATAATATAGAAAACAGTAATAACTAGAAACTACAAATGTTAATGCCACTTTTGTTTTGCCACTCTCTTAATTATTCACCAAATATCTAATTTTAATTTAAGTTTAATTCCATCGCTACTACGCAGTCGCGTACATGATATCTAATTACCCCCCTGTATACTATAATAAAAACAATTAAACCAAAACCCTATTAGTCTAGTTTAGTCTGTGCAACAGAATTGCCACCATTACAGTTCTATACTTACACTATAACAAGAAATCTTTATTTTTATCTTTGAGTTAGATTTGTTATAAATTACTAAGTATTCTATTTAGTTTTTATATATATATATATATATATATTATATATATATCCCTAAGTTATGTGAGAAAATATCAATATCAAACGTTTATGACAGACTTATTATTTATTATTAAAAAAAAAAAATAGGTGGTGGAATCGGATTCGATCCGTAGCGGTCGCATCAAGGTATGCGTGCGCGAGCGTGCGGAGCCCGCGCCCGCCGTGCACGCGGCCGCGTGCCCGTACCGCTCCGCCAATCACGCCGCCGCGTTATGCGGTAAGTACATGCTATACTATCACTATATTCTGTCTCATATGGCCCGGGTGACGTTTGTCAACAATTTATTTATTTAAATATATTTCAATAGATATTTATTTAAATTTGCATATTAAAATACTTAAAAATATTTTAATAGTCATAAATATTGAAATCTAACCCTCTAGAGGGATTGGATTAATAAATCGTTTTAATCTAAATATATATTTGGTAATTATTTGACTATTTTTTTTTATTAATGTTGTCGTAATAATGAAACTTAACTATAATTATTTTTCTGATAGGGTTCATCATGTTGATGAATAAAAATTATTTTTCAATCCTGTTTTATACATTGACTTCAAAATCAATAATATAACTTTATAATATCAAGTTTTGGTATACACATTTTTTATTACCACATCACTAAAAGCTTTAGATGGCTTACTTCAGATTTATAATAACAGCAGTATACCCAGCAAACTGCCATCTATCCTACAAAATAAAAATGCATATACTATATGAATTAGTGATGGATACATTTAGAGTATTGTAAATTTTCTGGAAAGCTGTGTAATATAATGCCTATCTTCTAAGCCATTTCTTGTTAAATTGAAGCAAAAAAGATAATAATTTTACTGACGGACAAAATAGAATTTCTTTGTTTTTACCCAGTCATACCCTAATTGATGGATTAAACTGACATTTGGTGTGTTGCCTCTTTATCGCAAATCAAAATTGTTATTTCCGATTCGCAAATGAAGTGTTTTCAAACAACATCAGCGTATTTTATGTATTTATCACAATTGTTTATGTTACTTAGGTATATCGGCACAAATGTTGTCGCGCATCACGGGTTCAGTGCTTGTGGTGACAGGTCAACGGAACGATCTACCCACCGATACAATGAACAAAATCAACGTAGGACTCAACCTGAAGTTTAATAAAAAGGTTCATATATTATTAATTAAAGGTTCATATAACTATTTCTTAATATTGATATAATTATTATTTCTTATCACAATGTTATTGGCATATGAGGTACTTGACAAATATAAATTTGAATTTCTCTGTGACGTTCATTAATTGAAAACTGACAATGCATCGAACAATTTATGGTCTTTATCGGAATTGTTAAATAAATAAATATTAGATAATATCAAAATAAATGCTTTTTAATTAAATCTCATGCATTGCTTAATTCATAACAAAGAAGGTACCACAAAACATTAAGCAATATGTATGTTTTCATGTGGCTCGTGCATTTATATAAATCTTATTATAAATAATAAATGAAAGTTTATATAATACAATGACAATGATGCCTGTTATTGCTGTCCTCAATTCTTTGTCGGTTTATAATCTAACTATTTCACAGATCAAAATGTTTATCGGTTTGCATTATTTAACATTAACTAACCACTGTATTCCTTATAAGAATCAAGAAGTATCCGGTTACACGAGACGATGCAAAATGACCAACTCGTGGTTGTATTCAGAGCGGTGTATCGAATTAGTGAGGGCATATTCGAGTCAATTTCCCGATCTGTTCGATGCGCTGGCGCAGACAGTTAACCATGATGTGTTCTTCGAGAGTGATCTGTGGCCGAAAGAAGTTGGGTAAGTTACTGTGTCTATATCTCATATAGATTCCTTAAAATACAGTCTATTACAACAATAAATTGGTGTAATAATTTGTATTAAAATTAGTCAAAATTGACCATTCTCTCTGATCACTGACTACTTGGTCGAAAATAAATCTCAATGTACAAAATAATCCAAAAATACAAAAGAATAAAAGAAATCTGTCGTTTTTGAAATTTAATGTTTGGGTAGAGCCTCTTCCCAAGGAACTTATTCTTTGCCAATTTATTCTATAATCCCGACAAAACATTTTGTTAAAGTACGCATAGCCATCTAGTGTTTGAAGATATTGCCGGGCTGGATGTGTTTTGAATTTGTCTAGTAATAAATATAATATATACCATATTATATATATATATATATACCATAATACAATATATATTTAATATAATATAGTCTTTGGTGTTTGTTATATAAAGTATATTTAAGTTATATTATGTTATACTTAAAAATTTAATTTCAACACTGATTTCAAAAGTATTCAAGATTAAGATTGACTTCAAACGGAAAAACAAATAAATTACAAGGATGGAATTTATTTGGTTGTAAAGCATCCATAGTTATAATATACTGCAATATTCACGTTTATAAAAAATAAAATGACATTACTGCAGTCGATTTTTAACTCTATTTATATTAAAACCGGTTGAATGTATTATTTGATAAATCGTTTTGAATTCAAGGACCCCTATTCTATTATGATCATGTAATTTTTTTCGTTATAGTCAAAAGAAAGCTAATGAAGTAGCGAAATGGTTGAAGAGTCAACCTCATGCGACGGCTGTTAGACGTGAATGTGGCTCTGATGCCCTTGAACCTGAAGAGATGAGAGCTCTCTGGTCTACACTAGACTGTCAACTTAAGGAATTGAAGGATAAGGAGAAGAAGGTCACCCTACATGTCAAATGGAACCTTTTGTACAAGGTAATAATGTTGTCTTTATTGTATGGTGTGGTATAATGAATTGCGAAATCATCAGTCCTTTGTTTTTAAATATTCTAGAAATAGGTATGGGACTTTGCTAGTTAATAACGGAAAAAAACATTATGAATAATGCTTTTTCCGTTATTTATCTTACAGATAAATAATTTTAAAATTCAATAGTCCCTAGTGGAGTATTATTTAGTATTACAGTTTTTAGTGTGTTGGAATAAATGTTAAATGTGTCTCAAGCAGATTTGACCATCACTCATAACTTTATTTTTTTATTAGATAATATTTAACTTTCTGTTTACTAGTTTACTGATTTTAATTTGTGAAAGTGGTTGTAATATGGCTTCCTGCATTATTCATCTTGATCGCCTATCTATTTATTTATATTAATGTAATCTTGACCTTCCCATGGATATAATCATTTAGACAGAACGTGCAATATACTCATAACAAGGACCCAGTACAGATTAATGGTTGTAAGTGAACTGCTAAAGATTAACGGCTTCAGGTGCTGATCACCCATCTCCTTTGAGAAAGTAGCTTAACTTTCCTAATCGAATTATGAAGCGTTATCGATGTGGTAACAGTGTAATTATTCGTAACAGCCGGAACTGCACGAGGGTAATATCCAGCCGGATCCTAAAGCGGACTTCAAGATGTACGATCGTGTGGTATGCGTGTCTCGCTCTATCACTGTGCCGATAGGTGCGACGGGAACAGTCACCGCAGTATATCAACCGCCCGCACCCAACACAGTTCGACTGTCGGATAAGCTTAACGCCGAACCATCCTACCAGGTACAATAGAGGATGTAATACAAAGAGTAAAGTATATATATAGGGAAAAGAGAGTCCATTCTCTCGATATTGGTTTAACTGAAAACTCGTTAGATGGTGTGATTGTGTCAACGCGATGTAGGTCATGTCAATATTTATATAAATGACATAATATATGACTTTTTTATTTATCCACTTAGAAATTTTAATAAATTAAATTAAACATAGGTAGATAGAATAATAAAATGTTTGTTTCAATACCACTAGGATTAATGCCGATTCTACAATCTTATCTTAATTTTTTGTTCTTCTGTAAAACTGTCTGTGTAGTATACTTTTCAACGCATTATGATGGCTTCTATCATCGAAATATTTTTCTTGTTAAACTTATAATCACGTTTCAGTTTACCTGGTAATACTTACGATGGCGCTAGTAAAAATGTTAACTGTCACTTGTATGGAAGTGTCCCCCCTGATGTATTACTACATGACAAAAAATGCAAGCCTACTTCCGTCAGGGGTTCTAAACATTTTTTTTTTTTCATGTAAAGATGTACAAATTCTGATAAACTTTATATCCTAATATTTTTTCTGTATTAGAAGTAGATGACAAAATAATTACAATTTGTCTCTTTTAAATATTTATTAATTCATTCATTGAAATATTTTTGCATCCTAATAATTCGACAATATTCTAGTTTATACGGAGGTAAATAGTATTGAAAATGTAATTTTTACACAATTTGTTATGTAGCAGACAGAACTCTAGTTGGAATAAAGTGTATTAAACATCTTTATTTAAATATGTGACGTACCAACAGATGGCCAGTTTGTTTATAATAAATAACTAAATTGGTTTAAAAAACATTAAGTTTTCATACGATGCATTTATTTAATTAAGATATGTTTTATTGTCATCTCCAGGTAATGTTCGACGAACCATTCCCTGGTGCTATGACAGAAGATTTGTTTGAAGAACCAAGGTTTTACAGGTAAAACTAATTTGAGACAATTCTGTAGTGTGTAAATGTGATTTAATTTAAATAAAAAGCTGATTTTTCTGTGTTAAATAACTCCCCGCATTTTGTATGAGAAAAAGAAAAGTGTTTCCTATTATTTATATTTAAATTTGTTCTTATTTCCTTCGTGTCAATGAAAAATTTTCGGTTTAAATATTTTAATTTCTCATTAAGACAATCGACACAAAAGATTGCGTTCTCGCTAAAGAATGATGGTGTGGTCGATGTTATAAGATTTGGGATCACATGTTTTTCTCTAATACAGGATATAATTTAACTTTTTAATATTTTCTTAAAAATATTGGGCTATTTCATATCTTTAATATCTTTCGATAGTGAATTATACTTTTCTAGGCATTCAATGAATGTAAGATGTCGGTTGGCTCTTATGATGATATTTCTGATCAACTAGCGATGCATATATAAAAACATTTCAATAAAATTCACTTTAATGAGGAAGTATTTAAAAAAATTGTTCCCGAAATCAAACTAGATGTCGCTACGGTACTTTCTTGGTTTCTCCATGACAACCTTTCCGGTTTTGTTTTATGTATTAAAGTAAATTAATATTCAGTAGTCAATAAACCACTCATATTCTATTTGTACTTTTTCGTATTTGTATTGATATCTTAATTTCGAACTTTGCAAATTTAATTTTTTTAATATGTTAGTTAACAGAAACGGAAATGACTATTTTTGGTCCATTCGTTTCCTGCAAAAATCATTTTTTTTTTAATACTTTATCATTGCATATAGCAAAACATAGAACAAACGTAAGAATAACAACTGAAAAAATCACATAAAAAGAGAAAGTTACTCTCGACCATCAAAGAAAAAATCCATAGATTTATGATGCTACTACAAATATTGACTGTGCAATTCATGTAGCATTTTACTTTCATTTTTATCGATTGAAGCAGATATAATTGATGTTTAAGTGATTCCTTTAAATTGTTGTATACAGAATGCTGCCGACCAATATGTTGAATATATCTTACGGTCGTAAGCTCCGTAACTCCATCAGCTGCGCCCCGGAGACATTCACTCGGGCCCCGACTCTGCTGCGACGTGACGGAAACCATTCGGCTTTCGCTAGCTACAGGTCAGTCAAACTAAAGGCTTAGGCTGCGTTCACATCAGACTATCAGCTGCCAACTTAAAAGATAATTAACAGAAAATTTTAAGAAATGTCTGTTAAAGAATAATATTAATATATTTTTGTTCAACAATTAGTCTTAATTCTTCTGTTTATAAAAAAAAATGTAATTTAATTGAAGTTAACTAAAATGTTTGTGTTAAATTTGGTGAAGTATTACTATTATTAGTTTTTTATGTAATCTAAGTAATATAATTTTCTGTAGACTATTTTTAGGTGCCTGGGGCGAGTGCCTCCACTTGCCTCCACCCTCTCCTCCCCTAGATCCGGCACTGAAAATTATATAAACGAATCGAAATTTACCAAATTTTCCGTCCCGTAGCGGCCGCCTCTACATTTAGTGTGCACATATGTATGTTCCCACATATCAGTTCCGGCTAACGTCAATATCAGTGTTTCAGTGATGCGTCAATGCTTCTGTTCACACAGTATTCAATCGAGCAATAATAATAAACTTATAAGAAGACTATGTATATTAAAAATATAAAAACATTTCTCTAATCATGAAAGAAAAATGGCTGTTAAAGTGAGACCTCATTATTTTCTCTCTCTTTTTAGCCCACCAACGACGGAGATGAAGCCAATACAATTTGTTCGAGAAAGCACTGCCACTTCTTCGAACAAAGAAACATCGCAGGTAAATTTATGTTATAGATTATATTTGACATTCACGATTTTTTGAATATCGATTTAAGTTATATTTTGCAGTGGTTAAGTCATTTTGACTAATAAGATATTTGCATGTGTGTGACATTGACAATAGAGTTGTGGGTAAATTATTGAATAAATTGATTCTAATCGGTAAGTCAGGTTTCTGTCTCGATAAAATCAACATTTAACTATCGATTTTCGATTATCGCGATATTAAAAACATTTCCAAGAGAAAATTATTAAAGATATTTAACGCAAATAAAATAACATTAAAATATTAATTCAAATATACCAAATTCGTATCGATTTATATGAATTAATAGATCAACTTTTTTTCAAAATGAATCGACAATCGACCTACCCGACATATGTCTGACAGTTTAAATAGTTTCGTCATACATCAAACTGCCGCGTTTATGCGTCAAATTTAAATGTTATTAATAAATACGTTTTATTTGCATTTAGAGTTGGCTTTAAACAGGAATACGGTTTTACGGTTTGATGTAGTGTACGGTTTTAATAGTGACAGCCCTTTTACGTCCCCACTGCAGGGGCTCAGGCCTTCCTTATGGATGGTTAAGGAGGATGGGCCATGACCCTCCACGCTGGCCCAATGCGGATTGGAGGGTATTAACGACTGCAAATGCAGCCGGGACCAACGGCTTAACGTGCCTTCCGAAGCACGAAGTAGCTCGAGATAATAATTTTTTGGTCACCCATCCCGTGACCGACCCTTGCGAAAGTTGCTTAACGACTGCGATCGCGGGCCGCGGCGCTTATCCACGAAAGAATAAAGTGGATATGCCTCGAATCCCGAGATTAATTTTAAAGAGCAGAAAAAATCCCGTGATTTTTTTAAATAAAAATTTATTTACTTTTACACAACTTAAACTACTGCACGCACGACGTTGCCAAACTTACATCAATAAAAGAAAGAAATTAAGAAAGAAGAAATAAAGAAATCCCGGGAAGGTCCATATTAATATCAACATTTCGATGCAAGTACATAAATAACTCTACCTAATTCCGACCTCTGGTTATAACACAATAAATTCATTTAAAATAGGTTTTGAAATAATGTCAACTCCCTGATTATGGAGGTAAATTAAGTTTCAGCTTTATTCATAATATTAATAATCTATGGTAATATTGTCAATAGGAAAATGCCACCCATCTACTCCGAAGTCTGCTAAAGATTAGTGAAGATAACGATGCCAAAAAGAACAATAATAAGGTAAACATTTATATCTAACTCACTCGACGAACTTTGTACCGCCATATTTTATTTCTCTAAAATATATATATATTTTAAATACAATACAATTGTACTGAAAATAAGGAAGACACGAAAAGAAGAATCATCCAATTTGGTGCAGTCGTTCGGGAGTTATGCTCGGATATACATTTCGGCGATTCATATTCATACATAAAGCTTTGATTACTATGTACGGAATTTCGACATTAATCTCCTAGACAGATTTCTATAAAGATATCTGTTTATTTATAATTTGTATATCTTTAACACACATTACCTTTATGTGATATGTAGCATAACTACCTTTTTAAGCAATAGACTAAGCTCTATTTTAATAAATTGTTGAAATATGTATAATAATTAATTTAAATATTATGTGGTTTATATTTCGCATTGTGTAGGGTAAATCTGATCAAAATTGGAGAAAGAAAAACGAGAACATCCCACAACCTCCACTACCACAAATGGCAAGGTAAGTTCATTGCAATTAATAAAAAAAAAAATTCAATACACAACAAGTCATTTACATTGGAAAAATGTTAAGTTTGTTTATAGCAGGACTTATTAATAATGAGAAATAATTAGTTGAAAACACTTTATAAATCCCCAAGCGAATGAACTAAAAGAATGAATAAACAGCTGCTCATCAAATTACTGTAAAATGTCATTTTTACCAACAAAAGGGAGACCTGAACCCCCGCAGTGGGGGGACGTGAAAGGGTTGATGATAACTCAATTTTTTTTTAATGGCAACAATTTGAAAATTATCGTCGGTTAGAGATATTTAATATTTTTGGGTCTCTTATTTAATTAGTTCACTTATTAATAAGTGCCGTAAAGTATTTATGAATGGATTAAATATTAATATCAAATTATGTTAAATCAGTGTTCCATGCAGCCAAATACCGTTATGGAATTTGTTTAATCGGTAAGGTTTAATTGAGTGTTTTTTTTTAATACAATTTCATAGTAACTTAATAATAATTATATTTCATGAATTTTGAGTTCACAATGCTGTACTAAAAATATTCATAAAAAATCCACTTTGCTGTGGGACACGAACCCATGATCTTTCGCAATCTCATCTCTGTTGTTTTAAGCATTTTTATTAAGAATACCAACGCTCCAGTTTAATATAATCGTTATGTTTTATAAATTCCTGCGATTTTAGTATAAAACTAACTGTTTTCCATATAATGTAAAACGTATGATGAAGCATTTATGACTCAAAATTGGAATATCCATGTTAATATCAACATAATTTTTTAGGCATTTTTGTCCAGTTTTTGAGTTATTCATCACTACCAAAACTATCTTATTATATCTTACTAGCTGTTTCCCGCGACTTCGTCCGCCTAAATTATAGCCTATGTCAGCCGCGTATAGTGTAGCTTCCCTTAGGTAAAATAATTTTAAAATCAGTCCAGTGATTTCGCAGTCTATTCGATACAAACAATCAAATCTTTCTTTAAATATTAGTATAAATCGGTTACTTTTGTTTTCTGTAATTTAATTTCCTTTCAATTTACCTATTAAAAATAGTTAAATTTAGAAAAAAAAATTATACATATAACTTAATTATGTAAAAAATAGCCTCATACTATTTCTATATAATTTATATAAACTCTCATACATCACCCCTGCTTGTATATTAAAACTGTGATATTTGATTGCCCATTATTTTATTTAGAGGGCAACAGCAGCAGAATTGGAGAAAAGAAATTTCCAATATAAAACCGCCACAGGGACAATTGCCAAACGAATGGACCAACACTAATTTCAAGGTAAAATATTATTAATAAAGCACTTTAAATCGTATTTTTTAAATATAAAAGTTGTCTTTATCACTCTTTAAATAAGGAGAGAAAAATATAATTGAGATACAGTAAATTTTAACTTTACCTAACGTCGTGACTCATTTTTTTCATTTGATTTGGTTCTGTATATAGAGAAGATCTGTGCCCCCAAGCAGCATTGTAACAGATTGATCTGAGTGTTTTTGGTTTCTAGGTTCCGACATGATAATTGGGATGATGCCAAGGTTAAAAAAATATAAATTCTATTTAACCATCAATCAGATAATACAAAAATATTAGATACGTATTTTATATTTGCTTAATGTTAACAAAAAATACTTTAGATGACAGGCATTAAAGTTTTGTAGTAGGGACTCGCTACGTCACAGCTATGTAGAAAATTTACAAAAGGGTGAATTTACAACTCGATTTATCAGTGTAATTTATTGATTATGCTAAAAAAAATAAGACGTCTATCACTATTACTTCATAACAACGTGGATTCGTAGTAACAAGAAACTATTATTATTTATGTAAATGTAATATTTTTTCAGGTGTTTCGGATTCTTAAATTATTAGGTCGTATAATAATAAGATACTTTTTCAAACGATAAATAAAGGTATTGGATTGTGATACTACTGTTTACTATGGTTGTAGCAGATGGACTGTAGGCTGGATTATCAACAGGTAGGTAGCAGAGGTCGCAAATAAAACGCTTGGTTCGGAGAAAACACGGAGAACATTCAGTGGCAGAACATGCTTTATTGCAAAAACCCGATCACTTAAGTACATTTTGTTTGCTCGCACTTAGCTCATATATTAGTCAGTTATCTTATAAGATTTTGCAGAGTGGGGGTATGCTACCCCGCACCGCGCGGGGAGGGGAAGGTTTCGCTGTGGTCCCGCTGGTGGCGCTGCTGTTGAAACGCGGCTCGATGTCCTTTACAGCTCTCCCCCCGGCGTAGCCTCGGCGCAGCCCTCGCTTCTCGGAAGGACAACGAGTTTTCTTGTAGGGCGTCGAAACACTCCTCCCTTCGTGCGGACGTCGGCGCTCCGTGTGTGGCCGTCGGGTCCCGGGTAGGTTGCCACGATGATACCGCGTGGCCATGTGTTACGCGGCAGTGTTGAGTCGACGACGATGACTAGATCTCCCGGCTGCGGCTGCGGTTCCCCTGGTGCGGCTGTGGCTTGGCGTGGTACGAGTGTAGGCAGATATTCTCGCACCCATCTTCTCCAAAATTCGTCGGCGAGGCCCTGGCTGGCTCGCCAGGTCCGTCGGTCGGCTGGCTCGCAGGGCCCGGTGTGTGGCAGACCCGTCGACGATCCCAACAGGAAGTGGTTGGGGGTGATGGCCTCCGGATCCCTCGGATCGACGGAGACATGTGTGAGTGGCCGGCTGTTCACGCTGTGCTCGGCCTCGATCAGTAGGGTTTGCAGTAGCTCTTCGGCAGGTGCCTTCTCGTGCAGGACGGCCGTGAGGGCAGTTTTGATCGACCTCACTAGCCGCTCCCATGCGCCTCCCATGTTCGGCGCGCCGGGTGGTATGAAGCGCCATGTCATGCGGCGCTGCAGCCCCAGGTCTTCCAGCGCGGGCTTCCATTCTTCATAGGCGGTGCGTAGCTCGGTATCGGCGCCGCGAAAGTTGGTGCCGTTGTCGCTGACCATCTCCTTCGGCCAACCTCGTCGCGCAGCCATGCGTCGCAACGCCAGCAGCGCTGAGTCGGTTGACAATGACCCCACGAGCTCCAGGTGTACGGCGCGGGTAGTGAGGCACGTGAATAGCGCGCCCCATCTCTTCTCACGACGTCGTCCAATCTTCACGAGCATCGGCCCGAAGTAGTCGACTCCGCAGTAGGTGAAAGGCCGGTGATATGGATCGACTCGCGCAGCGGGCAAGTCACCGAACACCGGCGTCCTCGGTCGAGTTTTCCTTATTTGACACGTTGCGCAGTCACGTGCCACCTTCCGTACCGATGACCGGAGGTGTAATATCCAGTATTGTTGGCGGAGGTCATTGACAACTTGTTCCCTCCCCCCGTGATTCGCCATCCTATGTTTCTTCATGATTAATAGGCGGGTAAATGGGTGTCGGCCGTCTAATATAGCGGGTTCCTTCGTTTCGGCGGACACCTTTGCCGCGCGTATCCTTCCATTTAGGCGCAGTGTGCCGTCTCTCATGACGGGATCCAACTTGAAAAGTCGACTCGACTTATTTACAGCCTTCCCATCGCGTAGGCTTCTCAGCTCCGTGCCGAAGCTATCTTGTTGCACTCTTCTTATCCATATTCGTTCGGCTTCCTCTAAGTGACGGACTTCGAGACGTGTAGCGCGTCTTCGACACCGGTCGACGAATAATAGGACGTATGCGGTAGTCCTGATGAGCCGCTCGTATGATGAGAAGCGGCCGATGTCGGGAAGGCACGGTTCCGGCTCCTCGGTGGTGTAGCCGATGACTTCGATGTCTTCGTCCTCTTTCCTGCACTCTTCTTTCGCCCATGTGTGTCTCGGTTGGCGTAGGAAGGCTGGCCCGATGAACCATCTGTCTTGCGCGGTCACCTTCTTCCGCTTGGTCCTTGTCGCGTCGTCGGCCACGTTCTGCTCGGTGGGGACCCATCGCCAGTCTTTTGATCTGGTGCGTTCCGCTAACTCCCCCAGGCGGTGCGCTACGAACGGCGTGTAGCGACGCGCGTCGTTTCTTATCCAATGGAGGACTGTCTGACTGTCGCTCCAGTAGGTAACGCTGTCCGGTTCCCACTCGTGCTCGGTGATGATGGTGTCGGCCAGTCGTGCGCCGACGACCGCCGCCTGTAGCTCCAGTCTCGGTATGCTCTGAGTCTTCAAGGGTGCCACCTTTGATTTAGCGGCGGCGAGCACGACGGCGATGTCATCGTCTTCTTCCAGTCTCCAATAGGCGGCGGCGGCGTATGCCTGCTCGCTCGCGTCGCAGAATACGTGCAGCTCCTTGCGCCTCGCCGCGCCGTACCAGCGTGGTAGGCGCAGCTGCGCTACGTTCTCTCGTAACTCGTGCAGCCATCCGTCGAAGTCATTCGCTTCGTCCTCCGGCAGTGGCTCGTCCCAGTCCAACTTCTTTCTCCACAGGTTCTGAAGAAGTATCTTCGCTCGTATGGTGAACTGGCTCAGTAGTCCCAACGGGTCGTATAGGGACATGACGGCTCCCAATGCTTCTCGTTTTGTAGGCGGTCGGCGTCGCTCGACGACTTCTTCCGGGACTCGGTGCAGGGCCGTGTTGAACCCCAGGTGGTCGCTCTCGGCGTCCCATAGCAGGCCGAGCGTCTTGTCCGGTGACGGCGCAAGATGTGTGGTGCTCTCCTGTCGCAGTCCTTCTTCGACGTCCCTTAGTGCGTCCGTCGAATTGGAGTTCCAACCTCGTAGCTTGAAGTTTGCTTGCGCGTGCACGTGGACCACTTCGTTGACCGCGCGCCTCGCTGTGCAGACGTCCTCGAAGCTCTCGACGAAGTCGTCCATGTAGTGGTTCTTCGTGATCGATTTGTGCGCGACCGGATGGGTGAGCGCGAAGTCATCTGCGTTGCGGTTGCGCACGCTGTGCGCGATGAACGGCGAGCTGGATGCCCCGAAGATTACAGCTGTCATCTTGTACTTGCGTGGCGGCTCATCCGCGTTGTCCCGCCACAGGAACATCTGAGCTGGCTGATCTTCCTCTCTCACGCGGATGCGAAGGAACATTTCTTGGATGTCCGCCGTGACCGCGACTGGACGCTCTCGAAACCGGAACATGATTCCTTGCAGCGATTGCAGCAAGTCCGGCCCCTCCAGTAGTAAGTCGTTGAGGCAGATTCCGTGCGACTTCGCGGCGGCGTCGAATACTAGGCGCACCTTTCCCGGCTTATTTGGGTTGTAAACGGGGAAGTGTGGTAGGTACCACCTTCTAGGGCTCTCTTCTTCGCTTCCGTCGCAGAGTGCCGCGTAGCCCTTTTCTAATAGCGCTTCGATTTCTTTCTTGTATCTAGCGGCGAAACTCGGATCCTTTCTGAACTTGCACTCGACGTTCCTTAGTCGCCGTAGTGCCGCGTTGTAACTAGGTGGGGTGGTGACGTCATCGTCGCGCCACGGCAGCCCCACTTCGAACTGTCCATCTTTTCGCCTCGCCGTTGCCTCGAATACCTCCGTGGCTCTTCTATCCGTATCCTTAACCTTCGTCGTCGTGGATACCCCGAGCGCGTCGATCCGGAAGTGTTCTTCGACGATCCTATGTAGTCCGTCATCTCCACAATAGTCGCCGATCGGCGTGAAGACATGCAGGATGGCTTCGGTGTCTTGCCCATAGATGACGCGCGGCATCGTTCCGTGGATCACCCATCCCAACTCTGTGCGGGAGGCGGCGGGCTCGTTCCTTTTTCCCATCTTGATCTCGCGTGACACGATGAGATGCCAATGGTCGGCCCCGATGAGCAGCTGCGGTCTTGCAGACTCGTAACACACGTCGTTGTGGTCCAATCCGCATAGATGTGGGTGTTGTAGCACGCTGACCGGTACAGACTGGCTATGCAATACCAGTTGTCGGATGGTGCGTAACTTTATTCGATGCGCGCCGGGAGAGCTCTTGTTTCCGACCATAGCCTCGACGATCTCGCTGTTCACTCGACGGTTCGCTGCCACGCCCCGTATGTGTAGTGGCCGCAGTGTTCCATTCATGCCGAGCTTCTTAGCCAGATCCTCTTCAATGAGTGACACAGTAGCGCCTTCGTCTAGCAGCGCGTATGTGTCCGCGTTCCCATTCGGACCGGTCACGGTGACGGGCACCACCTTCAGCAGCACGGCGGCGGCATTTCGGTCGTTATTAGCGGCGGTGTCTATCGACATAACGGATTCGTCGGTAGCGATCGGTTTCGGCTTCGGCTTCGACTCTTCACTCGTCGCGCCATAGGGTTCGAAGTGAAGTAGGCGATGGTGCGGTCGGCGGCATCCGTTTGCGCCGCACGCTCGCGCTCGACAGTGTCGTCGAAGATGACGATTTTCGAGACACTTGAAGCAGATCTCCGCTGCTTTGACGATCTCCCATCTTGCTTCGTTGTCTATTTCGCCGAACCTCTTGCATTTCGGTAGTGTGTGATCCCCTTCACAGACGATGCATTCGTACTTTGCGGGTGGCCGCGGCGATGGCGACGTAGGCGTCGCGGTGGTAGTAGTGTAGACGTTTTCTTTCGTTTTCCTTCTCACGGGTGCGGCGTGGGCCGTGGAAATTGCAGACGGCTTGGTGGTTCTCGCTGTAGTCGTCGTGCACGGCGCAGGGTGCACGGCGTACGTGTATCGCAGCGCGAGGTCCGCTTCCTCCGTCAGGAATCTTGACAGCATGACGATCTCGGGCTCGCGTTGATCTTCATGTTGCCTGGCATAATCGCACCACCGGGTTCGCAGGAGCGGGCTGAGCTTCTCCAATACCTCCCTTGCCAACATTGGGAAGTGTAGGTAGCCTCGTCGATCCAAATTTTGAAGCACGCAGACGATGTTCTGGAGTTTCACGGCGAAGGCGTTGACTTCATTTGCGGTACTCCCTAGGCGCGGCAGACGCTTTATATCTTCCAAAGTCTTGTCCACGATGAACTCCGGGCGTCCGTAGCTCTGCTCCAGGGCGTGCATAACTTGATCCGGGTGGGCGGCGGTGCTGAGTAAACCTGTGACGGTTTCCCGCGCTTCCCCTCGTAAACAGCTTCGAAGGCGGGCCATATTTTCAGTCGGTGTGAAGTCGTAGGCGGCGGACGACTCCCTCATGGCGGCTTTGAACGGCAGCCATTCGTTCACAGAGCCTGTGAATATGGGCAGCTCCGTCACTTGACGTGGCGCTGGACGTGCGCTACGGGTCATCTTGTCGAACGCGTCGACCAATTGTTCGATGCCTCTTCGGTGGCGTGACGGCGTCGGTGACCGTACTCGACGCTCGAAATGAACGGCTGCGTGGCCCTGTCGCTCCCCCCGTTCCAGCCTCGGGGTCTGCGGAGTGCGCACAGGGATGGTGCTCTCGTCGTGGGGGGGCACCGTGCGTCCCGGAGTGGCAGTCTCTCTTAGTGGTTCGGAGGAGGGCTCGGCGGCTTGTCGCAGCCAATCGTCGATTCTGTCGTTAGGGTTGATGTTGCTACCCCGTTCTTCTTGGTCTTCCTCTTCTATGTTCGATATTTCTGCGGCGGTTCTCTTCCTAATTAGGTCCGCTTCCATAGCGAACTCTCGTCGCTTTATCTCGGCTAGGCGTTCTTCGGCTTCTAGCTGGATGTTTCGGATGCGAGCCGCGACGCTGCTAGATGACTGGCGGGATCTAGCAGGCGAGGTTTGTCTCGTTCGTTCGTGTCCCGCGTCCTGAGAAGGACGGGCGACGAGACGTACCGGGTGAGCGGGGGGCTGAAATGTGGTTTCGATCGATTGACCTCCCCCCGCTCCTGTACCATGACGTAACTCCGTACCGTGACGTATTCCCGTTCCGTGATGCGACTCTGTACCTTGACGTATATCTGTACCGAGACGTGACTCTGTACCTTGACGTATATCTGTACCGAGACGTGACTCTGTACCTTGACGTGTTTCTGTATCTTGACGTATCTCTGTACCGAGACGTATATCTATTGCCGATGGAGACCTAGGTGATTCCTCAAACACTCGTATCGGCGCTTCTTCGGTTTGAGAACGCGTCTTCACCATTGTAGCGGCTTCGTAACTCTCGAATATTCCGTTTCTTGAGTTGATGCCGAAAGATCCGGACACTTGCTTGATCCGGTGTAGAAGGATCGCAGACTTTCTTGATCCGGCGTCGTAGGACCACGAACTGTAGCAGATGGACTGTAGGCTGGATTATCAACAGGTAGGTAGCAGAGGTCGCAAATAAAACGCTTGGTTCGGAGAAAACACGGAGAACATTCAGTGGCAGAACATGCTTTATTGCAAAAACCCGATCACTTAAGTACATTTTGTTTGCTCGCACTTAGCTCATATATTAGTCAGTTATCTTATAAGATTTTGCAGAGTGGGGGTATGCTACCCCGCACCGCGCGGGGAGGGGAAGGTTTCGCTGTGGTCCCGCTGGTGGCGCTGCTGTTGAAACGCGGCTCGATGTCCTTTACAATGGTCATACTAATACAATTAGATTGCGAGAAACATTGTGTGTGTACACTATTTTGCTCATTACATATAAGTGAATACCATTTAACATGTACATCTTTAATTTTTGTATTTGAACAATTTTGTATTCAAAATGCTGTATTAATCTTTATCTTAAAGAAAAAAAAAGTCGAACCAACGACCTTTCGCAAACCGGTCGACTGCTCTGACTATTGAGCTACCCGACACTTATTTCTTCTTTCAGATAAATAAAAAACATTTTTACATATATTTCACCCACCGAACATTATATTATCATGTTTTTTTTTTTGGGAATGTTTTATTATTTTTAATGTTAGTAATTTACACATAAATTTTTAATTAAAAATTATATAATTTACTGCAAACAGGACTTTCATTTGTGTTTAATTAGTTTATTACAGTACAAAAAATTGAGAAAATTTGGTTGAAATATGTCGAACGGTAACAAAACATTTTTATTGTAAATTAAAAATATATATAATTTAGACTTATAAAAAGCAGTTCCAGTTACTTTATATATCTTATATTTTCAGAATCAACCCCCTATCCCTCCATTCCCCAATTTCGGGCAGCCGTTCCAAGGGCCAGTGCCCAACCAGATACCCTTCGTGCCGTTCCAGAACCCTCACTTCCAACGCAACCAGAACCATCACGGCAACCATGAGACGAACACTCGCAACCAGAATCAAAACCAGTACACGAACAACCAGTTCAGCAACCGCACTCATCATAACCAAGGTTTCCCGAAGCATTTGCCGAATGTTAGCGGTTCCAACATTACATTAGGACCGAGCTGGGTCCAAGCGCAGGTAAATTAGATTTCCAACCTTCGTCGGTTCAATCTACAGGACTATTCCCTAACTCAATTGACATTCTAAAGTAAAATTGTAATCACCGAAAACAGTGAGCAATTCCAATGTCTCATAATCACGTATTCGTATTTTCTATCAATAGTTCGCAATTTTGAAATATCAACATCGGCGATCTCCATTGAACTCCATTTTGACACTTGATCTTATATTGGTAAACTGTTTATTCTTTTTATTTATTTATCTTGGAATATTTCCTATTTCGTAAACATGAAAGTGAACTTCAATGAGTGATTTCATCTAGATTAATATATATAGCAATGAGGAAGTATTAAAAAAAATACATTTGTTCCCGAAATCAAACTAGATGTCGCTACGGTACGTTCTTGATTTCACCATGACAACCTTTCCGGTTTTCTTTGAAGTTTAAAAGTAATTTACTTTTCAAAACTCAGTTAACAACTCATATTGTATTTATTACGAAAAAGTTCGTATTTGTATTCATATCTAAGTTTCGAACTTTTCAAATTTCAGTTTTTTAATATGTTAGTTAAAAGGAACGGAAATGACTTGTCTTTTGTACAATCGTTTCATGCAAAAATCAACTTTTGCTAGAGTCGCCATCTAGTGAGGTGCTTTTTAGTGCTTTCTTTTTTAAATACTTCCTCATTGCATTAAAGCAAAACATAGAAGAAACGTAAGAATAACAACTGAAAAAATCACATTACTCTAGTTTTTTGTGAGCTTTTTTAGTACTTTAGTTTTTTTTAAATACTTCCTTATTGGATAGGGATTAGTGATTTATTAAAAAATGAAGATAGAGAAAATAAAGATTACAAAACCGATGACCGATTGCCCACAGAGTTCTGTGAATTATTTATTTCGGTTTTCCACTCAGAAGTTGCCAGAGTTACAGAATAGAGGGACAGGTTTGATTATCGATTGAATGTAATGCAACACGTGCGATTACTGCAATGGGTTAAATTTCTGCAAACAATTTTGAACTTAACTCTCAAAGCATTAAAGCTTATAATCGATTTCAGTGAACTTTTGTAATAATATGCCGTGCTATAGATTTTACAATCAACATTATCATTAACGAGAAAAATGATCGAGTGCCAATTTTATTCTGGTGTTTACAAATTTTATATTGGCTTCAATTTTAATAATCTATTTTAATTTCAGCCGAAACAAGTTCCATCAAGTAAGCCGAACGCGGTTCCTACTCCGAGTAGTGTAGAGAAGTTGTCCAATCCCTTCGTACCACTACAAGTACAGACGAGTCGAAGGTTAGTGCCTTTAGACTACACGTCTCCATTGCAAATACAATGGACTTGCAGTAATGAAAAGCGATTCCGATTCACTACGAAAGCGACATTCGCTTAACCTTAAATTGGTATTAACGTTTTGTGGCGTAACTTAAGTGAGTTTCTAAATGACAGGGATAGAATACTGAAACACGTATGAATCAACAAGATTGGTATTTTTATAAAAAAAAAACTAATCGGTAGCATTTGTACACTAATATATATAAGTTAAGCGGATGTCGCTTTCGAAGTAAATTCGGACACCTGAGCGAATTCTAATTCGGGTTGGAATTTTAACGGAATCGCTCTGCAGGCCCCTGTCTAAACCGGCGCCCTCTGTAATCCGACACGCCTATCACTGTTAATTTAACACAGGTTATACAAAACTGATTTCTCCTCTTGATTTTATACTTTAATTCATTCAGAGTAGAAAATAAATTGAAGAGATTTGACATATGTGATAAATGGTCTTGCAACCGTGTTAACATAAAAAAAATATCGGAAAGCCTAAACACTGCTTGTGAATCATTCAGTTTAAGTACATATTTAATTGTTTTTTTTTTGAACATTATTATTTCCAAATGTAAATAACTTACAAGTATACCCTCCAATCCGCATTGGGCCAGCGTGGAGGGTCATGGCCCATCCTCCTTAACCATCCATAAGGAAGGCCTGAGCCCCTGCAGTGGGGACGTAAAAGGGCTGGTGATGAGTGATAATCCGACTTCGCCCTACAAAACGTCTGTCGGATCAACGCGGGTCCACTGTATTGACATAATATTATTATGAACTAGAGTTCGGAATAAAAATTGACGTTCATAATCAGACATTTTATGTACACAATGAGAATTACAAAAATAATAAAACCCACTTTCACTTCACTATTCGTGTCACTACGGTCACTTCACCACACTACTAGATCGTCCAAATACTTCATTAGTTAACGCTTCGAATTTCGCTTTCGATCGCTCTCGTATTCAGTTCACTAGTCACTAAAAGAATGCCGGAACGAGTAGCTTGCCTTGTAGTTATAGCGGCCGCGGTAGATTTTACCAGCATCTAGATTGTTCCAAGTTAGAAATTAGAACATTCGAGGCCCGGCTCAACCGGTGTATTCGCCGTATTATCAAATCGGCTACCCATCTCGTTCTTCCCCTAGTGGCCGTCCTTATGTGACTTTTAAATAATACATGTAGTTTCGATTGTGCTAGCGCGATTCAAATTATACGTAACGTCATCTAGTACCAAGCAGGCGAAACATCGAGCCGCTGCGCTCCTTAACAATATTATAATCAGAGAACGAATAACCCATTCATTGATTCGGTTAAAAGAAATGTTTTTGTTTAAACCAAAAAAATAATACAGTCTTAACCGAATTAAATATGTTAGTAATTGAAACTGTTAACCTATATTAAACGGTTATCCCGGGTTATTTGCGGTAATTCATTTCGGTTAGGGTTAATAACTGAAATATATCTATAAATAATATAACAGAAACGGTAGATAACGGTTTTTACTTAATAATAAGTATTATTTCACACTATGAAGTTTTTTTACATTATTAAGTATTTTTTCACGTCATTTAATTTTTTATATTCTTAACCCTGATTATAATAAAGTAAAAATCTTAGATAATTCGCGGGGCGTTTACATAGTTAACTAATGTTTTTACAGACGTATTCAAAATACGGGCGGTCCATCGACGAAGAAGGATGAGTTACCGGCCCCCAAGGCTACACATCCCCAACCTCAACCTACTAATCAAAACGTGAGTGTATATATATAATATCTTTACTTATTTATGAATATTTAAATGAATAAATAAAATTTCAGCCGAAATAGAAAAGTCGTCCTCTGCTTTCCGCATAATACAACGCATAATATGTGATTTGATTTTTATTTGTTAGATTATGTTCATACATAAAAAATATGAGTTTAGTCAGAAACGTGGCTTATTTTATTTCTTGCATTTTTTTAATACGGAGAAGAAAAAATATTTTTTTGACTCTGAATCAAAGCGAGGCTACCAAACTCGCGGGGACCGTAGCATTTGCTACTCCGGTCCCGAACTTCACAGGAAATTTTTGTGATCCGTGCACGAAATTCTATATTGTTTTCGTTCCTTTTCCCCTTGTTAAATCTACTACCATCGGAAATTAAAAAAAAAAAGAAAAACATAAAAACGTTGCTACTGATATTCATTCTACTGTACCCGCAGGTTAATGTCCTATCTACAGTTTTTACTAAATTTAAAAATAAATTAAGAAAGTCAACAGCTTTCACAAAATTGATTGTTTTAGATTATAACTAATATTGCGATGAAGGGTCGTAACACCACTACATAAAATACATTTTTCGTCAACAGGTTCAGCCTCAACGTCAGGAGTCCTCATCACGACCCCAAAAGAAGAAAAAGCCAAGAATAGCGGCCAACCTACCCTTTCATATAGATTAATACACTCACATGTTTATAAGTGTCCTAGAAAATGATAAAACTTTGATGTTGGTATCTATTAGAACTGTCAAATAATAACATAAAAATATGAGAGATGTAAATAAATTCTTGAAATAAAAAAATAAAAAAATAGAAAAATATACAAAATTATTTAAATCTATTCTTCAAAGACTCATAATAGATGAAACTCAAAAGTACGAGTTGTATATATTATGTAAATATAACGAAGAAAATACATGATAATAAAAAAAATATATGTTTAATTATTTGACGAAAATGTGAACTCGAAACATTGATATTGTTTAAAGAAATATTTAATAGAAACATCAAATAGTTTTGTCTTGAATATTTTTGTTATGGTATAATGTATTTTAAAAGAATCTCGAAATCTCTTGATTAAAATCTCATGTGACAAATTATTTTAAGTGTTAACATATAGAGATTTGTGTGTTAGAGAGATTTTGATTTTCGAAAAGTACAAATGGCATAAATAATATTTTTCTATTAATTATTTTTACAGTTAAGATTGTTGCATTCTAAATACTTCATATTTACAATGTGAAAGTTTTAGCATTAAGGTAGTGATCATGTTGTTGTAATTCACGTCAATGTCTTATTCAAAAAATTGGTCTTAAATCGGTTAAAAACTTTTCCTGAAATCAAATCAATATTGTGTAATAAAATGATCTTCCGAATACATACACGCTTTATTTAACTTACCTTTATTCTCAACTAGCTTTCCGCCAGCGGCTTCGCCCGTGAGGTCCGTGAGTACCTTACTCATAGATCTAAATTCCCCTCCCGCGCGCGCACCCCCGCCTCGGTGACGTCCATTTCGCAACGGGCCGTGCAGCAGAAATTGTGATATTTTAATTTCGCCATAACTTCAAAACCAAACGTCCAATTTTAATAATTCAAAGACCAAATATAATCTACATAAAGTGTACTTAGTGATGAAATAATATATTTTGATAAAGATTAATAGCATGCGTAAAATAAACGCGTTTAAATGTAGTATAAAAAAAATTGTTGTTGTGCCTCACTCGACGTAGATAGGCAAAGTGTGTCGCGAACTTTTTTTTTAGATATTTATAAGATCTACAATTAATTAGAACAATATTATGGTTCTATCTTTATAGTTTAGGCAGCGAACGCAAAATAAGTAACTTTTCTGATTGATTTTTTTGCGCCTTGTGTCCGAAAGACCCAAATATCTTACGGAACCCAATTTTTTTCTAAAATAAAATATGGCCTATGTTACTCGTGGATAATGTAGCTTTCGTATGGTGAAAGAAATTTTTAAATCGGTCGAGTAGTTTTTGAGTCTATTCATTACAAAGTTTTTCTCTGTAATATTAGTTATGTGGATAGATTAAGAATTCAGATGATTAAGAAATACATATGTTACTACAGAAATATTCATCAACCTCTATTAGACGATAAGAAACCATGAAGTGGCGGATAACATTATTTTGACTGAATAAACATTCACACATTAAAATGAAGTATCATGGAAATGTCTGATTTCCATTGTTTTTTCGTTAAAGGATTTGTCACACTGAATGCTTTCTGTTAGCGTTATCTATCTTTAGAGCGATTTATATCATGAGTTCTTATTCTGTGCACATATATGAGTAGCCCGTGAGTTCGTCCGCATAAATTATAGCCTATGTTGCTCGTGTAGTATTTTTGAAGCTTACAACTTCAAACAATCATTACCTCTGTTTACAATATTAGAATAGATTGAATAGATAGTATCGGCTCGGTGACAAAAACAATAAGAGCTACTTATTCGAATGTTCTTGTGGCGCGCACAACTCTTTAAGTTTTACAAATGTACACCAAATCTGTTAAATATAAATTATTATAATCAAAACTAATATAAAAAGGAAACATTTGATTGTTTATTTGCATTTTAGAGGCTCCGAAACTGCTAGATTCATTTGAAAATTTCTTTCACTTACACGAAAACCATACGCTGGTGACATAGGCTATTATTTACGTGGGTGAAAGGCTAACATTAAATGTAATTGTTTTGAACAAAATAAAAAATATTATAACACTTTATTTGAACTATGACTTCAGATAGTTATAGATAGTTTTATGCTTTTATTGTTAATTTATCAATACTTACTTATGCAGTATTGTCATATGAGTCTAAATTGAATTCATTAGAATTTAAGCCTGAATACTTTCATTCTTCCTTACCAATGAGCCTATAATATTCGTAATATAGTATTTGTTCCTTTTGATCAGACAGTGTGACAAATCTTCAGTAACATGACATCATATAAAATATACATAATAACATAAGTACTCTAAATTGTTGTCATATAAAAAAAAAACATGAAGCGTTCGCAGTTAGGCGGTAAAATAATCACATTTGCAATTTACTCGCGATAACTGCAGGAAAAAAAAATAGCATTATATAGCTTCGTCTTCAATAATAAAGTTATTCAAAATAGTTTATGTGGCGTTCACCATACATTGAAGGAGGAACATTGTAAGAGGTCAGTCTTTATTTCTATTATATTTTTCTTTGATATAGGTATTAGATTTATTTATATATAAAGTGTTTTCGATTACTCTGCTTGCAGTTTTCTCTTTAATTTGTATTTACCAAGTTTTATTTGTTGTATACAATGGGTATTTAAATAAAAACATTTCAGAAGTATTTTTATTTAAATATTTTGTGTTTTGTGGCATAAGTGAAGTGACTTTCGAAATGACATAGGTATAGAATATCCGAGACACTTATATCCAATCAATTTTGTTTTGTATTTCTATACAAAAAATGGATTCGATAGAATTTCTACACTCAATGACGTGAATTCAGACATTCTGAATCTGAATGCGAATTTGGGTCTGGATTTTTACATAATCGCAGGGCAGAGCTGGATTTAATGCTCTGTTTGTTCTTTGTTTAGGAGAGATGCATATAGCAACATCATTAGTTGTGTTGCTAGTATTGTGTGGATGTTTAATGGCATCAGAGGCGGACTGGTGGAAGTCCACCCTTGTGTATCAGATCTACCCACGCTCCTTCAAGGATTCTGATGGTGATGGCATTGGTGATCTCAATGGTGATTTCCTTTATTTATTTTGCTCTTAATACAATACTTTTAAATTTGATAAAGGCCTAAGATGGTACGTTATTTTTGAATCTAGCATAAGCAGCGTAGAAAGGGAGATACAAAAAAATAAGAGTGAAAAATTTTAAACCTTGAACTGTTGAAACTTTTAAAGTTTGTAATTTCTTTTTTAACTTAATTTCATTTTACACGTTTGAGTAATAAGATGACAACCAATATTCCTTATTATTATCGATATGGTAACATCCCGTAAAAAGCTATTACTCAAATTTTACATGGTAGGAAAATCTATTTTCTTCATCGCTTTATCGGAATAATATTAATTTTTTAACACCTGTTTGCAAACTTTGATACTTATTAATAAAATATTACTTTAAATGACGCCACCATATTCCAGGCATAAAAGAGAAGCTGCCTTATTTGAAAGACACGGGAGTGGACGCGATATGGCTCTCACCTATATATCTGTCGCCCATGTATGATTTCGGATACGACATCACTGACTATAGGAAAATAGCACCTGAATACGGTACCATGGAGGACTTCGACAACCTCATGAAAGAGGCTAAGTTGATCGGTGAGTTATTTTTATCAGACTTGAAAACTGTGTAGTCCTCTTGTTCGTTTGGCTCATCTTGGCAAAGCACTACCGTGGCTCTAAGTGCTGCTGTTTATAAAAGCCTACCGTTTTTAAAAGTCTTTAATGGTGGACAAACAACCACAATATATAGGTTTATGTTGTTAAATTTTGCATTCACATGCTATTTATTGATATATATATCATAGCAAAAATGCTTCATCTATTTGGCCATAATCTTTCGCAATCCTGAGGTGTGTATCTACGTCTGTCAATTTTGAAATAAGAAATGAATATAAAAGTTTATTATTGTGCTATTGATAAAAAGTAAATAATATATTTTAACATTAATTAATGGAAAGTTTACTCTTAAAGGGTTGAAATAGGGGTCGAACATTATATGGAAGGAAATCATCTAATCCGCTAGAATATAATAGTATATTATGAAGCAAATTTATAATACAAACGATTATAAAAAGAACATTTTTTGGTCAGGTATCCGCGTCATCCTCGACTTCGTGCCGAACCATACCGGCAACGAAAGTGAATGGTTCATTAAATCTATGAATCGTGAGCCAGGTTACGAAAATTACTACGTGTGGGCCGACGGTAAACCAGACCCAGCCAACCCCGGCTCGACACTACCCCCCAGTAACTGGGTAATGTATATTGTTCCGTATTATTCATTAGCTCTAATATTACAAATTAGAACAAAACGTTATGACAGAACTATTAAATCATCATTTTCTTTTTTTTTATTATTCAAAATTACAGTACTTTAAAACTCTTTATCGGTAACTATAGTTCCTGTTAAAACAATCGGTGCACAGCTTCAACTTTGGTAATCAAACACGTAGTAGCCCGCAAAACCAGAATTGTTCTTCACAGCGGAAAATTTTTTTTTTCCAAAAATAATTCTTATAACCGTACATGGTAATAAATAAGCTATTCCTTAGTCAGTTTATACGGAAATAAGATTTTTTTTTGGAAAACTATTAAGATTTTCTATTCTAATCACCTATCCAGTTCGGTTTTGCAGGTTACTACGTGTTTGCTTTCCATCATATATTCCTTCATTATTATATATTAAGAATATTTGTTAGTGCTAAGTTATATTTCCAGCGGAGTGTATTCCGTAAGAGTGCGTGGGAGTGGAGTGATCAACGACAGCAATACTACCTGCATCAGTTCGTGATAGGACAACCAGACCTCAACTACCGCGAGCCTAAAGTACAACAGGAGATGAAAGTAAGTTTCTCTTAAGGCTAGGTTTTAAAAAATTACCGCTTTTTAAACCAATTTTATTATTAGACTATGCTAATATTTGTCAAATAAGTATAATTTTATGAAAATTAGACATATACTCGATTGTATGCAAAATACAGAGACATAAATTTCAGTGATTGACTCGATAGAAAAAAATGAGACTAACGGTCAATTGCACAAACGTCCATTAAGGTTTAATGACGCCTTTAAGCTCTAATGAATGTCAAATTGTATGGGTAATGACGCTTTAAACTAATGTACATTTTAATGAACTTTTGTGCAACATGCTGTAAATAGGTTTTTTGATAGGTTATGAGATCGATTTTACGACTAATATATTTCATCTTAACTATATAACAATATACATAGGTATATATGATCCAAAAATAGGTTTTTATAGGTAAGATTTTAACTGCATTTTTTTCTGTGTTTAAAATGTATGAAATCTATCAATCTCGTCTTTACTCTCGATGCGTATTTACATGGGAACGTATGTTTCCTTATTGAGTTAGTGTGCCAGTCGACATGCCTTCCTTTCATTTCGACAGCTAATGGTGGATTTTCAATGAAGAAATTATTTTGGTTTAAAAAAATTAGTTTTGATGAGGTTTACAAAAAGACAATAAAAAAATGGAGCCGTGTCGCGTATGATCCGATTTAGCCGGGCACGACACCAAAAATGCGGGGATTCATGTACTCTCGCGCTCAGGTAACAGTACTGCGGTATTTCACCAATTAAAGCACACTTGTGACCAGACTACAGCGTATGCGATCTAGACTAGCCATGCTTATATTCCAAGAATTTAGTTCTACCAAATTATTTAAGTATAGTAATAATATTAAATTACAAGATGTTTTACCATTACTTCGCTCACGTAAACGGTAGACTATAACATCCGCGTATGATGTAGCTTGTGTAGCTCGTAGATGAAATAATTTTCATGATCGGGTTGCTCTCTACAAACAAACAAAGTTAGAAACTTTTCGTTTAGTCTATTAGTATAGATGTACGCGATATAGGTATATACGTAACCTGACCAAATAGTTTGGTTGTTACAGGATGTACTCAGTTTCTGGTTGGACAAAGGCGTGTCTGGATTCCGTGTGGACGCCATTAACATGATGTACGAAGTGGATCCAAAAGATTTCGGTGGGGAATACCCCGATGAACCGCTCTCTGGTATTACCATCATTTTGTTGATATGGTTCGATGGTTATCTTAATGTAATGACAATTTTTTGAACAGATATTTCCCTTCACGTGACATTTTTGGTGCTTTTTCAACATTTATTTGGGAGTATTTTTTTTTCGTTGTAATGGAAAGAGACATCACAGTCTTGAAGTAAGTTTTCACTCTTAACGATTGTAGGAAATTAAATTGAAAAAGTTATCCGTGCAGAATTTATTTTTAGTTATTCTCTCTTAAGTTCTTGGTAGAAGGTACCAAGAACTTAAGAGATTATCCTTATCATAATACACCACGCTATAAGAATAACCTAATCCAAACCTTCGAAGTAAACTTTACACAGTTCCGGAACTTATAAAATGTCAATTAATAACCTGAATATCTAAAGAACGAAAAAACATATACTTGATTTATAAAAATGCTATAGCATACTGTATTAAATAAATGCTATTATACAGTAAATAAATATTTGAATGAAAAGTTTAAAATAAAAGACCCTCTTATTTCCGTATGTCTATATTGCCATGCCTATCAAGGTGCATGTGTATATTATTAACTGAAAATGTATTTAGTTTCTAAGTCACGTATGCAATGAAAATAAATAAAATTTCGCTGTAAAGTTACAGAAGTACTAACAGCTTAAACTTGAATGAAATGAAATGAAATGAAATGAAATGAAATGAAAATATCTTTATTCAAGTAGGCTATTACAAGCACTTTTGAATCGTCCAAAAAACTTTTTTCCCCTACCACTTGTTCAGGACGTCTTTTAGCTGACAAGAAGAACAAGCGAAAGAAACTTATCAGCTTTTTATCATATGTAATGACATTTACATAAATCATGTCATTACCAAAATAATATGTATTATCAATTTATCACAATAGTAAATACAACTTTCAAAGTCTGTAGGACATAAGTTGAACATATAATTAGTCTTTATAGAACAAAGCGAAGGCTATTAATTCCATGCATTGCGATCCTTAAAATAATCATCAACTTTATAATAGCCTTTACTCACAAGTATATTCTTTACATGAATTTGAAATTTATTTATGGGTAGGTCAATTACATTTTGTGGAACTTTATTGAACATAGCAATACATTTACCCAGAAATGATCCTCTGGTTTTTTGAAGTCTGAAGCTTGGAATGATCTGAAATACCTCTATATGTATTCACATAACAGGTGATCCTAAAGCTAATCGAGACGATTACGAATATCTAAGTCACATTTACACAAGAGACCGCAATGAAACATACGATATAGTTTACGACTGGCGTGACCTTCTCGACGAACACACCACAAAAGATGGCGAGTATAAAATAATGATGACAGAAGCTTACACCGATATAGACCTGATGATGAGGTACTACGGCAACGGGAACAGAAACGGCTCCATACCTTTCAACTTCAGCTTTTTAGGCAACGTGACGAATAAATCTAACGCGAGAGATATTAAACTGGTTATTGATCAATGGATGACTTATATGCCTAATGGAGAAACCGCGAATTGGGTGGTGAGTAGATGATATGCATTATGACGAGATTTTAGGTACTTTTATTAGCCCTTCTATTAGATCATGCGTGGCCAACCAGTCGATCG
Organism: Diatraea saccharalis; assembly: GCA_918026875.4. NCBI lineage: Eukaryota > Metazoa > Arthropoda > Insecta > Lepidoptera > Crambidae > Diatraea > Diatraea saccharalis. The sequence continues at coordinate 3,779,191 of OU893344.1, read as the reverse complement.
TGACTATTAGTCCAGTCGATCGTGGTAATTCAAAAAATATAAATAAAATCAAACATAATTGTGTATGAACTATGCTGTTTCATTTAAGATTTTCAATAGTAAATTAATTGGTAGATCGTACTGGGTGTCGTCAGTGAAAAGTTGATCTTGGGTCTAAACAAGTTGTCCACCCCTGTATTAGATCGTTAATGAAAGCTCATATTTTCTTTTATTCGTTTGCTTCTTGTTTGGTACAGATGCTAAAGACATATGTAAATTTATTACATAAATGTTTATTTAATAATAGTATTTTTTTATTATGCATTAAAAAACTTAAGAAGCTGCTGATACTTAAAATAGAAAACTCTGTGCTTAAGTACCAGCTTTCCTTCCATAAGCACTATATAATAAAAGTACCTTAATAAATTCTGTATATTGAAAATGTAGTGAAAATTATACATCACATATGTTTCCAAGATGAGAAGCTAAAGCTCCGTATTATGGAGTATCTGAGGCAACGAAGGTACTCCAACACCCAGGCCTGATTGGAATCGAACCCTCAGGGGTTGCGACACCTTGGAACCAGCGTCCGAACCATTCGGCTACGGACGTCCTCGTGTATGTAATGTAGTAATAATTGTATGAAGGCAAATTTTCTCCCCTTTAGAACGGTAACCATGACCAAAGTAGATTAGCGTCACGTCAAGGCACAGAACGCGTCGATGCCATGAACATGCTAGCTCTCCTCTTACCCGGAGTCACCATCACGTATCAGGTAAATATAGCACTCGCACCCATCCATCAGATTTACTTTGAATGTTAAATCTTCTGGGGTTCTGGGTACAGTCCAAGGTCTTAAGCCGTCATTGGTCCAGCCTTACGATGTACCAATTGATTGATGAAAGATTGCCGTTTTATGAATCTGGATATCCAGCTAACGTTTTACCTTATTTGCTGGATATTAGGATACTAGGTTTACTGCATGTCCGGTATCCCGCCAAAGAGCAATCCGTTTCATATCTAGCTGTTAGTACTAAGTCAGTTCATCGAGTTCATCATCATAACCATAAGCCTATTAATATTCCCGGCCCTAGTAACTTCCTATATTCTTTAAAAAAAAAAGAATCAAATGGAATTGGATATGGAGACTGGATCATGATCCCCACGCGGGTCTAGTACGAACTGGAATATTAACTGGAATGATGTAGCCAGCACCAACGTCTTAACGTGCCATCCGAAGAGCGGAAGTGTTGAAGATAGTATTTTTTTGGTCACACATTCCATGACAGGCCCTTGTAAAAGTTGCTTAACATTCGTATCGCAGATCGAACTCTCTAACTATTGCGTCCTTAAGCTTCACATCAAGTTACAACAAAATATATCTGGTATTAAGTTAACAGAAAATATATACTAGCATAACTATCGAGTATTAATTTTAATACTGAAAACAGGGTGAAGAGATCGGTATGACAGATGGATTCGTCTCCTGGGAAGACACGAAAGATCCACAGGCCTGTAACACCGACGACCCTATTAACTACTACAAAAAGTCCCGCGACCCAAACAGGACTCCTTACCACTGGGACTCTTCAGCTCACGCCGGCTTCTCTAACACCAGTGCTGTTACCTGGCTACCTGTTGCGGACAATTACAAGACCTTGAATCTCGCCAGTCAAATAAATGACGAGAAGAGTCACTATCGGGTAAGCAATTCAAAGGGTTATTACTTCTATCTTATATCATCATCATCACCAGCCCTTTTACGTCCCCACTGCAGGCCTTCCTTATGGATGGTTAAGGAGGATGGGCCATGACCCTCCACGCTGGCCCAATGCGGATTGGAGGAAATTAACGACTGCAAATGCAGCCGGGACCAACGGCTTAACGTGCCTGCCGAAGCACGGAATAGCTCGAGATAATAATTTTTGGTCACCCATCCCGTGACCGACCCTTGCGAAAGTTGCTTAACGTCTACGATCGCGGGCCGCGGCGCTTATCCACTACGCCACCGAGCTACCTATATGGTGATTTTATATCACATACTCGTAATAGGTTTTCTGCATTTCTATACTCGTGTTTCAACTTTGTACAACACGAGGTATTTATATCGCAACCAACTACTATTTCATACCAAGTTTGTTTTCACTTCGCATGTTTTCTTCTACAGTTTTACCGTGATGTAGCCAAGATCAAGAAAACTAGAGCAGTTCGTGAAGGCGATGTAGACACCCACGCGCTTTCGGAATCTATCCTTGTTGTCATAAGGTTTGTAATTGAAATAAATCATGTGTAGGTAAAGTTGACAGCACATCTGTACTAAAAATTAACTTGGTAGTCATTTTGTAATATCCCATTCTTTTACTGGATTTAAACATAGGTTACTTGTAAACTTTCTAAAGTGGAAGTATCGCATATAAGTAACCATATATTTAAGTATTTTACTGTCTTGCTTTGGATGGCATATTTATCCATTCATCACGGCTGTATATGCAAACATAAAACCAATAAGAACTAGGCCTTAGCATCCTACCATGGTAGGTTATGGACCATTCTCCCTATTTGATTAGATCTATGGGAAAACTTGTGACCTCAGAGTAGGAACATTAACAGGCTGATGATGTCTTAGAGTAACCTATTTAGTATAATGATAATTAACAGCCTTTATTTAAAGAAAGATAATTCAAATAATCTTTAGTATTGAAAGGGATATTGTGGAAATGAATATACTGAGCTGAAAAAATGTAATGGTAAAATCAGATATTGTTTGTGGTAATCTAGTAAAAAAAATCTTTGACAGATTGGTGCCAAATAGCCCTGGAGTTGTCGGCATTGTGAACCTATATGGTGATGACCAAATAGTGGACCTCACCTCTGTGAAAATCCTGCCTCTTATGCTGCGAGTTAATGCATCTGGAGTGAACTGTCCTCTTCAAAAAGGGTATCATCTCATAGAGATGGAGAAAATGACTAATAAACTTATTTTTATTGATTCACCTATGCTTTCTGTAAAACTGCATCAAAAAAATTGAAATTTGTACAGTAGCTCTATAATGATACAAATAACAAACTTGACTTAGTGCCATTACCTTGGGGGTGAATGTCATCCAACCTCAACTTCACCCTTAAACTAAAGATCCAAAAAATTTATGAGTCATGATATTATAGCCTAATAAATTCACTACAAATTGATATTTTAATGAATAAAAGGGACCGAGTTATCATTAAATAAAATATATTGTTTTTGAGAAACAACATTGGAAATTATATACCTGGGTTGAATTTTTAATAGTGAAATATCAAAAAACTAGCTCTATCATATTAATAATGCATATTTAAAATTATTTGGATATAAATACAGCCTTTTCACGGGTTCTATATATTAAGGTAAGACAAGCTAAATTCCAAAATTTTAGACAAATCCATGCTGTTTTACAGAATTCAGACATAAGGTACTATTTCTATGTTCAATGAATTTTATATTTTTTAGAATACGATTTGTATAAACATTCGAAACAGCTGAGACCAATAGATTTGATTTGCAGCATCTTTTTACAATTCTTATTGTAACATTAATTTTAAACAATCTTTTAATTTTACAGAAGCATGATATCCAAGACCAACATTCAAGTTTCAGGATACTGCGCACTAGTTCTAGAAACCATTGAGAAATGCTGCTAACAAAAGAAACCAAAACTTTGACTGTGAATTATTATTTTATTTGATTATAAGAGATGTTTAAAATAAAGAATAATTTGAATTTGTTCAGTGATTTTATTTTATGAAACATTAAATATTGAAAAAGTTAACAAATATCTTAAAAGTCTAAACCACCTTCTAAAAAACATAAACAATCAACTTTATTGATAATCAAATCGAGATCCTTTTTATTTATCGTTTTCCTTTTGTTTGTCATTGTATATGAATATGTCTCTTTTACTAATGTTTCTAAAAACATTTCCTGAAATCAAAAAACTTTTATATTAAGTATTTAATAATAGTGAGATCATAAGATATTGTAGGTTAACAACTCAGTTACTGAATAGAAAAGAAGGCATTGATAATGCAGTTCTATTTAAGTAAAATAAATATACTCACTGCAGCCTTAGTAACTAAAAACACTGCATCACCAGATATAACGTTCACATCGGGATCCATTTTCATAATATTCTTTATTCTAGCCATAGGTAATCTTGTCGATCGAATTACTTCGCTTTTGTTGGATGTTATAGGAGGCTTCTTCTCCGTTAACACTTGGTCTTCAGAGTTTAAAATTTCCGAATCTTGAGCCAAAAGAAACTTCTCAGAAGCTTCAGAAAGTTCGGTGCTAGGAAATTCAGTGTTTTGATATTCACTGTCATTTAAATACTGGTCGCTATCGTCGATCATATCCGATATGTCGACATTTGTGTAATGTTCATCTTCAGCCATTATTTATGACACTTAGCAACACACTCGTTGATTAGTTTGAACTTTTTATATTATTTGAAAAACTATTTTCTTATTTTATTAAAAATAAACAAGACACAACAGCTGCGCGCGAAATTAGACAGAGCAAAACTCGTTCATGCACGGTGTCTGACAGTGACAGCCCGGCTGTCATTAGTGTCAGTGTCATATACAATGTTGCTAGACATGGTCAAAGTCGGTTCTTAAAAAAGGGTCGGCAAAATCGACAAGGGCAACGCCATTACTTAAAAAGATTATACAAATAAAACAAAAAAAAAAATAAAAATGTAAATATTTACTTTTAAGAAATAAACTGTGCATTGCATTCATGTTATGAGTTTTTTAGATTTTAGAAACTATCTTAGAATGATTCCTGCACAATTTCAACATCTGTTAAATTTAGTTACGACATTTATACAATAGCAAGATACCTACGTTATTTAGAGCAAGCGTAAGCGCTAAACAACGATTAGCTGTAACATTAATATTTTTATCGATGGGAAACTTATCGTAACTTGAAATATAGTTTATTGGTGTCAGAATTATACTTAATATGTTTTAATTATATTTTTTCCTTTTGAGGAGACATTTTCTCCTTCTCATTCACTAACGCCACACACGCACGCTGCGCTGCAACATGGCTGTAACCGATTGTGCGCTCTGGCACCTTAACATTGCCCAATAAATCGGCTCAAACGTACTAATGTAGTGAGGTCGGGCGATCGGGCACGCCCGATCACCCGATATCGGGACCCTAACTTTCTAAAAGCGATTAGATTTCTCAATTTATAGTGTTCCCGATGGATCGTACATTCGAGCCAAAAAATTGGGAAGTGAAATCGGCGCTTAAAAGCGTTTGAACTTGAAAAGCCTTTTTAAGTTATTTATTATACATATCAAAGAGCAGTATTATATGTGTATTCTACTCTTCACTCTTAACATTTCATATTTCTTATAATATCTAATTAATTTAAATTTATTTGAATTATAACTTCCTCAATATAATTTTGAGAAATGTTGGTGTAGTAGTAAAGAAAATATGTTCTGGTTTTGTACATTATAAAGAATATATACAAGTTAAATAACTAGTGATAATCTTAGGTGAAAATAGCTACCCACCATAGTTGAAAAGAAAATAAACAATTTTTAGGCATTTGATGACAAAAACTGACATTTTAATTTCTTAATTGAAGGGAAACTATGGTAGGAAAAAGGATAGGATTTGCGACAGATTATTAGCAATAGGATCAGGAAACGTGAATATTAATATACAGTGGCGTAGCTACTAAGGGGCTAGGCGGGGCAGTGCCCCGGAGCCCTCAAGCTCAGGGGGCCCTCGAATCTTTACCAGAAAATCTCAATCGAACTCAACTTTTGAAAATTTCTCCCATCTTCAAAATAAAAATGACAGGTGACAACTCGAGTTTAATCATGAAAACTCAGTTGTGAGTAATTCCAAAGTTATAATTAGGTACCCTCCTTTGCGTCGCGCAGTCGGGTAAAAAAGGAATTCCCGTAAATTATTTGTGTGGGTTGACAGTGTTATTAATGTTTTCATCAATTTGTTGGAAATCAATATCTGCATATTATTATTTATCGATATGCGTTTTTGTGATTCGCGATTGTGAACTTCAAGTCAAGATTTTTTTTCGAGAATGGTTAAAAAGTTATTGTATCAGGAGTAAGTAATCGTATGTCAATAAAATTTTTTTTACTGGTCCATACAAAAGTTCAATTTTATTTGATTGTAGTCCGTCACACCGTCAAATGTAGTAACACTGACGGCGATAAAGCGTTTGCCGGGGATTCCCCAACGACGCCTTGTATCGTATCATTTTCATTCATTCACGTTTCGCTTTCCTTTTATTTGTAACGTTGTCAGTGAACAGTGAGTACCTACTTGAGTACAATCTTACATAAATATTGCATAAATAAATTAGAAAACTAATATTATGGACAAAAAAAAGAAACCCGGTGGTGCATTTAAACGCAAAAAACGCTAAGAAAGAGGAGAAAGTAAACAAAAATTGCCCAAAATTGACAAGTTTTTTAGTCAGCCTTCAGCAAGTACTTCTGGATCAAATATTTCTATTGATAAATTTTGTAAATAGCTTGCATGGCGATAGGTTAAATAACAGTAAACTGGTGCAACGTATCTATGATTAAATAAATATATAATAAACCCTTGAATCTTTTCTATTTCGTTTATTGCCCAATACCTACACCAAGTATAAAAATAATTGTAATTTATGTTGTTAGTGTTTAATAGTTTTATTACCTGCCTATGCACGAAAAAGAGCTGATGATAAGCTTTATATTTGATAGCAGTGGGCCCCATTTTTTTATTTGCCACAGGGCCCTAGATTACCTAGCTACGCCACTGTTAATATATATAAAATATATACGTTATATAATATACATACAAAGTAATTATGATATTTAGACTTTAATATTATTTGACATTATAAAAAACGCTATGCATTGATATACTGATATGTTATTAGACGAGAGCAAAGAAACTATAGATGTGGGAAAGGAAACACGTAAGGATATGAGGTTTTTTAGGAATTCGGATCGATCGTATAGTGTACAAGAAAACAATATGTGGTCAAGATCACAGTGGTCCGACCCACACCTACAGGAAGCATGACTAACAATTCCCAGCTTAGTAAGATGTGCTGATGTACTAACATGACCAATTCTCAAGCGTATTAAAATACGAGGGTCAAACTGAAAGTTCTTAGAAAATCAAAAACTGATTACATTAGCCAGTTATTAGTTTTATTATATCTTTTCAAAATATTGTCCATTCACGTCAATACACCGCTGCATGCGATGGAACCACTGGGAAAAGCACTTTGCCCACTCGTCCTTAGGGGTCTCTTCAATGGCATCGCGATACGCAGCCACCGCTTCTTCAGCATTCATAAACCGCTTTCCTTTAAGTTTTTCTTTAATTTTTGGAAATAAATAAAAATCACAAGGCGCGAGGTCGGGGCTATACGGCGGGTGACCCAGTAATTCAACGTTTGATGTCGCCAAATAGTCGATCGTTCGCTTGGCGGTGTGCGACGAGGCGTTGTCGTGGTGAAGGAGGATCCTACTGCGAGGTCGTTTCTCTCGAACTTTTTCCAAGACAAGTGGCAAACAATTGGTAGTGTACCATTCTGCAGAAACTGTTTTTTGATCCTCTAACACAATTGTTGCAAAATGACCTATCCTTCCAAAGAACGAGGCCACCATTTTTTTTCCCGCACTTCGATCTCTCTTCACTTTAGTTGGCAACTCCTCGAAAGGAAACACCCACTGAGCAGATTGTCTTTTGGTTTTAGGATCATAACAGTAAATCCAGCTTTCGTCACCTGTTAGTATGTCGAACACAGCATTTGAGTCACCTCCGTTAAATCTTTCAATCATTTTACGACACCAATCCACACGATGGAGTTTTTGAGCCTCAGTCAAATTATGAGGTATCCACCGGGCGCAAAGCTTCCTGACCGCTAAATGTTCGTGGAGGATTTTGTGCACTTGACTCATACCGATGCCTAAGCTTGTCCGAATCTGTTGATAGGTCACTCTTTTGTCAGTCTCTATCATACGCCGCACAACACAGATGTTATCTTCAGTCGTCGCCGTAGAAGGCCGTCCCTCACGTAAATCATCAGTGAGATTAGTGCGACCACGTTTAAACTCATTAAACCAGTTGTAAACAGTCGCACGAGATGGGGCTTCATCGTGAAAGGCCAATCGTAGTATATCATAACTTTCTTGTTGACTTAAATGACATCGAAAGTCATAAAAAATCATTGCACGAAAATTTTCTCGTGTTAAATTCATGATGACGTGACACAGACAATTTTCAATTTGCCGCCAAATCGTAAAACAAATGACAAATGAATGAAATATATACTCAGTAATATTGGCAAAGAGTTATATTTTCAAATTTTAGAATTATTTTTTTATTATATTGTTTATAAGTGGCCAGTTCTAAGAACTTTCAGTTTGACCCTCGTACTAGTAGCAGTCTTTCTGATCTTAATTTTACGTAACCACGGTTTGATCATAATTTTAGGTTGTATTTGATAATAATGTTTTCCCTTTACTTGTCCACTATTTGTCCAATAAGTTTGCCACTCCTTACACAAATGGCACAATGGTAATAACAACAAGTTATGGGTATAATTTTTAAAAGGAAACATGTCTCCACAATGTACTGCCTCTTTTGCTAATTGATTAGACTTCTCATTACCTTGAATTCCCACGTGACTTGGAAACAACACAAATTCTACCAGATACCCTTTTTTAGCACATTTATAAAGATTATTTCTCATATCAAACACAAGTGGATTATATAATTTTGTACGGAACAGAAAATTATCAATGGCTTGTAAAGCACTCATTGAATCAGAAAATATTATTGATTTATTTTGTTTCATGAGAACAACATACTCGACAGCTTTTAGTAAGCCAAGGCATTCCCACGTAAATACAGATGTCTTCTGTGGAAGTTTACTTTTCTGCACAATGGAAAACTGAGAGTGGTAGACTCCTATATTTACATTTGCTCCGTGCATTTAGAAGAATCCATGTTCTTATTCTGTTTGTAATTTTTTTAAATCGTTGACATTTAAGTTTCAATGTTTCGTCCACATTTTTAAATAAACCGTTTTTAAAGCAAGCGAATTTAAAATAACAAGATCATTTTTCTGTTTCTGTTCGTAAACAGACAAATGCAAAAATATATTATGTCATATTAGGTATATTATGTCGATAACATGTAAAATATATTATTTATAAAATAAAAACCGATTTCTATTGTAGTACAAAAAATAGATTTATCTATGGATCTTAAATAAATCAGTATTAAATAAATATGCAAGCGTATATTTTTTACATTGCTTTAAGGTTTATTCATAAACCTATTTGGCCAAAAGAGCGATTGGTTGTGCATTTATGCCAAAATTGTAATTTTGCCCGCGACGCGTAAATCACACGTGGGTAGGCGATTTTTACTATAAAATAACGTGTATATGAAAAATAATTATTAAAATTATTTATATAGCATTTCTGGCATAATTATAACCTATAATTAAATAAAAAATTTAATTCTTAATTTTATATCTAATCTTTGTATGTTTAATATTATGTTAAAAATGAAAATCAGAGTGAATTGTAATAAAATATAATTATCAGTTCAGTTGAGTATCAAACAACTTTTAACATTATCGATATTACTTATATACACACAGTAAAACAACTAGCTATACAGACAATAATAGTATGTTTATAATAGGAAATTAAATTCTACTGTACAATCTTGTCTTTTAAGGCATAGTCATAATATCATTATTTTATTAGATAGGTACATTAGAATACAACAATAAAAATTTTGTAGATTTTTATGTAATACTTGCTCTGTATTTTTACAATTTTTAATTGATCTATTTAGACAGAGTTAAAAAAGTTCACCACTAAATAAAAAATCCAATAAGCTGTCTATTATCAACCACAAACAAAGCAAAAATAAGTATGTAGTTGCGTTATTCATACTTCAAATTCTATTAGAATTTGTGTGAATACCATCATAAAATAAGAGATAATCAACGTTATCTTATGAAACTATAATTTCATATTTAAACTTCAGTATAATCTCAATCACAAATAGGTACATAAGGCACATAGGTATTATTTAAAAAGAAACCCTTTTTAATGAAATAATAAGTATAGAGAATAAGGTAGGGTATTATACCTATTAATTAGGTACTCTCACTTTAAGTAAATATCAGTACAAAATAGAAGAAAATATCGAAATTCTGTTTTGAAAAAAAATATTATTTTAATTTATGCAAAACAGTTTTTTCCAAAAAGGTTTCTTGCCCTGTATGACAGGCAGGCCGGCCAAAATGGCGGCATCGAAGGCGTCTTTCAGTTGGCATCTAGTCTTAGCCGATGTCTCCACGTAGACTGCGTTAATCTTGGCAGCTAATGCCTTAGCCTCCATCTCCGTCACCGGGTGTTCACCACGTGCCTATAAATAATTAAAAATGTATAAGTATAAAATGTTGTTGTAATGATATATAATATGCTCTGTCTGTACGTCTGTAATAGAAGTGTATGTCTGTTAAAAACTCGTTGTTGAGCGCAGTGCTCTTCACAGCATAGAGCTTCAATGCGATAAAACAAACAAACAGGCCCGACTATACAAAATTGGCAAATTTCTCCACTTCATTTTAAACATTAATATATTATAGATAGGGTTCAAAATCAATTGAGGTTTGACATATTGTGTTAATCCGACGTGCAGCGTGTATACAATAATATCATTCATTATTTAAGTATACCCTTTGAAGTAGGTTTTATATTATTTAAAATTCGCTCAAGCCGTTTATAAAGACTATTGTAATTGAAACTGTGACACGTATATTTTATATTATATATTAGATAGCACTGCATATTATTTGCTAGGATGTAATACTTAGTTTCTGCTCCAGTTGGAAAATGCTGTGGATCCGGGCCTGGCTTTTATGGCATAATTAAAAATCGGGATAGAAAAACAACGGTATACATGTTCCACCAAGGCAGACTAAGATCTTTCGAAGTAGGTTATGCCAAGTAAGTGCCACAATAGTTAATTACCAATATCATTGCGCGCGAGTATATTACATTTTCTTACTCCACGGATCTGATTGAATGTAATAATGGTTTGGAAGAGTTTTGTAAATAGGTAACTATCTTAAAAATGTAGGTGCCTAATGTACTATTGTAAAATATATTAAGATAAAACCGAATAAACAAAAATAAAGTCTTGAAAGACACCACCATTTTTATATGACGAAATGTGAAACATAACTATTTATTATTACATATTGAAAAAGTTCACTGAAATATAATTAATTCTACGTAGCGGCACTTTTATATCATTTTGTGCAAAATGCGTCATATTTACATTTGCTAAGTATCATATTTTGTCGATTTGTCATACTATATAAATATATCACAACTTTAAGTTCTAATTTCGTATTTTCTTGGAATGGAAAAGAACTTGATACAATAATCTGATAGGTTGTATCAAGTTCTTACATTTATACAGCTTTTACATTTATATTCTTATATTTAATTCGATGCAGATCAAAAGCTTCTCGACAAAAAACTACACAGTATTCCTTTTTTATAAATACTTATGAGTCACTTCGAGTCAATTTAATATTGGGCGATGTTACAAAATCGTAAATTACAAATTGTTTTGACGGTTAATTTTGCTATCTTCAACATTGATCCTTTTCTCTATACCATTGACTTTATCATCGCCTTGTTGTCTGTTCACCTTTACATACACTCTTAATAATGTTTGAATACCGTCATCTACGAAATCTTACAAATTTTAACACACTGATTTGAGGATATTTTTTATTATCTATCTATCCATATCTTCACGTATCTTATTATAAAAAATACAAAATGTCCACCTACTACCTATTGTTAAAAGCACACGTAATACCTACCAATAAATAAGTATATTATTCACACCAACCTCTTTGGGTGTCGAGATAAAAACAATAACTGTGCGTAATTTATGCGTAACGAAACAAACAATATTATTTACCGACATAAAGATGCGTGCGTGCACCCCTTATCTCTGGTCACAGGCGGTATAACCCATATTACAAATATCACCTACAGTATTGCTTTAAACAGGACGTGTAGATATTTTAAAATAACCCATTCATATGGAATCACAGCTCAACATTTATCTCGGAAATTGTCGTCGGATGAAAGTAAAGTGGTAAGATTTGTTTATTGTGTTCGATATTTAATTGATCTCGTATTTCCCATTTTCTAAAATATGGAAAACGAGGATATTCGAAGAAATTGTGAATACCCAGCAAAATAGGAAATTCCATCTTATCAACCACATATATGACAAGTATATACCTATAATATTTGCAGCAATTTTCGGAATTTCTCTGTTTTTGAATTTACAACACATTTGGCTGAAGTTAATGAGTCCGTCAGAAAAAATGCTATCTCGGTCTTGTAATAAGTATGTCTAATAGGTTTTATTACAGAACATCGTTTTATGTTGGAAAACCTATTTATGTCCCAACTACTGGGGCCAAGAGGGAGTTAGTGGCCAAAATCCACCCAACGACGTGAAGGTGTAGATATAATACTAACTCGCAACGCCTGCAGCACGCGTGTATCCCGGGCGAGGTCTGACTGTGTGCCGACGAGCACGAGGGGTGCGTTCACACCCGCCACAGCGCGTGTCCACCTCTCAGCTACAGAACGGAACGTCTCCGGTCGCACCACGGAGAAACACAGGAGCAGGACGTCCGTGCCTGGGTAGCATAGCTCACGAAGCTCGGACATCGAATCCTGGAAAAGGAATACACTTTTTTTTAAGTTTTATAATGTGCAGATAGTTAGTGTGCGTTGGTGCCTTCACCAGCAGGCTGAATGGATTCTAGGGCTGTAAATTTTAAAACAGGTAAATTGGAAGGCTACAATATTGTCAATAATTTTGTATTATATTAATTGTCAGTAATACAAAACATGATTGAGTTTCTTTTTAGTTCTGAGGTATTGTAGATTCTAAAAAACTATTTTTTATGAAGTCATAACTTCATTTTGTTTTATTGCTAATCTAGGAAATTATACTCGAGTTTCTAGTTCACAAGCATACTCACAAAAAATTAATAATTATTGTGAACAAAACTATCCAATTGCAGAGAGGTCGGTAGGGCGGCTAAATTTTAGCTAACTGGCTATATTTATAAATCGACTATTGGCATTGAACACTTGACCGGGCCTTAATTTTCTTGATAATTAATGTACAAAGCATACGTGACGGGTTGAGCAATAATAGAGAAAATTGTCAAGGGTCCCCTTTTCGAGTACCATTGCGGGACCTTACACGAGCTTATTAATGCGATGTCGAAACAAGATAATGATACATACAACACACAAAGCCCCCTGAAAAACCCCAACTCCCTCCATAAATAAATGTGTTTGCCCCTAAAAAGTTTATTGTTGTAAAAAGATTGAAGCAATTTAACCAAATAGACGTAGAATTCTTGTTAAGTGTTGAATAAACTGCCATATTTTCATTAAAACACGTTTAAATACCTTCGAAATGTCCCTTGTATGTACCAAAATTATTTCATTCATATTGAATAGGTACACAAGAGAAAGTTCTATCTTATCTACGAAAATTCTTATGCAATCGTAGATAACGAGCAAGTCAGCATACAATATGATTCCGTCATCGTTAAAATATGGCGTAGACACAAGTCAGTAATGACTTTCAAACTTAAACGCTAATAGGAGAACCGCTATAGACGGCATGGCGGCGACCAGAGACGGTTACGAAACCAAAGCTATTAAACTCGACCCACATGGAAGACCAACGACCATCCGATTGGTTATACCATCATAAAGAACTAACAATATCGAAAACAATAATATTTAAATAGAGAAATTACGTAAGTGGCAATGAAATATTGTATTAAAACAAAAACTGGATATTTAGAGAGCTGTAGATGTAGAGGTAGTGGCTATAGGTGAAAGTGGGCGCATGATACCGCCGACAAGCCGAGAGCCAACAATTGAAGCAAAATTCTGGTTGCCTAATGTATCGATGTGGATTGCGCAAGCCAAATAACACCATTCGCTTTGATCGAACGAACCATATTCAATACGATTGCCGTACTTGGCTATACCTGACAGTATGATGATGTTTTGACGTTATCTTCCGCTTACCTGTCTTTCTATACCTATATGATTGCATACGAATAATGTTAGTCAGCATAAAGGTTCAATTAAAGAAAACTTTATTACCTTTTGAAATAGATTTTATTTGATTAAATATCTTTGACAGCACTGCAAGTGACTTCGATTTCGAGACTGTTTTTGTAGAATAGTACTGGTGACATGAGATGATAGATTTTTTTAATCTACGTTGATATTACTTTGGCAATGATTTAAGTTTATGCTTTCATTATTATTGTTAAAAGCATTTGAGTTTCTAGCACTCTTTCTTCTGTAATCAAAAGACGTCCTGAATGAGTGGTAGGTAAAAATCTTGGACGATATATTATTGCTTTTTATAACCTTAATTGGGTTAAAATATTTTTGCTTTTATATATTTATTTAGATAGAGAGATAAATTATTTATTGCACGCATTAGAAAACAGTTTACGGAGCATATTAAAAACTAGTGTGGGCAAAAGGGCAAAAGCTTAAACCGTCTTTCCGGTCTTAATATTTAGGTACCTAACAGATTTGAATGACTACATTATGTCATGTTTGGACATAATTATTAATCCGTAATAATGTATTGATGTAAGTATGCAATACCTTCATTATAATGAGTAACATGAGTAACATATCATGGATTGATAATCTTAAAAAGTGTTATTATTCGAAAAGCTATCCACTTAATGACAAGTAGGCAAACCTCTCACGAGTATTAAAACTCTCTTATAAATTTCTTATTGTAACAAGTATCAGTTTTGTTATCATAACGAATTATAATTGGCGTGGAAAGTTTAGTTAACAGTAGTACATCGTAATAAGACACGTGTTTTACACAAATTCAACAAATACGCTTTCGTGTGAACGCATAAAATTATTACATCTGCAATGAAAACACGGTTTGATGACATTTCACTCAACAAAGGCTCATGGACAATAGTTTATTCATAACACCAGGTAGACGAACATTTTGTGAAACTGTGGGAATGTACCCAAAAAGAGATCTTACTTTTGTTGATAGAATTACTTTTCTGCGTTTGATGTATAGCAGTGCACGTGCTTATTTTTAATGACGAAACTTTTTTATTGTAGAAACATTATTTAGTAGAACGTAGATGCTGACTGCGGTTCTATTAGAATAATGAATATTTTTAAATTATTTGCTTGAATAATTCAATTGCTTGTTATTACAATGTGATGATTTTCAAAAATCATCAATGAACAGATGCAATAATTCTTATATAAAATGAAAGATATAAAAAATAAATAAAGATAAAAATATTATTACATACCTGTCCAGCAGTATCACAGATTTCTACACGAACGGGGCGGTCATCGACATCGACAGCAACTGTAACAAACAAACAATTAGAATTAATTCATTTAAAGAAGATATTGATAGATAATTTAATGCAAATAGCAGCCAAACTGCTATGAAATACTGGCTTGTTAAGATTTATAAAAACCACTGGGTGGTTATTCTGAAGATTTTTATCTTCATACTTGTGTTCATACTGTATGTAAATAAGTTGTTTAAAGGCAACAGAATCAATCCACACATCCTAATTATTAATTAATATGAGGAACATCCCATACAATGCAATACATTGGTGTTGGAATTTAATTTTCCGCCTTTTTGGAGTTTTCGGCGCCAATCTAAAGATCCAAGATCGGATGCAAAATCGCTCCTGGTTTTAATCCAAAAATCTTACTTTTTACAACTTTTATAAAAAAGTATTTACTTTTAACGATATTGTAACTTCTTAAATTACATTCCCTTTTTTGGACTTAACAACTTTGTTTTTACAATTAAATAATGTCCTCTGATGGTTGTTACCTAACTTTACAGCGTCATGTTTCCACTGGCATTTAAAATATACTCGCATAAACTACATGCGTAAAACGTTGTGTGAATTTAGAAAGTGGGATACATTGACCATGTTTTTAATTTTTCATATAAAATAGTTATTTGATTGTCGTAAAATCATATTTTTTTTTAAATTTATAAACATAAAGTCCTGTTACACATGATGACATTGTTGAAAAAGAGTCCCTTTTTATTCCAGAAATTCAAAAGGTCTATAGATAATTGGCTCATTATTCTGCATATTGTTGAAATTTATTTATTGAATCATTAAAGACATGGCTAAAGCCTATTTTCTCCTATGATATAGAATATTTTTTTTTTACAACAGACAATAGCTGTATGAGCTTAGCTCCCTTCGCCTTTCCTTTACGGAATAATCTACCAAAAAAAGTCTTAAGACAATCACCAGAACCATTAAAATTTTCATTAAATAGTACATGATGCTGGAGATAGTCATGCTTGAACTTGACATTACCCTCTGTTGATGTTGCTTTGACTACCTCCTTTACCGATTACCAACATTACCGATACAAATTTTAAAATTTATAACATTTATTAGAGTCGTCATTGATAGTGTAATCCTCTGTGGAAATAGGTAGTCACAATTTTTATCAAAACGAAATTTAGAAGTTGGTTTATCGAAACGAAACAATTATTTGGTTGAACGAAATCTAAAATATGTATTCGTTAAATCTTAAATATTCATACGGTGAGTCAATTGCACAAATGTTCATTAATGTTTAATGATGACTTTAAGCTCTAATGAAAGTAGCAAATTTGAAAATTTGTATGATTAATGTGGGATTAAAGTAATAATAATTTTAATGTACATTTGCGCAGCTGACTGGTCAGACTTTAAAATTTTTAAAGTTGTTGATTTCTTTTTAGAATAAAAATCTACATACAGCACTACTATCAACTTTCTATAGTGACAGGTGACAGTGCTTCTTTAAATAAAATATTAATATACAAAATGTATTACTATTAATCGCTGTAATTCAATCCAATAAAAAGTATTAACAATTCAACATGTCAACAAGCAAATCATTTTGTAATTTGCACCGGTGCTGTCGAGTCCCACGGCTAACGGCTCGCTGGCCGTGGCAAAAAAACGGGTATCAATGTCAATCACGGCCTCCACTACCTAACTGTTGATTAGTAATATAAGCGTAATTACAAGGCCATTAAAATTAGATTTTCAACTGCGCTGCGGATCCGATACGCCTCGGTCCGTTTCCTGTCAACCAGTATAGCACTCTAGGGTTGGCAACATTCTTACAATAATAATAACAAAATAAATTAATAATAATAGGGATACAGAGATTCAGTCATCATTGTCACCAGACCATTAATGTCTCCACTGCTGGATCACAGGTTTTCCTTGAGAATGGAATCGAAACAGTATAGGGCGAATGGTTCATCCATAACCCATCATACGGATCTAGTGCGGATTGACAGTTTTATAGTCGTACTTGTGTGTGATCAAGATAACAAGACATAGTTTCTGATACAGGTATTGTACGGAAATTCGTTCGGTTTTCTTACCGATTAATGTTATCTTTTGTATCTATAATGCTATTGAATGACAATGTCACTCTTTGAAATAGATACACAAATAAAATATTTAGATTTGCTATGGAAAATAAAACTAAGTTAAAAAGGGATCCACCCGTCTTTATTTTGCTTTGATTGACGTCATTTCTTTGATAGCACTAGACAGAGTGCTTCGCATAGTACAGGAAAATTGTTGTTTTTAATATTTTCCTCGTATTTTGGTAAGTTTTTTCTCTTCATAAGAAAGTTCATCTAACTTCATCAAATACAACAAAATAGAAATCAGTCGAATCGGTTCAGGCGCTCTCAAGTTTTGCGCTTAGCAACACATTTTTGTTTATATAGAAGATAAATAGTTAATAACTTCATGACAACCCTATACCCGTTGACCGGCCAACATCCTGAATTTTGTAGTAAACCCGTGCGCCCACTTTATAGGAATGGTTAGTTTTGAGACAATAAAAATTACTCAATCTTAGCTACGTTTACTAAAGATATTTTGCGTCGTATATAATTTTATCAAAAATCTAAAACAAAATAAAAAATATATGAATATAATTTTAAAAATGTGTGAAGCAAGTGTTAGGTCAAAAAATAAAAAAAAGACATTCTATTGTCTTTAGTTATAAACGAGGCGTGAATTTATTAAGTAATGATCATTTTAAAATCAAAAAGGGCATTATTATTGGTATAACAAAAATAACATAGATAAAGTCAAAATCAGAACTAATTAATTAATATTTTGTATGCACTTATTTATTCAAAAAGACAATACTCTAACTCACCTATAAAATCACTGAAACTGTCAACGATGCATAAGCCCGTGACTTGTCTATTCTAACTACAAAAAAATAACTCAGCCGAGCAGAAATAATGATAAAAAATTACGTTTATTTATTCAAATAAGTACGAACAGATATTATTGTTATATAATTATTAATGGTTCCGTAAAGCATAGTAAAAATGAAAAATAAGTCGATAAACTTTTATACAAATCGGATGGTTAACCAATAAAAATAAAAAATATCTTTGAAATAAGGTTCTTCAATTATATTTTTATTTTTAAGCCGTCTTAGATACTGTAAAACAAGTTTTTCCCGCGGTCTGTACGCTAAGATCTTTGAAACTACACATGCGATTTTCATCAATATACAGAGTGATTTAAAAAGCTGGATTATATGTAGGTATAATACAGGATAACGCGGGCGAAGAGTGTAACGGGAAGCTAGTCTATACTAATATTATACAGAAATAAGATTTGGTTGTTTCTTTGTTTTGCATCGAATAGGCTACGAAACTACAGGGGGCTAACTCCCACGTTGCAGTCGTAGCTAAAACCTACGCTTTATAGGTGTTTCACATGAATCTGTTGGTATTGTTTTAATTTTTTATTATTTACATATTTAATCAATGCTTTTGGTTGTGTTTGTTTACTGAATTATTAAAGTTAAACGAAATTAACAAAATGACAAAAAATGATATTTCGAAAAGAAAACAAACCAAAATGTTTGATAAAATAATAATAGAAAATAAGTAAATAAGGAATATTATACAGTAAGTAAGGAATATTATACACAAATGTTGGCAAACCTAAATAAATAATATTAATAACAGAACCATAAGTGTTATTATTGGGATCCGTATTTTTCATAGGACTGAAAACAAAGAGCCGCAGGCAATAGCTAATGACTAATAGATTACCATGGTTTGCCTGAGCCAGCTTCCCGTGTGTCATCAAAAAAGCTAGCCCATAACGTGTGACTCTGATTACACTCAAGGAAAAACATTGTACCTCATTTGAACCGAATTTAGATTATTTTATTTTCGTTTAAGAAAAAGGCGTCTGTAGTTTTCCTAATCTTCATATTTTTAATTTGGCTTTTGTTTTTTGTAATTGAAACTAGTTTTAACTCGCGACTTCTTTCGGATTAAATGAAACTCATTTATTGGGTCTTCTCACGACAAAGACATTTTTTCGTGGTAAAAAGCTACTTACGTCACCTGTCCAGCTTTGCAACTGTTTGCAGACAAAAGACTACGCTTCAATATATACTTTAATAAACGACTACTGCATAAAAAAAAAATGACTACCTACGTTTCATAATGACTACGCTTCAATGCTACATGAAAGATGGACAAAAACAATATAACCATCTAAAGTCAGAGTAGTACTCATACGAAATAACATGACAATACAAAGCCTATTCTCCTTTTCCGAAAAATAAATTTAACGTGTATAAACGAAGTTTTAATACGACTGCAAAGGAACCCATTTTCGGATAATTATAATGCAACGGAGTAATTCCGGATACTGCGTCTGATGCAAAAATATTCATTGATT
The DNA here is from genome assembly GCA_918026875.4 of Diatraea saccharalis. Taxonomy (NCBI): domain Eukaryota; kingdom Metazoa; phylum Arthropoda; class Insecta; order Lepidoptera; family Crambidae; genus Diatraea; species Diatraea saccharalis. The sequence continues at coordinate 3,759,251 of OU893344.1, read as the reverse complement.
CGATTTTAACAACATTATTAAGATCACTATGTAATTTTCCTAATTTTTGTTCGAGGACAAACAGAATAGTTCCTCTGTAGTTCCACTTACAAAAAGCTACATACACAAGTGACATAGGACCGAATTTACATGGGTGAAATAATAATAATAAAAATTGAATTTATTTTCCTCACAAATACAGGAACATGGTTACATGTTTATTGACTAAACACAATTTACAAAAAGAAGATTGCCTGTCGACTTTGTGAGGAACTGGTGTCTGTAAGGGGCGATAGCCTGAAATACAGATCACCAGGACCCACCCCTCGGGAATTATGACTATTTTCGCATTAAATGACTAAGTAACTATTGTGCTAATTTTACTACAAGGAAAATATTGGAAAAAAAAGAAAAAGTTAAAAAGTGAAACAATCAAGTAGTAAATTTGTGTTTGATTATGTATGTTGAATATTTATGTAAGTGAACAAGTGTGATAGTAAGAAAGTTTCAGTGTGAATGTGTTTTGGTGATGTGTGTTTTTATATAATAATAGTTATTACTTAATGTAAGTGTTGTTAGTAAATTCTCTGTTTCGTTATAATTAAGTTTCTGTAGCCAGTTTCCAATCTTTTTCTTTATCTGTGTTTTCGTAAGTTTGTATATTGGATGTAATTTACTTATCTTATTATATAAAGAGGCACCCTGGAAACAAATAAATCGATGTGAAAGAGATGTCCTCAATTGCGGTATTTTATAAACAAGATCCTTCCTACGTCTTCCATCCAGTTGTATAGAGGAAAAATAACTAGTTTTATAAGAATTTCTATTCTGATATTCGTATCGAAGCTTTTTTAACACAAGTATGTCATAATATAATGTTGTATCCGAAAAACGAAAAACGGAGTTACTCGTATGCATGCTACTCTCATTAGCACTTACTTTCGGTATGTGTACAAGCGATAATATGAGCCAGCGAGACGATGACATACTTTAACGATACGTAACGTTAGTGTCGTGACGCCTGTCCGGCGCCTTCTAGTAACCTTTCCCGATATGCCTTTTTAATGGCAGAGGAACACAGGGATACGTTTGGATAAATTCATTATTATCTCTGAACAAGATAGGCACAATTTTATAGTGTCAAGTCAAGTTTTATTTGCTAAGAATATGTATAAAAGTTCTTAAAACCATTTTATTATTAATACAATTTAATTTAATAATAATAAACTGCACTTAAACCGGTTCAACCGTTTCTGAGCTTAGCGTACACAGACGCACAGATAAAATTTTGGGTGCAACTACATTTTTAAATGCCTCCCATTAGTTTTTATCGTATATATTCTATAACAGATCAGTCACGTATTTATCTAGGTATACTAATATTATAAAGAGAAAAGATTTGTTTGTTTGTTTGCATCGAATAGGCTGAAAACTTTTTTAAAAACTCTCACTTACTCTAAAAAACTAAAAATGTTTAATTAAGTAAGTCACTTTATAGCCGACGGAATTATACTGCACTATAATAATAACCGTACAGTGAATTCAATTGTCTAAAGTCCATTTTTGTCGTGCTATTTGAAATTTGATATTTCATTGCCGGACGCAAAAGACATTATTCTCAAGTATATTAAAAGTAAGTACCTATATTACGTAATTTTGAATAGTTTAGATAAAGACAAAAAGTTCCGACTCTAATTTTAAAAGTCAATAAAATTAAATGAGTTTTTAATAAAAAAAAAAAATCTTCCGACGTTTGAATGATCATACTATTACAGCCTTCTTGATTACATTCAGACAGTTAGGTCGTCATCGTGGAAATATGAACTAAAAACCATAAGTAGTTTTGATATGTATCTGATTTTGAAGATATCTTTCTAAACCATAACCACCTCCGTGATATTTCTGAGCGATATAGTCCTTCCCTTATAATTACAGCCTTCTTGATTACATTCAGACAGTTAGGTCGCCATCGTGGAAATATGAACTAAAAACCATAAGTAGTTTTGATATGTATCTGATTTTGAAGATATCTTTCTAAACCATAACCACCTCCGTGATATTTCTGAGCGATATAGTCCTTCCCTTATAATTACCATATTATCCACGCTACTTGGTACAATCGAGGTTATTAGCAATTTGATACTTTTAAGATGTTATCATCACATGTGTTGGTCGAAACCATTCGAATAAGCACTTTTTACCCCGCGAGTAATGTACAAAGAGTTTTGTGTCCAAAGCGAAAATCCTTGGCGGTATGTACATGCAAAAGGCGGTATTTAAATATGATTGTATCAACAAATTCGATGTGCCAAGAAATAAGGAAGTTTCGACGAAGCGGTATCGTTGATAAATCTGCCTCAGAATCAGGTCATGCCTCGTAAATTTAAAAGAAATGTGGTTCGGAGAAGGGAGTTTAAGATGAACAGTAATTTTAAGTTTTACCTATACATTGGTGAACTTATAATAGTTAATGTTTTGAAATTTTAAAAGCTTTGTTAGATGTCTTAACTTTATTTTCATTTATATATATGTAAATATAGATTTGCTAAGTTTATCTGTTTAAACCAAATGTCAATGAATTTTCTAGTTGCTGTTCATAACCAACTTATGAGTTAACCTAAAATGTTCTTGCTTTATCTGTCTAGAAAATATTATCCAAATAGGTACATTCCATTTTAATAATGTACCTAGTTAGTAGATAGGCAAACGTGTCTGTCTTCATTTACAACTAGCGTCAACATTGTAGATATTTTTCATTAAAACCAGCTAATAACATGTCGTATTTTACTAAAAATACATAATGAAAAAAAGTTCAACTTTGTTATTTTCTAAATAATAAATTCTGTTCTATTTTTAAAATAATTAAAAACATAATACTCATACCTAATCTGTGAAACTTTGAAGAATATTTCATTATGTTACAACGCAAGATTTTTAACAATATAATAGTTTTATTCAGTTGGATAACAGTTATTTTAATTGTGGTTGCATCGTCCGTCCATGACCAGAGAGATACCTTGCAACTAACGATGCGTGCATGCTTTATTTCCTGATACGTCGTATATATCTATACTAATTTTATAAAGAGAAAATATTTTATTGTTTGTTTGTGTGTTTGCATATAAGCTCCGAGACTATTGGACCGATTTTAAAAATTCTTTCACTTAGTTTCATAAGTGTAAATTATTTAATTTGTGAAAAATATTTTTTACAATATTACTACGTAAAAGTGAATATTATATATTGTATATCGAAATAATAAGTATAGCGTTAAGTCACGTATGGAGTTTCTTTGTTTAACTCTTCTTTATGACGTAATAATGATTCATGTAAGCGTTATCAAAAATGTCATGACCTAAATTGTACCTAACATTTTCTATTAAGTTTTCATACATTTTAATTGTTTTTTTGCTATTGCAGTCCGCGTAGCATGAAGAACTCGACCGGTTCGAGAAACGGGCGACAGTGACACCGAGATTGACATGTTGTGTAGACATATTTTATTCTCAATCCGATTCTCGAGCCTCTCGACCTGACGACTCTTGACGGCGGAGAATAATTAATTTTGCAAATAACGCGACATTAGACTTTATTTTATGAAACTTTGGTTGACTGGTAGTAAATTTTAGAGCTTTAAGTTCGACTGATTTATGTTTTCCGCCTACAATTTCCGAAAAAAAAAAACACAACACAAACAGAATCTTTGAACTTTATTTACATTTACATGTTTCAATACATTAATTTTTATTTGTAAAGTAAAATTTACGTCGACTAAAATATTAACAGATTCAGTGACAATATAAAATTTTAAAATCATGATCAACCGAAATCTTAATTTATACAACCGCTGTTCCTTTGTTTCATAGTGTTTTTTTTTCTTTTAAAATTCAAAATCATTAATAGAGAGGGTAATTTGTCATCCCGAAAGAAGACTTTCTTGAACGAAAAACTCTTTGTTAAAAAGTAAAATCGAGACGAAAAGGGAATTTGAAAGATGGAAAATTGGTTGAAATTATTATGAAAATATATATTGTGGCATGATGTAACATTAGGTAACACTAAAAATCTTTCACTGCAACAAATAAATACATATTATACGTTAACGCATCAACCCTACAATCTCCTACATTTTAGCTCACAAAAATAGTTACATGTTTGCATTTTGAAGTGCCTGTTGAAGCCACAAATTAGAGGGTACACTTTATTTGTATGCAAATTGCGAACAATTAAGTACCAACACTGGAGTTACATTGGCGGCAAGGTCGTGAAAAGGTGAAAAGAGACAAAGCATGATAAGTACGTGAGGAAAGGTGGAACAAAAGATCAAGGTCTTGTCAAAATATCACGAGGGTGTACTCACAGAAATAACTCTCTAAATTAAATCAGTTTTGTAATTTTTATGTAAAGTGGTTTTATATTCTAAAGAAGTCACTTTTTAATTTTAATTCGACGTCCTTGTTTTTAATAAACTTGCAGTTTCTTGCCGGCTCTTCTCGGTACAAGGTCTCCCGTCGTAGGTTTACGAACCGATGGCATAGCTTTCGACATTCACGAGTGCTTCTAACAGTCTAAACTGAACAGACGATATTGAGTATAAACTAAAATATAATATTTTAATTTGAGTATATTTAACTCATAGTTAGTGATCCCATGTAATTGAAAAAATTTATAATACCAAATCATAAATAAATATAACACTAGAATGTGCTTGACCTATAACAAACTCTGGTGTATAACTGAAAATACTTGAACTACATAATTAGTTTTCATGTATGTAAACATATATATGTATATCTATATGAATGTTCACATTATTAATAGTCAAGTTTACATATTACATGAGGTAACTAGGTCTCAATTGAACATCTGAGATAGTTAGCTAGAGGATGGTGTGTTTAGTAAACACGTCGTATGTGAAACTTTTCGTTATTGCTTCAACAATAGTCTGTTTGTTATACGCAGTATAACTTACCAGCCATCTTGTTTACGTTTCGGATTACGCGAATTTTGGATTCATGAAACCGATGCAACCTAGAATGACATAAGACTTAAATAAAATGGTTTCCTAATAGTTTTTTGAAGAAAACAATAATCGGTTCTTTGTTAGAAAATAATAAATATATGGTGTTTCGGCCTTTGAAAAAGAAACTCCTTGAAGTATTAGGAGTTTTATGTCTATTTCATGTCATAGGGCGCAATTTCTCTCATCTTATAATTGGCCGGTTTAATTGTCAACGATTTTTTCTTTTTTATGAGGTTCCAAATGAGGCGCGAAATACATTATAATTTACGATATACAATAGTAATTATTTGTGATAATGTTCCTATTATCTACTGACCAAATGTCAGTGGTCAATTGTCGTTTTGATGGATTTATTGCTATCTGTTCAGCCTATTTAATGCACTCATTAATAAAGTTTGTTCCTAGGTAGTGATATAATAAAAACTTTTCATATACTTACATACTTTGAAGTTTTAAAAGTGGCTGTTTAATTTATGTTATTATAATATTATTTAACTTTCGTATTTGCAACAACAGATGTCACTATCTTAAAGCTCATAATGGTTTTGTTTTGACAACTTTGACATCTGCCTACTTAGATAAACTAATACTGTTTTGTCCGTGGTTCTTCGTGACGGGTATAAAGCTTGGGTCGCCCAAGGGATTATTCTTAGGCGGCATATTAAATTCATTCATACATTTTAAATCATTAAGAAAATTTTTCTTTGTTATTTTAAAGTTTGATTGCCTTATTACCACAATACATGTTTATTACCACTTCCAAGTAATAACTTATTAATAGTTTTAAAAACCACAAGAATTAATATTCAACGAACGACTAAGTACCTAAGTACTATTATTGTTATATATTTAATACAAACGGCAGTAAGAAATCAATTATATAGCTACAGTCATCTAATTCCAATTTGTTAATAGTTTAGTTCAAAATTTAATTGCAAATCATATTGACATAAACTTTGATTCAATATTACAAAACTGTTTAATTTCTCCGTTCTAATTAATATCTTATTGATAGCAAGTAAAGTCCAAGAGAATAAGAGAATTTTGGATTTTGGTGTGCTTCTGTGTGTACATATCTAGATATTTCATATAATATGAAATTATAAAAATACAGTAATATTGCAAAAAAGTTATTTATAATATTGTATCTTGTACCCACCATATTTGGTATAATGACATAGATATAAGTATTTTCAAGGTACGCTGGACTATTCAGTACAATTAGTAATAACATAACAAATTACCACCTACAGAGTCCTTCCATTTGTAGCGTAAAATAAAGTATTATTCACATTGAGGCCCTTATAAAGTTTTGAATAATGCACCCTCTTTAATATACTTCAAATAACAGCACACCTATCAAAAAAAACTGAAATAAGCTATTAAAGATTAAATGAAATATTTGACGATTATGTTTCATCGACAGCTTGATTCTTTTGGCCGACTTTTCTTCCGTTGTTCCTACTCCTACAAATATTATAAACGCGAAAGTGTGCGAGGATGTTTGTTACTACTTCACGCAATAAATAACATATACCTTTGATCTCACTCAACGGGATTAAGTGTCTAATTATTAATTCAGGCTTAGTATAATCTATATATCAAATTTCATTAAAAACAGTTCAGTAGTTTTTGTTTGAAAGAGGAACAAACATACATATATCCTTATAAACTTTCGAATTTATGATATTCGTAGGAGAGTACTCTTAGGGCAAAAAAACCCGGCAAAAGATTGAAAGCATGTATGTAGTATATGTGAGCGTTAAAACTAAATGTAACGTATACATTTAGTTTTAACGCTCACATTGTTTCAATTTCGTGGGTTGTTTGGATTAGTTATACTGGACGCTATAGGACGCTGACTCCATCCTGTACAATAAAACGAAGTCAATAAATTTACGGAAACAATAGAGAAATCTATGAATAACGATATGTATCGTTTTTTAGACATTAACATGATATCTGTGTCATTGTTCTATGTTTCACCTACTTTAGAAATAAACCTACCTTCGCATGAGTAGTAAAACACCCTCATAATTCTTATTCAATAGTCACAACTGCATCTAATTCTGTAGAGTTGTTTAGAAGCAAAATGAATCAAAAACAAACGCAGAGGAAGACAGAAACTTTCATTGAAATTATGTTTGTATTAAATATATTAACAGATAAGAATCATAGTAACTGAATGGAAAGTGTTTGGATTCGTATATGGTTTTGATTACATTAATAGATACTCTACATTATTAAATTGAATTACTTAAATGATCATATCCTGTTGTAATACTTACTATTACATACAATAATTACAGAAAATGGTTTGAAATAGAATCAATATTTGCTGATTTTGCAGTGATAATTTCTGTGTGGTAATTATCGCTAGTAATAAGATTTTAAAGCAGTCCACTTATATATTAGATCTAAGTAAAAGGAGTCTTCTAAGCATTACATACGCGGTCGCTACAGTTTAATAGTTTTTTCTGATATTGGAAATCATTTGGAATTATATAATTATTTTCATGTATTCATGATGAGTAATGAGTAGTGTTCATTGTCATATTGTTGTTGTATGAGTAATAATAATTAGTTCATTTCGGCAAAACAAAACTGCTAATATTCAAGGGCCAATCCACCGTCACGTTTTACATAGTTGACTGTGGTTTATTGCCCACGTGGGACTGACACTGTACCTACTATTGATCATGGTGTGATATTGTTACGGAGGGCAAAGGCGCGGTTCGTCGACGTATTACTAGATGGCGTTATGCGTTAATGAATCGCGTTACCACCTGTGTCTAATGCGCTATTTTGCACTTTTCAGTTTAGCAAAACATATTAAGGACTTTTTTGAGGTTTGGATCAGCCCTAAATGGTCTAGGTAAAATCTCTAATCCGAGTCACTGTAATCTCTAGCACTCAACTCCAATGTGCCTTCTTATTCCTCAGGCCCTTTCTATGGTTTTCGCATTAAGATCATTATAGAAACACATCAAGCTAGCAAAAAACTAATTACATTTTATATTTCAGCATTCATTATACAGAATAACGAGCTTGATGACGACTTTGATCTTTTTTGCAGAGATAACAATCATTTATTTTTGATTAAGCGAACATGTTAGTAGTCTCTTTACATCGCAGGGTAGTCATTTGTGCCCATATCTGGTACCCCACATCCCGCCCCGTGAATTAAATATGTATGTTATAAATGTTTGTGCCATAAATGGTATGTCTGGTATGATATCTCGGCTCCAATAGATCGCAATTAAGTATGTTAGTTGCAAAGTAATGTATGAATATGTATTATTGTTCTTGTGCTGTTTTTATCCTTAACGCCACGATAAATGAATCATCTGGCATTGTAAATGTAACAGGAACATTGATATATGTCGTAGTTATACAACGTGTCCCAAAATTCAACGATAAGAGGGCGCCAAGAGGTAGACCTGCTCATGTGTACTTATGGAAAAATAAGAAAAAAATTATATCTTATTAATCTTTTTTATTATAAAATAAAATTTGAAAATTTTCGAAAGAGTTGTAGCGAATAGTAGTGCTACTTAGGTATCCGATACCAAAAAAAGATTGAACATAATTGAGAAGTTGTGGTCGTGGTAGTTGAAAATATCATAGAAGGTGTAAATATTCGAAGATTTTCGAATTTAATTTTATAATAAAAAAGATAAGATATAATTTTTTTCTTATTTTTCCATAAGTACACATGAGCAAGGGTACCTCTTGGCACCCGCTTATCGTTGAATTTTGGGACACGTTGTATATGTTCAATTAGGGTATTTAGCCATTTAATTTAATGGGGCCATTCAATTGCACGCCTAGTTTTTTAGAAGTCACTACAATATTTATTTTGTTTTACTTCTAATCCTACTACTAAATTTTTGGTATTCCCGATGAATTAACAGTTAATTAGTTTAGCCGTATTGTACCACTCAATTAAAGGGCTAGCCGACCAATCGGTCATCTGATTATACCATGTGGCTGCAACATATATACAGTTTAAAAAAAATATTTATAAAAAGTATAAAGTACTCTTACCTATAAAAAACTTATAGAGAATTTATACTTCGGTTTCATGATATATCGTCATCTAGTGCGTGGTTTGAATTATAATTATACACTGATTTAATTGATACTGATTTCTAATTCGTACATAACTTAAAATCGGAAAAAAGATTTGATTTACATATTGAAATTTGGTGGATAATTACTCTTAATTATACTTTCTTCTAGACATAAGTAAACAGAACAAGCACAAATTGTTATTTAATAAATGAAGAAAACGGATTTATTAATTATTTTTATAATTTTTAAAACTCATTCACTTTGGGATGTATAAAGTTAGTTTAGTTTCCACAAATTGAAACATGACACCTGAGGCCCTATTCTATTTGTCGTCCAACGAAAATTCGGAAAATTTCTTTCACCTACGTAAAATATAATTGCCTATTTTTAAAATCGGTCCAGTAGCTTCGAAGCTTTTTTAATGCAATCAAACAATGAAATCTTTCATTTTTGAAATTAGTATGTATCTAAATACCTCAAAACAATTATAAATACCTTTTAAATCGAAACAAGCAACTCGATCCAGGTTCACCACCATGAAATCCGTTATGTGGTTTGAGGATAGAGTTGCCAACCATCCTGTTTTCCCAGGACTTGGTCTGGTTTTTGTAGTGTCCTAGGATGTCGTAGATAGTTTTTATGTGTATGTTTTTATACTATTAGGTTTCATCATCTAGTATGGTTAGACAATTCGTGTGTCGCGACAGAAATAAGCTCGTTTCATCTATACTAATATTATAAAACTGAAGAGTTTGTTTGTTTGTTTGAACGCGCTAATCTCAGGAACTACTGGTTCGAATTGAAAAATTCTTTTTGTGTTGAATAGACCATTTATCGAGGAAGGCTTTAGGCTATATAACATCATGCTGCAACTATTAGGAGCGAAGAAATAATGGAAAACTCGGACGAAGTCGCTGGCGGCCACTAGTTCTAATATATAAACAGGCACTAAACAGCAACTAAAACAACATAACACGACACATAAATGTAGTGATGGAGAATGACTTTAATTAATCCTATGTATCAGTAATTTTTCTTGGCGCCTTTGAATGTGTACAAATTATTATTACCATTGTCCGTGGGCGTGTGATTGAGATGTCTGTGTGTTGTGGTGGTCAATTTATTAATCATCTCACCGATGATTCAACAAGGCATTACGCTTTGATGTACCGGCTCTTGTTCACATTTTGAGTGGGATTAAGCTTATTAATAACCTCAATGATAGGTGTTAATCTAACGAGTTTAAGAATGATATCACTAATTACTCATTTTATTATGTTTACATCCTTACTGTTTATTTATAAGTAAATAGACTTATAGTATTCTTAATGAAAAATACTTAAAAAATCGACTTGTCCCTGGCACTCTGAAATGGGATTCGAACTTACGACCTTTCGCAATTCGGGCGACTGCTCTAACCACTGAGATATCCAGGACCTCATAGGACTGACGACTGTATTTAATCAGACAAGACTGAAAAATATTTTCCAAATAGAACTGTAAATGCAAAATTGATTGAACATATGTACTTATAATGATTAGACATATTTTTTTTAAATAAAATATGTAATAGGGGTGTGTTATTCAATACTCTGCATAGAACTAATGATAATATATCGATAAATCGCTGAATATTAACTTTAATTTGATACATTATTAGACATGTATACGTTACTTAATATAGACATTTAAAACCGGTTTTAGTGTTTCAAGCATACGAGTTAGTTCAGATGAACATACATAATTCGAGACACTGTTCTCTTCTGATCCTACCTGAATCGAGTAACTCGCTTATTCCGTTAACTTTTTTGTTTTATATAACATTAGTTTTCCGCCAGCGGTTTTTCAACCGCGTGAAAAACAACGCCTCTAAACGGATCCCTAATGAAACATGAAAAATATTGTGTTGAAGAGTGACACGGATATAATTACAACGATAAATTAAAAGTAAACAATGGTTACTATGGTAACGTTTTTATTCACTAATTTTAATTCAAATCTTTGCTCTTTACAATATTAGTATAGATGTCAGTGGTTTGTTATTTATTTATCAAAATTATTAAATTGCTCACACATTGAAGTATTGTGATATTTTTTTTTATTACCTATACATGTTAATTGATCGAATGACAGTTTGTTAGATATTTTGTATTCTTACGACAATTCAGAATATCATTTTTTTTATGATTACTATACAATAATCTATATAAATTACAATGTGTCATGGAGTGCATAAGAAATATAAATATAAGATATAAAATCCGTATCATTTATATCTCTTCAGAAAACTAATCACATGGTCCTTCAAACTGGATACTACGGATACGGACAAGGGCATAAATGGATACTGTTTAGATCTCAAACGATTATCTAGAAGTTATAACTACATAGAACTCACAAGTGTAATTAAAACATAATGAATAGCTTACATAACAATGATAAAAAGTAACCTAAAATCAACAATCCCTTCACACCCAGCATTATAATAAACAAACCTTATAAACGAAAATGAGTATCGTTTTATTACGTATTCAACTCTAAAAAGGATCGACACATAATAATCGATTCTGATCACGATTCGCTCGGACGATATATAAATACCTACCTAATATGTAACCCCATTTTAAGCATGTCCGTATTTAGGCACCGGCAGATAAGCATATGGGTTGAATACTAATTAGTCAACAATGATAATTAATGAATTTTATAAGGAAACCCCCAAGAAGAGCGTGTTTACTTAGATTTATTATTTACATAATGCTGTTTGCTTACATCAAACGAAATTCTGATAATTTTTAACTAGCTTTCCGCCCGTACGCATCATTATAAACCTTTCTCTTGAATTACACTGTATATTGATGAAAACCGTATTTTAATACGTTGTGTAGTTTAAAATATCTCAATGTATGTACAGATAGGGGGTATGTACAGACAGGGGAACTTTGTTTTAAACTATGTATAGGGCTCACGGTCACGGAATTCATTAATGTTTAAGAAGAAGTTTGTAACAAACTGTATACTTCAAATTAAAAATGTACAATGAAAAATTGGCGAAAGAATAATAATCTCAAGTAGTAAACAAAATAATTAAATAAAAAAGAAAGCGTCTCATAATTTTTTTTTTTTCATTTGTATATTGGGGACTGTAATTTTTTGATGCATGATTAAAGCTTATATTATACAATGAGAAATATTTTTTTTATGCAAACTATACTATAAGATATGGCAATAATTATAGAAAACCAAAATTGTAAGAGCTTTACTATTTGTATTTTTGTCAAAAACGGCTACTAATTATTCAAATGACCTTAAAATGGAAAGCAAAACAAAAAACCTGTATTTCTACAGTCAAAAGAGCACTTATTTTCTCATTTTTCACTTAATTCCAGGCATTCGTCACGTTGCAAAGGAAATTGCACATAATTGTACTTTCGGCGCTCTTAGCTACAAATGGCATTCATAACGACTTTACGTAAATACTATTTTAATGACGAATTATTCTGAAGTAGGTAACACGTATTTCATAAAGAGTTAACTGAAATATTTTAACAAGTTTTGTTTGTCTAGAAACTTTGAATTTACAAATGTTTAAGCAAGTAATAGACGCAAAGTGGAAATATTTTTTGTTAGAATATAAAATTACACCCAGCAAATATATCATACATGTATGTAGCATTTTATTTGTATACAGTAGCTCAGTAGCATCTTTTGTTTGCGTTTCTTTGTAAGTTATCTTAGTCTTACATACTAGTGTAATTACTACATATTAAATAATAAAAATTATCAAGTTTTGTCAAATTTCAGCTAAACCACAGTTACATTTTTTACATACATTAACTTCATTGCATAGACTGCAAAGTTATCAAAAGTAGGTGTTTTAATTATAAAATAAAAATAATTGAATAATTTTAATAATTGAAATTGTAATCATCGCATGTATTTGAAAAAATATATAATCATTTGAAAGGCAAATCATTATCGAGCTACTAAGTAATTAGTTTTAAAGATACACTAAAGCGACTGCTCGTCTCAAACTCGAACCTTGGAATTGACATGTAGATTTAAATCGAATAATGTCAATCAGTCATACATGAGTGACGATGCTGCGACATATATGACCTTGATAATTTAGTAATCATATATTCTATTAAGGCAACATAACCTTTCGTTATAGAATTAAGAACTCTTTCAATAAATTGACATTAAATTAAAAACAAATGTAATAAAAAAGAAAAACTTTTTATGAAGGCTAATTAGTATTAGTATAAGGTCTGATAACCTTGGAAAGATATCTAGATATCATATTCAATAGTGAATACCGCATCGAAATGCGTAAAAGCAAAGTAAAACATAAATAGGGAGTACATATGCGGAGTGACTTGATGTTTGCGATATAATAAACTATCGAAAAATTATTACAAATCAGCTGTTGAGTTTTATCTATTATCTATCAATTCGATCGTCTATCGCGACTTTAATAGTTGCGTTATGATAAAGTTAATACAACATCAAGATATCGACGTTTCTAGAATATGTTATCAACAGCATGATGCATTGAAAACGAAAAATAATTAGATTAAATATTTACTTACTTGTAAAGTTGGTAAGATAATTTATTTTTCGTTTACAAAATGCAGGCCTTACTAAAATTTTGCATAGATATAAGAGATTTCGTCAGTTTGGCTCAGTACACACCTACAATCTTTTTCGACTTCCACAAGGGCTTCTTAACAGCCTACACTGAATGAAATATACAAGTTTTTGTAGGTACAATAAGAGTCGGTATTAAATAGTTTTAAATAAGGACAGTTATATTGTACCATCACCAGAAAAACGATAGAGAAAAACTAGTCGATTCGATGTAAGCCAAGGTCATGCACAGAAAAGTCGTAACCGACTCAATACAACACAAAGAAATGACCGTCTCGTTCGTTAGTCACTCACGTTTTCAGTGAAGTGACAAAAACAAACGGCACTCGCGTGATACATCTGGTTAAATCCAGTTTAAATCATTTACTCTTTAAATACCTCCGTTCCTTTTTTAATGTTAATGTGCGAATATTTACACTGAATACATTGTTTCATTATTTCTAGTAAACAATAAAATACTAAGTTGTTTGTTATTTCTTCTAATATAATACAAATTTAAAATAAAACTTTGCGGTTTCAGAATAATGTTGCGACTGTAAATTACATTAAAATTGCTATCTGAGGTTTATTTATTTAAAGTGCCGACATGATTTCCCAACATTAATAGCTTTAAAAACCTATTTAGAATATTTATAACGAAAATTGGACGATTCTGATAAATAAATCTTAAAATCTATCATTTTACTTGTGATAAATGATGTCTGATATGTATTTAAGTATGAAAAATACTGTATACCTGACTCAAAATAAAATAATTGGGACAAGGGCAAAGAAATGCCGATGATTATACTTATGATATTTTTGTTGTTGTTTTTTTAAACACTCATATAACGTTCATTTTACATGCGTCGGAACCATTTTATAAAGCCGCTGAACCAGTATTACGGGACACTTCGCAATGCATACACAACCGATCACCAATAAGCACTCTGTAAAAGAAAGATCAGTTACGTACTCGATGACGAGCACGGCACGTAGTATTATTAGAGGTTCAATAAAATAAAACTGTGTCTGTGTTGTGCTAAAGTTAAGTTCGAATTTTGATTTTATTGCAGAATAGCAAAGCAGGTTCTATGGTGAATGCGTTCATGAGTTTTACATTCAAAACGTTTCGTTACCTTAACGGAATTTGCGGATCAGTTGTCAGCGCACTAGACAATTTTACTTCATATCAAAATCTATCGACAATTAGATTCGGAAACAGCTAATGCTGTTTCAACTTCACATAAATCATCATGAAGATAATTGCCTGAATGTCTAGCGGTCAGTTGCACAAACGTCCATTAAGATTTAACGACGCCTTTAAAACCTAATAAATATCAAAATTGAGTCGGTAATGTCACTTTAAACTAATGAAATTTTGATGGGCATTTGTACAAGCAGCTGTAAATCCATTAAATCGCGCTACGATTCAATGATCATATTCATTTATACTGTACCGATTAGCCTTTAGTTAAATATATTAGGTGTTGCTTGCGGAGCGAATTGAGGAGTCATTCTAAAACGTTAAGATACTAATTTTTAAAAACATTATAAGATTTTGTGTGAATGTCTTATTTGTTGTCCCTTCAGTATCACCAACCTATTAATCTCACCAATGCTGGTGCTCAATCCTTCCCTACGGATGTAATTGAATCCAACATGAACTAGGAAGAATGAGCCATGACCCACAACGGGGGCCCAGGAATGGTGGATAATAATTACAGTGGTAAATAAGTTTGCAGCCGGGACCAACGGCTTAACATGCCTTCCGAAGCACGAAGGAGTTATTTTCTCGAATATTTAATAAATTTTTGGTCACCCATCCTATGACCGGCTATTGCGAAACAACAACTTTTTTAACAACCGTATCGTCGGCCAAGCGCTTCCATAAACCCAACAATAAAATAAAAAAATATAGTAATAGATGAAATAAAATAACATAACATAATTAAAAAAACTAGCTTGAATTACCTAAATCTTTCTTGATTGCTTGATGGCGAAGAGTTATCTTGTCGTGATCATTAATTTCTCTTGTTGCGCGAACGGAGACGTCTTTACGATATATTACTTCAAAGCATTTCAGCTCTAAGTGAGACGTCAAAGAATGTGTTGATTTGGACACGATATTTTTATATTATTTTCCTAAATAACTATAATATAAATAACTTTATCAGATATTTCATGGTAACTTTATGACATATTGATAAGATCTTGAGGAATATAAAAAAATAAATAAAATTGCATTCTATATTTGTAACCGTTGCTAGAATTTGAGCGATTTATGACAAACGAAATTTTTAAGCGATCTCATTTTGTTTACGCCGTAATTTGTCTCTATATATCTTCTTCGATGAGCTCGTGATTTCGTTTTGATTTCTCTGATGATCATACAACCCTTAGTGATTTTGCTTTTCATTTACAATTGACGATGTGCAACGTACCTAAGTTATGCTGGCAACACGGCGCCAATGTTTTTGTCCATTGTTTTATTTACCAAAACGGCATTGGGCGCATACGGTTAGAGCATGGTTAGGGTAATGAATGAGTAATGGGTTAAATTAAACCTGCTCTTTGGACTGATGTGGCTCTAAATATGCCACAGAACGATTGCAGCTAAGCTTACTCATGACACGCTTCGATAATATTTTAACGATGTAGATATATAAGTTTGATTTATCGTTTGTGTCTTTTGTAAATTATCAATTTTAAGACAGCTGATTTAATTTATGTGTTTATCGATAAGAGTGTAGATAAAACCGAATGCCGTTTTGTTGTTAAAAATATTGATATAACTTTATTATTAGTATCGAAATACATGCTTCGAGTTTGCCTAGAACACCATAGATTACCATCATGTGGCAATACCGTTGAGGGAATATGGTAGGCGAAGGAATGCACTGCGCATGCATTTGTAATGAAAATGAGTGCGATACCCGTCACGCCTGCAGCAAACCGTTACACCTTAGCAATGTTACTCCTTCCTGTAGATTGCGCCATCAAAAACTTTGACGCAATGTAATAAGACCCTGTGGGAGGATATCACACAATTTTCTTAATAAAACTCTTTTAAGAACCATTCGATTTTATACTGAAAGTTTAAAAAAAGAACAATTTCTTTTTTACACATTGACATTTCAAATAGCTTCCGACCTCCGTGAATATAGGAAGACTATGATGTAAATTAAGTGTTTACAGTAAATAAATTAAACGAGGAGCGGTTTCCGTTTCCTATTTTTTTTTTGTTACAAAGGAAATGTAAGTATTTCATCCGCTGTTCTTTTCATAATAACGACAATGTTAGTATACCTACACCCTACTCTACTTACCAAAACTTAATTAGGTACATGCTTACTTCTTTGATGGTACACATATCTTTAAATTGATTTTTAAAAAGAAAACATTGAGATTTTATCGAGCAGCTGGCGTTTAATATGACAACAGACATTGATTACTTTATTGATAAAATCACACGAAACCGTTAGAAACAAACCGGTGTATCCAAATAAATATTTGATGTGACAGCCCCTTCGATTAGTGTTTAAAAGTGGAAACTTTATTTGACTCTATTATATCGATAGGTATATCGATAAAATTATTGCAATCGATCAAAGCAATCTGTGACATATAAAGTATATTTTATAAAAAAGAAACTGATAAGAAATAATAATAACACGCTTAGGAATCCGGGTTTCGGGATTTTGTTAATGGAGTCTCTAGGTAGGTCCTACTAATATTATAAATGCTAATATTTGTGAAGATATATCATGAGGTACACATGTATGTTTGTTATTGTGTCACACGAAAATAACTGAACAGCATTTATGAGATTTAGTATTAGGATAATTGTAAACTTAGTTTAATATATTGGCTACTTTTATACTACAAACGGTTCCTTGTGGATTAGAGTACCTGGGCAAAGCTACTTAACCTATGTAATACAGCGAGATGACTTTGTTGTCATTACGTTCAATTTGCGATTACAGTCGTTAATACCCTCCATTTCGCATTAGGCCAGTTTGGAGGGTCATAATAACCCATCCATGTTAATCATATTTAAATAAGAAATATAATATTTTAGTTTATTTCAGTTTTCTAAATAGCTGTGTTTAACAAAATTCGACTTTTTACTAATAACACTGTTTATGACTATGGTTAGAGTTATAGAGAGAGGGTTAGCGGTAGTTCTCCAGGTGTAAAGATACGTTCTTTATTCTGTTTCAAGCACCTGCCTAGTTATATACATAATACAATTTTATCTAGTTCTTTGTTCATTACATGAAGCATCAGTCGGTTACTTACCTTAAATGCCTAGTTTAAAAGTTAACAACAGGTGACACGCGATCTCTCGCGTCAAACTGGAATTGGTAAGGAATATGATCTCGCTCGCATTGCGAAGGACAAAATAGACTCCTACGATATCCTTAAGGTGCCTGAATAGAGTTCAGTTTCATTTAGCAATTGGATTTTAATTTCGTATTGTACTTGTTACTTCGCTTGGTGCTTTTTTACAATACAAAAATGTCATGAGCGCAGTGCGAACCTTGTCTTGGTGGACATAAAGTTGGTGAAACAGCTGCTTAAGTTTCATGAGTTTTAGTAATATTTTTATTTGCATATGTCGAGTAATTCAGTGAGATTATTGATTTATTTATTTGATAATGTTAATTCAAGTACTTGTAGAATAGTCGAAAATGACATTTCTCGTGATAAGCACTAACTGCGCGCGTGAATGCTACATATCTATTTCTCACATACATTAAATGAAGTATACCGAACATAAAAAGCTGTTTACCTTCATATCGTAAAAAATATTTTTCAGATTCCATATTCTCATATGTTTAAGATTTTTTTATAAATTTTCACATTTAACCCTCATAAGGGGTCTTGATGTTTCAAATTCATTATTTATTTATTTAAGTTGCACGACCGCTTTGGGATGACCAATCGAATTTCAATCCAATCGGTGTAGTAGTTCCCAGAAGATCGGCTGTGAAAGATAACTAACAGCAAACTGGTCCTATTAAAGTACATTTTTTTTCTTTTGAGATGCAAAACGTTAATTATCAAATATTTACAAATTTTAAGAAGCTTTTCCTCTAAAATTACTGTCAATATTTAAGTCATTTTCCTCTAGATGACTGTACCGTAACACCTCTTAAGGCCATGATGCTGCCTACAGAATGTAGTCGGATTTAAATTAGTCATTCTTTACTATGATTCATAATCACAAGTTTGGTATTGCGATTGCTACGATTACATTAAAAATAATGATAATAAATAACATTTCCGTAAGCAACTTTATCCAAAAAAAAAAATGATTTTATGCTTAATCAAAATTCATTTTACAACACCTTCACCAGCCTAAAAATGTGGCCAGATCACGTCACGTTTTTGTCATGAATTTCAAAATATATCTTACATTTTTTAGTCCGTCAATCTGGTAATACTAGCTGAGGGAACACGTCTTCATCGTGTAAAGAAGAAGGGAACTGCTTATATAAGAATGATTTTTTTACATTAAGTATTTGTATTATTGCATTTTCGCTAACACTCTAACAGTGTTATTAAGTTTTATTTAGACACTAGAGGAAATAGTAAATGTCAAAAGTTAACTGGCACCTTAGCTAAATTTGTTTACGCTTTCTTATGTAACTCTGTGAATAGATGCGGTCGCTTCATCAGCTAATGACTAAGGCGGAAGACACAAAAATATAGTTGGCGGAGAATACAAAAATTATTGTAAAAGTGGCATAACACGATCGAAAAATCTATTTAATTCTCTACTGGGGACCAATTCTACTAAATAAATTTTGTTTAAATCGAATCGAAAACGGATCGAAAACGAACGAAACTACAATTTTTAATGTTTTTTCTATTCTACTAAGTGACATACGATACAATTCCAGCTAAAATAGAACTGGAATTGTATTGTTTGTCCCTTTGTCGAATAGGAAAACCATCAAAAACTGTAGTTTGTACTGGGAAGTGACACGGCTTTACTGTGGAGATTCCACAAACTCGCACCAAGCGATTCGCTTCTACATTCATCGTGCATACTGCGAAGCTGTGGAATTCGCTACCGGACTCGCTGTTTCCGAACAAATACAATCTGGGACTCTTCAAGTCAAGAGTGAATCAGTTCCTTCTAGGCAAGCACGCTCCATCTTAGACCACTGCATTGCTTACCATCAGGTGATCTGTGGTCAAGTGCTTGCCTATCTAGAATATAAAAAATAAAGTTTCGTTCGGTTTCGATCCCTTTTCGATTCGATTTAAACAAAATTTATTTAGTAGAATTGGCCCCCAGATCTGTTTGGCAACGTTTCGTTGAATTATTCATACTACATATAATTTTTTTTTGCATTGAAAAATAAGAAGAAAATCGTGAGACGCTAAGAAACTTTCAAAACTTTCTAGTGGTATCCAAAAAGTAGTAACCTATACCGACTTTTAAACAATTCTTATTCACAACTAGTTACTGAATTAACTTAACATTACAGTTTTAATTACAATCTTTATGATTTATAACTATATATCAGATACTAAAGATAAGTATAGAAAAAAATTAACTTCAATAGGCAAAGAAAATAACAACAGTTTCCGTTGGCGAAAGTCGGAAAATATTACGAGTATAATAGTTTCCTTTCAATTTCAAAGTACTAAGCAAATTGTCAATCAATTGTCGTTTACGATGAAAGTATTTGGTATTCATAATGACGTTCGGGAGAGTTCGTGGACGCAGTCGGATGGTTCCACTCAATGTTTACTAATAAGCTGTGATACCGGTCAATGGCCAGCGATTAGGTACTGACTCAGTCTAGACTTAAAGGAAAGGTTAAGGCGGGTTTGAAAGTCTTCATGACTTTGGTCTTTATTGAAACATTTCTACCGCTAATTAAATGTAAATAAAGCATTATTGTAACTGATTTGTTATTAAATTATTCCTGCCCTGCGATTCTGTAAAAATCCAGACCCGAATTCGAATTCACTCATGTGTCCGAATTCACGTCATTTAGTGTAAAAATTCTATTGATTCTATTGACATTTTTTTTTGTATAAAAATACAAAACAAAATTGATCGAATACACGTGTCTCAGATATTCTATTCCTATATCATTTCGAAACTCACTTCACTTATGCTACGAAACGTTATTACCAATTCAAGGTTGAGTGTATGCCTCTTTTTGAAGTCAATTCGGACACCTGAGAGAATTCGAATTCGGGTTTGGAGTTTTACAGAATCGCAGGGCTGCAGAGCGATTTCGTTATAATCTGAAGCCGAATATGAACTGTTGACGTATTGACAATTTATCCTCAGTGGTATTACACTGATTTATCGTAAAATTAGTTAATTTGTTTTCATGAGAAACTTCATTAAGTTTGTTGGCAAAGTTTTGGTAAATACAAATATTATTAATAGAGACTTAGTCCATTTCAGATAATTAAAAATTGTATATTTTTTTATTAATCGTTAGTATCGTTACCATCTATATAGATTTAATTGCGAAATCTTGTCAATTGCATGGCAATGATTCGCATATGCTTTGTCTCGCTCTATTATTAACTCGATGAATTAGCTGCGTCCTTGACAGTACAGTTTCGCAGTCAACTGCGAAAGAGATCGTTACACGGACGCACAAGTTTCGCATTCAGGGTTGCCACCAGACTCGTTTCTAATGGCTATCCAAATATCACGAATTTTATTTCTCAAAAGGTGACAACCCTGTAATCATCCAGCATAGTTTCGCAGATCTAATCTAATCTTTCAAATTCAGTTTCAAAAGCTATTTATGACATCAAACGTATATTTTTGCAATTAAGTAAGGAAGTCTGTAATTATCTTACAACATCGTTTGAATAGTAAGTAGAGAAACAATTGTAAGTGCTATACAATAATATTATTTGTTATATTTTGACTAATTCGTTAGAACATTGTTCTGTTTTTACAGAGGAGTTAAATTATACAACTTACAAAGGTGTTCAATTATTATGGCATATTGTCTATGTTCTGTATAAAGTGTTAAGATTTAGATTATTATCTTTAACTTGGGAAAGAAAAAAGTTCCAAAGTTTTTCCTTCACATATAAATATATGTTAAGACATTTTTAAGATAATTACGCAGACGGAGGAGCGTATATGGCACAGTTAAAATTCTATTAATAATAACACTTAAAAATACATTAAAATAATAACATCACACACTAGGCAGATCTACCATGCGTATGACACTTTTTAAATATTCTTTTAAAATTATGAAAGTTTATATTGGGTTTTTTAATACCTAATATAAACCTTCATGTTCGAATATCGTGTTTCGAAAATTGGACTGACAGTAATCTTTACTATAGGTATACCCATCAAATACATTACGAATTGTGTTTGCTGGTGCGGATTCCTCGTCAATAGACTTAATAGATAACCCCGAGACCTCTGCATTAAGCAATTCAAACTATTAAAGAGGGCAGGCACTTAATTGTTGCAATCGCTGTTCTTACAGTGTCAAATACCGTTACTGTTATAATTAAGCTCTGTAGAGATTAAAGCCGACCATTTCTAGTTTTGTTTACATACTTATTTGCATATAAATCTCTAGTTACGTTATCATTAAGCTTAAAGTAGGTTTTTTATTTACAACATTACAAATTAAATGATGTATCCGTCTGTTATTGCAGACGGTTCTCAGTATTATATAGAAATTTATTAAAAAAAAGGCGTATTACCTGTACAACAGCTGTCCGGGTTCCTAATATTTTGATAATTGGAGAAATTACTACAATTATTTTTTTAAGTGTGCAGGTAACGTCAGTTCTTTGGCAAACAAAATAGATGACTTAATTACCAAAAATCTAATTTGAAAAAAGAGAATCTTGTAATTTATTATTACTGTAACGGGTTCGCTGCTTGGGCAAATGAATGAAAGGCTAAACTTGAGAACTTATTATAGAGAGAGAGAGAGAGATTTTATTATACGGCAATAAAAGAAACGAAAAAGAAAACCATTTTTTGAGTTTCCTTTTAAATATATAATTTGTTTAACCCATTGAAACTTTATAAGTTATTCACTTTACACAATCTTATGTTCATAAAGGATTAGCCAAAATTTCAAATTACGAAAGGTGAATAATAAAAAAAAAAATTATGTTGAATATCAAAGACAAAAAGTTTGCATGCGGATACCTAGGACGAAATAAACGGTGATACGGCACACCTTTATAATATTTTATTTATTTTCAGGAAAACTTTTATAAATCTACGATCTACTCAAAAAATACGATGTAGCTACCTCATCTTGTTGGGGATTATTTTGATATTTACAGTCAGCTGGTATTATAACATTTTAAATTTATTTTTTAATAAGTAATTATTCTAATCTGTTCTGGGTTAATTTACTTTGTCTAATTTTATCACAAATCAATATCAAAGATGGCCCTACAGTTCGAGGTTTTAATTGTGCGTCTAGTACTTAGCTACATTACTGCTGATTGAATTATACATATCAGAGTTACCTTCTTTGATAAATGCACTGAATAACATAATGCATTTATCAAAGTAGATATTAAATTTATATATTCCATTGAAGATAACAATAACAAGACTTAGCAGCCAAAGAAGACGTCACAGATTCGAACGTTTTTTTTTCAAAACTCTACAAATCATTCATCTTGTTTAAGTAGTCGTTACCCACTTTTTAACGTTTTATATACTTATAAATTGTCAATATGATGTTATTAAATTTCTAATGAAACAGCATCTCCGTACAGTAAACAACATGGAAGACACGATCCCTCAACGAAGGCACGTGTTAGGAAACAGGTTTCATCGGCCCTCGACCGACTAACTATTGGAAACCTAAACAGACGTAACATTAGATCTAATGGAATTCTCTATGGTCTCGTAGAACACCATGCCAAGGACCTTTAAGACATTCTTGTAACACAGTTCTAAGGAAAAAGGTTTTAAGAATTTTTCTTTCAGATATACCTAGTGAATTTGAATATTGTGAATTCTAAATCGATCAAATCTAAGAACTAAAAAAGAGATATTTTTATTTTTTTTAGAGTTACTTCACTGTGTCAATAAATGAAATTAATAATGGAAGAGACTTTAAGAACTAAAAAAGATATATTTTTATTTTTTTAAGAGTTACTTTCACTGTGTCAATAAATGAAATTAATAATGGAACAGACTTTTTAAAAAATACACAACAAAGGGTTTAGCCGGATACGTATGACGAGTCGGCCCCCAAATGGGAATCGATATTGAAACTTATGTTTTAATATCGACTTGATGTTCAAACACGATTTATGTACTTTTCGCGACCGACTTCCGCTTTGACCTTGAGATAGAGAGCAAAATATCCGTATGCTTGACTATTACTGAATGTGATATATCTCTAAAGCTAATTAAGATAAAGAAGTGAAACTAACGCGAGGTGTTAGGTTACATTACAGAGTATATCACATATATTTTTTTATAATTTTTTGAATAAAAAATTACATTAAAAAAATAAAAAATAAAAAAATCATGTTTTTTTTTCTGAGTTCTCTGTGACTTACAATCACGAAATTAATATATGTTATGCTCCTTTATGTGCTCTATTACCCATAAAAATTGCGTGAAAAAAAAGTTGGTGCAACACAACGAAAAAAAATTATATGTGATTTCTGTCTTATGGTATAACCCTGTATTATAAGGTTTTTACATTACATCATTGTTTTTTTTTTCGAAATTTCACATCAGCTTGTTTTAAAACTTAAGTAACTAGTCTTAAGAGATGGGATAATAGTTAAAAAAGAAATGAAAAAAAAACAGCCAGTGTTCAATACTTATTATTATTACTTTTTCGTGTCTATCAAAATACAAGAAACAAAATATTAATCATCGTCACTGTTGTAATTAATTACAATCGGAACACTTTGAGTCGCAAATAACTTAGTTAGGACCCCAGCAGGACGTACGATTTTGGACAAATATCATCCATATGATAGATAATAAATAATAGCTGCTACATGAGAACAGCATCCCACTGTACGTTTGCCATTGGGGCAATCACAGCAATAACGAAGAATACTATTGTAGTCATTACCTTCGGAAATATAGTGAATGTAAATTCGATAGACTTTTCTATTTATATGTCTTGATTTTACTTCTGCTTTGATGATATTAGGTGCTGATTTCACATATTGTACTGAGAGATTATTTTGATCGTCCATTATTTCGGCCAAGTTAAATGCTGCACATTTAGAAGTAGAAGCTTTTTTGTTAATATATGGGATAAGTCGACATTTCTTACAAAAAATATCATTAACTATTACGATTTTATTCAAACAATCACTAAACACTTTAGCTTCTTCTTCATTCTTTATAATTTTTTTATAACCAGGAATCTTACACAGGTACTTGTTACAATTTTTACACTTTCTCGACATTACGAGTATTACTTAATAATGATTTGGTTCGATAGTTAATAATTTTAAAATGCTGATACAAAATACCTCTCGGGGCTGGGACTCAAATTCTGACAGAATTTGAGTCCCAAACTGCCTTCTTGTGTAATACAAATGACTGCTACTTTTGCTAAACAAACGATGCAGTAAACAGCTCGATAACAAGTTCGAACTTGTTTGTTTATACACTCACACTACAAGGCGCGAATCACATATAATTTTTTTTCGTTGTGTTGCACCAACTTTTTTTTCACGCAATTTTTATGGGTGATAGAGCACATAAAGGAGCATAACATATATTAATTTCGTGATTGTAAGTCACAGAGAACTCAGAAAAAAAACATGATTTTTTTTTTATATTTATTTTTTTAATGTATTTTTTTATTCTAAAAATTATAAAAAAAATATATGTGATATACTCTGTAATGTAACCTAACACCTCGCGTTAGTTTCACTTCTTTATCTTAATTAGCTTCAGAGATATATCACATTCAGTAATAGTCAAGCATACGGATATTTTGCTCTCTATCTCAAGGTCAAAGCGGAAGTCGGTCGCGAAAAGTACATAAATCGTGTTTGAACATCAAGTCTATATTAAAACATAAGTTTCAATATCGATTCCCATTTGGGGGCCGACTCGTCATACGTATCCGGCTAAACCCTTTGTCCTAGATCACGCCAAATGAAGTCACTCGAGTGAATTATTTTATATTACATATCGTTAATATAATACTGAAGTTGCATTGAGAATAAACTACCAATAGTGGGAAACCAGTTTTGTAGTCGAGTTAAAAATACAATGCAGGCAGAAAATTATGTAATATAGAATAATATAAATATAATTGCAATTACAGACAAACCATTTGAATAGATAACAATGAAATATAGTTTCTATATTCATATTCAATATGGATACGATGTTACATAATCTTAGTTTTAATTTTCTAAAGAAAACTTTGAGACGCTGAGACATTGAAAAATACATGAAATTGGTAAACAGAAAAATATTTACAAATTACCAGGCACAAAAGATATATACGCATAAAATATATGCTTTCCATAATGAACGTTTTGATAATATCTTTAAAGTAGTCCCATACTGTGCACCACGGAAATAATATGTTACGACGAGTGTCGTCAAGACTTTACATTTCATATAAAGAAATAATTAAGTACCACAAGATTCATTACGAAAACATACAGTGTGTTCAGATAACGGTTCCCTGCAGACCGACGGCCCGCATGTTTTTTTATTATGCAATAGAATAACTGAATTATTTCGTGTTGGTGGGTCGCGTAGTCGTGAGAAACTAACTATTCGATTTTTAATGTGCATTTTAAATACGTTTTTTTATCGATGCAGAAAAACTCGATACATTAAAATTGTTTTATTTATATTATATTGGTCTCGTGAATTGTTAAATCAAATAGGGTAGTAAAGTAAAGCAAATTTTCTGAGGCAAGAATTGGATGCTTACAGATCTAGAAATTACGCACAATCGGGTATAAGTTCATAAAACTTGATAAAACATAAGTATAATTCGTGCATGCAAATGTTTCAAATACGGTATTATATACTTCATATCGACAATAATAGGTTTCAATACAATATTATTGTTTTATATAATGTATAAATACAATTAAATTAAGCAATCACTGGAATTAGAACACATACGAACGTTTTTATTCATCAGACAATTAAAATCAATCTTCAATGTAAAAAAAAAAGAAAAAGAAACTCAAAATGAAGTTAATGCTACATTATTTCTAACACGAATAAGAACTTCATAATCCACTATGAATTACGACTTATCTACATTATTTGTTTGGACAACATCAAACAGTCTACCGATGCGTCTCAGCCTTTCTCCGCTACAAAAGAAATGCTCAGTAATTATTAAGAACACGTGTGAAAGTTAGCAAAGCAAATTGCCACGTACAAGATGTTATTATATTAGCAATCGCCTAATAGAAATTTTGCAATAGTTACTCACTTTCCTTCGAGAAGTTAGTATTTTGCATATATCAAAGATTAAATAATGTAAGTAGTATTATTAGAAAACAACAAATAGTAAAGCGTAACAAGTTAACAATAAAATGCTGGCAAATTATGTTTATGTTTTCTTTAATATTTAATCTACTTAAACTAATATTATAGGTGAAGCTATAAAAATTATATCCGTGTCTGTTTGTTTTAGAAGGTTATCTTCGGAAATATAAATCCGATCATGAATATTCTTTTACCTACAATAAGCTATATCATCCGTGGCCACGTGGGTGATAAGACACTTTTTTGTTAGCAAAAAAAATGCTAAAAGAGTTATTGAAAATGGGGGAAAATCGGCAAGTTGTTTTTGTATAAACTATGCCTAATGCTTGTAGAGTCACTTAATTTTCAATATTATATTCTAATCTTAATATTATTCTTAAGGAGTCCCAGCAAACTACCAAATGAGAGTAAATAAAATACGAAGATAACTTTGACAGCTATGTCATCATCACCATCGGCCTATTAAATATCCCCACTCTTGGGATACAGGCTTTTTCAGCGGACAGAATCAAACGGATAGAGTGGATGGGTCATGTACTACCACTCGGGCTAGTGCGAATGCTAGTTAACGTGCCGCCCTTAACACGGAGGAGCTCGAGATAATAATGTTCGGTCACCCATCCTGTGGCTGGCATTTACGAAAGTTATTTAACTTCCACACTGCAAACCGATCGCCATAGCCATTTCGCCAACGAGCTCCTCTACGAAACCTACACAGATTATTATCTATTTCGTTTACCTGCGTTACATCACGAACGCATACCTCACCATTATTCACTGTTGCCAAACGGACAAACGTAATTTCATGAAATAAATTACGTGCAATTATGTTGGTCCACGATATATCGAGTTCAAAGTGAGATCAATCAAAGGAGCGTGAAATAACAATAATAAATGATTCAGATTGATTTGAAGAAAGCTAATTATAAATTACATCGCGCTTTTATCTAAAGCTCTTCACTCTATTGACTAAAGGTCTATTAACAATGTTCCCGACACGTTCAGTGTGAAAGAGATAGAGACACGACTGCAATTAACATTCCAAATTTAATGCAGTACATTTCGGTACTTTAAATTCGTGCATCCTTTTCTTTTTGTATAGAACATCACGTTTGAATCAAATGCATAATGGCCTCTGACGGAGATCTATAAAAAACTCTATGGTAGGTTCCCGCAGGCACCGGGCGCCTTTTTGAACGGTAATCGCTAGGTTTTCTTTTTTTTTCGTAGAAGGCACAAAGAGTTGAGGCAGCTGCCTTGATGCATCTGCTTGTATAGTATGGGAATTCAAACATTTTACTTATAATCTTTAATGTCATAAAGATGAGTAAAACCTCAATCAATTAAATTTAAATTTAATATGCATAAAAGTTATTAAATTACATTTCTAAACCAATACAGGATTTAATAACTTTAATGCAAATTAAATTGAAATTTAATTGACGAAATTGCCTCCGTTTGATCATTTTCAAGAAAAGCAAATTTGTTTTATTATAAATTACAATTGTTTTGTTATAAATTACATAAACACCAAATTTTAATAGCTACGTAATTTAATATTGTAAATAATACATTATTAGATACATTTACTACAATGATTGCTATGGTAATGTTTCAATTCTCCATAAAAACTTCCACTCCTGTTTACTAGATATGTACTCATGTGCAGTTAGTAATTTAAGATGCGCTTTAATAATTCACCTTGACCTACTAGTCTAACAAAATCAATAATTAATGCTTAAGTTCTTAAATGAGTTTACATTGAAGTATATTACCTAATTTAGAATGTCTGTTACGAATTATATGTTGATGCGATGTCTTCTTCTATGAATTTGTTGTTATTGTCTTATTATGTCTGTTGATCAACAATATTAATAGATAATTACCAATACAATACATTTTTACATGAAGTCAATTGAGTTCATAGAATCCTTTTCAGCTGTTGTTTTTTTTAATAGGTAAGTAGGTAGGTCTATATTGTAGATTTGTGTGACTCGAACATACATATAATAAAAATTATGTAAGCGTATATATTTTCTTAGCAAGTCATATTTTTTAACTACGATTCATTTCGATGCTATCAGATGTTTCAATGTCTTACTAATCATAGGCTCAACATAACGATTGCTAGGTATTTATTCATTAGCTAGAAAAAAAAACTTATACACTTTTTATAGAGTATTTTTAAAAATACGATATCAGTGCCTAAACATTGCCTAAATCTAAAAACTAGATTGTCAAAACCAGTGAGTAGGTTTTATACCTAGTTGTTAAATTGCATTTCATATCGATTTCAACACAATTCCCGGTTTAAAAAGATTTATCGACAGAATATAGGACACTGTTGCAATGATACAATAATAAAAAAAAACGAAAACGATTTTTAACGAACAATTTGTTTACAACATTATTGAGTCCGGTGAACTTTTATGCCAAGCAGCAACTTCTTTCTTCAATAAAACGATTGTGTTTGTGTAATGGTCCGTTCAGTTTGGTTTTCAGATAAATACCTACTCAGCTATTACGAAAACACGGTAAAGTTGTTGTGCAACTTCACAATAAAACGAACGTGTGTAACAGTAACATGATATTGTATATCATTAACCAGCTGTTAAAAATGCTATTTAGTCTAAATATATAATTTTCTTGTTGTTTTCCAACTCGCCCGTAAATTATAGATTATGCCACCCGCGCATGATGTAGATTCCAATAGGTGAAAGATCCCGTAAATGAAAGAATTTTTATGATCAGATCAGTATTTCCAAAGTATGAACAACTCTTATAAAAGAATACCTGTATATTAATGAAATTGAACTTTTATCAATATCTATGTAGTATTTGAGTAAACGTAAACGTAATTAGTGCTAGCTTAATTTATCATTCATTATTTAAATGTGAGAGTATATATTCTCATGCATTTTGGAGTAAAATAGTATACAAAATATACCGAATCAAATGTTATTTAAATTCATTTGCTAATGAATAACATAGGGTTCGCAATTCCAAAAATTGTACAAAGTAAGACAGTCAGACAGAATTCACAAGATTACATCATCCGAAAATAATATAAAAAAGTTTCGTAACCTTTGCACACGTATGAACAAAATGTAAAGGAACACTAATGCAAATGCTTTGACGACGCGAAAGTAATGGTTTTGCAGGCTTCCGCGGTGACGCGCGAGCGAATGTTGAACGTTTTCTAGGAAATCATCAACAAAATTGTATTGTGGCTGTCTATTGACAGCTATTGTTATATTGTCTATTGAGCGAGCTTAATTTTTATTGTGCCATATTTTTCCATAGCATCGTAGGGGCAGTTGCGGAATAACTTTTAGTTTGTCTTGACGAGGAGAACTCGTTGAAACTGTACAAAGTCCAGTTGTTGTACAAAGTTTCTGAAGACTTCTTCCCCAGTTAAAATCAACTCTTTTTTTTGTATATTTGACATTATTTCTCCATTTTTATCGCTGGTTACGCCTTATTATTAAAATAAACCTCATTAACGAGTATATGTAACCTTATAATCCCTGCAAATGAAGTGAGATTATATTATGCTTTGAAGACTGAGACAGAACGTTGCACTTTCTCTATTCGTATGGCTTCACAGACGATGGAACCGTTAAAAGGATTTGTCTTTTATGGGTTTCGCACCACCTCTAAGATGTAAAGGAAGTAAACAAAAGAGTATTGTCCAGCGGCGCCGGCGCCGGCGTTCGGTGTACGTCCGTTTGTCTTTTCGATGTTTCTCATATTGTATTTGTGTCCATAACCGCAATAACCATATAATATTACGAATCGAGTACCTGTTATTTAAAAAAAACTGAAACACTCCTGCTTATACCTGCTAATGTTATAGTAATTATAGTTTGACAATGGAACTTATTTCAATAGCAACTTTTTTGACACAGATCGCAAAATACCAAAAGAATCTCAAGACGCTATTACTCTATATTGGCGTTAGGTGAATAATGCAGTGGAGAAATTCACTTATTGAAACTCCATTAAAGTGCAATTATTTCGGTAAAATTGGCAGAATCGATGGTTTAATACATATTCTTCCTAATATTTGTATCCATAATATTTTCGTTTTTCACTAGAAATGTTGCTTGAAAGAGATTGCTTCTAATTAACAAAGACAATGTTTGTGTAGTAACTTCAATTTTTTTTTGTAATCTGTTTTATTAGATGCAATTATATCTATTATTAATATTCTATTTCTAGTTACAATATAGATAAATTCATTCAATATGTAAAAGAGCTGATTAAGTTAATCTTTCTAGGATAGGTACTTAAATTTTTATTAGTTTTGTTTTTTTTTTTTAATAATAAAAAACTAAAGCAAAGCTTGCATAGCAAAGCACGTGAGATTCTATTATACCTATTTGTATTCAAAACGCAAAAATGGGTAGAACATTAATTAGTTTTGGAATTCAGAGCCCATGTTAAATAGGGACTATGACCCCACACGAATGAGATGTTTTTTTAGACATTTTTGATCTACGTGAGAAGAATAGTATCAAAATCAGAGCCTTTTAGGCAAATATGTAGATTAAAGTCAAATATTACTATTTTATATAATAATGTATAATTATGATTTTAGTCCATAAGAGATTGAGCGCCTTATTCTGAACCAAAAAAAAAAATCGTTAATAAAGCCAGCTTAGCTACTCAGAAAGA
The DNA here is from genome assembly GCA_918026875.4 of Diatraea saccharalis. Taxonomy (NCBI): domain Eukaryota; kingdom Metazoa; phylum Arthropoda; class Insecta; order Lepidoptera; family Crambidae; genus Diatraea; species Diatraea saccharalis. Next base: position 3,727,368 of record OU893344.1, on the reverse strand, counting down.
AGCAGCAAATATAGGCAAGGAAAATGAAATACAAAATAGGATACTCTTCCTTTTACAGCATAAGACTGTTTCTAATTGGTTAATGGCAAAAAATCGTCAACATCTACGAGTTATGACAATATAACTGGGAAATGGAAAATCACTCTCATATCATGACATTGCAGTCTGAGTCAAATAATACCTATGCTTCTCAGAAAATACACAATATGATACTTATCAGCTATCATCGTATGACGCCTATCCTATCGCGATAAATACGTGACAAACGCCGTTTTTATCGTCATTGATTACTTACAAAAATAATTCTATTTAAAGACCGCACACAAGTGCGGTATGGAATTTATATAACGTATTTTATATACTTTATAACGTATATAAATTCCCGACAAAAGACATCGTTTTGGTTTTGACGTAACTTCCCAAACATAACATTGTAGCTTCGATCAAAACAATTTTGACACTGAATAATATAAACATATTTCAGCTGGCTTGTTATAAAAAAATGAGAAAGCGTAACTGGAATTTTAAATAAGTAACCGACCACCGGGTTATTGTTACGTGTGTTTAAAACAAGTTTCTTTTGTTGATAAGGCCAAAGAAATGTCTGGGACGTGTCGTTGACTCCTACAGTGGAACATTTTATATTCAATGTATTTATCTGTACGATTGTAAATTAACCGGTAATGAGAGGTTCGAAAGGACCATAACTACGTCATTGCATCCTTTTTACACTCATAAAGTTGTTTATTTTATAACTTTTTTAAAACTTATCTATCGTGCGAGTATTGTGGACTTTCGTCAATAATGTTACTCTTATGAACTAAGTAGCTTCTTCATACTTTAATAGGAATGTAATATTTTTATTTATTTTAGGTGATATCTTCAATTGGTTTTTATACCAATGGCAACCTACAATCAATCATAACAAGGGGTTATAATTTAATATCGCTTGTGCAATTCCCTTTTTTAAAACATAAAACTCAGGACATCGATAGGTATATCCATTTTATGAATTCAACTTGATCATCAATGATTAGTTAAAGATATATTTTATGGATAAATAGATATGGCGCCTACATAACGATAAAGTTCCATTATTACTAGCGCGTTATCACACTTAATGATGATGTCGCAATCCGCTTATTATCCATCAAATCAGGGTCGGTCCTGATAAAGAAATTACAATTTTGTCAATTAACTATCTTACCTACCTATGTGTTTAAAACACCACGTTTTTATCTATCGTGTGCATTCAATGTTATTTGATATTGAAAAAAGGTAAATCAGCTATTTGTAATTATGTATCTTCTTTCTTAGAATAATTATACGAGCTATTCCATTACTTTAATATTTTTTGTGCAGCTCGTAAAAGGTGCAACTGCGAACAATAGTGTGTGAGTGACAGTAACAGAATCATAAAAAGATTTTAGGATGTTTTCTGTACCTGATCAAATAAAAAAAGTTGAGTATTATTCTTCTAGTATTTTATCTATTTAACTTCCATTCAAAGCGGGTAATTATTATCTGCTTTTCGATTGGATTTCTAAATCTCTGTAAAGTTAAATTGGTATTATTTATATTTTTTTAATATGCTTACCATTGAATGTGTCGTATGCTGTGGGCACATATTCCTCTCGGAAGGTGTCCTGAGCATATGCTGCGATCAATGAGCTTTTACCCACTGCCCCGTCACCCACCAACACACACTTTATCTTATCTTTCTTGCCACCTTTCACCTTTCTTCTATCTTTTATTTGGAACATCCTATTCAAAGTTCTCCTCGTTTTCTTGTCGCGTATTGTCCACTCGTTCACTCTATCACAACAATTTAAGTCTTCAGACACATCGTCTCGAATCGCAGTTCTAATAGTTTCTTCTGTAGTAACCTCCGAGTAATCGTAATCGTCTTCATCTCTTCGCTTTGGGAATTGGCTAGGACTGTGAACGCCGAACACAAATGGTCCGTCTCGCTCTTGGAGACGGTTTGATACTCCATTGGCCGGCGTCGGTGGTTTCGCATAATGTACGACAGGAGCACGGTACTGATTCGACAAATACTCAGACGAAGCATGAGGATCGAACCTAAAAACTAGTTCAGCTTCTCTCCGGTCCAAGCTCAGCTCCGGCGGCGCTACTTTGTCTTGAAAGTAGCCAACTTTCTCACGGGCCCGTGCCTCCTGCAGTCGTTTCTCGAGTTCGATATTCGACGGCTTAAAGTAATCTGGTCGGTATTCGTATGGATAATCCGGAGGTATGTTCCTGGGGGCTGGTACGGGTCGTTGAATGCTAGTGTCGCGGGGAGGCGCACGCGGCGGTACCATTAGAGGCTTTTGCGGTTCCGCCAACAAAGGGCGGCGCGCGGACAGGTTTGCGTTCCTGTTGAACATGATCCCTTCTAGACTGGGAGACATTTGCTCTGTCACAAGTAACGACCAACGAAAGAATTATCAAATCGTGCGTTTGCGCACATCACTCGGCGTTACGAAGTTATTGTTCGCGGAACAGTCTCGTGTAACATGAGGGGCGCGCGCGACAATCACGTATGCAGTATACTGCGGGCAAAACACGACTGACGAGCCGCTCGTAACGAGCGAAGCCCCGCGCGCCGGCAGGGCCGATAGCGGCGCTCCCCGCGTCGGAGAAATGACCTGTTGCTTCTGTTACCTGTTCAGGTACAAACGACCGTTTTGCGATTCGGTGCAGCTGCTGCCACGAACAAAGCGCGTCATATGGTGATCGTATCGTTGTTAGGTAGACGCCTGCTTTGACCTCGCAAGGAGGTTCATTCAAGAAATGCGCTCTGAATGAATAGCGACGTGCTTGGTTTAATAAGTAAGTGTATTGTCAACGGTCAACCAACAATTACAGACAATAATAAAGCTTTATTTGAACATTCATGGCTTTATTTACAATATTAAATGATTCTGTCTTAGTTATTAATGTTATTAAGGTTACAACTTCTATCCAAGTTTACGAAACTTCTGTTAAGAGTGCTATTAGGTACCTCGTACGGACATCGGGAAGTCTAAGGGCTTCTATTATAATTTCGGTTACTTCAGTCCTAAGAACTTTGATATGTATGTACACTGTTGCGTGCACATAAAATTTCCACAAAGTATTTTTTCCGAAATCGATTTTAAATTCTACTTCAAACGTTTTAAGTACCTAATTCAAAATCGATATAGAACATAACTAGAAGGTAAAACTTTGTGGAGGTTCGAGTAAAAAAAATACAATCTGAGTGGACTGAATGAAGAAAACGGTTCGAAGAACTTCTAACATGAAGTCATGGCTGCATGTCAATCTTCTTGAATTTATTTTGATCTCTGTATAGAATTTCTTATGCAAGGTTTAAAATCAATTGGAGAAATTTGACTGTTTTGGATAGCCTGGCGTGCTGTATACGCACTAGCACATGAGAAATCATTTTCAAAATTCAACTCCAAATGTTTTAAGATTTAAATCGATATAAATAATAAATTCCCTCAAGCTTCTAGCAAGGTAAAAGTTTAAGTAAGTTAAGGTTCGGGTAAAAGAGACGTACTATATATTATTGGAAAAATATATAATACGCAAAACTACAACATTTTCAATACTAAAATTGAACAAATAAATCTTTGTTTATGAAGGTATCTAATACATTAAGTATATGTTCGGTTCCTGTTTAATTAAATAAGTGTCTATGTACTATGTATTTTTTGAAATGTACTATATTTAAATAGTTTATATTTGAACATACTATATTTTGCTGAAGAAGTGTTGGCAAACCTTTTTTTTTTTTTTTGACGCTGAGAAATGCGTTACGCATACCCGCTTCACCCTGCGCGGGCTCCACGGCTCCACGGTGATGTGGGACTCCTCCTGTGGCCCCACCCCCGAAGGGGCTAGACAAGAAACAGGAGTTTACCCACTAAAACTCAGCGATGTCCCTCGCATGGAAGGCGATGCACGGGATCGGCCCGGAGGCCATACACCGTGCGGTTCGCCCCCATTTCGGTCCGCCCTGAAAAGGGCAGGTCCCACTCGGGTTGGGGGTACGCCTCAGAAGTGTTGGCAACCCTATCGTAACCCATCTCACCGGGGGACGGCCTCTGCCTTCCGACAGAACCACAGAACAGAACACACAGAACCCACAAAACCACCTCTTTTCCGTATTCTGTGGTGCTCCCCCACGGAGACCCCATTTCAGTATTCTCCTGGTCCACCTTTCCTGATTCATTTTGGCTAAGTGACCAGCCCATCTTTTTATTTCTTTCACAGTAATAACAACATCTCTAACACGAGTCTTGCTTTAGATCTACTCATTTTCTTCTCGGTCCAAAAGTTTTATTCCGAGCATAACTCTCTCCATGGCTGTAGTTTCTTGGCAGACTTTTCTATTACAGTTTTATAAGTTTCAGTATTCCTTATGATAAAACTGGCAGGATACAGGACACATTATTATATTTATAGTTGTTACGTTTTATGCAACTAAGTTTTCATCAAATTTTTCTAATCTATATTCCATACTCTTTCAAGTTTTCAAGTAACTCTTTAAAGTACAATAAAAATTATTTTCTTAAATATTTATAAGATAAAATGGTACATATTATCCGAACATTTAACATGAACCTCTTTTGTTCTGGATTTCTATAATTTTCAAGTTTATAACGAGCATCGAAAGAAGTTTCCGTTTTCTATACTAATAATATGGAAAATTTTAATTGTTTGTTTTCATTGAATATGTAGGCCCCGAAACTATAGGACCTATTTTAATTTCTTTTTACCTCGGTCTTGGCTACATCATATGTGGGTGATACGGGTATAATATAAGCGCTGAAGTTGTGGGAAAACAGTTACTAATACATAAGAATAGAGATATATAAAAAACCTAATTAGATACAATAATACGTAAATAAATACAGGATAGGTGTTATTTTTTATTTTAGTTACATACATTAATAGCAAGACAAATTTAAGTGATTGCACCACATTCACTAGCACGTCGGTTTAAACAAAAGGTTCGATTTTAAATCATGTCATAATTCATTATACAGGTAGTGGTAATCTGATGTGCATGGTTTGTAAAACACCAATAAACTTGCAGGACTAGATATATTACCAACATTAGAAATATTAATGTTTGTTCTAAGTTTTTTGGCAATTCTATATTTTTTCTAAAAAAAGTACTTATCTCCAACATGATAACGACACCAATGTCTATGAACAGTGAAGATTAAAAAGAAAGCTTAAAGTGTAAAAAATAGAACTGACTTCAAAATTTAAAAAAAGTGAAATATAATAGGTACTTATCTCAAAAGTGACTTCTTCAAGTAAATGCTATTCCAATCCCGCAGCCTCAATTCAATCTCGGTATTTGCGGGACTACGAATTTTCAATCTCGCGAGATCTCGGTATTTGCGGGATCCCGCATATTGAAAATATTCATATTTATATAATGCAAAAAAAAACAATAAATTAATCAACTAACTCTACATTTATTTAAGTATTAATTACTATTAGTATGAGATCAATCAAATTAAACTGTCGTTTATTCTTTACAAAAAACAGTAACAATTACAGAAAAAAACAAAAAATCTATCTCCTCAAAAATACACAACAAAATTAAAAATAATCAACTAAAAAAAAAACATATTTTCAACTGAAATTGATATACGTTATTTTAATTATTTAGTTTGTCAGGTAAAGCTTTCAATTGAAAATGTTTGCGAAGGAAACACAACATATTTATACTATCGTCTGTCAAACTACTGCGTATTTTAGAGCGGATCATGGTCACTTTTTCTTTTTTTTATAAAAAACGTTTTTATATTCCAAGTTGCAACCCATGGCATGGCATAGCACAGTTGTTGAAATGTTGGAATCAAACTACCGGTTTTAACCATGACCGAAGCTCCGTCAGTTGTAATTGCAACAACATCTTTGTCTAAATCAAGGTCAAATTCCTTTATTTTCTTTTATAAGGTTTCCACGCAAACTGCACGCTTTTTTTCAGTCCCGCAAATAGCGTGGATCCCGCGCCCGTAATCCCGCATCACGCGGGATTGTTAAAAGACGCGGGATCCCTCAATACCGAGATCTCGATATTCTGGGATTGGAAGCCCTAATCCCAACAAGCTTTCGCCTGCCCCAGTGGACGAAACAAAGTAAATCAGGAAAGGTGGACCGGGAGAGTATTGGAATGGAAACCATGGGGAAGCATTAAAGGCAGAAGTCGTAAAATATAGTTTTTTCAAAAATAAGCTATTGAAATATAAATACACTCCAGAAAGATATATAGTACCTAAACACATATTCAATTAACCAGGAACCGAACATAAAAAGACAAATGCATTGCGATATGCACGCTATAAAATAAAATGATATTATATTTTATTCAAACAAGTTTAGTGAAAGCACTTTTGAATCATTCTATTTTTTTTTCTACCACCCGTTCAGGACGTCTTTTGGCTGAAAAGAAGAACGAGTGAAAAGTACCTACTCACCAGCTCTTTACAGAAATAACAACATTTACGCTATCTGTCTAAGATGAAGCTAAAATCAAAAGTTAATGTATTAGATTCCTTCATGAACAAATAATTTATTTGTTAGATTTCGGTATTTCAAATGTAGTATTTTTGCAAACTATATATTTTTTCGATCAATATACGTTTATTACGCAGGCCTAAAATATAGTAGAATACTTAATATAGTACGGTACAATATATATTATAATACGGTTGGCAACCCTAGTTGATGACGTTGCACGCACTGCCGTTGGCAAGAGATAGACAGAAGTGGAGATTTTGAAGGAGGCCTATATTCGAGGACGGACAATGTAAAAGGCTGTGATGATGATCAGTGGCGTAACTACAGGGTGGCAAGTCGGCAAAATGCTACAGGCCCCCGGTTAAAGGAGACTCTTTACTCCTGACATTTATTATAACGCAATTAGTAAAAAAAAATTAATATCCGATGAATTTGTAACGGGCCTTAAATCTCAAATTTTTGAATTTGTAACGGTATAGTTACGCCATTGATGATGATGATGATGATGATAATATAAATATAAACGCATAAATAACAAAGAATACCCATACGCAACGTTGGGAACGAACGAATTTGTTGGGAACGCTTTCGGCCGATTATACTTATAGCAGCAGTTCCACAAACGTAGCACCACATCTCCGTAAATATTAATCGCAGACATACTGTTACTTCTGCTGTATTGTTGATCGAAGATTTCTATTCTTTTTTTCGGATAATTATGATAATATGTAATGTATAAGGATGCAACGATATATCGGAAAATCTATATTTATATATCGATAAATTTCGCCGAAAACTATCGAAATATATAAATATCGAAAACCAACTTGCGTTGTTTACCCCAAACATCACGTTTCTTGAGTCAAGAGGGAGATATCATATGAGAGCACCAAGAAAAAGGAAAAGAGGAAAGGTCATATTTAGGTGTAAATAAAACCCTCTCGAGTCCGTCATGCTAAGCGTGCAGGATCCAAGATTACACGAACTAGGAGCAAGGTTAGTAGCCACCTTATTTAAATAAACGTATTTTATTTAAATAAGGTAAGGTAAGGTTTAAATAAGGTTTTAACAAATAAGGTTTTTGAATTTACTGAAGACCCAAAAATATATCGATAAATCAATATCGACTGTAACCGATATATATCGAACTCGATATTATTAGTTTTATTTGGTTGTGTTCAGACTTCGTTGAATTTCTTGTACTCATTCTTCTCCACAGTCAGAAGAACTTCACAATTTCACTCATAGAAAAGTTATCTAGCCTTTTATTTCTCATCCATCACTAATTCATGAAACAATTATATCTTTAACTAACTTCTGATTATATAATATCTACCTAAATTATATAATATTTAATAAAAAGTGATTATAAATATCATTATGGAATATATGGCTGTAAAAGAAAAAAAAACCTTTGCCTTGTATCAAAGCTATAAAAATATTAAAAGCACATGTTTATGACATTGACGTTTACATTTTTGACAAAAACAAATCGTCAAACGGCGTTCACGGTGTCTGAAAGAAATACCAAGTCTTTTTTCTGATTTTAATATTTCTGCCATTACTTAATTGTTGCAATTTACGTAAATTACTTTTCCTAAAGTTCACAAAAATGGCGAAATTCAAACTAAGTAAGTATTATTGCTATTGGTAATGCTTTTTATTTTTTATAGGTTAGAATTAATCACATTTATGATATTGTATTACAATAAATAATCTAAGATATTACATACTTAATTTAAAATTTGATTAAATGTTCTATGTATCGCTCTGTATTTTACAAATAGATACATTTCTATTTCTTTTTTTACTTTATATTTGAGTATTTTGATTTGCGCATTGATAATACTTAATTTTTATTTAGAAAAGCCGTCAAAAAGACAACCGGCGAGACTTCGTTACAAAATAGAGAAAAAAGTCAGAGATCATAACAGAAAGCTTAAAAAAGAAGCCAAGAAAAATCCAAAATCAAAGAAACCTAAGGCATTAGTGGTTCCCAATGTATGTCCTTTTAAAGAAGACATATTAAAAGAAGTTGAAGCTGTTAAAAAGCACAAGGAAGAAGAAAGACAGAAGAGAAAGGAAATAGCTAAACTGGAAAGACAGAAAAAAATGGAAGAGAAGAAAAACAGTAAAACCAGTATGGACAGCTTGGTAATGTTTAATAAGTCTTTTTGTTTTGGTTCTAATTTTCATTAGTCACTCTGCGTACTTTCAAAATGGAATTGTTAGAAATACATAGGTGTTTTTGAATGATTTTAATATTTCCTAATAGATCAACTTAAATTGTTGGTATTATTGCTATTATTATAAAATGAGTTGATTCCTAACTCATTGCTAATGTTGGTAATTGGTGAAAAAGTTATAAGAGAATTGACCCACACAACAGGAAAATGCATTATTATAGAGTAATTTTACGATGTGAACATAACATACCTATTTTTGTGGAGGTTTTAAATTTATGATGAAAAAATATTACAGCACAGTTGTGATATATGAACAGAGGAAAACAAACAACTAATCTGTAATCTTAAATAAAATTAAAACAAAAGAAATGTAGTATAGCAAGTAAATTTTTGATCTAGTACATACAATACCAAAACTTTGAATGCATGAAATCATTATGTGAAGCTGCAGTACGATTATGCTGCCAACATGTATTTGCTGTGAACACTTGATAAAAGAAATATAATATAAAATTCTTCAATTCTGAGTCAAAGATGTCATAAATCTTCTTATAACCAGTTTCTCAACTGAAAAACTGATATTATTCCATACTAATATTATAAAGACAAAAGATTTGTTTGTTTGTTTACAACAAAACTACTAGACAGATTTTAAAAATTCAAATTTCACCACGTGAAGCTACTGCATATGCGGTGAACATAGGCTATATTTTATGTCAAAAAACAGCAAATAAAGGGATGAAAATGGGACTGGAAGTTTGTATAGGAAATTAAAACATTAATTTAATTTAATTATTTAATTTGTCATTGTAATTATATTCATGTTATCTATATCCAAATAAACAGTTCCCTAAAAACCACGCCAACGAAGCCACTGGTGTAAAGCTGGTATTTGATTTATTTTACTGCTATTTTTGGTTTAGTAAATATGGACAATAAACCATTACGACAATATAATAAAAAGTAAGTCTCAATTTTATTAAATTTAATTATTTTTGTTTTTAGGTAGCCAATGCAGAAGCAAGAGGCAAAGTACATGATGCTTTCCAAAGCACTGACAATGGAAATGATGATGTAGAATTTGGAAAGAATAGAAAACAAGAGAATTCACTTAAATCCTATCACAGAGAATTCAAAAAAGTTATATCCGAAGCAGAAGTGATTTTAGAAATTGTAGATGCCAGGGATCCATTGGGTTCGTATTTTATAAATATTATTTTATGTTAGCTGAATTATTTTTAACAATATTCTTTGTATAGCACAGTTGCTGAACAGGGAGAATTTCGTATATTGACCCAGTACTACATAGCTCTTTCACTTGTGTGCAAAAATATTACTATTCTACTCGCACAGGTGCATCTAGCCAATTTTGTCTTAGTAAAGTGGACATAAAAAGTTTACCATATCTATCAGTAGGCATGAAAATCAACATACAAAATTCTTTCTGTTCAGTGACACCGCTATATAAGTGTTAACAAGAACTTTTGTTAGAAAGTAACAACAGCAATTCATAAATACAAAAGCAGGTGAACTTATGATGAGAACTAGCAAAGAAATTGACTCTTGCTACTCCGGTTCATACAGATAACACAATGAAAAAAGTTTTCATAAGTGTGAAGTCATCTTCAATTATAATGGTTCACTATTTTATCACTTGTTTTACAAAATAATGTCGATATCTGATTAATCTTAGTAGTAACTTTTTTTAGAGTTTTTTCAACCACTATTTTATTGTTAATAACAGCAATTATCAAAATAATTTTGTACCTGCCCTTTTGTGTACTAATTACTCACATATAGCCCTAAAATACTTTTATATGTATTAATTAATAATAATGAATTACATAGATATTTTACTTTAACTTCTATCATTTGCTGAAATATCATCAATATTTTTGTGTGCTCTCAATATTTACTTGGTTTCCACAAAGCATACTTTCAAATATAATTAATTCACATAGAGAGATTATTCATAAAATTTTGATATTTCCCATTCAAGGAACTAGATGTGTGCAAGTAGAAGAGGCAGTAAGAGAAGCTGGGAAACGTCTTGTCCTTGTTCTGAATAAAGCTGATTTGGTACCTCGTGATAACCTTACGACGTGGCTGAAATATTTGCGTCGTTCTGCTCCAGCAGTACCTTTCAAGGCATCTACTCAGGATCAGCAACATAACTTAGGCAGGAAGAAAATGAAACATATAGTTAAGGAAAAAGAAATGAAAGGTAAACCAGCGAATATATACCAAGAAAAAGACTAATAACTATTATTTTATGCTGTATCAATATAGTATTGTGAATGAAGAGTTAACAATTACATTGGGTTAATTTATCTATCCAAAAATTTTAAGAGGAATGATTTGATTATGCAAAGTTAACAATTAAATTACGTCAAATTATCTATACAAAAATTTTAAGAGGAATGATTTGATTGTTTATTTGCATTGAATAGGCCCTGAAACTACTGAACTGATTAAAATAAAATAACATATGAGAAGCTACTACATATGCAGTTGACAAAGGCTATATTTTATCTCAAAAAAAAAAACAGCAAAGATATAGGTGAAAATGGGAGTGGAAGTTTATATAAGGAATTAAAATGTTACCATAGTAACTATTGTTTGAATAGCAAAATGTTATTGCCAAAAATATGTCATTGTATGTAACCTTATTCAAATTAAATGCTAAGCCTGCATTAACATATGGGCCACTTTTTATCTCCCTTAACAGTTTCCTGAGGACTTTCCTCAAACAGACCAAGCCGCTGGCGGAAGCCTTGTGTTTTGACAGTTTCCAATAATTTTATTTAATAAAAATAATGTACAAAAATATCATTAAATTAACAATATGAATGTGATTTAGTATTCAACAATCAATATATTATTTTCAGGTTCAGCTTGTGTAGGTGCAGAGTTGCTGATGAGCCTTTTAGGCAACTACTGTCGCAACAAGGGTATTAAGACTTCCATAACAGTGGGAGTGGTTGGTTTACCTAATGTCGGCAAGAGTTCTATTATCAACAGTCTTAACAGATCTAAGGCTTGTAATGTGGGAAGTACTCCCGGTGTAACAAAGTAAGTTAATTATTAAATTAAAATAACTAATGTTTTCAAAGTGTTTATTTTTTAAACTTGTGTGATTTTAAACACATTTAATATTAGTTTGGATATTCTAATTAGACACTGATGATTTGGAGTTCTATGGTCGCAAAACTAAGGCTGGTTATACAGTGACGCGTACATATTTTTTTATAAAACAAACATCTTTGTCTATCTAAAGAGCCTTAACAAATAAAATAACTGCAAAATATACAAATAATAAAACCTTAAACCTTTTAAAATTAATATCAATTATTAAAAAAGAAGAGCATTATTATGATTTGCGAAATAAATGGTCTAATTTCATAATCTATTACAATTCCTTTCAAAGGTAAAGTTATAATGATAGATTTTTGGAATAATGTAACGCTTAAAGTCGCAGTAACTTTCGAAACAAATGACGAATTAAATGATCAAGAGACATAATAGAAAGTAAGCAACTTAAAGTAATATTTACGCCTTTGCTTTAAACGATTCCAACTAAAGTTAAATTACCTATATCGTTCATTCAATATCTTTAAAAAAAAAAAGGCGGCCGCAATCGCTCTCCCATATCAAATAATTCTATCAAGTAGAAAGTGATTGTGATTTTTTTTTTAAATTAGACAACAAGACCCCTGATCCTATTCATTTATTTACAGACAAATGCAAACAGTCCAGCTGGATTCCAAAATAAAAATTCTGGATAGTCCCGGCATTGTTTTCCATTCGGGCTCCGATTCTGACGCGTCCGTCGCCCTAAAGAACGCGATCCGCGTGGGCAGCCTCAAGGATCCAATCACCCCCGCCTCGGCCATACTACAGCGAGCGAACAAGCAGACACTCATCGATTTGTATGCCGTACCAGAATTTAATACGCCGCAGGTTGGTTTGAAAACTGCTGAGGGGCCATCCATAAATTACGTCACACGTTAGGAGGGGGGGGGGGGGTCAACGAACTGTGACATTAGAACAATATTTAGTAGAATTTGTATAGACAAACATGTTACATGAGGGGGGGGGGGGGTTAAAATCATGAATTTTGTGTGATGTAATTTATAGACGGCCCCTGACGATGATAATTTACCTAGTATGTACTCACTCAACCTATTTTTGTTTCTTTTTTAATAGTTCCGTATCCAAAGAGTAAAACAAGTAAAACGGGAACCATAGAGAAGTAACATAGGTTGAGATATGAGAAACCTATTGATGGGACTTCGCTGTCTGTCTGACTTCACTATCTGTCTGTTTGTCTGCCAGACTGTATCTCAAGAATCGCGGTTGTTAGATAGCTGAGATTTTCACAGAGGATGTAGTTCTATTGCCACTTCATCAAAAACCAGAATAAAATAAATATTGAAAGCGGCTCTCATACAACAAACGTGTTTTTTTTTTTTTTATTGTTTTTGCTCTATATTGATAACGACTACAAGTAGTTGCTTGAAATATTTATAGAATATTAGCTGACCCGGCGAACTTCGTACCGCCATATTTTATTTCTCTAATCGCAACTGAGGAAATAAAACCCTTCCGCTAAAATAAACACTTGCTTAAGAAACAATTAATTAGTACATTTTATTAGTTTACAATCACGATATAAGCGAATAATTGAGATGTTAACTATCCTATCCAGTAAGTTAGACCAAAATACGGGTACATGTGAAATTTGATTGAAATCGGTTCAGTAGTTTTGGAGTTTATTGGCAACATACATCGTGACACAAATTTTTTATATATATAACGGCGGGTAGTCCGAATTGGCTATTACGCAGCCCAAATAGATAGTCCATATCGGAGGACTATCTTTTAAAATAACACTGCAGGCGTGTATACCAACGTGGATTTGTGCCATTTTATCACTTTTCTTACGAAAATATAACGAGATGAGCGTGATTATAACGAGATGAGCGTGATGTCATCTGATGATGGAAACAGAATGTGTGCCAAAATGGCGGCAACTTGGTTTTTATAAACGAACTGTCAAAGTCAGTGTCACCATTCTAGTAAAATTAAAAGTATCGATGATCACGCTCTCTTTACAATCGAGTAATTAAGTAATCGAGTAACTAGCAATTAAAATAAAATAAACTAAATCAAACGATCTTCGTAATGATGATGCGACATATATAAGATTGTAAAGTGATCTTATAAATATATCGTGCTCATTGTCATTACCGAGTTCCTGTTGATGGGTACCGAGAAGCCATCCCTACATTCCTCGTCGCTGACTTACTCGACGATAAGGAATCTGCAAACGAGACAGTCCAAAAACAGACTCGGGTTCGTTCGTGGTAACGCATACATATTTTGTTTTATAATTGTTTTAAATGTTTTGTGAGCAACTCTTAGTGATTAAATGACTTTAATTAATACAATCCGTCTGTTTCACAAACGTCCGTTAAGGTTTAATGACGCCTTTAAGCTGTAATGAATGTCGAATTTGTATGGGTAATGTCGCTTTAAACTAATGAAAATATTAATGAACGTTTGTGCAACGGGCTGATAGACTGGGTATTATAATATGTATTTTTATAGTAACTTTAAAAATAAATACTAAAGATAAAACAAATATTTTAAGGGGCTATAGGAGCCCCTTAAAATATTTGTCACGCCAAAAGTGATTTTTTAAAAATGTAATGCGCCCTACATTATCAGCTATCTCGAAAAGTTTCAATCTTCGGTCAGCTAAAACTGCATCGTGAATTTTAATCACAATTTCTAGAGTAGTGGCACTTTTTGGACGTCTTGGACGATGTTCATCTAGGGTGTGTTGGGTGGCTGAATTTAAACGTGGCCGTACCAGCCCACGTTTAAATTCAAACACCCAATTTTTTATGGTCGCATATGAAGGAGCATTTTCCCCCAAAACATCCTTCATCTCCGAAAAAATCTCTCCACCTTTTAATCCTTTTAAATGCAGAAACTTTATCACAGCTCGTAGTTCAATTTTATCCATTTTGCAGAAAAAACAAAAGAATGCTTTTTGAAATGTCAATATTTAAAAGAAAAACTAAACGATCGGTTTGAAATTTGGAACACTGGCAGCTAATTAACCAATGACTAACATACTAAGGAGAATTTATCATCCCGCCTACGTAATATGAATTTCGTGTTAGAGTCGAATAAAAGCAATTACTCACTATGAAACCTCAAAGCTAAAACAAAATTTAATAAATGAATGAGTATGTTTATATTTTTGTTATTGTCACTAAATTTGCCAGTACTTTTAAATAAATAACCATGTGCATATAATTTTGGAATCTATTTCCAATGCATTATGGTTCGAAATCAACAGATTACCCATTCTTTGTAATTGTCTGTTTTAGGAATTCTTCGCTAGTCTAGCATCTCGTATGGGCAGATTCAAGAAAGGCGGTGTACCAGATCAGGAAGCAGCAGCTAGAATTCTTCTCAACGACTGGAACACGGGAAAAGTAATGTATTTCTGCGTTTAATTTTCCGTGTACATATTTTCAGGAACTTTCTTGTAAAAGTTTAGACAATTTAGTATTATTTTAGAAATAGCCAGTAAAAAAAGTTGAACACTTATTAATGTTTTAACATAGTTTTCTTTCTATTTATTTCGTATAATTATATGAGTTTTTACTATATTGTGACCGCAAATAAAAAAAAAGATAGCTTTTTTTATTTGCGGTCACAATAAAGTAGATTCATCTGGAAAGTGTGTCGGCTAGGAAAGCCTTAAATTGCTTTAGTATTTCTATTTAAGTTTGAAAATGAAATAAATAAGTACATCATTGAGTCAGCTAGTGTTAAGTGTATTTGCTAGCGAGGCGCCCCGGTTTTGCGCAGAGTGGAATTTCATATGTAAGATTATTGCCGATATCTCTTAAAAAATATCACACTTAAACCAAGAAGCGATGGACATTATTCTCGTAAATTAAGAATTCAATTATAGTTTGACGTAGATGCCTTACCGCTTGGGGCTGGTTTACATGTATGTATTTAGTTTTTGGCACCAGTATACAAGTAATTAGCTTTTTAGGCATTTTTGTACACACAGCTGCACATCGGATAGCTTCAAGAGCTAAATTTTTTGTTCAATTTAAAACTTAATTATCGGCATATTACGCCGTTTGTACACCGACGCATTCGCGAAACAACTGCGAAACTATAGGAATACAAGCAGAGCTGCCACTGTAGTACAGTGGACCCCCAGTAATCCGGCCCTTGTCTAATCCGGCGCCCCCTGTAATCCGACATGTCCGAATATTTTTTGGATTATACGTAAGTAGATACGTAATGCATGATTGAACAGGTCACAACTTGTGCGCGCCACCATTATTGCGCTTGACGCGTACATAGGTTTTGTTTTCATTCGGATTGTTTAGTTTGCATTGCGAGACAAAGCTTTGGTCTCGCGTTTCAATAATGTTAAACAAAAAAAATTGATGAATATTTTCATGCTTCTAAAATTAATTGATTCAATTTTTATTCATAATTTCAAATTATTTAAGTACCTACGTAAGTACATTTGTTTGTACACAATTATTTCCTAATGCAAAGTTATTATTTTTTGTAAGTTCTAACATTAATAACATTAATTTTACATTATATTAATACGTAAGCTCTATATTATGTTGTTTAATTTACCTACTAGATTCGACATACATAATGAAGTATAATTTGTAGTTCAGAGTACTTATAACATATAGATTCTTATCACTGATCTGTAATTTGTCGAATTACAAGGTACTCCTTTGTTAAAAAAATCCGAACTATAGGGGGTCTTAGGCAGTACTCTATAATCCGACAAATTCGATAGACCGGCACTGCCCTGCAAAACGTTTGTCGGATCACCGGGACCGGGGGTCCACTGTATGTGAATTATATAACTCACATACTCACCTCTTCCTAGTATATTAATTATTTTCATTAAAAGTTCGCCTTATTTAATACACTGGACCGCCCAACTTTGGACACCTTTTGAGAAACAAATTTCGTGACATTCGGATAGCCATCAGAAATCGGGACAGGTGGTAACCCTGAATGCGAAACGCAATCGACTGCGAAACCGTACCGACAAGGACGCAGCTATTTCATCGAGCTAACATTAGAGCAAGACAAAAAACATGACAAGATTTCGCAAATGTTTCGCATTCGAATGCGATTGCGTCGGTGTACTAACGCGGTTAATACTGAAAATTGTTATAATATTATATGAAATTGACTTTATCAGGTGAGATACTACACAGAACCTCCACAATCGTCCGATGCAGAGATCCACGTGGACGCGAAGATAGTGAGCGCGGCGGCGCAGGAGTTCGACATCAACTCGTTCGAGAGCATGGAGACTGACGCCATCAATCTGCTCGCATCACACGGAACATCTATGGAACCCATGAAGGTATATACACCAAGCACTCTGCTTAAATAATTAAAACCGGACAGAGGGCGAGTCTCACTCTCGCACGTAGACTTCCGTACCGGTAACGAGCAAACAAAGTCGAGTTTGTTGTAGGTATGTGAGCTCCCTTATATATTTATTTTATCCTGGTTTTTAGTATTTGTTGTTGCAACCGGCATACATGAAATACAGCATGTGTGAAAATTTCAACTGTGATAATAAAGTGTCCTTAGAGTACGACATCTTAGCTATTCGCTGCTTATGACGATATTTAGTTTCATTTTACTACTTTGACATGTCTTTTATTGATCTTTGGAGAAAGGGGCCATCATAAATTCGTCGTCGTCGTCCATAAATTACGTCACACAAAATTCATGACTTTTAAACCCCCCCCCCCCCCCCCATTGTCTAATTCTATTAAATATTGTCCTAATGTCACAGTTCGTCGACCATTTTACATTTTACAATTTACTTAAAAAATCTATATATTCTTTCACTCATATCTGTAGCCTACAGAAATTACTTGAGAAAATGCTTTAATAAACAAGAATTTGAATGAAGTAAAAACTGCCAAAAGTTAGAAAACTATTTTAATTAGTTATTGACAGTTCTTACTCCATTTAAATTGACGTATATTAATTAAAAATATTTGCATTAGTTATGATATTTTCTTAAGTTATCAATTCTTACTATAGATACGAGTGTTAGAGTTGAGATTCACTAGGAGAGAAAGAATTATAAATAACAGCTCCTTTCTATTGCCATAATTTTTTTCTTACCTGTCAACTAAAGACGTCTATTGCGCATTTGTCATTCAAATAAGGTTGTCAAACATTTTATGTCAAGCGAAAAAACTCGTGTTGTAAACTTTATTATATTTCATCCAATCTGATGACTTTTAGTGTTGTTGAGTCAGCTGGAGTCAAGTGTATTTAACTAGCGACACCCCCCGGTTTTAAGCGGTCGTAATTTATATTTCCGATATCTTAAAAATTATAACACCTCGAATAAGAAGGGGTGGGCATAACTTTCGTAATTAGGAATTCAATTATAATTTAACGTGGATGCCTTACCAATTATGACTGGTTTACCTACACGTAATAAGGGTGTAGACAACTTTTTTATATATTTTTTTTTATAGATGTAGTTGAAATATCTAAAAATATATTTAAAAAAGTATCATGCGTTCAATAAGTTTAAAATCTAAAAATAAATTAAGCTCAAAATATCCCGTGAAAACGACAACTTCTGACATGGCGTCGCTATGACGTCACGGCCCTCTAAAACCAATAAGAGACGTGACGTCACGCACTGTTTGCGGTCACGTGACAACGAGTTTAATATGTTAGTTTTTCATAATTAATTTAAGCAATATTATAAATATAATAAACATAATAGTGTGATTATCGATAATAGTATATACACTACCAGAAAAAAAAAACAATAATATATGTTTATTTTTATTTACTGTCTACACCCGTATTAAGTATAGATAAGTAGCAGGTATATTTTTGATATAATTTTAAATGATTAAGTACTTGTAAACACATTAATAAGTCGTAAGTCGTAATAAATCAAAATATACTTATAAGTTTAATTTAATTTAAAATCAGAATCTACTTAATTACGTATAAACTAGCCATTATTTTATATAATTATTGTAGTGAAATGAAGTGATTTCTTTAGCAAAGTAACCATTATTAATTTTGCTTTGTAATCACAAATTAATAAAGGCATTAAAAAGACAAAAGAATTAACTTGAACATTCTGAAAGCAAAAAAAAACTACATATTAATATTCTATGTACATAGTAAGGTCGTAACGATAACATGCTATTAACCCGTCAATCATTTAATTTAAATAGTCATTGTATTCCTTATTTTATACTTCTAAATTTAAACTTGACATTCATCTCAACTCATTTTTTTTTATTTCCACAGATAAACAGCACGGGTCCTGTATCCATAGACAACAGCATGCAGGTCGATGAAGATGAATCTGGAATACTTCCTAAGGCTTTGAACATAAGGTCAAAACTAGATAAAAACAACAAATCCAATGAACGCGATAAGTCTGATCCAGAAATGCTGATAGAAGGCAATACTAAGCAAAATAAACTTAGAAAAATGCAATTCAAGAAGGATAAAAAGAAAAAGGCGAGGAACGAAAAACAAGCTGTCAGTTTGGCGGGAGTTTTAGAAAACGTTACACTAACAACTTATAAGAAAAAGGATGATTATGATTTTAACGAGGATTTTTCAATTTAGATTTTCGATCATTTGCTTTGTATTGACTTTGAATATAGAATGAGAAGTGTTATTCTTTATTTAAAGAAATGTTTTTACTTTAGTCTTAAGAATATTTTGATTGTGGACGATCATCAATGTAAATATGAAACATTATAGTTTCTTTAATGTTTAAAATATAATAAACATATTATATTTTTACGCTACATTTGTTTTTTACTACTTATTTTCTAAAATCAGTTTAAAACTTTACTACCAACATATTAAGGACTAGATTTGTCCACTGAGTGTACTTAATAAGAAATATTCTAAATGGGCATAAATAATAACAGTTTGGTGCTTATCTAATCTTTTTTCAAGGGCACAAGGTATAATTTGTACTGGCAATGTATTACCTGCCTGATAATAAAATTATAATGACGGAGAATTTATCGGAAACACTCATTTGAAACTATCAGATTTCGCCTACAACGCTAATGTTGACTCTCGTCAAAGTTTCAACTCTGGTTCCTTTCAAAACGCATTGAATCATGCATTAAAATGTCCATAGTCATTTTGTCAAAAAAATCGTTTGATGGGCTTCTTTGGGCTATGAATGATCTGCCAGCGGCTTAATTAAAGAACGGTTGCTTAATAATAATATTGGAGTTACGTAGTTATGTTTTATAAATATTATAATCGGACCGTGCGAAGTTTTTACCAATTCTAGTTATTATTTTTTATTAATTTCTTGTTGTGAGCATTATATTGATAGCGATTCTGTTGCTCAAACTAGAATAAAGAAGGCCCAAAACTGCCCAGAGTAGCTTCATATATAAATATGAAAAACACGTAAGAGAATAACATCAAAATGACAAATTATTATCACATTGTCCTATTATATTGGGCAGTTTACATACTCTGGGCATTGTTCATAATACTCGATTAATCGCTTTGTCCGTGACATATACACCCACCTCTAATACGAACTAACTGTGGTTATACTAGAGTAGACCTCGCTTGTATGGGAGAGGTTCTCTATATACCCGAGCCTCTCATCCGTGAGGGGGACTAAAGGTCCCAAAAGGGGGTAAGCGTCCTGGCGACTCGGTCACGGCTTCCCGGGTCTCATCCCCAGGGAAGGGTACACCGTAGGGGTTTTTGTGGGATGCCGACCGTACGGTTAACCGCGATGGGCTCACGTGGGAAAGTCCCACACACCCCCTGTCGCTTGCCAGGCGGTAGGGATAGCGCCTAATGCATTTCCTCGACGTAAATTAAAAAAAAAGGACGTAAGTATCATAAAATTTATTACCACCATATATTTACCACAGATTATATACATTCGCATCAAAAGCCTCTTTCTTTCATATTATCTTATTGTTATAAGATTAGGCGTTGGAGTAAATTTACGCTGTGACTGAACTTAGTATCAGTCAAAATTCATAAGATTAAACAAAGACTCTGCAAAGGTTAACCTTTTACGAGGTTTTACGGGAGTAATATTTACTCCTAGAGGGTTTGCCTTCAATATGAATTTGGATTAATACTAAAATTGCAAATTTTAGCGTAAATTTACACTGACGTTAAACCTTGTTTGTTAATAGCACTGTTAAAGTCTTCGACTATGATGAAATGTAGCGCCAGAACCCTACTTCACCACTTTTTTCTAGCAAGTAGGTATATTTAATACCTATTTACTTCTAACTAACCATCGACCTAAATTAGTATTTTAGTCTCAAAAAAGAGAAAGTAGTTTTATATTTGCAACAGGGCAAGAGTTGATTAATTAAGCAACCGTGACGAGTAGGTAGGTACACGTCATTATTTAAACATTTTTTTTAATAATATAGTTTAATAGTCGATCGATATAAATACAATTTTGCTTCAGCACGAATAAATCTCAACCACGTTGTTGATCCACGTACAAAACGTAATAAACGTAGCATCATATGTGCCATCTCTTTTTGGTGTATAGGAGGTAACTATTTACCTCTCCATTGATGAGGTGTAATATTGACAGGCGCGAAAACTGAAATTCATTTTTACTTTCCATTATTAAATAGACCTGTTTTCAACACTATTCACTTAAAAATTAATGAATATTGTTTTGGTAATATAATTGTGGACAATATTAGTCTCTACTTCACGAACGTTATTGGTATAACTTAATCAATTAACAAAATATAAGAACGTTACCTAAGAAATTTATACTTTGGCGCCATATAGTTCATTAGCTTCGGCTAGTGTGTTCGTTTTCTATTGGTTCTTTAACAACCAATGCGAGTTTTCCATCTGTCTGGCGTAGTAATATGTCAAATGTTAAACGTAATATATGCCATCTCTTTTTTACTAATTCAAATTCTTAGAGTCATTACGTTATGCATCTCACTCTAAAAATTATAAAGAGAAACTTGCTCTTTTATCTGTCTCTTTTTTCGTTATGAATTTAGCAGAATATGAAAGAGACATAAAATTTACGACATCAACAAACCGGTTGAAATAATAATAGGAAATTCGCTGATTTTTGAAGTTATTCGTGGCCAGTCCTTTGCCATCGCGGGTGGTTGTGTGAATCAAAATGAAGTCCTTAGTATTAGCGGTTGTCAGTTTATTGACAATTTATTCAATAAATTGTGAAGTTTATTTCGAAGAAAAGTTCCCTGATGGTAAGTTTCTTTATCTTATTTAGAAATTTGATTTTGTAATGAGGAACCATGTTCCACCGGCTTGCCGCGTGTGCTATCGATTGTCTAGATCAGAAGCCGGTTTATTTTGGGATATTTCTCATTGAATCGTTTTTTTCATCCTTCCAGACTCATGGGAGTCCAATTGGGTATACAGTGAGCATCCTGGAAAAGAGTTTGGCAAATTCAAGTTGACTGCCGGAAAATTCTACAACGATCCTGAAGAAGATAAAGGTGGGTGTAGTGTTGTCTAATTTTCGAAATGCAAAGTTGTATTGGGAACCAATTTACTTGTTACAAAATACCAATAGACCTGATTTTAAGCATTTTTATTCGTTAATCTTTCATATAATTATTTCTATTACTTATCATGAGTTTTTTTTATAAATCTCCACAGGCCTAAAGACCTCTGAAGATGCCAGGTTCTACGCTCTCTCACGAAAATTTAAGCCGTTCAGCAATGAAGGCAAGCCCTTGGTTGTTCAGTTCTCCGTCAAACATGAGCAGGAGATTGACTGTGGAGGTGGCTACGTGAAGGTGTTTGACTGCAAGCTTGATCAGAAAGATATGCATGGAGAGTCTCCTTACGAGATTATGTTTGGCCCTGATATCTGTGGTCCAGGCACCAAAAAGGTGAGATCCAAGTTCTAGCTAACATTAAATTAACATGTGTAAAATGTAGGTACATTGTTATAGTTACTTGTATTAGGAAAATGTCTTTAAAACCTAAATTGAAAATAAATAATCTTCATATAAAATACTTAGGTATAAAATTCCAATTGGAATCGATTAAGTGAAAGTTATTTCATAGTAATGATGTAATAGTAAATCAAACCCATGTGGTTAAAATTCATATCTTTCCTGTTGTAAAACCAGTTTATAATATATCTTTATTAATTTATCTTTATGGGTTAATATAAAATGACATGTTTTTATCACTATTTTACCAACTTGCATGTTTTAACAACCTTGTATTGGTAATTACAATACCATAATACCTATCATTGTCATTGGAGTTTCATGTCAGTCATATGCTATTATAATTTATCAGGATATGAATATCATCATTATAGATATGATTTTATTTCTCTCTCTGAGAACTAATATCTGTTACATTAAACATATCCTAATTTAAAATGTCCTTTAAGACCTAAATGGATTCATAAGAAAGAAAAATATTGCTTTAATTTTCTTAGAAGAAGTACTTATTTAAATCAACTTTAAAAAATATTTTATGAAACACAAATTACATTATATAGTACTAAAAAAAAACTTTATTAATAAGTTTTTATCACATATACTAGACACACAACCATTTTTATCTAAATAAGTACATTTAACATACAAGTCTTTAAAGATAAATTTAATATCTCATTAAATACTGCTACATTAAAAAATATTGTTGAATCCAACAGTCATATTCTATTAAACTTAAAATAAATGATTAATGAATGGTAATATTAGTTGAAGGTCATATTTTAATGGCTCATTTGCCATTGATGGAAGTATTTCAAGCTGTTCAAACTAGCAATGTATAATTAATTTATCATTAATAGATAATGAACACAAAAGATTAATATTGAACCGAATAATCATGTAATACTTTGAAAACATATAATTTTCATTTCTTTTTTTTTGTAAACTTAACCTACCTTTATATATAATTAAAACTAATTTGTGGTGAAACTTAGACTTCCTATTGTTTTGTTTATGCATTCCTTAAATCCTTGATTAGGATATTAAGGATGTATGTATTTATAAAATGCAATTATAAAATAGATTTCACTATAGAAGTTAATCACTGCAATTGCACTATCCATATTAATCCAATTATGTAAATATGATTTCTTGATCAGAAACTTGGTATAATCATATGTTAAATCATTATTTAAATGAGGATTCACTTTTGATAATGTTTTTATAATCTAGTCAATACACATTTGGGTAGATTCTATTTTATGCTAATAAGGTTGCTACAGCTTAAGCAACCAATTGCTATTCATAGTGTTTGGTGCATCTCATATTAATGTAGCGTTAGGTAATCACTTGCCATTTCAAATGCTGGCGATCAACGCATTAAAAAATTATTTGATTTTAGATTAATTAATAGATAAAGACATCTAAGTATTTCTTAATGTTTTATAATCATTCAATTCAATCTCTTGTATAGGTGCATGTGATCTTCAGCTACAAAGGCAAGAACCATTTGATCAAGAAAGATATCCGCTGCAAAGATGATGTGTACACTCACTTGTACACACTCATTGTTAAACCCGATAACACATATGAGGTTCTCATTGACAACGAGAAAGTAGAATCTGGTGAACTTGAAGCTGATTGGGACTTCTTGCCGCCTAAGAAGATCAAGGTATATCATATATTATATTACTCTTTTTAAATATGAATTGAGAGATATGCCCATACAATATCGCTGTCGGTTTCTCTCTCACCCGTTTCTCGAGTTTCTCTCTCACCCGTTTCTCGAGTTTCTCTAGTATGTATGATACGCCATGGCATCTGTGTTTTTGGCAATAGATTTATTGTTTTCTCCTTACACTAAATAAAATTGAATATCTTGTCTTTGTCTTAAATAATATCTTCAAACTTTTCTCGATTATTTATTTTAAAGCATAATTTTTATCAATAAAGTTATGTCATTGTTGCTCCATCGTTAGGACCCTGAAGCTAAGAAACCAGAAGATTGGGACGATAGGCCTACCATCCCAGATCCCGATGACACCAAACCAGAGGACTGGGACAAGCCCGAGCACATCCCTGACCCTGATGCCACCAAACCCGAAGATTGGGATGATGAGATGGACGGCGAGTGGGAACCACCAATGATCGACAACCCTGAATACAAGGGTGTCTGGGCTCCTAAACAGGTGCGTTCACCATATTTTTATTAGGCGACTATCTTCTCGCCCGCGGTTTCTCCCGTGTTACATTCTTTAGGTTTATTTTTCGCAATAAAAACTATGCTAAGCCCTTTCCCAAGATCCATTTATCCGAGCTCCAAATTTCATTGGTTCATTGGTTTAGATGAAAATTTAACAAAAACACATGGAGTGTCACTTTCGCGTTTATAATATTAATGTGGATTATTTTGATTAGGCCTAAAAGTCACCAAAACTATATTCTGTGTAATCTAACAATGGGCGTTTATTTGTAGCGACTTAGTTTACGATTCGAACACGTGGTTACCATTTATCGATTTTTTTATTTAAAAAAACTGGATCTCTTTCACTCGTGCAAGATTTTTTTTTAACGGTTTTTAGCCTCCAAAGCTCGAATAAATCGCATCCGAATCATTATTTATTATATAGCAGTAGTGTGCCTACTTTTATTTTTAATATATCTCTTATGACGTGTGGTATTGTTCATTCTACAGTGGAATACTTTTTTACTATTTAAATCACGAAACACATTAATAACTCCAACAAACTTTATTCCGATAAAACAAAAATGCTTCGTAACATATTAATATAAAAAGAAATGTAGAACTCGAGGTTAGTTAAATCTAATCATATGACCTGTATCCATGCGAGATTAGTGTTATCATCGCCATTCCGACCAGATAACTCTTTAAAAGTACAGTGCTAAAAGTAAAGTACTTGCTAATTGAATTAACATACATAAGGTGGACAAATGTAGTCAGTTTGTTCACCTCCTGAACCGTTTTTATAGACGGAAAAGCTATTACGCAAGTCTGGTCAATGCCCTCGATAGAATAACAGATATTCTTTTTTAAATACTCCTTCCTGTACACAGGAACGCAATCGATTGAATATTGTTTTTTTCGTAAAATTATTTGTTTTTGAATTTACATTGTAGAGTTCATAGGCATGTGTAAAAAATGTTTCCATTATTTCTAGTTACATGCTTTAGATGTTTTTTATTTGCGTAAACGTTTTAGTTACAATCAACATATTCCTGTGAAATTTGGCCTAAGCATAGATGAAATTCAGACTTACATTTTTCTTATTTAAAAAAAAAATACAGGCAATATGAAAAAACCATTCAGCCATGCAATTACAGTATATTAAAATATAAGAATTCTAGCATAATATATGATAGGAGTATTCTAGATTCCATTTCTCCATTCCTTTTGTATGTGTATCTCTTAAGTTCACAACAACTATGGTCAACAAGAAAAATTTCCCAAAATTCGAATTTCTCGAATTAATTTTAAACATTATTATATTCTTAGTTAAGTTCAAGAGCATTATTTCATTAAATAGCCAAGATTTCTAGTAATAATGAAATAACATTAATCTTTGATTTTTCCAGATCGATAATCCTGCATACAAGGGTCCTTGGGTACATCCTGAGATTGATAATCCTGAGTATACTCCAGACTCGTCATTATACAAGCGCAACGAGCTCTGCGCGGTCGGTCTCGATCTATGGCAGGTCAAATCTGGCACCATATTCGATAACTTCCTGTTCACTGATGACGTAGAGGTCGCTAAAGAGAGGGGAGAGGCGATCAAGAAGACACAGGAGGGTGAGAAGAAGATGAAGAATGAACAAGATGAAATTGAAAGGGCGAAGGAGAAGGCTGAGAAACCTGATGATGAAGATGACGAGGATCTCGATGATGAGGCGGGCGATGCTGCGCCTATGGTAAGTATACTTTTTAAAATAGAGTTTTGACTCTGAGGTGTAAATATGGCCAGAATTGTGTCTTTCGTGATAACTGCTAGACAGTAGATTAAGGTTCTGTATTTATTTCTCTTGTGATAATTATATATTTGCACAGCTTTTACTTTGTACTTTGCAATAATTTGAATAATATAGATACACAAAAAACATATATATATTTGATGTATTTAATTGGGTATTTGAAATCAAACACGTCAATTATATTTAGTAATTCTTCCCTAGCATGTTTTGATACTTAGTATTCTATAAAAAGAAGTCTCAATCATTTTAAAAGTATATTGGATGTGTTGTTTGTTATACCGATTTGTTATTGAATTGTATATTGTGTTATTTCTCGGTATAATGTGGGTATTTGCAAGGGACATTGTCTATTGTGTTTGTACTAACGCGAATTTCTTTTGTCCACAGGAGGACCACGACGAGTTGTAAACAAGAAGTCGCGTGAGTGAGTGTAGAGACAATAAGTGACAGCGTATATGTGTGTGTGCGAGCGTGTCACGTGTAGATGCAGTTTAAGTTACGCTCAGTTGTGTGTTCCACTCTTCTATAGCTATTCAATTAATTTATGAGGTTGTCCTCTCTAAATATATTCCAATGTTCGGACTGCAGGCGATTGTCGTATGAAGAACGTACTGAGTTCTTTTGTATATAAGGTTTAAATTGTAACGGCACTGTTGCGCGTATATAGTTCTTTATACGGGTAACTTTGCTGTTTTGTCTTCTTAATGTTAATTGATGGCACCGTGTGCCGTTTTGTAATATTTTGGATTTATTCTACAGTGTGAGTTGTTGTAGCCTAAATGTTTTTTTTTTTTGTAAGAAATCGACTGATATTGTAAAATAAATCGCGAGTGGTGTACGATTCTCATTTATGTTGTGAAATGAGTATTAAATTAATATATAAATTATTACAGACTTTTATTTTACATTTTTATTTATGTATAGTGTTCCGATATGTTGAAGACGATACTGGTAGGTAGTAGGGATTTGTTTTATCATATACCTCCAACTGCAAGAAATAAAGAGATTTAAAGATGTTGTCATTAACCCATATATTTATAGTGGATGTATGATTCATACTTACACAGTAGTGTCAACACTGGAAAAGAAAAAAAGAAAATTTTAATTAAGTAGCGCCTTCAGTGTCCGTCAGTCTGGCAGCGACACTAGGTAAAGATCTAGTCGTAAGTGAATGACTCGTCATTCCCTTGGTTATGAGTCCGTCAATAAATAGAGACAAATAGCAAAGTTACTTCATATGTGAGATAAGAGTGTGACGCGGCTCAGCTGATGTCAGGCTGGCAGCGCCACCCTCTTTGATGCTGAAATAAAATGATTGATCCATCTAGTCTCATATTTATTAGTCCGTTATGAAATAAGGACAAACACAGCTAAGTTACGTAGTTTCGAAGATAAACAAGTGTCTTTGTGGCGCTGCTGGGTTTACACCAAGTCGAATGTGTAACGCCTGCCGAATTCTATCAGCAGATAGCAAACACTAAAATATCAAAATTCGGCAGAAGCAAGAATGATGTTTAAATCAAAGAAGGTGGCGCTGCCAGTCTGACGAACACAAAGTTATCCTGTTTATAATAGTTCTTAGCATAAATTAGCTGGAGGCAACTTAATGCAATCACAGGTTGCTAATAATGATATAGTGTTATGTTATTAATGAAGTAGAGGAAGTGCGATTGCTTACTTTTCTGAATAATATCAACGTCGGGTTTTTTATCTTTTTGTCCATGATTTTTGTCAGTTTCATTTTTGTGGTGCCGTCTGAATAGCAGGTCAAAAATGCACGGTGTTGCATGAACTGAAATAGAATATAATAATACGACTAGATGCATTACGAAATAATGCTAGGAAGATTAAATAATACATGCAAATCAATTAAAAAAGCTTATTATAAGGTATCCGATTATGTAACAGATAAGAACGCTTGGACTTGAGATGATCCAGCAACTGGATAGGTGATTACTTCTAAACTCATTATCTTGTTTCCATTATTATTAAATGATTATGTTATTATTATAAGACCATAGTTTTTTTTTTATCTCTGTTTATAATGTATTGATCTGGTAATGACATGGTTTTTGTAAATGTCATTACTCATATTAGAGCTGGTGAGTTTCTTGCTCGTTCTTCTTATCAGCCAAAAGACGTCCTGAACGAGTGGTAGGGAAAAAATGTTGGACGATTCAAAAGTACTTTTAAGAAGTCTATTTGAATAAAGATTATTTTGACTTTGACTTTGACTCAATAAAATAATTTTTGCCCCCAATAGAGACAATTTTACAGTATTCTCACAAATTTGAAAACTCAAGTGCGCTTTTTCTTTCCAAATAAAAATCCAAATTTTGTGTACTATCAACAGCGCGTTAGGCTATACAAAACTGTTAAATATCTTCACTTGATTTTAAACCTTAATATTTTGTAGTTAGAGTTGAAAATCGATTATGGTTATCTTACATATTATAGTAGTCTAACGTGCAGTACCCGCCATATTTGTAAAAAACACAGTTGTCAAACTGGAAAATTCAAAAACCTATCACAAGAAACCAGTCCTCTAGATAATATACATAGTTACAAATAAAAATAATGTGATAGAAGTGTTACTTCTTTAAGGGTCTTGATCACACATATGATCAAGACCCTTAAAGAAGTAACACTTCTATCTGACGCTAGATTAAAGAAATAACATGAGTTATTTACTTGCCTTCTTCAACCATAAAAGTGCCTAATATCTGTAATAATAAAATTGCACAATTATTATTTCATCTTAAATCCCTTTTTACGTCTGTCCCTCTAATTTTTAATCTATCTCCGCGTTTTATCTACCATGTTTTAACAGAATAATATAAAGCTTATCTATATTAATAATAAGGGTACTTAAAGTTTTTAACTTTGATTACGAGGGGTATCTTCGGAAGTATTTAGGTACTGATCCGATTATGAAAATTCTTTCACTATGGGAAATTACATTATACGCGAGTAACAAAGGCTACGATTTACGCCGGAAAAGGCTAATCAGTCTTTTATTTGGTTATGATTTTTTACGGGCGTCATCCCTTTTGCCTAGGACATCAAGTACCAATATTTTGCCTTGAGTGCCAAGTATAATTGAGCTGGCATTGTGCGTACCTATCAACTACAGATGTATGTTGATGAGAAATTATTAGTTTCCGACCGAAACTAGTTTTTCTAACCAAAATTGAATTTCGGCAATGGTCTCAGTTTCGGCCGAAACCGAAACTTTCTAAGATCATATATTGGGGGAAAAATAAAGAAAACGTTTTTAAATTCAATCAGTCTTTATTTTCTTATCTTTGTGATTTAAAACAAAACTATCCAGTCTTAGACACTTTCATCATGATATCAACATACTTAACGACCCCTCAATCCCCTCAATAAAGGAACAAATAATTGTGCCTTAAAAGTACTAAAAATAGATGAGGTGTTTATTTGAGCAATTAAGTAGATGGAATCTAAGACTAGTGAGAAGAGTGAAATTAAAATACCACATTCAATGCATTTTCGGTTTCGGTCGTAGTTTCATTAGGTTTGCCATCGAAATCGAAACTCGTTTTTTGCCGAAAGTCTTCCGAAACCGATACCGATTATTTGGTCGGACACAAAAAATTATTAGAAACTGTTTATTGAGGATATTATTTTTCAGCAACTAATTATTTTTCAAATTAAGAACTATTTACTAAAACATCCAAAACATCGAAAAATAAACTCAATCAAAGACGGTTTAATTTAAATGCCAACAAAAAAAATAAGGCTGTAAAATTATAAAATACTTATAAAAAGGTAGAGAAAGATTGGTTAGAACAATTTTTTACTTAATTTATATTTATTTTTACTAAAATTAAACAAGGAAATCTCACCAATATCATGCAGCATAATGGAATCAAAAATTGTAACCGCAACATTACTATACTGTTGAACAAATGAGAACAGCCCGCTCATACACTTTGCTTTTATATTAACGTATGACATGTTTGTTCCGCTGGATTATACGCAAATTTAGCTACTTATTCTTTTGGTTATTGTAGCATTTTTAACAAAACAATGTTTTGCCATGAAATGTGTCTTGGTCAGTTAATTGTTATTTGAACCCTACCTTGAGTAAGTAATATGTACTTACCTTGAATTTACATAAATATACAACTTACTTAAAAAGTAAAAATTAAGCCTAATTTAGTACTTTACGACGATGGGTAAGCATTAAATACCCAATCGAAGTCATTTTGAATAAAAACCGGCCAAGTGCGTTCGGTCTCGCGCGCGTAAAAGTAAAAAAAAAAAAACACGTTTGTTGTTTTCTATGTTCGAAATTTTTAACTTAAATACAATATCTATTACTCGTCGTCTCTATTAGGTCGTCTATTACTCGTAAAAAAACCAACTTTATTGTGTTTTTATTGTAGTTTTCTTTTAACTTCGTAATATATATATACTACTGCAGTAGATTTGAATTTTTATCAACGACTATTTAGTGGGTCAAGAGGGGAGAACTCTTGACTCTAACGAAAATTAGCTCTTTGAAGCTTATTAAGTCATAAACGGTTTATTAATCAAAAATGGTCTTTCTATGGGGATATACCCCGAATGTTTATATAGGGAAAACGAAACAAAATATCACCCACTTTTCATGTAGGGGAGGTAGGTACCGTAAATGTTTTTTTTTAATAATTTTCCTTACTACTTTGTTGGCGTAATTAACGTGTATTCTCATGCCAGAGTACAACTTTCTAGTACCAATGGTTTTTCAACTAAACCGCAGACGGACGGGCAGACCGATATGGCGAAACTATAAGGGTCAGGGGCGGATCGTGAAATTGTAGGGCCCTGGGCTAATATTAATCAGGAGCCTATTAGTTTAATTACGGAAATTAATTACGGAAGAAATTGTAGGTTTTTTTGTTAAGAAACAGTTTTCATTAGTACATAATGTAAAAGTACCGTATATACAAGGGTCCCATGGCTAAATAAGGCCCGTTAAGCCCTTAGGTAGATCCGCCCCGATAAGGGTTCCTTGTTTACATTGGAACCCTAAAAAAGGTATTTTAATAACACAATTATTAGGTTTGAAAATCATTATACATGCGACAAGCTTTATAGGTTATCAAATAATTTTAAAATAGGTTAGTATAAAAAAGGCAAGGACAGCTATTTTATTAAATTTCACTGATAAAATTTACAAGCTTTCTACTTTTACAGGAAATTTTACAGGGGGAATGCTTTTAAATTTGTTTTGATATCCGCCCTTGGCATATTCTCCAGACGTTATTTTCCGTCAATTTGTTGTCGAAATGGTGGTTCTTATTACGCCGGAGTAAGGTTGTGTTGGCAGCAGCTGGGGTGTCGTTAATGTGAGGTGATAACGGGGA
Source organism: Diatraea saccharalis (assembly GCA_918026875.4). NCBI lineage: Eukaryota > Metazoa > Arthropoda > Insecta > Lepidoptera > Crambidae > Diatraea > Diatraea saccharalis. Next base: position 3,695,238 of record OU893344.1, on the reverse strand, counting down.
ATGTCAACATGGTAAACATATTCCATCCGGGGTTGGGAATTAGGGGTCTCGATTTCCGCTGTCGAGTGATATGCTGATTATGAATATTACGTTTTTAGTAAACTCCTGCCCTGCGGTTGTGTAAAAATCAAATCCCGAATTCGAATTCACTCAGGTGTCCACTTCAATTCATTTTTTAATTCACTTCAAAAAGCGGCATACGCTCAATCTTGAATTGGAAATAACGTTTCGTGGTATAGTGAAGTGAGTTTCCAAATGACATTAGGGGTCTTTGTGTGCGCTTCTACAATAAAGTCCCAAGCAAAATACAACAATTAGATATCATGCAGTTTAAATCTACTATTAAAATAATACTTATTAAAAAGCTTACTATAAGGTATCCGATTATATAACAGATAAGATTGCTTGGACTTGAGATGATCCAGCAACTGGATAGGTGATTAACTCATTATATATTACAAATTATCTTGCATCCATTATTATTAAATGATTGTGTTATCATTATAAGACCATAGTTTCTTTTTTTCTCTCTCTGTATATTTGTAATGTATTGATCTGGTAATGGCATGGTTTTTGTAAATATCATTACTCCTATTAGAGCTGGTGAGTTTCTTGCTAGTTCTTCTTATCAGCCAAAAGACGTCCTGAACGAGCGGTAAGGAAAAAAATGTTGAACGATTCACAAGTACTTTTAAGAAGTCTATTTGAATAAAGATTATTTTGACTTTGACTTTGACATAGGAATAGCATATCTGAGACACGTATAATCAATAAATTTTGTTTTATATTTTTATACAAAAATCGATAAAATTTTTATACTTAACGAAGTGAATTCGCATTCGGGTTTGTATTTTTACAGAATAACAGGGCAATTTTTTTACTTTTTTGAACATACAAGTACAATAGAAAGTGTAACTATAACCTACGTGTTGTAAATGTTCTTTCTTGGTATCTTATTTATTACACACTAGCTCTTCTTCTGCTACTTCGACTGAGTAAATCATACCATAACTCATCGGCGGTTATAATGTAGCTTACGAACAGACAATCACATCTTTCTCTTTAAATATTTGTATAAATGTAGGTTGTCAAATCCCAATTAAGTGTTCATGTATAAAGGTAATTTAAAAAAAAACGAGTTCTTTCGATAATCTATGATATGATTTTAACAAAATTATAAGAACGATTCGAATTTTTTATTTTTATTTTCGTCCAACAACAAATAGAATAGGCGGTCAACGGTCACGTTATTTCGTACGAGTAATACTAGACGGTTGTTTTACTTAAATCGCGTCCCTTACAGATATATCCATAAACGGAATTCGTTATTACGTTACACAATAAAATGGTATCCACTAAATCCCAAAGGTACCTAGGAGATCCCTCAATTTTTAAAAACGTCCTAAATGTAGGTATATAAATAAAATGTATGCTTAGGTCGCAACCAGATTTATGAGGCGGGAATAAGTAGGGCCCCGAGAGGCGAGCGGAATGGTAAGATCTACTGTGGCAGGCATAAAGATCTACCGAGTCTTTTTCAAGATATCACTAGTTGTTTGGATAAAGTATCAAATAAATTTACCTATCTTAAGGTTAAAGGCGCAATTAAACCTTAATGGACGTTTGTGCAACTCACCGTAAATCTTGTAAATAAGTTCTAGTTTAAGTAATAAAATTTGTGAATTCAATATTTATATAGTACTTACATATCTACAAAAAGTAATGCCAATATTAGCATTAGTCTTTAATTCTCGTTTGCCATTCTCATTAGATGACGGCAAATGCTAATTTAGACGACAAAGACTTTGTGAAAAATATAGGAGCTAATGAATATCTACTTTAAAGAGCTGGGGCGTTATTTTTAACTTCAAAAAAGGAGAAGGTTCTAGACGTTATGTTTGTTTTCTGTAATGGACTTTTTTTTATTCGACAGCTTAATAGACTGAAATTTTATTAAAAACGAATCAGTAGTTTTCTTTTTATAACAAAACAGAATATGCTTTTCATCAGATATCACCAAAATATTTTAATGACATGTTTAAATCAGCGAAAAACACAAAAGATAGCGTACTTTGCATTAATTCAAAATCTGAAAGGAGGAATTTCTATTTTCAATGGAGCTTTTCTTTCTTACTTTCTAGTTTTTAATATTGGTCGAGTAAGGTTCGTTAATTGTTTGTAGGGGGAGGCCCATGTTCAGCAGTGTGGGTGTGGTACCACTGATGATAATGAAGGATTGTTTGAAGTTTGAAATATTGCTTTATTTAGGGTTCTTTAGTAAACAAGGAACCCTTATAATTTCGCCAAGTCCGTCTGTCCGTCCGCGGTTTAGCTCAACAAGTATTGGTAAGTTGTAATTTGGCATGAGTGTACACGTTAATTACGCCGAAAGCGGTAAAGTAAAAATATGAAAAAGCAAATTATGGTACCTCTTCTACATGGGGATCATCCATAAATCAGAGTCACACGTAATTCATGATATTTAAATGCCCCTTCCCCCTTGCTACAGTTTCACATCCCTCAGTTTCATCCTTTCGACCTCCTCCTCCTAAAGTGTGACGTAATTTAAGGATGGTCCTATGTTAAGTGGGGATGATAATTTTTTTGTCGTGGTCCCTATAGTGTGGTTGGATAGGTCTTTCAAAAATGTGGGGGGTGGTTTTTCAATTTAGTAAACCGTTTGTGATTTATTAAGCTTTAAAGAGCTAATTTTCGTTAGAGTCAAGTGTCCCTCCTCTACTAACGTTTAGTTAGTAGAAGAGGATACACAAACGTTAATCTTTGTTAAAAAATCTGAATACGCCAGTAGTACCCATATATAACGAATTTGAAAGGTAAACTATCAAACTAGAAACTAAGGAAAAATGACTTAAATAAACTGTGTGTTTACGAAGAGCTATTAAAAAAAGAGCACAAGGATTCTCTTGTACTTCATCCAATACTCTGAATGCGCACCCCAAATCACTTTAATTTTATCACCCAGGAAATGATGCACGTAACTTAAGAATATTTTACGAGCTAGTTACGCTGACGATAATAAAATCATTCACTGTTAACTGACATTGTATCGTAAAACCCAAAATGGGAATATTTAAAGTATTCATAGACGCGATTTTTTTTTAAATAATTTTATGTTTGTTTACCGCAATACTCTTATGTACCTATTCAATGTCTATGGAAAGGTCAATTCATAGTAAAGTAATGAACAAGTAAAGATTTAATCCATCTATACTAATATTATAAAGTGGTAACGTTTCTGACTTGTATTTGTTTGTAGTGGGTAATGTTCGGAAATACTGATAAGAACATGAAAATTGTTTCACCTATGGGAAACTACATTCTACGCAGTTAATATAGCTTATAATTTGCGAGGGCGAAGTCGCAGAAAAACAACTAGTCCATAATAAATCTACGTGGAAAACTTATTAAAATTGCACAACTCCTTGAGATTGACACTTTTTTGCTGTCTACTTGATTTTAATGTGTATGACGGAATAATTGGAGAGTACTTAAGCCACAACTATTTAAAATATTTGCATTGTAGCTAGCCATATCATACCTCTAAAGCGGAAAGTTCACTAGACGGGCGTGCCCGCAGGCAAGTCTGCAGATATACCTGGCAGACCTCGTTGCTGTGTCTGTGTCATGTGTGCCTTGTGTAGTGTGCGTAGTCTAGAGATCGTTAGTAATGTCCCTTCCCCACAGCTGGGGTACGTCACAATGTATGGAACCGAATCGAATAGGGAGAATGGGCCAAGACCCACCACGCCAAGTTAATGGTTAACGGCTAACGTTAACGACAGTAGATGCAACCGGAACCGATACTTTAAATTTTTACGTTTTTGAAGTACGCAGGAACAATTACTGATCACAAATCTTATGATCGGTCCTTGTGTAAGCTGCTTAATTTCCGCATCTCAGACCGAAAGCGCTAGCGCCATCGAGTTCCTATCTTCACAGACTAACAAAATACTTATTTATCATCGTCAGAGAAATAGGTACGCTTCTAGTCATCTCCATATAAACAACAGCCGTTTTATGTTTACCAACTGAGCCGAGCGTGTCAAATGCATTTGTTTCACGTTTGACACGGCAAGATACGGCAGTAAAGCCGGCGGCACATTCAAGGACACCCTCCGTGTACCGAGAACACGACCACGACGTAACTTCAGGAGAAATTAGTAGTTCGATCGAATGAACTTTCTAATCTTAGCTCTAGTTTACAAGGAACCGTTAAGACTATGAACGTGTTAAGGAGATGTTCACTTAAGAAAAACATTATGTATTTTTTAAATTATTTATCTTAAATCAAAATTACGAAAAGAAGTATAATCTTTAACTATCAAGTAATCAACAACTTAACAACAAAATCATATATCTTTGCCTTATTAATAGTAGGAACACATTAAAAATAAAACATGTTTGAGCGGCATTGCACCTGACTTTGGGTAATACCGCTCGGGGTACGGGGGAATGACGCTCAAAGATGTTTTTTTGGAATGTAACAATAATATATATTTTAATTGAATAAATATAATGAGATCCACCATAAAAAGTAAAAGTAAATTCTACAATAACAAATTTGCATCAATTATACCTATTTGTACGTAAGATTAGCCTTTTGTAAATTAACAATTAAGTATAGATAAGTTTTTTGGCAAATCAACTTTAACTATCATAATAAAATATAAAATAATTATTGGTCACCAGAGTAGAAATAGAAATATTTTACTTTTGAATACATAAATCACAGACATATTCATCTGGCGTATCCCACCCTGAACATATAGCATGAGCCCACAGACCGCAGGTAGTGCAGCGATACCATAACTCGTTATTTTTTCCAAATTCTTCGCAAATGATACATTTGTTATAATCTTCATTATCCACATTCATTTCGTCATCACTGTCATCATCGCAAAGGTGCTCTTCATCTTCAGTCTCTGAAGAACTTTCTTGTAAAATTTTTCTCTTGTACGATTTTTGTTTCATTTGTTTGTTCTTCTTTCCTTCGACAACGGGTTTTGGTCTTGATTTATCATCTTTTCTAGTCTTATTGAGTTTCGCAATTTTTTTCTTTTCTTTATTCTCTAAAATAATTTTCATAGGAGTCGCAGTTAATATAGTAGCATGTTGCTTTCGCTTTCTATGACCTGGTTTAGAAGATGATGCAATTACAGGCGTTGCTGCTATAGCAGCAAAGGATATCGGAGTGCGTTGCTCATCAACAAGTTCTTGGGTTGATGGTCCTGCTACAGGAGATATATGTCCTAAAATTATGTTCGTAGCATCAGATTGTGCATCTTCTGCACATTTGGGTCCAGAAGAATTCTGGATATTTGGGTCTTGATTTTCCAGGGATTGTTCAGATTCTTGTGCCATTAAAGACGCTGCAAGAAAATCTTGATCTGTGAAAACATTTGGGTTCAATGGATAAATTCCCGTGGCTCGAAATCCAGATTCTGCTTTACTTATATTCGCAACTTGTATGTATGCTTTGTTGAAAAGATTTGCAACATCGTATAGAGTTATTTTAGACAATAGATGTGTCTTCATATGTCTGTTACATTCGTCTCTATAAGCAGCTTTCAGCGGCTTATGAAAAGACACGTCCAGCGGCTGTGTTCTATGAGAGCTGTGTGGTGGAATAGAAAGCATTATAATGTGGTTTTCTTTGCAAAAATTAAAACCCCGAAGGGAAATGTGACTGCTGTGATTGTCCAGAATTAACAACACAGGTGATTCTTGAGTAGGCTTTGCAAAAGCTGCAAAATGTTTTAGCCAAGTAATAAATAAATCTTCGTTTATCCAGCCATTTTTTGAGTTTGTATATAATGCACCAGCTGGTCCATCTTTTTCTAATAAGGGCGTCATTCTCTGTCTAGGAAAAATAAACATGGGCGGTATGAAATTTCCGGCTGCGCTCATCGCACACATAACTGTTATGTTGCTTCCTCGTTCGCCGCTTGTGACAGATCCAACTCTTCTTTGTCCTTTTTCGGCGAGCACTTTTCCTGGGTCTGTCACCGTGGTAATACCTGTTTCATCACAATTATACATGTTGCTGGGAATAAACTTATATTTTTCCATTAATTCGCCAAGTTTATTGTAGAAATGTGTTATTTCTTCTTTGTTGAAGGAAGAAATTCTGTTTAAGCTTGTCGCTTCAGCTTTGCGTATAGAAACTGAAGGATTGCGTCTCATAAAGGCATGTACCCAATCCAATCCAGCTGTTTTGCTGCTTTGATCAAAATTGTTTTTGATATTGTTAAGCTCAGCATATCTATAAACAAGTCTACGCAAATCTGCAACATTGAGCCCATAGTACAACGAACCCAGCAACTTAACTTGTTCAGCAATTTCAGCTTCCTGCTGTTGGGTGAAAACAGGCTTGCGACCGAGTCTTGGATTGCTTATGTTTCCATTATTTAGGCGATCTCTTAAAGTGGAAAATGGTATATTATATTGTTGAGCGGCTTTTCTTTTGGACATACCTCCTTCAATCGCAGTTTTAGCAAACTGAAGGTTTTCTTCGGTCCAAGCCGCTTTAGCGGTTGTCCTTGGACGATTTCTTGGCATATCTACAATAATAAAAAGATAAGTCACACAGGGGTAATGACGCTCAGGTGAGCGGTATAACCCCAAACTATAGTTTTGTAGTTAATTTGAATTTAAAGAAAAAATACACAGAAATATTAAAAACTGATTGCATTATCATAAAAGAGAATAGCTGTATTGCCAGAAAAGTAAAATTACTAATTAAATAATCATAAAGTTTTGGACTCACCGACAAAAAACAGCTATACGAAAATTATATCAGCGAGGCCGCAAACAAAGAAACGCACTTCACTGGCAAATGACGTGAGCTGACTGCCCGTTTGCATTGCTGTTTGTTAGAGCCCCCCTCCCCCGCGCTTCACGCGATGCGGCGTGTTGCTACGGTCCATTATAACAGAGTTTTAAAGGTGAGCGCCATTACCCAGTGGGCGCCATTACCCCTAGTTACCCTACCTATGGTTATTGATTTAAAAAAAGAATTATTAATCTCCAATAAAGTTATTCGTCAAGAGCCTTACACACTATTATTTTCATAGTATTTTATAAATTTCTACAATAAATCCTTTTCTAAAATTAAATGGGAAAGTATGCTGGAACCACGACAGGCCATTACGGCATCTATAGCACTTTTAAATATGAGTCGCCAAAAAAGATAACGAAATCGAATTTGCATAACATAGGTACGTAATTGAAATGCTCTTCGTGAGGCATGTCATTTGCGAACGGCTAGATTGATTTAGTTAGTCAGTTCACATTTAGTGCGAATAGTTAGAGAAATAAAAATTACAAAAGTTAATGGAAAATAAAAATTGATTAGGAAATTTTCGGAAATATCTTTACATACAGTTTCATTACATAGAAAGCTATGTATGTTCTTTTTAAATTGACAAATATCTATCAACTGTTATATCTTTTTCTTAGCTGAAAAGATCCTCCTTTCCTAAAGCACATTTAATTAACTGATAGGCCAGTATAATAATTTACGCCAACTGTTTTAAATGAAGCGGGATAAAGTTTCTTCAATAAGAGAAGTGGAGATTGGTAATGTTAAACCTTCAGACTTAAGTATCCGTTGCCGAGGGAACCAAGGAAACGAAAGTTTACCCTAACAGGCGCTACGTAAACATTTTCATAGATATAATACTAGTCTTTGTTCGCAACTTCGTTTTCGTGATATTAGTATTTATTTACAGTCGTATAAACAACTTCAAAAAATAAGAATAGGCTTTCAATTTGTCTGTTTCCATTTCAATTTGTTGTTTTTGAAAGTGTATATTCTCGAAATAATCCCATTGAAACCTTGACGCAATTAGATCAGTAGCTTTGTTTTAATATTAAAAAAAAAACTGGGAGAACTACATCGCCTGAATGATCTTGATGTGGTGGTTGTCATAAAGGAACACTATAATAAAAAAGGTTTATTTTCAATTTATATTCTGAATATTTTTAATAAACAGACTTATTATGACAAATTCAAACTATAAAATACCCTAAAAAGATGATATTTTGCAGTTTTTATTTTAGAAATTTATTATCTTGGTTACAACTGTCAATGCCAAATTCTAGATATAATTACTTATATTTAGACCGATACGTTACCATGGAAACTTTTGGATTAGAACAATGAATTAGAATGTAATTTTCGATAAAATCTTCATTCAAGTGAAATTAACTAACTGTATTTTTTTTAATGTATAACCAGATGTTTATAAAAAAGTCGAAATAAATTACCTATTAGTTTTATTTACTTTTAATTATCTATAGTCATTTAATTAATTAAATGTAAAAACAAACAAAAAAACGTGCGGTTAGTTATTACTTAATTTGCTATTACAAAAATACTGTTGAAGAACATAAATATTAGTGCTCATTACATATTTAATTAACATAATGATTTCTCGACAAGCGTTTGAGTACTATTATTACCTTAACACCCGAGACACTAAAGAATGAATAACTTCTACGTCTATTTGGCCTATTGATTGAGAAAACTATACAAATATACTAAGAAATCGTTTGATAATGGCGTCGAACTTCATTTAAACTATTTAACTATTAATTATAACTCATTCATCTGAAAATTCCATGTATAAATCAATGGCTAATATAAACAGTCTGCTAAAGTAGTATTATACAACATTTATGCCCATTTTCAATAAACCAAGGGGTCGCCCAAATCTGTCGTCGAAATATTTAGGAATTGCCTAAGGTAAAATGTATTTCACCAATGACTATGAGAGATGCATTATGCAGGGCGTTCCTCTAGGTATTTGCGTAGGTAATATGACAGATCGCAAATGATAGAAGGGATAAAAGAAAAAAATGTTTATTTGCAATAAAACTAATCCGGTCAGGCAATCTGTTAGATTAGGAATTTCCTAGTTAAGCTATACCTTGTTCTAGGTTAGTGACAACGGGTGTTAAGTGCTAAAGACTATGAATTATCAAAATTTCTTGGTAATACTTTGATAACATATACACATGATCCAAAAAGAGAAAACACATACATTGCGGCTCGCGTTTCCAGTAAGTTTACGCTTGAGATTCTCTTGAAGGTTTTAAGCCGCAAAATTTTAGAAATGGCAGAGAACTCTGTGCAAAAGATACGAATGGTAAAAAAAATACACGTGCTTGTACTCGTTTTTAAGTTGTTTTACTGGTAGCATCATAAATAAAAAACTTGCAGATATTGAATAGTTTGATATTTTCTTTGTCAAATTCTATAATTACGGTTTATTGCATTTCATTTAATTTGTTTATAATCTCTTTTTTCGATCAAAACTTGATAAAGCACCTTATACAGTATTATAATATATATCTTAATACTATAATATGGTTTTAAATACTACAATGACAGTTGTGACTTATATTAAAAGTACGGATAGATGCATCGTTAGAATATTTCGCGTGCAATGTTTAGATACGAGTGGTGCGGTGCCGAAACACTTTCCGAACGTCAGTGTCGGCGACCTCCGTGCAGACTCCGAGAATGAGGTGGAAAAGTTTGCGATCGACCAGTATTGTACGTTATACATTGCAGTATGTGATAGCAACCCTAGGAAAGCTGTTCCTATCATGCAGATAATACTGGTTGAAACGAAATGATGTCGATGATCTGGTGAATATTTAATTTAATATTATAAACATAATCAATTCCTTATTCCCGATTATACTATATAAATGAAACGGATTATTTCCAACAACAAAATTTTATAGAGCTTACATTAATCATTTTCAACTTAACGCGCAGTGTAAGCTGCACGTATGTTATCAACGCCTCACTTTTCACGGCAAAGTGCGGAGGAGCTTTGCCCCGCTTCCCTCTATAGAGGGTCTGCAGTCCCTCCCGAACCGTCGCGGCGAACGCACGTGCGCGCCTCAATCAGTGCCGACAGAGAAAAAGCATTACAGTTGCATTATTTTTTTAACATAAAGTACTGTGCTGTGTTTCTTTTTTGTTATAACATTTGGATTTTCTCATCGTGTAAGTATTTTATTTCTGGACAAAAGCTCGAACGAGCTTTACTTATTTGAAAGGTGAATAAAACCAGGCTTCACGTTTGTTGCCGTGATACATATTTGAACGGATGCTGAAGGTTGCAATGCCGACAATAAGTAATGGAAAATATATGAAGAATTTACCAAAAAAAATTTACGGTAACATGCATGAAATAGCTGTCAAAACGGCTAAAGACTCGTTTTTCTTTCTAGCAAAACATATTTGTGTACCTCTTTTTTGTGTTTCTCTTCTTGTATAGTTATACATCTAAAATCAAAGTTTAAAATAACATACGACTAACTGAAATTATTCCAATTGAAATTAAATAACATTTAGACGCTTCAAAAATATTATAGGATTGTTTCCCAAGAGAGAGGCTTCATTAATGTGTTTGTTTATATTATTTTTGGTAACAATCGCGCAGATTACATCAATTATTTTTTGTGGCTTTATCTGAAGGCTGTGTTACATCACTTTGCTTCGACGTGAGAACGTTTCAAATGTGCCGTTGAGTAAGAGACAAGTAAAATTGTAATTGTAATGCGGACAATTAAAAACTTATATCAAATAAGACATTTATCTAGGCAGCATCTATTCTTGGTATTATATCTGTGTTATTATGACAGAGATAACATATAATTTGAGAACGGCATGCACTTTTTTACTGTTAATTAGTAAAGTTTCATGTATAAAAAGTAAAATTTATGCAAATATTTTTGTATAGTTAAAAAAGTATTTTGTATCTCTGTGTATAGCTCTACGTGTAAATAATATTCACTGATTATTTTAAAAAGGTCAATTTTTTAAGATTAGAAACTGAAAGAGTCCGAACTCTTCCGTGTATTTTTAATGTTTATATAATTGAGAATAGAAAATGTTAAACAACTTGAAGTATAGGAATAAAAGAGAATTCTAATTTTTATACTTCATAATTAAAACTTAATGCGTAACTTCTAGGACAACTACGCATAAAATAAAATTAATATTGGAATCACGTCAAAACCACGTAAATACATGACACGTGCCATAATTATGGCTATGGCAAACAAACTAAATAAGTAAGTTCCAGTTGACACCTACCGATTATAAATATAAAAAAAAAATTCACACCGAATAATGAAGCTAATCAATATTTATTTGTTAGAGGGGGTTATTTTATTTATGACTGATTTATCAAAAGAATGACACCTTATGAAACTCAGAAACTCTCACTAGAGAAAAACGTAAAATATATATTAATTCAAATACCTATAAATAGAGAATAGCCTTCTTTGCTAGTAATGGAAGGTAGAGTCGCGCATTTTTTTTACGATATATAAAAGTAGTTTCCATGAAATGATAAATTGAAATAGAATTGTTAACAAACGTAAAAATGTAGAAACACAATTAATTAAGAAAAACGCAAATATTAAAAAAAATCTTGAATTCGGAGAGGATGTCCTGGACATGATTTTAATCACCCGATTCCAAATTAAGTTTGTCAACTTTATTAACCGATTTTGTAGTTTTTAAGAATTATGAGTTTTTAGATGTCAGCTCCTAAATAATTATTTTTATTTCACAAAAACAATAAACATGTCTAGTTTCTTCATAAATCATTTCCATTCTTGGAAAAACCACCGGGAGATCCGTTCGATAGTTTTCATTTTAGAACTGGAATTTCCTTTTGGATTAAGCCTGGAAAAGTTCCAAATACATTTTCATTGCAATCGGAACCTAGTACCAATTTTTTTTTCTGAGCACTGTATTTTATGTAATCTTTTGATAACGTTACTTTTTACATCTCAATGCAACTGCATTATTCGTATTTGGCCAAAGATAAAATTGCGTTCTTATTTCAAATGTTAGGTTCGTTGACACAACGAGTGTCGCACTAAGTGTCTGCGTACGAGTCACACTTTGGAATATTAATTAATAAAAACACGTTCCGAGTCGTCCTTTAAGACAGCTGATTTATTGTGTAGATGAACATTACATTTTTTTTGTTTGTGATATTACTAATGAGTTTCTATTTATAAGCGGATACAGGACTCTGAGGTTTAGGGTACAGAGTTCATTGCGTTATTGACGGTTGAGATTTTGAAATCGTTACTATAAAATCTATGGATTTCATACAAACGATGACCTTCTATTTTTGAATTCGGTTAAAATATAAACTAGACATTAGTACCTTGTTAGGCGCGATAGACATTCTCGTAAAACACAATTTTTCAACTGCAAATCAGAACACTTAAATACGTTGTAACATGAACATTAAGTGTGCGGATAATGTCTATATGTTATTCAAACTCTATAGGACGCTGCGTGCGTACGACCAAGTGACTTATAACCTACTTAAATAGCATTTTTAGGATTTGGATGTCTAAGAACTAATGAAACAAAATCATTACAACAACATAACGAACAGTAAATAACGGATAGGGGCAGCGTACTAACTCACATTAATTAATTGCTTTATTAATCAATTAAATCTGAAATTAAGAGATAGCATAAATCCAAAAACATTAAAAATATATTAAAACAACATGTTCTTGCCAACCTGTGACATCCCAAATCATCCTTAAGGCCTGGAGAAAATTAAAAAAGAACTCGTTTTCGACATGATCGAATAGGAAACTTAATCACGCATGAAGATAACATTTCTAGACATAGCTCTGTGTCGGATAGGATAGCTCTTTTAAACAAATATTTTTGATATTTTCAAGCGAATGAAAGGATATTAAAAGTTGAAATCCAATACACTTTTTATGTAGATTTAAGATTTTCCCACGGGTTCGTCCCGGGTATAAATATCCTATAATCTACCCGAAAACTCAAACTACTACCGCACTAAGTTTCATACAAATCTTTATGTAGATAAAAAAATAATGTAGCATATTTGATATCAACTTCGACGTTTATCCTCCAAGTTTCATCCAAATCTTTGCAGATAGAGTTATTTTCTGTAACATATTTGATATTGGTTTTTATCCTCCGATTTTGTTTAGTTTGATGTACTGAATCCATCCCGATACAGTTTCGTTACGAAATGCTACGATGGATATGCGGAAAAGGTATCTAAACCTTCATGAATGGATATGAGAATAAAGTTTTTACGTACTCTCAAATAAAACGTCCATGCCATGATAAAGTTTCCATACTTTTATATTCTTGAAGTGACAATTCTTTATTTCGTATATCTGTTTATCCTCTTGTCGGTAATAGGGATGATGACAGGGTAAAAAAAATGCAATTCTATTTAGTCCGTCAGTCAGATAATAGATTTTTTTTAGATACGTATTTTTTTTTTACTTCAATTTAACAAGAAATAGCTTAGATAACATGCATTAAAGTTGAGGAGTGGGGGCTCGCTACGTCACAGTTGAGTAGAAAACGTATTCTAATGTGACGTCATGCGGAATTTCAACTCAATGTAACGCCGTAATATTATGATTACGAAAAAAATAAAAATATACATGTTTAATATTTTTTAACACTCTATCTGACGGACAAACAAACAAAAATTAGTCATCATCCCTATTGTGTCAACAAAAATACAACACCTTTATATAATTTCAAATGAATTACAAACACTATTGTTTAGTCATTATATTTGATCCATTTGTATTGAAAATGTTATACTGAAAAATATTTTTAATGAAAATTGCTTAAAAATCCATTTTATTCCTGAATCACAGTCGCCCGGATTACAAAAGGCCACGACGTTCGGATCCCATCTCAGAGTGAGTTTGGGCTATGAAAAAATATTAAATAATATACAAGTTTTATCCATTGAGTGTTGTTTTTATTATCACATTTTTTTATTTTTATGTAGAAATAAAAATAATGGTAATCTATATGGTCAGGGGAAGTATGAAGGAGGTAATACTTTACGTACTAATTATTTCATATAATATTATTATGTTCTGCTATACATTTGGAATTGAATTGTGGATATGTGCATGTTTCTTAGTGGGAATTTGACGTCTAACGTTGTATTAATTATATGTTTTTTTATTATGAAACGGAAAACTCTTATAACAATATTTCGTTTCGTTACCTAACATATAATAAAAAAATTATGTTTTTGAATATATTATTATGGCATATTTATTCGAACCAAATAGACAGAACTTTTGACAACATCCATTAATCTATTATATTAAAAAAAGGCACACTAGATCGTACTTCTATCAATTCTTCGCCTGCCCATGGGCAAAACTACTACTACTACTAGTACTTCTATCGATGTTTAATCTACCTAAACATTTCTTAAGATAAATAGCACTGTTAATGCAAATTCCACCAAATATAATAAACTTAAATTCTATTTCATTATCATCAGCCCTTTTACGTCCCCACTGCAGGGGCTCAAGCCTTCCTTATGGATGGTTAAGGAGGATGGGCCATGACCCTCCACGCTGACCCAATGCGGATTGGAGGGTATTAACGACTAAAAATGCAGCCGGGACCAATGGCTTAACGTGCTTTCCGAAGCACGGAGTAGCTCGAAATAATAATTTTTTTGGTCACCTATCCCGTGACCGACCCTTGCGAAAGCCGCTTAATGACAACGATCGCGGGCCGCGGCTCTTATCCGCTACGCCACCGAGCTACCGAACTAATATTCCATTTGCTATTTATAAATTAGATTGCGAATTAGTTCAATTGAAGATTATTGTACAAGGTTATATATACTGCTGATAACTTTAATATTTAACGACTATCATTACCAGAGGTCGGAATTAGGTAGAGTTATTTATGCATCGAAATATTGATATGAATGTGGACCTTCCCGGGATTTCTTTATTTCTTTCTTTCATTGATGTAAGTTTGGCAACGTCGTGCGTGCAGTAGTTTAAATTGTGTAAAAGTAAATAACTTTTTATTTAAAAAATCACGGGATTTTTTCTGCTCTTTAAAATTAATCTCGAGATTTGAGGCATATCCACTTTATTCTTTCGCTGTATGAAATCAGTGTAAGTACATGAATAACTCTACCTAATTCCGACCACTGATCATTACACATTTATTCTATTATAGTTTGTTTTATAAATATTTTTTATATAAAAGAAACCTAGATTTTTAGTTAATTACTTCGATTAATAGTTATTTTTTTTAGTTAACAAATTCGAAAACCATTTCAATAATTAAACATTTTTCACGTAAAACTGCCGGCAATAAAACCACATATAAAAAAACGTATAATTGGCAGAAAAAAATTGGAACAATGATTTATTTTGAAACTAATTGCAAGTTAATTTTAGTGTAAAAGCCCTCAAGTATTTTAAAGGACCTTTTTAGAGATTAAATCTTATATTTTTCTTTTCTTTTCCCTTCCTTACCTTTATGCGTGATCCCTTGAAAGGTTTAGTCATAGACAAGCGAGAGTCACAAGTCACGGTCTCTACATGTATCTCGCTTCCTTGACATTTACAACTCTTTTCATACATGCTCATCGGCTTTTTTTAGCTTCTGACACTAATTGGTTATTGATTATTTTATTTATTACACTTAGTACATATATGGACAAAGAAGTTGAAATAGAGTCATGTGGGGCGTAAGTGTGCACATTATGGTTAAAATCTAAAAAGAAAACGATAAAAGAAAATTAAAAAATGCGAGATAGATTGGTAAATTTTAAGAACACTCCGGGGTCATGTCCTGTGTCGGAAGAGGTAATCAAAAGTGGGGCTGGCGCTCCCAGTTTTACTTTTTTTTTATTACTAGCCATGCGATAGATATGGCTAGATTGAGATAAAGAGTGAGGCCATTATAAATTTAAAAAAATGCGGTAACTTTTCTGCTGTATACATTATCCACATGACACTAAATATATTTCGGTATTACAAATTATGTCAATATACTATTACAACAGCAGAGTAGTTCGGTGGCGTAGTGAATAAGCACCGCAGCCCGCGATAGTTGTTGATTGGTGGAACTTTCGCAACGGTCGGTTACGGGATGGGTGACCAAAAATTTATTATCTCGAGCTACTTAACGTACCTTTGCACGTTAATTCGTTGATCCCGGCTGCATTTGAAGTCGTTGATATCCTCTAATCCGCATTGGGCCAGGTCATGGTCCATGCTCCTTAACCAGACCTAACCTTAACAAGAAAGGCCTGAGCCCCCCTGTAGTGGAGACGTGAAGGTGCCGATGATGACTATTATAATAACATAAATAATATACAATACCAATATTTATATTTAAGATTTCAATAAGTATTTTTATTTAATTACTTTTATTTTCATTCGTTCCCTTAGAATATTTACTTTAGCAACATGACTTCGTAACAGGAAATGAAAGAAAAATTCTTGGAAAACGAGGTTTTAATTGTATAGGTACTTACTAAAGAAAGAAATGGCAGCTCATTTTTCTCTCTCCGTCCAATCTTTTATTTCCGTGTTTTATTTATGTCGATTTCATAATAAGCTGGCAACATTGCGACTACGCTACTCAGATCCTTGAAAGCAAGTAATAAATTACAATTATATCGAAGATCTGACATCACTTAGGGAAGTAATATGCCTGCCAAGACGTTTAGTAGGTAGGTACAAATACAATTTCATATAGTTTACTATTTTAAAGTATCTTATAAGTGAAAACTTAACATTCTTATTAAAGTGATATTTAGTACTGAATTAGTAGGTGCAACTTTATTAACAAAATAATTATTAAATTTCATATGGTAAATCTATCTATCTATATCTTTACGGTGAATATCTTGCGGGGTAGGGAGAAAGGACCGAGCGCCACAATGTACGGTCTTTATACTTCCATCCACTTTAATTACTCTTTTCATATATACTCTGTGGTGTTTATAGCTTCTGACATCACCTCTAAGAGCACGCGATTAATGTGGTAAACATTTATTACATTTAATGTACGACAACATCACGCTCTCCCAATAAAAATTCCAGAAAGAAATGAGTTTTGGTACTTCAGTTTTCCCGAAACATCCAATTTGTAAAACTTTCAGAACTTTTACTATTTGCGAAAGCTCTATAAAAGTTTCCTAGATACTTGATAATAGTAATGATCCAATATAACAGTGTAGCAGATTTAGAATATTACAATTGATTCTCAATACAACAGATCGCCGGCGAAGATAATCCGCTCTAAACTACAGTCTGTCTAAATATCTACAGCAGGTATATAACTGTAAACTTTAGACTGAACTGAATTTAGTGCACTTTCTATGGCACGGAAGCGCACGAACTGTCTTGGGAGATGGTTAATGTTCTGCGAAAAGTGAAATTACCTATTAAGAAGCTTCACGTTCTCGGTGATTTTGAAAATCGAATAGTTTTTATTCAAATAGCTCTGCCAAAAGTAAGATAATCAAGAAAATATAATCACAAACCTAAACGTACGCGGTGATTTTGAAAATCGAAGGTTTTTCTTTAATAGATCAACAATCTTTCAAATTATCAAGAAGCTGCTCATGCGCTCCCTGTTAGTTTAAATAGTAAAATGTTGTTTTTCATTAGTAAAATACTATTAAAAAGCAAGTTTTCATATTTAAATACTGAACCGTGTTATGTTTTCTTAAATATTGTATTTTTATCTCTGGGAGTATAGACTGGAGAGAAATGTGTTTTCTTATTAATTATGTAAACAAAATATATCGTTGTCCTTCAGTATTACTTAAGTAAAAAAAAAACATTGCCATCACGCTTCATTATAAACTAAAACAGTAGTTTTATTTATCCATGGATTAATAATTTAATACTTGTAAAGAGTTTTATATACAACTGCTTCGCTTGCGTATATTATCGTGTACGTCACCCGTCCCGTATGTAAGGCAAAGAATTATTAAAATCGGTCAATTGTCGGAACCTGTTCGATGCCAACAATAAAATATATCCTATTTATAATATTAATATCAAACATTAATATGCAATTCCCTGAATATAAACGTAGGAAAGATATAAAATGGAATTTTAAAGTTTTCCGTTGTTACTTCGGGAAGAATTGCCACTTAATATTTTAAACGCGGCCGAGTAATAATTTCGCGAGCGCTTCAGAGTTCTGAAGTGGGACTCGCGTTGGGACCGGTTCCTACCAAGACCGTTTGTTTGGACGACTCTTGTGATTCATCATGATGCTATTATCGTCTGCAGATAACATACTGTGATATTATTTAAAACGTGATAAAATAGAAATTAATACAAACAGATTAAAGATTAAATGATTAAAATCGACATTGGTTTTTTATATTTATTCTTAAATTATAGTTATTACTGTTTAGATTAATTAAGGAGAACTTTTATAACTTTATTTTAATATTAATCGTTGTCAACTACCTTTCTAGGTAGTTGCGAATATATACATATATCGAACTAGCTTTCGCCAGCGGCTTCGCCCGCGTGGACCCTAGGGAAATGTTAAGTGGGATAAAAATTATCCTATTATCTAAGACAGCTAATACCCTATCTGTATACCAAATTTCATCAAAGTCCGTTCAGTACCCTCAGCGTCATTGTCATCCAAACAAAGAAACTTTCAGATTTATAATAATAATAGAATAATACGATTGGTAGAATATGATATAATCTAGAGAGAATTTCATCAACATCCGTTCAGTAGTTTCGGCGTGATTGACCAACAAACATCTAAACATTCAAACAAAGAAACTTTCACATTTATAATATTAATAGGATATATATCGAATTATTATGGCGACTTGGGTAGCTGAATGACATCATCTTTGAGGTCCCGGGTACGATTTTACAAAATTATTATTTTCTATATTGTCTCAGTTTTGGGTGTCATATTACTTTCGTTGCTTCGATTTGAGCAATATATATGTGATCTTGACTTTATGTATTTCATATTCTAACTAAAGGATGCTGTATATATAAACTTTTTATTTGGTGTTTCATAATGGGGTCAACTTGAATGTAGCTATGACTAATATTATTTTAAAATTGGAATGGTAACAGAATATTGTTTTGATCGGCTGAACTTTTAATACGTCCCACGTTAAGACCTTCACTCAACGTTTTTATCAGTTCAGACGTTACAACATCTATTATTATTATTATTAATTAGAATTAAATAATTTTTATTTGTGACTTACCGATTTGCGTTAAAACTTCTGATTTCGTTTTATATTAGGTTTTAGTGTCAGCAGAAAAAAAAATAGAAATACCAAAGAAAGAACTGCAAAACACTTTCGATAGTAAATAAACCTTCGCACGTGACCTATACCTATTGGACAGCTGATTTTAAATTTAATTTAAAAAAATATTTTCTAAAATATTCCTACTGCTATGGATTAGCGCACTTTTTTATTGAATAAGTCAAATGCCTTGTGACTCTTTACTTTCTTCATTAATCAATGTAAGTGGTCACTCTCGAAATATTGCAATCAACAATTTGATTAATTGAAAAGAAAATGGCGCATCTGATGCTAGTCAGATCTGAATCTAATAACAGACCGGCTTTACGAATTGTGCCGTATCTAAAAAAAACTTATCTTCATGACACGGTCTCGTTACACTTTCGAAGCGATGGGTTTAATTAATAAAATAACAAAAGTACTTATTATATTTGAACAATTTTGCATTCACAGTGCTATTCTGAAAATTATTCTTAATGAAAAATGCTAAAAAATCCTCTTTGTCCCTGGCACTCTGAAATGGGATTCGAACCCGTGACCTTTCACAATCCGGGCTTTTTTTTAAGCTTTCGTTAAGAAAAAGTACTTACTTAGACTTATTTGCGTTATTTTTTTGCTATTATTGTTATGATAGCACTTAATGATTAAATTAGTTAACATATTTGAATGTTGTTTATTTTAAAACAAAATTACGACACTACTACGTTCAGAAAAAAGGGTTTAACTCAAAATATAGTTACAATTTTAATTTGGTGGTTAATCAGACTCTTGGAACTTCCTTTCTTTTTTATTTTCCTTTTGAAATAACTTTTTGGCATTTTTTCGTTTACTTTTATTGTTTGACCGTTGAAGGGACAGGTTTCAATATTTCTCTCCCACTTTGAGGAATACTGGCATTAGAATTTAAGATTTATACATATTCATGTATTGGTTAAAAGATATTATATATGCAACCTATTTATCGGAAACACCGCGCAATCCTTATGAGAGAAAGAGAGAGACAGAGAGTAAACTATGTACAATTTGATTAAGGCTATGTTCCGATATACACTGCGAGCACTGCGCAGTGGTCTTACTGCTGAGAAATCCGTTCCGTTATGGACTGCCAGTACACTGCTACAGTACCCTAGGGAAATTTATGACGTCATGAATTGCCGCCATATTTGTACTGTGAGCACTGGAGATTTCGAGGTAAGGTGCTCGCAGTGCTTTTGATCACGTGATCAGTCGAAACAGAATCAGAAAATGAGAAGTTTCTAAATAAACAAGAAAAATACTTACGTTTATTTATAAGATGGATTTAATTGATAAATAATTTTTTTATACAATTTTCCAATTTTCTTTTGAAAAGAGGGAATCTTTATATTTATATTCACCTTGCATTAACAAATTTGAAAATTGCGCCAAAAAATAGGATTAACAGTATACTGGACTGCGTTCCGTTTTAAAAAGTCACCAGTATAACTAGCTATAAAGGAACGGGCTTCCAGTATACTAAATTGACGTCATACTGTTCAGTGGTCGCAGTGTATATCGGAACATACCCTAAGTAAGGAGTATTTAATTAAATATGTGTTTAGAATACGATCACGATTAAAATTCAATTTCGAAAAAGTTCAAAAACCATAATACAAATTTTTAACTCCAATCAATGTTGAACAGATATTTTTAAACTTACGACTTCATTATTGTCGTCAGTACATGGAGTTACACGTAACAAACGTAGCCTTTCGCAAGATGTTTACTGTTTATTGTTTAACCTATCTTAAACCGGTTCGAGGGGTTTCAACTGTTGCAGTTTAAGTTTGTTATGATCTCCGTTCGTTCAGAGGGCGTCTAAATTAAAATCGCAAATTACAAATACTTCGTGAACAAAAGAATTAAGGCAATAGTAAATTATTAAAGTTACCTCTAAAAAATTAAAGAGTTCGATGGCATAGTGTATTTAAGCAATTTTCGTAAGGGCTGGTCATAGGATGAATTACCAAAATGATTTATCTGATTTTGTCTTCAAAATGAATTGGTTTTGTCTTTACTTTCCTGCTTAGTCTTAAAACGGAAACGCATTAGCGACTTTTAGTCGACTGATTATAAATCAGTTAATCTAGCACATATTGAAGTGCACGTATGGTTTTCCTAGAAACACTAGTATGTACTGCCATAACACGCATTTGACGACAAAAATCGGCAGATTGGAGACCAAATTATCGTCCGACTAAAAATCTCTGGTGCCTTTCTGCTCTTAAACAATTGTTGTATGAGCTTGTAACGTTAACTCTATGGTCATGGTTAGAGCCAGAGCGTTGGTGAGTCAACGGTCAATGCACATAATGATAGCTATAGCGCGGTATGACGCATGCGTCAACTGTGAATCAGGATTCGATCATGGGAATGTCTCTTGATTTTTTGCATTTGCAATTGCTGTCGTTAATGTATTAATAATTGTTCCGGTATTTATTATGAACTTATTATCAATATCGATGACTCTATTATTTATTTTAAAGAATAATATTTTTTTAAATATGTACTGATTTTATAGTTTGTTTGTTTAGGACTAGGTTTAAACCATTACCCGAACAAATTAAGTCAACACGTCTCAATTTGACGTTTTCTCTTTTTAATCGACTTCAAAATCGAAAAGGGGGTGATTATACATGTTTGCCAGCGATTAATGTTTTTTAATTGATGACTGATTTTCAAAATTCTTTGTTTAATGGATATGTAGGATAATTTTAATAATTTAAATTTTAATATAAATGAAAGATTACTTATTTTAGGTTATCTAGTAATTAATATATATAAATTATATATCAAAAAAATATAAAGTTTAATTTAAACCATTAATTAAAACCAAGTAACTAACTAACCTTCGGTAGGGTGGCTACTTTTTGGTTATGACGAAAACGGCGAAATTCCGATAATGAAATTAAACAAAATGCAATGGTTGTTGTAATTAAAATATTTTATCTGGTAAAAACCTGTTTAATTGTCAATTATACCGACACAAAACGCCTGATTTGTTATTACCCCAAAGCACCTTAATATAACTTAGTGTCTCTTGTGGACGAATCATATATCAATATTATGAAAATCGAATTAAGAATTTGTTAAATACGTATTTATTATAATATGTTGCTATATAAATTATAAAATATCCACCAAATGAGGTTTAAATCAGAAAATAAATAAACGGCGGCGCATAAACCAAAATGATGTGTAAGGTTTATTTACTCTCTATCGATTAATATTACTTTATGCTTCTTCTTCTCCATTCAAAAAAAAGTTCTCCTTTGCTCAACAGCTCCCTACTTCCTTTCGTTTAACGCTTACAGTTCCTGCCTCTTTTCTAATATATCCAAACCACGGCTTCTTACTCCTTCCAACATTTCTTGGATGTTGATGATTTATGAGAACTTTAATTGTAAATTGCAAAGTGACTTTAATTATGTCATTAAAGTGGCGTAATCTAAAACTTTGTACAGTCCTTTAATAAATCTCACAATTCGAAACTAACTTCACGAGTTCAAAATGGGTGGGAGTGGGCAATCCCGAAGAATAATGGCAAACTTCATGCCTAACAATAAAGAGAATAAAGCTTTGTAAAGTTAGTATGAGTAAGTATCTCAGAAGTTTTCGATATCGCAAAGTACCAAATTACCTAGAGAGAATCGTAGCCTGGATGGCGTCTGGATGGATTTAAGAGCGTTGATGTACATATGCAGATGTTGCCGGGATCAACGGTATAATATGTATTCTAAAGAATGGAGGAGTATATGAAACTAAACTTTCGGTCACCCATCCTTCGACCAGCCAATGCAAAAGGTGTTTAGGCATTTGATTACTGAGCTTAAGATTTTACATATCGGATTGGATCGGAGTTTTTAATAGATAAGACAAAAATATCCGTTATTAATAGAATTACCACATCTAAAAAGTTCTATTATTTTTTTTAAATAAACTGAAACCTTACTAGAAAAGGTTTGTTTTAATACCAATCCAAAGTCAAATTTAGGCTGCTTTATATTAAGCTAAATAATCATATTTATTCACATATAAATAAACACGTTATGTGACTATAGGGTTTATACTCTATTATACCAAAAGTCCAACTCTAGAATCGAATAAAAATGTATATTAATTGAAATACTTCTGTACAAATATAAGTTATTTCTTAAAGGATACTTTGGAATAGTGACCCCAGTAAAAAAATGAATTTTAATAAATCCAGCAAGCACCATTTGCTTGCGGATTCCTTTGGCTTATTCAAAGTTTTGGTGTGATATTTTCTTCCGGGTGAATGTTCAAAAAATTTAAAATCGGCCATTACAAATGGCATATGAGTGACGTCCCCTCAAAGTGGATCTATTTCCGTATATGTCACCCGATGTGCCCCAACAAAGTCCTTCAAAGCTTAATTATTATTGAACGATGTAGGTATTATTTTAAATTTTATTCGAAAATATCTTTATAATTTAGAGGACAGTAGAAAAACGTACCAATAGAAAAACAGTAATATTCTAATTGTTAATTATTAATTACATCGGCTTACTTTCGAATGATGCATTAAAAAAAAGTTAAATATCCGAAACAGTCAGTCACCATGACCTTCAATCGGCGTGGTCATGCTCACTTTTCCCGTTATGCCGCTTAGCCACGGTACAGTGAGCACAAATCTGCTTTCGACCGTGAGCGACAAAATACAATTTTAGAGATGGTGGCCTTCCACGATACCTTCTACGGAAGCATAATTTGGGAAATGTCAAACGCATCATCCATGTAAACGCAGTCATTGTTAAAAAAAAAACAAACTTACGTACGTGTTCTCTTTTTAATACTTTCAATTTTAAAAACGTTCCTTTATGCTATCGTTCGTTTTGTTTCTTCTTTTATTTTTTTTTTTGTTTAAAGAGATGCGTTACGTGACCTCGAAATAGTAGGCCACTACCGCAATTATAACTTCTGTTACGCAATTCGCTAATCTTTTCTTCAAACGTTTTTTTTAAAGAATCTTTTTTATTGTTGACTTCTCAAGTAACACCCTGGTGATAGATCAAAATAACTATCAGTTGTTACCTTTTCTAATTCTAAATTTATAAATAAACTAAGGTTATTGTTTACGTATAAAATAAATTAATCTTTACTTAATAAAATCTGATCCTTCACTGCATACATCCAAACGCCTCAAACATAAGGTCTGCCAATACACTTCAATGACACTTCCAAGACAGTTCAATGGTCTCAAAGTTTTTCACAAAGATTCTTTGGTTTTCTGGGCGTATACTTGTATAATAACATAAATAAAAATATTCAGATTTATTCATGACCTAAAATTAAATGCAAAATGGCCCTAACTACATGGTTAAAAATCTCTTAATTATGAATCTCATAACACACACACACACACACACACATTATTGTTTTGTTATAATAGGTTTTGAGCGGCATTTCTTTGGTTATTATCAAGTAAAACAGGTAATACAAATTTCGGTAACTTTAAATTGTCATATATTTTTATTTGTGCAGAAAATAGATTTAATTGTTATAAGATATTTTCGGATAAAATTAAAGAGACATAAAAAGAAGGAAACGGGCGATATACTAGAACAACTCATAAAGACACACACACACACACGTATTTTCATCAATGTTCAGGCAACCCACCCAAACAGCCGAAAGAAATATTTTTACAAATACTTAAAACATTCTATTAAGATGAAATTTTGTTCTAATTATTTATATTTGAACAATTTCGCATTCACAATGCTATACTGAAAAATATTCTTAATGAAAACTGCTTAAAAAAATACACTTTGTCTGTGGCACTCTGAGTTGGGTCCCATCATAAAGTAACAAGTGCTTGAAGAATTCGTCGTTCCGTGTACGACCTGGGTAGCTCAATCGTTAGAGCAGTCGCTCGGATTGCGTAAGGTCATGGGGTTCTTGTCCATCTCAAAGTGCCAGGAACAAAGTGGATTTTTAAACATTTTCATTAAAAATATAAGGTAAGTATATGTTATACCAACAGTAGTCATATAATAATATCGATATCAGTCTAATCGAAATTATTGACATGTGATCGATTATACCTAATTGATAACAGTTCATGCATAAATAATGCTACTTTAAATTTGTTTAAATTTTATCATTAATTTCTAATACTCAATCAATCAAAATTAAGACGTGTTACTTACACGTTTTTAGCATGATTTATATACGTGATTATATAGTTTTGTGTTTGAATTATATTAAAGTTAAACAACAAATTTATATTCACAAAATATAATATACTAGTTCCACGCTACACCTTTTTAGAATAAAATATTGGCTTAGCATTCATATTTAGGCTGATTATCAATAAAGCAATTTTTTACCTCTTTTAATTTTAAAAATAAAAAAACCTAAGTATAATATTTACCGCAAAAAGTATCAATGTTTTTACGAAAGAGGCGTATAACAAGATTTTGTACTTAGTGTAAGTAATATTCTGTTTTTGAAATTGTTATTACCAGAATTTTCATATTTCATTTAAAGCGGACGTTAAAATTTTTTGATTATTATAAATTACTTTTATTTTAGTACTATCTCTAGTCTCAAACTACACAAAAAAAAACTATTTACATTTGTCTTAAAGAAGTTTACTTTTCGTTCACCTTCTTTCAGCAATACTCTTGATACGCATTATTAGATTCCTTTGGAAAATAGTAATATCTATTCGGTGTTTGGTAATCGGAGTAGGCATACGCTCCGGTTTCTATCGAACGAACGCATCGTATTCGGATTACACCGCAGATATTCGCAGGCAAGATTCGTTTTCTAATCACTTTTCTTTATTACAATTGCTGTGAAATTGATACTTGAAGTGTAAATTTATTAAAAAGCAAATTCTATTTGTTTGTAAGAAGTATTACTTGAAAGGGCGTGATACGGTTCTTTTTTATGGTTCCTTACTTCTAAAAGGAAAAAATAAAGCCTTGTTATGAGTGTGTATCTCCATCTAATAGCTAATTGACCGATTCAATTGAATTTGAAATGCATAGAAATTTCATATTTATCTCAGAAAAACCGGCCAGATGCGAGTCCCTACAATTATCTATAAAAAAACGCAAAGGCACGTTTTATGTATAGCAAACCCCATAAATATTTATTTTAACAGATATAAATTATTTGTGAAAATTTCAACTGCTTTACTATCACGTTTGATGAGATACAGCCTGTGGACAAACGGTAGAAAAGCGGAGTCATAAAAGTAATGTCGGGTTTTACCCTTTGGATATAAAACCCTAAAATCAGACAGGATACAAACATTTCCATCTTTTAACATATGTGTGCGTACGAATGTATGTATAAAACGTTATCAGTTTGTCTGTACTTTCGTCTGGTGTTAATTTATATACAGGCTTAGTTTGCATGAGACTGAGGGGTTGAGTGAACTGCAGACGTCTGCTTCACTCAGGCTGGCTCATTGCCAAATTGTCCCTACCTCTTAGGAGCTTAATAGAAGACTATTATCAGCCTACTACAAGGTGAAAGTAATGGCTTAGCAACAGTATTAGGTGTTTTCTTTTTTATTCTTTTGAGTATTGTTATTGATTTCATCTTTTTCTATGGTTTTGTGAAATTTAAAATTATCTTATCACATAAGCACGACTGAATTTAAATTAATTTATGTTGCTTAACTGGTATCTTAAACATAATTTTTTAATTGTAGCATTATTTTTATTGATTCTTTTGTATTCCAAAGATAATTGCATGCTTTTAAACTAAGTACAACATTGAAATTCCAAAAGTAAACCACGTATTATAATAATAAGAAATATTTATTGCTAAAATATAAAAATATACTTCTTATCTCCAAGTTTCACCGAGATCATAATAGCATAAACATAGCGTAGCATTACCAAGTTCGACTATAATTATCATAAAGTTACTTATTTATATTGCATGTCAGAATATGGAATGCCGAACACGCATTATGTAAGATTCTAAATTTTTTACTAGTCTGAGTTGACTTTTAAGCTTGGAGACAGCTTTAAATATCCAGCGTCTGCCTTTTTGCTTAGCTCCAACAAAAGGTATTACTAAAGTGAAGCAGTGAACCGGATCGCTTTGTAATGCAGCAATCAATGAAGGCATACTTTTTATGAACGACTCTATATAAGGACGACTGAAGTCTAGACGATTTGTTTAAATATAACAGTCTAAAGGTGAAGAGATTTTGTACATTATTTGCTAATCGATTCGTTTTGGTCTCGATAAGGAAATGCCATTTGCATTCGTTTGTATTTAAAGTGCTTCGAGTAGTTTATATTTAAGATATGTAAAGTTGATGTATTAAAGTGATATCCATTACCTACTAATAGAAATACAGAACAAGCCCCAATCTTTCGTCTAGGAGATTAAATATCTAATGAAGGAAAAATGAGTTCCTAAAAGTTTTCAATAATCTTGGATATTAATTACATCGTTTTATTCCATTTAATTGGTAGTTTTATTTAAATATTATTATAAATTGTTTTTAAATATACAAATGCATCGTTATCTATACAGAACTTTTTGAATATATACAAAGGAAAAAATCTAGTCACTGTAAAACACCTACAGAACTAAAATAATCTCAGCAACCGGTTTTCCTTGATAACTCAGAGGCAAAGTTCAAATGAACACGCAAGTTATACAATAGACAGTTTTGAAACAATGAAACATAGCAACCGTGAGAGGACCAGAAGATTGGAAAGAAGTTTTAAGCGGAAAAAATGTGAATTTATAATTATTTTAAGTACAAAAAATATTTTACTAATAAAGCATAAGAGTTCTAAATCTAGATTAAAAAGTTATTTATAAAATATCAAGAATACCGTAGTAATTCTGTTGCGGAAACTAGTCTTAAATAGGGATGACGACTAATTTTTGTTTGTTTGTCCGTCAAGTAGAGTGTAATCATAAAGTTACGGCATTACATGAAGTTGAAATTTCGCATGACGTCACGTTATGGTACGTTTTCTACTAAATTGTGACGTAGCGAGCCTTAATGCCTGTTATCTAAGCTATTTCTTGTTAAATTGAAGTAAAAAAAAATACGTATCCAATATTTTTCTATTATCTGACTGACGGACTAAATAGAATTGCATTTTTTTACCCTATTATAATCTACCCTATTGTAAAGGAATCTTGTATTAAAAGCAGTATACATACAAGAGTATGCTTATATTTCTTTTTAGTTTAATTAGAAAGTGTTATTATGTTGTTTTTCAAAAGCGTGTTTTCATTTGTTATTACTTTTAATGACATCCGCACATATTTTTGAATACTGTCTCATTTCTATAGTAATTCAATGTCAATGCGTCATCAATACGAGTCAAACCCTGGTACTTATTAAAAGCCATCCATGGTACCATCTTTTAGATCTGTGTGATGCCAGTTTTTAACATAACTACTATGATGTTTCATTATATTTTTTTTTTAAATTATAGTTGCCTGGGACACAAAAATTCAGCTTAATAATTATTGAAAAGAGTTAATCATTTTCGCATAACCTTATAAAGTGACTTTAAATACTTTTTGTTGCATTTTAAATGTCTTTAACTACTCAGAGCACCTTGATATATTACAGAATTCTGAAGTAAAATAGTACAAGAATCGAGTACATTTAAATTTTTAATATATCTCCTAACCATAAACATGAATATAAAATTAATCACCAACTTATATTTATAATTAACTTATAAATATATCAAAAAGTTATATTTACCAGTAACATGGAAATTTAAATCTACAAAACAACCAATCGTCAATCTCAATAAAGACGTGTCCAAAACCGATATAAAGATAAAAATAAAACACAATTTTATAAAACAAATTGCGCTTTGACATCTGAAACACGAAACTGTCTCACTTACGAAATTGTCACACTTCGACGGAGCACATTGTTCAAGAGTTTCAGTTTAGAAATTTAATCTTGGTTTCATTCTGTAAAAATATAGCCGCTACAATTGAAGTAATAAGGTTTAAACTCGATCGAGAAACGGTTTCTATTACTGAGATTCGAACTGTTTAACTCATTGCCATATGTAAATGGTCGATTATTTCCACTATTGTCAAATTAATTGCAGCACGTTCCTTGCCAAAGCACGTCTTGCTAGTTATAAATGATTTCCAATAAAAAGGACCGAGATTTCACGCAAATGTTAACCAAAACCAAAATGAACTTAAGCATTTCTCAAGAAAAACATCTGATACAATCCAATAATAATATTCTTCTGAGGCGTAAATGCTGCTGAAACTAATTTATTTTACGAGCCTATCAAATGTTATCGTTAAGCTGGCCAAATGTAGCGTATGCCTGAGAATCGGTGATATGTTTAGATTCACGCAGGCTGTAGTGAGGTCGTTTAACTTTGAAAGTTTTTCCAACTGATACCACTTATTATTTGCCCATTTTCTTTTCGATCAATTGCTTCAAATGAAACAACTCAGACAATTTAAACTGTTTTACTACCGGAAACAATGTAAATTACTTATGTAAGCCCATTACGGCATGGGATCAGGTGTCAGAAGCCTTCCAGTCTGCTAAAGCAACAAAAATTTTATTAGTAAATGGAACTTACAGAAAAGGTCTTAGAATTCATCCTTGAAGAACATTGTCTAATAGGAATTATTATCAAAGAAAACATTTTAATTACAATAGCAATTTGCTGAAATTTCACTTTTATTTTCAAGAGAACAAGTCTCAGTATTTATTTAATAAAAATGTATAATAGATAGGACAATATGAAAAGTAGGACGTAGTGGTCACGAACAGAGTCGAATGCTTTTGTTGAATCGCATCGTGACAGATAAAAGGCGAAGGTAAAAATTATTAAACTACATTGGTAATTGTTGTATAACAGATTTGTAAATTGTGTTTTTGTTCTGGGATTGTAACTAAAATCATTAAATAATAATTGATGCTATTAATAATATATTTTAGTATTATAACAAAGTCTTTGATTTTCATTAAAACAAAATATTATTTGTGTATTCAAAAACCATATGCCGATTATTGCATTGCAAGAATGACATCGCAATTCTTGAACAATTGGTAATTTTTTTCGATATTCTATTCTATTATTTCTTTGTTTACTGATGTGAAATTGTTTCGTTACATGTCTACTTGTCATTTAATGGATAAATTATTCAATTTAGAGTTTTCCTAGAGTAATGGCCTACAACACGTTTAATGTTTAATATGGAAATTAGGGTTGGGCTAACGACTTTAGGTAACAAATTAAAGGACATTAACTTTATTCGACAATTATATTTTTGTGCCTTGAAGTTCCAACATTTATCGTAACAAGTCTGTCTAACTTTTGGAACTAAGTCACGTAGTACATAAATTAGCGCTTATTTTAGTTATTGATTTTACACTAAATATTTCAGACCATTCAACTTCTTATTCTAAGAAACATATAGGTAATGTGCGCAGAGGATAAATGGCTGCATAGCGATTTCTTCATTTTTTGAAAATAAGGGCCTCAAGCTCACCCCTTTAGACCCGGACGTAATGCCAGAGTGTCCTAAATAGGTAATTTACCACTTTGATTCACATTTCTTTATTTTCCTTTGTTCTTTTATATTATCCAGCGATTTAAACTGAAAGCGCCCTCTCCTGCCCCACATACTTTGTATTATTCTAAATTTGAAGTTTCTTTTGTTTTTATCAAAATTATTCGATCCTAGCGCCATCTTGGTTACGTCATTATGTTTAGAGATTTACTTTTACGATCAAGCGGTTATTGTAGGTCTTATCACGATCAATACAACTGACAACGACACAACTGGTGTCGAAAAATATGTAATGTATCTTAAATAGGTATATAAGATTTAAGAAGATGTTTCACTAACGCGACAGTATACTATCAATCAATCTATATTTCATCTAACAACTGCTCTTAGCATAGGGGTGGTATACCTACCATTCGAGACTATGCAGTACGTACCAATTAAAATAGAACTTCACTTAAGGTAAGTTCGTTTAATCTATAATCGTACTTAACTGCATAGTCTCTTCATGATAATAGTAGACAAAGTGGATGTTTAGACCAAATTTAAATAATTAATCAACTCTTTTTCCTCTATAAATATTTACAATCAATAATTCTTTTTTTATTAATCAACAACCTGATTGTGTGGATCAAGTTAGAAATATTATATTCAAAATTTACTGCACCATATCCAATAAAACAGAAACCTTTTCTTATGTAACTCTGGAAAACCACTACTAATGACTTATAGTTCTTTACGGTAACTCTAATGAATTGACAGTTAATTAGTTGGGCGATCTTCGTTAAGCCGTGATGTAGAACGTTGTGCTCAGTTCAACGGAGTTCAGCCATATAATTGAATGACGCCTTTCAATTAAAGTGCTAGCAGCTCAATCGGAGGGCTAATTTAACCAGTTTGCTGCAACATAGACATCAACGCCCCAAACGATAGGTTAATAGATCTACATAGCTCGAAGTATTGGCTGAAAAACTAAACTCACTATATAGATCTTATAATAGTATCTTATTTCATCAGCAAAGTATTTTTGACTGCACGAAAATACTAATGACATAACCTACTAGATGGCGCTAGGAGCAGAAAGGAGACACACTTTTTTTATTTATGACTTAGGAATAGAGCTAATTTTGGCTCTAAAATTCCTGACTGAGGACTGCCGGAGCACGTGTACTTCTTTGTC
Source organism: Diatraea saccharalis (assembly GCA_918026875.4). NCBI lineage: Eukaryota > Metazoa > Arthropoda > Insecta > Lepidoptera > Crambidae > Diatraea > Diatraea saccharalis. Next base: position 3,663,357 of record OU893344.1, on the reverse strand, counting down.
TACTACTTTCATAAAGACTAGACTACGACTAGCCTAGTCTGAGTTTGTATAAATAGGTAAACTTGATTGTATGATCGCAGAATTGAGATAGATATAGAAAAAAACAAATATTTATTAGACTCTAGATGACCCGGTACCTCACATCATCTCTCACGGTTTAAACCTTCCCTAGATAAAGGATAAAATATTCATTTTATAATTAAACTAATCCACTTAAGCGATTTTTAAGATTAGGCGTTTTATAGTTAAACTATGCCTTGTTCGCCTCTACGTACTTTCTTGGGTCGTGTCGATATACTGACCCAGACAAAATGTTTCTGAGCAAAAAAAAAACTTATTTTCCATTTTATCGTATTGTATACAGTAAGCAACACTTGGTTATGTTAGGTCGGAACTGCGATCGGAAATTTTCGAATTATTTTCTTCAGTGCCACTTTAAGTACATTCCAAGCCTTATTTTGTGCGAAGCCAGGCTGAATCGCTGCCAGTCTATATCAGTTCAGTAGTTAAGAAAAAAAAACTTTTTTTTAATTCACAGGGATATCTAACGAACACGTTGGTACAACAGTATTGCGTTCTTATTCACTACCGGAACTACTTACGTGTTCATAATAATACTATTGGATACCTGTTTATTTAAAGCGAAGGTCTCTTAGCTAGCAAACAGATTTTTATTCTTAAAATCTAACGAATGACATTTAGAAATAGCACACTAAAGATAAATAGGGCGGTATAATGCTCTATGTTTTCCTAAATTAATCACTTAACAAGACGAAGCGTTTTATTAGCGGCCTTTAAAGTATATCGTTGAAGATAACTCGATCTAGATTGGCGCAAATTTCTAGTCCAGAAGGATCCACAAACAAAGCTTCGTTATATGAATGGAAGCCTCTTTCCGGTCTGCCCGCATGTCTTGTTTGTATCGACTATAATTCAGTCTATTGTTGTCGAGCCGGCCTTGCAACGCCTTTCACTGCTTCGGTTGAGAAATTATGCCTAAAATTTGAACGGAACGCTGTTGAGTGATCACTGTTCAGTATTATCTCAACAAATAAAAAGCGATTACACGAAAACTAGGTCTGCGGACTTCTGTGATGTCCAATCGAGAGATAGTAGAGACTGTCGCATGAAAATTATTGCGAACGTTGCGATAGTTGATCTCGTTTTCGTTATTTGATTAGTTACGTATACTTATTTTAATGTTATGCTATTTTGTGATTATGAGATTTTATTATGATTCCTTTTGATATTATCTGATAGTGAACCATCACAAATTGGGATGATTATTTTTGCGTTAAGTCATAAAGTATTATCATCTAAATTTTAAAAGAATATTCTGTGCTATAATTAAATTTATTTAAATATGGAGGAAACTGTTAGACGAAAAAGCGGCATAAATAGACTTTGATCTGACTATAATTAATTTATAAAATTGCCAAATATTTAGAATATTGATGAATCGATGAAATTGAATAAATTTGAGAAGAAAGCAATTGAATAAAGTGTACCAGAATCTGATGGCTTAAAAATAAAAAAGTCACTATAAATCTATACGATTTTCATATAGCAATGTTAATTATCAACTATTGTATATTTGTGAAAATATTAATTTATTTTGAGGTAATTCCCAAAAAGCCATCGATGTCTCAAGCTAGAGATATTGTTTTTAATATTTATAGCTATATATTTATACATTTTTTATTTTATTCCACGACTAGCTGTTCCGCATCTTTACGCAATAAAATTGTAGCCTAGAGCACCCGTATTTGATGTAGCTTCTTGCAGGTGAAAAAAAATTTATGATCGGGTTAGTATTTCTGGATATAATACAAACAAATAAAGTCAGAATTTTTACCTCTGTATGATATTAGATATATAACTTTCATTGGTTTTTTATTCTGAATATTATGTATTACGATATCACAGGATATCTTTTCATTTTCTTATCAGTGTTTTGCGATCAAAAGAAGATTTAAAACGTTTACGTTACCACTACATACACTGATTGACGTCACAGAATTCAGCCAGCCATATAAGACATCCGTTTTATCAGCTTACTCATTGGCTGTTTATTACGTTTTTACGTAAATCGTAAAGTTTTTTGCACGACCAAGAGTTAATTGTTCGCGCTTTGAAAGGCAACCATATTGTGTTATCACCTTGAGAGGGATTTTTGCTTTTTCATTATGATTTTGTGGTATTTGCGGTGTAAGTCACTTATTAAATACAGTTTATGTATGCCGCTTTAATTCATAGGGGATTTTTTTAAATGGAAATCAAAAGTTGAAGCTACTAATAAGGTCGCTTTTGGCATTGTTTCTTTTAATGTTGTGTATTTCTTCTTTTATTTATTCTAAATATGTAATACTAATTGTTATCGATACTTTATTTGTAAATTAAAACACTATGATGAACGCATCACAAGACAATAGCAGAGACAGCTATAGCAGTATAAACAATAAAAGTGATAATAATCATAAAAATTCAAATTAATATAAATCACATATCTAAAGTCGATGGCCGAGTTGTTGCCTATAATGATTTTTACTAATAATATAAAGGGGATAGTTTTTAAGTTTGAATGTAGAAACTACTGAACGGATTTTTGATGAAATCTAATAGAATAAGCCAAAATTTTCATATTAAATTATTAGAAAAACAAACTATAAGTTTTATACGAGTCACTTATGAAGTATACCGGTTGGTTATCACAGTAATAAAAAAAAGTGCATCCGAATCTTTGCTTTGGAAGAAAATTACAATCGAACTTATTAAGATTTTTTTATGCGCACAACTGGCGCAAAGGAGATTTTATTAAAAAAAAAAAAACTGGTTATTTCCCTATAAAACAAGTTTCGTTTCGTGAAACATGTTTCGTTTTAAACAGGTGATATGTATATTTAATATTTTAATTCTGCAACAAACACCTGTATTTTCAATGTATACTTTGATATGTTTAATATAATACACTAAGCAGTCTTACTTTATAAATTATAGGACACATGGCATCTACATACTGAAATTTAGATTTCTAAGTTATATTTTTATTATTTACTAGGTTCCCATTTACTTCGCCCACGTGGTCTTGTAGTATACATAAAAACCTTCCTCTTGAATAACTTTGAAAATGGGCCAAAACCATATTAAAATACGTTGTGTAGTTAAAAGATTTCAACGTACAGATTGATTTTTGCGGGAAGCGACTTTGGTTTATACTATCGATGTTAATATACTTAATTATATTTTGATAATAACTAATACGTCCTATTATTCATATTCTCCTCGAAGAAAAACTACCTAACGACAAAAAAACGAAATAAAACTACTCACTTAACGAGTTAATTAACAGCTACATTATCAGTGGCGAATTACTAGATAATTGATTCTCATGCGTGGAATGGAATATAAAATAAAAAACTCATATTTTTAAATGATGACTACAAAAGTTAGTCAAATATGTGTTTTGGGTTGACTGCTATTGCATTTTAAATTAAATTTCTTAAAAAAAAAGTTTTGTCATTTCATTAAACATAAACAGCATTGGAATAAATCTTCGTGGTTTATAAACTTGAATATGAAAATGTTACGAATTAACATGACACCTGAGTGCATTCTATTTGTCCTCGAAGGAAAATACAGAAAATTACCAATCGTTCTTATATACCTTCTTCCTCCAAAGTTGTTGTTTAACTGTGTAGTCTTCATGGCCTTATGATTTGACTAATCTTCTTCTTGGATTTGTTGCTAATAGTTTTTCTTAAAATCATATCCATGAAGGTTATCTGTGCATCAGATGCAGTATCAGTGTCTACATCTGTTGTATTATAAATGATTAAAAAATGAGTTTTTTGGAATATTATTAGTATTTCGAAAATAGACGAAATTTCGTTTTCGTTTAATAAAACAGACGTTCAGAAGTTAAAGTAATTTTTATAATTTACTTCTGTAAGCTATATAAAAAACCTATAATCATGAAACCAACATAAGGATAACCAAGTTATAGAATTACTTTACACAATGAATTTATTGAAGTGAATGCTACGAATAATAGGTTAAAATGTGCTCATCAAACCAATGGCAGTTTTTTTTATTAATACTAACTTTGCTGTATCAAATGGAGCGTCAGTCAGATATTATTCGTGTAGGCAGAGGCAGAGTATATTATTTTACTATGGTAGATGCGCATGCATTGAAGGCCACATTATGTCAGTATAACGTCAGACTAAAACTCGTCTCACGACACATTAAAAAAAAAATAACAAGGAACACTCACTCGTACCAGTTTTCGGTGCAATTAAGCCTGGTTTCGACTTGCAGTTTAAACCTTGAAAGCAGAAAAAACAAACCAATATCCGAAATACATAAGTGTAGCAGACGCAACAATTAAGCTTTGTTTGTTGCAGTGTGTCTTTGTTTCTACACTCAACAGCAGGGATATTCTGTTATAAAAACAGTTCATTAAAATTCCAAATTTATAGACACTGGATATTGGTGAATTAGTACAGAAACCTCAAATATGTCTAGTGCTTTAACTATATTTTTGTTTAACATTGATATGTTTTAGATATAATTAATAATAAACAAAATTCAATATTATTTATTCAGTCTAGGCTGTTACAAGCACTTATGAATCTCGAAAACTATGCCATTGGGCAATCTACTTCGGGAGACCTTATACTGAGAAGAACAGGAAAGAAACTCAGCAAAGGCTGATTTTCTCTCCCTATTTTATTCCATACAGAGATATCAAATTAAACTTAATATGTAACTTCATCAGAATATGAAGTTACTTTCTATTACATAAAAGATTACAAATACTTGCAATTCACCTCTTGTATGATTTAGTTAAATATAAGTCCAAGGAAACCGACAATACATACCTAATTTTTATTATAAAAAATCATATTTCTGTTTCCTCTTAATGCTTGTAAAAAGCGTATTTATAATTTTATCGATTAATAAATCCTTTCATTTTTGTTACAGGTGATCCATGCGTTAGTTTGTAAGTTTAATTTCTACATAAGTAAGTACATTAAGTTTTATGTTAAAAAGAATGCGCATCTTATAACGAAAAGAATTATCTGTTTCCCTTAGTTTCCCCAAACGTGTTTCAGTATTATTTTATTTACGATTCACCAGAGAGCGATTCGTGTTCGTAATAAATTTCGTAAATTGAATTAAAACAAATTCTACGATGGATAATTTGATTGTAACCAGAGTTTATTGGGTATTCCTTGTCCTGCGGGGGCCGTGGCTCGTGCATCGTTTTCTCTCCAAAGTTCCGGGTTCGATTCCAGAAACCGGAATTATTTTAACATCTATCGCAACTCCTTTCAATTGACATTTGAAATATATTCACAAATTTTCCCTAGAACTATTTGACATGTGATAGGGATTGCGAACGAGACGTTTATTGTAAGATATTGAATTAAGGTTAATTGGACATTAGTTGGAATTACTAAGACAAGCGTTAATAAAGTTTAAACTTTTTTTAACGCTTCTCTAAATAATTCCAACTTATGTCTAAAAGTTAAGTTACTAAGTTTTATTCTTGATCATTCAAATCACCATTCATACGTTACATAATTCCACAAATCGCAAGCATAATCGCCATCGCCATAACTTTAAACAAGCATATCACTGGTCGGGTCAGCGTTGGAAATTAATGAACCTTTCTTTATTGTCTCGGGTTTAGTTCTTGTTACTTTCATTGTATCAGATTTCTATGAGTTTAACTGCTTGAAATCCGAGATTTTAGACCTATTTGTGTGTTTTTTATGTATTTTTTACTAAATGAACAATTAACATACATTACTCAGATAGCACTCGAATTTGAACTATCTGAAACAGCACCCAGGCTGTCTCAGGCCTGGTTGTTGTTGTTGTGTGTGGTACCTTTGTTTTTAATTATACGGAAAAAAAATTAAATTGCTTTGCTATTTGTAAGAAGATTCTTTGATATCAAAAAAGTCTTAAAAGGGTTTGGGTTTTTATTTTTAGTGCTAACCTCTTTTATTGAATGGTTTCGAATAATTCTAAAACCGGTCGCCCGTAAGGTCATATATAGTAGACTAGCCAGACGTGACTAAACTTAGTGTGGGCTAAACGACGCCTAACATAACTAAAAGAATAATAGACTTTATAATATCGCCCATTAAGGTTATATTATAATGGAGCTTATGTTTCCAGAACGTTAAACATATTAACACATTAAAATATTAGGTACGTTCTTCAGTTTTTTGATAATTTAATAGAATTTAATTAATGAGTTTGATGGCACAACGGTTAGCGTATTTGGTTTGTAATGCTGAAGTTAAGCGACTTTTGCAAGGGCCAGTCATAGGATGGGTGACCAATTTATTATCTCCTCCTCCGAGCATGAAGGCACGTTAACCCGTTAGTTGACTAAGCTGCATCTGCAGTCGTTACGTTACATATCCACTTAACCGCACTTATTTCGCGTGGTATTGATATAACTCAATTTCCAGGTGCCTTTAGCCCCAGCGGTGGAGACATTAATAGGCTGCACTAACCTTGAGGTGTAGTTCAGATTCTGCATAAGCCTATATAAGTGTAGCTTATAATGACTTCATACGCACTTCAATTATATGTAATGTTTTTATCCGCTTCTCAATAAAACATAGATTTAGGCAAATAAAACAATATTAAATCGATGCCTTAAACTTTGTAGTCCATAAAATCATATTTTGAGAACTATCAAACAAGATTAACGCATCGCAATTTAATATTGTTTTATTTGCATTATAAATATATATATTTGATTGACGAGCGGGCTAAGCGCATGCTTTATTTCTCAAATATTGATTATGGTCTGAGAAAACTTAAATCAGAGTTTAAATATAGTTTGAGACGTTCCCAACTTCAAATTCTCAATTCAGAAATCGGGTGTAACTCTCAACTTCAATATAATGATGTCACCAATTTAATATTCCGTAATACTGCCTAGATAATTTATTTTTAATACTTCTTGGCAAAAAGTTTTTGTTGTTTTAATAAAAGACGACGCATCGGACACTTCCTTAAGTTTATACAGTCATATCTTCTCTTTTTATAGGGAAAATCGCAAACAATAAAAACTAGAAACAGAATTATTATTATGTGACTTTATACTTGTAGCAAAATATCACTTAATTTTCCCATTCAAAGGCTCGTTTTATTGTTATGAGGGTAAATTGCCATGCAAACCATGAAAATTATCATTGGCCCATGACATAATCACAAAACTGTATGATCCTTGACTTCGGGGAAACGTAATCGTCTATATAATCTATGGTCGTATGACACATTTGGGATTATCAAGGTTATTGTAAAAATTAGTCTAGTTTAATGGTTACAAATTGTTCCCAGGATTAAACTTTAACATACATGGTTGTAACGTTATTCTTGAAAGTTATGTTACACGTAGGTATGTCATCGAATTGACACGACATTATTATAAATAGGTATTATAAAGTTTCTAACTTTATTTTTTTGTCTATTCGGAAATACTGCTCCGATCACGAAATTATTTTCATCTATGAGAAGCTACATCATACACGAATGATTAAGACTAAAAAATGGGCAGACGCAAGAAAACAGCTAATGCATCTTATACCTAGGTTGATTATTTTTATTTACAGCCTATTTTAGTTGAATTAAAGTTACAGAATTTTGTTTTCACTGGTTAAGCATATCAACAAACTTTTTTAAGTGTATTTTATATGAAGGAATATCGAAAATTATTACTCAATAAATAATTATGATAATAACTAGTATTTTATAATAAAGAATGATAAACCTAAGTATTCTAGCCTTGATAAATATCAGGTCAAAACTAAAGATAAGGAAAAACGTTTCTACGAAATACTCGTATTAGTTTGTAAACTATGATCAGAGGAAGAGGTGGAAAATGTAATAATAATTCATGTCGATGATTTAAATAATATTTGGATATCAAATGTTGTAAAAATTATGTTGATTTTGAAGTGAAGATGACAACGGTCATTGTATTATTTTAATCGTACTTTTATGTGGGTGTATATTTATATGTTTTTTTTAGAAAGACATTTCAATTATATGTACTCAATTTTAGGTACAACTTAATCATAATGAGTTTAAGTATTAAAAAAAACCGTCACCATAAACCATTAAAAAAGATGGGCTCAATACAATTAATAAAATATAAAAAAAAAACGAAAAAAAAATATTAAAGTGAAATTAAGTTCGCGACTAATTGATAAATTTTGTTGTTATTTCCATAAAATAATGACCCGTCACAGACATAATAACATTCAATTAACCTAAAGGGATACTTTTAATTTGTTTTCGTCTAAATTGCCATTAATTTCGTAATGGATTCATTAATTTAGATTATAATCTTGAGGTCATAATCATATAATTATGCATCATCGTGCGATAGTTTAATTATGAAAATAATATATACTAATATAAAGCTGAAGCGTTTGTTTGTTTGTCCGGTTGGACGCGCTTATGACAGGAATGTAAAAATTATTTTATGTCGAATAGTCCATTTATTCAGGAAAGTTGTATAAGGATTAATAACGCTACGATTAATAATAATGAAGCTGCAATAAAAAATGTTGCAAAAACTGAAAAACCAAGCGAGCGAAGCCGCTGGCAGAAAGCTAGTTAGTTATTTATACATGCATCTTCAATTTTTAAATCAATATCCCTGTCTCATGGAAAATTAATTATTCAATAGTTATGTCAGAAAAGTATTTATGACACAAAGCCATCGTATGTGTTATGTTTTTATTTAGAATTAATAAAAAATATCTGTGGAAAAATAAAGAAAACAGTTATTTTTTACTAATTGAAGTTCACATAAGAGAAATCAAAGGTATCTGATTTTGAGTTTTTTATTAAGATGTCTAAGTTCGACGATAATTCTTTATTTTTATATAAAAATAAAGCTGCTGATACAATTATTTTTTTATGAAACAACCTTTACTCCTAGCCTTTAGTTTTCTTTTTTTTAAATTCTATATGGTGACAAAAGATTAGTTAAGTCATCCTTATTTAAAAATTTTTGAAAGATACTTAAAAATGTCTTAGAATTCAAATCAGCAGTGTAAAATTTCTTAAAAATAATATACGTATATTGTAGACGCATATAATGAATTACATTTGATCTCCAGAGGGCAAGTTTACTTTGATCTCGATTCTATTTTCTAATTTTACGTGATTTAAAACCACATCTATGAAATTAATAATAATAACTCTAAGGTAATACAAACTTCGTGGTATCATCTCAAGAAATAACTAAAAAATATAAACGTACAATTATTGTACGTTTAAGTGTACAATTTATGTACGTACAATTATTGTACATTTATTGTATTTTTATTATTTTTATATTGTAAGTACGTTTATATTGTACTACAATACCTACATAAAGTTCGTCTGTTGCATTAATCCAGGCCAGTATTCGTCATATGTCATTTGTCTACGGTTAACGGTCACCCTCCATTTATTATTAAAACAGAATGGCTCCAAAGCCCACGCGACGCACGCCACAGATAAAGCTGAATAATTAAACACCATTGCAGATGACGACTGTTACAGACAGAAAAAAAAACATTTTCTGCTATTCTCATTAGAAAGAGGGATCTATTGAGTTTTTAGGATCGAATTTTATGAAACACTAGGTTAACTTACCTTCTCTATAGGCCCTGTGCGAATTTTGGGATATCATAATCTGCTTAGGGGTATTATAATCTCTGCCCTCCACGTGGCACCATTTTTGTGAAAACCCTAGCGTTAGAATAAAAATAAAATAAAATTTTGTTGCAGTTCTGTGATCGACTGATCGGTAAGAGGTTAGGTTAGGATTTTCCTGATGAATTTTGAATCACGAGCCCGTCTGAAAGCTATAGGGTATAGTGCCAGCAAGCGGCAGGGTCAGTTCTTAAAACATTTCAACTACGACAAAAAAGGTTAGGTTAGGTTAGCTACGCGGGCTCTAATTTTCCGCATTGTATGTGAAAAATTGGTTTTACTCAATAACTTCTAACAAACTGTAAGTTTAGTAATCGTCTAGAAGCGCAGAAGCTTCCAGAATCATAGGATTGTAATCAAAAACGTATTTTTAAAAGCTCATTACCGTATTTTTAATTTAGCTAAAATTGATAAAAAAGTTTATAAAAGTCTGGAATATAGTAAATCTTTAAAGGCTTTTTGGCGATAATCGATAATTGCTATTTTCTCGTTTTAATGTTCTTCGATATAATATAACATCTTCGAATATCTAATGACGATGTTAGTGAAGTAATGTCTAGGTAATGAAGTTAATAGAGGTCCTAATTCTATAGTGTTGTGTCACTGTTTTCCTGAAACTGGTACAGATCATTCTCATTCAATGTAATTAGTCTTTTTGTCATAGGCAGCATGACAAAACAATTTCTTGGAATCATCTCGTCACCTGCTCCCGTTGCTCACAAAAACAATCAAAGATCTTTATTTTCTCAACATTATCGCAACAGCACTCAATATGAATGAGTGCATAACACTGATGTTACTCTGGTACACTAACAAACAAAATTTATGCTATATTAAATGTCAACCCAACGTTTAGAACCAAGTTTCCTATTTGCAAAGAGATAGAATACTAATAAAAATCCTTAGTTGAAAAATATAGAGTTTCAAATGACCTGGTTCTCAATTCTGCTATTTTTTATGTAAAAATCGTATTTGAATAGAGTCTTAACTTCTTGCATTTTACGAAGTCCAATGTTATTAGAGCAACGGCTTCCTCACAAATCAATAGTGACTTTCCATAATTATGCTAAAATTAGAGGAATTGCCCTACTGGAGTCCAGCGTCTGATTCTCGGCTGTGTCAATGTTGATTTTTCATTTTTGTCGTTAGTCAGTAGTATTTTTCTTTTCTAAAAACAGCCTAGATTTCGATGACAAGCTCAATACTGTCCTATTTGAAAAGGTAACAAAGTTTTTATTTAATTGGAGCTCTATGGTGTTACATCGCTGTGGATGTCGAGATCGAAACAGTTTTTAAACAGAACCGCATAGATTGGTTTATAGTAAAGTTACTTAATTATAACGTGTACAAGATAAGAACTTTAACTACTTACATGAAATCTGAGAATTGTATCAGTTTGTTTTTTATCCATGCTTATTATTATAAAAACTGAAGTAACTTGCAGCCAGTAGCACAAACGTCCATTGAAATTGTCGACATTACCCATACAAATGTGACATCTAAAAGACGTCATTTTGTGCAACTGAACGTTAGTCTGTTATATTTTCCGGCCTATACCTATTAATAATAGTTGCCTCGACATAGCAACTCTAGATCTAAATATAAAAAACAACATTTAATAGCAACGAAAAAAGTGAAATAATTCGAAAAACTTGAACTCAGACTTGGAAGCAATATACAATAGAAAAATAATTTTGAAAATCGTTCTACAATCCGCGGAGCACGGAGCGATCGCATAACAATCTAAAGTCTAATTTGACTTATTCAGGTTTAAGATCTAGTGGGGTAATGTGACAGTGCTGTTGACTGTACAATGAATCAAATCTCGATTCTCTAATATCACTATGGATATACTATATAGGTACAGTATATAATATCAGATATCAGATAATGGTAAAGTACCTAAGCGACTTTAAAAGCCAAGTTAAAGAGCAGAATTTAATTTGATCAGTACTATATCTCATATATTGACCTATATGACGTATTTGGATTATATATACTTGTTATATGTAGCCGACTATCTGAAATTCGAGACTACAAACGAATTTGTCATCTCACCTTTCGTTCTTGATTACATCACTTACTTAATTTTTAAGTCTGCATTACCATTGCATTTTGGACCTTATAATGAATGAGCAACGATTATTATAAACGGCCTACTACGTCAATAAAGACATCAGCCGTGAGTCTATTGAAAATTGAAATAAAAATGAACTGTTTGCGACTGTCATAAGTTGTGACAGCATACAGAAGTGATTTAGCCTTTATTATGAAACCAACGTGATCATTGGTTTCAGTTTGATTACGTTAGCCAACTGTTACATTGACACAAAAAATGGAATTGTGAATTTGAAATGTCGCTTATCGATATTTTATCGATAAATTTTTGTTGAAAATATATTTTGTAGCAGAATTACAGTTTTCACTTCTAACTTTTATGATCTTTTTCATTCGAAATCCACGTTAATACCATTATATCTCTGTAAGCGAGCTCTACCCATTTCAAAAGAAATTCAGTTTATGATATTCATGATATTACATAGTCTGTAAAAATGATTTTGCTTAATACTCTTTCTAACACAATGTTCGATACAAAATTGCTGATAAAATTTTCGCTTCTAATGTTTAAATTAGATTAGAATTTAAATGTGAAAGAAGATATAATGTAGTTGTAAGTAGAAACCAGATCTCTATATTTAAAAAATAGCTACGGAAGATGTTTTTTTTTTAATAAATAGGGAAATTATACTTGCTTTTTGTTGAATAAATATAACATGGCAGTACCTATGTTAACATACGTCTATATCCATAAAAATGAAATTATTTTATATTATTATCTTATCCATTTCTAAAATATACATTCGAGAAGACTCCAGCAGATTTAAGCTCGCGAAATATATGTCACTTTTAAATTTTTATCTCAATTCATCGAAAGTACATTTTACTTTATCGAGGTGTCTGACTTCCCCGAATAACGGGCCGTCATTGTTTTTTTTTTATAATGTAACACAATCTGTTATTTAGTGGGCTTGGGGCTTGATATGACGCCCATATAAGGTCGGTCGCCCCGAACTGACCTAATTTACACTCGGCCAGCCTTTTGACCTCTTTATACGTGTATTGGGTCGTGAAAGTTTCAATATTATGGTAATAAAGAGAATGTTTATGATATTTAATAAAAGGTTATTTTCGCGGAGCACTAATTTCGTTTATAGTCTGATGAGTTTTATTTCTAAAGAAGCTTATGGTATATAAATGTTTACTTATGTCCTGTCTTCCAAAAAATCTAGAGATTCCACCAAACAGTTACCATTGCCTTTTTTTGAAAGTTTTGCTTTAGGACACTATTGTGGCGTTTGACCTGGGGTCAGCCATTGCATTTTTTTACGGTTATACTAAAGAATCCACTTTTCATCACATGTCACAATTCGATCCAATATTCCTTAATTTCAAGGCAGCATAAGTTTCAACACGCGTTACTTTCTGCAGATCAGTCAAATCATGAGGCACCCATTATTCGTAATTTTTTTTTTATTGATTTGACGCAGATGCGTCAATATTGTGGGTAAGGTAACGTTAAACCACGCCGCTAATTCCTGGATAGTTTGACTAGGATCGGCTTCCACCATCTCTCTTAATTCATCGTTATTCACTTGTGTGGGCGGTCTTCCTCGTGGCTCGTTCTTCAAGTCGAAGTTTCCATCACGACAGCGTTTCAACCAAAATCGCACGTTGCGTTCATTAGCAGACCCCTCTCCAAACGCAACATGGATATTGCGGGCTGTTTCTACCGTGTTACTTCTGCGTCGGACCTTGTATTCAAAAATCACTCGAATTTTCTCTATAACAAATTTTCTCTCTAATTCAAATAACAAAAACAATTGAAAGTCGATACTAAATAATTCACATGTTTTAATAGAAGAACATCGATATGATGTGGATGAACCATGTGTAAAAATTTCTTTCGAAAATTTCAAACCATGAAGATTCCATGTCAATTCAAGGAACCTATTAAAATAAAACGGCAATTTCATACTTTAACCCCTAATATTATATGAACAAAGCAAATAAGCAACCCTGTCTGGTTTGATGTATGTTTAATCTGTCAACTGTCAAAGTTTATTGTAGATATATAAACTTTGTGGCTTATCTTTCATCCTGCTCTTCCAAAATCTTTAGTATTATAAATCGCTTATTTAAGAACACGACAAAGACTAATTGAAGTATCAGATTAAAATTATTAAAACGCATTAGAAAAATGAAAAATAATCCAGGGAATCCATAGAAAAATGAAAAATAATCCAACTTCTACTGAAGTTGGTAGCGGTAATTAATATTAATAAACTACACAAACAATGCCCGACTCCAATAAAAATTTCCTGAATAAATTATCACTTTAGTCAATATTTCAACCCGTCACCTGTCCACATATAAACCGCCTTATTTAAATCATAGGTGAATATCAAATTAGATCTTTGTTCTGTATTCAATTTGAATGTTTAAATCTGATACTAAATGCTAAAATCATATCTTATGGTAATTTATTGCGTTGTGCTATGCTTAGGGTTGTCATCTTTGTTTGACTTTGTTTTGGCCATGACAATCTAAATATTTATATCTCCAGCCTGAGGTTCCACCTTACTCTCGCTATCTAGCCATGGGTACGACACTAAAGCAATGTTATGACTATATAATAATGTTAAAAATACTTATAGAGAAAATATTTTGACGTGTCTGAACTAGGTGAACATGTTTGTCAGGCAAAATAAATAACCTTATTTTAACAAATTAAAGTTAACATTAAAATTAACAAATAAAACAAATTAAAGATGCAATGATGTCACAATGCAAAAAGTATATATTTCACAAATTAAACCATACTTAATAATTAAGTATCTGTGACTAAAGTAAAAGAAAAAATGCTTTATATGTGTGATTAATAAAGAACTTTAACTTATAACAGGATTTTTATATTTATTGAGTTGATTTTTAAGCTACCTTCAAAGCATTAAGGTTTAAAATTAAGAGGAGAAATTTGTATAACCTGCTGTACTTCCAACATTTTTAATAGTGATGTTTCAATGTAAAAGAAGACAATGTCCGGATTTTAGAACAAGATATCCAGCCTCAAATAACGCAGAGTCAGACTTTTTTACTTTAGAAGATGGCAACCCTCTACGGCAAATGAGTATCGTTGCTCTAAGGAAAGCTCATTGTGTAATCTGGTACTCTCACTATTGTATCAGATGTTAGTTAGGGTCACTAGTAATAATATTACTTATAAGAGCAAAGGTTATATCTCTTATATATAATACATATCGTAATTTTCAAGACTGATTTGATCAGGCATTGAATTATTTAAGTACGATGAGGTTGCTTTCGTACTGTTTATATTTATTAATCATTGAATTTTTTCCCACGAATATAAAAGAATAGTATTCGTTCATAATAATATTATCAGAAATGCTATATATTATCTCATAATAACACGATTCATTATCAACAAAATCTGTATGAGCATTAACTACAAATTAATTGTTACAGTTTTTGAATCATAAAAGCGTTATTATCATTTGTAAATTACACATTCAATGTAAAAAAAAAGAATGAATAGGGAAATTGAAGAAAAACTGTTGGTGTTTTTTTATACATTGTAATGAAAAGATAATATAACTATTTTTCGTGTCAACTCTGACACGAAAAATAGTTATATTATGTATGAGCATTTTTATCTAATTAACGACCATCATTCATTGATCCACCAAATAAACTCGCAACATAATATTCGCATATTATAATCCAATGTTATAATCACTATTCCCACGCATGTTGTACACATGACACATTAAAGAAAGGTGTTTTCTTTTATAAAATCGTTTTCGATTCCCATAGATAAAGTAATTCATATCTATCAGCTGACAAGCCGTAAGTAATCATAAATTGCTATGCACGAGCCTACGCGACAGATAATTGTTGCAAAAAACCAATATCATAGAATCAGACAGAAATAGGGTCGGCGCACACCGAGTGGCTACTGTTTATTTAATTAATTTGAAGTGGGACGGTGAGTGAATCCGGATGAAAAGTCAACATTCACAGATTTTAATCCAGCTAAGGACACTGTTTGTTTTTGTCCCTGAAACAGATTTCATTTGAGTGATTGGTGTACTTGCGAAGCTCGGCTTCTCTCTGTGGTTGAGTAATACTTAAAAGTTATAATATGTATTAGTTATGAAACGTATTGAAAATAGCACTACTCTATTAAGCTTTAAGTTTAAAACATTAATTATTTTGTGCTTACGAATTCAAAACTCGATATAAATATGTAGTACTAGTAATGAATCAAAACTTGTCATAATTTTGCTTCATTACTAGTACTACAAGTTTTCAATAAGATATTAACATAAAATGTTATGTCTCTATTAAGTATGTCTACTTCAGTATATATATATATATATATATTGATCTACGTGTGGCGCGTACCTAAAACACTCATTGCTTTTAAATATAATGGCAGTGAAAATAGCTCGCATCTAGACTAAATCACACTTCTTGCGGACTTTCACTTAAAGATTATGAGTTTTTTCTGTATTTTCTATCTAGCTCAATGGATAATTTGAACAGTTATCGTTTAAATCTAAAGCGCGTCATACTGTTTTCTTGTGGTTGTCTCAATATCTACTGTAGGAATAGGCTGACGTCAGTCTTTTGTTTCAGATTGTTAGGCAATATTCAAAGACAATAACAAAGTTTTATTAAAGTAATTGTGTTTTAGTAGCTCTTTTGTAGAGTTCTGTGGAATTGGCATTTCATGCGCAGCTTAATTAATTTGTTTCTGTTAAAAAAATCTATTTCCACTGACATTATATAAATTTAATTATCGATGATATTAATGTAATCATTAACAACATGTGATGTTTGTTTTTTCTAATTAGTTCAAATTCTGATATTATCGTTACCATTTAAAATATAAGTTGCTAGCTTATTTATTGATTATTATTGATTGTCATATCATATATTAATTCTGACGTTCCGCAACAACATAACACACACACACACACACAAATATATACAGCAGATGAATGATGCTAATTAAAAAAAAATTAAAGAAAGCAATATCGCTCTGGTTCAAGCAATTATTTAATTCCAATTTCTTTTAAATATCATACATCAACTATATAATTTTTTTATAAATATATATGCCTTATGTATACCCATGTTATTATTTATTTAATATTAAAAAAAATCACGATTGCCGGATTCGAACTAAAATACAAAAGAATTTCGTAATTACTTTTGTTTTAAATAAAAGTTTTTATTAATGAACAAGTGTACTGACGGAAAATATTCCAAAAGAAATTATTAATAAGAATCTACGTAAAACACTCTGAAATTGCCTACATTTATTAGTTTCCCGTGTTTTATAAATTGTAATATATAATATAAATTTTCACATTATTTGTTTTGAGTTCACTTTAATAAGTAAATAGAAATTTACTCATATTGCAAGTGTCTCGTTTATTCCAATCATGCCCTATAATTGTATTTGCTTATTAATAATTTCTTAGGTTTATTGTGTGTGGAGTGTATTTATAAAGTGGAGGAAGTGAGAGAGCAGACTAGGTTATTCGTTTTCACTTTGTATTTCCGTGGATCATAATTAATCGAATTCAGATAACCTCGGAATTCGTTTACTCAAAAAGCTAAATATTATACAAAATTAATATATATCTCACAAAAAAAAAGATACGCTTTTATATTTTTTTAAGTTTTGAACATTTATACGTTATTAGGCAATTTGGTTTTATTTTTTTGTCGTTTCTTTAAATTCAAGAACATAAAATATTGTTTTTTTTTTACGTAAGGGACAATAACTTAGCATCCTGGAATACAAAACTAACATTTTGTTAGTCAATAAAGTAATGAAAATGGCTAATTAAGGAATTAAAAACAAGGCTGATTTCTAGCAAATGAAAAACAGCATGCACATAATATAGCAGTCACTACATAGTATAAAACAAAGTCGCTTACTCTGTCCCTATGTATGCTTAAATCTTTAAAACTACGCAACGGATTTTAATGCGGTTTTTTTTCATGGATAGGGTGATTCAAAAGGAAGGTTTTTATGTATAATACAAGACCACGAGGGCGAAGCCGCTGGCGGAAAGCATATATGACAATAATAGTTTTAGATTTGAGTTGAAAAAAAAATCTTCAGAAATCCATTCTCGTTATTATCGTTATTCTACGTTATTTTGTTCTTTTGAAATACTTTCACACAGTTTTTTAAGAGATAAAGGATACAGTAACAACGTTCAAGGAAAAGCACCGGAGGCGAGACGAGATGGAAACATGATATCAGAATTCCCGTAATCTCACCGAGTGTTTATAATCGGCCTACTTACCCACTCGTGTGAAATTGATAAGAAATTTCTTCATAAAAATATAACGCGTCAAAGGAGGCTGTATGGGTTATATACTATTTATCTTACTAATTAAGAAAATTAAAAAATTGTTTAACGTAAAATTCTTTACAGCCAGTTTCTGAATTGAAAAAGCATAAAATTTCAACTGTTTATTCTCAATAACTTAAGATTTTTACTATTCACAAGGCATAAATTTCTAATTTTTACCAAACTATTATCAACTGAACATTAGAAAAACTAAAAGCAAAAGCTAAAATCTATTTAAGTGATGTTTAAGTTCAGTTTGGGACGCGCTTCACTTTAAATACTCAATTCAGAAACCTGGTGTTAGTTGGGTGTTAGTTATCTTTTTTCTATTATTCTCGGAAGAATTTCTGTGAAAGCTCAGTTTAGAAATTGAGATAGGTTAAATTTCATACCATTTTGCATCATATCAAAAGTATTTTATACTATATTTGATCAATTTTTCATTTACGGTGGTAAACTGATAGATATCTTTAATGAAAAATTATTGAAGTTAAGTTATTTTTTGTTCAAACAGCCTCTTTTGAGAATAACAGATACATGAAAAGGTATCGAATTGTAACAATAAAAATGCGTTACCTACTTGAAATAAAGAAACAGGTACTTTCTTCAATAAACTGTTTTTTATCGCAAGAACCTTAGTATTGAAGATATCAGACAAAAAATCCGTGGTGTATGCAAATAGCTTATGCGCAACGCATTTCAAACAATCGAACAGGAAGTTGCATACAATATGGAGATTGTAATTTTATCGTCTTCCGTATTTAAGACGTTCACTTTTTATTAAAATCATTCTATTACTGTAGTCGTACAAGAATGTCGGATATAATATATCATAATAAAATTATAAAGACTTTGAGTGCTTCTATATTACAATGAAAATGGAGAACTGGATAAGATAATGGTTAGTGTAACAGGATTATGTGACGTAGAATAAAAAAAGAAATAATAATAAATTGCATTAGAAAGTGAAAACATAAGTTGTTACTTACGACAGATTGAACATAGATTGAATAATAAGGTGAGGCAGATGTCAAATCAATTCTGTAATATATCTATTCAGGTTTTATGAACCTTATGGACCCGGGATATTGCTCAGTTGAGCATCTCTGCTCGTAACTTGGACAGCTTGGATAATCGGCGATCAATCCTCGTCCTGTCTGGAAGCGGGTATGCAGTAACGCATTTCTTTTAGGAAAAAGGTTTTAATGAACTTAATTTCATACCCGTAATATCATGAAATTGGCACAAGTCTAAAAAGAAAGAAAGCTCGTTTTACAAATTCCATATTTGTAAATTGTGTTTGAAGTTCCATATTTGTAAATGATCTTAAAGAACTTATGCTTGTAATCAATAAAAAATCACTAAAAACTTCAAAGAATTTTTATGTTAGTTGGATTATTGAAAAATATGTACGCCATTTTGTTAATGCGGCCATTTTGGATTAATAATGATAATGATTATATATAATTCAGCTCAAATGGAGACTGGGAAGTGGGTAAAATTTAGCTTTTAAGATTTGATTACAGAAATACAAACATTGGGACAAGTGATAACTAATTAAAACTTGTAATAATAAAGCATTTCGAATAAGCTTTCGAACTAACCATTAGCATCGCTCATATTTTAGTAGAAAATTTTCTTTTTTTTACTATTTTTTATTTTTTATAATTTTTAATATTATTTTTTATAAACAGTTAAAACTATTTTTTTATTTTAGTATAATCTGCTCCGTCCCGTTAACTTATAAGTATACTACGCCATAGTTATAACATTATTAAAGAATATTAAAAGTATAAATTCAATTAGTTACTCACTAGTCAAAGGAATTCTTCAATTCCAGTCAAGGATGCAATAACAAACCTGTTAATTGAACAAATTGATCTACGTGATAATGTGTAAGGCAAAAAAAATAAACAGTAATACGTATGTAATCTCGGCTTCCTACTACAAATTGTGTAACAATGAAGGAATTATTAAGTTAAAATTATATGATATTATTCTCTTTTTTTCTCACTATGAGTTGAGGAGTCGTTATAATTTTGTTGTCAATGGTTTGTGTTTCATATTTATTGTAAACTTTGAACTCAAAATCTAATATTTATCAATAAGGTTTTAGAAAAAAACTATTCAACAAACTAAAGTGTAACTATACGAACTTTATACAGCTGATGAGCAACTATGGGATATATATTTGTAATTGGTTTTGCTTGGTAGATTAACAAAGGCTTGTTACAAGGTACGATAAATTAAAATAAATGAACCACAAGCTTTACTTATCTATCCGAAATTCATATCGACAAAGCAAACCCCAGGTGGGTACTTAATAATTTACTTATATTCATCCATAAGCTAACATTGAATTTAAATTATTAGTAGCTTTTCTACTTTGTTTATTCATAGTTTATTTTATGTTTTACGTTTTTTATTACAGGCCTTACAAAAGTCTATAAGAATTAGTAATGTTTTGGCGCGAAAAATGGTTATTGAACTTTTAAAATATCATATATATTTATTAATGTTGTAAATGATATCAAATTGACTCATTCACATTAACTCAACATTAAATGTACCAACTATCATATAATAACATAAAACCAAAACGAAAATCGCTTTAATCTTATTTATGCTGGTATGATTTTTAACTAAATACAAACGCGTCTAAAAGTTGCTTCATTTATGATACATTTTATAATATTATTTATTAGGAGAATTGGAGTCAATATTTTAATATTGCTTCGCACCTTCGTGATGTTCGTGACCGATCCAACAGAAAGAAAAATCCATTATATAACAAGGAAGTCTAACTGAATTTTGATTCAAGGATGAATTTAGTTTTATTAAAGGCGAATACATATTTCATATTTATACCTATCCAAGCTCCAACTTGATGAAATTCTTATCATACTACATGAATCCATGCGAGACTAAATAAGCCTTGAATAATTGTCAGAGCCTACTTTATAATGTGTAAAAATGAGATCCTTGTATAAGTATCTTAACTTAGGATATTGCTAGTACTTAAGGTAGAATTTATATGTCGAACCGGGTTGCCAGTTTTTATAAATTAAACAGATAAATCATTTATTGTTGCACACTTCTATGTTTAATACTTGGTCACTATTATTCGAGTAAATATTATTCACAGTATTTCTACAGGAAAGCATCACGGATTTATTAAAAATGAAGTGCATGATACACTTATTATAAACCTATATTACAAATAATCTAATGTCAATTGATAAAGAGCGTATCTGAATTGGAGGCCTTTTTCAGCATATAAAAAGGACACAAAACATTTCCAATTTTGTTCTTGTCATTATCAAAATCAACAAGGACACCTGTTCACGATAAGTAGATCCCACACAAGCGTTTATTTTTTGTTTCTCTTATTTTTTGTATATATGTACACAGTTTCTTTTCTATTATAGAGCTTCTCTACCATCAGTACGATATGTGTTATTATAATACCGAAATCTAAAAATATCACAAAAATAAGATATATTAATATATTCGTAGGAAGTATGATTGATGTACTTTTATATTTAATGTCTATTAATTTTGTTAATTACAATGACAAAATGACCAATTACTTTACTACATTTTTTTTTAAATATTTTTACTAGAGATATAAATTTTGAAGTAATTTGATGTGGGGTTCTAAGGGATACCTTAGAACCCCACATCAAATTTCTTCAAAGTTTACTATGGAAAAGGGTGAAATAATGGTGTGGTTTTCATCGGTTATTTCGGTCACAGGATGGGTGACCAAAAAATTATTATCTCGAGCTACTCCGTGCTTCGGAAGGCACGTTAAGCCGTTGGTCCCGGCTGCATTTGCAGTCGTTAATGCCCTCCAATCCGCATTGGGCCAGCGTGGAGGGTCATGGTCCTCATTAACCATCCATAAGGAAGGGCTGAGCCCCTGCAGTGGGGACGTAAAAGGTCTGGTGATGATGATAGTATTATATGAATAATTATTCCTGCATTATTTACGAATCCACTTCTCCCGTTCTACCGCTGAAGAGCATCGCACATGACTCAAAATAGTTTGGCAATATCTGCTGTATACCAATGAAAATACACCATTATACTGCGGATGCGCCATTTCACCGTCAGTTCTAATACAAGTGTGATATGCATGTCGTGTGTGCATACTAAGGTGTAATAACTAGTTTTATGACGACAACAATACGTCGGTTAACGAATTTTTATAGTCCACTTGCCGTGTTTCCTGAGAGGAGATATCGTGCACACGTGATTTGAATAACAAACACACAGGGGTGGCTACCGGAGTTCAATTAGTCAGGTGAATCAATATTTCCTATATGAAAATATTAAATTTTCTGAGGATAATATTATACATAGAATGTACGAAATGTTAAGAAAGTTTTTTCTAATTAGAATCGTGTTATATTGAAAACTAGCTTTTACCCGCGACTTCGTTCGCATGATAAAGTTTATGTGAGCAGCATTTCTAATGAATATTTATTTATTCGTTCCATTAGGTACTGATAGTTTTAAACTAATACTTTTACATCCTCCATCATCCCTTATTTTATCCACATGGTGGTTACATTATCAAAATCCTATTTAAGCGGACGTCTTCATCATAGTAGCTCCAATCTCTAATTTCAGTTCAATCAGTCGAAAATCTAAGGAGATTTATATTATAAATAATTATAATTTATCAAAATCCTTTCTGAGGGGATGCCTACGTTATAGTTACTTTATGCATGCAGTCTCAGATCGATCGGTTTAAAATTGACAAAGTTTCATACAAACTTTGATCCCCTATTTTATCCCCTTGAGGGTAGAATTGATCAAATTCCTTTCTTAGCGGATGCCGATCTGTCCAGTGGTTTGAGCTGCGCATTGATAGATCATTATGTCAGTCAGTCGGTAAAATTTTAAGCATTAAGTCGTCGAAGATCATATGCAAATACATACACAGCTTATTAACTATTAACTTCATTATATTTGATCAATTTTCCATTCACAATGCTATACTGATAAATATTTTTATGAAATATACCTTGGGCTGGTCGATTTTTTAAGCATTTTTCATTAATAATATCTATAAAGTTTCATTAAAATCTGGAAGAAATCCCTGGCTAATGATAAAGCCGCCTTTTGTATGTAGTTGTGTATAATATTTACTCGTATATATGTCCGTTATTATAATTATCTAACATAATCATAATCACCGGACCTGCATATACTTACCGAACATTTTTAAACATTTCTATGCTGAAATACAGATACACGTAAACTATGCTTTACATTGTCAACTTCCACTGACATGTACCGTTCACATTTTTATTTCAGTTGTGTGTGTTAACACAAAAATGGAGTCATTAAGACGACTTTTTATGTAAAAACATCGGTACGAGTAACATTAATATTTATTCATTACAACCTTTGTTCAGCCCTACATAAATCAACTCGTGCGGAAATAAAAAAATGTGAGAACAAACAAGAGGGACTGTTGTGTAGAGAGGAATTCTGTAATCCGTCCGTTGGGTAAAAGTTAGTTTTTTATATAACGATACGGATACATACAATCTAAACACATTCTTACACCATTATAGTTAAGTTAAATTTTACATAACACAAGTTTACACATTTGTTATACATATGAATATCACCGATGAGTTGGTATACCAATCTATATCCATTGCCTTAATCGACATTAATCTCTAAAGAGGAGCTAAACTCCATCGAAGCCAGCGAGTGGTTAGAGCGTTCGATCTGCGACGCGGAAATTAAGTTTTGCAAGGGCTGGTCAAGGATGTGTGACCAATAGTTTATTATCTTGATCTCCACTGTTCTTCGGAAGGCACGTTATACCATCGGTTACGGCTGCATATACAGTCGTTAAATACCACCAATCTGCACTGAAAACGGGTCGTGGACGCGGCCCATTCTCCCTATTCGATTCCACCCATGGGGACTTTGTGACGAAAGTAAATGCGAAAGTTTAACAGCTACTTCTAAACAAAGTTTAACGTTAGAGTAAATTTTCGCTAAAATTGCAATTGTATTTACACAGAGAATAAGCAAATCTACTACCTTCTAGGAGCTACTACTCTCGTAGAACCTCGTTATAGGTTAACCTTTGTTAAGTCTCTGTTTAATAATATGAATTTTGACTAATACGAAGTGCAGTCTCAGCGTAAATATACTCCAACGCTAAACCATGTTTAAAAGTAGCATTATAAGAGTTCATCTGTTTGGTTGCATCTGTTATGGCCTCTTAGTTCTTACATTTGCTACCTCACGATAAATAACAGTCTTGCTTACATTCTCACACGTCTAGACATTCATAGTAATTTAGTTATAAAAAAATGATTTTTACAATAAACATATTAAGGCTTAAAATCGATGACAGAAACCTTTTCTAACCAGACGTGATGGTCTTGTGATGTGTTATCTAACACCTATTTATAGAAATATAACAACACTATTTATATGATATCATAACATGTTAATGTACGTCTTTTTTATTCAATAGTACTTCAAAGATGCCTAGTAATCGCGCCTGATTGAAATTCAATGAGATATTACGTCAAAGCACCAAAGCTTCGATTTCATCTGTATGAGTTGTAGAATCTTTCAATTAATTAGTATGATAACGTGAGTTTATCGGTGAACAGACAATTTTAGAAATATAAACAATCAGTACAGATATTTTGAAGAAAAACAATATTCGACTGTGTTAATTCACAACAACAAGTTTAAAGACCACAGTTCATTTCGAACTGTACCTTATACATATTAAGGTTTGCTTGGTGACCAGGGGATGAGTAGCTCGGTAGTATAGTGGATAAGCACCGCGGCCCGCAATCGTTCTTGTTAAGCAAATTTCATAAGGGTCTGTCACGGGATGGGTGACCAAAAAATTATTATCTCCAGCTACTCCATGTTTCGGAAGGCACGTTAAGTTATTGTTCCCGACTACTTTTGCAGTCGTTAATACCCATCAATCCACATTGGGCCAGCTTGGAGGATCATGGCCTCATAAGGAAGGCATGAACCCCTGCATTGGTGACGTAAAAGGGCTGATGATGATTATGATGGTGATGATGATAACCAGAGGAGCGAACGTCTTATTCTCTAACCATACGCTATCTTATCGATGTTATGGCGTTGTTTCGTTTTTGTCAACTATTTTGACATGGCCTTTATTAATGACGAACAAATAATCAAGCACGGGGATTATGAATTTGATAGCAGACCAACCATTTTGACCAACTTAAGTAATTTTTATGCAAATTTATCCACCAAAAGGATATATACAGAGTGCTATTTTAGCTGGAATTGTATCGTATGTCACTAAGTAGAATAAAAAAAACCATAAAACTGTAGTTTCGTTTGGTTTCGATCCGTTTTCGATTCGATTTAAACAAAATTTATTTAGTAGAACTGGCCCCCTGCATTACTTATTTTTTTGGGCGCGGTTTTGCAGCTTTGCGTACCTTTCATTAACTTTTATCCATCCTTCTTTGACTTTGTCTCAGCAATAAGTTTGATTAATAAATAAAATACCTTTTTGAAATACTTACTTATTACAAAGTTCCACGAAACTATGACTTCATTTTACTCAGCATACGTTGAAGAACAATAGATTACAAGTGAATTGGAAAAACAAGGAAAAAGCGTTGATCTAAAGAAAAAAAATCGCATAAACACCCTCTTTTTATAATCCTGTCTCATTTGACAGTGACATTTTAGTATATTAGAATAATTACGGTAGTATTATATTTATCTGTGGCTGTGGTAGATGTAACCAAAAAAAAAATATAATAGTCTTCTTGGTGACCCTGTTGTGGTGAAGGTAATAAGAGTTTATTTCAATGAACTTCTTTGTCTAACGGCGGTTAACCAGACAAGGACAGCATTATTGCAATTGTCGCCGCATCAATTTATGGCTCGCGCAGTAATACCCATGGTAATACTAAAGTAGGAACTGAGATTTCAACATAAAAAATTAAATGTAATAATTAAACTGAAACAAATATAAACTATAACGGAAAGGCCATGAAGTTACAGAATAAAAAACTAAATACTTGTTTTACAAAACAATAGATTAACTAGATCTTGCCCGCGACTTCGTTACGTGGTAAAGTTTAAGTTTAACATAATTAGGAACATTTTTATTTGCAATTGATTCATGATTAATTATTTAAAAATACTAGTCCAAATTTATGTACTAGACTGATAATATACTAATAACAATAACTGTAAGTAACTAATAACAGACTGATAATATACTAATAAGATAAAATATTTTCAATAGTTTTTGAGTTAATCGCGTTCAGACAGAAAGATAGACGAATTCGGCAGTCAACTTGACCACCATAGGGTAGATATTAATAATGGCGGATGTTTTTTCTCTCTTTATCTATACCTAAAAGTTTAAAATACAGCTTGTGCGATATTCCTTGAAGATTGGTTAGTCACACGTTTACTTTCTATTCTTTCGTTATCATTCTTACCTGTTGCGTTTAAGACATGAGTTTTTATATTTGTGAGATAAGTAACTCGTTTAAACGGCAACCTCTACAATTTGGAATTTAAAATGATAATCTTTAAGATTAAAACCTGATTAATAAAAAAAAAGGTTTTAAGAATATTGACAATGTGATTAAAATTAATAACGTGATTGTTTATGAACGAACGAAACGCAACTTGCAAGTAAAGACTTTGTAACTTTTTTGAAACGATTATACCTTCACTTTTTAAAACGGTTTTATTTATTTATCACTCCCAAAATTTCCAATAGCTAATGCCATGAATTAACTTTAACCAAGTACCGGTGGTATTCTTTCTATCTAGTTATGCTATTTTTGTTAATGAGTCTTAAACATCGTCATAGTATGCTCGTCCACTGTTAGACTAAGGCCTCTCCAAACGCACGCCATCGAATTTAATCGATTACTATCGAACTTTATAGGTTACTCACTTCCAGTTCTTGCCAATTATCTTCCTAATATAGTTCCTTATAGTCTGACGACACCTATTGCGTTTGTCGATCCGAAGTCTTAGTTCCAAAGTTTTTTTGCCCCAGCTAGGGTTACGAGGTCGCCAAACCTAAAAGCCAGTTTGGTCAGACATTTGGGTGGAAAGACCGGCCACCCTACATTATTGAGGATTTTGTGTTTCAGCAGAGATGTACAAAATACCCTGTACAAAGTATCTGAAATACAAGATACAAAATACTTTTAAATTAAGTATTTCAGATACCAGATACGAAATACTTTCGAGAAAAGTATTTGAAATACTAGATACAAAATAGGTATCTTATAGATACTTTTTACAAATACAAATACTTTTCTAAAAAAAAGACTTGAATTTAAGTTTGTTTATTATACACCACAAGAACCTAAATCTTGGACCAGATGGGACCAGGGACAAAGTGGATTTTTTAAGCATTTTTCATTAGAAACAATTTTTGTAAGCTTTTATTTAGTTTTCTGTGTTTGTACTCAAATCTTACAAGCTAAATTTCACCCACTTTTCCTCCGTTTTATTTGTTTGTCAATCACAATGTAACATATAAAAATGCAAATATTTAATATATCAGGTTTAAATTATTTTAAATTTTTTAGTTCCTTTTTAATAATAAGTTTTTTCAATATAGCATTGTGAATGAAAAATTGCTGAAATATAACAACAAGAATAATTATTTAAATTTAATTATAAAATTATTATTTATTAAAA
Source organism: Diatraea saccharalis (assembly GCA_918026875.4). Lineage (NCBI taxonomy): Eukaryota > Metazoa > Arthropoda > Insecta > Lepidoptera > Crambidae > Diatraea > Diatraea saccharalis. The sequence goes on along the minus strand of OU893344.1, from coordinate 3,635,446 downwards.
AAGCTGGTTTTACGTACGACGTAAAATTACGGAGAACTGAAAATTCATTTTTTCCTAGTGAGATGAAGAGAGTGGGTAAAAATAAATACAGTACTTGGTTTTTAAAATTAATGGCGTGACTTGTGACGAGGTGAATGTGCGATAGTATGTAACGAAACGTATATTAACTTTTTTGCAGAACTACCGAAAATAATGCCCCTCAATAACGGGTGGTGCGTTCGTTTGTAGTGTTCGCTCTGCAAACGTTGTAATGTTGCGTGCCGCTTTGCTGCCACGATGGCACACATACTCCATAATTACTTGAATTTTTAACTTATCCATGACGACGAAAAATATTCAAATGCATTGAAAACAAAACACTTACTATTGAACAAATGACGATTTTAGAAAAAATAATTTAATATTAGAATTATCAGCCAAAAAAAATAGTTTGATTTTAAATGGCTAGTACAGCAGAACGGCAATTACATACATAGGTAAAGACCTAATATTAAGACAGGACTCCGCCCATTTTTTTGTTGTTTCTCAATAAAGATCCCTTGAATTAAATGGTTACTTATTAAAGCAAAATTTACTATACGATTACATCACAGATTGTGTTATATTATTGAAAAATAAAGGAGTATTAATTGACGATGTCAAAGAAATTGAAGAATTTTTTCTATTAACAAATTTATTTTTATGACGAATTAGTTGAAAAGCAGTGGGTAATTATTTTCAATATATGCAATGACAGCACTCGTTTCCGAACTACTGAAGATTTTTCAGTATTTTTTTGTATTATGCCTCATAATGCGAATATTTTTTTTTTTTCGCTCATGAATATGCAGTGGTCAAAAGATAGAAAAAGATTAACTGTTGAGTCAATAAAAGCAATATTGCTTTGCTCACGGAATATAATTTCAAGCATTTGCCATGTATCTAATTTCACAGTGAAATTTCTTTAAAATAAACTTTTTGAATGTTGTTGTTAGTGGAAAAAGTATAATGTGCAAAAAAATAATAAAATTTAATAATGAGTTTAATTGATATACTGAGTTTTATTTATAGCATATAACCGGGTTTTTACATAAATCAAGATTTTTTATTGCTTGTAACTGGTTATTCGATTTCAAGCCCTATGCGCCATCTTTCAATTTTTACTAGGGAGGGTGTATTAAACCGGTATAACCGTACGTTCAGTTCTACGCATTTACTTTTTAAATGACACTAAACAATGTTTGGATTCGAGTTATTTTAAACTAAATATTCATTGCGTTGATAATTGAACACTTTCTTTTTGTAAATATGTTTTAGGCAAAGAATGTTTTGTGATATTTATAAAATGTAAGAAATAATCTTTTTATAAAGTATTTTATCAGAAAAAGTATTTAAAAGATACTAAGATACTAAACAAAAGTATTTAAATACAAGATACAAAATACTTCCTAAAAAAAGTATTTTAGATACAAGATGAAAATACGTATTTTGTATCTTGTATCTGTATTTCAAATAGTTGTATCTAAGATAAGTCACATCTCTGTGTTTCAGTATGAATAGGGACGAAAAAGAAAATATAAAATAAAGCTTTTTTGATTAATCTGTTGACTCGCCTGTGAGCGCCGAGCGTGGCCCTCTCGGCGCTCGCTCGTTTGCGAAATGTAAAAAGCCTAACAAGCTGAACACCGCTTATTTTGGCCGGACACGCAATAAAAAAACCTACCTATGTCCGGCTTTATCTGAACGCCTAGCAACGCTAGCCTCATCTATTGTCGATTAACCAACAATCGCATCGATCAAGAATTTTAACCCCAACGGACCCTTAAAAAGCAAGATTCGAAAAAAGACTTTAATTGGAATGTAATATATATATAATCTCAAATAAGAATCTAATTAACATTTTATTTTTACATAAACAAGCAAAAGAGAACATTAAATAATATTCCAGACCCAAATTGACTTGAGTAGCTAAATTAGCTCAAATTATATTACCGTTTTTCTTAACTTTAAGTAAAGACATAATTAATTTAGAGAACACCTTTAGTTAAGACATCTCGCACACCTGCTTCGCGTTTTAGCAACGGATGTTGTAGATTTGTTTAAAATATTATCAATGTCTTAGGTAACCCTGACGTACGAATGCAGATGTTTATTTGCACCTTTCTTTAAAACAAAAAAAATATGCAACTTTCATAATACCTATATTATGAAAAGGGCATATTATCTTTATTAGCACTAAGCAGATGTCCCGGTTTCCGCCATTTCTAAGATTATGATCTGGTTTTGGTCATTCTAAGGGAAGTTAACGTTGACATATCATAACTGTCAACGGTATAGTTGCGCAATATTGTAACATTTTAAAAACCGTTCACTGTAAAGTTATATATTATGCCATTGCGTTAGTTAGAACGCCTTGAAGTGTACGTTTAATAGAATCAGGAGTTATCTTACGAACGTCTATTGTTACTTCCAAACTCACTCAGTATCTACCAGACCTGCCCTGCGATTTTGTAAAAAGTCCAAACCTGAATTTGAATTCACACCGGAATCAATATTATTTCTACAATAATATAGTGAATTTGGACACATGAGTGAATACAAATTCGGGTCTGCATTTTTACAAAATCGTAGGGCGGCTGTGTACTATCCTCATACAAATTCACTTGCTCAAGTAGCAACAAATCTCGCAACCATCAAGCATCCTGATGATGCTCCGCGGAGGCTCGAAACACGTGTAGAATGAGATTTTTTCTGCGAGATTTTTTCCGCTGGACTCGTGAATTTGTGTATGAGATGTGCACAACAAGTGTAGTAGATACTGACTAGGTTTGGAAGTTGCTAAGATATTCCATCCTAATTAAACTGACACTGATATATGACTTTATAATTTTGTTTAAAACATTGCTGTATATGGTTGTGGTTACCGCCGTTGCTTTATAAATTCCCAAAAAGTACCTATGTAGTAATAATATTTATAAGAGTCCTAATAACATCTCCGAAATTAATTTTTGGAATGAATCGAGTAAACACATTGTTCGTAAAAAAACTAATTTCACCGAATAATGCCATGAACAGAATCAGGTCATGCTCATGATTAGGTATGCGTTTATTTTATTTCAACAAATCAACATCGTCAGTTAAAATGGTCCATACCTAGAATGAACAGAGTTTGAGAATGCCAAACAATTTTGTAACATGTGAAATGACCTCATAGTTGGAAAACGCTTCCGAATTCTCGCCAGATGTTCCATTAACAGGGCAATAGTACAATAAAACCGCTTTATAACCAGCATACCAATACTCCATTTAAAACACTATTAACTATGTTTATCCGAACTGAAATACTCGTGGTCGTTAGTAGTCCATTGGTACTCTCTCGTAAAACCACCATTAACTGTGGTCATAACAAAGTAAAGTGCAGTATGAAACAAGATAGTTTATACTTAAAACATTTGTAATTTTATATTTACTGTGCTTTAATACCAAGTAAGATTTTCTATACTAATATTTCTGAAATTCGTTTGTTTGTTTGTATGCAGTAATCTGTAAAAATATCCGATCCGATCCGATCCGATAATGAGAATTCTTTCATCTACGGAATGCAACACGATACGCGACATGCAATCAATCACCGTACGCGAGTAACATAAGCTATAATTTAAGTCTAACTGAGGTACGTCCTGTATTTTTATTATGTCGCCATAATTTACAAACCTTAATGGAGTAACAGCAAACCACTAAAAGATTGGTGCATCCAGCTAGGCCTGTGCAGACATCTCATCCATTCTAACTTTGTGTCTACCACACAAGAATTATAATAATAATAATAATACCACCTTTTCCCACTTTAACCATAAAATAATCTATAAATAGTTATGATTATGTGTGCAAGTGTTTATCTATCTATATAGCCTTTTCTTTATACCGAGGGGAACTGATCTTAACATGCCATCGACCTGGGCCAGAGGCCGACTGAACCCGCGAAACTGAACTCCCACTGAAACTGAAATCCCACTCACTGCAAGGGACAGCGGTCCAGTACAGTGGGCCTACCGTACAAAACCCCCGTACTACCCACTCATGTGGTCCGGCATCTGGTATCTTATAATTAAGTCCCAGGTGGACCCGGACTCTATCTATATAGCCTATCTAGACTAGTATTATATAAAGAGGTAAAGTTTCTAACTTTATTTTGTTTGTAGGTGATAATCTTCGGAAATACTGAACAAATCATGAAAATCCTTTCACCTACTAGAAGCTAAATTACGCTGGCGAAGTTGCGGGATAACAGCTAATACTCAAAATAGTTCAGTACTTTTTAATATAAAAGGGATATTTTTTATCAAAAAACAATAATAAAGTGTTCTTTTAAAAGTTGCCACACTGATTTGAGTACACTTTAGTTAAGCTTCCATATTCCCACGTGAGTATCTGTGACCGGTAAGCCGACTAAGACGAGATCCACGTCCGATACCCCACGTCTTCCTACTAGAATTACTTTGTTAACACCACACCTCAATAAATGCGTGAGAAAATTACCAAAATTCAAGTTCCTTCCGACTTAAAACATGGCGCGTTTGCGTAGTTTAATTGATGCTCTAAGAGATTATATTTTTGTACACACATATCACATATCTTATCGTAGTAGCCCATCCTCACTTTAGATTGAACAACCTCCTTCAATTACATTTAAGGAAGAGGAAGTAAAGAATATTTGGGATACTGATTTGTTTTGTGCATAATTTGAAATAGAAAAGGGATAGCTCAATAAAATTATGTAGCTATCATCAAATTATAGGAAAATATTGACTTTGAAATACAAAGTATCAATTAATATCAACAGAAACTTTGACTAAATTGTGATCAAAATAAAAATCTGTAGTACTTCCTAACCTAACTCTCCGTGTTACATTTTAGACTCTACAAATAATTATCGATCAAACTTACATCATAACTTTAATAAATTTATTTTACAATAATTACATTAAAGATTTTATGTGTCAATGATTATCACTGATTGCGTTAAAAAACACGAAAATGTTAAGATGATGTCCCATTTTAGACCCCTCTCACTCCATGTCTCTTGTGACAATGTTTACTTTTATATTGTTTTAGGTACCTAAAACTCGATATAAAAAAATTTTGTCACCCATCCTATGACCGGACGTTGCTAAAGTTGCTTGGCAGCAACCATCGCGGGCAACAGAGCTTATTCACTACGCCACCGAACTACTCATTAAGGAAATTATTGGAAATTAAACACAAACATTAAAATATATGTTGTGCTAAAGCAGTAGCTTTTCTTTCTATAACATTTTATTTTATACTTACTTTCCGCCAGCGGCTTATCCCGCATTCTCCTGTATTATACATACGAACCTTCCTCTGGAATCACCCTGTATATTGACGTAAATTGCATTAAAATCTATTGTGTTTTCTAAGCGTACAGACAGCGGGAAGCAAATATATTTTATACTATGTATAGATAAATAAAAACTTAGTCGCACCAAAAACTAGTCACAGAAACCAGTAAGTAATTTGAAATTTTTTCTTCAGTTTGTTATCTCTATGCGTCATATTTATTTACATACAATGGTTCAATATACATTTAAAAACCCAAGCAATAGTTCTTAACAACCCACAGACTACTATTTTGAAATGGTGACAAAAAAGATTTTATTTACGTTAATGGATCGGGTGAGATTTTGAATCTTATTACAATAATTTCAAAGAAGTAATTTGAATGTATTCTTAAGAGATACCTTATGGGAAGTAGTTTTGTTAAAGATAACCACTACTTATGTGAAAGGTAATAAAAGATTATCCTAGCAGAAATTCTTCATTTTAACAACGAAGGCCTAATTGTTTCATTTTTGCCCGGCGTCTTTACATCCTACTTACTTAATTTAAGATTTACACGCGTATTTGCCTTATTGTCCCGTCTGTCTGTCATAAATAATTTGAAACAATTGGACCAATTAAGTTTTAATTTGATTATTATGTGATTCACTCAACATCCACAAGAAGATATAAAAAACACTTTAGGATGTTAACAAACAAAATTAAATTATATTTGAAATTGTAAATGAAATAGTTGTTGTGTTGATCTACAAATTTATGATAACTGCAGAGGTAGACGTTTATTCTTCATTATCATCAACAGATCATTAATGCCCCCAATGTACCTATGCTTTTCCTGTGAATGGAATCGAATAGGTCATAAGCAACCCACCATGCAGATTGCATATGCAGCCGGGACCAACGGTTTAACATCCCTTTTTTTAAAAAAAAACAGTAGCTATAAACAATAAATCGTTGGTCACTCATCTAATAACTGGTTTTTGCAAAAGTTGCTTAACCTTCGCATCGCAGACTTAATGCGCTGACTAAGCTATAGAGCTGTCGTTTACATGAACTCAACCGAATACTCCAGATCTTTATTCATTAAGTCTTATGTGAAACATTCAAAATATTAGATAAGATGTAAGAAAATCATATATTGCTCTAAAATATATGATTTTCTCACATAAATCTGAGAGTGGTTTATTATGATCATATGATACTTGTAGTTTTAAAATACTTTTCCCATAGTTCTTTCCCATACTTAATTTATCATATTAAACCACTTTCAGATTTATTTTTCTCCAAAAAGTGTTAAGAAATAAAGTGGCGTTGTCGTTTAGTTTATTAAAATATGACGTCACACGATGCTCCGGTTCGGTTCTTTTCCACCGATTATAAATCGCAGATCGCAATATTATTTTGCGAAAATAAAATATACTTATAATTCATTTAAATTGGTAAACAACATATTTTAATTTTATCATTTCCAACTTATTTCATAATTAATATTTAGATATAACCGCGTTATAACTATCAAGTAACCAATTAGCCCCGAATATTTCATTTCGTAGGTACAACATAACAAGGCTCCACAGAATTCCTGGTTTCGTTAGTTCGGTTGTCAGTGCATTTTGCATTGTACGAGTCTGTTTCCTCATTCGTACGCTCTAGTTGCCAGGACCACCGGACCATACCCTTTACTAGGGTTCCGTGTAAATAATTATATAATCTATCTTTCCCAAAAGACATAACTATTCAAGAGACAAGGTTATAGTTAAATGAATTAGGATCTATTTATTTAGTACTTATATATTAATTATGAATAGGAACAAAAAATTTGAATCCTTGTTTGTTTGCATTAGATAGGCTCTAAAACTAAAATACCAATTATAAAATTCCTTCTTCTACGGGGAGCTACATAATACGCGGGAAAAATAGGCTATAATTTATGCAGGTGAAGTCGGAGAGAAACAAGCAGCTAGTTTATTCAAGAAGAAATCGATGAATATACTTACTTAATATACCCGATGAATATAGAAAATGCAGAATACGCAATCTTTTGTTTATTCGCTGATATAAACATTAAGGTGATCTTGTATACGTTAGAAGTCTTTCACTATATATGATTAAAGTTATAATTCATTAAAAACTGAACAAATCATTAATATATGACAGGAAAGTGTTATTTTCAATGTTATTACAATATACAATGCTATTTTCTTCAATTTTCTCCTTAAGCGTTACTTATAATTATATTACACAATTCATTATTGTTTTATTAATTACTTTTCCGGTTAAGTCATTACAATATGATCAATGTATTGGATTTAATAAATCCATATTTGAGTATTTCAATTGTACATAAACCGCTTCATTAGTTGTACACAATCCTATTAATATTATAAATATGAAAATTTCTTTGTTTGGATGTTGGATATTTGTCTGTCAAACACGCCGAAGCTACTGAACGGATTTTGATGGATTTTGACGGACTTAGATAATAGAATACATTTTATCCCACTAAACATTTCCATATAGACCAAGCGGGCGAAGCCGCTAACGAAAGCTAGTATATAATAAATAATCTACACGTATATGTGAAAAAATACTCAATGTCAGTAATACTAATGTATTATTTCTATATAGTACGGAACCAACTACAATAAAATATCTCCAGCTCTTTTAAATTCTTATCTTATCACACATTTATCATTACAACAGTGATCATTTGATTATATGTTGATCATTAATTTACTATACGCTCGTTATTTTCATTACATTAATTTTGAAACTTAATTGGTTTAAATAAGCCTTACTACTATCTCAACCAGATATAAAAAGATAGTTAAATAGTAAAGACATTAAAAAATACTAAAGATATTACAGATATAAAATATATATTTAAAAAAAAATAATGTAAATTATGTCTATGTCCCACGCGCATGATGTAGTGGATTTATGTTTTATATTCATAAAAATTTACCAATTGCCATCTTTTTTCAATATATTAACAATAGATAATGTAAATTATAAAAGGTTACGTAACTCAGTCATGTAAATGTAAAAATATAAAAGTTTATTTCTGTGTTGACCTTCTTCTTGAATTATTTTCTATAGATTCATCTTGAAAGCAAAGTTAGTGTTTAGTTAGTTAGTTAGTTAGACAACAAAAAATTAATATCAGATATTATTTAGTTTTAACAACAGAAATGTATATTGCATGTCCATTGTCTTAAACTGTAATACACATGTTTTTATATTTTTACATTAAACAAAGACTGTACGACTATGAACCAAACCCCTATGACACAAATCCATGTCAACACCACTTAAATAAACATTAATATATTAGTTAATAATAAAAATACAAGGGCAATATCGGTAGTCAATTTAGGGTTATAACCCCAAATAGGCAAATGCGTAACCAGCTGACCAAATGAAATGATATATTTTGATAAATATCCTACAAAAAAAAATCGAAAAAGAAAACGATTTTTGAAATCATCGTCCCTTGACATATTTCAAATCTTTAGAGTCTCGAATTTTCGATTTACTTTTCGATTATTCCAAAGCTTTAATTCGTAACAATATTTGAATATAATTGAATGAATGTTTAAGATTTTTTCAGTAAGAATAACTTAATGAAAAATTCTTAAACAATCCGCTTTGTCCCTGTCACTATGATATGGCGGCACGAACCCATGACCTTTTGCAATCCCATCTCAGAGTGCCAGAGAGAAAGTGGATGTTTCAAGCATTTTTCATTAAGAATATTTTTCAGTGTAGCATTGTGAATGGAAAACTGATCAAATATAATTCAATAACATCGTTAAAACCTTTACATAGAGAACATTATTGTATACAAACATTTATTATTAATATTCGTTAGTAAGTAATGTTGTAAAAAGTTAATTAAAATTGCGAACCTAAAGAGATGTATATCTACATTTATAGGGCGAATTAGTGTATGTAATTTATATTTAATTCTTAAAAGTGAGTCAGCCAATTTGTTTTTTCAATGAAGTTACCAATAAATTAATTTGAAACAATGGAGTAAAGATGAAAAAGCGAATTATCTTCTAGTTGGTTACAGCGTTGCGTGATTAAGTACTCAATCATTATTGATTTTCACTTAATGTTTAAATTGGCTATCGATTATAGTAACTGCAGTTGCACAAACGTTCACTAATCTTTTAATTAGTTTAAATCAAAATTTAACGATATAAATTTTCAAATTTAGAACATTAATTAGACTTAAAACATTCATAAAAACTTAATGGATGTTTCAGCAACTGACTGTAAGACATTATTATTATATTCGTTGGTCGCAGAACGTAAGAACCACGACGTATGATCCGTCGCGTACTAACGCGTACTTGGTCTTACTTACTTACATGAGACAATTGCCACATCTTCCGTCACAATTGCACCAATGAATTATACTTTTGTATTATCATAATCATCACCAGCCCACCGCTGTCCCACTATTGGAACGGACGTTACCAATAGATATAATCTAATAGAGTGAATATACGATGGCTTACCATGCTATGCGACTGACTGTATTTACAGCCGGAACCGGAAACGGAGAAGATGGAAGCGATAATCTTTTTCTCACTCAGCTTACGACCGATCTCTGTTAAAATGGCTTAACCTCCGCATCGAAAACTAAACACGCTAACTGTAATTTTATATTATATTCTGCTTATATTGAAAATCAATTGATCCTACATACTATATTTCCTAATATCGGAATCGGAAAATTATCTAATAATCTTTCTCAAAACTTTACGATTACTTACCTATGTACAAATTTCTAACTTGGTGGCTTAGTGGATAAGCGCCGCGGCCCGCGATCGTTGTTTTCAAGCAACTTTCACAAAAGTCGGTCACGGGATGGATGACCAAAAAAATATTATCACAAGCTACTCCGTGTTTCGGAAAGCACATTAAGCTGTAAATCCCGACTGCATTCGCAGTCATTAATACCCTCTAATCCGTATTGTGGAGGGTCATCTAGCGTGGAGGGTTAGGGCCCATACTCCTTAACCATCCTTCAGGAAGGCTTGAGCCCTTGCAATAGGAACGTAAAAGGGTTCTTCAAGAAAACCTTAGAAAATTAGAAATAGGTATTCGAAGATGTAATTATTCGATATATAAACACAATGTGAATACTGTAACAACATTAATCTTAATTACTATAATTAAAAAATCAATGAGGAGAATTAATTAATCTCTGATCTATCGGCAAAGGAGATCACATCCGGATGAATGAGATTCAACGATTAAGAAAAATGTCCGTACACCTGCCATATGGAATCATAATATTAATAACTTCTCGATGTTGCTTTCGATATAATAAGTCGGTCGTATTGTTTCGGCGCTCACACGGCTCATGACCGAACCTTGAGTGAGCTTTACGCAACATAATTGAATTGTGTCGCGTTAAGTAACCTATTATTATCCAACCACGTGGGAAATGTGACTTGGGTCTGCTATGCCACCCGCTGCCTGCAGGTCTCCAAGAACGATTAAGGACGTTCACAAACGTAGATACTTTTGTATCTTGCGTGGGAGATAGACAAGCTACTAGTAAAAAAAATATATGCTTATATATGAGACAGAGTGCTGAAAAAAACGGTTTCAATAAAGAATCAACCCTGCGCCGGCGTCGTTTTTGAGTTCAATTAACAAATATCGATCGCCAATCATAGTTTCCGGTAAAGGTAGCCAGACTGTAGGAATAATTCGTCAGTTAAAAACAAGTAATATTGACTACCGTTACAAAATGACAAACAACTACGGAGCTAGAATGACCCGACACAGAGCATATTTTAGGATACAATCTTATTGTACGCTGTTGCCCGACAATAAGGTTGTATCCTACAATTAAAAAATCAGTCTTCTTTTATACATACATTAACCCTAAACATAATACACTCCTTTTCGTGCAGTCATGTAAAGAAAAAGCAACTCAGGTTTTCTGTGTTGGTGTGTCGTGTCGCAGAGTTTGTGCAACGCCTAACGCCTTGTTTATTAAACTTGACAGCGGGCTCTTTACGCATTAAGGTAGATAATAACTGAATTATATTAATCGAGAAAGCACTTTAAATATAATATTTAATTGGATGTAGTTCCTGAATGTTGGTTACTAGATAAAATGTTTTAAAACGAATTCTGTTTTAAAACTGTAAATTGAAGAAAAAATACAGAAAATATCTAAAAATAGGAATATTTAATCGTAAACTCTCTGATCAACAAATTTACATATTATTTATAACGCGGAAATTAGACAGCGAGCCTGCGAAATTTGTGGCATATTATTTATTAAATAAAAATATATTTATAGATTATAAAAATAAAATCTATATTATTAGCTAATAATGTAGATTTATGTTGGAGCTTGATGGCGTAGTATTTAACACGTTCCGTTTGCGATACGAAAGTTGCATAGGATGAAGGTCGGTCATAGGATGGGTCACTAAAATTTATTATCTTGACTCTCCCTGCTTCAGAGCGCTTAGTGTAAGTTTTTTTGACGTTTACGTTTACTGTCGATCGTGAGCGCGTTAAGATTTTATTATGGAATCCGGTACAGCGCCCCTAGCGGTAACTACCAAGAACTATAAATCTCCATACAAATTCTGAACGCGCTCACTAGTGAACGCGTTAGCGTAAAACTTACACTTACCACTCAGAAGACGCGCTAAACCCTTACCCTGCTCCATCTATAATCGTTAACATCCACCAATACACACTGGGCCATCGTGGTGAGTCTTAGCCCAGAATGAGCCCAGAAATACCCTTCGATTCCATCCATACGAAAAGCCTGGCTACATTGATAAGCCGGTTATGATGTTTGTGACAAAATTTTCCAAATCTGTCAAGCTATTTTAAAATTTATCCATTACAGACAAATCAAGAATCAAATAAAGATATCCAACACCGAAGTTCCCACAGGAACATATCAGTCTCGGCCATAATCAAAGCGTATCGTGACAGATCTTAGCTAGAATTCATTAATATATATTTATTAAGAATACCACTCCATCGAATTACAAATGACAATACGATATCATATTTCCAAATGTTTGCCTCCGAGCTCTCACCACCACGACCTAGCACGTCGATGCTGCTCCACATCTGTCTATTACGTCATTCAATTGTAAATGACGTTTATTTTCATTTCAAAACATTGTGGACGCAACACTGTTTAAATAGCAGTATCATAATAAGTCATAACGACTGTTCAATGTTCATAACTAAATAAAGAACTAGGAATATTCTTAGTATACAGATAAGAATCTACACGATAGATTTGACATAAAAGAATTATTTGCCAGTTAAAAATCTATTCAGTTACGACACAATTTGCATCAGCTAACATTCTTAAAATCCCGATATCAGTTTGAATAAGAATTATGTTAATCCAAGACAGATGTATTAGAATAGAATAGACTCCTGTTTTAGAAGATTTTCAAATGTTTTCTAAAAACGAAATTTAATCTACTTTCGAAGCATTAATATGACTCCAAAGAAACGCCTTTTTCGATAAATTATAATGCAACAGAGGTAGGACGTGACGTTGTCTCTGATGGACAGATAATCTTTACGGATATGATTTCAACCATTTATAAGAACGAAAAATTCTCCAAATTTATAAATTTTCAGTGAAAATGAACAATAACTATTCTTCCTTAACTTTGAAAAGTAACTCAATATTTATTATGTAGTATTAATATTTAACTAATTATGTTACAGTAATACTACGTTAAAGAGCATTGAATTGTATTAAATAAAATCCTTAAACTAATAAACAACTGAACCTATAATAAACTTAAAAACAAGTGAACCTATCTTTAATAACTATTATATTTTATAAAAGTTTCCACAGGAACAACTACAAAGTATGCAACACATATTTTCTATAACATAAGAATCAGTACATCATATTCTATTTAGGGTAACCGGAAACCAAGTTACCAAAAATATTGTTCTCGGGTAACACTAGGAAAAATTTTTCAGACGAATCACCAAAAGTTAATAGTAAAATAAAATTGTTGATTAGTTGAAATTGATTAATAGTTTTGAAAGCGTTTCTAGTTGTCCGTATCGTAGATTGGCTGCCACTGTCTTTAATTAATAATTGCATTCCATTGTAATTACAAGATAGAGCGAACTACAGTAGCGTACGTATGCTATGCGTACGCGTTACATCCTGTGATATTTCATTTGTCATTCATTCATGTTAACATACGGACATGGACAATAGATATTACGAGAACTTATCTTTTTTTTTTGTTGATTATTTTAAGTACCGATTTAACTTTAGCAAGTTTCTCCAAAAGCGTATCAAGCACAGCAATTTCCTAAATGATTATAACAAACTACTTAGTTGTTTACCCGCGTCTTCACCCGTACATTATAGCCTGTGCCACCCGCATATTAATTTACCGAAGATGAAAGAATTTTTAAAAACGGGTCATTAGTTCCTGAGACTATTCGATGCAACAAATAACCAAATCTTTCCTCTTTATAATATTAGTACGAGTAGTTATGTATAAATATCTAAGTATGAAACTCGAATATCTGGGTCACATCATGAGAAGCCAAAAGTACGAGTTATTATATTAGATATGATGGCAAATTTTAGTGTCTGTCCGTCTGATATCAAAAAATATTGAACAGATATTTTACATAATCAATAAATTACGATACATTGAGTTGAAATGTCGCAGACGTCACACATCTACATATTTCCTATATAGTTGTGACGTAGCGAGCCCCCACTTAAATATATGTATCCCATATTTTACTAGAATTTATTTCTTTTTACTCAGTCGTCAACCCTATCAATCATACAGGGTAGGAGAATAGTGTCATGACAAGAGTTTTTTCCAATGGTTCGGAATGAGTAAGATCGAGTTTAGATCAGCTGTATCAAAGGTGGGAATTGCCCTAATGATTGCTAAACTGCACTAGCGGATTTCATCCACACAAGATGTATAACTGGTACGCACTAACATGATATTCTATTTATCCTCGAACCGAAATTCCGAAAATTTCGTATCGTTCTTATAGTTTTGTTACAAACATATCTGGCATTATCTTTGCATTAGAGGCAGTGTCGGGTCCTACCTCCATTGCATTACAAATTAACGAAAAAGATCTTTCTTTGAAATCGTATTAGCATTTCGTAAATTGACGAAATTTCGTTTTCAGGGAAACAGGCCCTATGTCATGTTAATTCGTACGAGTAGTAGATAATTAATGTTTACCAATAAAACAAGGCAATTCTGAAGCTAGCAATTGTGTATATTCTCGAAACATTGCTCCAAAAATCCAATAGAAATCAAGAGTGATTTTCTACATTTGCCGGTGCGCAGTAATCAGGCCGCGACGGACACCTCTCGCACACACTATTTAACACGCCCCCCTCGCTAGGGTTGACAGCCGGAAAGATTTGATGACATCATATTTTGTAAGGACCTTGATAATGTTTGGAATTATTATTCTGTGACCATAGTCATTGTCTTTGTTCTCGTAGTAGAGTAAAAAGGGTTTATCGAATTCTCAACCAGTGCAAATCGTAAAGCTCGACCGATGAAATGCCTGATATATTTCAACTCGTCACTATTTAAAATAACAAGTGATTTAATGATAAATTCCCATTTGCAAATGACAATCAACGCCGTATAAAATATTCTATAGTTAGAGTTTGCTCTGAAAAGATACAACAAATGTATTTGATAAATTTAATATCATTAAAGTCCACCATATCCAGCTTTCCGCCGGCGGCTTCGCTGGTCCTATAGTATACCAAAAAACCTCCCTCTTGAATAACTGTTTCTTGTTTGTGCTCTGTTTTTGTGCTCGATACAAACACCATTAAAATCCGTTGTCCAGTTTAACAGATCTCAGCATACAAACAGCGAGAAGCAACGTTGTTTTATATATATATATATATATACTACCTAATGTCTATACATATACAGTGTTATTAATAAACAATGTTTACCGTCAGAGTAAATTTAGGCTAAAATTGCAATTTTAGTATTAATCCAAATTCATATTATACAGAGAATAAGCAAACGTACTACCTTCTAGGAGTAAATATTACTCCCGTAGTACCTTGTACCAGATTAAACTTTACTAAGTCTCTGCTTAATAATATGAATTTTTATTAATACTAAGTGCAGTCTCAGCGTAAATTTACTCCAAAGCTAAACTTTGTTTATTAATACCACTGCTTGATAGCTAAGAATCAGAAGTAAAATTTTATTTAATCTTTCAAACGCTTTATTTCCGAAGGTTCAATTAAGATTTATCTATGTTGATTGTCAAGAATCTAAAGTTTGCGTAACATTTTTTGAAATTTCCATTTTATGATAACTACGAGTAGGACATACTTTCTTATGCCATTATGTTTGGTCCTAATTATTGACCTGGATATCTGTTTCTCACGCCTAGTAACCCTGCTCACGTCGGTCGTATATTATTTGCGAGACGCGCGTGAGTTGTCACAGCGCAATTTGTACAATTCGCTTGCGCACAGACAGACGGAGAGCGTTAGTTTACGAGGAATGTATCATTCTTATTGTTTAAAATATACTATCATCATCGTTATATATACTCGTTTGTTTAATAAGATGTCTAAGAAACACTAGTTAGAAATAAATATTATTAATGAGATGGTTATGATACATTGATTTACTAATGTACTAGATTGTTAATTAGTATATTTATTTGTCTAAATTAAAAAAAGGGGTCAAATGTATAATAATTTCGAAAATTGTTGATAAAACCATTCTTATCAAAAAAATTCTTGGTTGGCGTTTTTGTTACAGATAATTTTCTACTCTTTTACCAATTTAAACTTTCCTTTTGATCCTTTTTGGATGACTGTTTGAGATTTTACATTTGTGAATATTGATAATTAGAATGATGATTTTACATTTATGAATATTGATAATTTATCAATTATCTACTTAAGTACATAAGCCCACTCTCCACAGTGACTATTCCCATAATAACTTATTCTAAAAATAACATAAATGTTCTTAACGAAAAATACTTAAAAAATCGACTTGTCCCTGGCACTCTGAGATGGGGATGGAACCTATGACCTTTCACAAGACCGACTGCTCTAACCACTGAGCTACCCAAGCCCTAATAGGACTGACGAATTTTTCAAGCACTTGTTACTTTCATTAATATTCAGGGAATCCACCCAAACAGTGGAAATCAATATTTTTATATATATTTAAACTTTCGATAAAAATAATATTTGAAAAATTTGCATACACAATGCTATACTGAAAAATATTATTAATGAAACATGTTTAAAAATCGGCTTTGTCCGATCTCAAAGTGCCAGGGACATTCATCATCATCAGCTCTTTTTACGTCCCCACTGCAGGGGCTCAGGCCTTCCTTATGGATGGCTAAGGAGGATGGGCCATGACCCTCCACGCTGGCCCAATGCGGATTGGAGGGTAGGGTAGGAGGTATCTGCCAGGGACATTAATAACATGTAAATTTCACAAACGCATTATATTTATAATTATAAAAGCAAACTATTTACTACTATTACAATTTTGGCAAGAAATATACGAAGGCTGATTTAACATAATAAAACTCTATATTATATAACAATTGTATAATTATTGTATTACATAGTTACAAAATAAATTAGGCATAACGACCATGGTACACATTTCAAAGGTTATTCTATTATTCAAAGTGGTTTACAATTATTATTATTTGTTATAAAGACTACAAAATGTAATTGTCTTCCATGACAATCTAGAAACGATAGAAACATATATTCAAGTCATAAAAATCTACTGTGGGAATTGGTTTAATGTTACCATTTTACTGTATTACAATTTGACACTATTTGACGTACTGGTGACACAAAATTGGCATTCGCATTAAATTTATTATAGGTAACATAGCGGTGGACGTGAGTCTCCGCTAAAATAATTGTCAGTAATCTTGTTTCTCTAACCATAATTTACCAGACATTTTATTACTCGTAGCTATTATTTTACTACATTGTTTATTTGTGTTTTATCTTAGTTTTCTTCTAATACTTGACCCTTAATGGAACATTTTCAGTGTTATCAATAAACAAGGTTTCGCGTCAGAGTAAATTTACGCTAAAATTGCAATTTTAGTATTAGTCTTAACATATTTATTCCTAAAAAGTAGTAAATTTGCTTATTCTCTGTATAATGTAAATAAGCAAAATAACACCCTTTTAGGAATTAAAATTACACCTGTAGAACCTTGTAATACATAAACCTTTAGCAAAGGTGTCTGTTTAATAAAATAAAATAAAGTAAATTTACGCTGAGTCTGCACTTAGTATTAATTAAGTGCAGACTCAGCGTAAATTTACTCCAACGCTAGAAACGTACGTAACTATAAATAAAATATGTATTTTTTCGCCATTGTATGACTTTTAAAATGACCATCCCACCGATGGTCATTTTAAAAGGTCGCAATTTTCTCCTCTTCACATTTTATTAAACACAATTTACACAATTATGCATTATCCGGTGTAAATTTAATATTAATTGTATTATTACATTTAGGATTAACATAGATATAAAGTCCGAAACGAAATCCTAAATATTTCATTCTAATATTGATACAGCTTTAAATCCAGCGAACCTGTATGGAAAAACTTTGAATGACAAAAAAGAAACGGTTAAAAATCATAATTTTTAATTTGTCTGCATAGACTGTACGCGATATTCGTGAATTTCCATTGGAAAAGACAGAAAAGTCACTCCGGATGCCCTTATGGATTTCGCCAGAGTCCAGTGTTTCGCTCAGATTAATTCATATTTAGATATTTTATAAACTCTGCTTTTTGTAATACAGAAGTGAAATCTCAAGTTAAATTTAGAATTTTGTTGTATTTAGATTATAGACGAATGTTATTACTCTTAATATAATTACATAAGACGATTATAAAAGGAGAGTTAAGATATCTTAAGACGGATTTAAAATTTGTGGGTTTGGGAATAAATGAGGGAATGTCATCATACAAGGAAGAAGGGTATTTAGGGCAATTGAAAAAAATATGATCGACTGTTCCTACGTCCAGCCCGCATTCACAAATAGAGCTGTCTTTGATCCTAATTTTTGCTAAGAAAGCGGGAGTGTTTGCGTGCCCTAACCGTAGACGACATATGGTGGATGTACATGCCTTAGATATATTTTTAAACTTAAAAAACCACGGTTTAGGAGGGATGGTGTCTTGAATATCGGCGTAATATTTTCCTACATTTTTACTTGATGATTTCCATTGAGCATTCCATGAACATAAACTCCGTTTAACTGCCAAGGAAATTAGATCGTAGGAGAATACTTCGTAATGGGACGGGATACCAATGTTAGCTGCTTCTTTTGCAATTAAGTCAACTGTCTCATTACCCCCCACACCGGAGTGGCCAGGAATCCAGGCTATGAGGACTCTTATTTTTTTAATATGGCATTTATATAGGACGTCTCTTATTTTTAGAACATAAGGGTAGTTGCATTTACTGCGAAAAGGATTTGCTAAAATAGTCTGAAGGCAACTTTTAGAGTCTGTGAAAATTATTGTCTTATCCAGATTATGCGACTCAATATACATAATCGCCTCAAGAATAGCGATAGCCTCTCCCGTGAAAACAGATGAGTCAGAAGGACATTTGAAACTGAGAATTATTTTGAATTTGGGGATCCATACAGCAGAACCTACATATTCTCCATCAGAGAGTTTTGAAGCATCAGTATAAACCACGAGCCAATCGCTCCAATTTTTAATGATCAAATCTTGTAGCAGATCTTCCGCATTTGGGGAATCTTTGAAAATGCCTACATCTAACAAGATGTTAGGACGAAATATGAGAGAGTTGAATGAATTATTAAATAATGGGAGAATCGAACATTGGAATACTGGGGAGGGGAGTCTGATATAGCAAAGGAAGCTACGAAATAGATAAGGTATGGTTTTATGTTTCCAGAACATGTCATGAGATATAAATTCTGAAAGTAAATGTAATTTGTTAATAAGGAGGTGATTCGATTTCTGAATAATTTTGAAAAAGTATCTATCTGATAGGTATTGTCTTCGGATTTCTAATGGGGATTCAGAACATTCCACTTGCATAGCGTTGATAGGAGAAGATTTTTTAGCTCCCAAAATAATACGGAGACACTTGTACTGAATCTTATCAAGCGCTTTTAGAGATGACTTCAAACAAGGTTCCAAAAGAAATGAGGCATAGTCTAAATGGCTTCGAATTAAAGCATTGTACAATAGCTTTTGACAAAAAGGATGGGCTCCCCACCAAACGCCTGACAGTGATCGTATGATATTTAAATTTTTTTCACATTTTTTGATTATATGAGCGATGTGGTGGAATCCTGTCATTTTAGAGTCTAGGACAACTCCAAGAAATTTCACCTGATTTTTCAAAGGGATGAGTCGGTTTAGATATTTTATTTGGACATGAGGGGTATTCCTAGAACGTGTAAATATAACAATATTACTTTTATCAACCGATAATGATAGACCATGATTAGTTAACCAGTCATGTAGATACGATATAGCCGTATTTAGGCGAGTCGATAAGGTATCAATATTTGAGTCTGAAATATATAAACATAAGTCATCGGCATATTGTAGGACATTACAGAAAGAGTTTAAAGCTAGCTCAAGATCATATGTGTACAAGCTGTAGAGTATGGGGCTTAAAACTGAACCTTGCGGAAGTCCTTTCCAAATAGTTCGGGGTGGTAATAGAGAGTCTCTCACACAAACTTGGATACATCGTGCGGTCAAGAGGTTAAATATTATGTTTATAAGTCTCAAGGGGATACTTAGCTTGAACAATTTTTGCCTGAGAATAGGAAGCAAAACATTGTCATAAGCAGACGAAACGTCTAAGAAAACTCCTACAATGTTTTCCCGTTTCGATAGACCGATCCAAATATCAGTGGTGAAAATGCTCAGACTATCCATCGTACTCATACCTTTCCTGAAACCAAACTGACTTTTAGCAAGAAGATCCCTACTTTCGACAAACCACTCAAGTCGATTTTTGATTAGGTGTTCAAGTATTTTGACCATTGTACATGAAAGGGCGATAGGTCTATATCCATTTGGATCATTGCCAAGTTTACCAGGTTTCAGTATGGGAATAATAATTTGCATTTTCCATTCATCTGGAGGGATGCCTGATAAAAAAATTTTATTAAGTATATTAAGGAGAAGCTCCCTAGTTGGAATATTACTATTTACGATAAGAGAGTAAGGGATTCCATCAATACCGGGCGAAGAGTCTTTTAAGCCATCTAATACAGCTGAGAGTTCGTTAAGAGAAAATGGCTCATCGAATTCAGTTAACAGAGACGGTAATGAGATGATAGAATAAATAACTTCACTACTTGATGGAACTGATGGAGGTGCTAATTTACATTGAAATGAGTCAAGCCACTGTGAAGTATCATTTGTAGTGAAATTGCTAGTGTCAACCATAGCACAACGGAATTTTTTAACATTCTTCCACACCAAAGATGGAGGTGTTCTGGGAGAGAGGGATTCACAGAACCTCTGCCAGCCAATTCTTTTTTTTTCTAAAAGGGTTTTCACTGCTTTTGCAGCAACTGATCGATATTTTATGTAATTATACTCTGTCATGGATTTTGCATATATTTTTTCGTACATCTTTCTCTCTTTGCAGACCCTAGTACAATCAGAATCCCACCAGGGAGGAGACCGGGGTTTACCTTTAAAACTATTTTTGGTAGGGATAGATTTATCTGCAGCTGCCAAAATACAACTTTTAAAGTCATTATAGGAAGAGAGATAGTTATTATCGTTAATTGGGGGCAAATTTTGTGTTTCTAATTCTAAATTACTTTTGTATACTGTCCAATCTGCTTTTGCCAAATTATATTTAAGATGGGTACGAGGGATAGTCAGAGTGTTTGGCCGTTCGTTTCGAGAATTGGGAAATAAAATTACTATTGGGAAGTGATCACTTCCATGGGTAGAAGGAAGTATGGTCCAAGTAAGAAGGGAAGCTAAGGATGGGGAGCATAGAGACAAATCAACAGCACTAGCAATATTTTGTATTGGCGATACCCTACGTGTAGGTGATCCATCATTTAATACACAAAGGTCAAATTTATCGCAAATGTCCAAAAAATGAGAAGATAAACGGTCACAGTAATATGAGCCCCATGATGTGTGATGAATGTTAAAGTCACCCAAAATAACTAAGGGATGGGTAAGTGTAGAGACGATATTTGATAATTCAGCTAGGTATTCAAGATTTGGATATGGGATATAAACTGAAAGGTAAACAACATCTAAAGCTTTTAATGCCACTACATTAATGTGTTCACTATGCGATGGAAGTGGAATAAGAGAAAATGTGACAGATCTTGAAACTAGTAAGGCAGTGCCTCCATATCCATCATTTCTGTCATCCCGGAAACAAGCAAAACCTGGAATGCGGAGTTTTGCACCAGGCTTAAGTCTAGTTTCCTGGACAGCAAAGATGACAGGTGAGTAAATATTAATGAGGTACAGAATTTCATTAATTTTATTTCTACTGCTGCGGCAGTTCCATTGAAGTATTGGAGCCATTGGAACACGAAAGTAAAAGAAGCTGAGACAGTTGATCTTTGACGTTGTTCGGTAAGCCGATATCACTAAAACGGCCGAGGAGATTGATAATTGTTGATAGGAGAAGAGATAATAGGTTATCATTGGGAACAGGAGGATCATTTGGGAATGCACAACCATTAGAAAGCTGGGATTTAGGGGTCTCAGTGATATTTCTATGAGTCTGATGATTATAACCTGGACTTGATGCAGGAATGGGATGGTGTTTAGGGAGAGAAACACTTTTACGATAAGAAGTTATAGGTTGGGGTCTGGGGGACGAGAGAGGAGATAGATAGGGAGTGGAGGGAGAAGTAACACGACTGTTTAATTCATATCTAGTTGAGTCAGCAAAAGACCTCCTGACCTGCGCAAATCTTGATGATGCTTCAGAATATGATACATTTTCTTGTGACATAACTAATTTAATTTGTTTTTGACGAGATTGCTCAGGGCAAGAGGGATCAGTCGCTTTATGTTGGCCGGAGCAAAATAAACAAGTAGGAATATCTTTTTTACACGAAAATCCTTCGTGAGATTGTGCACAGATGAAACAGCGTGCCTGAGACCTGCAATGTGATTGGATATGGCCGAACCTACAGCATTTGTTGCATTGGATTGTAGGAAGAACATATGTCTCTACTGGAAGTGAGGTATAAAAGCAGTAGATATGTGAAGGAAGTTTTTGTCCAGAAAAAGTTAATACTATAGTTTGGGTGGGAATCCATTCTGGCGAATTGTTTATAAATGATTTCCTACAGAGTCGTCTTGCCTTTATAATTTGACCAAATCCTGTGGGAATTTCCAGGGCCTTGACTAGTTCTTCTAGGGTCCAATCTACAGGAACTTGACGTACTATGCCCATTCTAGTAATACTATAACGGGGGATGATAGCTTGATACTTGGCGGGAGTAAGTGAAGTATGATCAAGGAAAGCATTGGCATCATTAAAAGATTTAAATTCCACGGAAATTCTGTTTCTACCAATACGTTTGACACCATCCTTCACTATATTTTTAATTTTGTTGATATATAAAAAATGTCCAAATTTAATAGGTCTAAAAACAGAACCAGAGCTGGGATCTGATATTATCTTGCTAACATGAACGACGAAAGGAGCAGAATCATGCTCTGTATATTTCATTTTATTGTCAGCAAAAAGCGGATTAATAAAAGTGATCTGATTTGAGGGGTTTGTCGGAGAAACAATTGATTTTTTGACAGGTAATGACGTAGACTGATCAGTTGTTGCCCGTTTCCTAGATGATTTATTGTTTACATCAGTCTCCATCTGCGAGAATAGAGGAGGAGATGGATGAGCACAAGGCTCGTTCACACCCCCTCCTGGGTCCGGAGGTTCAGACATTTACACTACAAAGAAGAGAAGAAAAAAAAAGGATTTCTTACGATTCCTTAAATTGTTATACCACCAATAAATTAAATTTGCACTTATTGTAGCACAACAGGCACGAAAAAAGAGAAATAAATTCGCAAAAAACTCGAAAATAATTCCAACGGTTGTAGCTGACACAAAACCAAAGAGCAGAGTCCTAACACCTTTTAACTTGAGTCACTCCGTCGCATAGTAAAACGAGGACTAACTAAAATATGTCAACATGTCTTATTTTGACGTTTCACTTCTGTCGGTATCATTTGGCTTTAGGCCATTAAAATTTAAATAAAATACGATCTTTAGTCCATTAAGTAAAAGTGAGTAATACAAAAAGTTTGATTACGATTAATAAAATATGTTAATAGCTACATTTTTTCCACTGTCTTGTAAATTTGCTACCGAGTATGTTTATATTTGTAATTATATTAAACAGAGTGTGTCTGGAACATCAGCGGCTATTGTGCAGAACACTTGTGCAATTAGACTGTTAATACTGTATCATTATTTATATATGTAAGTAATATAATATAATTCACAATACATCGTTCTGAATAACCGGCAAGGACGCAACACCTGTGGCTTGCATTGTGCAATTTGTGTTATCATTATTTGAAAAAAGAACTATATTTATTAAAAATATTTGAAATGTTCTAGATGGTTCTAGTTTTTTAGTTTTTAATATATCTATCTATATATTCACGCCGTGTCCCTGACGGGGTAGGCAGAGAGGATCGAACGCCACAATGTACGGTCCTTAAACACATTGACAAATCATTGACAAGTTGTACAAACTATTTTTGTCTATGATCTCTTAGAAAAAAAAACTTAAGTTTAAAGGACGCTAAAGTCTCTGACCGTGCTTTGTAGCACTCTGGTATGAAATATACCGTCTAACTCTAATAATTGAATACCGCCTTGTTATAAAACAAGAACCAACTTTAATACCAGGTTTAAAACCTACAAAATAAGCCAACACGACATAATTTGACGGTTTCTCTTCCGTCATTATCAATTCGTATTATACGGCCAATGGTTTAAACTTAAAACAAGTACTAAATTTATTCTTCATTTAATAGGATAACGTCTCGTACAACAAACCACAGTAATATGCGAAAACTATAGGTACAGAGTTGTATGGAGAATGATACATATCATTTTTTGACAATTTTTCGCATGTTGATCTGTTCTCAAAGTTATAAATGATGAAAACCTTAATAAAAAAGTATACCTAGCAATTACGTGGATCCAAAAAGTCTTATATAACTGTTTTAATAAACAATCATAAAGTACCATAGCGTGTTTTGTTTTCAATGTTTTGCTACTTTAAAAATCTTAATATCGTAAAAATAAATAAATAAAAATCATAATAAACTACAAAGTACAACACACACCATATTAATAATATTTATTGGTTAAACTTTAGTAAACATAAAAAAAGACTTGGCACCTTATCGGTTTGAAAAAATACGTACCTAAAGAAAATACTACTTTTATTTTTTTAAGTGTTTCTTCAACTGGCTGTATAATAACATACTTATATTACATTCGTTTGTCATTTCAAATTAAGAAAGAGGTCAAAATCAGGCTAAACACATGTTACTTACATTACAAATATTCGTAGCTCTTTTGTTTGCTACACAATTCTCAACCACAAATGGTAATAGCCGTAACTCTAGCAATTAATATGGATTACAGATCTAAATGATATCAAGCTATTGTGGACTGAATCATACTGTTATTTAGTTGAAAATTGTTGTCTATTACGAGCATAATCTCCTATAAAACAGTGCTAATAGGTTAGAATGTGCTTCACGAAAATTATTTACAGTTTGTTCGACATTTCTTCAATTGGTTATGTATATTTCTTCACCCACTTGTAATTGTATTTTAACTTAAATTAACAAGTTAATACTTACTACTTAATAAGTAGCTCGGTGGCGTAGTGGATAAGCGCCGCGGCCCGCGATCGTAGTCGTTAAGCAAGTTTCGCTAGGGTCGGTCACGGGATGGGTGACCAAAAAAAAAATTATTAACTCGAGCTACTTCGTGCTTCGGAAGGCACGTTAAGCCGTTGGTCCCGGCTGCATTTGCAGTCGTTAATACCCTCCAATCCGCATTGGGCCAGCGTGGAGGGTCATGGCCCATCCTCCTTAACCATCCATAAGGAAGGCCTGAAGCCCTTCAGTGGGGACGTAAAAGGGCTGGTGGTGGTGGTGGGACTTAATAGATTAATAATTACCTTCACGCCATCGTTGTCTCTAGCCTATGAATGTACCCACGAAAAAAGAATATTTTTTGCATTCACAATGCTGTACTAATAAACACCAGCCCCAGGTTTCATTAATGAAAAGAATATTTGTTTTAATTTGTATTAGTCCCACCACCATACTCGTGCTCGCAAGGAGTACGTTTTTCGTCATTGTTATAATCAAAAACCATCTTTTGAGTACATATTTATAATATTAAAAAAAGACCAAGGGGAAAAATTATCGGTCAATTTAATTATTTTTCCATTCGCAAAAAGTGGTATATTTAAATTGGAATGTGTATAAAGGTACTGCAATAAATTCAGATCAACTAAAGCTGTTGAACGAAATCAATTAAAATCCAATTTATTTGCACACTGTACGCGCTCCGGGCTTTTGACCCTCCATAAATTCAGAAAATTGCAAAAATTATATTGATATAAATATGGTAATTGTACATACGACCGACCGTCAGACTATACATTGTGGACTTTGTACCGGTCGCGCTTCGTATAGAACTTCCCTACTAACAAAGGTTTGCTTACGGTGGTGGTGTGTAGCGTGACACGCGGCCGTGTGTACCTACATTTTAATGTTTTGTTTGTGTACGATAATCAAAGAACAGTGGTTTCAAACTAATCATTATGGTATAATAATCTCCAATCCGCATTTGGCCGGCGGCGGAGAGGGTCATGGCACATCCTCCTTAACCATTCATAAGGAATGCCTGAGTCCCTGCTGTGGGGACGAAAAAGGGCTGATGATGAATTATGGTAAAGAAGTTAGTCAAGTAAGAGTCTGCCTCGAACGTCAAGAGTCCATCTAAAAGCAATTTTAATATTGTTTTCCGATCACTTTACACGCCACTGGTCATCCATTTAATTTTAATTAAAATGCAAAAATCAATTTATGAAAATCTGTGAAATGCATTTATAATAATAATATAATGACAAGTACTTATTTCCTTATTTTGTTCCTTTATCGTGCTATAATATGGCGCTACATTTGCGTTCTTAAAGAACGCTTCTATTTTAATTCTAATAATTATCTATACCGTTAAATACTTATACTGTTGTCTGTCTGATCATCTGTTAAAGCTCAGCGATCAGAAAAATAACAAGGATACTTGCAATGGAAACTCAAAAACCGGAATTATAACGTAACTGCCGCGATGACGTCATAACATGGCCGCCACCCAATCATGTGTGCCGTGGCTAGAGTTAGGTAAAGTGCACTGACCTCGTCAATGTTAATGTCAGCTGTTAGCCGGTAATGTATTGACGTATGATTTACGATCTTGTACTTTGTGACTGTTGTATAAAAGCTGATACTTGTTCTGGCTCTGACTAAGCCTTGTTTTGTTTTCTCTATTTGTTAAAAGTTTATTAGATTGATGATGTTCATTTTTAATCCCAAGTTATGTAGATACCTTAGATGTATACCTTATGTAGATCTTCCATACTGACTTGAATATATTATAAAAGACTTATATGCTAAAGAAAAATATAAAATGCGTAAATCATTACTGCCACAAATAAGAGTCAAGTGAAAAAGGGCATATGTTGCTATTCATATAAACAACGAGCTTTTAAATCTGACACTAATTAGTGCTACAGATTCAGACCAGTGCGCCATCATTGATGATAGGTATATATTAAATCACAAATAAATATTACTACACTTAAAACCTTACAGGCTGCATATAAGACAGAGAAAATAAGACGAGAGGAATAACATACCAGCCAATGAGACACATGCTATCACAGTGAGCGAAGTAATGAAGAAATAAAAACTATTTTCAGTAGATTACAAATCACATGGGGTAATGTAAATTATTCGTTTAATTTAAACATCAAAGGCTATATTTAGTACTCGGTGCAAACCTTGGCAAATTAACAATGGCAAAACAGAAATGTCTCATTGTGACGTGTTGACTTATTTTGCTCGGATAATGGTTTTAACCTGGTACTAAAGTTAGTCATCATTTTATAATAAGACAGCATCAGTTTATTATTGGACTTATTATGTACGCTATCATATCTATTCTCCCCCAATAACTAACTTTAATAGACAAAATATTAGCAGTCAGAAGATGTACGACAATAATAATAGCACATGAATTGACCCCTATGGATGATATTTATTACATTACAATTGAACAATTCATAAGCAATAGGATAAAAATTATTGTCATTCAAAAGATTAACAGATATTTCTTTTTTTATTTATATTGAAAACTAACCGACCTGATCGGTCGATTAGTACGTTTCAAAAACATGTTCACAGTACCTAGTCTTAATAAATATAAACTATTTTTGTCATTAATATAAAATCATCATTTATATAAAAAATAAAAAAATAAATGTTTTTATTAACAGTATTTTCTTTAACTTACAGTTCTGAAACTGTCAGAGACCACTGTAAAATACTTGCGTTTGATCATAGAATTAAAATTATTCTGTCTATAATTTTAATTCTATGATCAAAAAAGTAAAATCTGAGTAAAAATGTAATTTCTAACAAATCTGTTCTTTACAAAAACTAACTTCAATACAAAAATCTAAATTTAAGCATTAATGAGAACTAAATTGAATTTAATACTATAATAATTTTAATTTTATTCTCACTGAAAATTTCTATTAACAGTTGAGAAAACAGTATAACTGTAGATGCAGCTGGCACCAGCGGCTTAATATGCCTTCCAAAGCACAGAGTAGTTCGAAATAATAAGTTTTTGGTCACCTATCTTTTGACCAACCTTTGCAAAAGTTGCTAACTTCCGCATCGCAGAGGAAAAGCACTAACCGCTGCTCCACCCAGCTCCTTCCCTTATCATCATTGGCCACTCCATCTTTTACAGATGATTGTTGCAGCGGCTGTGTCAATCCTGTCCTTCCCTTACACGATTTAAGTTAATTTGTAATGCCAGTACCTAAGCAAAGCATAACTTCATTATTTTCCACAAAGCTGTCTTCCGCAAATTCTCAGCGATAGGGATCAATATATCCCTAATCCCTACATTGTGTAATTAAACTTTCCATTCCATATCAATATCCCTTTGAGCATAACTAAGTGATTGTGATCTGAATCTTTGTTGTACTCGGTGAAAAGTCTGAACATGTAATATGAAATCGACCTAATTTTTTTTATGTTACTTTTCGAAATCAAAATATTTATTGCGTGCCATATTTTAAACAATAAGCTAAAATTGAGTTGTCCATGTGGGTGTACGTGACGCTCTGCAAGGGCATGGCAATAAGTGAGCCCCTCGCCTCCTTGGTATAATAAAATACTAACAATGATAAAAAGTAAAAGAATTGGCTCCTATTGTTATACGAATTGGTATTAAAAATATAGATAGATCCATTTCATTCGCTCATCGAAGTAACTACGCCGATTCAACTTTGATTCCATTAAATCTTTGTTTCATTCGTGAAGCATGTAACGGAAAAGATCGAGTTGGCCCAGAAAACTTTGTGAAAAAAACTAATTCCAATGTTCCCGCTGCTCGAGCACATTTTTTTCCTATGATAGAATTACAGGGCGAATTCGTGTCATTCACCAAAAATGAGACTACTACAAAACACGGAGCAATTCCAGATATTTCGTCGCCCATCCGATAACCGTTCTAGGCTAAAGTTTGCTTAATTTTCGCTATCGCAAGCATAATAGTTCTACACTGTAAGTGCTTTCATTTAAATCACTGAAAAAGAACAATATCTGTCAAACCAACACAAAATAAAATAGGCGCGAGATTTAAAAATAGAATAAACGAAATAAATTTTCGAGAGCATAAATTAAGAAACTTGCAACCATTCTCGTTAGTTGGTCTAAGTCGGGCACAGCGAGTTATTATTCCCGGCGCCCGGCTGCTTCGGTCACGGTCGAGATTTTGCTTGTTCTAGCAACGTGCCGTGATGCCGCCGCACCATTGTGCCGTCATACTTATTCAGATGCTGTTCTCACCCTTATTAGGTTTATCGTAATGGTGAGAGCTGCATAATGATCTTCGTGAACTATCACAGGAAAGTTCTTTGACTTCAGTTTATTAATGCTAAAGACATTCGAGATTTATTCAGAAATATTACATTCAAATAAGATCTTATCTGCAACGCTTATCTGTTGACTTTTGCAAAAATAAAACAATTGGAAAAATGCACCGGGAATTTGAAATTTAAAATATATATTTGTATTGCTAAAAATATGCAACTCTCACTTATTTTATATTATTAGTCATAAGCACTAAATATTTTTACGCCAAAAAAGATTGATTAGTGATTTTGAGGTTTAAACTTTCAACATAGTTTTCGTTTAGAATTACTTAATAAAACTTAACTTACTTAAACTTTTTATTGAAATATCTGAAATAGTCACAAATGTTTAATGATATAATTATCTAGTTTGAATGAATTGAAATGAAAGTTAAAATGAAAGATGACGTTGTTTGTTTGTTTGCACAGATAGACTTCGAGACCACTAGACTGACTTAAAAAATTCTCTCATCTACTACACAATACGCGGATGTCATGAAGTCACTGAAAAGCGCCACCTATAAAATAATGCAGACCGAATATACGTATTGTATACTGGAAATAATCACTCAATTTTCTAGAGCTAATTAATTACACGTGCGGCGGGCATATAAACAGCAGCAAAATACGGAAACCCAAAATCAATTTTGACATGAACTAACCTCAATCTTCCTAAATGATCTAGTGTCGGAAATATGCATGATTGTTTTTTAAAGTGGAACCGACTTGAAAGCGAAAAATGGTACTAAGCGGTTAATTTTTTTAAGAAACATTGATTTCGGGCTGGGATTTTATGTATTATATTTGATCACTATTGTATTCACAATGGTTTATAGTAATATTTTTAATGAAAAATGTTTACAAAATCCACCAGCCTCAGTTACCTCAGGATGGGACTCGAACCCAAGTCCTTACGCAATCCGGACAACCTAAGCTAAAAGCCCTCGTCATCTTAATAAACAAGTTTTTTATGATATCTGAAAATCATTTCTAAGATTTATTAATTGTGTATACTAAATCAAATATAATTAAAACATTCACTAACGTCTCT
The DNA here is from genome assembly GCA_918026875.4 of Diatraea saccharalis. NCBI lineage: Eukaryota > Metazoa > Arthropoda > Insecta > Lepidoptera > Crambidae > Diatraea > Diatraea saccharalis. The sequence goes on along the minus strand of OU893344.1, from coordinate 3,604,731 downwards.
TGTTTGTCTCTTTCCAGGATTCACGATGAGGTGTCTGTGATAACCGTCGGGCGTGAATTGCGCCTAAAACTCCACAATGACGTCGGAACGAGCCATCCCCCATCTCCGAGACATCTTCGGTCTCAACCAGCAATACGACACGAAGAGCTTCGACGACAACGATGACAAAGGCAAGAAAAACAAGAAAAAGAAAGAGGACTACCGCGCTTACGGTAACGGCGACGTGAAAACCCTAGAAAGACACCTCAGCATGAAGAAGACGATACGAAAGAAGATCATGCGAGACCTCCAGCAGGCGTTCGTTGAAGACCCTAACGAGTTTAAGGTCGAGAATACGAGCCCTGAGAAATTGAAGGCAGAGCTAAGCGCTGAGGCAGTGAAGATTGAGAAGAACGTGCGGAAGAACGACCCCACGTTCTTGGATATGTTGCGGGGCGAAACGAGAACGGAGGAGACCAGGGAGGAACAGCCACCCGCTGAAAAGACAAGCTTCTGGCGGCGTCTCACCATGAAGAACAAGAATAAGAGATAAAGTCACCTACACTCCGACCGTTACTCCGTTTCATCATTCGGTTCAATTTATTCTATGCCAATTTTACAAAAGTTATCAAGTACCAATATATTGTACTGGCGAATTTTTTGAACACATACAAATTTTTTATGTACTACGGTATGACTGATTGTAACATAGCTGTTAGATAATTATATACATTATTATATCGTCTGCTTCGTAAAGTGTTTTCACGTGAATAGATAATATTATCTCTAGTTTGATTATTTTCTTATAATGCGTTTAGGTTGCTTTTTTATATTTTCTATGGGCTCTGTTTTTCATATGTCAGCAAAATCTTATTATAAAGGGTTAACTTATAACTTAATACGATATTATGTCAATGTTTTTCTATGTGTATACCTTTATTACTTTGGCGTCTTTGTCAGCCTTTTTGTAATAGAGTTGTCTTCACATTCATTGAAGATCATATTCTGTTGAAATTTTTCGACCTGATTCTTAAAAGTAATTTTTACTTTTTATAGAAAACTAGTTCCTTATTTATTTATTAAAAAATAAGTTTTCATAGTTCAGAAAACCGTAACTAACACTGGAAATTAGTTTCAAATGAACTTTAGAATTTAATACTAATAAATTATACTTACCACACAGATCTCTGTTATTGCCTACAATGAAATAAATACTTTATGTACTAAGTAACAAAAATAATAGAACAGGCTTTTAAAATGGTATCAACTCAATTTGCTTATAGGTAATAGGTATATAATAAAAAATGTAGGTACCTACTTAAAAACCAACATTTAGTTGTTTATCACCAAGTTTTTCTCTGCTTTGACGTCAATAAATGTTTAGTTTGTTAATTAGTTAATATTAATTATCTAATAATTTTAAGAGAAATAAATTCGCGTGGAAACTATTTTACATAAAATTAATGCCTTCTCAATTATTTTATTAAATTTTAGTACACACATCCGATATTCTAGTGAATTTTACAAAAAACCTTGTCTAATTTCGATCTCTGTTAATACGATGTACTTCATTCGTTTTCGTTCGAGTAAGTTTTATATGAAACTGTACGTGCTTTTGCCATTAATAAAAATTGCATAATTTGGTTACCATCATTGGATAATATGTGAAATTTTACCATGTTCTTGAAGAAGCTTGTGTAGCAGTACTGATGTCACTTTTTGCATTCTACATCAGTCAAATTTATCGAGCACAAATGCCAATGTTCCCTTTACAAAGATAGAAGGCGCTTTCAATAAAATTCAAAGTTGAGACATACGCGCCAAATACGAATTCGCACGAACCTAATTTTGTTGTTTATTGTCTCTGTAGCGAGTTAATTTCTTTTCAATTTTAAACGTAACGTAAACAATAAGAACTCAACTCGCCACTGAGGTAAGTGAACCGCTGTAACTTATTAAAGTGTAAATAGAGCTCGAACTACAACCATGTTGTTCTGTTAGAAACAGCCAAGAACTAGTAGTCGAGCGCTTGCACGTCATAGAGTTTCAATGAAATAAACTATTTATTACCTTTTAAAGTAGGTTTTATTTGATCGAACTCAATGCTATGACATTTGAAACGAGTTCAAGACTGTTTTGTTTTTGACAGAATAGCACTTTTCCTGCTACTACCTATAAATTTGGCAAACCGATAAAGGTGCTGTAATTAAATATTTGATTTTATCAGTAAAATCACTAGAATATTCACAATTTTTAATAATAATAAATAACATATTGAATTCCTTGATACTGAAATTTTATTATCTACTTAGTTGTAAGGCGGTGGTACGGAGTAACGAATATCTTCGGCCATTGTTACTTATATATAAATAAAAATATCTCGTTCTAAATGTGATGTAAAGTTAAGTTGCTTAAGTTAGTTAAGTTCGTAAATGTTTAGGCTTTAAGGATCAGACGGCAACTATGTAAGGTAGGATCGTGGCAATTCCTTGTTGTGACAATTTATTACAATTCAATATAAATAATTTTACACGAATTTTGGGTGTATTTATTTTCGTTTATTTATTCCCTTCAGTATTTTCTTACACTGAACTTTCTCGAGTCTAAGAATTAATTAGATAAGTTACTGGAGTGCAACTCTAGTTGTATAGTCACAGCTCTAGCCAAAGCTACAAAAACCTCTTATCAACTTAATCAATGAATATGTTAATATTTCTTTGTAACGATATAGTTTTACAATTATTAAACAAATATAAAAGTCACTTAAATTTTTAAAATTTCGTTTTTTCCACATTTTTTAGGATCATTTTAGTATTTTTTCAGAAAACTAAAACAAACAAAATCATTAATACAATATGTAAATAATAAAACAAGCATATTATATAAGACTATAAAGGTATTCTTTGTCATATCAATATAACGCTTTAAAAGCTATTGCTAGAGTTTTCAAAGTAGTCGCTCCTCAGATATTAATATGGTACCTACTGATCTAGAGATGAAGTAGTGGAGAATTAATCTAAACTCATATATAAAGAGGTAAAGTTTCTAACCTTTGTTTATAAGGGGGTAATCTTGAGAAATACTGATCCAATTGTGAAAACTCTTTTACCTCCAAGAACTGACATAGGCTATAAATTCATGCAGACGAAGTTGCGGCAGCTATAATATCCTAAAAGGTAGGTAGCCACGCCGGTTCCACGTTGGCGTTCTCTTAGAGGTCCTAGGTTAGATTAATGACCTGTCGAATGTAGAAAATGAACTTTTCAATATCATTATTGGTCTGGATAGCTTTTCCGTTGTTTGGTTACAACCGTAATGTCAGACCCGTACTGGCGACTGATGTTTGAATGATTTGAATATGTGGTAAGAATTTGAAGATTAATAAATCAATTGGTATAAATGAAAATAACGTGTGACTCTCTGAATATACGAATAATTGACGACTAATTATTATTGCGAGAAGATCGTGAAATTGTGTTTCACGTTTTTGAAAAATCTAAATAAGAATCTGGCAAGAAAAATGCTGGTTACATTTATTCTATCAATGCCTATGTCAAACACCGCAATCGTTTTTAGAGTAATAAAAGAATTCTAGTCAGAAAGTCAGCATCTTGACTGAATGAAACACATGTGAAATCTGGAATAAATATGATTTTGTTTGTAATTAAAAACTACAAACTGCTCGCCGCATAAAGAAATACAGTTTTAAATAAAATAGTTATTGATTTTCATTTACTTATCTCACGGATTTCTTTCTGATCGACTCGAACCCTAATTATTTGCGAACCCGACTGAACGCGTTAACAACTGTGCCGATGAACTCCTAACAATAATAATAATAGGAAGTTGATTCAAACTCTTATTTTGATTTTAGATAAGGCTATCCTGATAGAAATATATTTCTTAGCTTAGAGAAGGTATGAAAGTTGAAAGCATTCGTGGATCCGAAAGCCGGTCGAAAAACTATAACGCCATTATAAATAAAAAATAAGTAGCTATCCACTCCGGATTATACTAATCACGTTTTCTCTTCTAAGAATATCAGCTGTATTCATTTGCAACATTGTTGCAGCAACAAGATTTGAAAAAAGTGTCAATGCTTAGGATGATAAAGGATATAGTAGAGTTGCATTCCTTTTACGGTCAACGAGATTGGGCCACATATCAAACTGAATCTCTACAACATTAACGTGCAGCGCCATCTACAATTTATAATTTAATTTATAGAGTACAGCTGTCAGTACTAATAAGCACAAAAGCACATTAATGAAACCAAACCTCCTTATCCTTTTTATACTTAGAAAATGTGCGTTGAATTAAAATGAAAGAATATACCAAGTATTTGTTCATATAGCGTTATTTAAAATTGTTACAGTAGTCAGTTTAACGTTATAGTTTGACAAATAACGTATAGATGGCGCTAAAACCAGTAGCGTTATTAGAATTTGTTGATGGCTAGGTGTTAAGTTGTACTTTGAATGATAAATGAACAGATGGAGCCTTCTTTGTCAATTTCCCGAGTTATTAGTAAGAGTTATCATGTCTAGGTTTAGGTTGTTTTAATCTTATTTTTGATAAATTGCTACAACATCATTAGAAAACCGAGGTTAACTTCGCTACTTCTACCGGTCTTATACCTGGCAGGCACAGGTTCTAATGCGGCCTGCGAATTTCTTTTTTTATTCTTCAAAACGTCAGAACCAGAAACCGTAATATACCGATGCGAGCCCGACGACCGATTATATTTTTCCTCTTGTTGTTTTTCTTTTTTTTAATAAAACGTGAAAAAAATATGATTGGCGTTAAAAAAAATACGGTAGATAGAGTTTTAGTTTAAAAACCGACATACCTATTGGAAAACTGTTCATTGGAATTAACTTATCACTTTACTATCTGGTCTACTACCTCTACATTTTCTTTTTACAATTAAAAAGAAAATGGAACAACTAAGTTATTGTATAATTTAGACGTATCAGAAAAACTATGTAATGGTGTATGACTCATTGTAACAAGTCTCTGCAATCACAATGAGGAAGTATTTAAAAAAATCATTAGTTCCCGAAATCAAACTAGATGTCGCTATGGTACGTTCTTGATTTCTCCATGACAACCCATCCGGTTTTCTTTCATGTTTAAAAGTAAATAAGTTTTCAAAACTCAATAAACAACTCATATTCTATTTGTATTGATATGTTAGTTAAAAGGAACGGAAATGACTGTCCTTGGTCAATTCGTTTCCTGCAAAAATCAACTATGGCTAGAGTTGCCATCTAGTGGAGGTGTTCTTTTAGTGCTTTCGTTTTTTCCTCATTATTCAATGTCATATCCATACGTCATAGACTACTCTATGGGAATGGTCGCCTCCATCTTACCTCGATTATCATTTCGCGCCAATGTCCAGAATATTGTACATAATAATTTATATTATATATATAACAAACCACGTTCCCAATGTCATATCTTTAAATAAAGAAAGCACCGTCATAAAACAATCAAGACTTAGTAATATTTTTTTAAGTCGTTTAGGAAAGGTCGGTAAATAATTAATCATATTTCATCAGTACTTACAAAATACAGTAATTTACGAAAAACATGATTTACCATCCAAATACTTATCTGTAAATTAAACATTTTAATGGGAAATAAATCAGAACCTTTGATCTTGACGTAATATTTAAATTATTGAATTTTATATACCAGTAGTGCCGGCCCGTCCATAGGCAAACTAGATAACTGTCTAACTAGTGATGAGCCCCTCACTCGCGAGGTGCCTCGTTCGAGTTCCTCATTTCGACAAAATGAGGGAGTACTCGTTTTTCAATTTTGAACCAACTCATTAAGCTCCTCACTTTTTGAGTGAGGAGCTAAGTAGCGAGTTGTTTCGAATGAAAAGACGACTCGATACTTACTCTATATATTCAAGATTGAGGGAATGGGTTAAATTTTATGAGTTTTTTTTGGAACGATTGGGTTTGTTTATGTGTTTCTTCGCAAATACGTATTTAAAGTTTTATAGATAAATTATATTAATCGGTCTAAGTAAAAATCAAAGTTAATAAAAATGTATCGGTTTTATTTAGAAATATATTTATATGATTCGAAATATAAATAATTGATCGATTTTAAAAATGGAACATTTGACACTATTGCAAATAAGTTGCGTGTTGTGGTCATTCAAATGAGAGGTAACTCGCGAGCCCCTCACGAGGGAAAATGAGGTACTCACTCATTAAAAAAGAGTGAGTAACACAACGCTATGTCTAACGCGCTCGTATTTGGGTATCAAATTAAATAAAAATTATTTATTCAGTCTAGGCTGTTACAAGCACTTGTGAAAGTCGAGAGCTACGCCATCGGTTCGTAAATTTTCGGCGGGAGACCTTGTATCGAGAAGAACCGGCAAGAAAAAGACATACTTAATAAATTCTCAAGTTCTATCCATAAGCTTATTTGAATAATAGCCACAGGGTACGACATCTTAGAGATCTTATGTCGATTTTTCGTTTCATTATACTACTTAAACATGTACCTTATTAACGGCAGTCAAGCGATAAAGAATGATGATTGATTACAGATTTTACCAAATTACTATTTTTATCCCAAATTTATCCACCAAAAGATATGCCAAAGAAGTAAGATAAAACGAAATATCGAAATGTAGTATCCTATAGCTAGAGATTTAGGCGGTCGCTCTGGTGCTTGTCTGCTCTTGCTCTGTCGCTAAAAAAATACTTTTGTTCTTTGAATCAGATTCAACCCATCACGGTTCCATGACGGTATTTAAAAGAACTAAATTTCCAGACCACCATTGGCAATATTACAGTCTTTAATCGGTATACATACTTTGATCTCTCATTTTGTGTGGATTTTCTATAGGCGTCATTCCTCCGTTTTGCCTAAAGCGCCAAGTTTCACTGAGCCGGAGCTTTATTCGAGCTCTACAAATTATACTTTACCATAACCATACCCACCAATCCGCATTAGGTCCACATGGCCGTTGAGTCTGTCTATTCGATTGGATTCCATACGTAGGGAAGGCTCCAACACTGGGGACATCTATAGGCTGGTGACGATGTTGACCATAATCGTTACCTTATTCCGATTTAGGTACATGAGCCTCGCCTCGCGTATCGAGCAAAATATATATTACATAAACAGAGTACCTTACCCTAACACCAGGTTTCTGATTTGTGTATATAATAAATAATGAAAAATTCTTAAAAAATCAACTTTGTCCCTGGAACTCTGAGATGGGATTCGAACCCACCTTTCACAATTCGAGCGACTACTCTAACCACTGAGCTACCCAGGATCTAACAGGACTGACAAATTTTTCAAGCACTTGTTACTTTTTTGCTACAACATCCGGCCAGTTTCGGAATTGAGAAAAGTACAAAATTTCAAGTGATTACTCTCAATAATTGAAGGTATTTACATTTCACGCGGCAAAACGCCTTTATCAAACTGCTATAAACTAATCATTTAAAAAAATCAAATCAGCAACGAAAACCTGCTTGAGTGACGTTTGAAATGGTTTAAGTACGGTTTGAGACGTGCTCAACTTTTAATTTTCATTTCAATTCTCAATTCAGTGACGCAGCGCGGGCTCAAACAATACCCAGTTTAAGATATAAGCTGCGACTGGGTCCTCATTGAACTTTATATTGTATTCTTTATCTGTGATAGCATATGACTTGAAAGTTATTAAAGACAAACTTCTGCAATTGCTATTAAAATATGATACCTATAGTATAATTAAAAAATTCTGAAGGTTTTTCTTCCCAGATAACACTTCTATAGTTCTATAGTTTCTATAGTTCTATAGTTTCTATAGTAACACTTCTATAGTTTACCATTATATTTACCTAGTTTATTTTTAACATGATTTATTGCAGAAGTGTGTCTCTAATTATGTTCAGCATTAAGGCTCATTATAATTTTTCACCTTTTTAAGTTGGTGAACTGTATTCCACAAATTTATGCGAAAGTATTCTTAAACGTCACAATGCTCAACATTTTCTTAGAGATAAGTAGGCCGATACCAGGAATCAAGCCCAGATTATAAGAATTTAAAAAAACCAAAGTTTTTCTCCAATGCTAATGAATAAGTATTAAAAAAAATTTGTTCCCGAAATCAAACTAGATGTCGCTACTGTACTTTCTTGATTTATCCATGACAACCCTTCCGATTTACTTTCATGTATAAAAGTAAATTAGTTTTCAAAACTCAATAAACAACTCATATTCTATTTATAAATTTTCGTATTTGTATTAATATCTAAGTTTGGAACTTAACAAATTTCAGTTTTTAAATGTTAGCTAAAAGGAACGAAAATGACTATCTTTGGTCCATTCGTTTCCTATAAAATTCAATTTTTGCTAGAGTCGCCATCTAGTGGAAGCTTTTTAGTGCTTTCTTTTTTAATACTTCCTCATTAATTCATTCTTTCAAACTTCATCAACCAGATTTTTTAAATCAAGTAATGTCCATTCTGTCTTATATTTTGTAACATTTATTGGCAGATGAATGGTATATAAGTACATTAATTGGGTCATTCTTTCAAATAAAAAAGTAGCATTATACAATACAATTTTTAAAAAATAATGTTTTTCTAATAAATTAATTTGAATGACCCAATTAAGTGTTAGGGAAAGGGTAGATAATAAAACTTCAAGATGTGATTAAAATATTGTATTATTTGATTGATTATTAATTTATATTTGTACAACTTATTTATTGGATTTTGGTTTTTATTGTTATTTGATATTAGGACTCATTAAAACATTTACATCAAAATTATAAGGTAAGATAGTACATAATGCAAATTATCCAATCTTTTGTTATTAAATATTTCTTATATGCATATTCAATATTTCTTATAGCACACTTGATTACAAAATTATTTATTTGTTGACTTAGTTTTAATGATATTTAATAAATAAGATACATTAATTACATTTAAGGTGGTATTCCATGTAAAAATATTAAATATTGTTTCTATAACTAAAACATATTTTTATTAATATTAATATAAAAGCAAGAAAATCAGATAAGCAATATTCGTATTGTCTTTTGACTGGTTCATTTTTATTTTGTTATTATTTGAATAATTTTGTAAAATCAACTTTTGTTTCTATTTTATTATGATTTAATTTTGAGTGACTCTACTGCCGGTTCGGAACCTACAGGCTACTGAGAAGAACCGGCAAGAAACTCAGTAGGTGCATCTAACAAAATATAAGTATTTTAACATTAAACAAGAGATTTATAACAAACATTACATAGATTAAAGTAGGTGGGTATTAAGGCAAAGAAAATCTTTGGTAAAATATTATTTTGTAAATTTTTACTGTCACTGGTATATTGGTGCTTTATATTATTTATTAATAGACAAATTGTTTTCAAAGCTTTATTGCACTTCACTATAATTTACGGAAGCCGCAAAATACTATTGAGCGTACAATCAAATTAATTTTGTAGAATTCGTATGACTTAACAGATGAAAATACACAGTTGCAGATCTGCACTCAGATATTCGGTTAACATCAATATGTATTATGGTATTATCGTCAGAAAATAATATACGATCACAGATTACTTTTACTTTTATTCCACTATGCATAGAATATATTCTTGTTTAATGACTCTACCACCGGTTCGGAAGCTACTACCTACTGAGAAGAACCGGCAAGAAACTCAGTAGTCTTAATCTAAATGCAAATACATTCGATGAATTTTATTTAATACGTATTTAAGACCACAAACATTTTAATTCTAACACCTTAAGAATAATTAAATAGAAAATAATGCACAATTAATTTAATATAAAGTTAATTGTTTCGCAGACTTTTATTAAAACAAATTATTCCGTTTTTTTTTCAGTTAGTTATAGTCAGTCAGTCAGTTATAAAAAAAATTTTTGTTATTAAGAGATCCTTGTTCTGGGAGAACAAATATTATTATCATCATAATTTTCTTTTATTTTCTAGTACGTCATCATATGAATGAAATAAATTTAATATCTAACTAAAATGTTACTGAAAAAATATTAAACAACCATATATATATACACTAAAAGCATATATATACACTATATACTTTCAAATGCGATGTCAATCCAATCGCATTTGTAATATAAAATTCATTTTATGATATTGAGTTGAATATATTTATAAAATTAAATAAAAATAAATATTTGAACTTATTTTGCTCACAGAAATAAAAATAATATTAAAGAAAGATAATATTATAGGTTTCAATTATAGAGTAAGGTGGGGCTTAGTGTTACACTGTTACTATGTACATATCTCCATCCCTGTGATTAATTTTTAAAACGTTTGAATACTGTTTTGTCAAGCTCTTAAATGACCATCTCGGATCAGTTTTCATTACCTCATAAACCCGCATATTAATGTTATTTAATTGAAAACGAATTTAGGTGACCAAACATAGAAAAAATATTTAGGTAAGTGATTAAAGTTTTCTTTGTATTTTCTGGTTTTTTGGCTTCATATTATCGTTTATTTATTCATTGTAAACACAATCTCTATTACTCTTTGAATTTTTTTTGTTCGGCTTACCCATCAAGGACCCTGTGTTACGGGATACTGTGTTATACTACAGCAATGGGTCCCAACCAAATTTCTAGTTTGTTTTGTGCCTAGGTTTAAAAAGAAAATAGTAAATAATCTAGTAGAAAAACGGATCACGGTTTTTATATTGAAAGAAATATGAGAAAAGCTACTCTGGTGATCAAAAGTGGAATAATTCTTCGAAAAGCACCAAATGAAAAGAATATTTACGAAATTTAAGATTATTGTTTATTCCTAAATTACAAGAGAGTAAAAATTGACTTACTTTATTAATATGCAATTTAAATTAACTTGTTGCTAATTATAGTCATGTTTTTTATTAAAAAGAGATTATATTTTAAGTAAAAAGAGATTATAGTTTATATTCAAGTCAGTTAAAAGCTAATTAAATCAATATTTTCGTCGTTTGTTTTTTTTTTGTAACACTTTGCCCGCCTTACCCTACATTTAAGTATATCTAAAAAACCATAAAAGAGTATCTATATGTGAAAACTTGCTATTAGCTAAAGACGTTTATTTTCTTATTTAAGCTCTTCAAAGAAAATAAAAAGACAGATAATTTGTGAAAGCATTTAGAAACATTGACAAATATATATATACAAAAAATTCTTAGCAGTTTGGCAGATTAATATCAATTAAATATTGATACTGACATAAAACAATAAATAAAAATTATAAAAGTGAAGCCGTTTTATTTCAACAAATATTCGATATTTGGAAAAATATACTTTCTTAGCTCATTTACTGTTAGTGAAACGAAATAATCGGCTTAATTATGTTCTAATTACTAATTAGAGTAGACAGAAAGCTAGATATACGATTTTAAATTCTATTATTTAGTCACGTTGGGTGTAATTACGTCAAACTTCTTTTCTCCGAGAGAAAAAGCTGAGTTTTGCAAGAAACTAAACCGTCTAATTAGATAGTACTCCTCATACTAGTCAGCTATTTCAATTTCTGAATCCATAGATGGTTATAACTTAACGTTATTGTTAAATTGGAAGACTTGTCGGAAAACAAACCGTTATAAAAATAATTATTTCATCTTACTCGTATAGGATAATATGATATTAAGGGAACTTAAAAATGTAGTTTTATAAATAACTTATCCTACCTATATCCTAATTGTTACTGATTATTAGAATATATGAAGTTTCTATGTAAATCTTAAGTAAATATTTCAAACAAGAATACGAGTTTATAGATTATAATGTTATTTTTTTATATTATCTGTGAAAATGTATTTGTACATATATGACGTCATGGATAATATGGTTTAGTTTTGTATAATGAAATAACTACACATCAATCGGTTGAAATAAAATATGATTTAATAAAATATAAAAAATAATTAATTTGATTTAAACACAGATCTGCTTGTTTATTACATTAGTAGTATAAAATAATACGATCAGTTTAGATAACGAATAGACAGTAAGTATTTGGAAATAATACAAAATAATTGAAGAAGAAAAAAGATATTGGAAGCATAACATCTCATCATAGAAAAAACTTACTTATCTATTTTGACCGGTGCAATGACTACCTTGCTCATAATTACTAAAATGTTTTCTATAATTATTGACGGTTCTAACTTTATAATTATCATCAGTAATATCTAATAAAATATACACTTTCGTGTTAAATTCAATGTCGATTCTAAAACGATGATGCCAATTTATATTCTAATAAAATTGTAAGTATTGATAATGCACATTTAGAGAAAAATATATTATTGAGAAATACCTTATTAGTTGTTAATGTACCTACATAGATCTTATTCTATGAACATAGCATGCTATGTTTGGAGATACCTTTTTCTCAGCCATACAATCTACTATCTAAAAATATTTAAAGACAATAAATATAGTACTAAATTATACTTTGTAATATTATTTGTTTTGGTAGTGGCAATTATATTAATTATTCAATCAATATTGTATTATCGTCAAATATTAACTATGTCAAAGCTATTAAGCGGTAGTAATTACGAATTATAGGTATTTAATTATGATTTCAAACTCCTAAATGCCATCGCCCGGATTTGGTAAAAATTATCAAATATCATTTCCTAAATTTATAATATTACATAATACTATTTAATATTAATTTGTTCTCATATTTATTACAAAATAAAACCTATCTATAATATTCTAACATATTCATCTGAAATACGAATCGATATATTTAAATTATCAGATTATTAAAATAATTATATTTCAAATTATACAGTGTAATATTTTTTTTAAACATATACTTAAAATTTATTATAACTCTATCTTGTATATTGTTAATTATTATTTTGTATTGTCTGCCTCTACACTGTCGCGATGGTATTAAGATACAGCTCTAATCATTTTCAATAAAAACGTGACCTCCCTATTTGTCTCGGATGCAAAAACTGACTGTCGACGCCAACATACTAAATATATCTGAAATTTAAATATGCAAATGCAATTAAATGTATTAATATTTCATTTAAAAAATGGAAAGTCGAGATGTTTTCAATAACAAAATTACAGTTTATAATCTCATATCAACTATCTAAGGAAAAAACTCGAAGCAGTGATAATTTAATTTTGATTTTATAAAAAACGAATTAGTAATATTTTGCATAACACAAAACTACGCTTCATATATCCATTATCAAATGGCTCAAGTTTTTTCTTGAATTATAAAACGAAACTATTTGTAAATTACAACACACGGGCTATAGGTACCTTATTTTTTAATAACGAAGGGACTATGATAAATGTTGAATAGTCTTCTCGCGAAATATATATATGAAAACTGTATTGTTCACCGCTTTAACTCTATAATAGCTGTGGTAATAGCAGCTTATTAACAGTTTACATGGCCTTTTTTAGTGTCTGAAGCTTCACATTCAAAAGCAAACGATGAGTCAACAATGTACCGCTGAAACTGCTATATACCGCGCCTGCAACGTTTCCGAATCGAATTACAACAAAACACAGAATGCCTGGAAATAAAAGTCGAATTTTTCAAAATTAGTTAATTCTAGAAATCTATGTATCATTAAGAAATGCAACAAAAATTCATCGTGTACGAAAAATTGTAGTTAGTAATAAGTTAATATCCAAAATTTAGGAGCAGATCTAAATGTTTATATTTTAGGTAAAAGTACAATTGTCAATAAAAACATATTATTATGGATAAAAGAACGACTTATGACAATAAGCCTAAGAAAAATACTAAGTATGATAGTCATAAAAATATTTAAGTAAGTATGATTCGAAAAGTCATATTACACTACTTGGTTTTGTGTGTATCAGCCCCTTTAAAATCCACCCATGCAAAACAGCTTAAAATTTTTAAGAAACTAAAATATATTTTTTTTGATATAATGTTACGTCTACACTACCTCAAGATGAGTTCTGGATATCCTAATATTGTGTTTCTTAATTCGTTCCATATTTACAAGTTAAATAATAACTCTGATGTAACCTAATGTTTATATAACATCGATTGGCCGTGTGTAAGTAGATATTCAATACTGGTTCTGAAAATCATAATAAGTTCAACATTTCATACAGAAAAAACCTGCAAAAGTAATAATAATTCATAATCATTAATGAAAAAATGCATATTTATAATTTTTCTTAATAACTATTTTTTTAAGATATAATTTTAATTCAGAAATATATGTGATAAAATATTTTAATGATATAAAGGTGATAATCCCTAATCGGTGAAAATCCTACCTCTTTTGATAATAAAGCTATTTACTATATACATCAATTATTTGAAAATTACATACTTTTAAAGAAAATAAGTTATTTAATTTTTATTTGTGTTAAAGTCAAAAACATATGAAAAATAAATAGTTATTATAAAAATGTTAATTTATTTTTTTATAAAAATACCTTTAACATTATTATCGGGGAAGATATTTGTTTCTTACTAGGCTTATTTTTTTTTTTTTCTAAAGTTCTGGTGTTAAGGAAGCTCTAGTCTAAGTAGAAAATCAGAGTTTTATCAGGTGTTCTCTCTAATGTTCCAGATATTACATACAAATGATGTGTTTTAATTATCCTGTTCCTGAAAAGTAATAATGGTTTTAGAAAAAAAATACGTTGGACACAAAATACTATCTTAATTTTAGTCTCCTATAAACAAGAACCATATACATAGATCATTAATATTTCATTGAAATATAACTATCAGTGTATATCATTCAATAATATCGTATTCATAATTTTCAAAATTATTATTCTATGTAATATAATCTCAAGTATCCTTTCTCGAAATTTCACCCCAGATTATTTAGTGTAATATGTAATATGTAGTGTAATATGTATAGTTCGTTTTTTATTTTAATAGATAAAGTAGCATTGTCTTACAAAGAAGCGCAAAATAACCCCTACACCGTTGGTATTAGTCCACTACTTAGTAGTAGTCTACTACGTTAAGCAATTACATATGTTTTCTTTGTTTTTAATGAGTGTTTTTCGTTGGCTTTTTATTTCTTAATTATGAGATACCTTTTCACGAGCAACTTTATAAATTACCTTCTCTATATTTTGCCTCTACTAATATTTTACGTGTTTTCTAGTCACTATTATAACGTGATGTATATAATGATACGTAATGAAACGAAACGTAATGATATACCGGGAGGCTTTCTCAAACATCGATTGCGGTCAATCGCCAAAAGTATTAAACTTGTTTAATTATATTAGCTTAGTATGTTGTAATACCTATATTATATATATTTCACTATCTTATATCCTGTTTCATTTACATAGCTATTTATAGCGAAATATATCGTACTCGATAGACCATACAAAACTAAACACTTCATACATTGAACTTGAAACATGAATGTTAAACTTCAAACATGTATCTAATACCTATATGTTCTAATTATATCATTTAATTAATCAAAATGTCATGTAACCTTTGTTTGTTTATTTATCATTCATCTTATGAACTAGTTCTTATTTAGAGATTTCATTATAATAAGTAGCTAGTACTCATTGACGTAGACCCAAATTAATAGATAATATTACCTATATTTATAACTAAATAAACTGCCCTATACATTAGTAAAATATAATAACATGAATTAGTAATTGGCATATTTGACCTTACGACTTCTCCTACTTTTATAATTGGTGTCTGAATGCATCATAAACTAATGAGTATTTACCTGAATTATATATTTTTATTTTACGTTACACATTTTTGTGAATGACCGTGTATCTATTTTAAAATAACTATTCATTATTTAGCTCAATGATTGAGCTAAATTGGTAGCAAACATTGGTACCTTCTCACTTGTGAGTTATATTTAGTACAAGAAATTTCATTAATCGACTTTACAATTTTTTGTAGTCACTGCTACATATGACATCCTTTAGGATGGATGCTTTCTAATACATAGATCAGCAATATAATATAAAAGGGCCTTATTTGTGTATGGTTAAAAATAAACGTACTGTATTTTATTACCTTACTTGCTCGCAATAAGTTTATTCGTATGAGTTATCTGATATTACCATTTTTTTTATATTTCGCATTTGACGTTTCTTATTCATCACCATTCATAACTATATATATGTGAATAATAAGTAGCTCTGCCTCTTTAAACAAAATATGAATGTTGTTAATTTATTTGTCTTTCATAGTATGAAGTAGTTCTTATTTCTAAGGTTTTATTCAAGACAAGCTACCACTTTAGCTTAATGATCCATAAGACTTTTCCTATTATTGAATTGGCTTTCCTTCATAACTTATTTCGTTGTTAACTATGAATATTACTTAAATTACCTAAGAATTGTCGTTTGTATATTTGACCTTGACCTTAACATTACCTACACATGTATCATAATCTTTTATAACTTGTTTTTCTTAATAACTAAATAGAATATTTCAACTGCAATAAGTTGCGCCATTTTTCCATTTGCATTAATTTTCTATTTCTATTAATAATATCTGACCCGTCATAATTATCCTGAAACAATTACAGCCTTGTTTTCTATCCGAGATATTATCTTAGTACCTTAAAATAAATAAAAAATCTTCCTTTATAAGGACCTAATTTTCAATTACTATTTATAGAAATAATTATGCAGTATAAGGATTAATATTTTAAATGTAATTCGTTAAAGTATATGTAAGTGTATTATTTTTAGAATACACACACTTTTATTTCGATAATCAAGTTAATTAAAAGAGAACAGAACAGTCAGCTCGTGTAAGCTTTTAACGCTTTCAAAGTTTGTAATGGAGCTCATATCAAAATATATTTAAATTTAATTAATATGTTTCAGGTATTTCACGATATTACACTTATAAAATTTACCTTGACCTTATAATGGTTACGACTTTTCCTAATTTATATGGTTCGCAATAATATCTTACTTGATATCAATAGTAACGCAATAATTATAAATACATTTATTTATTTTTATAACATATAACAAATAAATTAATGGTTTGAAATTAATATGTTTTAATGTTAGATTTATATAATCTCAGTTTTCAGTTATTAAACCGTATAAGACCTTTTCTTAATTCTTTTATTACATTTGACCTTGACCTTGACCTTACACCTACGACTTTTCCTACTTGTAATGGATGGAAAACATATCTTATTCCATTTAGTAAAACTATAGCGAAAACTATGTTTTTAGAATTATTTTTTACGTCTAACATATCAACCTTAATCTGCAGTTCAACGCTGTATTTAAGATAGATCACCATTATTAAACTTTCTGGGGTAATATATTTGACCTTGACCTTGCGCTCACGACATTTTCTACTTTCTATTGATGGCAAACCTGTCTCACTCGATATAATGCCTTGTCATTTGCCCTTTGTAAAATAGATCATAAACTAACGTATAATACCAGTTAGTCCCTAAATAAAATAAAAGAATTAATTTTATTTTGTTTTATCTTTCACATCTTAATAAATGAAACATTATTTAGAATATATTTATTAATTATTTCACTTATTATGTCTACTTCTTCCTTGGTACATTTGACCTTGACCTTTATACACTTAAGACTTTTCCTACTTTCTTGATTGCAGACATATCCTACTCTATATTATTAGTAACATTATACCTATAATATTATTATTTAGTTTTCTTTCATATCTTAATTAGAATGAATAATATGTTTTTGTTATTTCTCCACACATAAGACTCATTTTAAAGATATTACAATTGAACTTCTATTTACAACGTTTCCTACTCTCCATGGATCTTATTCAATTATGATTAAACTTATTAGTTTCGACTTGCACTCGCAATCTTTGATTAAAACATCGTTTTTAAACACTAAATTTTCTTTTATGACTACTTTTTCTTATCTTAAAAAGTTTTTTTAAACTTTAATCATAATTTGAACCCAACTTTCAATAAGTTTTTGTCAAAACTGTGTTAGAAAAAAAAATGTTACATATTTTTTGTTTTTCAATAATTTCAATTGTTTTATAATGATAAACATACCGTTTACATAGTCTAACCAAATCAGCCAACGATTATTACATTTAAATCGCTTCATTTGAAACTTCTCTCCTTGATTTTCTCAAATATTTTATTAATCTTTTACATCAATTTCAAAGAACTTTACTTGTTCGTATATTGTAATCTTTATTATATTCTAATAGTATTTATTCTGTTTACAGTCATCATATGTGAACTACTTATGATTCTTCACTGTGTTATTATGATCTGGTATTTGATTAGTAATCACTTAATTTTACCAATGTTTCAGCAATGACATAACATATTTAAGCTAATGCCTCTATCAGTTTTTACACTTTATTTATATCATCGCTACATTCATTAAGTTTTGCTTCAAATATTTTATTTATAAATAAAGTAAATCAGAATCGCTCGTGGAAATTTTTTTAAAATCATCTTACGATTCCCATCAAAAATTATAGACATTGTTGAATAACACCCAAATTTTATTTACACATAAACATAATATTATTCGTATTTAATTTGAAAACGACTCTTATTATAATAATTACATCAATTTGAAGACAATCTAACGCTGAAATATATTCCATATAATTAGTTAAAAAAATAAAATAAAAAAAACTAAGCACGATCAACAATATATTTTGTTGATAATAAACACATAAATGTGTTATATAAAAAACAAAACACCTAAATAAAAAAAAAGTTTGATAAATATTTTATCTTTATACGACCACGCCAAATACAACTTCAATGGACTTTTATATGTATATAAATTAAATTACCACGACATTTATAAAGCAATTTTGGTGATTTCCAATTGGTTTTAATTTTGGTTTCCTATTTCAATCATCGCCATATTGTAAATACTTACGTATTAAGAATTAATTGTAATAAATTAGTTTGAATAGAATCTTAAAATTTATGCTTTCTCAAAAAGGTTTATTTTCACAGCAATCTAAAAATTTTGATTGTTATTATGGAATTTTATTGTTATTATTTTCTTTAAATTATTACCTGAATTTCAGTGATAAATTAAATAAATAGCACTTATCTCCCCTTAGGTATAATTTGAATTGTGCAGAATTTAATAAAATGTCACTTGTTACGTCACAAATTACTTTAACCCTCCACATCACAGACAATATAATTTACATATCACATTCGATAGCTTTTAAAATTATTTGATGAAATGACAATGTCACTTACGCTGAAAACTTGAATTCTACAAAATCCGAAACTGTATTTAATTTAGATATAATATTAATTTTCTTTAATAAATATGGAGTTTGATTAACATCTTTCGACTGATTAAAACCATTGTTATTAATTATTCAAGTGATTAAAGCTTAAGTTATATAAATCAATATGTTTTTAAACCGCTTAACTGAGTTCAATACGATAGTTCAATATTTATATGTGTAGTATTTTTATGCATGTAATATAATATATATCGCATCATCTTTACGAAGATCGTTTGATTTAGTTTCTTTTATTTTAATTGCTAGTTACTCGAATACTAAATTACTCAATTGTAGAGAGGGCGTGATCATCGATGCTTTTAATTTTATTAGAATGGTGACGCTGACTTTGACAGTTCGTTAACAAAAAGTAAATTGCTGCCATTTTTCGCACACATTCTGTTTCCGATCGCCGAGGAGTAAAGACATCCGACGACATCACGCTCATCTCGTTATATTTTCGTATGAAAAGTGATAAAATGGAACAAATCCACGTTGGTATACACGCCTGCAGTGTTATTTTACCATCGATTTGGGCTTCGTAAAAGCTCCTGACTACCCGCCGACATATATATAATCCTACTTTTCGTAAGTTAATTCTTACTTTTTACCAAATGAGTTCTAATTTATGTAATAACATTGTTCCCTTCATCTCTAGGTAAACCTTGCACAGTGTTTGACAATTCTCTATGTCTAAATAAATATGCAGTTATTGTATTATTTTTTCTTTTGTTTTTCATTGTATCACATTGTCTTAACTTCTTTCTAATTTCATGTGTCGATATAATTTTACTAAACAATAAGATTTATTAAATAACTAGTAATGTGAGTAACGTACTTCATTAAAATATGAAACTTGTGACCGTATATTAATATAGGTACTTAACCTTAACTATACAACTTTCCTAATTTTCACAATTTCTCATTGCTGCTGCATGTGTAAATTACTATCTTGCCCGTTTATTTTTTTTGTAAATAACGAAATCCAGATAGCTTATCGTTATTTAACGTCATTTCCTTTGTTGTTCTTTAACTTTCTGAAAGTTTTCTGCTAAGAGAAGCTCTAGAATCTTTAATTTCAAGAGTAGTATAATTTACGTAAATAATAATATGTTTTTGAAATTATATATTGTTTAGGTTCACTAAAATATATGTTGACGTATCTTTGATTGACGACCACTAAAACTTGTAATTTATAATCGTACCTTATTTTTGAATATTTACAATTCCTTTTGTAACTTACTCCATACCATTTGTTAGGTGATTCAAATTATCCATTTTACTTACATATGCCTTAATCTTACGTTTTCCCTTCTTTTGGTTTTGTGTTGAACTTTCTTTGTTTTACAATCAATTGCGTATTTATTCTTGACCTTAAAAACTTTCAATTATTTTTTCATTCCCTTTTGTTATTATCCTCAACTTTACGATAGCTGTCATAGTTTTATCTTAATCAATATTACTTAAATACTTATATCACTTAGAATGACTTGTAACCTTAATATATGTTGTATCAAATTCGATCTTACGATTCTTCTACATTTCACTAATAACTTTCTTCGTTTTCTTATAATGGAATTTATTATTCGTTTCTTTGGTCTATTTACTTCACTAATGTTTATTTTCACTAACATAAAACCTTCACCTTTCGTTCATATACGTAAATACGTATATGAACGAAAGGTGAAGGTTAAATACCTTCACTTAATTACTTTCCATAATGACCTGTTGTGAATTGATAACTTAGTTTTTATTCGTTCTATACTCCCATCAATTAATAAATATTTGTAATATACGTAAAATATGATCTTGATATATTTTTCTACTAATGATAATACACTTTCTTATCCTTAAATCATTACTTTATTTTACAACCGTTTACTTAGTTTTAAATATCTTTGATCTATTGATCTACTAGCACAAAACTTTACCCTTCGTAATTAGCTGTTGTGGTTTAATAACTTATTCAATATTATTAACATATCTGAGCTGTTGTCTCCTAATTTATTCCATTTATAACTTATAATTATTCATTCACTGCATATAATTAACGAATACACATTCACTTTTGAATTATTCGTTTATTTTTCACCATTTCACATTCAAATTCACTATGACTTTTTTCAAAATAAAGTTAGCGATTGAAGTTAGTGCCACCAACAGCTCCTAAATATTACAAAATATAATAAATCTACGTTTTTCTTAATATTTTTGGGCAATGCTTAAAATATACATCTTCTGTTGTTATTTTCCACTACATGACACTTAAATCAAACTTGATTATTACCTAAATCATTATTCATTGTTTCTCAAACTTTATAACTACATCGAATAATCTGTAATGCCGCACTTGCGTCTGAATTAACTTATAATTATCGAATGCTGAGTTTAATGGAAGTGTTACTCATGTTCATTGTAACAATATTTAAAAATATATCTGATACGATAGCACTCAAATATTTGATGGCAATTGTTTATTTTTTCAGACAAATATGAACTTTAAGACTAAAGAAAAAAGTTGTAACGAGAGTCTTCTCGTTCTCTTTTCTTTACGCAAGTTTGTAAATAGATTTCTTTATAATGGCTTATCAATTCTAGTTATATTTCAGTAATAATTATTACGTTAAACTCGTTCAAACCTTTAAAACAAAACTCATAAAGGTAATTTTTTTTTCAAAGAACTTATTATAACTTTAGTAGCATTACATGTTGATATATATGTAAGTACAAATATCTACTCTGTCGATATCTATTATGTAAAAGTAGTTCTACGAATGTCACTATAAAAAAATCTTTAAAATAAATTCAGTATTTTTGTATTTTTTTTATAGCTAAGATAAATTTAAGGTAAATTTAATAATTTTTATCTTAATAATTGTAAATTCATCTCACAATATAAGTAATTAAATTTTGTTTATTCTTTTATTCACCATCAATATTTAATATTGTATATTTTCCTTTGTATCGTTCGTCTTTACATTTGCGTTTTTATCATATAAATAATAAATGATAGTAATCCTGTATTATTTAAGGAAAATTACTAATTACCAAACCTCACGAAAACAATAATCTTATCTGAAGAATTATTGATTCAACTAAAAGTATTGTTAATTATTACTTTACACTTTTATCTTATATAATCGTGTATTTTCATCTTAATTTAATACTTTAATAACTTCTATTACAATTATGTTTCAAATAAATTTTATTTAAATTTACACGCAAAAAACGGATTTTATTTCAATCAAAACAAATTTCAAAAACCACTTTAATATTAACTGTAAAATATTTTATTCAATATGCATTTAGTAATAGACTTTTCATGATGACTTTTCTTTGTTTTATAATCACTTACTTTGGTTGTGTATTTTATATTTAACCTTAACCCTACAATAATGTGTCGTGATTTTAATTATGAATTAGTAATTATATTACTAAAATACTTGTATCACTTTCTATAACTTGTAACCTTAGTATATGTTGTATTATTTCAATTTGATGTAAGATCAAATTCAATTTTTTTTTTCAAGGCAAACTATCTTTGTTTTGCTATCACTCACATATTTTTTCGTTTGTTTAAACCATATACCTTATATTTTTTTATTCTTTTCACTAACTTTTCATAATGAACTGTTGTATATTGATTACTTACCAAGTAACTTCTAACTTTATTACGAGTATTTGTTTATTTTCTTTTGACCTCAACTATCTAACTCAACTTTTAATTATATCTTTCTACTGACACAAATCTTTTACTCTTCATATAAAGAGAAAATCTCGATTCCACATCTTACTTAATATTACTTACATACATCAATTATATATTTAGTATTTTCTTAATAGATAATTAGATCTTGATCTTAGTATTTTCTACTTTTTAGGATGATATGTATTTGTAATATTTTCAATCATATAGGTATTACTTATTTAACCATATCTTTGGTCTAATCACTTTTTAACTTTTAATCGTTTGTATTTTTTGCACATAATTACTGCCCATAAATTTCATCGTCGTATCGTTCATATATTTGACCTTGACCTTAGGACTATTCTACTCATAATGGGCGCTATAATATGGATGGACCTCACTAGATATTCCTCATACTGCGTATCAGTCACTAAGTACTTAATGTTATAGTTTATTTATAACCTTTTTCTTTTATTATAGGTATCCCATCATAACGTATCTTGCTTAATAGCAATTGTTACTACCTAAAGTTTTACAATATTTTACAAAAATATAAAACTTCTTTTATGTGAGTGACCTTGAGCTTCTGACATTACCTCCGATTTGTTTTTCTACTAGTGTGTGTATTCTCCTAAAAAAACCCTTTTCACATTTCTGTGTAATTTTACATCATAATGCTTTTAATATAGATATTAATTAATAACGTACAGATCCATAATAATTTCATAATCGCCTTAGTGAATATATAAAAATTTGCTTCTTAGCCGTTTGTATAAGTATTTAACATTAAAGTTATGACTTTTCCTAATTTTCATATTGGGTCCTCACTTTTCCTTAAATTCAATCCATTCAAATACGCGTAATATGTTTATTTCTTTTACTATTGCAATACTTGTATTGTAGGCAACTTTCATTTATTTGAATATTTTTATTATGATTATCTAAATATTTTTCGCTATTTATTTCACTTACTTATTCATTAACATGACCAGATTGTTAATCTTATTATTTGTAGAAATGATAAGTACAACAATACTCGAATAATTATTCAATATATATTTTTTTCATTCTTCCCCACAATCGTTTTTTGGTTTAATACACTTAGATTTTTTTAATTTAAATAATTCATTTTCATTCTTGTAAATCAGACATTATTTCGATCTCAATTTAATTTCGTTCCAACCAAACTCAAGTTAAAAGTACAAAAAAGATAGATTTTTCTCTTTTTTGAGAGAGTAATTTTTTTTTATTTCCAATATTTTTTTATATCTACAAATACGTTTTCGATATGTGTTATATATTAATAGTTTGTGTGAATATTACTTATACAAATTTTATTATTCAATATAATACTAATACTCAAAATAAAATTTGTATTTTTGTGTAATATTTTTTTTGTATTTGTATTTTTGTGTATAAGTAATAAATATAAAAAATTTATACACCCGTTTCAAGTTAATAAATTTAAATCGATCTCACAATATAAGTCTTAAAATTCATTTATCGTCTCATCAACTTTTGAGATTATTTTAATTAAAAATATATGTTGTTGATACTAATTCATTTTTAAATGATAATATAAAAAGTTTCTCTAAATACCATAAAATTCAAGAATATCATAATCTTGTTTTTAGTTATTTATTCAATTTTAATTTGCAATACCTATTTCGAAAATTTGTACGCACAAGAAACTCATTTTATATCAATAAATAGAACTTCAAACGAAAGGAATTTTCACAAATCACTACACTTTGAAATCCACAATAACATTTTTTTTAATAATGCACCGTCTATCGATCTTTAGTATACACAATACACTCCTTTTTTGAGCAGTCGTGTAATCATCATTATTAAATGTTGAATGCAACTTTACTATAATAATATATTTATATCATCAGCACCAAGCACCATTTACTAAAAAGAACTCACAAATTTACAAAAGTTTTTAATAAAAAAAAATATAAATTAAATCATATTCACTGGTCAAATATTGATTCGATATCATTTTCAATGGAATAATCTTGATATTATTTTATTTATCAATATTAACTTCATTTCATTTAATTTTATTTTAATTTAAAAGTAATCAGTTTTTAATAGTTTTTATTAGGTTTACAACCTAAGTTTATAATAATTTTCACTTTCTGTCATCTGCCTTTTTACAATTTCACTTATCACGTCACAGTTAACTACACGTCTTCACTGCACTTATTTTAATTTGTTTAAAAAAACACATATTTCGGGAATATCTTAAACCTCATATTCTGAAAACACAATTTATTTTCATTTAATGAAAGTTTAATTTTGTGAGTAGAGTACTTTGAAAAGTTTCAGATTTTATTTTTAATTAAAAATCAAATAAGACATATTTTAAAACAAAAATGTAGAGCACACATTACTTTTTTACCTTGTTTTTACATCTTTCCTACTGGCCATGATAAACTTTCATTGTTTTCTAATTACTCGTATCTTTACTATGATCTTAATATCTTTTAATTATTTTGCCGTAAGTACAAAAACCTTTTGTTATTATCCTAAATCTTACGATAATCATCTGACGTAGTTTTAACTTACTCAACATAACGTACATATTCATATCACTTAGGGCCACTTGCAGCGAAACATTAAATCTCGATTTAATTTAAAATAAACTCGACTTAAGTTTAAACTTCGATTAACGTCTTGCATTTCATCGATTTAGTGTAAATCTCGATTTACGTAGACGTCAAACTTGTAAACTTCATTTAAGTTATATTATTCTCTATGAGGTTTCGTCGTATTATTAACTCTGAAATATCTTTTTTCTTTTCTTTGATTTATTTACCTCACAAAAAATATTTCCACTAGGATTTTTTCGTCCATATCCGTTTTAACTTATTTACATATTTGAGCTTTACCGTATATTAATTTAATAATTTATAACATTTAATTTGCGCTGTCTTATTGTTGCGTACCCATTTTTATATTTTTTTATCTATTGACCTCAATTGTTTACTTTAAACATAACTCAAGAGTATTCATAATCTTTTAAATCATTAAGCTCTGCGATTCAACTTATCCAACATATGAAATAATCAATCATTAAACTTTTAACTAATCTTCTTTTATGGACTTTAATAATAACTTTAAACTTAGTAGAAAGATATGCGTTTCCAAATCATTTCATTGTAATTAATATACCGGTTAAAACTACATTTCCGAAACATTATCTATATAGATAGGAATGGCAGATTCATCAATACTTGAGTTTCTAAAATTAAATTATTTCTAAGGCAAGGTCTATCAGTTACACTTCTCGAATTGGGTTTTTTTTTTTAGTAAAATGAAAGCTTTGATTTTTTTCTATTTCTTCTGACATGGGAACTACCAAAATCTCATTATCTTCATACCAAACGTAATCTTTTTTTTTCAGTTATACGTGACAAATCTAAATTTGTCCTAATATTTTATATACCAAAAAATGCTAACGGTTGACTTCTTTGACTTTGAAATGTCTTTTGACATTAAACATAACTCTTTTTTTATTAAAACAAAAGAAACTGAAGGTTTGTCAAATCTTTTTCTTATATTTTTTGTATGTACCATTTTTGACCTAAGCAGTTTATATTCTATCTTATTGTATACCTACTTACAAAATAATGCATCTTTATCTAAATAGTATTCGTTTCAATTTTAAATATTGGCCGTTAATAAATCTAGGGAAATAATTCTGATCCAAAATACAAATTTTTTTGTCTATTTTTTCAATAGATAAAATTATTGGGTTAATATACTTATTAAAGTTTAACCCTAAAAATGTTTCATTAACTATATTATTTTCACTTATTTTCTAATAAAAAAAAGAAAATGTGAAATTTAATTGAAATTTTCTTAAATTCCTGAAAGTAAATCTATTGTTATAAGACGACAGGAAAGAGACGGTGACTGTGGAGAAAGAAAAAGGCAGCTGTTCTAAAAATTTCTTGGAATGCTGCTAATGTTTCTTTCTATATTGGACCCACAACTGCCTTGGCACGTATTAATACACGGCGGGCTGCATTTATACGGGGATCTAAAGTCAACAAACGAGAACTATAGACTATACGAATAGCTAAAACAGTGGATTATCTGGACGACGACCTAATAATAATGATAGCAAAGTCAGTGCTATAGTTTTTGCATTTGATAGTTACTTTTCTAGGGTGAATAAATTGCCGTATTGTGAACTAAATCGGCGTTAGCTTTTATACCAGAAATAATTATCTATTTATTCTTATTAAATAATTATTAATATCCTTATTAAATAGTAAATAAGTATAAGATAGATGTTTCCGTTAATATTTACATTTATTTATTTGAGTATATCACATATTATGTATACGAGCTATGTATCAAAGACCTTTTAAGGAAATGCAATTCATTTGTTACGATGACGTAATGAGTATAAACTAATCGGATTTCCAATTTTTATGAATTTATTTTGTATAAGAATATATGAATGTTATAATTAAAGCAAAAACGTAAAGCTGAGTCCTACTTTTTAGTACTATTCTGCTTAATATCTAAAATGTCTGCAATGTTTCTTTGACCGTATAAGTTTTAATGGTTATTGTACATTTGGCAAGCACTTATCTTTTGCTTCTTAAGTAAAGTAAAAAATAATGTTTAGTTTAGCCATTTGTTGCAGTTGACGTTATACTTCGTTGTTTCGTACAAAACTTGAAACTATAGTAATCATACTTATTATTTGTATGTTTGTCAATCATTTCTCTTTGTCACTCAGGTACATCCATAACACTTGTGATTCAGTTTATAATTCATTGTATATATGGCGCAAAAAACTTTTAATTATTTTCAACTTCTTCTTATTATCCTCAACCTTGTGATAATCATTTGTCGTAGTTTTAACTTACTCAACATAACGTACATATTCATATCACTTACTATGACTTGTAACCTTCATATACAACGTGTTGTTTAAATTCGATATTTCAAATTTCCTGTTTTTCTGTATGAGCTTTTGTTTTATTAACTCTGGAATACCTCTTTACTTTCTTTGATTTATTTACCTCACAAAATTTTAATGTCATTTAGTACATAACTTTTTTCGTTCATATCCGATTTAACCTCTCATAATAGTTGATTATTACTTCATATTTGAGCTTGAACGTATAATTTCATTACTTATAACGTTTAATTTGTGCTGTCCGTTATTTATGTTAACTATAAATACTATAATATGAAATTATCTTTCTGCTGACATAAAACATTTCCCTTCGTAACAAGAAAAAAATCTCAACCCTATAACTTTTCATAAGCTGGTTTGATTTAATAACTAACTCAATATTCCTTGCTGAAATTTCTTCATCATATCGTTTATTTTATATACCTATTTGACCTTATTTTAAGATTTTCATAATGGGCATCACGCTATGGTTTATAATGTTACTCGACATTTGTCATTCTTACTTGTATCGGATACTTTCTACTTTATTATATAGTATTAGGTTCCTTGTTCTTATATTTCATTATAGATATTCCATCAAAACATATCCTGCTTAATACCAAATGTTATATCACAATTTCGGATGTTTCAGCCAACTGATTTTACTAAAATATGAAACTAATAACCTTCTTTCATGTAATTGATCTTTTGATATTACCCCTGAATTTTTTTTCTGCGTGTGTTGTATATCATCCTAAAATAATTACAAATATTTTTTTATATTTTTTTTTTTCTTCAAAACGTAATGCAATTTTTCTCGAATACAATAAAATCGAAGCAGTTATTATTAGGACTGGTTTATGGACGAAAAGAGCCAACTGAAAATACGCTAAATAAAACACGGAAAATATTCCAGTTATAAAAAATCAAAATTTTAAAATAAGGTTTTCTCTCTATATGAATAAATATTATTCTCGGTCGTTAAATATATTCTTTTTTATATTTTGTTTTTCTTAAAGTGAAGTTATTTCATATAAACTAATTGATCTTTTTGTACTAAGTAAATCTTTTAGGTTATGCACAACAGTCTCACTTCCACTTCAACAACACATAACTACACAACAATTTTCACCAATTACTTTTTGAATATACCGAAACTACGTTATTTCATTATCAATATTTCAAAACGATTTCATATAATTAGAAGTATCCTTTCTTGCTCTTTTTTTTTAAACAAAATAAAAATCTGCACTTTACTGCGGCACCACATAGTATATAAATTAACTTTTTAAATACAACATTAATATACCTCTGAATTTACTCACTCTCATTCACATATATATTTAATTCCAAGATTTAAATCCTTAATACTGTATTTATTTCATTAAAATATAATCTTCTTACTAAATCTCACTACATACTAGATCTGTGTTAATAAAATTAAAGATCAAAAGGTTCGTTACCCTCTTCAAATCGTTTGCATTAATTCAAACAGAATTTTCATTTGTTTTTTTTTTAATATATAAAGTGTTCTCTTCTTCTTCTGAGTCACAATATTTGTATTACTGTATTTTTCAAAACGCTACCTACACATGAGTAATCATACTCTTTTATTTTTATGATTAATCTTTGCGATTCAGTTTATACAACATAAAAAATAAATTAATTCATAAGTAAACTTTTTTCCTTATCATCTTATATTGACACGGAAACTATCAGTTTAAATTTTTCTTATTAAAGTTTAACCCTGACAATGTTTTATTAACTATAATATTTTAACTTATTTTCTAATAAAATAAATGTTTCATCTTTTCCTAACTTCTTATTATTATTGAAAGTAAATCTATTGTAATAAGATGGCAGGAAAGAGACGATGACTATGGAGAAAATAATGGGTTACTGGAGACGATGACTATGGAGAAAATAATGGGTTACTGTTCTAGAAAGTTCTGGGAATGCTGCTAATGTTTTTTTTTTATATTCGACCCACAACTGCCTTGGCCCATATAAATATGCAGCGAGCTGCATTCATTCGGGGATCTAAATTAAACAAACAAGAGCTATAGACTACACGAATAACTAAAGCAGTGAAATATCTGGACGACGACCTAATAATAATTATAGTGAAGTTAGTGCTATAGTTCTTACATTTTATTGTTACTTTTCTAGGGTGAATAAATTGTCGTATTATTAACTAAATCGGCGTTAGTTTTTATTCCCAATATAATGTCTTATTATACTTATTAAATAATTAACAAGGTAGATGTTTTCGTTAATATTTACAATTATTTATTTCAATACCACATATTATGTATACGAGCTATGTATCACAGGTCTTGTAATAAAATGCAATTCATTTGTTACGATTAAGTTATGAGGATAATCTAAAAAGATTTCCAAATTTTATAAATTTTATTTTGTATAAGAATATATATATTTTTAATAAACTTAATAATTAAGGACAAAACATAAAGATGAGTCCTACTTTTTAGAATTCTGCTTAATATCTAAAATGTCTGCTATGTTTCTTTGACCGTATAAGGTTTAATGGTTACTGTACATTTGGCAAGTACTTATCTTTTGCTTCTTAAAGTAAAGTAAAAAATATTATTTAGCCATCGTTGGCGTTATACTTTGTTGTTTCGCAAAAACATGAGACTGGTAATCGTACTTATTATTTGTATGTTTGTCAATCATTGACATTTATCACTTAGTTACTTCATATCACTTGAGATTTCTTATAATTCATTACAAATATGGCCTTAAAAACTTTTAATTATTTTGCCGTAAGCACAAAATACTTTTGTTATTAGGTTATTACCTTCTTTATAAGCTTTCCTCGTTTTATTAACTCTGGAATATCTTTTCCCTTTCTTAAATCTATTTAACTCTAAAAATTTTAATTTCCTCTAGGACATATTTGTCCTTTTATTTTTCGTTCATATGTGATTTAACTTCTTGTGATTTAACTTCTAGTTATACATAATCAATTGTTACTACGTATTTGAGCTTGAACGTATAATTTCATTACTTATAACGTTTAATTTGTGCTGTCCGTTATTTATGTTAACTATAAATACTGTAATATGAATTTCAAATTATCTTTCTGCTAACACAAAACATTTACTCTTTGTATGAAAAAAATATCTCAGCACTATAACTTTTCATAAGCTGGTTTGATTTACCTAACTCAATATTACTAACATACTTAGTTCAATCACATTATGTACTTGTATAATTGGATATGTATGTACTTTCATAATAATTATGATTTGACAATTTTTCCACTTTTATGATGACCTATATATTTATTGTATTACTTCTTTGATCTTATGACCTCAACAACGAATAATAATTTATGTGTTAGCACAAAATTATTACCCTTAAATTTCGTCGTCATATCATTTATTGTATATACATATTTGACCTTATCATTAAGACTTCTTCATAACAGGTGGTTTACAATGTTACTCGACATTTGTCATCCTAACATGTATCGGATACTATTATCCTTTAGTAAATTGAGGTTCCTTGTTTTTATCTTTCATTATAGATATTCCATCATTACGTATCCTATTTAATACTAATTGTTATATAATGTTTTATCATAATTTCGGATGTTGCAGCCAAACGATTTTACTTAAATATAAAACTAATGACCTTCTTTCATGTAATTGATCTTTTGATATTACCCCTGAATTTGTTTTCTGCGTGTGTTGTATATCATCCTAAAATAATTATAAATACTTCTTTCAATTTTTATTTATTTTCAAAATGTAATGCAATTTTTCTCTAGTAGAATAAAATAGAAGCAGTTATTATGAGGACTGGTTTATGGACGAGAATATTATTCTCGATCGTTTAATATATTCCTTTTATATATTTTTTTCTTAAAGTGTAGATATTATTTCGTATAAACTAGTTAATCTTTTCGTACTAAGTAAATCTTTTAGATTATGCACAACAGTCTCACTTCCACTTCACCAATATATAACTTAAAAACAATTTTCACCAATAACTTTTTGAATATACAGAAACTACGTTATTTGAATTTTAATATTTCTGAAACATTTCATTTAAATAGTAGTATCTAGTCTTGCTCTTTTTTTAAACATAACATATAAATCTTTATACACAACCAGAAAATAACCTTCGTCACCACACAGTATGTAAAATAACTATTTAAATACAACATTTATTAATATTCCTCTGAATTTGCTTACTCTCATTCACTTATATATTTAATTCCTTATTACTGAATTTATTTAATTAAAATATAATAGTCTTAATAGATCTCACTGCATACTGTATCTGTGTTAATAAAATTAAAGATCAAAAGGTTCGTTACCCTCTTCAAATCTTTTGCATTAAACACTCAAACAGAATTTTCATTTATCTTTTATATATATTATATATATAAAGTGTTCTCTTCTCCTTCCGAGTCACAATAATTGAGTAACTGTATTTTTTAAAGTGCTACACAAGAGTATTCATAATCTTTTATATAATTAATCTTTGCGATTCAGCTTATGCAACATTAAAAATAAATTAAAACATCTTAAACTTTTATTCGTATCATATTATATTGACAGATGCACATAAACTCCTAACAAGAAAGATATGTGTTTCTTTATTATATTATTGAAGATATTATTCCGATTATATAGATATATATTATACTTAATTACTGTAAACATTGAAGTCTGATATAGATATGTATGACAGATTCATCAGTAGTTATGTTTCTAAAATTAAATTATTTCGAAGGCAAGGCTTACCACTCAATTTCAGATTTTTTTGGTAAATAACTTTTGTTTTTTTTCTGACATGAAAACTATCAGTTTTAATTTTACTTGTTAAAAAATTTAACCCTGAAACTGTTTCATTAACTATAGGTATTAATATTATTATTTACACTTATTCTCGAATAAAAAATATATCTTTTCTTAATTTCTTATTATTATTGAAAGTAAATCTCATGGAAATAGGACGGCAGGACAAAGATGGTGACTGTGGACAAAGAAATAGGTAGCTGTTCTAGAAATTTCTTGGAATGCTGCTAATGTTTCTTACTATATTGGACCCACAACTGTCTTGGCCCATATAAATACGCGGCGAGCTGAATTCATTCGGTGATTTAAATTCGACAAACGAGAGCTAAAGCCTATACGAATAACTAAAGCAGTGGATTATCTTGACGACGACCTTATAATAATGATATTGAAGTTAGTGCTATAGTTTTTGCATTTGCTTGTTACATTTCTCGGGTAAATAAATTGCCGTGTTGTGAACTAAATCGGCGTTAGCTTTTATTTCAGATATTATGTCTTGTTAGTCTTATTAAATAATTAAAAAGTATAAAGTTGATGTATTATGTATACTATGTATACGAGTATATTATGTATACGAGCTTTGTGTCAAAGGCCTTTTAATGAAATGCAAATGATTTGTTACGTTGAAGTAATGGGGATAAACTAATTTCCAAAATTTATCAATTTTATTTTGTATAAGAATATATGAATCTAATTTATTAAATAAACTTAATAATTAATGACAAAATGTAAAGCCGAGTCCTACTTTTTAGAATCATTCTGTTTAATATCTAAAATGTCTGCTATGTTTCTTTGACCGTATAAGGTTTAATGTACATTTGGCAAGCACTTATCTTTTGCATCTTAAGTAAGGTGAAAAATCATGTTAATTTAGCTATCGTTGACGTTAGACTTTGTTGTTTATGTGAATTTAGTAATCGTAATTATTATTTGTATGTTTGTCAATCATTTACCTTTGTCACATAGATACTTCATAGCACTTGTGATTCAATTTATAATTCATTATATACATAGCCTAACAATAACTTTAAATTATTCTGCCATAACAAAAATACCTTTTGCTTGTCTTCAACCTTACAATAAACATCTATATCGTTATAAATTTCTCTAGGACATAACTGTTATTTTTCTTTCATATCCCATTTAACTTCTCATAATAATTAATTATTACTACATATGTGACCTTGATCGTATAATTTTATTCATAACGTTTAACTTGTACTGTCAATTATTTATGTTAACTATTAATATTACAATATGAATTTCAAATTATCTTTCTGCTAAAATCCCTATAACATTTCATAAACTGGTTTGATCAAATAACTAACTCAATATTACTAAGTTAAATTTCGTCGTCATATCGTGTATTATATACACTTCTTTGACCGTATCATTAAGACTTTTTCATAATGGGCATCACACTATAGTTTATAATGTTACTCGACATCTGTCACGCTAACTTGTATCAGATACTTTCTACTTTGCAGAAGTTATAGGTTCCTTGTTCGTATATTTAATTAAAGATATTCCATCATAACATATTCTGCTTAATACCAATTGAAATTAAATATTTTATCATAATCTCGGAGATTTTCAACCAAACCATTTTACTCAAATATAAAACTAATAATCTTCTTTAATGTAATTGACCTTTCGACATTACCTCTGAATTCTTTTTCAACTTTCCTACATTTTTTTTTAATTCAAAACGTAATGTAATTTTTCTCGAGTAGAATAAAATCGAAGCAGTTATTATTAGGAGTGGTTTATGGACGAGAAGAGCCAACTGAAAATGCGCTAAATAAAATATGGAATATATTCTAGTTATAAAAAAAATATATTCTTTCTAAATATATTATATGTTGGTCGTCAAATATATTCTTTCTAAATATATAATTTTTTTCTTAAAGTGTAGATGTTATTTCGTATAACTAATTAATATTTTTGTATTAAGTCTTTCAGATTATGCACAACAGTCTCACTTCCACTTCACCAACGCGTATCTGCACAACAATTTTCACCAATAACTTTTTGAATATACAAAAACTAAGCTATTTCATTATAAATATTTCCAAAACTTTTTCATATAAATAGTAGTTTCTTGCATTTTTTTAAAACATAAATATAAAATCTTCAAATACACATCCACAACATAACTCCAATGAACTTCGTCACCACATCTTATGAAATTTAACTTTTTAAATACAACATTTAGTAATATTCCCCTAAATTTACTCACTCTGATTCATATATATATTTAATTCGTAGATTAAAATCATGGTAATAATAAATCTCAATACATGCTGTATTTGTGTTAATAAATGTAAAGATAGAGTTGTTCGTTACACTCTTCAAATCTTTGAAAAAAGATCTGCATTCATTCGGGGATCTAAATTCGACAAACGAGTGCAATAAAATATACGAATAACTAAAGCAGTGTATTATCTGGATGACGACCTAATAATAATGATAGTGAAGTCAGTGCTATAGTTTTTGCATTTGATTGTTACTTTTCTCGGGTAAATAAATTGCCGTGTTGTGAACTAAATCGGCGTTAGCTTTTTTCTTATTAATAATAATTAATATTCTTATTAAATAATTAAAAAGGTAGATGTTTTCGTTAATATTTACAATTCTTTATTTCAGTATATCAAATATTATGTATATACGAGCTATGTATCATGTGCCCTTATGATATAATGCAATTCGTTTGTTACGATGATAATCCAATAATATTTCCAAACTTTATCAATTTTATTTTGAATAAGAATGTAATTTATTAAATAAACTTAATAATAATTAAATTTAGTATCATTCTGCTTAATATCTAAAATGTCTGCTATGTATATGACCGTATGAGTTTCAATGTTTACTGTAAATTTATCTTTTGCTTCTTAAATAAGATAAAAATAATGTTTAATTTAGCTATCGTTGACGTTATACTTTGTTATTTCGCAAAAACATGAAACTAGTAATCGTACTTATTATAAGTATGTTTGCCAATCATTTACCTTTGCCACTTAGGTACTTCATGGCACTTGTGATTCAATTTATTATTCCTTACATATATTGCCTTAAAATCAATTTAATTATTTTGCCGTAAGAAAAACCTTTTGTTATTATCCTCAACCTTGCGATAATCATCTGACGTAGTTTTAACTTACTCAACATAACGTACATATTCATATCACCTACTATGACTTGTTACCTTCATATACGACGTATTGTAAAAATTCGATATTTAGAAATTTTCTGTTTTTCTCTATGAGATTTCTTCGTTTTAATAACTCTTGAATATTTGTTCCTTTCTTTAATTTATTTATTTCATAAAAATTTTATTTCCTCTAGGATATAACTTTTATTTTTCGTTCATATCCCATTTAACTTCTCATAATAATTAATTATTACTGCATATTTGAGCTTGATCGTATAATTTTAGTACTCATAACGTTTAATTTGTACTGTCAATTATTCATGTTAAACTATAAATACTAGAATATCAAATTTTCTTTCTGCTAAATCAAAACATTTACCCTTCGAATAAAGAAAAAAATCTCAGACCTATAACTTTTCATAAACTGGTTTGATTAACCTAACGCAATATTACTAATATACTTAATTCAATCACATATTATGTACTTGTATAATTGGATATTTATGTACCTTCATAATAATTATGATTTGCCTTTGATCTTACAATTTTTTTACTTTTTACGATGACCTATATTTGTGGTATTACTTCTTTGATCTAATGATATCACAACATTTATAAATATTTCTCTGAATTTACTCACTCTCATTCATATATATATTTAATTCCTAGATTTAAATTCTTATTACTGTATTAATTTCATTAAAATATAATGGTCTCAATAAATCACACTACATACTGTATCTGTGTGAATAAAATTAAAGATCAAAAGGTTCGTTACCCTCTTCAAATCTTTTGCATTAAACACTCAAACAGAATTTTCATTTGTCTATTAATATATATATTATTATATACTTATAAAGTATTCTCTTCTCCTTCTGAGTCACAACAATTATATCACTGTTTTCTTTATAGTGTTATACAAGGGTATTCATAATATTTTAAATGATTAATCTTTGCGATTCAGCTTATACAACATAAAAAATAAATTAAGTAATCGATAAGTAGAATAGATCGTATGACAGATTCATCAGTAGTTTAGTTTCTTAATTTCAATTGTTTCTAAAGCAAGGCCTACTACTCAATTTCAATTTTTTTCTGGTAAATATGTTTTGATTTTGACATTGAAACTATCAGTTTTAATTTTACTTATTAAAGTTTAGAAAATTTTTCAGTAACTATATTATTCTCACTTATTTTCTAATAAAAAAAATATATTTCATCTTTTAATTTTCAAATTATTATTGAAAGTAAATCTATTGTAATAGGACGGCAGGAAAAAGACGGTGACTGTGGAGAAAGAAATAGGTAGCTGTTCTAGAAATATCTGGGAGCATTCCCAGCTAATGTTTCTTTCTATATTGGACCTACAACTGCCTTGGCCCATATAAATACGCGGAGAGCCGCATTGATTCGGGGATTTATATCGACAAACGAGAACTATAGACTATACGAATAACTAATGCAGCGAATTATCTGGATGACGACCTAATAATAATGATAGTGCTAGAGTTTTTGCATTTCTTGTTAGGGTGAATTTTCTAGGGTAAATAAATTGTCGTAATGTGAACTAAATCGGCGTTAGCTTTTTAGACATAATATCTTATTAAATTGTAATTTAATATTTTTATTTGATAATTAATAAGTATGAGATAGATGTTTCCCTTAATATGTACAATTCTTTATTTCAGTATATCATACATGTAATTTTTTTATATTTTGCCGTTAGTACAAAACCTTTTGTTTTTGCATTTGATTGTTACTTTTCTAGATTGAATAAATTGTCGTTTAGTGAACTAAATTGGCGTTAGTTTTTTCCAGACACATCATCATATAATATAGATACCAATTTTTTATTATTTTTACTATAAATTTTAATTTCTTCTAGGACATATTGTTGAATTTTTATTTTTCGTTCATATCCGATTTAACCTCTCATAATAATTAATTATTACTACATATTTGAGCTTTTTATAACTTATAACGTTTAATTTGTGCTGTTAATTATTTATTTAACTATAAATACTATAATCTGTTAACTACAAATACTATAAAATTATCTTTCTGCTAACACAAAACATTTACCCTTCGTATGAAGAAAAAAATATCAACCCCATAATATTTCATGAGCTGGTTTGATTTACCTAACTCAATATTACTAACATACTTAGTTCAATTACATATTATGTACTTGTATTATTGAATATGTATGCACCTTGATAATAATTATGATTTGCCTTTGATCTTACCATTTTTCCACTTTTTACGATGACCTACATTTGTGGTATTACTTCTTTGATTTAATGACCTCACAACAAATAATCATTTGTCTGTTAGCACAAAATTATTATCCTTAAATTTCTTCGTCATATATTATTTTATATACCTATTACCTATTCGACCTTATCATTAAGACTTTTTCATAATGGGCATAAAACTGTGTATCGGATACTTTCTACTTTAATATATAGAGGTTCCTTGTTTTTATTTTTCATTATAGATATTCCATCATAACGTATCCTGCTTAATACCAATTGTAATTATATGTTTTATAATAATCTCGGAGATTATCAGCCTAACCATTTTACTAGAATATAAAACTAATAATCTTCTTTTGTGTAAATCGAAGCAGTTATTATTAGGAATGGTTTACAAACAGAAAATAACAACTTAAAAAGCGCTAAACACAATACGGAATATATTTTAGTTATAAAAAATCACTTGTTTAAAATAATAAGGTTTTCTCTAAATATGAATAAATATTATTCTTGGACGTTAAAAATATTATGTTAATATTTTGTTTTTCTTAAAGTGAAGTTATTTCATATAAACTAGTTGATCTTTTTGTATTAAGTAAATATTTTAGGTTATGCACAACAGTTCTACTTCACCGACAATAACTACACAACAATTTTCATCAAAAACTTTTTAAATATACAGAAAGTTATTTCATTGTCAATATTTTCAAAACGATTTTATATAAGTAGTGTCTATACTTGCTCTTTTTTTGAATCATAAAATAAAAATCTTTTAATACACAACCACAAAATAACTCCTCTGAAATTCGTCAAAATCAAAATCTTTTTGTACTAACTAAATATTTTAGGTAATGCACAACAGTCTCACTTCCACTTCACCAACACATAACTACACTACTAGCGCTATACAAGAGTATTTATAATCTTTTAAATGATTAAGCTTTGCAATTAAGCTCATAAAAATAAATTAAGTAATCGTTGAACTTTTTTCCTATTCTGCTTATATTGACACACACAACCTCCTAACAAGAAAGATGTGCGTTTCTTTATTATATTATTGAATATACCGATTATATAGAAAGATTTTATACTAAATTACCGTCAACATTGAATTCTAATAAAGATACGTATGATAGATTCATCAGTGGTTTAGTTCCTAAATTTAAATTATTTATAAATCAAGGCCTACTATTCAATTTCAAAACTTTTCAGATAAATATGTTTTGATTTTTTTCTTATTCTTCTGACTGACATGGAAACTATCAGTTTTAATTTTACTAACTAAAGTTTAACTCTGAAACCGTGTCATTAACTATATTATTCTCATTAATTTTCTATTAAAAAAAATATTTCATGTTTTAATTTTCAAATTATTATTGAAAGTAAATCTATTGTAATAGGACGGCAGGAAAAAGATGGTGACTTTGGAGAAAGAAATGGGTAGCTGTTCTAGAAATTTCTGGGAATGCTGCTTATGTTTCTTTCTATATTCGACCTACAACTACGTTGGCCCATATAAATATGCAGCGAGCTGCATTCATTCGAGGATCTTAATTAAACAAACAAGAGCTATAGACTATACGAATAACTAAAGCAGTGAAATATCTGGACAATGACCTAATGATAATGATAGTGAAGTTAGTGCTCTAGTTTTTGCATTTGCTTGTTACTTTTCTCGGGTAAATAAATTACCGTATTGTGAACTAAATCGGCGTTAGCTTTCATTCCAGACATAATATCTTGTGATTCTTATTAAATTACAAAATAATAATTAATATTGTTATTAAATAATTCATAAGTGAAAGGTAGATGTTTCCGTTAATATTTACAATTATTTATTTCAGTGTATATATATATATATATATATATATATATATATATATATATAAGCCGAGTCCTACTTTTAAGTATCATTCTGCTTAATATCTAAAATGTCTGCTATGATTCTTTGACCGTATAAGTTTTAATGGTTACTGTACATTTGGCAAGTACTTATCTTTTACTTCTTAAATACGACGTTAACGTTGACATTATACTTTTTTGTTTCGCAAATACATGACACTAGTAATCATTCTTATTAATTGTATATTTGTCCATCATTTACCTTTATCACTTAGATACTTTATAATTCCTTACATTTTGCCGTAAGCACAAAAACCTTTTGTTATTATCCTTAATCTTACGATAATCATTTGTCGTAGTTTTAACTTAACATAACGTGTACATTATGTTATATCAGTTACTATGACTTGTAACCTTCATAAATGATGTATTTTTTAAATTTGATATTTCGAATTTTCTGTTTTTCTCTATGGGCTTCCTTCGTTTTATTAACTTTGGAATATGTTTTTCTTTTCTTTAATCTATTTACCTCACAAAATTATAATTTCCTCTAGGACATAACTTTTATTTTTCATTCATATGCGATTTAACTTCTCATAATAATTAATTATTACTACGTATTTGAACTTTATTGTGTTATTTTATTACTTACAACGTTTAATTTGTGCTGTTTATTATTTATGTTAACTGTAAATTCTATAATAATATGAATTTCAAATTGTCTTGCTGCTAACACAAAATATTTACTCTTCGTTTAAAGAAAAAAATTACAATCCTATAACTTTTCATAAGCTGGTTTGATTTAATAACCAACTCAATATTACAAACTTAAATTTTGTTGTCATATCGTTTATTTTATATATCTATTTGACCTTATCATTAAGACTTTTTCATAATGGGCATCACACTATTGTTTATAATGTTACTCGACATTTGTCGTACAAACTTGTATCGGATATTTTCTACTTAGCATATTCCATCATAACGTATTCTGCTTAATACCAATTGTAAATTAAATGTTTTATAATAATCTCGGAGATTTTCAGCATAACCATTTTACTAAAGTATAAAACTAATAATCTTCTTTTATGTTAAAGACCTTTCGATATTACCTCTGAATTATTTTTCTATTTGTGTTGTATATCAACCTAAAATAATTATAAATACTTTCTTACATTTTTTTTTATTTCAAAACCTAATGCAATTTATCTCGAGTAGAATGAAATCGAAACAGTCATTATTGAGACTGGTTTACGGGCGAGAAAAATCATGTATAAATGCGCTAAATAAAACACGGGTAAAACTAAAATAATAAGGTTTTCTCCAGATATGAATAAATATTATTCTTAGTCGTTAAAAAATATTCTTTTTATATTTTGTTATTCTTAAAGTGAAGTTATTTCATATAAACTAATTGACCTTTTGGTACTTAGAAAATCTTTTAGGATATGTACAACAGTCTCACTTCCACTTCACCACACTTAACTACACAACAATTTTCACCAATAACTTTTTTAATATACAGAAACCACGTTATTTCATTATCAATATTTACGAAAGACTTCAAATAAATAGTAATATCTATTCTTGCTATTTTTTTAAACGTAAAATTAAAATCTTTTAATACACAACAAATACACAACCACGAATAACTCCACTGGACTAAATCACCGCATAGTATGTAAATTAACTTTTGAAACACAACATTTATTAATATTCCCCTGAATTTGCTCACTCTCATTCACATATATATTTAAATCCTTAGTACTGTATTTATTTCATTAAAATATAATGGTCTTAGTGAATCTCACTACATACTGTATCTGTGTTAATAAAATTAAAGATCAAGTAATTCGTAACCCTCTTCAAACCTTTTACATTAAACACTAACAGAATTGTCATTTGTCTATTAATATTAATATATATATATATATAAAGTGTTCTCTTCTCCTTCTGAGTGACAACAATTGTAATGCTGTATTCTTTGTAGCGCTACACAAGAGTATTTATAATCTTTTAAATAATAAATCTTTGCCATTCAGCTGATACAAAATGAAAAATAAAATAAGACATCATTAAACTTTTTTCTTGACCTTTGTATATTGCATAAACTCCTAACTAGAAAGATATATGTTTCTTTATTGTATTATTAAAGATATTATTCGGATTATGTAGATAGATATTATACTAAATAACCGTAAACGTTGATGTAGATACGTATGACAGATTCATCAGTAGATTAGTTTCTAAAATCATATTATTTCTATAATTTTATTGTTTTATAATAATCTCGGAGATTTCCTGTTTAACCATTTTACTAAAGTATAAAACTAATAATCTTCTTTTATATAATTGATATTTCGATATTACCTCTGAATTCTTTTTCTACGTGTTTTATATGTCATCCTAAAATTTCATTTTATTTTTTTTATTTCAAAACGTAATACAGTTTTTCTCGAGTAGGAAAAAATCAAAGCAGTTATTATTAGGACTGGTTTACAAACAAGAAGAGCCAACTGAAAAAGCGTTCAACAAAACACGGAATATATTCTAGTTATAAAAAATACGATTTTAAAATAATAATGTTCCATCTTGTTCGTTAAAAATATTTTTTTATATATTTTTTTTTCTTAATGTGAAGTTATTCCAGATAAACTAATTGATCTTTTTGTACTTAGTAAATCTTTTAGGTTAAGCACAACATTCTCACTTCCACTTCACCAACAGATAACTACACAACAATTTTGATCAAAAACTTTTTAAATATACAGAAACTTATTATATCACAATAAATATTTTCAAAACGATTTCATATCAGTAGTGTCAATACTTGCTCTTTTTTTTTAAACATAAAATAAAAATCTTTTAATACACAACAAATACACAACCACAAAATAACTCCACTGGACTTCGTCACCACATAGTATGTAAATTAACTTTTTAAATTCAACATTTATTTATATATATTCCCCTGAATTTATTCACTCTCATTCCCATATATATTTAATTACTGTATTTATTTCATTAAAATAAAATAGTCTTAATAAATCTCACTACATGCGATATTTGTGTTAGTAAGAGTAAAGATGAAGTGGTTCGTTACCCTCTTCAAATCTTTTGCATTAAACACTCAAACAGAATTTTCATATTTTATTTTTTTGTCTTTTAATATATATTATATATATAAAGTGTTC
This sequence comes from Diatraea saccharalis, assembly GCA_918026875.4. NCBI lineage: Eukaryota > Metazoa > Arthropoda > Insecta > Lepidoptera > Crambidae > Diatraea > Diatraea saccharalis. The sequence continues at coordinate 3,561,573 of OU893344.1, read as the reverse complement.
TCTTCTCCTTCTGAGTCACAATAATTGTATCACCGTATTCTTTATAGCGCTACACAAGAGTATTATTTATTTATTTATTCTTTATTGCCTAACTAAGGGCAAATGGCGGACTTAACTTTTTAGATGAATCGTCTTTGCGATTCAGCTTATACAACATAAAAAATAAATTAAGACATCATTAAACTTTTTTTTTCCTTATCATATATTGACAGATACACATAAACTCCTAACTAGAATGATATGCGTTTCTTTATTATATACCGACTATATAGATAGACATTGTATGAAAGTTTCATCAGTAGTTTAAGTTCTAAATTTAAATTATTTCTAGGCAAGGCCTACTATTCAATTTTTCTGGTCAATAAGTTAGGATTTTTTTCTTCTGACATGGAAATTATTAGTTTTAATTTTACTTATTAAAGTTTAACCCTGAAAATGTTATATCAACTATATTATTCTCACTTATTTTCTAATAAAAAAATATTTCATCTTTTCCTAATTTTCTTATTATTATTGAAAGTAATAATAGGACGGCAAGAAAGAGACGGTGACTCTAGTGAAAGAAGTGCTGCTAATGTTTCTTTCTATATTGGACCTACAACTGCCTTAGCCTGTATAAATACGCGGCGAGCTGCATTAATTCGGTGATCTAAATTCGACGAACGAGAGCTATAGGCTATAGACTACACGAATAACTAAAGCAGTGGATTATCTGGACGACGACCTTACAATAATGATAGTGAAGTTAGTGCTATAGTTTTTGCATTTGATTGTTACTTCTCTAGGGTGAATAAATTGTCGTATAGTGAACTAAATTGGCATTTGTTTTTATCTTATACATATAATCATATAATATAGATTTCAAAATTTTTCCCTTTTTATTTTTACTATAAATTCTCCTACAAGAGATTCCTGTGTATACTTTACTTAAACAAAATTTAAATTCTTATTAAATAATAAGTATAAGGTAGATGTTTCCATTTCTTTATTTCATAGTTATCGTACTTATTGTTTGTGTATTTGTTCAATCATTCACCTATATCACTTAGGTACTTCATAGCACTTGAGATTCAATTTATAATTCCTTACATATATGTATGGCCATAAAAACTTTTAATTATTTTAACCTACGAAAACCTTTTGTTTTAACTTCAACATAACTATACATAATGTACATATCCATGTCACTTACTTATGACTTGTAACCTTCATATATGATTTTTTTGGATATTTCGATTTTTTGTTTTTCTCCACGAGTTTTCTTCGTTTTATTAACTCTGGAATATCTTTTTCCATTCTTTGATTTATTTATCTCACAAAATTATAATGTCCTCTAGGACATAACTTTTATTTTTCGTTCATATCCGATTTAACTTCTCATAATATTTAATTATTACTATTTGATGATATTCGAGCTTTATAGTGTAATTTTTTTACTTATAACGTTTAATTTTCACCGTCAATTATTTATGTTAACTATAAACACTATAATACTATGAATTTCAAATTGTCTTTCTGCTAACACAAAACATTTACTCTTCGTATGAAGAAAAAAGTCTCAACCCTATAACTTTTCATGGTTTGTTTGATTTAATATCTACTCAATATTAATTACTTAAATTTCGTCGTCATTTTGTGTATTTTATATACCTAATTGACCTTTCATAATGAGTATCACACTATGGTTTATAACGTTACTCGACATTTGTCATACAAACTTGTATCGGATACTTTCTACTTTAGTATATAGTTATAGGTTCCTTGTTCTTATATTTCATTGTAGATATTCCATCATAACGTACCAATTGTAATTAAATGTATTATGATAATCCCGGAGATTTCCAGCCTAACCATTTTACTAAAATATAAAACTAATAATCTTTTATGTAATTGACCTTTCGATATTACCTCTGATTTTTTTTCTACGTGTGTTATATATCATCCTAAAATAGTTATAAATACTTTTTTACATATTATTATTTTTTTTTAATTCAAAACGTTTAACGCATTTTTTCTCGACTAGAAAAAAAAATTAAGCCTTTATTATTAGGACTGGTTTACGGACGAGTAGAGCCAACTGAAAATACGCTAAAGAAACACGGAATACATTCTAGTTATAAAAAAAATCTCAATTTTAAAATAACAACGTTTTCTCTAGATATGAATAAATATTATTCTTGGTCGTTAAATATATTCTTTTCATTTATTATTTCTTAAAGTGTAGATGTTATTTCATATCTCAACTTATTGATATTTTTGTGCTTAGTAAATCTTTTAGATTATGCACTCTTATACGCACTCTATGTCTCACTTCTACTTCACCAACACATAACTACACAACAATTTCCATCAATAACTTTTTGAATACACAGAAACTTATTTCATTATCAATATTTCCATAATGATTTCATTTAAGTAGTGTCTATTTTTTCGATATATAAAAATCTTTTAATACAGAACCACAAAATAACTCCACTGAACTTCGTCGCCACATAGTATGCCATTTAACTTTTAAATACAACATTTATTCATTTAAATTCCCCTGAATTTATTCACTCTCATTCACATAAATATTTAATTCCTAAATTTTGATCCTACTGTATATATTTCATTAAAATATAATGCTCTTAAAAATCTCACCACATACTGTATTTGTGTTAATGAAATTAAAGATCAAGAGGTTCGTTACCTTCTTCAAATCTTTTGCATTAAACATTCAAACAGAATTTTCATTTGTCTATTAATATATATATTATATATATATAATGTTCTCTTCTCCTTCTAAGTCACAATAATTGTATCACTGTATTCTTTATAGCGCTACACAAGAGTATTCATAATCTTTTAAACGATTTATCTTTGCCATTCAGCTTATACAACATAAAAAATTAAATTAAGACATCATTAAACTTTTTTTCCTAATCTGCTTATATTGACTTTAACAATAACTTTATACCTAAGTCACAGATACACATAAACTCCTAACTAGAAAGATAATATGTATTTCTTAATTATTAAAGTTATTATACCGATTATACGTAAATATTATACTACATTATCGTAAACGTTGAAGTCTGATATCAATACTTATAACAGATTCATCAGTAGTTTAGTTTCTAAAATGAAATCATTTCGCAGGCCTTTCACTTATAATACTCAATTTCAGTATTTTTATGGTAAATAAGTTTTTTTCATTTATAAATGTTTCATCCTATTATATTATTCCTACTAATTAAAAAAAAACCTCTTTTCTTAATTATTATTGAAGGTCTGGTGTAGGTATATTATTATTGAAAATGTATTGTAATTCAAGTTTTAAACATGTTCCTAAATGTGTTTTTACATATGAAATTTTGTTATAATATAACATCGAGATTGCTAAACACCTACACGTGAAGTTCTTGGTTACAATAATTATAATACGACGATAAGAAAAAGACGGTCCCTGTGGAGAAAGAAATGGGCAATGTTCTAGAACTTTTTACGAATGCTGCTAATGTTCTACCTATACATTTGGACCCACAATTGACTTGGCCTATATAAATTCGCGGCGAGCTGCCCATCTTTGCATTCATTCAGTGATCATAATTAGAAAAACGAGAGCAGAGCGATAGAAAGCTATATCCAAAACGATTAACTAAAGTGATGAATTATTTAGAAGACCTAATAATAGTGATAGTGAACTTCCTTTTGTATTACACTTGGTTGTAACTTTTCTAGGGTGATTAAATTGTCGTACTGTAAACTAAATTGACGTTAGTTTTTATCCCGAACATTTCATATATATACTTATTTATTTTACTTTAAATCAACCTATTAAAGATTCCTGTTAATTAAATTCTTAAACGAAATATCATATTCTTATTAAATAATTGTTAAGCAAATTAAGGTCGATATTTCCGTTAGTATTTTTTTTTCTCTATATTACTATATCTCGTATATATAGAAATATACTTAGCACTTGTAATAAAATGCAATTAATTACCATGACAAAAATTGTGAATTATTAAACATTAAAAAAAAAAACATTAAGAATATTCTAATTTATTTTATAAAAATTACTATTTTTTTTATTAAAATATTTTTATAATTTAATGTGATGCTAGGTCATACGTTTTTAGTATTAAATGTATACCCTATCTATACATTGCCATTTTTCCAACTTTTCCTCGACATCAAGCTAATACATCTGCTAGTTTCTTTGATCGTATAATGGTTACTTTCCGTAAGCAAACACTTATATTTTCCTCTTAAGTAAGATAAAAAAAAACTTCTCTTATATGTATATCACGAGGTTGAGAAAATTTCACCTTTTATAACACATTTAGTTGTTTTTAAATACATCTTAAAAGTATTCTAAAGCTTTTGTTGTTGATATAAACCAATTAAATAGGAACCTTTTTTGATATCGGTATTCTTTATACATTCGTATATCATAAAATTATTCAAATTTTTCATTGAGATAAAGTCTGTTATGATTGTAATTATTTTACGTTAGACAGCAATTAAAAATAAATAATAACGTATAAATATCGAACATTTCTCGTTATATTAAATAGGTTCTTGTGAGATCACAAAATTAATACGATCTACAAGTAGAATAAAGAAGTACACTGAAATAAAAATGCCCGTGAAAAGATTTTTACGTCGATAAAGTTTTTATTCTTAAAAATGTCGTGTCATAAGTAGCTTAAATTAATACTAATGTTTTAAAACAATAACTGATTTATCCTATCCACATAATTATTCTATTTTTATATTATGGTTCCAGAAATACTTGTTAGAGTAAAAAAGTAATACCTATCAACAAAAGAATAAAATGTTTCTTTTAATGATTTTCATTACATTAAACAAAGAATTAGTTACATTTTTGAACTTTCCAAACGTGAAGGCAATACGCTAATACAAGAATTATCTATCATTCATGAATATTCTTCTTGATGGCTTATATAACCAATATGGCAAATTAAATTAACGTAAATCAGGATCTAAATGTCTCCTCAAAAGCCTTAATATATTTTTGATGTTGAGTCAGTAAGAAATATGTTTACCCTGACTCTAATCTGTAGTCACAGTACGTAATATGAGTAGTTGAATTTTAGTTTCTAAAATTATATTATAACTAGTTGTCGAATTTCTATTCAATGAAAGCATTAGTTACTCCATTCTGTGTCTTGAAAATCGAATAATTCAATTTAAATATCATTATTTGAAATGAAACCCTATCGAAATAAATTACTAATTTATTTATTTGATACATATTCATTTCGATTGCAAGACCTGAACATATTGGTTTATTCTAAAACCTAATTATCTTTCCATTTTTCGTTGTTTGATCTCTACAGATAATTCACAATAATAGTAATAAAAAAATAATAGTAATCTATAAGGTCCTATACTTGAACATTTTTTATCAATACCTATATTTTTTATTATTTAATTTTATTTTCCATGTGATTCAGCTTTTTCAACATAAAAAAATAAGTCTACACTGTATTAACTATCTATATATATTGTATCATTGTTTTTTTACTTTTTCTCGACATCAACACGTCTGTTAAGTTTCTTTTACCCAAATTAGGCCTGCTACTTGATTATTCAATTCACATTTTTACTTCAGTATTTCCAATATTATATAACTATTTTATTAAAACTATTTCATATATGCAGTATCTCTTTTATTGTAATTACAAACTATGTTTATTCTTACAAATATGTTCGCTTTAGATATTTTAATAAGCATTTGTTGAGGCCAATATCTACGTCGTTAGTTTATTTAAAAAGAAAGCTCATAAATGTACCTACCTAGTCTAGCCATAAATTCTGTTACTGGCTGTTTACATACATTTAAAAAAATATTAATTTGAATAACGAACATTAGCTTCTACGATAAAAAAATAGACTTCTTTCCCGCCATTATTGTATGTTTTTAGTTTAGAAATTATTTGTTTTGAAAATAGAGTGGGGAACAAAAAACGGATACCTATTATATTAAAGTACGCAATGCAAACGCAATCTATCATACTGTAGTCATGAGACATGATAATCTACTTGGAATTCCACATTTCCTATGACCTATATTTTTACACCTACAAGAAGATGTATGTATGTATATCAAATATTTATAATTAAATAATGATTTTTTAATGAAAATATTGTAAATGTATACATTATACTTATCATATCATCTTTAAATTTTTCCTCGACATAAATCTAAGGAGTCCGACATGTTTTTCTATTGACTGCATAATTTTTAATGCTCATTTCACATGAAGCCAATACTGCTTTTCTTTCTCTTATAAATAAAGTAAAATATCCTTATCATTGGAGTCTTTTATTTTTCAAATATGTATACAAGTATCTAAAATAATGTTATTCGATAGTGTTTTTAAACTATGCGATGAGTTTTTGCTTATATTTAATGTCAAATATATATAAACTAAATATTATAATAAAATTGAAAAAAGAAAAGGTAGCAACTGGCTGAATGTTCCATCTTTTTATCAGGCATTTATGCTGAATATATTTATTACGACATAGATGTTTGCCAAATTGAAAATATTGTTGGGTACGCAAAGAGATATTTCATTATGTGTACGTCTGGTACCGCGATCGATATATATTTATAATAATATTAATTTGTGTTTTTATTATTTTCAACTACGTAACGTTATCAAATACAATTTAATCTCATTAACCCACATCCACAGTTATCAAAATTAATTTCTAGCACATAGGTAATTTGTGTCTATAATATTGAGCGTTGGAGTAAAAATTACCTTTTAAACCATGGAAAATAGATATATATATATAACTTCCCACATACAACCACTCACGCTATATAACTATCTAATAAATATAATGTATAAATGTACTTTTCACAGTCGTTCGCTAATACACTGTCTGTGAACTTAATCTTAACGGTAAACGTTTAATAGCTCAGCTGTTTTCTTAATGATTACTAAGTTTTTCTAGAAAAGAAATGGTATAAATATATATATATAACACTAATATGTTTACAATATCTTAAACACTACTATTTAAATGTAAAAGATTGTATTCCTATGTTCATCACATATTTTATAATAATGTGGCAAGAATTATGCGACTATTTGCAAAATCTGGAAAGTTTCAAATTCTTTTTCATTTTTCTTCCCACAATTCGACCCACTGAATATATTTAGAAATCTCAAAATCTTCAATTACATTTATCTTTTAATAATTATTTATATGTAGAATAACATTTTTTAGAAAATTTTATACTTATCAGTTATCATAAACAGTTTAACTCCTACCTCACAAATGGCAATATTTTAATATGGATAGAATAGAAATATTTGTCTAGAAACTCCAAATTTTGACTAAAAATACTCAGATCTCTATATCACTCAGATATAGAGTTATTTTTTCTCAAATGTAATATAGTACTACTAGTCGGAATAATATTATAAATTTTGTATATATATATAAAACATTATTTTCAGAACATCATAAAATCTCCACTTATAAGCGATAATGCCGCCATTGTAGTTCTAACATTTTGTACGCTTGTCTTACTTATATATGCAATGAAGTTTATTCTAATGTAATCTAATTTAATATATATAAAATGTCTTTGCCAACCGTAGATTACTGTTTTCTTTCTCAAAATTCCGGTTTTTTTTTTTTTTTTGCATATAGTATTGTATCGTTCACCTTTATTATCTTAATTAAAGTAAACATTAAATATATTTTTATTCAATCTCGACGTTTTTATTAAAATATTAACAAATGGCCTTTACCTATATCATTATAACAAGATCCTTTTATGCTATAAAACGACTTTGATAAATAAATAAATAACATTGACCATTTTTTAAATCAGGTTATTATTATCCTTATCCAATCCTGATCGTTAAATTACATTATCATGTATATTTTTTCGTTTCATTTCGATTCACTACCTTTAATCAAAAAGTTTATTATCTTAACAATAATACTGATTATTTCAATTATTCTTTTTTTTATATTTATGAGCTTATTTCTATGGCTCTGTAACTGCGTTTATTTTTTGTCGTGTATACCTACTTGTAATATTCGTTTGTAAACAACGTACAAAGAGTCAATCACTTGTTCTTTGATGTTATGAAGATCTTGTTTTTATGTTCCTTTTTCATTTAATAGGTAGTGAGAATTTTCCACCTAATTATTAAAAAAAAAAAGAAATCGTTTTGACTTCTTTAATATCCTGTACTTATTTATTACACTAGGCCGTCTATGTTATGCAATAAATGATCTTATCTATCTTGTAATTTTTTACTGTACTTTAAGTTAATACGTCTTCTTTGACCCAAAATCATATTATTGTTCTACATAACGCTTAGGTTATTACTATAAAACTATGTATATATGTACCTCCACATATAACATATTTACTAATACAACTTATTTATTGATTATTGTTTCATAAAATGTACATTGAATCGATGACAGTCTCGATACTTTTTAACAGGATCGGACGAGGAGTTTTATCATACTGCCTATCAAAAAGGTTTACTATCGTATTTCCTTATCTTATACATCAAATAGTTTTTTATGAACGTGTTTTTGAAATTCTTAAGTATAATATACCATTTTAATATAAAATTAAAATTAAACTAACATGTAAGTCTGTGTCTTGTTTACTATGCGTTCTCAATTGACATCTACACAAGTTCTTATATTTTAAGCCTTACTATATTAGTTACTAATATTTATAATTCTTACATCAAATAGATGGATTAATACACTATTTTATTCGTAAATAATGTAAGTAACTTCTAATATAATTTGAAGCGTTATATTTGTTAATATGTTTATGTACCTATTTATTATTCTCATGGGAAACCATATAGTTATAAATATTCAATAAAAAATAAATTGGAAATGTTTCTCTGATATCATTTGATAGTAATGTGATAGTACTTCAGATTTTGTCCAAATTTTCAATATCGAATCTGACGAAATTAACCTTTTCTTTATTTTAAAATCTTTGAAATAAGTAATTCAAAACCGTTTTATAATACGTTGTGAAATTAAGTATTTTAGATACTTATAAAGTTACAACTTACATATAAAGTTTCTATCTTCATCAAAATTTCTTTGTCATAATGCCCTAGTTTTTGAAGTTCTCAATCTGCACCATAAAACTTAATGAACTATTCCACGGGATATTTGTCAGTATTTAATTAATTACATAGATGTTATTTCTTATTTTTGTAAAAAAAAAAAGTGTTAATCCTAATGGAATAATAATGAAATAGAATCTATATTCTAGAGCAGATAAGTGCTTGAACTTATTTAAGTAAATATATCTCATTATTTTTAGTCATTTTCAAGTAAAATGTTTATTTAATGTTAAGTACGTATTTTAATTGCATCCAAATTGTATGTTTTCGTTCATTCATGGTTATTTATTGAATAACATTTATTTTTTCTTGTAAAATATCGTCATTTTTTTACTGTTTGTTTGTTCTTCTAATAAAATATTTACTATATTAAAAATTGCATACTATTTTTCATGCCACTTCATTTATATTTGTTTCTTTTAATTCTCCTTTTATATTCTCCTGCATTCTATACCTTATATTTTATTATATCTTTTACGTTTTTAGCCATCAATTAAATTGTTCTATAATTATTTACAGCTAATGTCAGCATTTTTGCTCCATTTCTTCGTAATTACAATATCAAGATTACATTTTGTAAATATCTATTTCTAGGTTTGAATGTGTTAACTTGATATACCTTATTTATAAACTGTTCTATTAAGTTTGAATTGTATATATTAATTTCTACATATATTCGTACATATAAATTTAGCTGTATAATTTCATAATAAAACAAATAAATATATTAAATTACCCTCATTCCAATACCACTCATTTTCAGAGTTTTACTAATAAAAATAAAAATGTTAAAACACAGCAGTATAAAATATTAATTTTATAGCTATTTCATACCAAACTTTATTAGTTATGACAAAATTATGACTTTATCACAAAAAAAATAACTACGCAAGTATCTAACTACTACTTAATCAAACTAAAAGCAACCCTGTATATATAATTTATATTTTTTGTAATACATAATACCGTGAAATTAGTCACTGTTAAAATTTAAAAGTTTCTAAACAATTGTTAAATATTACTAAACAATTTAAAACCATTCGCAATTTATTGCGATTTTTCCTTTTCATTAAAAGTTCGTATGCATTAGATACATTTTATTAAATAGCTAATAAGCTAACAAAATGCGCCACTTCCATTAAATAAAAAAATAAACTTTTATTCACATAAAAATAAAAAACATTGAATCAAAGATTTAATGTGAACATACGTAAAATAAATCGGTGAAAATCGAAGATTTTATGTGTTATCAACTTATCACAAAACAAAAACTGTGTACACGTTGATTAGTTTTAAATGCAAATTTATAATCACCACCTTAAAGATGAAAGCATCAAACACGTGTATTTTTGTGCAAACCAAAATAATGTGTATAAGCAATGTATGAATGTCTATCAAGACAAAGGGCTACATATCTAGGTAACCCAAGGACACTAGTAGAGGCATGCGGCAGAGTTCGGGAACTTATGGGGTTCCTGAAGGAGCTGGGGTGGCAGGACTGATGCCAACCCGTATCACGCAAAATAGGCACAGAGTGTCGAGTTGCGGAAAAGCCCGCAGTGCGACTAAAGACTAAATGTATGAATGTCAGTTTTGAATTTTATCAATATACGAGTTACGTATTGCAATGTGTATGAATAGGCCTGCCTAGTTTATAGCTTGCCTATATATAGACAAATAATAAATGTTAAATATCGAAAAAGTGCAGAAATTTAAGGATACCAAATATATGTCTTCACTGCGATCAAACTCTCGTTTTTGTTAATATAAGCAAAGGTAAACTAACCAAACAACAACTAGCAAGTAATCTTTCAAATTAAAAACGAAAATACAATAAAATTAACTCCCAGAATCCAATCAAACTCAGGCAAAAGTGAAAAACGACGTAGACAAATACAATTCAACCTGGATTCACGCTGATATTTTGTTACTAAAGCTTCAATGGTGCCAAATAACATTGTTAATAAGCAAGTAGATGAAAATCGCTTAGACTACTTCATTCACTTGGTTGTTTATCTATGATTAAGGTAATATCGATATTTACATTCGAATATAAACGTCACATTTTAATGTCGACATGAAATACTGATTTTCTAGAATATTGAAAGCTTCTAAAATGTTTCTGTCTATATAACTAAATTCTAACATTACTGATCCAGAACTATGCGAAAATTCCTGCACTATTATTATAGTTAATTATTAATATGGCTACGCATTGTATACATCACTAATCATATCAACTGTCAAGCATGAAGGATATTGAAGCTGTGCAGTTCACTCTTTCAAATTCCAATTGACATGCAAGGACCTGATTATGCAACAACCATAGTCACACTAGAAAGAGGACAATTAATTAAAAACTCAAAACTCCTGATTATCATAATACATAGTAGCAAACAAACATCAACTAAACAAGTATGGAACCGCATTCACAAAACAGAACCTAAACGGCTGACTAAAAAGGATTGTTTATTCATTACATTTATTAATTCAAAATTTGGCACCATCTCTTAAATTAAGCCTAAATTTGGTAGTATTTTTTGAGATTCTATCATTTGTCCTATTACTATTATATCGTGGATGGATACCTCTTATATTAAAGCACGCAATGCATCTATCATAATGTAGTCATGACTCATGCATGAGACATGATTATCTACTTGGAATCCCACATTTCCTATTATCTATATTTTTATACCTACAAAGAGATGTATGTATATCAAATATTTTTTAATAAATAATTGATGATTAATAATTTCTTTGACATTTAATAGGTAGTAAGAATTTTCCACCTAATATATATTATTGTTCTACATAACGCTTCGGTAATTATTATAATAAATTATGTATATATGTACTTCCACATATAACATATCTAAAAAATACAACCTATTTATTGATTCTTGTTTTATAAAAAGTACATTTAATATGATACAATCTCGATACTTGTTAATCGGATCGGACGAGGAGTTTTATCATACTGCCTATCAAAAAGGTATACTATCGCATTTCCTTATCTTATACATCAAATTGTTTTTTCATAAACGTGTTTTTAAAATTCTTACCATTTAAATATCTAATAATGGAATAACCTAATCTGTGTCTTACTAAGCTTTCTCAATTCACATCTACACAAGTTCTAATATTATATTATAAGCTAATCAATAAAAAAATAATATTATATTTTTATCTAATAAGTTACTAATATTTCGTACTGAATATTTATAGTTCTTATATCCAATAGATGGATTAATATAATTTCATAGATGTTATTTTAAATTTTTGGAGGAATATTAAGTGTTATTCCTAATAGAATAATAATGAAATAGAATCTATATTCTAGAGCAGCTAAGAGCTTGAACATATTAAAATAAATGTCTCATTCTTTTTAGTCATTATCAAGTAAAATATTTATTTAATGTTGCGTCAGTATTTAAATTGTATGTTTTTTTCATTCGTGGTTATTTGTTGAATAACATTTTTTTCTTCTTGTAAAATATCGTCAACATTGTTTATTGTTTGTTTATTCTTTAAAAAAAATCTTTACTAAATAAAATATTGCTTACTGTTTTTTCATGCCATTTCATATCCATTTGTTTCTTTTAATTCTCCTTTTATATTATCCTACATACTATACCTTATATTTATTATTATATCTCTTACGTTTTTATCCATCAATTAAATTGTTTTATAATTATTTATTTATAAGCAATACCAGCATTTTTGCAACATTTCTTCGTAATTATAATATCAAACTATCATTTTGTAAATATCTATTTCTAGGTTTAAATGTGTGACCTCGATATACCTTATATATAAACTGTTCCATTAAGTATGAATTTTAAAATCTTTATATAATCTTTTCTTGTTTTTACCTATAAATTTAACTGTATTATTTAATAATTAAACACTTAAATAAATATATTAAATTACCCTCATTCCAATACCACTCAATTTCAAAGATTTACTATATAAATATTAAAAATGTTAAAAACGTATTTTTATAACACAACATTATAAAATATTATTTTTGTTAGTTATGACAAAAAAAATTAACAACGCAAGTATCTAAATACTACGTAATCAAACTAAAAACCCTGAATATATAATTTATATTTTTTGTAATACATAATACCATGAAATTAGTCACTGTTAAAATTTAAAAGGGTCTAATCAATTGTTAAATATTACAAAACAATTTAAAACCATTCGTAATTTATTGTGATTTTTCCTTTTCATTAAAAGTTCTTATGCATTAGATACATTTTATTAAATAGCTAATAAGCTAACAAAATGCACCACTTCCATTAAATAAAACTTTTATTCACATAAAAATAAAAAACATTGAAACAAAGATTTAAATGTGAACATACGCAAAATAAATCCGTGAAAATCGAAGATTTATGTGTTATCAACTTATCACAAAACAAAACTAGTTTTAATAGTTTTAAATGCAAATTCAAAATTATCACCTTGTAACGGTGCGCCGTACCACCATTTCATTTTCCTAGGTTTCAGCATGCAAACTTTTTGTCTTTGATATTCAGCATCATTTCTTTTTATTACCTACTCATCTTTTATAAATTGAAATTTTGACTAATCAAATATGCTCTTTATGAATGTCAGTTCGTAAAAAATGCTTCTGTTGTGTACATATTATTTTAAATCGTATAAATTTAAATATTAACATTATAATAATGAAGATATGTAATTAAATAGAAATTATAAATGATATATATAAAATTATATCCTGTAATAGCGTCTAAGTTTTTATTAAGAAACCCAAAAAGGTTTATGTATTTGTTTTATTTAGAAATTTTAATTTCATATTTAGGTATACGTACATACTGTTTTTATATTCACTTTTCGGTTGCTACAGTTTGTTTACTTTACCCAATTATTATCAAAAAATAAATCAATTCTCAAGCTTAGTCAGTCTTTCATTAATTCGCCCAAGCATCGAACCCGTCACAACCTTAAAGATGAAAACGTCAAACATGTGTAGTTTTGTGCAAACTAAATTAATTTGTACAAGCGATATGTGAATGTCAGTTTTGGTTTTAACCAATAAAACAGATTACGTATTGCAATATATATGAATAGATAGGCCTGCCTAGTTTATAGCGTATATATATAAACAGATAATAAATGATAAATTTCGAAAAAGTGCAGAAATGTAAGGATACCAAATATATATCTTCACTGCGATCAAACTCTTGTTTTTGCAAATATAAGCAAAGGTAAACTAACCAAACAACAACTAGCAAGTAATCTATTAAAATTAAAACCGAAAATACAATTAACACCCAAAATCCAATCAAACTCAGGCAAAAGTGAAAATAATGTAGCTTAATACAATACAACCTGGTTTCACGTTGAAATTTTGTTACTAAAGCTTCAATGTTGCCAAATAAAATAACATTGTTAATAAGCAAGTAGGTGAAAATTATGTACGACTAGACGATTAGAATACTTAATTCACTTGGTTGTTTATCTATGATTAAGGTAACATCGATATTTACATTCGATTATAAACGTCACAATTTAATGTCGACATGAAATACTGATTTTCTAGAATATTGAAAGCTGCTAAAATCTTTCAGTCTATATAACTAAATTCTAACATTACTGTTCCAGAACTATGCGAAAATTCCTACACTATTGTTATAGATAAGTATTAATAACGCTTCGCATTGTATACATCACTAATAATATCAGCTGTCAAGCATGAAGGATATTGAAGCTGTGCAATTCACTCTTTCAAATTCCAATTGACATGCAAAGACCTGATTATGCAACAACCATAGTCACACTAGAAGAGGGACAATTAATTAAAAACTTAAAACTCCTGATTGTCATAATACATAATTACAAACAAACATCAACTAAACAAGTATGGAACCGCATTCACAAAACAAAACCAAATCGGCTGTCTAAAAAAGGATTGTTTATTCATACCATTTATTAATTCAAAATTTGGCACATCTCTTAAATTTAGCCTTAACTTGGTTGTATTTTTTAAATTCTATCATCTGTCCTATTAATCCATATCCTTGTAATTTTAGCTTAATATCTTCAAAAGCAGACATAGCTTGATCTTAACCCATAGTCTAGATCTTCTAAATGTTAGTCAAACTTTTATAGTAACACGAAAAATTTTTCTGCAGATTATCATCCTTTAAAAACCTTTTTATTAATTTATTAGTATTGATTTGCAGGTGAACTTTATACATAATGATTTTTTAATTGCATTCCAGAACCAAGCTTTTATCTCAAACATGGACTGACACGAATATTAATTCAAACTTTCAACCCCAATCTAAGCAGAGCTATTGTAATATAAACTATACTACTTATTGAAACATGCAATAGACATATAAACAAAACATTGACAACAATAGACAGATCAGACGATTATTTTAAAGATTATTTATATATTGTGCCTTAATATCATTAACTTTTCCTAATTTTACGTATTTGTAGTTGAGAATTTAACTCTTACTTATAATTTTTTTAAAGAATACGAAAACCTCTACATTTTTCTATTCTCTTCAGGAGCTTGTAAATATATTGTTATACTATTTTCATTTCATATTTATTCTATACTTATTAATAATTGTGAATAAAGTTAAATACTAATGGACCAGTTTAAAAAATCATGCTTAAGTGATCCTGATCAAGTTAAAAGAACATTAAATAATAAAAAAATGACGTTTATATTTGTTGAATAAGTGAATATAATTCTAACAACGTTTAAAATATAAAACTAAATAAATTTTATCCCCTTTAAAATATCAATTTCATTAAATTTACGTTCAATGAAATTATTCATGATAATTAAGTGAATTACATTTATATAAAAATCTGCATTATTTCCTGAATAAATAAAATATACATAATCATTTGTTTATAGATTTGGATAATTTGACTGCCATTTTTGGTAAAGTTTGTATCCACACCAGTGTATTGATTGATATGTATCTTACAGAAACTTAATTAATCCTATTTATTAATTTTATTATTGTTATGTCATAATTGTTATTTCACTCATTGTCACTTGTTTAAGTTTATTATTGACCTGAATTTTAATGGCCGAAATTTTAGCGTATTGTATGGTTCTGCAGCAGCTCATTTTATATTTTCCCACATCTTTATCACGAAAAAACGACTCTCATACAGTTTTCAATGCAATTTTTTAAATAATATGTAATTTCTATTTTATTTCTCATGTTTGACTGTACATTAACTCGTAAAATAATTCACTGTTATACGTTATATTTCTTTTAACTTCGTTATTATACACTTCTACTGCGACTATACTCAGTGTAGGCTATACTCACATAGCCATTTTATCATTACTATACTATCTTTTGCAAATGGAAGACGCAAGTATTATTTTTTTAATAGTATCTACTGTTGTATATAATTTGATGCAGTAACTTAAATTTAGTTATTCAGTTAAATTATTGTTAGTATGTACATAATATTTTATATGTGTTCCATCAAATTAGGAGTTATCGTTTACTATCTCTATAAAACGACCACTCTAGAATTCTAATAAGAATCTGTATAAAATAATCTGGGATTATAATAATACTACAATATTGGAATATATGTCTTCTAAGTGACAATTATATAATTCCTTACCAAAAGTAAACCAATTACCCTATTGACTAGATATTAAGATTCTTTAATAAAAAAGTTACGCTTTTATAATAGGCTTATTAAAATAAGCAAGTTTTTGTTAAAAAAAATGAGATTTAAAGTATAATGTGTCACTTATAAATTTTCGATTGTATTTCTTTATAAATACTTGTAATATAAGGTTTTCATTTTCAATTATTACCAATTTTCATATTATCAAATTAAGTTTTATCTTTCAATCGTTGTTAATTTCTCTATCTGTACACTATCATCAACAATTTTATAAAATCATTTATCTATAATAATTCTATTAATTTACCTCATATATCTTTATATTTCTATTTATCTCATATATCTTTATAATACACCTACACTTATAACTTAAACTTACTTTAAGGTTACTCCTTTAAATTATAATATCATGTGTATTTTGTTTTAGTTCTTTCTCTGTTTTTTTTTTAATATATAATACTTGTTGCACATTTCCTTCTTGTTGATCTTACAACTATAATTCCTTATGTCATAGCCATGTTATTAAATATAAAATAATATTGTTCTAACTTGTAACCAGGTCGGTTAATCTCATAACATTTGTAAACAAATTATTCATAATTTCTTAAAACCAGAGTCGATATTACCAAATTGATATGGGATTATATACCTATCTTTATATGTAACTTCCGTTACTTGAATAATTTAAAATAATAAAGCAATTCAAAGATGAAATCTACTTGGGTTTAACAATATATATATATAGTATAGTTCCTTCCTAATGTATACCGATATTGTTTTCAGAAACACCTCTCTCTAGATTATATCATATTCTACCAATCCTATTATCCTATCAATATTATAAATGTCGATATGTTTCTTTGTTTGGATGTCAATGACGCTGAGACTACTGAACGGACTTTGATGAAATTTGGTATTCAGATAGGGTATTAGCTGACTTAGATAATAGGATACTTTTTATCCCACTAAATATTTCTCTAGGATCCATGCGGGCGAAGCCGCTGGCGCAAGCTAGTATAAGATAATGAAGTGCAAGTGATTTATCATTTTTTTCTTTATTATGTTATAAATAGATCTTCATAACCTTTTAAACAATCCTAAATCTACCGCTCCTTAAGAACGAAGACGTCTAATCTATACATCACTATATAAAAGGATGTCCTGACATACCGATTGACAGACAACGCACAGCCTAAACCGCTGGTCGTAGAGACTTGAAATTTGGAGGAGATATTCCTCTTATTACGTAGAGGTGTACTGAGAACCGATTTTTTTGTAAATTTCTATCCCAAAGGGGGTTAAAAAGGGTAAAAACGTTTGTATGAAATTGCTTTGTTTTTGGGCCTATATTGATGAAAATTGGTATTTGAGCAATTTAAGAAATTGGGAAGGTAATAGGTTATATTTTATACGAAACCGAAAACCAGCCCTTAAAGAAGTAAAAACAGGAGTGGCAGTTTTTATGGAGAATTAAATGTTACCATAGCCACCATTGTTAGCAATTCGGCTTGTTATCGTAATAAATCTATATAATATTATTAAAAGATTTCCTTAAATATTATTTAATATTATTTAATTTTCCAAAAAAATATTTAAATTGTGTCGTGTTTAATCATTACTTAACTCTTTGTATTAAAGGCGAATTACCTATCTACATTAGCTACTGACCTACTAATACACCTACATGCATACATTCAATTCAATACTACTCATAAATTCAATTTTCTTTGTCCGGATTCACCAATCCTATCAGTTATAAAGTCACCGCTATCAATAGGTTTTTAAATAGTTACTTATTTTGGTATTCGCTCTTTTTTGTGACCATTATTTTAAGCTATCGAATGTGACATATCACTTCTTCAAATATTACTAATTTTTATTTTTCCATAATCTAATAAATATTATTTTATTAGAATTATAAATCATAGATTTCTATTATCAGTATCTATTTATGGAAACCGCACAAAGATAATGATTATTTTATTATATCATTATTTTAACATAATCTGTTGTTATCTCATCCAAAGCATTCAAAGGCATTATTTGCATTTTTAAAATCTATGTATATTTTTTTATTTGTAATGTAAGCCGTATATCTGTATATCTAAGTAGGTATATCTATCTACCTACTTCTAAATTTATTCTAATTTCTTTTTGATGTTACATATTCTAATAATACATATACCTACATTAATTTATTTTTCCAAATTAACATATGCTAGGTTTTCAAAAAAATACAACAAATAATTATTTAACACTCATAATAATAAATTTTCCCTGTAATTTAAACAACAAATTAAATAACTACGAGCTTTTCAATATACCTATATGCCTATGTGTTTCTATACGCCAACTAAGTATCTATTTTACAATAACTTGTAATGTAGTGATATAAGTGGTTCAATAAACGATTTATCTATCTATCTATCCACACCGTAAAAAATATAAATTAACTGCAAAGTATGACGAAACTTGTCGTTATACTTTAGACAAAACTTTAATTATATACTTATACATCTTTACTTCAAACTTTATAAGGAAATGAATGAATAATTTATTGATCTACCGGTTGATTTGTTAAGACTAGATTCTTAAAATAAATAAATTTGAAATTATAAAATAGTAAATTTGAAATTGAATTCCTCCCCAAGTAAATTCGATTTAAAAAATATTTCTGTTCAAAATAAAAGGCTCAACCGATAGACGCCTGCTGGATCCGAAGAAAACCTATTTAAAAACGTTTGAAACATTCTCATATAGTGTGAAAATTTATTCAATCATATGTAATAAATAAAAGCAATTCTAACTTTTGGATAATTAACTTTTTAAGGCATTTAAACTGTTGTTTTGTATATAAATTATGGAATTAAATAGTTATTAATTTTCTTTTATGACTTGTATAATATATAGATTGAATTTTCTAATACGAATCTCTATATATTATTCATTCCTTTATTATTTATATAATTTGAAGTTTTAAAAGGTTCGTCTTTTTACATTTATTACATGTATTTACGTATCTACATGTGACAGATTACTGATATCAGTTTTTATATACAATTCTCTTCAAAAAAAACATACTAACAAATGAAGAAGGTCATTTAACCAATTTCATTTTAATTTATATATTTGTGCAATATTGTAACACTAATTCATTGTAAACCTTAAGACATACTCGTACCATCTCACATTCCTAAAACGCATGTAAGTGTATATTTAAAAATAAATATTCTGTATATGATCTGTAATGACATGTATATTTGTAATTTTTTTGCTTTGATTCATACCACGAAATTAACGATCACTTCAATTGTTAAAATGTACCTACTTAGCTAAAATATGAAGTAGAAAATTGAATTCAACTTCAGTTTTCGTACAATGAAACCAAAAATATATCTTTCCTCCCTAATAATTATTTTTATCTGCTTTTCCTCTCAAAGAAATAGAGCGTTTTAAAATCTATGCCATAGCTAGATATCTAGAATCGCGCATAACTTCCAAACGACTGCACCAAATTGAACGATTCTTTTTTTTATGTATTCCTTATTGTCAAGATAAAGTTTATATATATATGAAAATTTAGAAAAACATATAATTTATAAAAACTGGTTTATGGCGGTATGAAGTTCGCCGGTTTGACTAGTATATTATAAAAAATATAGATAAGTAGTTCAGTAATATTGACTTCGTGAGCCAAGAACCCGACCAAGTTACTCGTTATCGTAAGTAATATTGTTTTGAGAAGTGCCTTATTTTTTATCTTTTTATATCATACTCTATCAGCAATAAAATTGCACATAATTTTTAAATATATTTTTGCCAAATTATTAAACTTCAGCCTTTCATACGGATTCATATGTTAGACTAGATTGTATCATAATAAGCAAACTACCTAAAGCGCTATCAACATTTCTCACATTACAGACACTCGAGTCTCACTTTATAAATACTTCAATACAGCATATCAAACAAACCAGCAATTTTACCCTCAACACCTTGATTTTATCTATTTGGGATATACATGTTTCAATCTATTTGATTTTCTATTTTTTACGAGTGTCAAGATTTCATACAAATACCTATCTAAAGAGTATAGATTACACAGACATATTTCACGAATTCTAAATAGTAACTCGTTTCGGACTCAGATTATTATAATGGTTTCGGAGTTCGCTCCTTTTTTTATGTATGCATAATACCAAGTTATCGAATATAAATTGATATTGTATTATGTATCACTTCTTATCATTTTTTTTTTAATAATGTAAAAATGATTATTTTATAAGAATTGCAAATCTTAATTTCTTATAGATTTATATTATCTAGAGTTCCTTCACACATATGAAGATAATTATCTTAACGTCATCTGTTATTATGTCATCTAAAACTTCCAATGGTATTAAAATAAACATCTTGCATTCCTTAAATCTATGTATATTTTATATAATATATGTGCCGCGTATATTTGATTTTGTACTTGTCATCCGTCTGTACCTCTACTTCTAATATAGCTACTTTAAAACGTATTTTATTATTTGCCATGTTAAAAAAAATAATACAACAAATTATTATTTACACACTCATAAAAATTGAAATTCCTACCTATATTTTTTGTCTACACTAAAATGAAATACATGTGTAAAAAAATAAAAAAGTCGCCCACTCTACATACATAATATAAAACAAAGTCGCTTTCCCTGTCCCTATATGTAAGCTTAAATCTTTAAAACTAGCAAGCAACGGATTTTGATGCGGTTTTTTTTTTCACAGATAGGGTGATTCAAAAGGAAGATTTTTATGTATAATACAAGACCACACGAGCGAAGCCGCTGGCGCTAATATTAATTCGAAAGCTAATATTATATAAGAATAACAAAGATACTTGTCATTACACAACTTTAATTAGATAGGTACCTACATCTCGACTTCAAACTTTATCAAGAATCGAATCGCATATAATTTATTGATTTGGTTGATTTGTTAGATTAGATTCTTATTATATTACCTGTAATCATTAAAAACCACCTAGTTATATCCGCCTCCTTACCTCAATTATTTCTTTAAGCTGCAATACACCACACCATGACTCATAACAGCTTTAAAGTTCAAAATTCAGATTGTAAACTTCTTATAATTAATTTTGTTTTATTTTAACGTGGCACCGTATTTTGTAATATGTACACATAAATGTCCCGATTTATTTTAATGATAATAATTGTTATAAGATCTATAGAAATAAAATAGTATTTTTCTGCGTAATTTTGTAAACCAATATTGTTAAAAAATATTTTTCAATCTAGAATTTAATTCTGTTTACTATTTTGGATTCGTTCATAAATATTGGCTTTTTTAATTTCGAGTCAAAAAAATTATTTTAATACATAATCTCTCATATTTTAACGTGGCACCGTATTTTGTAATATGTTCACATAAATGTCCCGATTTATTTTAATGATAATAATTGTTCGAACATAAGATCTATAGAAATAAAATAGTATTTTTCTGCGTAATTTTGTAAACCAAAATTGTTATAAAATATTTTTCAATCTAGAATTTAATTTTGTTTACTAATTTGGATTCGTTCATAAATATTGGCTGTTTAATTTCGAGTCAAAAAATTTATTTTAATACATAATCTCTCATATTTTAACGTGGTACCGTATTTTGTAATATGTAATATGTTTGTAATATGTTTGTAATATGATAATTGTTCAAACATAAGATCTATAGAAATAGTATTTTTCTGCGTAATTTTGTAAACCGATATTGTTATAAAATATTTTTAAATCTAAAACTTAATTCTGTTTACTAATTTGGATTCGTTCATAAATATTGACTTTAATTTCGAGTCAAAAAAAAAATTTAATACATAAACATGTAAAAACTTTTAATTGAACTAAAAATTGTTAGAATAAATTTATAATTATTAGAATCTTTCCCTTACCCAATATATCAAGAAAAATTTTAGAGATTTAAAATTATCCCGTTAGTTATATGTTGATATTGTAAAATATTGTAACCTAAATGCACACATTTAAAAGCTCAACCGACAGACGCCTGCTGAATCCGATGAATAGCTGTTAACACGTAGCAAACATTTTCTATTCCTGTGAAAATTATTCAACCATAGGTAATAAATAAAAGAAATTCTAACTTTTGGATAATTAACTTTTTATAAGGATTGCTATAAACAACTATTCAGTTTTACTTTTTATTAATCTCTTACATCATTTCTTTTGATAGTTTTGTTTTACACAATATTTATACGAAAAATCACCGTTCGTTACCGATTAAGGAAAACAAAACCAACGCAAAATACTGCCTGACTGCAAATAATCCGCCTGTGTCAAAACTTAACGCTCTCATTGCAAAATATAAATTGCAATACGCTACCAGCCTGAGTCCGAAATTCTGAAAATAAAAACACACATAACAACTTAAAACAATTACCAGTTTAATTAATTTTGTTTCGTTTTATATATTAAACATGCTGTTATTTTAAACGCTCTAAACCGCTTATAATTATAATAAACATTTTCTCCGTCCTTATAACACAGACGCATTTAGTACTTGTTCATTTTTATTTTGAATAGATTCCGCAATCTTAAACGACTTTAGAATGAGTTTATATCATTGCGATTTAACTCATTAAAATCTCGTGTTTTTCTTTGTACACTTTTAGTGATTATTATATATGTAGAAAAGCTTATTTCCACTAATTATGTTATGTCCTTATTACTAATACGTAGCCGAAAGGTCAAAGAAACATAGAGACGACGCAACTGTTGATGACTCTACATTCTCTTTTGGTTCTTACTCTATAATATTTTTTTTTCTACCTATGTATACTATTATAAGTACAATCATTTTAATCTAAACGTTTCTATTAACTTATTTCAAAATAACTTGTAATCATTAACAAATTATCTCACAATGACGTCATTAGCGACCGCCATTTTGTATTGCGAATGTGAGTCGCCGTGGCGTACGTGTCATCCATTTTTCATTCCTTTGTTCGTTGTTCTTTTAATTAGATAATTCGAATTATAATATAAGGTATATTTTTTAATTATTAGTCGTTGATATTAGTAACTTAATATTAAGTACCTATAAAACCTAACAATGACACACATTTTTTTACACCTAAAAGGTCAAGGTCAAATTACAACGCAATTATTTATAGGAAGACAATTTCTAATTTCTATATATTTTTTACAACATTTGATTATGTACCCACCTTGATTCCATTATGATGTCCCTCCAATGGTTTTGTTCTGTTCTGACTCTACGTTTCTAGCACAGTTGTTCAACCGGGCGACGACTGGGCCATTTTGATATTTAAATAGGACTTATCACCTCTTAATTTATTTAATGCTCTACATTTTTGTGCTCTATACTGAAGGTGGATGTAACATTTCGAAAAAAAAGCCTCCCTTAACACTTTATATTATAGTAAGATGATGAAAACTCTACATAATTATTATGGAACCTCATCACTAGACTAACGGAAAAGGTATCTCGCAGAGAGCCCAGCGTTTTTCGCTTTTATAGTCCTGCGTCATCACATAACCCGATCAAATAATAAAGGTATTAAATGAAACGTTAAATAATTCTCCAGACGGCTATTGGACTTGGTAGCGTAACAATTCTAGAACATTCTACGAAACCAGAGATATAGACACAAGAGAGAATGAGAGGTTCGACTAATCAATAAGTAACTGCGCCACAACCTAAAATGAAATAGAATGAATACCAACAATACAATCGCGAAAGAGATAGAAGATGGAAGCTTCCAGAAAAGTGTTACCAATCGCATGAAAAGTAATTACCTTACTTGTTTTAAAAGTTCATATTATAGTTATTAGTTTATAAAATTTATTAGTTTTGAAAATCATGATTATTTGCAATCGATAGAATAACTAAATAATATCACTGAAAACCCATCTCATTTTAGAATTAAATAGTGCATACATATTTAAGTAAACTAAAAAAACTTTTAATTTGGATCTGTTTTAACATTACATCACATGTAAACGTAATCAAAAACGTATAATAGTGTAATTATCAGAGGATATATATGATAGTATACAGATACTATCATATAATCAAGTACTTACATTATCTATATTTTCACAATTGGAAATGCAGTTTGACAGGAATAAATCTAAATTTAATCATGTTTGTGCAACAGAATTGCTCCGACTATTTTGAATTAACTTGGCAAAATACTTCAATAGAGTACCTATTATATTTTTTTTCCTTTTCGTTTTGGTATTTAGCTGATCAAACATATTATAATTACATATTTCCAACTAATAAGTAGTTAATTTAGAATAAATCAATAGAGATTATTTCATACTATGCTTCTGCTTTACTATAAATTAATATAAACAAAAGGAAAGCTCTCGATGTTTAACTTTAAAATTTCAATACATCATTATAGATGCAATTATCGAATAATAATTAACAATTTTTTTTATCAAAAACACAAAACATTCCACCCTAAATAATCGGTAATTTAAAACGCTGGCAGCCCCAACGTAATCTCTGATGCATTGTTATTGTTGCCTTCTTACTCGCACCTATAACGCTGTTCTTGTCTTTATCATTCATTGGTCGGTCGCAATGACTTTTCTAGAATGTTCCACCCTAAATTTTATTCCATTGGCTTAACATTAACGAACGTTCTAGAGAATTCTAGTTCTCGAGAACGTTCGTGAATGTCATTGGCTAGCGCTCTGGGAGTATAAATACGAGCCGAAACCGCGCCAAGACATTCAGTATTCAAATACAAACAAGCGCAACAAGCAAAACTCGGTGGGAACACCAAACGATCTACAAACTAAACGAATTAGTTCTTTGTTAGAAATTGTGGAAAGTAATTTTAAAGTCATAATGCCAGCTGTAGGAATTGATCTTGGAACGACATACTCGTGTGTTGGAGTTTGGCAACACGGAAATGTGGAGATCATCGCTAACGACCAAGGCAACCGAACTACTCCATCTTACGTCGCATTCACAGACACTGAACGATTAATCGGTGATGCTGCGAAGAACCAGGTTGCTCTTAACCCAAGTAACACTGTATTCGACGCGAAACGACTTATCGGCCGCAAGTTTGATGACCCAAAGATCCAGCAAGATATGCAACACTGGCCCTTCAAAGTTGTCAATGACTGCAGCAAACCAAAGATACAAGTCGAATTTAAAGGAGAGACGAAAAGATTCGCACCTGAGGAAATCAGCAGCATGGTGTTAACGAAGATGAAAGAAACTGCAGAGGCGTATTTGGGATCAACGGTGCGAGATGCAGTTATCACCGTGCCAGCTTATTTCAACGATTCGCAACGACAGGCAACCAAAGATGCAGGAGCCATCGCTGGGCTTAATGTCCTACGTATCATCAATGAGCCTACTGCCGCTGCACTCGCGTACGGTCTTGACAAGAATCTAAAAGGCGAACGCAACGTTCTAATCTTCGATCTGGGCGGCGGAACATTCGACGTGTCCATACTAACAATCGATGAGGGTTCGCTATTTGAAGTAAAGGCAACCGCCGGCGACACGCACTTAGGTGGTGAAGATTTTGACAACCGACTTGTAAACCACCTAGCAGAGGAATTTAAACGAAAGTTTAGGAAGGATATCCGTAGCAACCCGAGAGCCCTTCGCCGCCTGCGCACAGCAGCCGAGCGAGCTAAGCGAACATTGTCATCGAGTACGGAGGCCACCATAGAGATAGACGCACTACATGAAGGTATCGATTTCTACACGCGTGTTTCACGCGCCCGCTTTGAAGAACTGAACGCCGATTTGTTCCGTGGCACTCTGGAACCAGTGGAGAAAGCACTCAAGGATGCTAAACTTGACAAGAGCTCGATTCACGACGTGGTTCTCGTGGGTGGTTCTACTCGCATTCCAAAGATTCAAAGTATGCTTCAGAACTTCTTCTGCGGCAAAAAGTTGAACTTGTCTATCAACCCCGATGAAGCGGTAGCTTATGGCGCTGCGGTACAAGCTGCAATTCTTAGTGGTGAACAGCACAGTAAGATCCAAGACGTTCTGCTAGTAGATGTGGCGCCATTATCGCTCGGCATCGAGACGGCAGGTGGAGTCATGACGAAGATAGTCGAACGGAACGCAAAGATCCCGTGCAAGCAATCGCAGACCTTCACCACCTACTCCGACAACCAACCAGCCGTTACCATCCAAGTATATGAAGGAGAACGAGCTATGACCAAGGATAACAACCTCCTAGGCCGCTTCGACTTAACAGGCATCCCACCTGCACCACGTGGGGTACCGAAGATTGACGTGACCTTTAATCTGGACGCCAACGGTATCCTCAACGTATCGGCCAAGGAAAATAGCACTGGCCGTGAAAAGAATATCGTGATCAAGAATGACAAGGGCCGCCTGTCCCAGGCTGAGATTGACCGCATGTTGTCAGAGGCAGAGCAATACAAGGAGGAGGACGAGCGTCAGCGCCAACGAGTGGCAGCGCGCAACCAGCTGGAGTCTTACGCATTTAATGTAAGACAAGCATTGGACGAGGCGGGTGACAAGCTCAGCGATCAAGACAAGGAGACAGCTCGGCGCGAGTGTGATGAGGCACTGCGCTGGATCGACAACAACACGCTCGCTGAGAAAGACGAGTTCGAGCACCGGCTGAAGGAGCTGCAGCGAGTGTGCGCGCCCGTCATGAGCAAGATGCACGGAGCTGGAGCTGGAGCTGGAGCTGGCGCGCAGCAACAACAGTACGCCCAGCGACCTCACTCGGGACCTACCGTTGAAGAAGTCGACTAAAAACTATTCCTAGCAACAACCTACAATGGATCTCCAAATCATTTTGTAATATTTTGTAATTTATTATTGTAATTTATGCTAGTCGTAATGTGTCTGACTGATTAGTTTTTAAACTAAATCTAATTTATTAAATTAATTGTAAATAATTTGTGTTGTATTGTGTCCAAACAGATGATCGAATGTTAGTTCACAAATAAAGATTTATTTTTTAAAATGTTATCTTTTATTTCTTCACAAATCCTTTTATGTACGTGTTTCGTGAAAAAATCTTTTAACTGTACTTTTACTGAAGACGCAGTATACTTATATAAATGCAGCATTAGTTTACTTTGGCCGATAGACGTTACACAATTGATTTTGATCCATAATTACCTATTCCGCTTCTATAAATACAACTGTAGGGACCGTTAGGTTGAATGTTGGTCCTACTAGATGATGGAGACAACTGCCAAGGGAGATTAAACGCGCTTGCACTACACTGAATTTTCTCTCTTTTTGAAGCTACACGTTACTTACGTTAGGAACGATGAGATTTTAGGAACTTCTGTTATTGCTTGCTTTATTACTCTAATCTCCAGAACAAATATTGGGTCTAAAAAATAAGTGAAAGGTATAAATTGAGGCAGGACAAAAGTATTTTTTTTTTACTACTATCAAATGTAGAAACTTATTATACCCTTACTAATTTAGGAACAACATTATTCACATACAATAGCTAAAAATATCTTTGTTCTCGTACTTGATGGTCAAATTTATAATCATGCAAAGGACATCGCCGAAAATGGCCCCAATACCATTAAATATTAATACTTCAATAATAATTACTACTTTATTTATTAAATTCGAATCAAATATTTATTTGACACGGACAAGCTGTGATCCAAAATTAATATTTAAAAGTACTTTAACAGCAACATTTTTATTCCCAAATATTCACATTCAATATACTTAAATTCTTTTGAGTCAGATGGATGTAGTTTACACGTCAGATCAAGAAAATCATTTATTTTTATTAGATAACCTTTAAATCATCGAACGCAAAAACATTAAATTAAATTGACCGAAAATAAATTTAAATTTACTAAAAGCGCCATCTCTTGGTGATTTTCCAACTAAAACATAAGGACATAAAAACTGAATATTATACAAACTAAATTCATTAACTGTTGATAATTCACTCTTGTTTATTCAGAAAGATTGATATTCATACGACTTATCCTAAAAACTACTTTGTTTCTATTACATTACCTTTATATTTCTCGTAAACATATTAACATCATGTCATTTATGTATTTAAGGCGCCATCTTTTGATGTAAACCATAAAAAAGCTAAAGGTTTTTTAATTTTAAGCTTATCAATAGGTATATTATTTAACTATTAGAATGATTTATTTGTCTATTAATTGACTTAGAAACTTTTACAAATCACAACGAAAAACCGACTTTCTTAAAGTTGAGTTTTTTTGCTTCGACAATATAGACATCAATATCATATCATGTACTTAGAGTGCCATCTCTTGATGGTTTTCCAAACAAATTGTAACCTCAAAATGAATTATATTTTGCGTGATAATAAGTTCTAAAACTCGGTCGCGGAATAATAAATACATAGTGAGAATTAGTTAGTGACACACAATAAAATAAGTATGTTCCTATATTTTTTTGGCTCTGGGGCCACCAATGTATGGACGTTGAGCAATGTCCTTTCTTCGAAGTTTTGTAAAAACAAGCGATTACAGACATAGGCCAACCGTTGATACCGTTTCGTAATCAGAAGAATTAGAATTAATAAGTTAAATGAACTTTACCAAGTGGCATTTAAATCGGCCATCTTTATTTTTGTAATTTTTTAATGTCATGATTTAAGTACAATATGTACATACGTACGTACATTGTAAGATCAGTTGACTGCATTATACGAGTATATATACTTACTCGCTTTTCTTTTATACGCGTGGTATAGTTTCTTGGAGCAGAATTCTTTTTCTTTTGAATAGTGAATACTTCTGTTATCAAATATTTATTTATACTTCATCACCAGCCCTTTTACGTCCCCACTGCAGGGGCTGAGAGGATGGGCCATGACCCTCGACGCTGGCCCAATGCGGATTGGAGGGTATTTATACTTACCAATTGCCTAAAAACAAATTTTGATAATGACAAATTTCCATGCAAACTTTCATCCCCTATTTCCACGTGTTTTCCTATTTTTCGTGATAAAATGTAGCCTATGTAAGGATATTAATATAGAAATAGACTAAACCTTAAGAAAGGTCTTAAGGTTAAGTCTATTTCTATATTAGTATCCATTAAGGTAGGTTGAGTTGTTTAGGCGTCTAAGCGTAACAACGCTTATTTATCTTACCTTAAGTTAGCGATAATTTTCATCACCATCACCAGCCCTTTTACGTCCCCACTGCAGGGGCTCAGGCCTTCCTTATGGATGGTTAAGGAGGATGGGCCATGACCCTCCACGCTGGCCCAATGCGGATTGGAGGGTATATAATTTTCATAGGATTCTAGAATCTATCAAAGTATCGATACTAGAACCATACGATGATCAAATCAGAACTATATCGAGTTTGCCAAAGCATATGCAGTGATATTTACCAACTATATTAAATCGTCATATAAAATATCATGAACATATAAAATTTTCATAAATCGATTATTTTTTCCCCAAGCCTACTCTGCAGGCTCATGAATTTTCCGGATCGCGGACACAGCAGTGCACAAGTGTAAACACGTTTTTTATTGCCGCCATTGCAGATCTGAAAAGCCGGTCCGGAATAGAGAAAAGAAAAAAAATCCGGACGGTATTATTCCTGACAATGCACAGGCTAGTATTACCTACATATGGCCTGACATATCGGACCGGAAAAAGCGGACCGCTAGACCTGAAAATTCAGTGTAGTGCACAAGCGCCCTAAAAGTAATTGTCTCCCTTCGAGCTAGGTGTTGTCAACCCATTATCGCAGCAGCTGGGTATTTACGTTCTGTAGGTCACATCAGAGCTATATTATACGGTTACGGTGTGGTTATCACATTATACGATTTTTGGGACAATTCCAAAAAGAAGTTTGGCCATGATCGTGCGCGCCTCCACTCAATCGCCGATCACACATTTTTTTTTTTACGATACGTTGCGGTCGCGTGATGTGTTGCCTGTAATTAACGCAAAAATTTCGTAAAAGTATATTTAATTTTTTTGTGTTTCTAATAAAATTAATGGAAGTAAGGATGGCTAAGAGAGTGTTTAGTAATAAGGAACACCTATTAAGGTGAGATTGCTAGTCTAAATACCCAAGAAGATTATCTAGAGTAGTATAAGGTTTTTATATTGTTGGAATAAGCTTTACGAAATACAATCGGCTGAATAAGTATTGGGAATCATCAACGAAAAGAGACGGCTATTAGGGCTACCGCCTAACAACATTTGCTTCGATTTGTTTGACATTGGATTGCACTCAATAATCAATATGTATTATAAGATCACATATTTATTTATTTTAATGTTTAAGTCCGTTATATCGAGTTAAATCAAATGCAATTAAACGTTGAGTGAATTTTGATTAACCTCAATATTAAATAGAAGCCAATTTTGTCACGTGGAGGACCTGCTGGAATTGTTTTTGGAATTGTCGAATAGCTCGGTGGCGTAGTGGATAAGCGCCGCGGCCCGCGATCGTAGTCGTTATGCAACTTTCGCAAGGTTCGGTCACGGGATGGGTGACCAAAAAATTATTATCTCGAGCTACTCCGTGCTTCGGAAGGCACGTTAAGCCGTTGATCCCGGCTGCATTTGCAGTCGTTAATACCCTCCAATACGCATTGGGCCAGCGTGGAGGGTCATGGCCCGTCCTCCTTAACTATCCATAAGGAAGGCCTGAGCCCCTGCAGTGGGGACGTAAAAGGGCTGGTGATGTGATGTGATGTGTGGACCTGCTGGAAACCATAGAAAAAAGATTAAGGAGAATGTATGGACACTTCCTTGAAAACCAGGCTGTAAGCAAAAATAAGCTAATGACAAGTTAAACTTTTATGGCGACACTATCGAGAATCAAGAAACGCAAGGAAAATTACGATAATCAGAAGATTACTAACAGCAGTACATATGTAGGTATATTCTGGCCCAAAAAAGTATGAAATAGACATGAACTGCTTCTATAGATTATTCTCTAGATATGACATTGTCAAAAAACCGGCCATGTACGAGTCGCACTTCAAAGGAAATCATGTTTTTTGTATGGGAATTTCCGTAAACATATTTTTTTGTCTTATAGCGACAACAGAAATACATCATCTGTGAAAATTTCAAAAGTCTAACTATAACGGTTCATGAGAAACAGCCTGATGACACACATACTGACAGATGGACGGGCAGACAGAGGGATGGGAAATAATTCTTAACGATAGGGTTATGTTTTTTATCCTTTAGGTACGGAGCTCTAACACGAATCTCATTACAAAAAAATCTAACTCTAAATCGTAAGTAATATCGAGGATGCAGTATACTACTTTTCATATTTTCTGTATAGTACTCTTTTTCAAGAAAGCTTAAACCCCCATTTTTGTATATTTATTAAATTACATTTAACGTGTTTTGCTGTAATAAATTGGACTAGAATAACGGTACAGGTTTTAAAAGATAATTTTACGCTGGATACCAGAAAAACCACCATCTCGAAATTAATAAAACCCAGGAATAAACCTTAACTTTGGCCTCAAGCTTATGAGATTGGTTTACCATGAGTTGTGTTATTTTTGTAACTTATCTGTTTTACCAGAGAAGTGATACTTTTTTAATTATCTTTACTAATAATACAAATGCAAAAGTACCTATCTAGGTCTGAAACCATTTACATATAATTTGGTATAAAAAAGTATGAGAGACTAAACAAGATATAGAATAGATTTCATACGAATCCTGTGAAAGGAATGATTGAAAAGACGGATAGAAGTTTGTATGAGGATATTTTATTTACTTACCTTCTTATACTTGCTTCTACTTTTCTTTAAAGCCAAATAATTTGTTTTTATCAATTGAAAAAGAATGTAATTTGGAGAAAAAACGTCTTCAAAATAATCGAATAGTTTTTATAAATTCAATATACTGAATTTTTATTGGGGCGATAATTTGATGGGAAATTTTTTACACAGCTGACTTCAAACGAAGTTGTTTAAGACTTTAAAGTCTGTTTATTTATTAAAATAAACATTTTTATTATAGAGTTCTTATAAGAGAACCACCACAACAAGTTCATTTAAGGGATGTGATGTCTCTCAGTTTTTTTAACTAAAACAAAACTACTGTTCTAATTTTGTCAACGTTTTATTTGGATAGTTTTGAGACTCTTTGAAACAAAAAAAAAGTGCAATATGAACATGAAAACAGTCAAGTTGACAACAAATTCTTATTTTTTGAAGTTGGTTAAAGAATCAACCACTGTAAATATATACTAATACCACGCAAACGAAACTACGGGCAAAAGTTAGATCTGTAATAAAATCAGCCTCAAACCCGACGTCGAGCACAACGCTATTACAACATAGAGGTTCATTGAAATAAAATCTTTATTATCTTGCTTAGTTTTATTTGGTTTAAAATAATAGATCGTCTACCGTTATTCATAAACATGTAAAGCCAACTTTAGTATGATAGTTTTTCTTTTGACTTCGTTATATATATAGGTAACGTTTGAAATTTTACCTACGACTATTTAGTTGGTAAAAGGAGTGGGGGGGGGGATTTGAATCTAACGAAAATTCACTCTTTAAAGCTTAATAAGTCACAAACGATTTAGATAATCCGAAAACGGCCTTACCATACCCCCCAATGTTTTTGAAAGGAAACACTAAAATGTACTTTACCACTTTGTCGGCGTTATTAACGTGTGTGCCAATAGTTTTAGCTAAATGACGGACGAACGGACGGGCGGACAGACACGGTGAAACTATAACATAAGGCCTGGTTCAGTGCGACGCAGATGATCTAGGCTATATAAAAAAAATGATAAATTGAACCAATTAAGCTTCAGCTGAAAATATATTAGCTGCAATTTCATATTTTATCAAATTAAATCAGAGATTATTTAAACACACTGAAACAGTTTCCTAAGAATTCACAAGTTAGTTTTAGTTAGTAGGCATCGTTTTTGCCAGAGCAGAAACACATTTTTTTCTAAAATATCCTTACTTCGGTATAAATCGAATTAAAGTTATCACTTTTTTGTTACCATGAACATTTTTTGACAAAATAAAAAGTTTTTTCCTTCCAATCCTCATTGGGCCAACGTGCAGCGTGGAAGGGCATGACCCATCCTCCTTAACCATACATCAGGAAGGCCTGAGACCCTGCAATAGGAACGTTAAAGGGCTGATAAAAAAGATTTTCTGATCTGAGAAAAAATTTGGTTTTGCGGGTGTAAGTACTAGTGTTTGTTTTCTAGCGCCGACATGCAAAAGTTAATCATTCCCTACATAGATATCACCAATACGTAAATGTAAATAAGACAATTTCGAAAATTAGTAACGCGTGCTTCGAGCCGAGTAAAATCACAATTTACTATGAAAGCTACAGAAACGCTTTTTTCTAGTCGACTTAGAGCGCCTCTTATCTACTATATCTAGTGGACAGTGAGCTTTAGATATCAGCGCTGTATGAATGAACTAGCAATACATGTTGAAAAGAGACAGAACACAAAACTTCTAGAAATGTCATACCAGCCGCTGGTCATAATTCTCCCTATTTTATTGTGGTTTCCTTTTATATTTCTTTATGTTCTGTGCTCGTATTATCGACCATGATTACAAAGTATAAAACAAAGTCGCTTTCTCTGTCCCTATATCCGTATGTATGCTTAAATATTTAAAACCACGCAACGGATTTTGATGCGGTTTTTTTCATAGATAGGGTGATTCAAAAGGAAGGTTTTTTTTGACACGAAATGTAATTAGTTGTGATTTGAATGACAATTGGAAATTGAATTTAATGTAATCGTAATGTAATTAATTGAATTGAAATGATGGTAATTTAATTGGAATGTATAAAATTATGAACGTGATGAACAATGTATTGAAAATTAATATGAAGTAAGCAATCAAATAAATGTAATGTGCGGCTCTTCGATGGAACACACTATAAAAGCGATAGTGTGGGAGATCGAGGGGCTGATCAAATTATTAAAGGATCGAGGTTAGGAATTATAAGGCTGAATACAGCCGCATGTAGCATAACAAAATCGTAAATTGTGATATGCAAAGGTAGACGATAAATATATATATTTAGAAAATAAGTAGAATTATTCTAAAATGTAAACCAAATTGCAAATGAAATGTAATAGTTGATAAAAATACAAGACAAGGGTAAAAGAACATACCGACGGACCAGGTGTTTAACACCCTAGCAAAAAGAAAAAGATAAGACATATAATATAAAGGGATGATAACGACCTGATACAGATCGGGGAGTAGAAAATTAAAAAAAAACAAATGGAAGATTTTTATGTATAATAAAAGACCACGTGGGCGAAGCCGCTAGCGGAAAGCCATAATGTAATATAAAATGTTTGTTTTATCTTAGATATATTTTGGAAATTAATAAAGAATATCTCATTTGTCAGTTAAATTCCTTTTAATTAGTATATTTGGAAAATTTTGTATTCACAATGCTATACTGAAAAATGTTATATACATTCTAGATTTATCATTCATTTTTTTTTATTGTTAAAATAACGGTTTCTGTAATTCATTTGAACTTATACAAAGGTGTTGTAGTTTTGTTGACAAAATTATTCTTTTAATTTCCTATTTTCTAAAATATTTTCAATGATTATATTGCAGACCCTTTTTCATGTTAGATTCTTATGATCGTAATGAAAAGTATGTAAAAAATAAACTGTATATTGCAAGTAACCATTGTCATCATCAGAAGCAGCCTATTTATATCCCCATTACTTACGAAAGCACCATACTTACGTAAATTACCATTTCGTAATCCCTCAGTAAATATATATATTTTTTGGGAAATAATGTGCAATGGAATTGAAAAAAGAATATAATGCGATAGTAAAAAGCGTACTTGATGTATCTCAAAAATAACAAGTTTATACCAGAGCTAAAACAGTTTAAAAAAAATCATAACTCGAATGTAAAACTAAAAATAAGATGTGTAAATAAGTGCAACAACAAAAATGTAGGGTAATGACAATAAAGACATATCCAACTATATTTTTGTTTCGGTGAAAATGCTGTTTTCTCCTTTTGAGTAGTATCCAGAAAATAGAAAAAAAGAAAACTATTCTGTTTTATGTTTGTATTCTTGTCTTGGATGTGTCTTAAATATTCCATTACGATGGGAAAAAATTAATACCTGGCATCTCTATTGTAATCAATGACGTATTGTTGTTGTTGCTCTCTTATTCTCACCCATAGCGCTGTCCTTATCATTGCCATTTATTGACCGTCAGCTGTGACGACACAATAACGTTTCTAGAATGTTCCACTCTTCGGTGAATTTCATTGGTGTAGAACTCTCTGGAACTTTCGTGAACGTGATTGGCTAGCGGTCTAGTGGTATAAATACAGGACGGAACCGCGCCAAAGCATTCAGTATTCAAATACGAACAAGCGAAACGAGCAAAACTCGGTGGAAACACCAAACAATCTACGAAGTAAACAAATAAGTTCTTTATCGGAAAGTGTGAAAAGTAATTTTATCGTCATAATGCCAGCTGTAGGAATTGATCTTGGAACGACATACTCGTGTGTTGGGGTTTGGCAACACGGAAATGTGGAGATCATCGCTAACGACCAAGGCAACCGAACTACTCCATCTTACGTCGCATTCACAGACACTGAACGGTTAATCGGTGATGCTGCGAAGAATCAGGTCGCTCTCAACCCCAGTAACACGGTTTTCGACGCGAAAAGACTCATCGGCCGCAAATTTGATGATCCGAAGATACAGCAAGATATGCAACACTGGCCCTTCAAAGTCATCAATGACTGTGGCAAACCTAAGATACAAGTCGAATTCAAAGGAGAGACGAAAAGATTCGCGCCTGAGGAAATCAGTAGCATGGTTTTAACGAAAATGAAGGAGACTGCAGAGGCATATTTGGGATCAACGGTGCGTGATGCAGTTATCACCGTGCCGGCTTATTTTAACGACTCGCAACGACAGGCAACCAAAGATGCAGGAGCCATCGCTGGCTTGAATGTATTACGTATCATCAATGAGCCTACTGCCGCTGCACTCGCGTACGGTCTCGACAAAAATCTCAAAGGCGAACGCAACGTTCTAATCTTCGATCTGGGCGGCGGAACATTCGATGTGTCCATACTAACAATCGATGAGGGCTCGCTATTTGAAGTAAAGGCAACCGCCGGCGACACGCACTTAGGTGGTGAAGATTTTGACAACCGACTTGTAAACCACCTAGCAGAGGAATTTAAACGAAAGTTTAGGAAGGATATCCGTAGCAACCCGAGAGCCCTTCGCCGCCTACGCACAGCAGCCGAGCGAGCTAAGCGAACATTGTCATCGAGTACGGAGGCCACCATAGAGATAGACGCACTACATGAAGGTATCGATTTCTACACTCGTGTTT
The DNA here is from genome assembly GCA_918026875.4 of Diatraea saccharalis. Taxonomy (NCBI): domain Eukaryota; kingdom Metazoa; phylum Arthropoda; class Insecta; order Lepidoptera; family Crambidae; genus Diatraea; species Diatraea saccharalis. Next base: position 3,524,354 of record OU893344.1, on the reverse strand, counting down.
CACGCGCTCGCTTTGAGGAACTAAACGCCGACTTGTTCCGTGGAACTCTGGAACCAGTGGAGAAGGCGCTTAAGGATGCTAAACTGGATAAGAGCTCGATTCACGACGTGGTGCTCGTGGGTGGTTCTACTCGCATTCCAAAGATTCAAAGTATGCTTCAAAACTTTTTCTGCGGCAAGAAGTTGAACTTGTCTATCAACCCCGATGAAGCGGTAGCTTATGGTGCTGCGGTGCAAGCTGCAATTCTTAGTGGTGAACAGCACAGTAAGATTCAGGACGTACTGTTAGTCGACGTGGCGCCGCTATCGCTCGGCATCGAGACTGCAGGTGGAGTCATGACAAAGATAGTCGAACGGAACGCAAAGATCCCTTGCAAGCAATCACAAACCTTCACCACCTACTCTGACAACCAACCAGCCGTTACCATCCAAGTATATGAAGGAGAACGAGCTATGACTAAGGACAACAACCTCCTAGGCCGCTTCGACTTAACAGGCATCCCACCTGCACCACGCGGGGTACCAAAGATTGACGTGACCTTTAATCTGGACGCCAACGGTATCCTCAACGTATCAGCCAAGGAGAATAGCACCGGCCGTGAAAAGAATATCGTGATCAAGAATGACAAGGGTCGCCTGTCCCAGGCTGAGATCGACCGCATGTTGTCAGAGGCAGAGCAGTACAAGGAGGAGGATGAGCGTCAGCGCCAACGAGTGGCAGCGCGCAACCAGCTTGAGTCTTACGCATTTAATGTAAGGCAAGCATTGGACGAAGCGGGTGACAAGCTCAGTGATCAAGACAAGGAGACAGCTCGGCGCGAGTGTGATGAGGCACTGCGCTGGATCGACAACAACACGCTCGCTGAGAAAGACGAGTTCGAACACCGGCTAAAGGAGCTGCAGCGAGTGTGCGCGCCCGTCATGAGCAAGATGCACGGAGCTGGAGCGGGTGCAGACGCGCAGCAACAACAGTACGCCCAGCGACCTCACTCGGGACCTACCGTTGAAGAAGTCGACTAAAAACTTAAGACTAGCAACAACTTACAATGGATCTCCAAATAATTTTGTATATTAAATGTAATTTATTCTAGTCGTAATGTATCTGACTGATTAGTTTTTAAAATAAATCTAATTTATCAAATTAATTGTAAATAATTTAATTGTATTGTATTGTGTCCAAACAGATGATCGAATGTTAGTTAACAAATAAAGATTTATTTTTTAATATATTTTATCTTTTATTTCTTCACAAATCCTTTTACTTTTTACTTTTACTGAAGACGCAGTATACTCATATAAATGCAGCATTAGTTTGCTTTGGCCGGTAGACGTTACGCAATTGATTTTGATCCATAATTACCTATTCCGCTTCTATAAATATTTATTTTCTATAGGTTATCACATTATAACTATTTATGTATTATACGGTTACGGGACGGTCATCTGTATCACATTATACGGTTTATGGGGCAATCAAAAGAGTAGTTTGGCTTGGCCATGATCATGCGCGCCTCCACTCCATCGCCGATCACTTATTTGCTTTTTCTGCGTGATGTTTTGCCTGTAATTAACGCTAAAATTTCGTAGCCGTAAAAGTCTATTTATTTATTTATTTATTTATTTAGTTACATGCTGACTTACAGACTAATACATCCAACACACCAGCAAGTTAAACATAGCAATAAAAAGAAAATTAAAAAAAAACAATGTCAGTTTAGTTAATTTTCAATTACATTTAAAAGATGTCAATATCATAATAATAACAAAATTATAGAATAGTACGCATGTCATGAAAATAATAAACTAAAACAAATGTCATATAAATTAAAATAATTTGTCAAGAAAAAAATAATAATAACAGTCACAGATAATCAATTAATAATCAATTACACAGTCAATATTGGTTAAGAAATGTCGAGCACTTATAGCTAATCGAGTAATACCATCAAAAAATACATCACTTTTTTCATGTTGAGCAAGGATGTCACCAATGAGATGCAGTGCACGTATAGTAGGTGCCTGCGCAGCGTATACGGTACGCGTGCGGGGCGTGGATAACAGCCGCGGACGCCGTCGCGGCGCCACTAAACCCATATTGCTATTAGAGATGCGTACAGGCACAAAAAAACTGAATTTCTCTAATATGTGAGGACAGTCAACTTTGTTATAAAGTACAGAAAGGTAATGCAGAACTAGGAGTAATTTTCGCCGTAGCGCAAGGGTGTCAATGCCCACCATACCCGATACAAATAGCGAAGGATATAGAAAAGGGTAGTAGCCGTAAGCCTTTTTGTACAGCCAACGTGCAAACTTCCGCTGGACCTTTTCGATCATAAGGGAATATTTATTTTCATGGGGATCCCAAATGATTGCCCCATATTCGAGCTTACTACGTACGTAGGCATAATATAACACGCGGGCCACTAACAGATTGTTAAACTCATTTGAAGTCCTAATAATAAAACCTAAAAGTTTGTTTGCCGCTTTACAGATAGATGTTGCGTGTTTATGAAAGTCCAATTTCGTGTCCAATGTCAAGCCAAGATCCTTAATTTCATTAACCCTATCTAAAGTTTTGTCAAGTAATTTGTAGTCAACTATAATATTATGTCGTTTTCGCGAAAAAGTGATAATTTTACATTTAGATTCGTTGAATGGCATACGATTGATATAACTCCATTCTGCAACAGAATTTATGTCACGTTGCAAATCGTTCGTATTTTCCACTTTATCTACCCCGACAAATAATTTTAGATCATCTGCAAACAAGAGACATTGCGCCACTGTAACAGACTTCGGCAGGTCATTTATCATTAATAAAAAGAGAGTCGGACCCAAGGTACTTCCTTGACTTACTCCAGATCGTGTATAAAATTTTTCCGACTCAAATATACCCAACCGGACAAATTGACAACGGTCCTTGAGATAACTTGCGAAAAATCTTAGAAGTTTTGGGATGAAACCTGCCTTCGCCATTTTTTGTAGCAATATGTCGTTATCTACCAGGTCGAAAGCTTTTTTAAGGTCGAAGTACGCCGCATCCACTTGTCTTCCCGAGTCCATCTGTTCGTAAACGTAATCGGTAAGTGTTATTAAGTTAGTGGTGGTCGAACGCGCACTGCGGAAGCCGTGCTGACTATTATCTAAAAGGCTTCTGATTTGTTGACTAATGTAGGTGTTTAATATTGATTCAAACACCTTAGCAAAGACACATAAGACTGCAATTGGTCGGTAGGTCGTGACGTCCTGTCCAGGTTCTCCCTTAGGAATAGGCGTGACACAGGAAAGTTTCCATTGCTTTGGATATGTCGACTTTTGTAAAGAGAGATTGTAGATAAATAACAAGGGAACACTTAAAACCAATATACAGTCCTTAGCTAAAAACACAGGAATACCGTCAGGGCCACCAGCCGATTTCGACTTCAGACGTTTCACAGCACGCTTTAGATCCACCATGTCTAATGTTGGAATGGTAATGGTTTTCGCATCACCATCCGAATAACCTACATAAGCTGCCTCTTCTGGATTAAGACGTGGTGTCACATTTGAAAATACGGAACCAAAATACCGTGAAAACGCATCAGCAGCTGATTGCCCGACTACTACTTCCTCCTCAAATGTAAAAGAGTCAATAATACGTCTCTGTTTGCGCTTATCTTTTACGTATTCCCAAAACTTTACTGGTTCGTCAATTATATTAACCTGTATACTTTGTATATGCCGCCGATAGGCACTGTTGATTAACTTTTTAGTATGCCATCTATAATATTTAAACAGTTCTATGTTAAATAATTTACCCTCAGCTTTAAATTTTTTTAGGTGAAAGTGCTTAAATTTTATGTTGATTTTAATTTCTTCTGTGAACCACTTTGGATAAATATATTTTGTATTACGGCATATTCTATTTTTATATGGCACAAACAAGTCAATACATTGGTACAGCTTCGAATAAAATGCATCCAAGGCTAAGTCAACATGATTACAGTTCAGTACATCAGTCCAATCCAAATCAGTGATGGAATCGTACAGTGCCACAAAGTTTGCTTTGCGCCAGTTCCAGTTGAGATGGGTTTCAGGGCGTTCAATGTGTATGTGTGCAGACTGTGGCGGTGGAGCAAAACGATTATTTAAATTTATTGATATATCAAGGGTCGGGTGATATTTATCAATAGGTACAAAAGGCTCAATATTGAGAGACACCGATACCTCAGTGGAAACAACATTGCTCAACACACGATCCAACATAGAACCTTGATGGTTTAGAACATTGTTATGCTCTACTAATTTGCAGAATTCACAAAAATGTTCAAATTCTGTTTTAATATTAGCGCTAAATGAATTCAAATTAAAATCACCAAGTACAAGAACTTGTAAATCAGAATAACTACATATTACATTCTCCATGCATGATAAAATATTTAGGTACTGTTCGTCACTATAACTAGGTGGTATATATACTAAGCAACATAAAAACTTTACAAATTTGTTTTTTATAACAGCAAATAACAACTCCTTGTCCGCCGTTAAGTCATCGATATTACTAATAACATTAACCGAATAGCATTCTCGTATTGCTATCAGGACACCTCCCCACCCTTTGTCACCTATACGGTCCTTACGAACTACAAAGTAACCCGCGGGAAATAGTTCACCATCGCATACGGAACTTGTTAAAAACGTTTCTGTTAAAGCAATAACATCATATTGACTTTGACAAACATTGTTATAAAACATGGAGGTTTTAGAGCGCAACCCACGTACGTTCTGATAGTAACAATTTAACTTTTTAGATTGTTGACAATTTTTATATTTTTTCTTGTTTGGAACGAAAGTTCTGACGCCACGGTTTTAACAGAATGTCTTTAGGCCAATTAGTAGGGGAAATAATTTTGTCAGCTAGCTTGATAGGTACTCCCAACTTGAAAGAAGCGTAATTGCCGCGAGCTTTTAGTGTTTCCACGGAACATACATTCTCTTCACATAGCGTCGCTAAATGAGCACGCACCTGTTCCTCTGTAGTCCCGACTTGAACATAATAGAGATGAAGAAAACGCATTCTTTCTGCTGCCCGCAGTATAGTGGTTTCAGGATTAGCAGTACCACGCAGTAATCCCGGTATTGGCGTTCGAACTCGCCTCCGTTTGACTTCCGTCCATTCTTGTCTATCCAAGCTATAATTTTGGTTTTGAGATATTTCGGTGACACTAGGATCAGATATGGCATTAATATTATCATATTATTAATATATTAATATATTATTATCTATAATTATCCATTATGTTTATATAATTATACTAAAAGTACGCTTCATAATGATAATTTGAATTCTTATTTCAATGACCGTATAGTTCAGATGGCAATCAACAAATGAGGGATGGCCGATCGTGTGGACATCGGCACAATGGTGGTTACAATCGTGATGGCACTCAGTAATCGCCCATTACAGGCAACAGTGTAGAGGGCCTATTAAAAATACATTGTCGCACGCAGCGTCTAATTAAACCTATACTTCAGCAGAACGACCGCCTTAATCTCTAGCCATGATTCAGCCATAGGATACGAAAATAACATTTTAGCAATGTTATGGTGATCACAAACTTAAAGTTTTTGGCTTGGCAAAATTATTAATTTGGATGTTCTAATATTACAAAAGCCGAAAGTTTGTATGTTTGGATGTTTATTACTTCTTTATGCAAAAACTATTAAACTTATTAAGATGAAATTTTGTATACAGGTATAGGCCATTCTTAGTCTGGATTAACTTTAATTAAACTACTTATAAAAAAAAAAATCAAGAAAAAAATCGTAAAAGTGTATTTAAATTTTTTTGTCCGTCTTTAGATGAATTTGAATAGGTTATATTGAATCCCTATCCAACTAAATATGCTTATCACCAAGAAATAAAAATTGTCTTTTACACTTTTACTGCGATGTTTTTGAGAAAAGAAAAGCACACCCTGCCGATACTATTTCATACAGAGCGTCAAGATTGAATAATGACTTCATTAAAATATGATGTCACTTTCCATCACAATATTAAAAAATATAAAAGTAAAACAGTATTTACGTCAATCGAATCACATGTCTAGTCAAACAAGCTCACCGATAAATAATTTAATTTACATAAAAATATGCCATATTTAACACCAAGCAGTTTTGTCGTTAAAATATTCATTAACAGTATAATATCCTTTACTGAGTAGACATTTCTTAATATGGGTTTTAAATTTAGGCAATGGTAAGTTTAAAATTTCTTTCTATACATAAATGATGGTAAAACAATACTTTTTTAGACTTTGAGGTCTGTTTACTTATGAAAATAAACATTTTTATTATAGAGTTGTTATAAGAGAACCACCACATCAAGTTCATTTTAGCGATGTAGTTCTCTCAGTTTTTTCTTATACTAAAAACTACTGATCTAATTTCTACAAAGTTTTAATGGGATTATTTTGAGAATCTATCAAACAAATAAAAAGTGCAATATGAACATGAAAACAATCAAGTTGAAAACTTATTGTTATTTCTTGAAGTTATTTAAAAAATAAACCACTGTAAATATCTACTAATACCACGCCAACGAAATTATGGGCACAAGCTAGATCTGTAATAAAATCAGCCTCAAACCCGACGTCGAACACAACGCTATCACAACATAGAGGTTCATTGAAATAAAACCTTTATTGTCTTGCTGAGACGTTTTATTTGATTTAACTTCTATGTTGTGACAGCGCTCTGCCCGAGGTTTGAGGTCGAGGCTATCGGTAAATCAGAATAACACTTTATAACTGTGCCTGAAAACAAATATAAATTACATTAAAGAACTCTATACTTTATTGTAATTTAGTATAAAGTTTTATTCAGGCGGAGCTATAAAGCCTTTGCCTGTGCTAATTCTTTTCTTTCTGTTATCTATACTAATATTATAAAGCTGAAGAGTTTGTTTGTTTGAACGCGCCAATCTCAGGAACTTCTGGTTCAAATTGAAAAATTATTTTTGTGTTAAATAGACCATTTATCGACGAAGGCTTTAAGCTATTTAACATCACGCTGCAACTATTAGGAGCGAAGAAATAATGGAAAACGCGGACGAAGTCGCTGGCGGCCACAAGTAACTTATAAAACTCATATACAAATCGTTCCGTCCATTAAAAAAGTAAAAAAAATCACGTTTGTTGTTTTCTATGGAGTTGGTCGTCTACCATTACTCATAAACTTGTAAAGCCAACTTTAGTGTGATAGTTTTCCTTTTGACTTCGTTATATAGGTACTACTTCCGTAACGTTAGGGGGGGGGGATTCGTATCTAACGAAAATTCACTCTTTAAACTTGATAAGTCACAAACTATTTAGTTGATCCAAAAACGGCCTTTCTATACCCCTAATGTTTTTGAAAGATCTATCCAACGATGCCACACACTATAGGGAAGATATTTTTTTTATTCCCACTTTAACGTACTTTACCACTTTGTCAACGTAATTAACTTGTGTGTACTCATGTCAAATTATTACTTTCTGATACCAATAGTTTAAGCTAAATGACGGACGAACGGACGGGCGGTCAGATAGGTACTATGAAACTATAACAAAAGGCCTGGTTTAGTGCGACGCGGATAATCTAGGCTGATGTCCATGGTGGACGGTTAAATGTACGTTTCCTATACAGTCCTTTCAATGCGATGTGGAGCTGGAACAGAACAGAGCTCTCACAAATTCACAGGCGTCGGAGGCATGTGCCAATCCGCGTGCGGACCGTCAGTGTCGCACTGACCCAGGCCTAAGGGTTCTTTGTTTACTACGATACCCTAAAAATCACTTAATAAAAAGTATTGATTTTAGTTTACTTATCTACTTTAAACACCATGTAACTTTTTTGTCAGCCTAATAAATCATGTTAGATATTTGATTAGAGCAAAAATATGATAAATTGAGCCAATTAAGATTCCGCTGAAAATACTTTTGCTGCAATTTCATATTTTTTTCAAATTAAATCAAGTATTATTTAAACACATAGAAACAGTTTCCGAAGAATTCACAACCTTACTCCGTATAAATCGAATTAGAGTTATCACTTTTTTGTTACCATGAACATTTTTTTTCGACAAAATAAAAAGTTTTTTCCCTCCAATCCGCAAAGGGCCAGCCCAGCGTGCAGCATGGCAGAGCATGACCTATCCTCCTTAAACATACATAAGGAAGGCCTGAGCCCCTGCAGTGGGGACGTAAAAGGGCTGATGAAAAAGTTTTTCTGCTCTGAAGCAAAATTTTGGTTTTGCGGGTTAAGTACTAGTGTTTGTTTTCTAGCGCCGACATGCAAAAGTTAATCATTCCCTACATAGATATCACTAATATTTATATGTAAATAAGACAATTTCGAAAATAAGTAACGCGTGCTTTCGAGCTGAACCGAATCGCAATTTACTATGAAAGCAGCAGAAACTTTTTCTAGTCGACTCAGAGCGCCTCTTATCTGCTCTATCTAGTGGACAGTGAGCTTTAGATATCATCGCTGTATGAATGAACTAGCAATACATGTTGAAAAGAGACAGAACACAAAACTTCTAGAAATATCATACCAGCCGCTGGACATAATTCTCCCTTTTTTATTGTGGTTTCCTTTTATATTTCTTTATGTTCTGTGCTCGTATTATCGACCATGATTACAAAGTATAAAACAAAGTCGCTTTCTCTGTCCCTATATCCATATGTATGCTTAAATATTTAAAACCACGCAACGGATTTTGATGCGGTTTTTTTCATAGATAGGGTGATTCAAAAGGAAGGTTTTTTTTGACACGAAATGTAATTAGTTGTGATTTGAATGACAATTGGAAATTGAATTTAATGTAATCGTAATGTAATTAATTGAATTGAAATGATGGTAATTTAATTGGAATGTAATAAAATTATGAACGTGATGAACAATGTATTGAAAATTAATATGAAGTAAGTAATCAAATAAATGTAATGTGCGGCTCTTCGATGGAACACACTATAAAAGCGATAGTGTGGGAGATCGAGGGGCTGATCAAATTATTAAAGGATCGAGGTTAGGAATTATAAGGCTGAATACAGCCGCATGTAGCATAACAAAATCGTAAATTGTGATATGCAAAGGTAGACGATAAATATATATATTTAGAAAATAAGTAGAATTATTCTAAAATGTAAACCAAATTGCAAATGAAATGTAATAGTTGATAAAAATACAAGACAAGGGTAAAAGAACATACCGACGGACCAGGTGTTTAACACCCTAGCAAAAAGAAAAAGATAAGACATATAATATAAAGGGATGATAACGACCTGATACAGATCGGGGAGTAGAAAATTAAAAAAAAAATAAATGGAAGATTTTTATGTATAATAAAAGACCACGTGGGCGAAGCCGCTGGCGGAAAGCTATAATGTAATATAAAATGTTTGTTTTATCTTAGATATATTTTGGAAATTAATAAAGAATATCTCATTTGTCAGTTAAATTCCTTTTAATTAGTATATTTGGAAAATTTTGTATTCACAATGCTATACTGAATTATCATTCATTTTTTTTTATTGTTAATATAACGGTTTCTGTAATTCATTTGAACTTATACAAAGGTGTTGTAGTTTTGTTGACAAAATTATTCTTTTAATTTCCTATTTTCTAAAATATTTTCAATGAATATATTGCAGATCCTTTTTCATGTTAGATTCTTATGATCGTAATGAAAAGTATGTAAAAAATAAACTGTATATTGCAAGTAACCATTGTCATCATCAGAAGCAGCCTATTTATATCCCCATTACTTACGAAAGCAGCATACTTACGTAAATAACCATTTCGTAATCCCTTAGTAAATATATTTTTTTTTTTGGGAAATAATGTGCAATGGAATTGAAAAAAGAATATAATGCGATAGTAAAAAGCGTACTTGATGTATCTCAAAAATAACAAGTTTATACCAGAGCTAAAACAGATTAAAAAAAATCATAACTCGAATGTAAAACTAAAAATAAGATGTGTAAATAAGTGCAACAACAAAAATGTAGGGTAATGACAATAAAGACATATCTAACTATATTTTTGTTTCGGTGGAAATACTGTTTTCTCCTTTTGAGTAGTATCCAGAAAATAGAAAAAAAGAAAACTATTCTGTTTTATGTTTGTATTCTTGTCTTGGATGTGTCTTAAATATTCCATTACGATGGGAAAAAATTAATACCTGGCATCTCTATTGTAATCAATGACGTATTGTTGTTGTTGCTCTCTTATTCTCACCCATAGCGCTGTCCTTATCATTGCCATTTATTGACCGTCAGCTGTGACGACACAATAACGTTTCTAGAATGTTCCACTCTTCGGTGAATTTCATTGGTGTAGAACTCTCTGGAACTTTCGTGAACGTGATTGGCTAGCGGTCTAGTGGTATAAATACAGGACGGAACCGCGCCAAAGCATTCAGTATTCAAATACGAACAAGCGAAACGAGCAAAACTCGGTGGAAACACCAAACAATCTACGAAGTAAACAAATAAGTTCTTTATCGGAAAGTGTGAAAAGTAATTTTATCGTCATAATGCCAGCTGTAGGAATTGATCTTGGAACGACATACTCGTGTGTTGGGGTTTGGCAACACGGAAATGTGGAGATCATCGCTAACGACCAAGGCAACCGAACTACTCCATCTTACGTCGCATTCACAGACACTGAACGGTTAATCGGTGATGCTGCGAAGAATCAGGTCGCTCTCAACCCCAGTAACACGGTTTTCGACGCGAAAAGACTCATCGGCCGCAAATTTGATGATCCGAAGATACAGCAAGATATGCAACACTGGCCCTTCAAAGTCATCAATGACTGTGGCAAACCTAAGATACAAGTCGAATTCAAAGGAGAGACGAAAAGATTCGCGCCTGAGGAAATCAGTAGCATGGTTTTAACGAAAATGAAGGAGACTGCAGAGGCATATTTGGGATCAACGGTGCGTGATGCAGTTATCACCGTGCCGGCTTATTTTAACGACTCGCAACGACAGGCAACCAAAGATGCAGGAGCCATCGCTGGCTTGAATGTATTACGTATCATCAATGAGCCTACTGCCGCTGCACTCGCGTACGGTCTCGACAAAAATCTCAAAGGCGAACGCAACGTTCTAATCTTCGATCTGGGCGGCGGAACATTCGATGTGTCCATACTAACAATCGATGAGGGCTCGCTATTTGAAGTAAAGGCAACCGCCGGCGACACGCACTTAGGTGGTGAAGATTTTGACAACCGACTTGTAAACCACCTAGCAGAGGAATTTAAACGAAAGTTTAGGAAGGATATCCGTAGCAACCCGAGAGCCCTTCGCCGCCTACGCACAGCAGCCGAGCGAGCTAAGCGAACATTGTCATCGAGTACGGAGGCCACCATAGAGATAGACGCACTACATGAAGGTATCGATTTCTACACTCGTGTTTCACGCGCTCGCTTTGAGGAACTAAACGCCGACTTGTTCCGTGGAACTCTGGAACCAGTGGAGAAGGCGCTTAAGGATGCTAAACTGGATAAGAGCTCGATTCACGACGTGGTGCTCGTGGGTGGTTCTACTCGCATTCCAAAGATTCAAAGTATGCTTCAAAACTTTTTCTGCGGCAAGAAGTTGAACTTGTCTATCAACCCCGATGAAGCGGTAGCTTATGGTGCTGCGGTGCAAGCTGCAATTCTTAGTGGTGAACAGCACAGTAAGATTCAGGACGTACTGTTAGTCGACGTGGCGCCGCTATCGCTCGGCATCGAGACTGCAGGTGGAGTCATGACAAAGATAGTCGAACGGAACGCAAAGATCCCTTGCAAGCAATCACAAACCTTCACCACCTACTCTGACAACCAACCAGCCGTTACCATCCAAGTATATGAAGGAGAACGAGCTATGACTAAGGACAACAACCTCCTAGGCCGCTTCGACTTAACAGGCATCCCACCTGCACCACGCGGGGTACCAAAGATTGACGTGACCTTTAATCTGGACGCCAACGGTATCCTCAACGTATCAGCCAAGGAGAATAGCACCGGCCGTGAAAAGAATATCGTGATCAAGAATGACAAGGGTCGCCTGTCCCAGGCTGAGATCGACCGCATGTTGTCAGAGGCAGAGCAGTACAAGGAGGAGGATGAGCGTCAGCGCCAACGAGTGGCAGCGCGCAACCAGCTTGAGTCTTACGCATTTAATGTAAGGCAAGCATTGGACGAAGCGGGTGACAAGCTCAGTGATCAAGACAAGGAGACAGCTCGGCGCGAGTGTGATGAGGCACTGCGCTGGATCGACAACAACACGCTCGCTGAGAAAGACGAGTTCGAACACCGGCTAAAGGAGCTGCAGCGAGTGTGCGCGCCCGTCATGAGCAAGATGCACGGAGCTGGAGCGGGTGCAGACGCGCAGGAACAACAGTACGCCCAGCGACCTCACTCGGGACCTACCGTTGAAGAAGTCGACTAAAAACTTAAGACTAGCAACAACTTACAATGGATCTCCAAATAATTTTGTATATTAAATGTAATTTATTCTAGTCGTAATGTATCTGACTGATTAGTTTTTAAAATAAATCTAATTTATCAAATTAATTGTAAATAATTTAATTGTATTGTATTGTGTCCAAACAGATGATCGAATGTTAGTTAACAAATAAAGATTTATTTTTTAATATATTTTATCTTTTATTTCTTCACAAATCCTTTTACTTTTTACTTTTACTGAAGACGCAGTATACTCATATAAATGCAGCATTAGTTTGCTTTGGCCGGTAGACGTTACGCAATTGATTTTGATCCATAATTACCTATTCCGCTTCTATAAATATTTATTTTCTATAGGTTATCACATTATAACTATTTATGTATTATACGGTTACGGGACGGTCATCTGTATCACATTATACGGTTTATGGGGCAATCAAAAGAGTAGTTTGGCTTGGCCATGATCATGCGCGCCTCCACTCCATCGCCGATCACTTATTTGCTTTTTCTGCGTGATGTTTTGCCTGTAATTAACGCTAAAATTTCGTAGCCGTAAAAGTCTATAATTATCCATTATGTTTATATAATTATACTAAAAGTACGCTTCATAATGATAATTTGAATTCTTATTTCAATGACCGTATAGTTCAGATGGCAATCAACAAATGAGGGATGGCCGATCGTGTGGACATCGGCACAATGGTGGTTACAATCGTGATGGCACTCAGTAATCGCCCATTACAGGCAACAGTGTAGAGGGCCTATTAAAAATACATTGTCGCACGCAGCGTCTAATTAAACCTATACTTCAGCAGAACGACCGCCTTAATCTCTAGCCATGATTCAGCCATAGGATACGAAAATAACATTTTAGCAATGTTATGGTGATCACAAACTTAAAGTTTTTGGCTTGGCAAAATTATTAATTTGGATGTTCTAATATTACAAAAGCCGAAAGTTTGTATGTTTGGATGTTTATTACTTCTTTATGCAAAAACTATTAAACTTATTAAGATGAAATTTTGTATACAGGTATAGGCCATTCTTAGTCTGGATTAACTTTAATTAAACTACTTATAAAAAAAAAAATCAAGAAAAAAATCGTAAAAGTGTATTTAAATTTTTTTGTCCGTCTTTAGATGAATTTGAATAGGTTATATTGAATCCCTATCCAACTAAATATGCTTATCACCAAGAAATAAAAATTGTCTTTTACACTTTTACTGCGATGTTTTTGAGAAAAGAAAAGCACACCCTGCCGATACTATTTCATACAGAGCGTCAAGATTGAATAATGACTTCATTAAAATATGATGTCACTTTCCATCACAATATTAAAAAATATAAAAGTAAAACAGTATTTACGTCAATCGAATCACATGTCTAGTCAAACAAGCTCACCGATAAATAATTTAATTTACATAAAAATATGCCATATTTAACACCAAGCAGTTTTGTCGTTAAAATATTCATTAACAGTATAATATCCTTTACTGAGTAGACATTTCTTAATATGGGTTTTAAATTTAGGCAATGGTAAGTTTAAAATTTCTTTCTATACATAAATGATGGTAAAACAATACTTTTTTAGACTTTGAGGTCTGTTTACTTATGAAAATAAACATTTTTATTATAGAGTTGTTATAAGAGAACCACCACATCAAGTTCATTTTAGCGATGTAGTTCTCTCAGTTTTTTCTTATACTAAAAACTACTGATCTAATTTCTACAAAGTTTTAATGGGATTATTTTGAGAATCTATCAAACAAATAAAAAGTGCAATATGAACATGAAAACAATCAAGTTGAAAACTTATTGTTATTTCTTGAAGTTATTTAAAAAATAAACCACTGTAAATATCTACTAATACCACGCCAACGAAATTATGGGCACAAGCTAGATCTGTAATAAAATCAGCCTCAAACCCGACGTCGAACACAACGCTATCACAACATAGAGGTTCATTGAAATAAAACCTTTATTGTCTTGCTGAGACGTTTTATTTGATTTAACTTCTATGTTGTTACAGCGCTCTGCCCGAGGTTTGAGGTCGAGGCTATCGGTAAATCAGAATAACACTTTATAACTGTGCCTGAAAACAAATATAAATTACATTAAAGAACTCTATACTTTATTGTAATTTAGTATAAAGTTTTATTCAGGCGGAGCTATAAAGCCTTTGCCTGTGCTAATTCTTTTCTTTCTGTTATCTATACTAATATTATAAAGCTGAAGAGTTTGTTTGTTTGAACGCGCCAATCTCAGGAACTTCTGGTTCAAATTGAAAAATTATTTTTGTGTTAAATAGACCATTTATCGACGAAGGCTTTAAACTATTTAACATCACGCTGCAACTATTAGGAGCGAAGAAATAATGGAAAACGCGGACGAAGTCGCTGGCGGCCACAAGTAACTTATAAAACTCATATACAAATCGTTCCGTCCATTAAAAAAGTAAAAAAAATCACGTTTGTTGTTTTCTATGGAGTTGGTCGTCTACCATTACTCATAAACTTGTAAAGCCAACTTTAGTGTGATAGTTTTCCTTTTGACTTCGTTATATAGGTACTACTTCCGTAACGTTAGGGGGGGGGGGGGGGGGGATTCGTATCTAACGAAAATTCACTCTTTAAACTTGATAAGTCACAAACTATTTAGTTGATCCAAAACGGCCTTTCTATACCCCTAATGTTTTTGAAAGATCTATCCAACGATGCCACACACTATAGGGAAGATATTTTTTTTATTCCCACTTTAACGTACTTTACCACTTTGTCAACGTAATTAACTTGTGTGTATACTCATGTCAAATTATTACTTTCTGATACCAATAGTTTAAGCTAAATGACGGACGATTGGACGGGCGGTCAGATAGGTACTATGAAACTATAACAAAAGGCCTGGTTTAGTGCGACGCGGATAATCTAGGCTGATGTCCATGGTGGACGGTTAAATGTACGTTTCCTATACAGTCCTTTCAATGCGATGTGGAGCTGGAACAGAACAGAGCTCTCACAAATTCACAGGCGTCGGAGGCATGTGCCAATCCGCGTGCGGACCGTCAGTGTCGCACTGACCCAGGCCTAAGGGTTCTTTGTTTACTACGATACCCTAAAAATCACTTAATAAAAACTATTGATTTTAGTTTACTTATCTACTTTAAACACCATGTAACTTTTTTGTCAGCCTAATAAATCATGTTAGATATTTGATTAGAGCAAAAATATGATAAATTGAGCCAATTAAGATTCCGCTGAAAATACTTTTGCTGCAATTTCATATTTTTTTCAAATTAAATCAAGTATTATTTAAACACATAGAAACAGTTTCCGAAGAATTCACAACCTTACTTCGTATAAATTGAATTAGAGTTATCTATCACTTTTTTGTTACCATGAACATTTTTTTCGACAAAATAAGAAGTTTTTTCCCTCCAATCCGCAAAGGGCCAGTGTGCAGCTTGGCAGAGAATGACCTATTCTCCTTAAGCATACATAAGGAAGGCCTCTAGCGTTACCATCAGTTTACAATGACCGTACTCGCTAGCGACTGCGTAAATGATTTGTATGGAGAACTTTATAGCGCTCCTAGCGGTCACTTGTGAAATTAAAGATGAGAAGCTAGTATGAGTCCTATAGTAAAGTTAGCTATCGAAAGGCAATGAGGGCAAAAGGGCTGATGAATAAGTTTTTCTACTCTGAAGAAAAATTTTGGTTTTGCGGGTTAAGTACTAGTGTTTGTTTTCTAGCGCCGACATGCAAAACTTAATCATTCCCTACATAGAAATCACTAATATTTATATGTAAATAAGACAATTTCGAAAATAAGTAACGCGTGCTTCGAGCTGAACCAAATCGCAATTTACTATGAAAGCAGTCTAGTCAGTCGTTTTTTCTAGTCGACTCAGAGCGCCTCTTATCTGCTCTATCTAGTGGACAGTGAGCTTTAGATATCATCGCTGTATGAATGAACTAGCAATACATGTTGAAAAGAGACAGAACACAAAACTTCTAGAAATATCATACCAGCCGCTGGACATAATTCTCCCTTTTTATTGTGGTTTTCTTTTATATCTATAGGTACTAATATTATAAACTGAAGAGTTTGTTTGAACGCGCTAATCTCAGGAACCAGTACGGTTCGAATTGAAAAATTATTTTTGTGTTAAATAGACCATTTATCGAGGAAGACGTTAGGCTATATAACATCACGCTGCAACTATTAGGAGCGAATAAATAATGGAAAACGCAGACGAAGACGCTGGCGGCTACTAGTTTTTTTTATGTACTGTCCTCGTATTATCGATCACTACATAGTATAAAACAAACTACGCAACAGATTTTGATGCGGTTTTTTTTTTTCATAGATAGGGTGAATGAAAAGGAAGGTTTTTATGTATATTACAAGACCACGCAGGGGAAGCCGCTGGCGGAAAGCTAGTATTATTATATGTTTGTTTTATCTTAGATATATTTTGGACATGAATAAAGAATATTTATTATTATATATTTCTTTTATCTTGTAATAAACAGAAGATAATAAATATATCTTATTTGTGAGTTAGATTCCTTTTAATTAGTATATTTGATCAATTACCATTTTGTATACAAAATTGATCAAATATAATAATAACTTAATAACGGTGTCTGTTTGAACTTATTCAAAGGTTTTGTTGACACATTTGTTCTTTTAATTTCTTATTTTCTAAAATATTTTCATTGATTAATGATTATATTGCAGGCATTTTTTCATGCTCCATTTTTATAATCGTAATGAAAAGTATGTAAATGAAATCTGTATGTTGCAAGTAACCACTGTCATCATCAGAAGCAGCCTATTTATATCCCCACTGCTGGGATACAGGATTTCCTATGGATGCTAAGAAGATACTTAAATTAACATTTCGTAATCCCACAGTAAATAATAATTCTTTTTTTTCGGGAAATAATGTGCAATGGAATTGAAAAAGAATATATTGCTATAGTAAAAAGCGTATTCGATGTATCTCCAAAATAACAAATTTATAATTGAGCCAAGAACAATTTAAAAAAAATCATAACTCGAATGTAAAACCAAAAATAGGAGTGTAAATATGTGTAACAGCAAAAACGTAGGGTAATAACAATAAAGACATAACTAACTATCTTCTTTCCAGGATATGCTGTTTTCTCCTTTTAAGTAGTAATATCCAAAAAACAGAAAAAGAAAACCATTCTGTATTTTATGTTTGTAACATTGTCTGGATGTATCTTAAATATTCCATTACGATGGGGAAAAAAATAATACCTGGCATCTCTATCGTAATCAATGACGTATTGTTGTTGTTGCTCTCTTATTCTCTCCCATAGCGCTGTCCTTATCATTGCCATTTATTGACCGTCAGCTGTGACGACACAATGACGTTTCTAGAATGTTCCAACCTTTGGTAAATTTCATTGGTGTATCGCTAGAACTCTCTGGAACATTCGTGAACGTGATTGGCTAGCGGTCGAGTGGTATAAATACAGGACGGAACCGCGCCAAAGCATTCAGTATTCAAATACGAACAAGCGAAACGAGCAAAACTCGGTGGAAACACCAAACAATCTACGAAGTAAACAAATAAGTTCTTTATCGGAAAGTGTGAAAAGTAATTTTATCGTCATAATGCCAGCTGTAGGAATTGATCTTGGAACGACATACTCGTGTGTTGGGGTTTGGCAACACGGAAATGTGGAGATCATCGCTAACGACCAAGGCAACCGAACTACTCCATCTTACGTCGCATTCACAGACACAGAACGGTTAATCGGTGATGCTGCGAAGAATCAGGTCGCTCTCAACCCCAGTAACACGGTTTTCGACGCGAAAAGACTCATCGGCCGCAAATTTGATGATCCGAAGATACAGCAAGATATGCAACACTGGCCCTTCAAAGTCATCAATGACTGTGGCAAACCTAAGATACAAGTCGAATTCAAAGGAGAGACGAAAAGATTCGCGCCTGAGGAAATCAGTAGCATGGTTTTAACGAAAATGAAGGAGACTGCAGAGTCATATTTGGGATCAACGGTGCGTGATGCAGTTATCACCGTGCCGGCTTATTTTAACGACTCTCAACGACAGGCAACCAAAGATGCAGGAGCCATCGCTGGCTTGAATGTATTACGTATAATCAATGAGCCTACTGCCGCTGCACTCGCGTACGGTCTCGACAAAAATCTCAAAGGCGAACGCAACGTTCTAATCTTCGATCTGGGCGGAGGAACATTCGATGTGTCCATACTAACAATCGATGAGGGCTCGCTATTTGAAGTAAAGGCTACCGCCGGCGACACGCACTTAGGTGGTGAAGATTTTGACAACCGACTTGTAAACCATCTAGCAGAGGAATTTAAGCGAAAGTTTAGGAAGGATATCCGTAGCAACCCGAGAGCCCTTCGCCGCCTGCGCACAGCAGCCGAGCGAGCTAAGCGAACATTGTCATCGAGTACGGAGGCCACCATAGAGATAGACGCACTACATGAAGGTATCGACTTCTATACTCGAGTTTCACGCGCTCGCTTTGAGGAACTAAACGCCGACTTGTTCCGTGGCACTCTGGAACCAGTGGAGAAGGCGCTTAAGGATGCTAAACTGGATAAGAGCTCGATTCACGACGTTGTGCTCGTGGGTGGCTCCACTCGCATTCCAAAGATTCAAAATATGCTTCAAAACTTTTTCTGCGGCAAGAAGTTGAACTTGTCTATCAACCCCGATGAAGCGGTAGCTTATGGCGCTGCGGTACAAGCTGCAATTCTTAGTGGTGAACAGCACAGTAAGATTCAGGACGTTCTGCTAGTAGACGTAGCGCCGCTATCGCTTGGCATTGAGACTGCAGGTGGAGTCATGACGAAGATAGTCGAACGGAACGCAAAGATCCCTTGCAAGCAATCGCAGACCTTCACCACCTACTCCGACAACCAACCAGCCGTTACCATCCAAGTATATGAAGGAGAACGAGCTATGACTAAGGACAACAACCTCCTAGGCCGCTTCGACTTAACAGGCATCCCACCTGCACCGCGTGGGGTACCGAAGATTGACGTGACCTTTAATCTGGACGCCAACGGTATCCTCAACGTATCAGCCAAGGAGAATAGCACTGGCCGTGAAAAGAATATCGTGATCAAGAATGACAAGGGTCGCCTGTCCCAGGCTGAGATCGACCGCATGTTGTCAGAGGCAGAGCAGTACAAGGAGGAGGACGAACGTCAACGCCAGCGGGTGGCAGCGCGCAACCAGCTGGAGTCTTACGCATTTAATGTAAGGCAAGCATTGGACGAAGCGGGTGACAAGCTCAGCGATCAAGATAAGGAGACAGCGCGACGCGAGTGTGATGAGGCACTGCGCTGGATCGACAACAACACACTCGCTGAGAAAGAAGAGTTCGAGCACCGGCTGAAGGAGCTGCAGCGAATGTGCGCGCCCGTCATGAGCAAGATGCACGGAGCTGGAGCGGGTGCAGGCGCGCAGGAACAACAGTACGCCCAGCGGCCACACTCAGGACCTACTGTTGAAGAAGTCGACTAAAAATTTTTCATAGCAACAACCTACAATAGATCTCCAAATAATTTTATTGTATTTTGTATATAAGTTGTTATTTATTCTAGTTGTAAATTTCCTGACTGATTAGTTTATAAACGTAACAAGTCATTATGTAATTGTTAATAAGTTAATTGTCTTTTATCGTGTCCAAACAGATGATTGAATATCAAAAAAAGAAATAAATCTTTATTTTATAGTATAAATATTGTCTTTCATTTCTTTGCTATTAAAGTTTATTGTTTCATTTGATAATTTTGGTACACATAACACACTATTTTTATTACAAAAAGTGTAATTTGTCACTTGAAATTATACACTACAATCATTCAAATTCACTTATTAGTTTTGAACTAGAACTTGAATCACTAAATTGTAGGTAAAATTTATTTTTATAAATATTATTGAACGATTATTTATCGTCAACATTATTTTCTATAATGGCATGCACTTCACCTAAACAACTAATAAATCTTTCTTAATTACTCGTCTTATCCGTAGGCATGTAAATACTAAATATAATCATCGACCTATCCCTGGTTGTCGCTTTCATGGCTACTCTCCTATCACTAAGACAATTTAGTACCTTTACTGAGCCAAAAATTCCTTTTCTCCATAACAACACTACTCCACCAAACGGACGTCCCTTTAATATACCAATAGATGTGTCAATTGCTGACTTAGCTGTGTATTCAAACCTGTTATTGCTTTGCCTAATAGGGGAATGTCATGTGGAAAGAGCCATGTTTCTTGGAAAGCCAGCACATCGGATTTTATACAGAGTTGTCTCACTTTTTCAAAAGATCTTTTTAAATTCTTACAGTTAAATTGTACAAATGTACTAACATTATTTTTAATTGAACTTTTTGTACTCATATTATAATTTATTACCATTATTACATTACCTTATATCCGTTCTCACATACACCTTTGTGCTAAAAAAAATACATATTTTCTGACAGAAATGCCCTCTGGCCAACCTCATCATTAAGAAACCAAGATAAATAAGTGTAGTCCACAAATAGTTTAACAGAGTTATATCTTATATCTTGTTTACGCACGATCCTTTCTAAAGTTACACTCGTATTAGTTTTTTGCTTAATATACTCGATTATGTCTTGCTCCATTGTTTCTTCACTAACATTTTAAATATACAATGGAACTTTCTTCAAAGCTTCTTTTAACATTAAATTCGGTTCACTTATCGCTTTTCTTAGGTTTTAACAAACTGATTCCGAAGTCTCCTTTTGTTAACAACTTTTTTCCACTCATCCTCTACTAACGGTCCCCATACGGATCCGTGTTGACATTATGACTAAGGGCTAGTTGTACAAACGTCCATTAAGGTCTAAGGATGTAAAATTTGTATGGGTAATGCCACTTTAACCTAATGACAATGTTTGGCTGTAGGGTATTGTCTTTTTAATTATGAGTATAGCCACCTTTAAAACAATATTATTCGCAATAATAAAAATAAATATGGCAACCTTTACATTAATATTTTAAGAATATAATTAACATATTCATTTACCCCTGGCTATCGTAAACTAACACCAGTTCCAAATTTATGAGTCTTGTCTGAGATGAACTGGCGAAACAAACTCCGACAACAAAAGTGAACCGTTCCCTTTGATTAAATATTTACAGAATGAACTAACTGTATCTTTTGGTTTAGAAATGTGTGATCTTGAATGTTTTTTTTTCTTTCATTCTTTCTTATTGTTGTATTTGAATATTTTGGTTAAGCGGTAGTTATTTTGGAATTACATTATTTTTATAAAAATATTCGTTAATATTTATATTTTTCGTTAATATTTATGGAATTACATTATTTTTATAAAAATATTCGTTAATATTTATGGTTTATTACTTATATATTATTATAAACAATATTTAAAAGTGAATAAATTCATTTGTAAAGAGTTCCATAAAGTCTACCCTCTTTGTTTGAAATAATCGTTGATTACTTAATAAACACATTGATAATTTGCTTGCTAAATTAATGTAATCATTAAGCTTTATGTTTATGGTTATTATATTATTTAATAATAATACAGTTCAACTTATGGTTTGTTTAATATTTTTTACATAGATGATATTAAAGAGACGTTAATTCTATTTATGTAAATATTCTTTTATAGTAGTCGTTGACTATTTATTTAAGACGTGTAATTATATTCTTGCTATATTTAAGTAGTAATATTATCTTTAAAATAAACTATTTATAATTGGAATCTATTATGTAACTTATTACGTTGTATATATTTTAGTTTGATTCAAAGTATATGCATATTTCTAACAAAAAGCTCCACCTTTTGGGGTCCAAAGAAAAAGAGTTTATTTGTAACAATTGCCGAACTAGAGAGGCGCTAGAGAACGCCGTATGGCTTTATAAAATTTGAAAAACTGATATTGAAATTAATATCTAACGACGACGAAAAGATACTGAATTGTTTTATTACCATTGTGATATTATTTAATAAAGAAAACAACAAGGATAGTGGAATTAGAAGCTCTAATATAGAGTGAATGGTGTTTATACAAATAGATATGTACATATTATCTTTGAATACAGGCTTCATTTTAAGTTTAGTCATATGGTCGATGTAACTATCAGCAAGAAGTTAAGTACCTTTTAGTTTATTATGCTTTACTTATTTTGTAGCTTAGCTAAAATAATATTTACATATAAGCTAAATGTATGATTTTTGTATGTACACAATGAAATGATGTGATTACAGACAGACCTAATGTTTGGAATTATATCTATGAATCTCATTAATTTGTTTCTTTTTATCTTTTGATAAATATACTAGTAATAGGTATTACATGCTAAGCAGATTTAATATTATTAAAGACATAGGAGTAAAATAACTTATCTCTCAATTCAAATTACCTATTTCGTTTATGTTTAAAATCTATCATGTACTTGTGCACGTGAAAATATACGTTTTTATCAATGTTTTCATTAACCTTATGCCTACAAAGACCACGTAATACGGTAATACCACAGAACATAGAGAGAGATTAGAAGTATAATGATATTAATTTAGTATGGGAACCAAGTGTCTCCGCACACAAATACAGATTATATGAAATGATCATTTTGTTCACTACATGAAAAACCGCCACGCGATACGTTCGCGATACCATAAACAAAATCCCAAAAAGATACTAAGTTAAGAAATCACACGATTAAAAACAAATTCTAATTCAACGTGATAATAAATAATTTACTTTAACATGAATTTTGAAATGTCACGTGACTGTGCAGCTTGTATACGGGGATACCAGAATGGAAAAATTATTTTAAGATTGTGCCCATTTTAAAAAATTGGGGACATCATTTTATGTGCGAACTATTAAGATTAGATTTTGCTGTAACCAAGTGAATAGTGAAAAATAACGCTTTGCACTATATAATTTATTGAAATATCTTATAAAAAACGCAGTAAAAAAACTAAGAAAACTTAATGATAAACTCTATCACATGTCTGTGGAGTATTATAATTAAGCGAGGGAAAATGTAAAAAAAAAAACAAATAGTAAAAAACAATACAATTTTTTATTAATAACATTAAGCCTAATTTTTTTTCTTACTTGTATCATTCCAATTGTGCAAATTAGTGATGTGACATAATATTAGTCGATAAAATAAGAGTTCTAAATTTTGTTATGAAACAGTTAAATGTAATAACTAACATGATCATTACAATAATAAATTGATCATAGCCATGTTTATTTTCTTTATTGTTCTAAGTTTTTTATCTGTCATAATAATAGTAAATCCTGGATCACCGCTAACACTTTGATACCATTTTTTAATAGCCTGAGGATGTGGCAAACATGTATTGAATGTTTCTCGTACATATTCATATGCTTTTGGTGAGTAGTAATGAAGGGTGAGCGCGAAACTTCTAAGTGCTGGCGGAAATCGCTTAGTTGTTTTTATGCCAGTTTTATCATTTTCTACAACACGCGTTACAAGTTCACGAACCTATAAAAATATAATCATGATGAATAATATTACAAACTTAAAATTTTTTGTACATATAACAATAGTTTAGAAATATTAATTAAGTAATTATTTTTTATGTGAATGGTATAAGCAAACAAGCAGAATTATATTATCTGAACTAGAGTAAAAAGTCGTGCATAGTCGTCGTCATCTCAGCCGTAAGCCCCATATTGCTGAGCATATACTTCCCCCAACATCGCCACGTCGATAGGTCCTGTGCTGCCCGTATCCAGCGAATTTCGTCAGATTATTGGTCCACCTGGTAAAGGGCTTCGCGGCACGTCATCCGGTCCGTCCACTGAAGAACCTTTCTGCCCCAACGCCTGTCCTTGCTGATTGTACATATATTTTAAGTCATAGTGGACGTGTTACAATAATACTTAACATACTTGTAAATTGATGTTTTCAAGAGCGTGCAAGTCTTCAGTTAGCATTAAAAACTTGCTTTTCAAATCATCCAAATGGTCCTGTATTTTATTTACTTTTTTTTTCAATCTACGATTTTGAGCCTGAATTCTTTTTATCTGCAGTCTTTGTTGCTGTATGGTGTTATTTTTGTGTGCTATGATATTTTTTAGTTTCCTTTTTCTTGGTGTTGAATTTGAACTTGACGAAGAATATGATTCTACTGACTGAAATAAGAAACAACAAATTTTAAATACTGGATAATTGGCATACCTATAAAGATCACGTGAAAAAGTAGCGATAACTTGCCATTTTTCGTTTCTTTGGAGTAGATGCATTTACGGCCGATGTTGATGACGGTGACGGTATTATCTGAAAACAAAAACTTAATAATGAGTAATCAACGTAAAATCAAAATACTAATTTTCGTAAAACTAATACGTACTTCCAAAGGTTCACTACTTAACCTCACAATTTCCTTTGTTGGTACTGCCTCAGATTTCAAATAACGCTTTCCAGCTTTCAATAAAAACGCATTATCTGAGAAATGGATCGAACACAACGTGCTTGTTTTGGTGGGTACCCAATCCTTCCTCCCCGTTGCTTCGACCCATTTTAATTTTGTTTTTAGTTCCACAGGAAAACTGAAATATAAGTAATGCAAAATAAGTGAAATCCAATTTCACCAGTTTCTAATAAGACCTATTAGGCCAACTCTCTTAGCTTTTTACGAAGTTTCGTCTGATTTATGTATTGTTCATAAAACGTTGATATATTTCGTATCTTAGATATTTATAGGACATCAGTTTTTTTATATTTATTTGCGTGTAAATAATTAACCGAATCTTCGTAAAGAAGTATTTTTAAACTCACACGATTT
Source organism: Diatraea saccharalis (assembly GCA_918026875.4). Classification (NCBI taxonomy): domain Eukaryota; kingdom Metazoa; phylum Arthropoda; class Insecta; order Lepidoptera; family Crambidae; genus Diatraea; species Diatraea saccharalis. The sequence goes on along the minus strand of OU893344.1, from coordinate 3,499,009 downwards.
GTATACATTATAATTATATGCAATCGGGTCTTGTTCGTGCATTTTTTAAAACAATTAATTTACCTCGACGTTTCGGCTACGTTACAGCAGCCGTGGTCACGAGGAGACTGGAGAACTGGCGGGTGTCGTCTTCTGATTTTAGTTGAGGGTAATCCGGTAATAATGTTTTTAACTGATTTTCAGATGTACCCTCCACTTGATTTTATTAAACGTAAAGGTGGCGACACACTGCACTTACGGTATCCGAGAATATTGTTCGTGGTTGTTTGCGATCGCGACACTTATACATTTTTATAACCGGATTCCACGTTGGTGAGAGTTTATATCCACTTTCCCGGTTGAAATTGTTGTGTTTTTTGATTTCAACCGCTTCACGAACAATCCTTGGATAGTAATGTCGTTCAGTGGAAAGGACATGAGGTGTATGTAACTCGATCCAGTGGTTTGATCCAGATGATAATAAGTGCTCTGCAATCGCGGATTTCTCCACTTGACGATTTTTGACCGCTGCTATGTGTTCTCTTACACGTTCGGCGATAGTCCGCTTCGTTTGTCCGATATATGAACTACCGCAGCTGCAGTCAATTTTATAAACGCCAGGTTTTTGGTAAGGAATACTATCCTTTGGTGATCGCAATTGGTGTGACATTTTTGATAAAGGAGTAAAAATGGTGTCTATAGAAAAATTTTAACAGGGCTAACGCATTATGTAATACTGACTTCTTAGCAGATGAGTTGTCCCATGTACAGGACGTGCTAAGGAAAAATGGATACAGCGCAAGGAGGTCATACCCTATCCGAAGGTGTAAGGAAAGACTACCTAAGGTTCCCAGGCAACGGGCATTTTTAGGCTATGTTAAGGGAGTAACGGACAAAATCGGTTCCATTTTGAGGAAAAATTTTTCTATAGACACCATTTTTACTCCTTTATCAAAAATGTCACACCAATTGCGATCACCAAAGGATAGTATTCCTTACCAAAAACCTGGCGTTTATAAAATTGACTGCAGCTGCGGTAGTTCATATATCGGACAAACGAAGCGGACTATCGCCGAACGTGTAAGCGAACACATAGCAGCGGTCAAAAATCGTCAAGTGGAGAAATCCGCGATTGCAGAGCACTTATTATCATCTGGATCAAACCACTGGATCGAGTTACATACACCTCATGTCCTTTCCACTGAACGACATTACTATCCAAGGATTGTTCGTGAAGCGGTTGAAATCAAAAAACACAACAATTTCAACCGGGAAAGTGGATATAAACTCTCACCAACGTGGAATCCGGTTATAAAAATGTATAAGTGTCGCGATCGCAAACAACCACGAACAATATTCTCGGATACCGTAAGTGCAGTGTGTCGCCACCTTTACGTTTAATAAAATCAAGTGGAGGGTACATCTGAAAATCAGTTAAAAACATTATTACCGGATTACCCTCAACTAAAATCAGAAGACGACACCCGCCAGTTCTCCAGTCTCCTCGTGACCACGGCTGCTGTAACGTAGCCGAAACGTCGAGGTAAATTAATTGTTTTAAAAAATGCACGAACAAGACCCGATTGCATATAATTATAATTCGTAAAGAAGTGCCTGGATAATTCATCATTTCATCTTTTCAGTATCAGTTCATCAATTCAACAATTATATAATTATGGCATATATTTATCCATAACGTTGTTAAGAAATTATGAAAGAAAACCTCTAAATAAATATGTTTTAGTAATCGATTACGATCAATATACCTACCTAATTAACAATACGATTCCAAGCAGCAGCCAATCGATAATTATATTGCTGTCTAGAAACGGGGTCAGAAACATTGAAATTGGTTTGAGCAATCAATGTATATTTTATTTGTCATTGTGTCAAATTATTACGTTTTTTTATATTTTAGCAGTAAAATTGTACTTACCGGTGAAAGGAAATGTTTGCATTAGTTAGATTGTATACTTTGCTTTGCTTTTTGCAAGTGATAATGGCACAAAACGGCATTTTTTATAGAAAAAGTCTGTAAAATCACCTCTCGACAGTTGACGAACGACTGGCAAACGTAAAACTAAGGAAAGGGCGCTGCATGAGTAAAAGCGCATATGCCAGCCACGCGTGGCCCGCCCACTTACTATTTCTCATCTCTCTTTATGTTGCAGAAAATTGTTTTTAAATGACTCAAGCATAAAAAAATAGGTTCACTATGATAAAAATAAACAATAATATTATTGCTCAAATAAAAACAAATCATGAAAAATAGAATTATATAGCGTAAATAACAGTCAATAACAATAACCAGAAATAACAATCAACGCTGTAAAATCATGGTTAAACTGGTAAACACACGGTATGAATGAAACAGCAATTCATGACGGAAAGAGACAGAAGATAAACCTTCTGGAAATGTTATACCAGCCGGTTGAAATAATTCTCCCTTTGATGATTATAGTCCAATATTTTTAGTCAAATGATAGCTATTTGTTGCCAAATATTTCAAACACTGATTTGATATTATCTTTCTCGATCAAATATATATATTTTTTATTAAATAAATTAATAAAACTTTCCAGTAAATTTACTGACATATTCATTTGTAAGTCTCGTTGTATTTAATATAGAAAACGTTTAAATATAAAAAAAACATAGAAAAATTTTAATAAACATTGAATAATATACCTAGTATTTATTGAAGACAAACACTTTAAGTGCAAATAATTTTAATTGGTAAATTTCGTTACAAGGCACTTAATCTGTCAATTAAATGGAATTCGAAAGAAATAATAATTTATAAAATTCTTCAGAGATAAGTAAACAGTTCTACTCATACAAGCAGAAAAAATTACTATAAATAGCCCATTACGATGGGAAAAATTCAAAGCTGGCATCCGTCATGTAATCTATGACGCATTGTTAGTGCTGCTTTCTCAGTCACACGCATAACGTTGTCCTTATCTTTGCCATTTATTGACCGTCGCTGTGACGACACAATGACGTTTCTAGAACGTTCCACCCTTCGGTTAATTTTATTGGTGTAGCGCTAGAACTCTCTGGAACTTTCGTGAACGTGATTGGCTGGCGGTCGAGTGGTATAAATACAGGACGGAACCGCGCCAAAGCATTCAGTATTCAAATACGAACAAGCGAAACGAGCAAACTCGGTGGAAACACCAAACAATCTACGAAGTAAACAAATAAGTTCTTTATCGGAAAGTGTGAAAAGTAATTTTATCGTCATAATGCCAGCTGTAGGAATTGATCTTGGAACAACATACTCGTGTGTTGGGGTTTGGCAACACGGAAATGTGGAGATCATCGCTAACGACCAAGGCAACCGAACTACTCCATCTTACGTCGCATTCACAGACACAGAACGGTTAATCGGTGATGCTGCGAAGAACCAGGTCGCTCTCAACCCCAGTAACACGGTTTTCGACGCGAAAAGACTCATCGGCCGCAAATTTGATGATCCGAAGATACAGCAAGATATGCAACACTGGCCCTTCAAAGTGATCAATGACTGTGGCAAACCCAAGATACAAGTCGAATTCAAAGGAGAGACGAAAAGATTCGCACCTGAGGAAATCAGTAGCATGGTTTTAACGAAAATGAAGGAGACTGCAGAGGCATATTTGGGATCGACGGTGCGTGATGCAGTTATCACCGTGCCGGCTTATTTTAACGACTCGCAACGACAGGCAACCAAAGATGCAGGAGCCATCGCTGGCTTGAATGTATTACGTATCATCAATGAGCCTACTGCCGCTGCACTCGCGTACGGTCTCGACAAAAATCTCAAAGGCGAACGCAACGTTCTAATCTTCGATCTGGGCGGCGGAACATTCGATGTGTCCATACTAACAATCGATGAGGGCTCGCTATTTGAAGTAAAGGCAACCGCCGGCGACACGCACTTAGGTGGTGAAGATTTTGACAACCGACTTGTAAACCACCTAGCAGAGGAATTTAAACGAAAGTTTAGGAAGGATATCCGTAGCAACCCGAGAGCCCTTCGCCGCCTGCGCACAGCAGCCGAGCGAGCTAAGCGAACATTGTCATCGAGTACGGAGGCCACCATAGAGATAGACGCACTACATGAAGGTATCGATTTCTACACTCGTGTTTCACGCGCTCGCTTTGAGGAACTAAACGCCGACTTGTTCCGTGGCACTCTGGAACCAGTGGAGAAGGCGCTTAAGGATGCTAAACTGGATAAGAGCTCGATTCACGACGTGGTGCTCGTGGGTGGTTCTACTCGCATTCCAAAGATTCAAAGTATGCTTCAAAACTTTTTCTGCGGCAAGAAGTTGAACTTGTCTATCAACCCCGATGAAGCGGTAGCTTATGGGGCTGCAGTACAAGCTGCAATTCTTAGTGGTGAACAGCACAGTAAGATTCAGGACGTACTGCTAGTAGATGTGGCGCCGCTATCGCTAGGCATCGAGACGGCAGGTGGAGTCATGACGAAGATAGTCGAGCGGAACGCAAAGATTCCTTGCAAGCAATCACAGACCTTCACCACCTACTCCGACAATCAACCAGCCGTTACTATCCAAGTGTATGAAGGAGAACGAGCTATGACCAAGGATAACAACCTCCTAGGCCGCTTCGACTTAACAGGCATCCCACCTGCACCGCGTGGGGTACCGAAGATTGACGTGACCTTTAATCTGGACGCCAACGGTATCCTCAACGTATCGGCCAAGGAGAATAGCACTGGCCGTGAAAAGAATATCGTGATCAAGAATGACAAGGGTCGCCTGTCCCAGGCTGAGATCGACCGCATGTTGTCAGAGGCAGAGCAGTACAAGGAGGAGGACGAACGGCAACGCCAGCGGGTGGCAGCGCGCAACCAGCTGGAGTCTTACGCATTTAATGTAAGGCAAGCATTGGACGAAGCGGGTGACAAGCTCAGCGATCAAGATAAGGATACGGTGCGACGCGAGTGTGATGAGGCACTGCGCTGGATCGACAACAACACGCTCGCTGAGAAAGATGAGTTCGAGCACCGACTGAAGGAGCTACAGCGAGTGTGCGCGCCCGTCATGAGCAAGATGCACGGAGTTGGAGCGAGTGCAAGCGCACAGCAACAACAGTACGCCCAGCAATCTCACTCAGGACCTACCGTTGAAGAGGTCGACTAAAATTATTCCTAGCAACAACCTACAATCGATCTCCTTACACTTGTACATAATATTTTGTATATATTGGTTACACTTGATTTAATTTTAGTCCATAAGTTGATATGACTGAATAGATATAAGTTTGTTGAATGTTTGTTTAATTAATGTTATTAATTGATATTTGTGTCCAAACAAATGATCATGTAAAAGTAAGTGAAAAATAAAATTTAATAATATTAACGATGTCTTTTCCTTCGAAAATCGATCATCTTAACAAAGTAAATCTTTTAAATGTCTTAGCAAGCTCGCAGGACTTATAATGAATACCAAAAAAACTTTGTCATTATTCAAGGTCACGCTGGATCTTCAAAATTATAGCACATTAGAAGCTCATTATTATAAAACGTCAATTCATAAAACATTGAAACTATTGATATCCTGCGCGTACTCACCACTTTAGGGTGATAAAGGGTTGTATTAAGTGAAGTAAATTTCAATAAAATTATCTCGGCAAAAAACACTTCGAGTTTGAATAAAGATGTCTGATTTGTCATTTGATATTTAAAAATTATTATGAAATTTTACTGTATTTGACATCAAAAATTTTTCAATTATTGTTTTCTATATGTTTTCTATAAAATAAGAGTAACACTTATATTTCACTTTATTTTAAACGAATAATAATAATTGATAATTTTTTTTACATTTATATTTATATGGCTTCCTGTTGACGATTTTTTTTTAAATGCCCGGCCTTACATTTATGGCCGAGCCCCACACTGCACCCCACTATTTTCAGCAGGTCTTCTGTTGACGATTTTAATATCGATGGCAGAAAACAGAAAGGGTAACTAAAACAATCACAACTTTACACCAGAGCTAAAAATCTGAAAATTTAACGGAAATTCACATAGTATTTAAACCATGACTATATGATTCAAATTTCAATTTAATTGTCTAATAACTAGTAGCTAATTTTTTATTGCCGGATTATTTTGTTGTTTTATAGAATATTTTGCAATACAAAGTGAATATGAAAGTAAAAAACATTAATTCACTGAAATAATATAGTGTGAGCAATCAGCAAAAAATGTTCTGTGAAATCAGTTTGTTAGTACGAAAGAGTTACTGAATTACTTCATTAGATTTGACATACATATTTCAGTTAGTCCAAATCTATAGAAAAGGTTAGGATATCGAACATCAACGTTTTAATAACAACATAATATTCATATGACGGCAAATATTATACTGTTCCTATATTTCAATAGAAGGCGCAATCTTATTAGGTATAGTAGGTAAGAAGTTCTTGAAGAAACACATGTACTGGCAAAATATTGTGGCAGTAAAATGCTTTTGACTAATAAAACCCTAGTTACAGCAACAAATGATATTCTATTCCTATTGTCGAATTTATACAAATTTGAATATGACACAGACTTTTACTTGTGTGGTAAATATTTGGAATGTAAACTTAGTATTTTGTTTGTTTCCGTAATAAAGACTTAAATATCTTGGCGGGACGTAAGCGAGAATAAACTATAATATTCTCGAAACGAATTCCTTATAATCACTTAATTTAAAAAATATTAACTCACATAATATTGTCATGACATGTTTAAGTTTGATTTTACCTAGTCTAGCCATAAGTTCTGTTACAAAGGAAATGTCCGATAATTTCTTTAAAAAAATATTTTATTTTAAAGTTTAATATGTGATTATGTAGAGTGCAAAAGATATGTTAACGTATTAAACTATATATTCAAAGTCCACCCTTAGCTTTAACGCACGCTCATTCGAACGGTTTCCATTGGAAACTTGGTCACTGCTGCTTCCAAAGATTTCTTGAGCGACTCAATATTTAGGCGACGCTTAGAGCAGGCCATGTCCTTTAGCACAGACCACAATTTTTAGTCCAAAGGATTTAAGTCTGTACTAGCTGAAAGCCAATCATCAGCCTTTATGCAGTCAGGAACATTTTGCTCAAGCCAAGGGTAGTGCGTGCCTTATGACTCGGGGCTGAATCCTGTTGGAAAGTTCACACTTCGTTTTTGAATAAGGTGTTGTTGAAAGGTTTAACTACCGCTTCTAACACGGTATCTGGATACACTTTGGCTGAAGTTTTCACTCCTTTTTCGCAACAATGGAGTTTTGTAAGTTGTAACCCCTTGGTAGAAGACACCTCACCAAACCATGATGTATGCTGCATGATGGACTTGCTGAACTTTGACTACTACCTTGTAAGTGTCTTTAGAGCTGAGTGTATACACTCGATCATTTTGTTTGTTAAAGTGTTCCTCTATTGTCAATTTTTTTCATCGGTAAAGAAAAATATTCTGTTTTTCATCCGCGTATCGAAGTAACAGCTGTTTTGATCTTTCGACACTCTTTTGTTTTACTGCCCGATTTAAGATATGTCCTGTGTATCCCCGGTAAGCCCCTAGACTAAATCTTGTTTGATAATCCGAGAAAATGTCCTCGGTGAGATTCTCATTTCTCTGGAAAAGATTTTCTGCTTCCTTATGGGATTTCGACGTATTGTGGCCTTGACTGCATTAATGGCCTGATTTGTACGAATAGACCGCGGTCGGCCGAATCTCTCACGGTCATCAACAGACATCGTTTCAGTGTACCTTTGGATGGCACGATACACAAATATTCGTCAAATCTTTTTCTATATTTCCAAAATGTCGGCTAGCTCCTTACTTACTTTGTACAGTGCAATTACTGCAATCCTATACTCTTTAGTGCCCCACTCCATTTTAAAAACAAATAATTTCTAAACAAAAAGCATACTATAATTGCGGGAAAGTCTATTTTTTATCGTAGAAGCTAATGTTCGAAATTCAAATTAATGTTTATTCTAAATGTATGTAAACAACCAGTAACAGAATTTGTGACCTAGGTAGTTATTCTCGAATTGTAGTAAAAGAATTATTGTTGTTATTTGAAAAACACTGACCTAAAGAATATCGTAAAAGAAGTTTAAAAACGGATTCCGCGAAAAAGACGTATCTGATACAGTGTATTTATTCAGTGTGTGTGTAAATTTTGTTTTTTATTAAACACAAACTTTCACTCGTCTAAAAAGTTTAAAATAGCCGTTTGATGACCATTACGCCCTAAAAACTTGTACGCTTTTTAAAAACACTTCTCGATTTCAATATATCAAATCATCGTAGAGCAATGATCCTCCACTGGTGCGACCGCCTAACTCATGGACGTAGCCGTAGTCATAGCTATAACCTACGCTTTATAGGTTTTACACATGAATCTGTTGATATTGTTTTAAAATTAATCATTTTTTATTATTTACATATTTAATCGATGCTTTTATTTGTTTTTGTTTGCTGAAATATCAAAGTTAAACGAAATTAAAAAATGTTAAATTGATACAAACAATGCTATTTCGAAAAGAAAAACAAACCAAAATGTTTGATAAAATATATGAATTAAAAATAACAATTAATTTTATAAGAATATAAACAGATTCATAAGAAATATCGATAAAGCGTAGGTTATAGCTACGACTACGGCTACGTCCATGAGTTGGGCGTGGTTGGGCGGTCGCGCCCAGATCAATCGACGCAAGAAAAAAAAGCCGATTATTACCTTGATGAGATACGCCCTTACTATTTTTCACCATCGATATAATGAGGTTTGTTTATTTACTAGCATGCAAATAAAACCCTAAAACCAAACTCAAATAACCCTAAATAACCCCGAATGATGTAATCAAAAACCCCAAAAAAGCCCCGTCCTGCTTGTATTATTTAAAAATAAGTCTTCAAATAATTTTATAGGTTCTACTTCGTTCTTTGTAAAATAACATTCAGTTTAATAACTTTTTTCAATTTATTTCAAAAAAACAATGGTTTAAACGGTAGACGTTTTATAATATCATGAAGCTGCTCTGTCATATAACATTTGTCCTGCGACTTAGCAAGTGAAAACAGTAATTTTAGCTCATCCCATTGTTCTATAATCGTGCTGATAGCTTCAAAACCATGAAACGAAATTAAAACTACAGAAAATGCAAATAGATTAGAAAATATCATATTAAAGCCATAGAAATATGCATAGATAGCCCACAGACATACACGCACGTCCAGCTAAACATTTGCTTCTATAGGTATAATGCACAATTGGTACCTGTTTTGTCAAATAATTTAACATTTTGTGAATGGTCGAATTCGAAGAGAAAACAAAGTTCTTTTGTATGTTGCAACGATGTCGATTAATCTATTTGAAACCAAATAAAAAGATTAAATGGGTAATTTAGATATTACCAGATTTTTTTTTATTACCAATTTATTTAATTTATTTGACACTAAAATTAACCCTAAAATTTCTTGAGCTCCAAAAAAAGCCCAGTTAGTTTATTTTCGCCCTAAATTTGGGGCTAAAAGCCCTAAGTTGGTAAGCCTGTACTAAACTTCTGAAAAAGAGGGAATTCGTATCATTAGTTCTCGAATTCAAACTAGATGTCGCTACGGTACGTTCTTAATTTCTCCATGACTATTCAAATTCAATAAACAACTCATATTCTATTTGTACTTTTTCGTATTTGTATTGATATCTAAGTTTCGAACTTTTCAAATTTCAGTTTTTTAATATGTTAGTTAAAAGGAACGGAAATGTCTGTCTTTGGTTCATTCGATTCCTGCAAAAATCAGCTTTTGCTAGAGTCGCCATCTAGTGGAGGTGCTTTTTAGTGCTTTCTTTTTTTTTAAATACTTTCATCCACATTGTCCTAATTTATCCAGCTCCTTTTATAATTTGCTTCCATCCAAAGTTCCTCGTCCAACAAATATAAAATTTTATTAAATTTATTAAGCCAAATTCCTTATAGCTATCAATATAGTCTTCCATACTTCCATAGATTTATAAAATTCAGTCGTAGAAGCCAAATGACAACTGTAAACAAGTCGTATCAAGCAATCGTTACCGGCTATTTTATGAGTTCTTGCGAGTACTTACCGTGCTGCAGTATCGAATATCGCTTTTCTAAGTATCGATACCCTTTGCTGCGTTATGTAGTCTGTGTAGTGGATAATAGTTTTTAATTTTTTTTAGAAGTTAAGTCTTGTTCAAGTAGACTGATGTGTTGTTTTGTGCTTGTGTTATGCAGTTTTAAATAAATGAGGTGAAATTCTTAATAACAATGGCTCCAAACTTCAGTAAATTAACTTCAAGGACCGATGTTAAAATCGCTTTGGCTGCCTCAGCAGCCTTGAGTGCATGGGTCATTCGGAACAGTTTGCAAGCAAGGTGCGATTACAAAATGTTTTGCTATTGCTTTTTAAATTTAAATAATCAAATGATTATGAATTTTGTTAGGTTTTATCGTAGAAAAAGTATCTATAGATTTCTTTTACTTATGTTATTTATTACATTTTAATTATTATTATAAGATTAAAATTACTTTTTAATTTTAAATGTTGTGCTTCTGTGCCTACGGTTTTTATTTTATTATATATATGTTAGCATGTTGCTTGATAGTATTACATTAACTCATCAAATAAAACTTTTCAGAAAAAACAAGAATGTCAAGAAAGTAGCACGTTTATCACCAGAGGAACAAATACAGTATATGATAAAAGAAAAAAATAAAAAGGGACCAAAGGCTAAAGTGGATGCGCGATTTTTTGCTGAACTAAAAGCCCTATGGGGTATTATGTTCCCTGGTCTATGGAGTAAAGAAAGCGGCTTGATGGTGCTTATAGCATTTTCATTGATATCTAGATCCATATGTGATCTTTGGCTCATTCAACACTCCACATTAATCGAGGGGTAAGGATATATATAAATTCTAATCAGTTGTTATCAAAATGTAATCAAAGCTAATTACAATTATGTTATATCAGATAATAGTAAGATTATATGTTGTATATTCTCTGTAGTTATATAAAATTAGAAATATAATTATGGATATGAAGTATTTCTAACCTATGCAGATTTATATAATTTAAGGATTTAATAATAATTCCATCATTGTATGCAAACTGATTGTAGAATTTTATTAAATTTCAAATAATTAACTTGACAACAATTTCAGAGCAGGCAATAGCAAGGCTATTGTAGTACTAAGGGGCCATCCATTAATCTTGTCAGGCTCGAAAGAGGGAAGGGGGTTTGTTAAAAAAAATCTGAAATATTACAAGGGGGGAGTATAGTAATTTATCACAAATATTAATTTTTTTTCTCAAACATGCTATTACTTAACCAAAAAGCAGCATCAAAAATTAAGATTTTTTGTGGGTACTAAAAATACACATGATTTTAGTCAAAACCTCACTATTTATCACCAAGGGGGAGGGGTGTTGGAAATGCTGAAAAAACATCATGTGAATAATGGACAGCCCTTAAGATATTAAAAACAAATGAACCTAAAAAGTCAATTGGTTTGTCTTGAATCCTATTAATATTATAAGTTTCTTTGTTTGGGTGTTTGTTGATCAATCACGCTGAAACTACTGAACTGATTTTGATAAAATTTGGTATACAGATAGGGTATTAGCTGAAGTAGATAATAGGATACTTTTTATCTCACTAAACATTTCCCTAGGGACCACACCAGTGAAGCCACTGCTGAAAGATAGTTCTACATAAAAGACAGTGACACTTTTGTTGCACAAACTTATAATATAGCATATAACAATTCCTATTGAGTTAAGTTTAGGTAGTGTACAACAGAATTAGCACCAATAAGTGATGACCACACATTTAACTTTACATTCATGTTAAATAAAGGTAATGGATCAGTGACACTTTTTAAATATACATTACTCATTACTGAAGTGTTTTGGACCAATTTGACTTTTAATTTTCACATAATTATAATTTTGTCTATTTCAGTTCTATAATCACAATGAACCTTCCTGAATTCAAGAGATTATTAACACAATTTTTTATTGCCATGCCACTGGTTAGTATTATACTTTTTTTTATTTATTCAAAAGTTATAATAGTTCTAGTATAAAAATATAACATGATGTCACACTGAATATCTTAGTATGAAATAAATTTTCCACAACTACATTTTTTGATATATGGAAAGTCACTCAGCATTCACAGTTTTAATATTGTATTTGTTAGTTTATGCATTATAAAATATTCTTGTTGCAGATATCAATTGTAAATAATGTATTGAAATGGAGTATAGGTGAAACAAAGTTAAGAATAAGAACCAATTTATCTGTACATTTGTATCAACAGTATCTTAAGTAAGTTTACCTTTATCTATCAAAAAACACAAACATAATTGAATATTATGTATAATATAGATAATCACAGCATGGAGGGTCTTGACCCATCCTCCTTAACCATCCATAAGGAAGGCTTGAGCCCCTGCAGTGGAGATGTAAAAGGGCTGATGATGATAGATAAACATCACTGATAGGAGTAGGTAGATTGATTTCTGGTACTTGTCTCCTGCAGAGCTTGATTGCAGAGTGATTTCTTATCCATGTTATTCTTTCTATACATCATAAATTCTCATAGAAAGAATGACATGGATAAGAAGTTTTACTGAAAAATGTTTCAGGATCCTACTGAATAGTGATTGAATGCTATGTATCAAAAATGAAACTTACTTAACCCTTTTGCTGGCAATAAAATTTTCTCATTGTATTTTATTGAATATTTGCAAAATGCAATGCATCAGGTATTGAGTGTTATTAATTATTATTAATATGTTTTATTGTATTAGATTTACTTATTCAACTATTTTTTGATACATGATCAACCATTACAGCAAGAATTTCTCCCTTATTCTTATCTACCAAAAAAAAAAATTGTTAATGTTCTAGGGGTTTCACATATTACCAAGTAACAAATCTTGACAACCGGATATCAAACGCGGACCAAGTGTTGACCACTGACATAGACAAGTTCTGTGATACTGTCATAGATTTATACAGCAACATAAGCAAACCTCTTCTGGACATTGGCATCTACTTGTACCGATTAACAACCAACTTGGGCCCTTCTGTAAGTAATTTTAGAGTTTATTATCAATTTATTGTGTTTTATATCCATTAGCCACCGAATTTTATGTATATAATTTTAGAGGTTTAATGTAAAATCATGTAATACTATTGGCATAGGACAGACACAGATAGATTTTTATTATTAATGCAAATTGTGCATTATTTATCTTCAAAAGGTTACAAAAGCAATGGTTTTGTTACACCTGCTATGTCCTAAGAATACGACTTCTTTTGGACTTAAAGTTAAACAACTATAAAATATTGTTTGATAATAAAAATATTACTAATTTGGTGATTGAATTTCGATAATTTGACAATAACCAGTTGTTTTTTTTTATGATTACTTTTTAACTTACTGAAATAAGTTCAATTGGGATAAATGAAAATATAGAGAATAAAAGTATTGACGATAAGTCTAAAGTTATCTTTTAAAGAGATCTGCATACCACAGACATTTTATTAATAAACATCCTATAATAACTTCAGGCCATATATAAATAAAATATAAGTTGGATGACAAATTAAGAAGTATTTGCAATAGTTAATGTAATAAACACTATCTATTTATTACTCAAGACAATTCTAGATTTTTATATCGTATCTGTACATAGTATAAAACAAAATCGCTTTCCGCTGTCTGTATGCTGAGATATTTAAACTTCATAACGGATTTTAATGTTTACATACAAATACAGAGTGATTCAAGATTAGCGTTTAGATATACAGGACCACGCTGGCGAAGTCCCTGGCTGAAAACTATTCCTACATAATATTTAACGATGGATTCAAAATTATTATAATTAACTTGCTGACCCGGCGAACTTCGTACCGCCTTACAAACGATACCAAAATACAAAAAACATCGTTACAAGCAAAATGTGTTTTGTTACTTAAAAAAAAAATATATTGTAATGATTACATACATATGTATACTACTAGCTGACTTAACCAGTTTTGTGCGTAAACCATCAAATTTTTTTAATTACCTTAGTAACTACAGCTCGTACAACTGATACATAATGAGTCTTATCCTTTTTAATTCATTATCTATCTTATTATATGTTAAACATATCTACTCTGTTCGATTGAGCATGACACTTCGTAATTGGTAATATCTAAATCTGTACACGATACGATGTCGATGACATAATTAATGTTTAATTTCATTCTTATTAGAATATTAAATAGTGTATACATTTTCTTCTGGGTATCTAGTCAGATCATTAAAGTATTTGATCACATACACTATTAAGAGAAAATAAAACTAAAAAAATGAAGTGCCCGAAAGTAAATTCTTTTACTATTCGTCTTGGCTTTATTACGATTTTCAAAATACCTAGTTTATGGCTAGGTACTGGCTTTCTATTTATTTCGAAATAAGCTCGTTATTGATCTAGAGCAGTGGTCGACAACACGCGGCCCGCGTACGTCTTACTTGCGGCCCGTAAATGTTTTGTTCATAAATTTTAAATATCGTAATAAATTCATGAATGAACCGCGATCGGCCTTATAATGTGGATCCAGTTTTAGGAACGTACCTCGCTCTGCTCGCGGATATAATTAACATAGTTTTCTAACATAATAATTAGGAATTACATATAACAAGTACATATTAATTTATTCTCACATTTACGAGTCAGATTTTATAAAGCTTTAATTTTAATGCATCAATTTTAAAGTACCTTCATAATTATATTGAGTTTGACATCGGTTATAACCTCAAAACATTATTTTCAAATTTAAATTGTCACTAATGATATGTAGACCTTTAAAAGAAACATGTTACAGGTCAATCTATATATGGAAAGAGGACATGATACATTGTATAAAATCAGTTACTTGTTTATAGTTACTTTGTAGTCTTCATTCGGTGTACGAAATAAATTCCGTATGTTTTAACAATTTTAATAGCATTTTCATTTTTCACTGGAATATGACCAATTATTCGTGGGCTATATAGATTATATTGGGCTTCTAAGGTCATTTATCACAAGGGCCCGCCTTTAGTTTATTTTGCACCTTGTGGACCTTGCTTACCAAAAGGTTGCCGACCGCTGATCTAGAAGATCTTTATAAATCTGGTAAAACATATATCACTTTATTCTCTACTATCGCCACACCAAAAAATATAAACATACAAAATAAACACCCTTTCCTATTTATAATGTTATTTTGATATGAAATGAGGAAATTGTTATCATTATTCTATTCATCAAGCAAACTATTATCATTGTTTCATCCAATATGAAATAATCGCATAATTATTTCTAGATATTTTAACTATATTGAACCTTGAGTTGAGTTCATCAAAGTTGAATTCATTGAAAGCAATTTACATAAAATTACTTATAGGACAAAGATACTGTGATGCTAATGTTCTTCCATTTCCGAGTTCTGTTATAACTTAAATTTGAATAGTTTTTAATATTTAATGGCGATTAAAATACTGTCGATGCAATGTGTTTTTCTAATTATTTTTTTTTTGGTTTCTTATAAATAAAATATCTTAAATGAAAAATGCTTTAAAAATCACTAGTCCCTGGCACCCGGAGATGAAGCTCGACATGGAGCACAACAGTTCGCAACCCCTGAGCTACCAGAGACCAAATTAGCTGACCAATTTTCGAAGCATTTTACATTAAATTATTTTTTAACCATACTTCTCGATTCACATAAAATCGTCTATTACACGTTTCATCTTTCAGACAGTTCCCATTCGACCTTTCACCTTTCCGTCTGTAAAAGTACTGTTCAACACATTTTAAACACTTCATACATATTTATCTTTATGTTAGTAGTCTGTACTAATATTATAAAGTGGTAAGATTTCTTTGCATTGAATAGGTTCCAAGACCACGGGTGGTTTTATCGTACGCGGGTAACATAGCCTATGATTTACGCGTGCGAAATCTCGGGAAGACCATTAGTATAGATATTCATTATTTCAGACCTCCGTAGTCTAAAGGTTCATACCCCGGTGTCACGGTGTCGCCAGCTCTGACAAAATGACCCATTCTGTATTGTCTCGGGTCTGGGTGTTGTGGTACCTTCGTTGTCTCAGATATTCCATAATACGAGGGCTTGAGCTACTCATTTTGGAATCTGAGCAATGTAAGTGATATTGTCTAAAATTTTATTACCTAAAAATATCCTACACAAATGTTACAAGATAAAATAACTTATAACCAATAACATTCTTGTACCTAATTGATTTCAGACACCCGGTATAATGGTGGCATATCTCCTATTATCTGGAGTATTCCTGACCTTCCTTCGGAAACCAACTGGTAAGTACACATTAATATATTAGGTGACTACAAATGGCTAAGTACACACAGCAACATATTACGAATAGCCTCCACAGTAATGTGGAAAAGGTTTTCGAACTCCGTCAGGCATTTCTTTTTGACGAAATATACAAATCCAAACAAACAAACAAAATGATTATTAAAATCATATTGTCAACTCGGTATTTATTAACATGTACATACATTCTTCCTAAATGTACTTGTTGTATTATACTACCAAATTGATGGCCATGTTGCTAACGCAGCCGACTTATTTACCTTTTAGAATATGTTAAATTTTAATAAACATTAACCAATTTTAATTTGAAAACACGTAAATTGTGTTTAGTAGTAAACAAAATTAATGGCTTTTAAAATAAAAGTAATGAGACTGAAGTTTGGTATTATTATGTATTGAAAGAATTATTTATATAACAGTTTTTTTTTTGCAACACAATCATATCCAGCGTATTTTTTGATTATAAGGATTAGTCAATGAGATTAAATTATTAATGTCGAGTTTGACAGGACTAAACCTAATTTTATCTAATTAGTGCAACAGAATTGCTGCCATTGATTCCCTATTAAATAACTACTTACTCTTATAAGTATATATACAGTAAAAGACAGCTACAAACAGAAGATCGAATAATACGTATTATTGCAGCACTTACTCATGAAGTTATCAGTTTTTTTTTTATAAACGTTTAACGTCAGAGATAGTGAGCTTAAGAGAATTTTTATATTTTTTAGTGTAATTTTATAATACACAATTTTTATTTGGATGTAAGTAGAAAAGGAATCATTTAATTCCAAAATACCTATTGTTCGAAAAAGTTTGTTTACTCTGCATAATATTCTCTATTGTTCCGCTATGCTCCCTTTCTGCGTTAACTACGCGTGTTCGAGTAGAGGCAAAACAGTTAACACGATATTCTCTCTCTCTATCTCCGAGGAACAACTGTAGGTCTAAGCTTTCCTGCTATTATCTGATTTGTAATTGTAACTCCAGGAAACAGCTTCCAACTATCATTGTCAATGGATTTTCTTTTATCTCATATTTAATGATTATATGTAATTCATTCCTTAATTGTATGCAACTGTTACCAACATGACAAATACATTTTACAACGGAACTTTTAGCATGCCTTTCAAATTTCGAAAAATAATAATGTATCAACTGAAATGAAGAATAACTCTAATAAGAGCCATAATGATAAAAGGCATTTTAAATTTTGTTACCAATAATATTTTATTTGAAATATATTAATTTTCCATTCCCTCTAATATAGTGAAATGCTCCTATCCAATATTAGTTTTTTTTTCTAAACTAACTCTATTATGTAGATGTTTGGAGATTCCTTTTCACAACAATATTAGTGATCGTTTTGGGAAGAACCGCTCTTACGTCAATTCGACAGTTAATTCGATCAGTTTTTAATGTTTATTCCTATCTATTATTTATGTATATCTATATTAATAATATAAAGAGGTTTGTTTGCATCGAATAGACTCCGAAACTACTGAACGCTACATAATACCAGAGTGACATAGGCTATAACATCTAATATATAAGGTAAAAGTGATTGTCTGTCACTTTCTCTGACTCTGAATTTTATCTGGTAAACCTTGCTTTGACCTAGCCCCGAGAGGAAGGTACAAGTGGCTGGAGAGCCCTACTTTATGGCTTGAGGTTGTTTTCTCCTGCATTATTAACAAGAAACAACTGACAGACTTATCGAAAAATGTACAGCTCAAACTTTAGCGAACCTTAAATAGCTGACACCTTGAACTTTGTACTGCCTAAGAGTTAATAAAATAAGTATATGTTATGTTAAATCACGTATACTTCGATTATGTATGACATAATAATTATTAATGAGCGCATGATTATTGTTCCTCAATGTGATCATGAAACGTCCGAACCTTTTAATTGGTTGAAACAACTTTAATTGACAATAAACATGTTAAAGCATCGGTTAATAAAATAACGAGTCGTATCATTTTGCAATGGTTAGACAACGTCATAACTTTAATTGTTAACTATAACCGTCCAAGTTCGTTTGTTAAAGATGTTATTTTATGAAAGGGAATGTTGCAGCGCATTCCGCAGTCAATGTTAAAGTTAGCACGTCATTATCGTCGTCAGTATGATGAAATCCAGCCTTACTTACGATTGTACTGACGTCTAACTGTCTAACAGTTTAATCAACAAGTTCCTCTTGTAGTCTAGAAATCATGTTTTCTTCTATGCCTTTTCAGCTAAGATGACAGTTCAGGAGCAGAAATTGGAGGGAGAATTCAGATACGTCAACGCTAGGCTTATAACGAATTCAGAAGAGATCGCGTTCTACCAGGTACTGTATTAGATAACATTGCATATCACAACAGCTAAGGGGGAGGGTAAAATCAAATGACTGTCCCTGTCTATTATTTGCTACTATGTACTATATATTTATTGGGTCCCCAGTTTCGACACTTGCAATCTTCTGCCACTACGTTTAATGTGTCTAATAGCAAAACGACACTTTTCTGATTATTGTATTTTTCATACTGATGGAGATGTTTGATTTGAAATAAATGATTGAAATTAATAGTTTATTTTAAGTGATATGCGACTGCCATTTCCAGACACCCGAAAATTGAAACCTTTCTTAACGTTTGAAATGTTATAAACGCTTCCCTAACCACTCTACTATCTCTTAGTACTCTTAGTTGTTGAACTCTTAGAAGTTGTGGCATTCAGTCAAGATAATCTGTGACTTGAAGTTCGATTCAATGCTTAGGTCCCGAATGAATCAAACATTTCGCGATGGCTGATTTTTGTGTGTATAGTTATCCCAGACTACTTTAATGAATTTATCTATGACTAAATAAATACAATATATAGGGTAACACTTCCATGGATAACTATTACACTAATAACACGCTTTTGCTAAAACATTTGGGTGACATATAGTTGTATATACTCATAAGTTTTTATATATCTACCTACAGGGTAATCATAGGGAACAGCTGACTCTTCTGGCGAGCTTCTACAAACTGACGAGGCATTTGAGGAGTTTCCTCAACTTCCGAGTCGCCATGGGCTTCATAGACAACATAGTAGCAAAATGTGAGTCCATTGTTTAATACAAACCGTCTTCGTTATGCATGAGATACTGATATTTGTATATTTTCATAATAAGTCCTTGACTCTCATACACACGCGACACGCGGGATATTTTTATCTTAGATTAGCTGACCCCGTGAACTTCTCACCGTTTATCTATACTTTTATATATAATTTCCGCCAGCGGCTTTGCCTGCGTGGTCTTGTATTATACACCTTGTATTATCCCTTCCTTATGAAAAAAAACCGCATCAAAAGCATACATAGGAATATAGGGGCAGAGAAAGCGACTTTGTTTTATACTATGTAGTGAAGAGGATAGATTTGATTGTTTGTTTATTTGCATTGAAACTTTTGGACTGATTTGAAAAATTATTTTACCTACATTATCCCTGGGTAGGTAGTGGTGTAGTGGATAAACGCTGTGACCCGCGATCGTTGTTGTTAATCAACCTTCGCAAGGGTCGGTGACAGGATGGGTGCTACTCCGTGCTTCGGATGGCACCTTAAGCCGTTATTCCCGGCTGTGTTTGCAGTCGTTAATACCCTCCAATCGGGGTTGGGCCCGCAAGGCCCATCATCCTCAATCATCCATAAGGAAGGGCTGAGCCCCTGCAGTACGTAACAGGGCTGATGATGATGATCCCTAATATACATAGGCCAGGACATAATGTTTTTTTTCTGAAACTTAAAACATCCTTATTTAAAAAATACCCGAGCGAAGCACGGAAGGTTTGCTTGTATAATGACTACCAAAATATACCTTCTTTCGTGGCATAGTAACTGGCACGCCGTTGATAAAAGTGTCTTGATCTTAGGTCAAATATATTATTAAAATGTGTTTGTTTATTATTTACTCACGTGATGTATCACTATACATATATACTATTGTTATTTATTGCTTGTGCATTTTTTTAATCAGTTATTACATTTATTGTATACGCGGCTGCAAGTCAGGTTACCACAATTACACAATGTGTCTCTGCAATGGATTTTAATTTTTACTTCCTATATATTAAGGTTTAAAATCGACTGGGGAAATTTGATATTTTTATATAGCCTTACTTGCTGTTGACTATACGTTGAGTATGCGTTACGTACATGTAATTTTCTATGTAATTATTGTTATATTTTAGATGTAGCCATTACTGTCGGTTTCTATGCTGTGTCACGGCCATTCTTCGCCAAGAATCACAATCTGCTGACCACTGGCACTGAAAACGACAGGTTTAAGGTAAAATTTCACAATTATATGTAAAGTTAAGGCTAATAGTTACGATAGGCTAACGAATCTGTCGGCCTATCAAAAATGTAATTAATTGACAGTATGTAACTAACTTTATCTACACTCAAATCGAAAAATTCGAATTAAGAATTGAAAGACGATTCTATACATACGCACTTTATAAACGCAAATACATAAAATTAAAAATGAAACTCATTATAGTACCGCCAACTGTATCATAAAACTCATTATAGTACCGCTATCTTTTTGGCTTTGGGCTGAATATGAAAAAAAAGGTGCACGCATGCGCAGTTCGAACTGTGACAAAAATAGCGTATGCATAAATAACTTCCTTGTAAGCTACCCACTTTGTTTAATATCAATTTTTCCTAAGAGTGAAAATAAAGTAGTGTATGAAACTGCATATAACTTAGGTATTAAAACACTCGAGTCAACATAAGACTCTCGTGTTTTAATACCCCTTCTTATATGAAGATTGCATAATCTACTATCTATGTATTGTGTCCCGGTAAATAGTCATTTTGTAAGGTCTTCTCTGGTAATAATTTATTTGATAAAAAATTAGAGAAATAGAATGTACCGGTAGGACGATCGAAATATTTAAATCCCCTAATGTAAACATTTAATTTTTCAGCATTACTACACGTACGGTAGGATGCTGTTGAAAATGGCGGAAGGTATTGGCCGATTAGTGCTATCCGGCAGGGAGATGAATAAATTAGCCGGACTCACGGCGAGAGTTACACAACTACGGATGGTTCTAAACGATGTGTACAATGGACACTATGAACGAACCATGGTCGACAGGAACTCACAGGGTGGCGGTGAGTATACTGTACTAAAACACGGTCGCAGCGCACTCTATGGTTGAACCATGGTCGACAGGAACTCACAGGGTGGCGGTGAGTATACTGTACTAAAACACGGTCACAGCGCACTCTATGGTTGAACCATGGTCGACAGGAACTCACAGGGTGGCGGTGAGTATACTGAACTAAAACACGGTCACAGCGGACTCTATGGTTGAACCATGGTCGACAGGAACTCACAGGGTGGCGGTGAGTATACTGTACTAAAACACGGTCACAGCGCACTCTATGGTTGAACCATGGTCGACAGGAACTCACAGGGTGGCGGTGAGTATACTGAACTAAAACACGGTCACAGCGGACTCTATGGTTGAACCATGGTCGACAGGAACTCACAGGGTGGCGGTGAGTATACTGTACTAAAACACGGTCACAGCGGACTCTATGGTTGAACCATGGTCAACAGGAACTCTCAGGGTGGCGGTGAGTATACTGTACTGCAACACGGCCATAGCAGACACTATGATTGAACCATGGTCGACAGGAACTCACAGGGCGCCGGTGAGTATACTGTTCTTAAAATCGATCACAGCGGTCTTTGTGGTTGAACCATGGTCGACAGGAACTCACAGGGCGGCGGCGGTGAGTATACTGTACTGAAACACAGCCACTGCGGTCTCTATGGAAGACCCATGGTTGACAAGAAATCTCATTATAATAGTCTAAGGTAGCGCAATATGCAACTTTGAGCTCCTCGGAAATGATCTTTCCATGATCTAAATTCTAATACATTCTCTAAGTTTAAAACTAAGTATCCAGTATACCTTTAAACCAACCCATGTCGCTTTTTTGTATTATCGTTTAATATTAATTTATTGATATATATTTATAATCACTATTGGTAAATTTTCACATGTAGAACCACCAATGTTACTGGCCCCGGGCGCTGGACGTATTATCTACCAGGACAAGATCATCAGGTTCGACAAGGTTCCACTGGTGACACCTAACGGCGATGTATTGATCAAGGAACTCTCCTTCGAAGTCAGGTTCGTTTATTAATTTCAATATAAGAACAATATGAAGGATTTTTTCATGGATTAACTTTGCGATTTAGAACAAATTAATAATTGAAAATAAAAACAATATGTCATCTGTAGAATGTCACTATCATGAGGTAACATTTGCATTGACATTTCAATGTTGCCGCTTAGGAAACAAAAATTTACCCAGTGTTACAAAAAAGTTGACATATTAAAAAATTAAACAGCAAAGATTATCATATCTCCGTCAGAGTCGTTAGAAACCCGCTAAGCACTATAAAAGCCACTAATAGGCTTTTAAATAATCTTCTTCTTCATTAATAGGGCAACACTGGAATATTTAGTGTTTAATGTTTAATCGTCACAACCAACAAACGTCAATCCTAAACTGAATGGCGACTACCATTTCCGCGCGAAAATTGAAAAAAGATAGATTAGAAAAAGTCCTAAAGACATTTTAAGGTTTTCTTATATTGAAATAAAAACTGAGTGATTCCGTGGATATCTAAGATCCTATTTGATATATCCTTCATAACCGTTCTTCATAAATAATCAAACTTGACTTTTTTTTACATCGGCGACATCATATTCTGCTACTATATCAGTGTCTATATAGATTTCTCAATAAAAAAAACATTCTAGATTCATTATTGTTAAAGAACGGTAATGACGTATATATCCTCGGGATCACGCGATTCCTCGTAATGATCTCATTATTGATTTATTTTATTAGTTTTAAAAATAAAGTATGAGAGTGTTCACCGTAATATGTCCTGCTTTAACCATCATAAATTTGCTACAACGAGGCTGTTTTATCCATCATCAGGTCTGGTATGAACGTACTGGTGTGTGGCCCCAACGGTTGCGGCAAGTCGTCCATGTTCCGTCAGCTGGGCGAGCTGTGGCCGATATTCGGCGGTACTCTCACCAAACCGCCCAAAGGGAAACTGTTTTATGTGCCGCAGAGACCTTATATGACACTAGGAACACTCAGGGATCAGGTGAGCTTTATTGTTTATTATTGTCACGAGCTCGGGATCGGGATAACAATTAACGTCAATTAAATCCCACACTCCGTCTTTATTTAATCAATAAAATTACAAAAATAAACCATCGATAAGATTCACACTTCAATTTTACTAGTTCACTATTTGATCATCCAGATAGTTCACTTCACTTGTATTGGTTAGTTCCTGAAAGAATGCTGGGACGAGCAGCTTTCCGCCTATTTATATTGGCTGAGATAGACTTGACCGGCAATCTGGAATGAATCCCGGTTAGAACATTCCAGGCTGGTCTTGGAACCGGTTCGCGGCATCATCAAAACTCTTAGAACGCTACCCTTCTCTTTCTTCCCCAGTGACCATCTCTTTCTCGCCAACGTATAAATCAACGAGACGTAGTTTCGACAGCGCTAGCGCGATTTAAATGACAGTAACGCCATCTAGTAAAGTGTAGACGAATCGCACTGTTGCGATCCGTAACATTTAATCATTTTTAAGCTGACTGCGGTTGATGATGAAACTAACAGCAACCTAACCAACCTAACTTGTTTACGTTTATAAAGAATCCTTCAACTAGCTTTCTGCCAGCGGCTTCGCCCTGCGTGGTTCCTAGGGAACTGTTTATTTGGCTATTGATTCATATCATGACACAGATTATATTACAATAACAAATTGAACTGTAAACAATGGTTACTGTGACAACTTTGTAATGAGGAAGTATTTAAAAAAAACGAAAGCACTAAAAAAGCACCTCCACTAGATGGCGACTCTAGCAAAAGTTGATTTTTGCAGGAAACGGATGGACCAAAGACAGTCATTTTCATTCCTTTTAACTAACATATTATAAAGCTGAAATTGGAAAAGTTCATAACTTAGATATCAATGCAAATACGAAAAATTACAAATAGAATATGAGTTATTTATTGAGTTATGAAAACTAATTTACTTTTAAACATGAAAGATAACCGGATGGGTTGTCATGGAGAAATCAAAAACGTACCGTAGCGACATCTAGTTTGATTTCGGGAACTATTTTTTTTTAATACTTCCTCATTACCCATACAAATTTTCATTATTTGCCGTTTTTCGGCATAATATATGGCCTATGTTCACGGCATATGATGTAGCTTCCCGTAGGTGAAAATAATTTAAAAATATATTTGTCTAATCTGAGATTATAGAAAATTTTCGGCGACCACCGTAAATGTAATCGATAGCTAGGTTTACATTGTTGACGAAAGCAAAAGCGATTATTTGTTCAAAAAAATATATATGCACGAAAGCAGTTAGAAAACATTACACTGCACACACTATCCATATATATATATAAAATTCTTATAACATATAAGATATCAAAATAATAATTCATTAACAATTAACAACTAATGCTTCTTTTCCATCTATTTTCACTTTAGTTGAATGAGGAATATAGTGTGTGTTTTGTTTCAATGCGCGTGTTGACTGCAGATGGAAAAAAAATATCTGATGTCACATCACATATATATTTTTTGCGATTACACATCACAAACAACACTAGATAAGCAATGACGTCAAAATGAAATTAAAATGAAAGGTAGCAATCACTGAATTAAAAATTATATCACGAGTGTGAACGGTCCACACGATCAGAGTGGCCGGTCATTCTCAAGTCCAGTCACCAGTTTGATGCGGAAGCAACAAATGGCTATTGTGACGCGCTCGATTCTATGCGTAGGAAAGGTATGGGCCTTAATAGGCTGACTATGGTGATATATTTTTTCTTCTACATGCTGTGTTTTCCTGTAAAATGATGTTGCCTGGGTAAAAAAAAAAGGAAATTATATTTAGTCCGTCAGACAGATAAAAGACAAATATAAGATACTCTTTTTAATATTTTCAAGACAAAAACGAACTAATGTTCAAAAATATTTAAATAGACTTCATTCTAAATAAAAAAAATATATATATTTAAGTCTTTTTTTAATCAGACGCTATTTATGCTACACTATTAAATGCTTAGCTGGTACTTAAATATGTTTGTTATCGTTAAATTAATTTGGCGTTCCGGATATATGTCTGTTCCCACTTGTTTAACATCGGTGATGCGTGTCGGTGCAGGTGATCTACCCGCAGACCCGCGAGGAGATGGTGCGGCGCGGGCGCACGGACGCGCAGCTGTCGCGCTGCCTCGAGCTGGTGCAGCTCGGGTACCTGCACGCGCGCGAGCACTCGTGGGACGCCGTCGAGGACTGGATGGACGTGCTCTCCGGCGGGGAGAAGCAACGGATCGCGGTACCCTTACACTACACTACACTACACTACACACTCTATACCTGCACGCGCGCGAGCACTCGTGGGACGCCGTCGAGGACTGGATGGACGTGCTCTCCGGCGGGGAGAAGCAACGGATCGCGGTACCCTTACACTACACTACACTACACTACACACTCTATACCTGCACGCGCGCGAGCACTCCTGGGACGCCGTCGAGGACTGGATGGACGTGCTCTCCGGCGGGGAGAAGCAACGGATCGCGGTACCCTTACACTACACTACACTACACTACACACTCTATACCTGCACGCGCGCGAGCACTCGTGGGACGCCGTCGAGGACTGGATGGACGTGCTCTCCGGCGGGGAGAAGCAACGGATCGCGGTACCCTTACACTACACTACACTACACTACACACTCTATACCTGCACGCGCGCGAGCACTCCTGGGACGCCGTCGAGGACTGGATGGACGTGCTCTCCGGCGGGGAGAAGCAACGGATCGCGGTACCCTTACACTACACTACACTACACTACACACTCTATACCTGCACGCGCGCGAGCACTCGTGGGACGCCGTCGAGGACTGGATGGACGTGCTCTCCGGCGGGGAGAAGCAACGGATCGCGGTACCCTTACACTACACTACACTACACACTCTATACCTGCACGCGCGCGAGCACTCGTGGGACGCCGTCGAGGACTGGATGGACGTGCTCTCCGGCGGGGAGAAGCAACGGATCGCGGTACCCTTACACTACACTACACTACACTACACACTCTATACCTGCACGCGCGCGAGCACTCGTGGGACGCCGTCGAGGACTGGATGGACGTGCTCTCCGGCGGGGAGAAGCAACGGATCGCGGTACCCTTACACTACACTACACTACACACTCTATACCTGCACGCGCGCGAGCACTCGTGGGACGCCGTCGAGGACTGGATGGACGTGCTCTCCGGCGGGGAGAAGCAACGGATCGCGGTACCCTTACACTACACTACACTACACTACACACTCTATACCTGCACGCGCGCGAGCACTCCTGGGACGCCGTCGAGGACTGGATGGACGTGCTCTCCGGCGGGGAGAAGCAACGGATCGCGGTACCCTTACACTACACTACACTACACTACACTACACACTCTATACCTGCACGCGCGCGAGCACTCGTGGAACGCCGTCGAGGACTGGATGGACGTGCTCTCCGGCGGGGAGAAGCAACGGATCGCGGTACCCTTACACTACACTACACTACACTACACACTCTATACCTGCACGCGCGCGAGCACTCCTGGGACGCCGTCGAGGACTCGAAGAAACAACGGATCATCATCTTATTAATATGCTTAAATGTTATATTTGAACATCGCATTCGCAATGCTATATTGAAAAATATTCTTAATAGGGATGACGACTAGGTAAAAAAAAATGCAATTCTATTTAATCCGTCAGTCAGATAATCGAAAAATATTAGATACGTATTTTTTTTACTTCAATTTAACAAGAAATAGCTTAGATAATAGGCATTAAAGTTAAGGAGTGGGGGATCGCTACGTCACAGTTTAGTAAAAAAAAGTACCATAACGTGACGTCAAGCGAAATTTCAATTCCATGTAACGCCGTAATTTTATGATTGCGAAAAAAATACGTGTTTAATATTTTTTAACACTACCTGACGGACAAACAAACAAAAATTAGTCGTCATCCCTATTAAAATGCTTATAAAAACAAATTTTTAAAATCGATCAAATGTAATAATTAGAACAAATTTTCATCTTAATCGAACATTTGAAATATTTGTAAAAATATTTCTTTCGACTGTTTGGGTGGATTGTCTGAATATTGATGGAAATACACTCTGTAGTAAAGGAAAAGTAACAAGTGCTTAAAAAAATTGTCAGTCATGTTAGATCCTGGGTAATTCAGTGGTGAGAGCAATGCGTGGGTTCGAGTCCCATCTCAGAGTACCTGGGACAAATGGATTTTTCAATCATTTTTCATTAACACTTAATTATACTGTAATCAAACATTTTTCTTTATTAAAACTATAAACATTCCTGACTCTGACTGATAATATAAAGAGAAATATTTTTTTGTATTTTTTTTATAACCGAACAATAACACCCTTGGTGCGATAAAAAGAAATAATGCAAATATTTTAATGTGACCAACAGATGGCGCGACTATTTTATCACGAGCCGCAGTTCGCGATACTCGACGAATGCACGAGCGCGGTCTCTGTTGATGTCGAGGGACAAATGTACCAATACTGCAAGGAGGTATAACTATATATATTTGTTATTTTATAAACCTTGCATACGCCAATGAAGGCCAATGAAAAATTACATTTTCTATATTGTCATACATTGATCACAGTTATAATGAAATGATAATATCTTTATTCAAGTAAGCTTGTTACAAACACTTTTAAATATTCCAAAAAAAAAAATCCCCTACCACTTGTTCAGGACGTCTTTTAGCTGACACGAAGAACAAGCGAAAGAAACTTACAAGCTCTTTATCATAAGTAATGACATTTACTAAATCATGTATTTACCAAAATAATATGTATTATCACAATAATAAATACAACTTTCAAAGTATGTAGGTCATAGGTTATACATATAATTAGTTGTTATAGAACAAAGCGAAGACTATTAATTACATGCATTGCGGTCCTTAAAAAAATCATTAACTTTATAATAGCCTTTACTCATAAGTATGTTCTTTACATGAATTTTAAACTTATTTATGGGTAGGTCAATTACATTTTGTGGAACTTTATTGAACATAGCAATGCATTTACCCAGAAATGACCCTCTGGTTCACTGAAGTTTGAAGCTTGGAAGATACAAGTGCGAATATGTCTAATTTCAATTTAATTATTCAACAGTTGGGCATATCTCTATTCACGGTGTCCCACCGCAAATCCTTGTGGAAGCATCACGACCACTATCTCCAGATGGACGGCCGTGGCGGATTCGTGTTCGGGCCCATTGACAACGAAACGCAAGAATTCGGCTCGTGATCGAAACGCTGACGACTCGTGATCGGATCGTTGACGTTAGCAAATAACTTAGATTGTAATAAAAGCTTTTGATGACTATATCAGGGTTTCTCAAAGTGGGGTGCGCGAACCTCTAGAGGTTCGTGACAAAATTTACTTATTGATGGCTCAATTATTTTTCTATGAAAGTTAAAATTTCAAAGTGACTCAAATTTGTGATAAAAAAAGCCCCCTAACACTTGAATATTAAAAAGATATACCTTTTGGCACTGTAGTTGTTACGTTTTATTAAAAAAAAAACTTATTTTTATTCAACAACCCCTTTTATTATTTTTCTTTGGATGGGAGATTTGATTAAATCGTTAAGGGGTTCGTTGTCGTCTGGAATCTGTTAACAAATGTTCATGGAGCATGCAGAAGCAAGTGTTCGTGAAAAGTTTGAGAAACCCTGGACTAGATAAATAATTTCATTATGAATAAAAACTACGTCTCAAATCATTATCACAGATAATTTAATATTATTATAATTTGTTAATTTTATGGAGCATATATTGACATAATTTATTATCTTTGATCGATTTTTGCATTAACAACGCTGTACTGAAAATACTCTCTGTATTAGCGAAAAAGTAACAAATGCTTGAAAAATTCGAAAGTCCTGTTAGGTCCTGTTAGGTCCTGTGTAGCTCAGTAGTTAGAGCAGTCGCGCGCATTGCGAAAGGTCATGAATTCGAGTCCCATCTCAAAGTGTTCAAAGTGGATTTTTTAAGCAGTTACCACTCAAGAAACTATCAGTGTTACAATGACAAAATGCTGACCAATTACAATGTTTAGGTGAATATTACAATTTGCTTGTTGATAATCAAAGCTTTTTCATTAAGAATATAATTGAACCTTCTTTGTTTAAAAACTATATTCAACTGAAAAACGACAAAACATGACCTTGTCTAGGAGCTAATTCAGACGCAAATTTCAGGTTCGTTGCTGCAAACGTTTTATTTATTTGTGACTCTATTCCTTACCCATGGGTAATGTGTAACATTGCCCGGCCTTTTGGGTTTTATATGTTTATTCTAGAAGCTTATTATGTATGAAAATTACGTAACAAATTACATATAAGTGAAAAAGCAGTAACCATTCCGAATATGTGTAAAATATTAAATCAAATAGTATACGTAAAATATTAAAAATGAAATATTTCTATACAATATATATTGAATTATATTAACTGAACTAATAATGTAGTAAAAGTATGTTTTGATTGATTTTATTGTTTCATATTTGTCCTACAGATTATAAAATATTTTTTTTAGCGTATGCCTTGTAAGTAATTGGGTTTATGAAACATGAAAAGTATTTTTTAGAAATTCTCTTAAAAATTTGGAATTATATGATTTACAATAGTTTCATTTATTATTCATATAGTATAAATTGAATGTGAATCGTAATTTTCGGTCTACCCGTACGAACTAACGTGATAGCTGGCTGCAGACCTTTGTACAACGTACAAAAAGTTTGTAACTTTAAACTTGATAATATATTTTATTAAAAAAACTAAGATAAGGTACACTAATTTATATCTTAATAAAAACTCAACAAAAACTTAAGAGCGAGAGAATAATTCTAAATTTCATATTCGAAAAGACACTAAGGTCAAGTAACCTGTTAATTCGAGTACTACAATGTTTGGTTACTTTAGTTCTTTTTCTTATTTTTAAGCCAGTGAAGATTATATGAACCTAACTTTATATGTGCTTATTTAGTAAATTACGGTTTATTTGCAATCACGTTTTAAAAAGGACATAGGATACAAAATACCAATTACTAAGTTTTTTTACTTATACTGTATTTGTCACCCACCTAAGTAACAAATATTATCTACTTAGCCTTTAAACAATCAAACGGAATGCGCGAACTAGTGTGCAGAATAAATTATTGTATAATTTGTTTTAAAAAATAAGTATAAAACAACAGTTTAACAAGACTCCATACCTAATTATATAGGGATTACTTATCATAAGTATATACTTATATTCCTTTATTTCAACGTAATTATAAATATTTTCCATTTTGCGTGGGATCGTTTTATATATAAAAAAAATTAATTTGCTTTAACCTACTTTAAAATTTTAAGTTTTCATATTTATCGGTTGAAAGTAGTTAAATATAAGTATATTAATGAAACGTGGAATGTGATTTTTAATACCCCTTGTGATATACTGAAAATGTAATGCTCCTATTCAATTACATACAAATATTATTTGCTTAATAAATTAATCCTACTTATACTATTAAATTATTTTTTAAATGTCTAATTTTACTATCAAAGTGGTTGATAGATTTTTCTTTTTGCGGGCATCAAAGTCCAGCCACTAATGTAATATTATTGTGTACAGTGGCGTTACTACAGGGTAGCAAGTTGGCAAAATGCCACGGGCCCCTCCAACTAATGGATATATAATAATGGAATAAATGTCAGGAGTCCTTACTTCTGATATAAATGTCAGGAATAAGGACTCCTGACTACTTATTACACAATTAGTTAAAAAATGAGTATCCGAAGAATTTGCCACGGGCCTCAAACGGTATAGTTACGCCGCTGATTGTGTACTGATGAAAATGTTGTTATAACACTTTGAAAGTCTGTGATAGCTGTTGATTTTTGTTGTCTATTTCCGGAAGGTGCTGGGTCAATAAAGAGGTTGAGGATAACTGCGTATTTTATTTCATTATAAACCCCTTCGGTCCCCTCCCTTATGTTCGCATGAAAGTAAACAGCTTGAAATAAAAAAGTGTGTAATCGATAAGTATAATAATCAACTTTAATTATTATATATATATATATTTAACTATTAATATATAACCATTATAATCGATGTATAAAAGAGTATGTTTCTAAAGTAAAAAATCAATAAGCACGCATTTGAAAGTAGCATTTTTTTATGGAATAGGGGGCAGACGAGCAGACGGATCACCTGAAGGTAAGTAATTACCGTCGCCCATGGACACCTGCAACATCAAAGGGGCTACAAGCGCGCTGCCGGCCTTTGAGAGACGAATATGATCATAGGGAGGGAAGGGTTGAGGGGTAGAGGGAAGGTTATAGGGAGGGGTTGGGCCTCCGGTACCCTCATTCACACGACGAAACACAACGCAAGCGTTGCTTCACGTCGGTTTTCTGTGAGGCCGTGGTATCACTCCGGTCGAGCCGGCCCATTCGTGTACCTTTTTCGCGCCATTTTTCTCCTGATCTACCCACGATTTTGATTTTTTTTGGGAAAATATGAAGCACTTAAATTGCTCTTGTTTTTCTTGTTATATAGATAGATACTGAAAAAATACATTAATATTTTAAATGTCCGCTGGCTTACGAACCTCTTAAGAGGTTCGCGGGAACGGCGTGTCACGTGACCAAATCGACTGCCCCTTGCTACTTATAACTAATTTTTATTTTCAATTGATATATTATTATTTCATTTTATTGTTCTGATCGGTTTTCACAACAACAACCGAGCACAACCGGCAGTCAATTATGTCATTGTAGTTTTGTGCAGTTCGCGAACGAACTAGTTCGATAGAATGGTTCCCACAGTCCATAGTTCGTGACAGAATGAGTAAAGCTGAAGTCATTCGTTATACGTGAACATGTATGGTATTAACAAAAAACCTCTTGTTAATCTATTGAGAGTTCTGAGTATTATATATTATTATCGTTATACAAAACGCGAAAACATAAATTAGAGGCGACAACACAACGCGCGGTATTTGTTTATATTATGCGCGCAATAAGAACTTGACCTTGCCGCATATGACGGCCACATACGCGGCGGGGGGCGCCACGTACTAAAGGCTAAACCTCAATGATTACGCTAGAGTAAACTAAAGTATGTCTCACAAAAGAAATCCCGCGGCATATCTCTAATTTCTTAGTTATTGTCATCAGAGGGACTTTTTTTCGTAAGACAAACTATATATGATTACCAAATACACGCCCAAGAATTTTAAATATCTATATTTCATAAACTTCTAGATTACGCCTGAGGCTGAATCGCATTACCGGGGGACGTTATTCGCGATAGACAGTTATTCAACTAGTGATTTACTTGAACCGCGATCACTAGGGATTCATTGATATAATAACTATTCTCCACAACGTTTTGAAGTAAAGCTGAATTCACTCTTAATGAAATTATTTAAGGTTGATGTTTGGTTGACTTGCTTTACAATAACCGCAATTACCAAGAAGCGACGATCACAGTTCGCAACGATATGTCTACGTATCGTTGCGAACTTGCATTACATGACGTCATTATATACTACCGTCGATGTAAAAATTAATCTCATAAAGACGATCATGTAATGCAATTCTAATATCCGTATAGTATGTAACGCATAATATAAAGCTTTTAAATAATATGGATCGCGAACAATGCAACCTGTTATCTATGAATGAAACAAGAACACAATGACAGTATACGTGTGAATGAAATAGGTATATGTTTTTACGTTCCGCGTTGCTCGGTTTTCGGAGTGATTAAGTAACCAACCCAAAATTTATCACGTTTGTATAAGAGTAAAATTCGTTTTGACTGTAGAAATAACTAGTTATCAAAAACAGACAGTTTTGATATCGGTGATTGATGATCTGAAAGCGGTTACATTATGTAACTAAAAAACGATAACGAACGAACGAATAACGACTCATCGCTAATTCAAAGAGAAAAATAATTTAAAGGGAAATCGCATTGTACGACAATGTCAAAGTGACAAACGATAAACAGGATATGGGATGTCTGTAATGCAATTATTGTTGCCAGATGGGGAGACTAAAATATCTGAGCAAAATTTGTAAAGGCCGGGATTTCGGAATCACAGTCGGAACAAGAAAATACTAATCAAAAAATCCACTTATATCAATTAAATTTTTAAATGAAAACAAATAATCTTCTTTTTTGGAAAGACTATGAGATCACTTAATAATATAACATTTGAAGCTAATATACCTACTTATTTTATCTTTTATATTGCCACGTGTACTTTGAATTGGATTTTATAGAATCTTACAATTTTTGTCGGGTCATATTTGTTTTTTTTCGGGACTCTAGACATCATACGCAATGTCTGGACAATCCAGACGATTTCCGACCATCTGGCAACTCTAAATGCAATCGATAAATACTGATTGCCATAGTAGTCGATATTTTCGTCTAACACTACCTCTCAAATAATGGATGTATTGATTTTTTGGCATCTTGACGTATCCAATTTATCTTGAAATAAAATCGAGAAGAGTGTAGGAAAGATAAAACACCTAAAGGATATTCGTCTGGAACAGAAAAACGACTTTCAGTAATGAAGATAACGACAAAGAAAGTTTATCTAATTGTAAGATTATTTAATGGGTTTGATATACGACATAAAAATAAAGTACTAAAAATATATGTGATTTTATTAAAATTTTAACTTTTAAAAGAATTGTTTTTATGTCATAACAACTCAATGAAACCCTATTAGAGCAGCCCCTAGAGACTAATGAACATTCAAATAACCAATGATTATAATCGACTTAAAAAAAATTGCAGCATTAATTCAAATCTAGGAACGGCAAACAATTCCTTTGAAGGTATAGTTCAAAGCATTTACATATCGATACATCGATAGCTTCAAATGTCGTTATAGGATAAGGACAGGTTTCTGATAAATATTCGGAAAATACGAACCATTTCAAGTTGTAAATTTAAAAAAAAAAAAAAAAATATTACACTCATTCGGAAATTAGTAGGCAAAGCTATGTCTTGATTTTGAAAAACTGCTACCATTTTCAGCGCGGGTTTTGCATAATTAAACTCATAAAAGAGAGTTGATTTTACGATTCGTTTATTTTTAGATTGTTCCCAGATAGCATGCTAACTTGGGGCAAGTTTGATTTTTCCTTGATTCTACATTGCTGCGTCAAATATACGAGACAAGTTTATGACAATGTCGCTGCAATATTATAATGTCGACGTAGGCCCTAAGAAATAATTTTGATAAATTACTAATTTTGATAAATGAGGGGGGGACCCCTAAGGGGATAAAATAGGGGATAGAAATTTGTATAAATCTACTTACATTTTTGACTGATTGAGCTGAAATTCAAGATTGGAGCTACTATGATGAAGATGCCCGCTTAAATTGGATTTTGATAAATTCAATCCCCATGGGCATAAAATAAGGGTTGGTGGAGGATGTAAATGTATTAGTTTAAACCTGTATTAGTACCTTTCATACGTCAAAGGTAGTGCAAGTTTGTTACACTGAAACTAGAAAGTTTGATATAAACTTGCTGCAAATGCCATGGCAAACTTGAAGCATGTCTTCTTTTTTGATGTATCAAACTTGTTGCAAGTTAGAAACAAATTTAAATTGATATCTGGGTTATAATCACCAACCTAGTGGAATAAAAATATTAATAAACAAAAGGATTGTGATTTTGTTTTACTTTTTTTTTATTCCTCTTTGACCTTTGACGAATGCACGGAGTCATGAAAACATCTTGTCTTTATAATTTTTGAATCATAACATTAGTTTATTATTGCTCTTTACTTACACCTCATATCATACTTACATACACTTAACATACATGCCTTTCTTCTCTCGAATTCCTAAAAAAAAAAATCTCGTTTGTGTTCATGTTCATGCATGACTCAATCAATTTCATAGAAGCAAAACTTGAAGGTGACGTCATCGTGTGTTTAAATTTCCCGCCTATAGCCTTACTTGCTATATTTGACACATTTGACGTTTGCAGTTCGTTTCACTCTATTTCACGTCTTTGATAAGAGAAAATATAAAACATAGAGGTCGATTGAAGTGTTATTCTCTTTAATTTGTTTTAATAATGACATAAAGTTACCGCTTTTTAAATAAAATTAAAAAGATGTCAAGTAATTAAGGACTTCTTCATCACTAAAACGTGAAAAGGAACGTAAAAGAGTAGCGCTTTGCATCAGCTGTTGTACAAAAAAAAAGTTAACGGGATATCGCGAAGGCAACTGGTCACACCGACGGCCACATCAAAATCTGGGGGTCTGGCGTGTGACCCTGTTATTTCTATTCTGCAATAAAATAGCTGTGTAATCTAAGATAAGTCTTACGCCATTAAAATAGTGTTAAAGTGTAAATTCTAGTGCAATTTATGTGGAAAATATGGAACGTGCTACAGGAACAGAGGTATACGGGTGTGGCTCTCCACAAACCACGGACATAACTCTGAATATACAAACTACAACGGGTGGTAATTTCTCAATCAGTTTGAACGGTAAAAACACAGTAGAGCATCTCAAAAAAGTAGTGTCAAAGAAACTAAAAGTGTCAAAAGATCGAATATGCCTCCTGCATCGCGAAAGGTGAGTAAAATTGAGACGCCAAGCTTCTATTGTCAAACATTACGGAAATAAGTTGCGTCGATACGATGACGCATAAGCGTCCTTTGACTCTGATATTGATGTATGGTTTTGTCTCCCCAGACAACTAAGGGATGGCACTCTCGAAGAAAATGGGTTACTGGACGGCTCGCGAGTTATTCTGCTGCCGAGCGTCGAAACAGGCCTCTTGGTGAGTACGTCACATTGTTTCGAAATCTCAATTTAGTAGGTACCTCATGATAATCACGTGTTTCATTACAATGTGAAACTAATCAATAGCTGTTTATCATTGTTATAAACTATTAACACATGTGTTGGGTGATTAGATGATTCTTTATTAACATTTAAATTGGCCATTGTTTACAGAGTCAAAGACCAGAGAATTCTGTAATGCAAGCATTGGAATCTTTAAATGACACACAAGTTAATGATTTTTTGAGTGGAAAGTCCCCTCTTAATCTAACAATGAGGTTGGGTGACCACATGATGCTTATTCAGTTGCAACTGTCAACATTGAACTCAAGTACTTCTGGTAGTTCCCGTTCCTTACGTACATCTACTCCATCTAAAACTTCATCCTCCAGTCGAACCAAATGTGATGCAAGAGATTCCTCATGCTCCCAGAGCACACAACAGAAGCCTTTAGAAAATGAAGATGTATCTGAAGACAATAATAAAACAAAACAAGAAAGCAATACACATGTGTTACAGAAACAAGATTTGGAAATGATACAGAATGCCTTTGATTTGTATAGGTCAATGGCTGAAGAGAAATATGCTGAGAAATCTGAATCTTGTGATAAAAAAGAAGAATCCATAGACACCACAAACTGTACACTATCAGATATATCTAACACATCTTTAGATAATGAACAATCTCCTATAAAATCATTATCTAATTTGGTGTCTAGTCCTATTGATGTGTCTACCTCTGACAGCCGGGAGGCCACTCTTGTAAACACTGTGAAAAATAATTTGATAGATCTACTCTCACAAAGTAAGCTTAGTAGTGATGTGATCCCTTCTACAAGTGCCATGTGTGACCAACCATGTCCATCAACATCGGCTCTGACTCCAGATAGTTCATTAAGTGATGACAGTGATAACTTTACTGACCAAAGCTCATTCCTTGCTGAGAGCACCATAGATGAGTATCCTATGGAAAATCTTTTTAATAGTGCAGTTGATAAAGGTCTATTTGAAGAACAAGATGAGTCAATGATGGACAGAGAAATATCAAATTTGGCTACAACTAGTCATGGGGTGCAAGAAACTACCACAGGTCCATTGCCTTCATTCCAAAGTATAAATGAGCCTTTAAAAAATAAGCGCTTCCAATATTTATTACATAAAACTTCAAAGTTTAAACACCCCATTGGACAAAATAAACAGAAAGCTTTCATGCAGTCTGTAGTTAATAAACATAAAAAGAGAATGCAGATAAGACAAGATAGTAGTACTTCACAGCCTTCAACATCTCGAACAGATCCATATATAACAAATTCTAGAAAACTAATCCTCCAGCCGAGCAGTGGACAAACTGATGATAATCCTACACCATCAACTTCTAAGGAAATACCATTCAAAGCACCAGATGCACCCAAAAAACCACAAAGAGCTTCACCTACTCCTCCTGTAGACACAAAAGCTCTTATAGAAGCCTCAAAGAATTTAACACAGAAATTAAAGAAACTATCAAAGGAAGTGTTGACAAACAAAATTGCTCTGCGGACTGCTGAGGAGGCAGTGCGCTCGAAGATAGGCCCTGGAGCAGTGATAGAGTCCATGAAGCATCATGGTAAAGGAATATATTCAGGGACATTTTCGGGTACACTCAATCCTGCACTGCAAGACAGGTAAATAATTTATAATAGATAACATAAGCATGAATATAGGGTTGTCCATTAACCACATGAAGCTCAAAAGGCAAGAAATGTAGTGAGGAATGACGAATTTATTGATTCTTAAATACGCTATTCCTGAAAAGCGTGACGTGACACGTCGTTAATGTTCTCCCCGCCCTATATACACCAGTCATTGCTTGCTAGTTTGTTAAAATCTGCAATTTTGGTGCAGTACACAATGTGTGCTTATGTCATTGATATATAACCTTAAAACAAACTATAATGTCTTATCTAGGAGATTTTTATCAAGAACTATTTACAATGTTAAAGAAGTATAAAAACCTAGTGAGGCTCAGAAATAATTTATTAAAATATATCAAATTAAAAATTGTTTATACTTTACCATATTCATAGATAATAAAAAAAATAAGATACTTTGTACAAAAAAAATGTGATTTTGAGAGGTGATTAGTTAAAAACTAGGAGGGTGGAAGAACATATAAAGTTGCTAAAATAATGCCACATGATTAATAGATTACCTACCTCTTTTGTGAACATTTTTTTATTTTGTAAAGTAGTGCCACAATGAATGGCAATATTCATAGATCATCTCCAAAGAGGTTACAAATAAAGTTATAAAATAATAATATTTAAAAAAATAATATAATTAAGTTAAATTTCAGAATGCTTTATGATACAATTAATACATCAATTTCAGATATGGGCGACCAAAGAGGGATATTTCAACAATTATTCACATATTGAATGATTTACTGTGTGCCACACCACCAATCGCTCTATCTCAGGTGAGAATTTATAAATTTTGCTTTAATGTTATGATCAAGTTCACCGATATACCCTCATAAGACTAAGCCATAATCAGTAGGAAGCAGTGAGACTGAAGGTACTCGGAAAAGGAACAATTATTTGTAGTCGCAAAGGCCAAGCACTGACTAAGTATTTTATCAAGTTAGAGATATCAAAACAGTCTGTAATTAAAGATGTATTTAAGGACGAATTTAAATTATTTTCTTAAATATATATATATATATCTTTTCTAAAGTACTTTCCATCAAAGCACCTTCAGAAATAAAAAAGTATTGTGATTATTAGGAATTGTTGCTTCGTTTTAAACTATTTTTTATATAAAAGTAACGGGTTATCTAAGTGAGCGCCAAATTTTATGTATTCAAGAAATTAAGCAATAAAGGTTTTTAATTTATGGTCATTTTTAGGATTGATTCCTATGAAAAATTAGGTTTTAATAAGTATGACTAATGAACAATTCATAGCATTATTAATTTATACATATATCTTTACTTCTATACTAATATTAGGGGTTAAAGTATGAAATTTATTGTAATAGGTTCCTTGAATTGACATGGAATCTTCATGGTTTGAGATTTTCGAAAGAAACTTTTACACATAGTTTCTATGATGTTCTTTTTTTAAAAAATGTGAAACATTTGAATATCGACTTTCGATTGTTTTTGTTATTCAACTTAGACAAGAAAGATGGATACTGCGAAAATTCGAGTGATTTTTGAATACGAGTTCCGACGCAGAAGTAACGCGGTAGAAACAGCCCACAATATCCATATTGCGTTTGGAGAGGGGTCTGATAATGAACGCAACGTGCGATTTTGGTTGAAACTTTGACTTGATGGAGACTTTGACTTGAAGAACGAGCCACGAAGAAGACCGCCCACACAAGTGAATAACGATGAATTAAGAGAGATGGTGGAAGCCGATCCTAGTCAATCTACCCAGGAATTAGCGGCGTGGTTTAACGTTACCTTACCCACAATATTGACGCATTTGCGTCAAATCAATAAAATAAAAAAATACGAAAAATGGGTGTCTCATGATTTGACTTGACTGACTGATCTGCAGAAAGAAACGCGTGTTGAAACTTGTGTTGCCTTGAAATGAAGGAATATTGGATCGAATTGTGACATGTGATGAAAAGTGGATTCTTTATGATAACCGTAAAAGAAAAATGCAATCGCTGACCCCAGGTCAAACGCCACAACAGTGTCCTAAAGCAAAACTTACCAATAAAAAGGTAATGGTAACTGTTTGGTGGTCTCAGCATGGTGTTATTCACTATAGTTTTCTCCACCAGCCCTGCGATTCTGTAAAAATCCAGACCCGAATTCGAATTCACTCATGTGTCCGAATTCACGTCATTTAGTGTAAAAATTCTATTGATTCCATTTTTTTGTATAAAAATACAAAACAAAATTGATTGAATACACGTCTCTCAGATATTCTATTCCTATATCATTTCGAAACTCACTTCACTTATGCTACGAAACGTTATTACCAATTCAAGGTTGAGCGTATGCCTCTTTTTGAAGTCAATTCGGACACCTGAGAGAATTCGAATTCGGGTTTGGAGTTTTACAGAATCGCAGGGCTGGTCAAGCAATAACGACAGATGTCTAGTATACCGAACTCCGAACAATGTTGGTAAAACTAGCTGTAAAACAGCCCCGACTCATGAATCGATCTTCACCTTTGCGCCATGACAACGCGAGACCTCACACAGCATGAGGAACGTTAGAAACCATTCGTCATCCTCTGTATTCACCAGACCTTGCTCCAACGAACTACCATTTTTTCGTGATTTAGACAATTATCTACGAGGCAAGAAGTTTTCTTCCTAGAAAGCAGTACAATTTTGATTTTCAGTACGAATCGGCAATTTCATACTTTAATCCCTATCCCTATTATTATAAAGACGAAAGATTTGATTGTTTGTTTGCATCGAATAAGCTCCGAAATTACTGGACAAATATAAAAAAATTCACCCACGGGCAGCTACATCATATGCAATAAACACAGGCTATATTTTATCCCGAAAAGCAACAAATAAAGGGATGCAAATGGGAGTGCAAGTTTGTATAGGGAATTAAAATGTGACCATAGTAACCATAGGGATGACAACTATTTCTTTTTGTTTTTTCTATCAGGTAGGTAGAAAGTTGAAAATATGGATAATCACCCATAAAATTTAAAAAGACGTCTTAAATTACGGCGATACATTGAGTTAAAATGTCACATGACGTCACGCTTTTGTTAATTTTCTACAAAACTGACGTAGCGAACCACCACTCCTCAACTTTAATGCCTGTCATCTATTTCTTGTTAAATTGAAGTAAAAAAAATATGTATCTAATATCTGAATTCTGGCGAAATCCACAAGGACAACGTCATTAATTAAAAAGAAGAAGAAGAATATTTTTTTATCTAACTTTATTTAATATTAATTATCTGACTGACAAATTATAATTTCTATTTTTTTACCCAGTCGTCATCCCTATTGTTTGCTATTCAATATGTCATTGTAATTATGTCCATGTCATGATATGAATCGACATCCAAATAAACAGTTCCCTAAAGACCACGCGGGCGAAGCCACTGGTGGAAAGCTAATTATAAATAAGGTGATATAGAGTTACCAGATGAAAAAATCAAAACTACAGGGAAAGGGCCTCATTTTCATTGAAAAATCCTGAGATTTGATGCAGTTTGAGATTTTACTCCCCAAAGTACTTTGAAGAAGAAAAAGTCAAATTACTATCTTTTTTATACATTGTGGATCTCGGGGAATCTTGCTCACTTGTTGCACATGCGCTACCAAAGTTAGGAAGATTATTTTTATTTTGTATAACTTTTTATTAAAGAGATCTTTTTAATTTTTATGTATTGTTATATGTAATACTATATCAATCAAAGGTCAATAAATGTTGCTACTTCTTTCAAAATATAATACTATATTAATCATTCTTAAAATTCTGAGCTTTGAAAAATCTTGAACGGATTTCAAAGATCTCAGGACGACGCCTGAGATGTGGTAACCCTTTATACCCTTTGCATTTAAGAAAAATATAAGACTATGTATTGATGTTTATATAATTTGAGAAAAATATTTCAAAGTTGATAATTATTTATGAGCATGACACCACCAATTGTTCCTTAGAAAGGATTATAAATGTCAGACTAAATGAGTGAATTTTGATAGTGGAGGAAACTGCATTTTTATGGATTTAGAGATAACTCATTGGATTTTATTGTCTCATACTTGACTGACAGAGTACAGACGGTTGATATCAATGGCAAAAGATCCCCTGGATCGAAAATTAAGATGGGCGTTCCGCAGGGCTCAATACTTGGTCCTTTCTTGTTTTTGATTTACATAAATGACTTGCCTTATTTCGTAAGGGATGATCACGAAATAGTTTTGTTTGCGGATGACACTTCACTCTTGTTTAAAATTAAAAGAGGGTTACCTCTAAATGACGATGTGAACAATTCTATCGCTAAAGTAGTACATTGGTTTAATGTAAATAATCTTCTCCTTAATGAAGGAAAAACAAAATGCTTAAAATTTGTACTACCTAATGTTAAAAAGTAGATATAAATGTTTATATAAAAGATAAGAACATGGGTCTTGTAGATACCACAGTATTTTTAGGAATAACATTAGATTCTAAACTACAGTGGGGCCCATATATTGATAGATTGTTGAGTAGACTTAGCTCTGCAGCATATGCCGTAATGAAGATTCGTAGGTTAACTGACATAGATACTGCCAGATTAGTATACTTCAGTTACTTTTATAGTGTTTATGTCGTACGGTATCCTATTATGGGGAAATGCTGCCGATATACAAACAATTTTTGGGCTTCAGAAAAGAGCAATTCGATCAATTTATAATCTTAGGATTAGGGACTCTTTAAGGGAGAAATAAATTAACAGTGCCTGTTACTAGACTGCAAAAAGTTAATAACTCATTCAAGGGTCTTTGTATGCGCTTCTACAATGGGGTCCCAAGCAAAATACAACAATTAGATATCATGCAGTTTAAATCTACTATTAAAAAAATACTTATTAAAAAAGCTTATTATAAGGTATCCGATTATATAACAGATAAGAACGCTTGGACTTGAGATCATCCAGCAACTGGATAGGTGATTACTTCTAAACTCATTATCTCGTTTCCATTATTATTAAATGTTTATGTTATTATTATAAGACCATAGTTTTTTTTTATCTCTGTTTATAATGTATTGATCTGGTAATGACATGATTTTTGTAAATGTCATTACTCTTATTAGAGCTGGTGAGTTTCTTGCTCGTTCTTCTTATCAGCCATAAGACGTCCTGAACGAGTGGTAGGGAAAAAATGTTGGACGATTCAAAAGTACTTTTAAGAAGTCTATTTGAATAAAGATTATTTTGACTTTGACTTTGACTCATAACATAAAGCGTGTCGGGTTATCAATTAACGTTTTAACATATTATTCATAATTATGCTGAAACATTAAAAGATTTCCTAAATAAATATTTTTTTCCTAACACATTCCCGTGAACGCACCATTTTTCCTGACATATTGACAGATGATAGTTTTTTTATTTTTTTATTTAACGCGCTTCATTCTTTAGTTGTATTACCCAATAACATAGACAAAAATGTACTTTATATAAAGGCACCATAGGCATATTTCAATGTTTAAGAACATCAAACTTTTAAGTACTTTGTAAAGAAGTTCCTTCATAACATACTTACCTAAATAAATAAATTTTGTAGTACCCTTTAGCAATATAGTTCTTTTTAAAGAACCTACGCGCTTCATCCATATAGTGAATTGAGACATGTTTCATCATAGTCTTAATCTCAAACACATTTGTAATTTCAGAAGGAAGCTAAACACTCGTGTTCAGCGAGCACTCTAGAAGAGTCCAGCAAGTGCTCGGGCTGCAGTCAGGCTTCCTGTTCATACGGGCAGTGTGACGGACACCAGCCCTCCACATCCTCGACAGGGGCTCGACCCTGTACCTGCGACAACACAGAATGCCAGTGCAGCAGATTACATCCCACCGCGTGCGC
Organism: Diatraea saccharalis; assembly: GCA_918026875.4. Taxonomy (NCBI): domain Eukaryota; kingdom Metazoa; phylum Arthropoda; class Insecta; order Lepidoptera; family Crambidae; genus Diatraea; species Diatraea saccharalis. The sequence goes on along the minus strand of OU893344.1, from coordinate 3,454,997 downwards.
TACCTGCGCTGGGAAATCCGCAACGGGCGAAACCTGCAAGAAATGTGATACCGCCAAAATCCTAGCTATGGAAAATTCGAAAACCAAATGCAAACTGGAGCAATTGAGACTCGTGATGCAACAAAAGAAACAGCGACGCGAAGCGAGAAAACTAAAGACTCTCCCTTACGCGAGTTCGCCGTCTAAAGTTATAGCGTCGCCTGATCAGACCGCTCCTATACCTGAAGAGATAGAGACGGTTGCTTAACACGCGTTCTTATTTTAATTTATACACGACCAGCGCCTTAAATTGTTAGTCTTAACGGTGCGCCGCCATTTTGGAGTCACGCTCTCGTTGTAACCCTGTGGAACCGTCGGCAATGGCGTAACGTTAACACGCAACTTACATATGCATTGGCAAATCGGAGACATATTGTTGAGGATGACTTGTTAAAGTTTTAACCAGAGTATGTGCATCTCCAGATTTTATGTGAAAATTCATAGGGTATTCTCATTTGACACAATGCCGTTTGAAATGCAAGTGTATAATGGCTTTTATTAATATGATAAACGCGAATTAATTCTAGCAGATATCTAACTTGCAGTTCGAAAGATTAAGACTGACTTTTGCATCCTTGTGACAGTGAATTTTAAACTTATAAATGTTGGTAAAACCCATCCCCATATATAGACAGCTAAAATGCTTTGTATATTTGTGTGTGGATATGAATATAGTGTGAAAGGGTCACCGGCACCCAAAAGAATATTCTAAATTACCATTTGACTAAGTTCAGTTTGTAGATATACTAAGTGCTATTACACGCATGTACAAAAAATAAAATAGTAAAAACACTAGTATAAATAGCTGTATTAGCCAGATAATGTTGTTTCAGTTGCCTGGTGCGGCTCCAAATTAATTTTTGTTGTTATATTTTAGAGTATATTTTATTATATTATTGGTTCAGTCAACTTTTAGACTTCCTTATACCTAATTTCATTTTTTTTTAAACAACTATTTCATTGATGACATTCGAAATTAAGATCCACATATATATGATTTAAACAGACGATCCTTCACTAGGGAATCAAAGTTGACTTTTTACTTTAAGGGGACTTGAAGAGATGAATTGGAGTAGTTAAAGTAATTGTTCTCTTCATCAAGGAGTCCAAATTAATTAGTAGATAATTGGCACTGTTAATTCTAAAGTTATTTTTTTTTGTTTTCTTTCTCCTTACACGGATGTTGTTAAATCTAATAAATGTTTTCAGAATAAAACACCATTGGTTTAGTTTTTTTTTTAATTATTATTTGTTATTTATGCGGTACTGAAACACAAAAAAATGTAAAAGAACACCAAGCGCTTTAAATGCAATGCAATCAAAATTATAAATTAATGAAATAGGCCCATAGATTAGGTCTAGCTTTGTAAATATATATAATGCAAAAGTTATCTATAGTGGGTAAAGTGCTTTTTGGCTATACTTCAATTTTTTTATAGATATAATACTATGAGGGAGTGTTATCGTTGAATTGCCTAGAATTAATTGAAGAATTTATTCATTTGTAAAATATTATGTGAATACTAAATCATCCATTAAAATGTAAGGATGGTTTTATCCCGTAATAAGCAAAGATAAATATTTTTAAAATGTAGCCACACTAAATTTAACATGGCGCATATTTTAACAATTTACGTTCATTTTACAGAATGGTCTGGAAAGGAAAATTGCTAGATAATGAAATCATATTGTATTGTAGGTTCAGCAGGGTGCGATTATTTTAATCTGTGATTGGAATGCATTATTAATGATTTAACTTTTATCACCGGACGTTTCTATGTAAACTGGATCCTTGGTCTAACAATTGTAACGTAATTTTTTTTTTAATATATAGATCTATAATATAGCCAGAGAAAAAAGGCATGCAGGTCAAATCTGCAGTTTACTATTTGCATTTTACCATTTTACTGTCTACCTGTAGTCTGATATTATTAGTGCAATGTCTTCTTCACACATCAATGAGGACATATATATATAATAATATTGGACTTCAGGTAAATAGTGCAATGGCAAAATGGTAGTGGTTAAGATTCAATTATTATGTAAATATTAACATAATTGACCTGCTGACGTTTTATCTACATCCAATTCGAACTTTATATAAACAGATGCTTTCGACTTTATGTTTTTGTCTTTAATGTGATTCTATTTTGTTCTTGGTTCCAGTTGGTGTAGTTGCGTCCAGTTGAACTTTCAACCGACGGACAAAACATCTTATACGGACTATTTTGTATATAATTTCGGAACATTATTGATCAAAATTGTTGATTAAATTTTAAATGTACACACAAATTTAATATTGCAATTTTTATGGAAATCAGTATTTATTTACGTAAAAATACATATTTAATTGTAAGGGCCGAGACACATACGAGTATTTCAGCACTAAAGAATTTTAAACTGAGCAAGTAAAAGTAAAACCAAGAGTAATGATAAAACCGAACAAGAGCGAGTCGAAATCGCGCGCAGAGGTTACCGCATAAATATTAAATATAAAAAAGCTATAGATTTTCTATAATCTAAAAATTCATAACTACTCTGCCCGCGTAAATAATAGATTATATCACCCGAGTATGATGAAACTTCCCGTAGATAAAGAAATTAAATTGATCGAATCAGTTTCCGAAAAAGAAATTACCTCTTCATAGATTATTTGAATATTCTTCAGAAATTTAGGTCCACTGGTTTCAGGAGTTGGGATGGTCAAATTTTGTTTTTTAACTTCAAAACTACTTATTTTATTCAAAAACAAAATATTTTAAATCCTTACAATAAACTATTTCATTGTGTAGTTTATAAAATGTATTTTTTGAACTATTTCAACTCTAATCACATTAGTTTCCTTGGCGAATATAGAAATTAATAGTAGTCTCGTCGCAATGCTGCCATTCCAATGGGTCTTGTCTCTAGTCTCGGCCCTAATCAGTCTCAATGTTAATTGTAAAGAAAGTAGCTATACTACTTGGATAAAAAAACCTAACACTACCGTTACTAGTACAAATTGATCTCGCAAATACCGTTAACTGTAGCCTTACCGCTCGTCGCGTCGAGTAAATCTGGTAGGCCTTCTGAGAAGTCTTCCATTTGTGTTTCGGTATAAAAGCCCTTCGAGGGATCGTTCCCCGTATTGGTAAGGATAATTTGAAGCAATAACTTATCGCTAATCACTACCAAGTGCCTATTTGTATAGGATAGTCGTGCCATGTGTACCTAGGTTTCAATATAAAGGAATCTTAGGCGATGTTGTTTCGTTGATCTCTTACCAAATCGTCGATCTGGGTTCTATAAGATCTCAACGTATATTATCAAATTTATATTCCACACGATATAATGGTTCGTCATACTTTGTTAATTCTGCCGTCTATGTAAATATAAAATTTGTTACCAATCGTATATTTTAGTCGTGAGTTTTTGTTATAAGGTTTGAGGGAATCGTGATTGTTTTTTTTTTGGTCTTTGTATTTGCATGTCTAGTGAGGAGAATAAAGTTACATAATAACAAACCTCCTTTGTTTTTTTAAGATTTATCTGCCCTTTAAGTGTTTGTGTTAGCTCATATAAGAAGGATTATAAATAATATTCAAAATTATATAAAATAAAATATGAACAATTTTTTTAAATGTTTAATTTACCGATTGTCATGTGTGTTAATTCGTTAACTATAATCTATCACATGCTTATTCAGTATGAATAAAAAAATAAATGAACAAACTAAGTGTTTTATAATCTGATATGCACTCAACAGTAAAATTCACAACAATGCACAATACTACCGATACAATGTATTTTACAAATCATCAAATATCTATAGTACTATGAGAAAAACCTAACGAATTACATGCTAGGAACAACACTACGCGGGGGATCGATACAAAAACAATCTCTGTACTTCTCGTAAATTATTTTATTTTTTATTATAAAGTTCATCTCATATAAATTACCACATAACCCACACGGCGGCACGCACACATAGAACTTCGGCGCGAAAGCTCCACACCTTCGAGAAATAAAAAAAAAACTACGAGCGGCACTTTCGCGTCGAAGGCGACGTTCTAAAGAAAGGACTGACCTGTATTTCCATTGATGTATACATTACAGAGCAAACATTTAACCATTTCACAAAGGTTATACGTAACAAAATGTATTCTAAACATCTGATACAGATTTGTTTTCAAACAACGATGAGCATTACGTTTTATTTCAAATTAGTTCGATTAACACAATAAAAAGAAATATATACACGTAAAAGTTGACACTTAAAAATCAATGGCTAAAATCTGACAGTCATATCACATCACATAATCGATACGTCACATCACTAAGGTCAGTCCTAGTTATTGAATTTAGAATAATAGGGTGCTCATGCCACCCATTTCCGCCTGTTCTTTGACGAAGATCTCGAAGTACTGGTAGATGATGGTGACGGCTAGAAGTATACCGGTGCCGGATCCGATGGCGCCGAGGAAATCTGCCAGTACTGACAACGCTCCGATACACAGACCACCGAACGCGGCCGCCGTAGGGATGTACCGATTCAACTCGTGAATCATAGAGTTGTCACGGTGACCGCGCATCACCATCTGCTGCTCTTTGAGCTGTTTCGCAACCTGAACAGGACAATTACAAAATTCAATGAGATTTTCACTAAGTTTAATAACGTAAAAAGATTAACTAACGTTATTTATTTAGTTAGTGTATTATGTTAAATACATGACTATATTTTAATTTTAGAAAACAAGTGATTTTGTAAGACAGAACTAATTTCACGAATCTGTTGTTCTGTCAAACTGTAATGAGTTTTTTTAATTATTTACATTGTTAAATACCCGGAATCGAAAAACTAAAATTTAATGACAATGATAATCAATGAACATAAGTAACAACTACAAGCAGTTTAAACGCCGGAATATTTGGCGCGCTTGTCGTGACGTCAAAGTGCACGACCAGAGATATGACATTTTAAATCACTATGGATTTTGAGTCATCGATCATTGTCCAATTACCTAAATCGATTAACAACTAATCGATTTTTCAAAGTCTTATAGACATTTTTAATAATCATATAGTTTACCAGATTGGTGAAATAAAAATAAAAGCCTAAAACATAAATTTTAATTGTAATCTGTTGTTTATTTTGCGACATAACTTTTTTATAACAACGACTTCTCTATACGTGTACAATTTCGTCACATCCGCTCTGAGAAGTAACATGACGTTTAAACGTTTTGAAGTTACCGCATTTTTTCCACTTGTTAATAATTATTTTCAACAAGAAAACAAAGTTATATCGAGAAATATTCATAATAAAATATATTCAATACTATTTAGAAACGGACTCGTATAGCCTATTCGCATGAGTAACATTATGTTATTACACCTACATCTTTGGCAGTATAATTGACAGCCAGTTGCACAAACACCCAGTTGCACAAACGTCCATTATAATTATCATTAGTTTAAAGCGGCATCACCGATATAAATTTGATGTTGATTAGAGCTTAAAGACGTCATTAAACCTAAATGGACGTTTGTGCAATTGTCCGTAAGATGCTTAAACGTCAACATATCATTAAATTATCACTTTGATCTTGAAAAGACAGAAAACAAAGATATACCGGGCCCTGGACACCCATAACTCCATCACTAAATACCAAAAATTATTAACTGGAACAGATCTTTAAAAACTCTTGATAACCCTGACGTGTCACCATTGTGTTTGATCTCAAATGTTTGTGTCAATGAGCCGTTCAAAAAATTTGTGTATTAAACTAAATATTATATACGTGTACAATTTCGCATCACATCTGCTTATAGACAACAGACTGATCACAAATAAAGAAACAATAATAATTATAAAAAAAAAAACTTACATCTTTAGCGGAGGAGCCGGACACATCGATCCAGGTCTTGGAGAAGAACGCGCACGAGCCCAACATGAACACAATGTAGAGGAGCGCGTGCAGCGGATCGTGCGCGATGTGCGCGAGCGACTCCGGGGGGCTGAAGTAGTAGCACAGCCCGCCCACGGGGTACGCGCGCGCGGGGCCGCCGCCGCCCACGTCCGCCCACACGCCCAGCAGGTTCACCAGGAAGTTGCCGCTGAACTTCACCGCCAGCATCTGACATTCCCACGTATTAATGTGACATTTTATTTCTTCTTTATAGACTAGTAATGTGCCGGATAGTTATAAATGTATATCCGCGGGCATCTGACATTCAAATGTATTAATATGGCATTTTATTTTTTCTCTATATACATCAACTAGTAATGTGCCGGATAGTTAAAAATGTATATCCGCGGATACAGATCCGAATGGTAACGGACACGGATCATTATTTTCCGTCGGATATTTGCGGATACGGATATCCGGAACACCACTAATATTATAAAGAGGAAAACTTTTGTATCTTTGTAATGAATAGGCTCAAAAACTACTGGACCGATTTTAAAAATTCTTTCACCATTCGAAAGTTACATTATCCATAGTAAGTAACATAGGCTATATTTTATCTATATTTCATTTTGGAAAAGAATAGGGTTCCGTAAGATATTTGGATTTTTCGGACACAAGGTGTAAAAAATCCATCAGAAATGTTAATTATTTTGTGTATGCAGTCTAAACTATAAAAGATAAAACCATAAAATGTTCTAATTAATTGTAGATCTTATAAATATCTACAAAAAAGTCCGCGACACACCTATCTATGTCGAGTGAGGCACAAAAACAATTTTTTTATTTAAAAATCTTGAATTTTCTTCGACTAATTTTAAACGCGTTTATTTTACCGCTCAGCTAAATTGTAAAAAAAATCATATTAACAGCCGATACTTACTTGTGAGATGACGTAGAGATTAGACACGAGAGCTGATTGCAGAATGATAGGGATGTTGGAGGTGTAGAAGAGCTTGATGGGATATGACGAATACTGGCCGCGGTAGCGCGCCGACTTGATGGGCAAGTCTACGCGGAAGCCCTGCAACAATAAACACTCGTTAGTGCTTCTTTAAAGCATACACACAGATATTAATAGTATACTATAACATCAATCAATACAAGAAATATACCTCACTTTATTTTTGATCTAGAGCATCATCTAGATGATGGAGTTATGTACAAGGTTTCTTGCGCTTTTTTTAATACATTTCGTACTTCCTTAATGCAATAGTGGACATTGTTTTAATTCCTACGTCTAATAACTTAGCACGAAAATCTATGTTTCATTATCATACATTTAGAAGTTTTCAAGTGCCTTTTATGTCTCTAATCAACGAAAATATATTAAAGGATTAGGCTTACAATTTGGCTACGCACATATGCTACCGTCATTTCAAAATTAAATACAAATAATTTTACCTTATAAAAATCATAAAAAAATTGCCTTTTCGCAGGAAATACCAAACCAAGCAGGTATATGAAATCTGCAAATTATAAACGTTTATAATACAGCTTTGATAGACCACTTCTTTAGAAGTTAGTAAGAGAAAGAAGACGGAATTGTTCTCTGCAATGGCTGATTCCATGACTCAAATCCTTGTGCCTATTTACACATGCTAAATAATATCATTATCTAAAAAAATACTTTAAAATAATGTTACCTGGAAATATATGACTATAGCGAACACTAGTACAGTGGCCAGCAGATTCATCAGGTTGGGCAGGTTCTGACGATAGAACGCCTCCCTGAGTGCGCGCACTTTGTCCGGACGAGTCGCCAGCAGGTGGAACAGTGCTATCACTGCACCTTCAAACTCTGTGCCGCGACCTACAAGCAAATACACCATTATTCAATATTTATAAATAAAAAAACCTTTGAAGAAGCTTTTGCGCTTAAGTAAAGTTGTTTTTTTGTTATTGTGTTTTGATGGCCCACCCATATACCTAACCTAAATATATATTCACTAATCCTATATATCCACCTCTTGTAAGGTGTCAAGGAAGTGCACACACTTCTGCCGAAGTGAAAGCACTTCTTTGATATTCTTGGCTCTTTTCATATATGCTTGGTGGTTTTTATGGCTTCTGATATCACCTTTAAAAACAACATGCAACCAAGTTCATTGTGATAAGTGTCACAGCCTTCTCTCTTACATCCTACTACTTTCATATTGTATGTCAGCGTCATCATTGTTTCCTGGGATTTCTATTTTGCAATTTTTAAACAATGTTATAGTTTTTTCTTTTAAACATATCTACTAGTTAAACCAATTCGGTAATACTATTTATTGCAAAAATAATGCTATTAAAGAATAGACTGGCAACTAGGGTAAAATACATTAGAAGTATATATTCAAACTTAATCTTAAAGGGTCTTTTATTCAATTTTTAATATTAAAAGAAATATCTCAATGTTTACAACCTTCTTTAAAATCAAGTGATATAAAACGTCATATAAATAATTTCTTTGCTATCATTACACTTACCAGTATTAACAGTAGCAGGAGAGAATGCCTTCCAAACAATAGTTTCACAAATATTTGTGGCGATGAAGAGAGAAATACCAGATCCAAGACCATATCCTGGAAAGAAAATTATAAATCAATACATATTCTTTTTTAAAATATACAATGAAAACTATCTTTGCATGTTCATAACTTAACAGGAAAGGGTTTAGCCGGATACGTATGACGAGTCGGCCCCCAAATGGGAATCGATATTGAAACTTATGTTTTAATATAGACTTGATGTTCAAACACGATTTATGTACTTTTCGCGACCGACTTCCGCTTTGACCTTGAGATAGAGAGCAAAATATCCGTATGCTTGACTATTACTGAATGTGATATATCTCTAAAGCTAATTAAGATAAAGAAGTGAAACTAACGCGAGGTGTTAGGTTACATTACAGAGTATATCACATATATTTTTTTATAATTTTTAGAATAAAAAAATACATTAAAAAAATAAAAAATAAAAAAATCATGTTTTTTTTTCTGAGTTCTCTGTGACTTACAATCACGAAATTAATATATGTTATGCTCCTTTGTGCGCTCTATTACCCATAAAAATTGCGTGAAAAAAAAGTTGGTGCAACACAACGAAAAAAAATTATATGTGATTTCTGTCTTATGGTATACCCCTGTATTATAAGGTTTTCACATTACATCATTGTTTTTTTTTTCGAAATTTCACATCAGCTTGTTTTAAAACATAAGTAACTAGTCTTAAGAGATGGGATAATAGTTAAAAAAGAAATGAAAAAAAAAACAGCCAGTGTTCAATACTCATTATTATTACTTTTTCGTGTCTATCAAAATACAAGAAACAAAATATTAATCATCGTCACTGTTGTAATTAATTACAATCGGAACACTTTGAGTCGCAAATAACTTAGTTAGGACCTCAGCAGGACGTACGATTTTGGACAAATATCATCGATATGATAGATAATAAATAATAGCTGCTACATGAGAACAGCATCCCACTGAACGTTCGCCATTGGGGCAATCACAGCAATAACGAAGAATACTATTGTAGTCATTACCTTCGGAAATATAGTGAATGTAAATTCGATAGACTTCTCTATTTATATGTCTTGATTTTACTTCTGCTTTGATGATATTAGGTGCTGATTTCACATATTGTACTGAGAGATTATTTTGATCGTCCATTATTTCGGACAAGTTAAATGCTGCACATTTAGAAGTAGAAGCTTTTTTGTTAATATATGGGATAAGTCGACACTTCTTACAAAAAATATCATTAACTATTACGATTTTATTCAAACAGTCAATAAACACTTTAGCTTCTTCTTCATTCCTTATAACTTTTTTAAAACCTCCTGGTTATAAAAAAAAAAACTTGGTTATCCTGGTCTCCAGGAATCTTACACAGGTACTTGTTACAATTTTTACACTTTCTCGACATTATTACTTAATAATGATTTGGTTCGTTAGTTAATAATTTCAAAATGCTGATACAAAATACCTATGACAGAATTTGAGTCCCAAACTGCCTTCTTGTGTAATATAAATGACTGTTACTTTAGCTAAACAAACGATGCAGTAAACAGCTCGATAACAAGTTCGAACTTGTTTGTTTATACACTCACACTACAAGGCGCGAATCACATATAATTTTTTTCCGTTGTGTTGCACCAACTTTTTTTTCACGCAATTTTTATGGGTGATAGAGCATACAAAGGAGCATAACATATATTAATTTCGTGATTGTAAGTCACAGAGAAGTCAGAAAAAAAAACATGATATTTTTTATTTTTATTTTTTTAATGTAATTTTTTATTCTAAAAATTATAAAAAAATATATGTGATATACTCTGTAATGTAACCTAACACCTCGCGTTAGTTTCACTTCTTTATCTTAATTAGCTTCAGAGATATATCACATTCAGTAATAGTCAAGCATACGGATATTTTGCTCTCTATCTCAAGGTCAAAGCGGAAGTCGGTCGCGAAAAGTACATAAATCGTGTTTGAACATCAAGTCTATATTAAAACATAAGTTTCAATATCGATTCCCATTTGGGGGCCGACTCGTCATACGTATCCGGCTAAACCCTTTGTAAGGAAGCAAAAGCAAAAGGTGAATCATTTAAACTATTAACGTTAGACTTCAATTACACTTTCTGAAGCCATTGCAAAAAAGAACTGATTTACTATACAACCCGTTTGTTTTATTTAAACTGTTATCAATATTTACCTTTTTGCAAAAGCTCATCGAGCAGTAAGACAATTAAACCAGCAACAAATAGTTGAATAATAATCAGCAGACAGACACCAGCTCCAATCTCACTGGGTTCTCCATACATGCCAGTCATGACATACACAATAGCCTGACCCACAGTTATTACCATGCCGAACACTGAAACAAGAAATGAATTTCAGGGATTTCATTCTAAGGAAAACTTTAGATATCTTTATTATTATCATTACTAAAAAGAATCTGACTATTAAAAAAACCTTCAATTAACAAACAAGTTTAAAATCCCCAGGTTCTTTGACTAAACATATATTCTTTAGAAATGCAATGCTGTGCAATACGGACATAAAAAATGCAAAGTAAAACAATGCAACATTTTAAGCATTTCCTTAAAAAATGTTTTATTTCAATGGTGTTTAATTAATATGAATATTATCTACTCATAACAAGAATTTGCATTATAATTAATGGTAACAATATAAATTTGGTTTTTCCATACAATTGTTATACATTAACAACCTACTGACAAATTAACATAACAATTGTTAGCCAAACACAGAAAACCATATAACAATTAAAGATGTATATTTAATATACACATGTAGTCTTAAAAACTCAATATTATTTATTCAATGTAGACATGTAAGTATTATAAAAGGTATTAATAAATTTTAACAAAAAAGAAATCAGACATTATAAAAGTATTCAAGTTGACACTTACATTTTTGTGCTCCATTGAAAAGAGCTCTATCTTTTGGAGTATCACCAACTTCAATGATCTTCGCTCCTGCTAAGAGCTGCATGATAAGACCGGAAGTGACAATTGGTGAGATGCCAAGTTCCATGAGTGTACCTCTATTTGAAGCTAAGATGACACGGATCCAGTAAAAGGGATCTGCACTGTCCGATGACATTATACCAAATAGAGGGATCTGAAAGTATTTTATTTATCAGTACTAAGTTATGTTGAGATTTTAACAAGTATTTATTACTATATTTATATATTAAAATTTTCAAATGTTTCAACCAAAAAGGTGTCATCAATAATATGGGCATTACTTTAACAGTAACAGAAATATAAGAAATAAGTAAACAACAGTATATTTTGAGGAAGAGATTCAGGCATATGGGTGTAACTTAAAATTGAATATGTGGCAAAAATCTGAACTTACCTGGCAGCATACTAAGAAAATAAATAAAGTGATTGCTGTCCATAATACTTTCTCACGAAACTGAATCTGTAAGGGAATGCATTCTGTTAGAAAGACTTCAGAACAAAATCATTTTATTGCAGTGTACCTAACAGTACAGTTACTTATCCTAAATTAAGTAGGTAGGCACAAGAGGTTAGAAATTCACTTTCACTTTGGTAAATCCAATAAAATAGAGTACATATGCGTTCGTGGCAATCAAATTCATTATCTTTATAATAAAACTTTGTAATAGTCGAGCTTTTTAATTTAAATAGATGAAGTGAAGGCTTACCTTTCGCTCGGGCTTTGCTATTTCTGGCAGTATACTGCAAAACGGCTTTATAACTTCTAAGAATTTAACTGAAAACACAAAAGTAAGAATTTGTACTCACATTTATCACTAAATTTCCAAATTACAGCAACAACATCACTGAAATATGAAAAACGTATCGAATTAGAAAAACCTCTTCACTAATAGATTTCTATAAACGGTACTCACTTCCCATTATGATTTATTGCGATTACACTATCCTAACTATAAAATTATCTGATCAATTCGACTAAAACCATTCAACTTTTGTTCATTAGTAACTCTCCAAATAGTACTTTATCGTGAAAGAGCCTGCGCAACGCCGCCAACGAGCTGTCTGCAAATGACACGTCCACAACGTCATGTCACGTGACCAGTGATGTTGGCGTACAAAATGTTACCAGTATAGTGCCATTACAAAATAAAACTAAACGATTTTCTGGCTTTGGGTTCATTGGATTTTTATCAATTTTTAATTAGAGTCTGGCAAGCGAAACGTGTCACAAGAAAAGGGCGGCAATTTCAAAAATTCTTAAGCAGTAAACACTGAATGTAGTACTGCAAAATAATTTTGATACTTTTATTAATTATATTTAATCTTAACATTTAGATATCAATTAAAATTATTTGTTTTGGAACATTTGACTAAAGCGTGACTGTTCTTAATTGTACAGTTAACAGCATATCAGTAGGCCTATTCACTAACTCAACTGACAACCAAGAATCGTCATCACCGTAAAAAATAGACACTTTGAATGTGTCAAAATCACTATTTCGTATTCTCTATCAATGATGAGCAATTTCGAAATGTCAATATCGGCATTCTCCACTGGACTCCATTTTGACACTTGATTTCGTATCGATAAACTGTATTAAAGTAACATTGTTGCAAAGCATATTTGAAGTCGTCGCATAGTACCTCTTAAGCCATTTGTTGTTAAATTAAAGCGAAAAAAAATACGTATCCAATATTTTTCTATTATCTGACTGACGGACTAAATCGAATCTTTTTTTTAACCCATTCGTTATACCTATTGGCTAACAGCACTTATAATATTAAAAATTCATATTTGTCATTAATTAAAAGGGTGTTTTTTGCAACGACTTCTTTGTTTTTTTGTAATGAATATGGGCGACTCTGGCCACATTTTTTTAATAAATGTGATGTTAGCCAATTTTGATTTCTGGCCCTTATATTTATAATGTGTTCATAACACATACATGTCTCCTAAGGGATTTTCATCACAACCTTTTGCTCTGATCCAGAACCACTATCTATCAAATTAAATTAGTCAATATAAACACCAGATTACAATAAAAAAAACATTTATTTTTGTTACAATTAAGTGCCATGGATAAATTACATAATACAGGTGTCACAAAATCATCATGTTAATCACAATAGAAAATTTAAGATAAGATTTTGACTATGAATCAGACTAAAAATACTTTAGTCTGACTCATAGTCAAAATCTGTTTCTAAATATTCTACACCTGAAAACAATGACAAGGAATCATCAGAGTCACTCTCTTCACTACTGTCTGCACCAACAGATATAATAAATTTTTCAAGTTCGTTTTCAACAATGCCATCTTTTAATTTGTAATCATTTTCGACATTTAAAACATGATCAGTGTATTTCTTCCAGTCACTAGGGGTAATTAAGTTAAAACACTCTATTATTAAGTTTTCCATTTCCTTTCCTGGTATTCCAATGTTTCTGCTTGCAATTTTTCTTTTTGCTTGACTCCAAACCATCTCTATTGGGTTTAAGTCACAATGATACGGTGGCAGCAATAAAAGTTCATGATTATGTTCTTTTAAAATCTCTTCAGCTTCATATACAGGCAATGTTTTCTTATCATTAACCAAACACATTAACTCTGCCTTTGTCTGATATTCCTCAAAATGTATTCCATTATTTACAAGCCATTTACGGATATCTGCTTTGGTATTAGACATTATAGGCGGTTTATTGATTTGTTTTATATGGTAGCTGGCATTATCCATAACAATTACACTGGGCTTACTTAAATTTGGTATTAATTTTTCTCTGACCCATTTCATAAAGTTCGATGAGTTCATATCATCATGATAATCAGCAGATTTGGATTTACTACTGAACACTAATAATGCACCAGGCACAAAACCTTCCTCAGATCCAGCATGCACAACAATATGCCGTTTTCCAGAGGATATCTTTGTAGTGACACCAGTTGTTGAAGGTCCTTGCCAAGACTTTTTAACTTTATAATTCTGATGTACATAAGTTTCATCAAGGTACACAATTTGCTTTCCTTCGTTTCGTTTTATATTTATTTCTCTCAAATACTTGTGCCTCCATGCAGAAATCTGGTATTTTTCTATAAGCATAGAACGTTCATTTTCATTGCTTTTAAAAGAAAATCCATTCTTAAGCATAATTTTTCGTAAAGTCTCACGGCTACCACTGAATCCTATTGCATCTTTTAATTCATTGTGAAGGCTTCTTAATGTTGGAACAATTTTTTTCACACAGTAAAATTCATTTACTTTATTCCGAATTGCACTTAAATCAAAATTATCTAAAGCAGACACTGTTGGTTGATGAGGTCGTTTTTTCCCAGGAGTGTCCCATTTTCCTTTATTAATTAATGCTTCATTTTTTATCCTTCTTAGTGTCCTTATACTTACATCTATAAAAGATTAAACACTTTGAAACAAAGATATGTTAAATGTATTTAAAAGCAAATAATGATAGACACATACATCAAAATAATTTAAATACCTATTCAACTATGAATGCAATTTATGTTTAATTTAGTTATGTGCATATTTAGCATGTATAACAATTACATGGTTTGATTAGTTTCATGAATTCTGTGAATTTCCTTGTTAAACAAAACATTCTTATGACATCATTGGATGTCAACAATAAAAACCAATACATCATAAAAAACCTATGTAAATATTATAGGAATACTATCAATCTATCTTAAATCAAAACAAGAAAAGAGACCTGTCATTGAAGAAATTTTTTGTAAGTACTGCGTTTCCGAATTCAGCATTTCTTGTTTTTCTAAAGTTTTTATTGCATTTATCTCCTCCATTATTGGTTGAATATCACCATCACAGTTATCTGAAATAGAGCAATATTTTATAAAAAATATCTGTTTAGTTAATTACAGAAAATTAAAACGAAAGTATCAAAATTATAATACAAAACTAACCTAAAAAAGATACAACTTTATCTAATCGTTGTAATTTCTCCATGAAATTTTTATTTAATTCAGTTTTCACTTCAGTAAACTTGTCAATCATGATGGAAAGAAGTTTCCTCGATGAACTTTTTATCGGCTTCGACATAATTTTTAACCAAAAACACAAGTTCAAATTCGCAAAAACAACAAAATTCAATATTCTTGAATTGTCTAACGTAGTGTCAAACTGACAGTTCTATGTTGTTGCCATATGAAAACGGAAAAATAGGTGGTGTCACGTTTCGCTTGCCAAACTCTATCTTATTTTAGACGTAAAATAATATTAACAAATTAATAAAAAAGCTTTGATGTCGTGGTTGTAAATGGCATTGAAATATTATTTCCATAATTTGTACTTATTACTGATTAATCTATTTAAGTATTTTTGATAAAAAGACAGGACCAAAGGGCCCATTACAAAATCCACCCAAAAATATTCTCAGTAATATATTTTCTAACATTTACGTGAACACAAATAAACTATTATTGTCAAAATATAAAAATAAAGCAATTTTTCTTATTACTTTGACCAATAAAACTTTCTAAATGTAATAAAATTTATTTTATTCTAATCAAATTAATGCCGCTACAATATTATGTCTGCAGACTCGTTACCTTTGTATATTTGTACTTTTTCGTATTTGTGTTTGATCTGATATCTAATTGAGATTATATATATCTACGTGTTACCCTCCACTAGATGGCGGCTCTAGCAAAAGTTAATTTTTGCAGGAAACGCATGGACCAAAAACAGTCATTTCCGTTGCTATTAACTAACATATTAAAAAACTGAAATTTAAAAAGTTCGATACATAGATACCAATACAAATAAGAAAAAAGTACCAATAGAATATGAGTTGTTCATCGAATTTTGAAAATGAATTTACTTTTAAACATGAAAGAAAACCAGAAAGGTTGTCATGGAGAAATCAAGAACATTACCGTAGCGACATCTAGTTTGATTTCGGGAACTAATGTTTGTTTTAAATACTTCCTCATTCATTTTATACATAAAATAAATAAAAATGTTTTATCTTTTTTCTCACCTACTATTACAAACACTTTAGGTAAAATCTGGTCAAATGACTTCAAATATTGGTATCATTTTTTTCAGTATTTTTATATAGGTAATTTTCACTAAAGAAATAAAATGTTTATTTTCAAATTTAACTTTTTTGGGGGACTCGAAAATTAAAAGTTAGAAACACTCTGACGTTTGATTGCAGCTTTGCTTCTGCAAAAATTATTTCGTGAGACGAATTCTATTCAATATATAAATCGTTTTTAAATAAATATATAAACTAACCTTACATCATCCCGAGTGATACTGACAACTTTTTTGTTTACTGCTTTTAAATAAATATATAAACTAACATTATATCATCACGAGTGATACTGACAACTTTTTTGTTAACTGCCATTTAACAAAATATGAAAATATTCTTCTAGCAATATTGGTATCAAATAAAAGGTTTTCATTGGTAAATTCCAAAAATATGAACTTTGTTTACGTCTGGTCATACAAAGGAATTAAATAAATTATTTAAAAACACGTCTATCGAAATAGAACTACATATAAAAGAAATAAGTTGTATTACACATGTGTGACTTGGTTTAGTAAAATTCATTTATTTTTATTCCAAACATAAATGACCTTCTTTAGTCGTGTATTATCAATATCTGTATCCAAATATTACACTTAATTTATAACTTACGATAATGACTGTGTACCCTACGAAGGCATTTTACAATTTCATTCACGATTTTTTACGCTTATAAGTAAATATTTAAAGGTTTATGGTTCAATAATAAAACATGCCAGTGTTTACAACCTAAAGCGAATCCATTGTCATAATCCATAGCGAATATAATAAGTATAATTGGCAAAATTGACCAGCACAATATGTCAAAATCCCGCAAGTAATTTCTAAATTTACCACCTATATAATAAGGCTTAAAATAAAATGAAATAATTTGACATATTTATATAGCCTGACATGCTGATCACTGCACTTAAAGTGACTGGCTTATATCATTATTTGATATTCGTGTTTTGAACTAAGTAAATACTTGTTTAGTATCGAATTTGTAGAACTCGTTTTTTTATTGTTACTATGTATTGGATTTCAATAAATCATATGTGATTCTTATAAAATTATATAAGAAGTTCATATTTCTCAGGCGACAGACATTTAAAACCCATTATTAATCGCTAAATAAGTGATAGCCTTTCAGTGGCGTAGCTAGGTAACCTAGGGCCCAGGGGCAAATAAAAAAATGGGGCCCACTGCTATCAAAACTGGTAAGGTTTTTTTGAATACTTTAAAACTTTATCATCAGCTCTTTTTCGTGTATGGGCAAGTAATAAAACTATTAAACACTAACAACATAAATAACAACTATTTTTATACTTGATGTAGGTATTGGGCAATAAAACGAAATAGAAAAGATTCAAGGGCTTATTATATATTTATTTATTCATAGATACGTTGCACCAGCTTACTGTTATTTAACCTATCGCCATGCAAGCTATTTACAAAAATTATGAATAGAAATATTTTGTCCAGAAGTACTTGCAGAAGGCTGACTAAAAAACTTGTCAATTTTGGGCAATTTTTGTTTACTTTCTTCTCTTTCTTGGCGTTGTTTGCGTTTATGCACCACTGGGTTTCTTTTTTTTGTCTATAATATTAGTTTACTAATTTATTTATCCAATATTTGTGTAAGATCACAAGTAGGTGCTCACTGTTCACTGACAACGTTACAAGTAAAAGGAAAGCGAAACGTAATGATACAAGACGTCGTTGGGGAATCCCCGGCAAACATTTTATCGCCGCCAGTGTTACCACATTTGATAGTTTAAAAAATGACAAAAAAATCACGTAATTAATGGACGAGTAGCCGAAATCTATAGACTTCTTTACGTAACTATGTATACGTACTATAATCAAATAAAATTGAACTTTTGTATGGACCAGTACAAAAAAATTATTGACATACGCTTACTTACTCCTGATACATTAACTTTTTAACCATTCTCGAAAAAAAACTACTCGACTCGAAGTTCACAATCGTGAATCACAAAAACGCATATCGATTAATAATAATATGCAGATATTGATATCCGACAAATTGATGAAAACATTAATAACACTGTCAACCCACACAAATAATTTAGGGGAGTTCCCTTTTTATAACTTTGGAATTTCTCACAACTAAATTGCCATGATTAAACTCGAGTTGTCACCTGTCATATTTATTTTGAAAATTTATAAAGTTGTGTTCAGCTGAGATTTTCTGGTAAAGATTCGAGGGCCCCCTGAGCTTGAGGGCCCCGGGGCACTGCCCCGCCTAGCCCCTTGGTAGCTACGCCACTGTAGCCTTTACAATTTAGTTGTCAGAGATTTCAGCAAGTGTACTTTTTTATTCCGCTGTAAGAAAGATTCGTTTTATAAGATCCAAGTATACTTGGTGGAACATAATGACCGACACTCCCGAGGTTCCTGGAGAGTGCTATTTGTCTTTAATATGATGTATAGAAAATTATATGTCTAGGTCAAATAGTTTCGGAGATATTAAATCACAAAGTTTTTGGAAAAGAATGTGTGTTTTCAACCCTGAGTCAGCTGTTTTTGGGACGTACTAAGGAGAAGTTTTTAATCGGTCATTGACTTCTTCATTTCTAAAAACGAAATAATCTAGTTTGTGATTTATAAGACTGCTTTCATGCAAATTCTACCAGACAATCAATAAACAAGGCAGTCAAAATGCTTAAATCGATTTACAGACTAATAGGCGGTTTCTGATTTGAAAAAAGTGGAAAATTTCTACTGCTTATTCTCAATAATCTAAGTTTTTTTAATTTCACAAGTCAAATAGTCCTAGTTTTATCAAACTGCTATCAACTGATCATCCAAAAACTAAAATCAGAAACGAAAACTAAGTGATGTTAGTTTGAGACGTTTAACTTTAAATTCTCAATTAAGAAACCGAGTGTAAAATTTCCTAAATTATTGTAGAGAGATCAGTCTAACATTAACCTACGTTATTTTAAAAGAGCAGTTCTCCAAAAAAATTGTTTGAATGGGGTAATACTCCTTAACAACGGGATCGTTAGTTAAACTCGATAAACTCACAAATCTTCCAGCGATTCATCATTAACACAAATGAACTTTGTTTTAAAAACATTGAGGAATTTGTTATTAAAATAGGATTTAAAAAGAACATTAATAAATGCGTGATATCAAACGACGAATAAAAAAAAATTTGAACCGAGTTCGTTCCTCGATATCAAAGCCCCACCCACCCGCCAGCCGCCATGCGGCTTCATTATTCTGTCGGTATTTTCCGGCCGCTCAGTCGCCGCCGACCTTTTGCGCTGGAGTGTTGTTGCGCATCGCCGCCGACGCACCGCTGCGAAGCGTCTTTTTTGTCGATTTTTGTTTTGTTCTAGTGCATTTTTAATTGAATTCTCGTTAATAAGATACTAGAGTGTTCGTCT
The DNA here is from genome assembly GCA_918026875.4 of Diatraea saccharalis. NCBI lineage: Eukaryota > Metazoa > Arthropoda > Insecta > Lepidoptera > Crambidae > Diatraea > Diatraea saccharalis. The sequence goes on along the minus strand of OU893344.1, from coordinate 3,435,056 downwards.
TGAGTGTTAAGTTTAGTTTAGTGAAGATTATGTTTAGTTTTGTGTGAAATGTGATGTGTTTTGCGCGTGCATGCGCGGCATTGAAAAGAGCGTGCTTAGCTCTGTCTTCAAAGAGGAAGTGGACATTTTCAGCATCGACTATCATTAAGATATCGGTAAGTAATTAAATTAAATTAATGTGTTTCGTGATTCGTTGTAATCTGCACACAATCGATATTGCGCATGCGCGTTATAGGGCTGTCAACACTTAGAAATTTAAATTTTTACTCTATTTTTACACCTCTTCTATTTTTAAATATTTGTCAAATAAAATGAACGTTTGCATGTAACCTAACTTGAAACTTTCGGCTGTTTCGGTCATTTTGTTCCTCCCAGTATAATAAATAATAATATCTGTTTAACAATAATACTATGTATAAAGTTTCCCTTTCTTGAGTCATTAAGAGAATCCTTAAAAGTTTGCTTCATCATTAAATCAATCGTACAATCCGCGTACGATAATAGTGGGTTATCGTATATTGGATGAAATTAACGATCATGTTTAGGGGGTGTGGAGTGTGTTTTTCAGTAAGAGCATCTACTCTTTAATTTTAACTCTCTGTAGGACATCTTTCCTTTTGAGTAGCTTGTTGTGACTCATGGTTGTGACTCCGAGTTATAAGCAGGTATTTTTTCTAAGAAAAAAATAAATATACACACATATATATATATACCTTGGTTATCTAATTCTGCATATGTCCTGAAATCAGCTTGAGTTATTCTTTCTGCAAGGTCTGTCACCGCTTGTGAGAACATTAATGATTTGTTGATATTGTTCAGCCTCTAAGCCCTTTCTTACAGCTTCTAAGCCCAATCTGCCCGAGGCTGACATCGTTCGCAATAACTTCAAGATACTGTAAACTTTCAGTGTGATTCCTCGCTAAGCCATTGTTTGTCAAACTAACTGGTGCGGCATACATTTTCGTTTTATTCAGTGTCATTTTTCGTTTTTCTTTTGTTTTTGACTTATCGTAGAAAATTTTTTCGAGAGCAGACATTCGTACAGTGCTTCTGCCCGAGGCTGACATCGTTCGCAATAACTTCAAGATACTGTAAACTTTCAGTGTGATTCATTGCTAAGCCATTGTTTGTCAAACTAACTGGTGCGGCATGGGTGTATATTGCGTCGCCTAATTTTTTGTACTCCTAATTGGCTTTGGCACGTAAACGGTCGGCTTAATTTTTTTTCGCACAATTTTAATATTCCTAATGGTGTTTAATCTAATATCATTTCGCGTAACTTTTTATCGCCGTATTGTAACTTACCAAATGTGACATTAGGCGGAACAATCTGTTATCCCTACTCCTCGCAATTACTAAATAGTAATACGCACAAAATTAAAACGTAAGAAAGTATAAAACGCCTTAACGTTTTTATGAGGCAAAATAACTTAGGCAAGCATGCAGCACGTAAGCAAGCATGTAGCTTCGGTGGTCCCACGCGAGCTTATCGTCGCAGATGGTCACCGCCCACCGCCGCGGCTGAGGCTGGCCGGCGAAGCCGGCCAGCAAGCCGAAGCTGGTCATTAAAACCACCTGCTCCTCAGCTCGCGAGCCACCTCGCCCCTCCGCGCCTACGCGGTTTTAAACAACATTCTAGGAGTCGGACAAATAAGACTACGTGATGTCGGTTTTTCGGCGGTGTCAGTTTTGCTGCGATTCGTTTCTCAAGCCAATTGTTTTTTTTGCTCATTTAAGATTAGAAATGCTAAAATGAGAGCTTTTAATATTTAAGCTAAATGAAGATATGCCAATATATTGTAATGGATTTCATGTTAGGAATTCTAAAATTAGGGCTTTCAATTCTGAGACCAAACTATGATAGTGCCAAAACAACTGTTAGGGTTAACAATAATTGTACGTTATAAGTTTAGGCCAATACAGTTCGGCCATGTTAAATTAGGACTTAAAATTTTCGATCTTCTTTTGTTTTTGACTTATCGTAGAAAACTTTTTCGAGAGCAGACACTCGTGCAGCGAGACATTCTGATTCTTCTTTATTGAGAATCTCTGGGTAAGCCAGTAATTCTTTATTAAACACAGAAGATGGCGACTCTAGCAATAGTTATTTTTTGCAGGAAACGAATGGACCCAAGATAGACATTACCGTTCCTTGTAAGTAACATATTTAATACTTCCTCATTAATAATATTAAGAAACTGAAATTTACAAAGTTCGAAACTTAGATATCAATACAAGTACTTTTTCAAATTTGTATTGATATCTAAGTTTCGAACTTCGAAAATTTCAGTTTCTTAATATTATTTATGAGGAAGTATTAAAAAAAAACGAAACCACTAAAAAAGCACCTCCAGTAGAAGGCGACTCTAGCAAAAGTTGATTTTTGCAGGAAACGAATGGACCAAAGATTCAATCATTTCGGTTCCTATTAACTAACATATTAAAAAATTGAAGTTTGAAAAGTTCGAAACTTAGATATCAATACAAATACGAAATAGTACAAATAGAATATGAGTTGTTTATTCAGTTTTGAACACTAAATTACTTTTAAACATGAAAGAAATCCGGAAAGGTTGTCAAGGAGAAATCAAGAACGTACCATGGCGACATCTAGTGAGATTTCGGGAACTAACGTTTATTTTTGAATACTTCCTCATTATATTAATGGAAATGACTATCTTTGATCCATTCATTTCCTGCAAAAATCAGCTTTTGGTAGGGTTGCCATCTAGTGAGGTGCTTTTTTGGTGTTTTCTTTTTTTTCTTAAAATTTCTTAATATTTTGTGTGCTAGTTACACTATCAATGGAAATGTCAATGTCAGTCAAACCATGTGCGTTGCGATTTGGTCGTTTTTGTATACAATGCGAACGCGAAAGAACTAACTTGCAATAAATTCGAATATTTAGCAAACAAAATGCAGCAAGCTCATCGACCTGGGAATTTGAAGCAGAGCAACAAGGTCCATAAATCTCGTCACAGGTCGAAACGGGGAATATCTGCAGCAGTGAAAGGTTAGATTAAAATTCCGAGGCTTAAATTTGTTAATATATCCTAATTTGGTATGAAAAGTCCGCAGCGTGTTAAAGTTTTGTTTATTTTTTAGGAAAGGTTAATGTTAAGGAAATTGTGAGGCGTAATCGTCACATTTTGAAAAAAGATGAACGTCGGCATCAATCTATGCAAATACGTAAAAATAAACGTGAGGAAGTGTTATCTAAGAAACGGGCGCTTGGTGGGAACCGTAATCCCCCTTTCTTAGTGTGCGTTGTACCTTTAAACGCCCAATTAGATGTTCAGTCAGCATTGGCTATTTTAAAAAGTTGTTCTGAAGGTGTTATTGTGTCACAGTCAAACAATGGAGTATTGCATATTGGGTATTGTATATTCTTTTCTCTTTTTTTTTCTTTATTATATAATATTAGCAAAATGTTAAGATTTCAAATGATAATTATTTTTTGTGTTTCAGGTTACCAAATTTCAAACAACGTTTTTCCTTTATATGTCCTGAAGTAAACAATGATTTTGCTCTCTTAGATGCCCTTAAAATAGCTGACACTGTACTGTATGTTAGTTCTGCTTTAGATGAACCTGTTGATGAGTGGGGTGAAAAAGTATTAGCCTTGTCTATGGCACAAGGCATGCCCACCCCATTGGTTGTTGCTATGGATATAGAAGGTGTTAACCCTAAGAAGCGTACATCAGAAAAGCAGAATGTGCAGAAGCTTATCTCTAAGTGGTTACCTGAAGAAAAAGTTATGCAACTTGATAAGAGCTCTGATGGATTGAATTTGCTGCGTAGGATTGGGAATCAAAAAAGGAATGTTCTGCACCATAGAGAAAGAAGACCGTATATGTTAGCTGAAGAGGTTGAATATGTAGCAGATAAAGAAGGAGACTATGGCACATTAAAAATTAGTGGCTATTTAAGAGGAATGCCTTTAAATGTTAACGGATTGATTCATGTAACAGGGCTGGGTGACTTTCAGATGTCTAAGATTGATGGACTAGATGATCCACATCCTTTGAGTTTAAACAAAGAGAATACAAAACCAGATTCAATGGAGGCTGAAGTCACCAAAGTCACAGTGTTACAAATGCCTGACCCTGCAAAGCAGGAGAGTCTAGTTTCAGAGAATGTTCCTGATCCTATGGATGCAGAACAAACATGGCCAACTGAAGAAGAAATTGAACAATCTCAAATGGAGGTAAATATGAAGTGTTTTTGAAGTTTAAATATTTAAATTGTTAGTAATATGGAATTTTAATTAATTTCATTACTTTACAGACTAAAAAGAAGTTGGTAAAGAGAGTTCCAAAAGGCTGGTCTGATTACCAAGCTGCTTGGATTGTTGAGTCTGATGTGGAAGGTGATGATTCTGATGAAGGTAATGATAGTGATGATGAAGAGAATGAGCAGTTCATGTCATGTGAAGAAGACAACTCTGACAATGAAGATAAGGAAACCGTCAATGATTTTGAGTCTGTCACTGAATCTGAGGTTGGGATGCCTGATGACAAATATGATGCAACAATTGATGCTCATGAGGAACACGAGATGCTACAGAAGTTGGTACAAGCAAGAGAGGACCAACAATTTCCTGATGAAGTAGACACCCCACAAGATATACCAGCTAGAGAACGATTCACGAGGTATAGAGGTCTAGAATCATTTAGAACCTCTCCATGGGACCCTAAAGAAAATTTGCCAGCTGATTATGCACGCATATTTCAGTTTGAAAATTATGATCGAACAAGGAAAAGAATCTTTAAAGAAAATGAAGAGAGTCTCATTAATATGGTATGAAGAAGTATATATTTACTTTTTTTGCAAACTTACTTTTCATATTGAGTAAACTGTTGAAGTTCAAGGAGTAATGTATATATACAAAGGAAATTTTTCATTAGTGTTTAGTAGAGATGGTTACATCTCTATATATAGATAGGATAGTAGTTTGGCCAGATACCGGATATTCGAGAAGCTACGAGGATGGAACGCCGGATATCCGGCTACCGGATATTCGGGTTTTACCGCATTTCATGACACGATCAGTTTGATTTGAATCTATAGCTTGTTAAGTATATGTTATTAATTCTGAAATCAAGCAGATGGTAATTTTTATTATTTTTATTTCAAAATTATGGATTATTTTTAATTTGAAATACCCTAGAACTACCTTGAATATTTAGGAATACGTTTTGGGTCAGAGTGGAAAAAACACGTTATTATTAATTAGAATCTGACAGTATAATTATTTCGGTATTTTTATACATATTTATTTTATACTTTTGAAACATTGTATTGATGGGAACAAAAAGAGTACAATTTATTATGTGACGCTATACAATTTATTATGGCCTGTTGCGATAAAAAATTTGCTATAATCGATCCCGTAAGGAATTAATTTAGTTTTTTAGTTTTTATGTCATTTACTTTGCCAAAAACTTTTTGCATTGAACATTCGAGTGTGACAGAGATAAAGTTACCAACATAAATTCGGACAAATACTTAAAATAGGAATTCTCTGAAGCCGGTTTGGTAAATGAAGCAAAGTGGAGTCACCTTTTACCATCAAAAGCAGAAAGTTTGGTATTGATACACCACTATTTGCCATTTGTTAATTTTGAGTATTAAACTTATTAATAAATGTTTGTAAAGTGGTATAATATTCCTTGTGTAAAGTAATGAGATTATCTTTATTTTACTATTCGGTAACCGGCCGGATATTTGCACCCTATCCGGTATTCTGCCGGATAGTAAAAATTAGGCCGGATACGCCGGATACCGGATAGTAACCGGAAATCCGTTTCATCTCTAGTTTAAAAGTATTTACTTTTAATTGTTTTCAGTATGGTTTTTACATAACAATACATGTAAAAGGAGTTCGACAAGATCTCTGGAAAGCATTTTATGCAGCAAACTCCTCTGCTCCGTTAGCAGTGTTTGGTTTATTACCTCATGAACACAAAATGTCGGTGATGAATGTGGTGTTGAAACGAACGGGTGTTAGCAATGAGCCAATAAAGAGTAAAGAGAGGCTAATATTTCAAGTTGGCTATAGAAGATTTATTGTTAATCCTGTATTCAGTCAACATACTAATGGAGGGAAACATAAGGTAGTTATAAATATTGAAACATTCTTAATGTAGACTGCTTAAAAATCCATCAGCCTTAGGTACCCTGTGGTGGGACTTGCTGTTGTCGGCTGTTTGGGTGGATTGCCTGGAGACGTTGATTAAAATACGCTCGCTAGTAGCGAAAAGTAACAGTGCTTGAAAAATTTGTTAGGTCTTTGGTAACTCAGTGGATTACGAAAGGTCATGGGTTCAAGTCCCACCTCATGAACATGGGTCTGGTGGACTTTTTAAGCATTTTTCAATAAGAATATTTACACGAATAGCATTGTAAATACAAAATTTATCTATTTAAAAAATTCTAATTCGTTACTTCTTTTTCAGTATGAAAGATTCTTCCAGCCTGCATCGACGTGTGTGGCCTCATTTTTTGCGCCGATTCAGTTTAGTCCTTCAACAGTTCTTTGCTTTAAGGTGAGTTGAAATTGCATTTTAGTTTTAGGTTTTATTGTAAATGCTTAGGTACATCTATTTATATTTAAAAAAAAACCCAAATCTGATCTCTTTTAGGAGAAAAGGAATACTAAGCTACAGTTGATTGCATCAGGAGTTCTTCTGTCATGCAACCCTGACAGATTAATCATAAAGAGAATAATTTTGTCTGGTCATCCTTACAAGGTAAGTTTTTTTAAATACTTCATGTTCTATGATTATATGTATATTTTTGTTGTGTGTTAATATTTTGTGTTCATTTGAAATATTTTTAATATGCACAGCATATATTAAGTAATATTTTGAATATCTCTTCTCAGGTACATAAGAAGTCTGCTGTTATAAGATTTATGTTCTTCAACCGAGATGATGTTCTCTATTATAAGCCGTGCAAATTGCGAACCAAATATGGGCGTACAGGCCATATTAAAGAACCTTTAGGTATGTTCATTTTTTATTAATAAAACCTTTTTTCATTTGCAATTTACTAAACAATGATAACTGAACTAAAAAAATAGATAACTTACTTGTTATCCTTAGGGTCGCTCTCTCGAATGTATTCTGCTTACAAGATATATCAGGATGATTTGGAGTTAGGAATTACTTCTGTTCACGTCATAAAGAAACTTGTTTGAAGGGGCCTTTAACAAAAAACTTGAATAAAAAGTTTCATTGACAGTGTCTACAGTACTGATATGCTGGTTTCAATTCTTCTCCATACCAGAGATTCAGGGTTCCGATTGAGTGAAAATAGTAAATGGACTTTTCTTTTTGTCCCGGGCTTATGGTCTTCTTCTTTTTAATTAATGGCGTGGCCCTTGTGGATTTCCCCAGAATCCAGGGTTTCGCTCAGTTTAATTTTTTTTAGTATTTTATAAACTGCTTTTTGTATGTTGGTAGTGAAAGCCCAAGTTAAATTTAGAATTTTGTTCAAGTTAAATTTTACTTATCTGAAAAGAACTTACGTAACTTAAGTATTACCAATGTTAGACAATTCTATGATAGACAAATTAAAGACGTATGTTATTCCTTTTAATATAATTACATAAGATGATTACAAAAGGGAAGTTAACATATGTTAAGACGGTTTTAATATTTGTGAGTTTGGGAATATATAAGGGAATGACGTCAAGATTATTAAAAGCAGTGGTGGACTAACCTTATCGGAGGTCCGGGGCGGCAACAGGCCCGGATCGACAACTTTTTCTAACCGGGACAGAAACTCGATATTGCGCTTACCCCAGCGGATACATTTTTAACTTTAATCTATTATTATGATTTTCGTGCGGATCGTCCCCTCCGTCCCCCCCTTAGTCCACCACTGATTACAAAACCTTTGAATAAGATCTGATGTATAATATTTAATTTTAATATAATAATTATTTTCTATCCCAGGTACCCACGGCCACATGAAGTGCGTTTTCGATGGACAACTCAAGTCCCAAGACACGGTGTTGCTTAGTTTGTATAAGCGAATGTTCCCAAAATGGACTTATGAGAACTGCATCGTTACTGACAAAGATTGGAAAAGTAGTGACACCATGGAGTCATAAACATGTTTATATAAATTAGTTTGTTATGTTAAATGTGGAGTTTTATTTATTTTTTATTTAAAATGTAACAATAGAAATTATAACTCGTTTTGGTTGAATGAATTATTACATTACAGTTTTATTCAAACACTAGTATTATACATAACACAAAAGGCGACTTCGTCGGTGAGGTGGCGGTTGTCACCAGGCTACCCTTATTAAAGGAAACTGTACTTTGTTCCTTATGTAAATATACCAAAATAGTAAGAGTCAGCGTGTCTGAAAATGTATAAGTTCAATGGTCTGAAACCTACATCCCGCAAGTTAAACTTCTGAGTTTTGATAAATAAAAAACGAGTATTAATTTTCACTTCTTTATTATTATTATTGACACATGAAGCGCAGTCTACGTAAGGCTACGTAGTGAACATTTAGGACAGCAATCTCATACTTGTAACAAATAATCTCAAAAGGCAGTGACAGTGCATCCATATTGGAGCAGCATCAACAACGAAAGTGTAACATTTTCTATTACATACATCTCTCGCGATCAATTTGAACATACAAAAACTGTAATTTCAATTTCAGAGTGATAATAGAGATTCTTGAAATAAATTAACAAGGTTATATTAGTAGTAGACTTGAAAAACGTAAGGGCAGCGAATATTTTAAAATTACATAACACACAAAAAAATTCCGAGTGTTTTAAGTTCTGACAATATTGTACTACTTGTGTATGTTTTGCTTCGTATTTCGTGAACTTAGGCGAATAAGATTTAAATATAGTTTTTTTTTATGTAGTGAGTTTGTTACATAGTTTTCTTTTACATTTCCGTCAAATCTACAAATAAAACCTGATAATTTTATTTGGCGAATTTTCAACTAGCACTCACTCATTACTAAACTCATTCTTGCCGTTAAAAGTGTTATAACATGTAAATTAACACGATGATTAAATATAAGCTTGCTAATAATAATATAATTTGTACTCTTCGGTTGATGATTATAATTTATATTCAATGCTACGACAAATATAAAAAGCCTATTACGTAAATAAATAAAAAAAAAAAAACTCAAAGAAATACGTGCGGTGAAGTTTTTGACTATATAAAACAAATTTTCAATGCCACATAAAGCAATAACAATATAATATGCAGCTTTGCAAATATTTATTTTAAACTTATAATATTTTTAAGAAGAGTGTGAATATTATCCAGACGTTAATTATTATATAAAGTGTTTGAACACTTAACATTGTAGTTCGAATAAGTTATTTACTTGATTACATAAAATGCAATTTCAAATGGTTTTTGTACACTTATAATGGTAATATTTAACTATCAACCCAAACAACGAAAAACTTAATTATTGTTTTTTTTTTTTCAATGAAAATGTACTTGCAAACAAACTAGAAGCGAACTTGACACAACGTATGGATGCTTTTAAAAATAAACATGTGTAATTTGTTGTTGATAAAATCGCATTTTAAGTAAACAAGTGACGATTACACAAATTTTGCAGTAATATAAACGAATAATGTATATGAAAAAAAGATATTACAAACTATATATTTTTTATTAGTAAATATGTTTGGAAAGAGGGAATCGATAGTAAATTATAATTAAATAATTTAATTTGACAGAGTTATAGACTTTCACAGTTATTTATAAGAATGAAAGCTGAAAAATAAAACTTGCATTAGAAATAGTACTTAGTACTTAATGACTGACCTGTCCAGCAGAGATTACAGTTTTCATTCAACAAATTCTTTTCACGATTCTAACGTATTGCTTTTAAATGCAAACACATTAAATTTAAATAAACTTATAACGTAATAGGTATTACAAATGTAAAAACAAACTTAGTACGTTAGCATCATATTAAATGATAGTCAAAAAGTTCTTTAGCCTAAAAATAGTTGCGTCAGCAATCAAAATACACGTTATACAACTAGTATTCTTTTTTCTTCAATAATTCCTTTCATAGACTCTGTTTAATTGCATATCTCTTAATGTCCTGTATTAGTATATAATCACAAAAATGTTTATGTTTTAAATATCATTTTCAGCTATTTCTATTGAAGGCAGATTAATCAGTTCTATCAGGTGTATTTAGGAGTGTGGCTTCCATGTAAATTTCACTGCATGAATTCACTCCAAACTACATTTTTTATTGAATATAATAAAACTAATTCGTAATGAAACTGCAGTTAAATTTCCATGATATACCGGCATGGATATTACATGTACACGTCACGATATAATTTATAACGCAAACTACGTACAATGTTAAGGAAGGCGAATAACAGCTAATGGGAGGGGCTCAGGTATTCACATAAATAATACTCTTTGGGGAAATCTAAATATGCACTTCTAAACGAAAGCGTACCTAGGTTTAAAGGGATTCGACTAGAGCTATTGAATTATTTAAAAAAAAACTAGCTTCTTTTATTGTCATATTTGTCTAATCGCTTCGTCTGATTTCTAATAAATTTCTAATAAAATTCCCAATATTTATAACTTTAATTTTGACTCATCAACTGAACAAATTCGACAGTGTGGGATAACCTGACGTGCTTATGTATGAGACTGTACAATCATTTTAAAATGTTATGGTATAATGTTAACTATAACCTGTACTATTTGGATGTCGATAGTGAATTTTGGTGCCTTAAGGTATGAGTACAAAACCATATTTAGGATTTTATTACAAGAACATAATATTTAACGGCGGTAATGGATATAAATTTAATTCTCAACAAATATAAAAAAAGCATTTATTTTTATTTTACTCAAGTAATATTACCTAGTTGTCACTGTACGTAGTTAGCGTGTGTAGTGGGAGTGCTTAGGGCTTCTGTTTCTTGGGGCGGCGGCGCTTGGTATCGTCGGGGGGCGAAGCGCCCGCGGTGGCCATGCCCGACCGGTTGTACAACGTGTTCAGGAACTCTTCCAGGTTAGGTTCGTGCCTAAAAAAGTAATTAAAACTCTTAAAGCCAGGAAATGCATAGGCTTATTGGAGACTATCAGGGTTTCAATTCTGGAATTTTTTAAGTAATAATTGCAACTCAGTAGAATGTTTATTAGGGAAGGTCTAAACGAGGCACTTTTCACCAGTCTTTTAAAACGTCACTATGCGTTACAGGGATGATTAAGATCACCCAAAGTCAGCATCACCAGGTGTTCCTGGCATGTAAAAACTTTCATGTTAAATATGTTTGATGCATCAATAGATTTGGCCACTTGAGTCTCATGTAAAGTTTATAGAGGAGGGAGGGGTCAGAAAAACTTTACGGCGCGTGACATGGGGGGGGGGGGGAAGTTACGCAATACTCGAACGGCCCCTAATGTCTTTCTCATAAATCAATGGTGACATATATTTATTACTTGTGATCTACTAACAAGAATTCTGACATAAAAGGGTTGTGTTATATACGCTACGCTTCGTGATCGTCTTAAATTTCTAACCTATAGTAGTAAATCATAGAGAAAATTGAGTTCAGTTCATATCTCAAAACCTTTTATATCCTCTAATATACTACACCTTCGTACTACACTCCTTCAATTTACTCAGTTAACTTAATCAAGTAATTGATTTCCGTTGTTTGGTCAACCTACTTTCTTTAATTTGCTGTATAATCTAAAAATGAAAATACATTTATCACAAAAACAATGCGAAATCATCGCTTCTTGCTGAGACTTATGTAACTATAGCCGCCAATATCGTTTAATGCCAATTATTCATTGAGCTGGCTAGCCCATATCACGGTCTGGCCAGCAAGTTTTTTCCATTACATGAAATGGCCGGCCGCATCATGAATTTGCCAATTCTACGATCTGGCCACAACATAATAATATACAATCATTATTAGATGGAAAAAGAACGATTACTTCTGCCAGCATTAATTGTAGATTTCACTGAGGGCATCACTATCTGTCAGTTAGCTGTCATTGTCATTTTGACTTTTGATGGCATTAAGATAATTTTTCGGGTTATCACTCTTAAAAAAAAAAAAAACTACCGGAATCTTAGTATGGATTCAATATTGTGATTTTAATGTATTAATAGGAGTGTAAAGAAAGTTCTTATATTTTTATTTTCTAAAAAAATATCATTACTCTGATAAGTTAAAAGCTAAAAATAAATTTAATTTTCAGAATATCGCGCGGAAACACCACTTCTGATATGGCGTCGCTATGACGTCACGGTCCTGTGAAACTAATATCGTTCTATGTATGCATAGGGTTGAATTCTCTAAGTTCTGAGTTTTGATATGAGTAAGAGGGGCGTGACGTCATGCGCTGTATGCGGTCACGTTACAACGAGTAAAAAATATAAGGTTTTTTTCTTATTAATTTAAGCAATATTATAAATATAATAAGCATACGTGTTATTTTCGCTAACAGTATATTAAACATTGCCAGAAAAACAATAATTGGTCATTTACAAAATATTTAAATTTGACATATGATTGTATATCCGGGAGTGTATTTATTTATTTATTTGATTAGGACAACCAACAAGACACAAATCGTCTATAAGTAAATTATTTAGTGCTTATAATATAAAATCGATGCTAAATTTTGCCTTAATTATAGGTTGCCACGGCATGCAAACGTGGATAGAAATAACAGAACACTTTCTGATTACATACACTTATTCGATGTCAAAAATACATATACTATTACAAGTCAATTTAAATTATATAATTACTAACAATTAATTTGTAATCCATTAAGTGTAAAAAAGCAATAATTTAATTAAAATTATAAAATAAGTGTATTTAAATATGGACAACCATTTCTGTGACATTACATTTTTGGAAGGCACCGAGAGTGGTAAATAATTGTCAGTACCAAATATCTTTTAATTGTTAAGTGGATTAATTAAGTTAATTTGTGAGGTAAGAAAATTGATTGCTATAAAGTGAATTATCATTTGTAACATTATGGGTGATCCTGGTGATAGTAATGGTGACGTCAGCCAAGCTGATGTCACTATTTCTAATGACTAGAATGAGGTTCACGTGTCGTTATATACCGCGTGTTACAAAAAAACCCGTTACCCCGAAAATGGCATTGAGTATACATAAAACTGAGATAATGGACGCTGTCCTTTATATCGTAGCCATTGTATTTATTGAAAAAAACAATATCGAAGTTTAGCAAAATTTTCGATACCATTTATCGAAGCACACCGACATTATGATCAGCTGTTTCAGTTCATTGACTTCTAAATCAAAGACTATTATTTTGCCAGACTGGTTATATCTACTGGTATTTTGTGCCTACGTCACAGTACAGGGAAATAATTTATCTAGTTATGTGTACATACGCAAATATTCGAACATGCAAAATATTACACGAAAACATTATTTTAAAACTATTTCCAAAATTCGTTTTTATTCAGATTAGAGCTCCCTTTACCATATACCTTGCCATATTACTATGCCCGTGCTACGCACATATCAGGCATGGAAACAAACAATAAACAGTACGCTATAGTCACTGCACTGGATTAAATACTTTCGCCTGAAATGCTCGTACAATATCTCTTTACGAACTGTAGACGGCCCATCCAAAATAATAATCTTTATAATTAATGCAACGACACGTCACTCAATAATGTACTCATAAAATCAATTTCATCTAATCTAAACAAATTGAGAAGCAGAGGAAGAAGAAATATCGCGACCTCTAGATAAGTAGAATATTCGTTTTTGCACGAACAATTTTTTTTCATAATTAGGTAGTTTCATTTTTATGAAAATAATTACAATATTATGAAAGTAGGCGACGTATATCACAGAGTGTCTTCCAGGTAACTTTGTCTATCTGTAGCTGCTTCATCTTTGAACCAGAATTTTTACACATCGTGTCTTTAAATCATGATAACCTGGTACTCGTACCTACAATCTTCTGTTACGAAAGTAAACCTAATATGACGTCAGCGCAGATACAGTCGGGGAATAAATTGAAACATTGATCAATATTCGTGTACATATCAGTCAGTGTAAAAAGATCAGACTTAAAATGGAATATGAACCTTAATCGGGAATATGATCATTCCCGATTATGGTTTCAACCACTTACTCTTACTACATGTAAATTGTTTCAAGTAAAATGGATTGCTACCTTAGAGTTAATGATATGCACTACACTTAGGTATCTTAAAAGCGTCTGACAAGAAAAAATGTCGACAAAGAGCCGCTTTCTGAATTGAGAAAAGTACAAAATCTCAACTGAATATTCTCAATAACTGAAGTTTTTTTTATATTTCACTAGTCAAAAGTCCTAGTTTTATCAAACTGCTAACAACTAATTATAAAAAAAAAAACCGGCCACGTGAGAGTTGGACTCGCGCAGGATGGGTTGTATCCGGTGCTAAGAAATAACTTCATTAGCTTAACTCTTAAAAATATTTTTTATTGTTTAGGTATTTAAATACGTAAGACAAATCAATACATAATCGGTAAAATCGAGCCTAAAACAAATTCACTTATTCCCCCGAGTGTACAATGACGTAAGATAGAGATAGAGAGGGAGGGAAAGAGAGAGAGAGAAAGAAACGAAACATTATCGTTCGTGTTTGTGTGATGTCGCGCGCGAGTGACTACTTGATGCTAGATACGGTAGTAGTAAACATTTGGTACGGATTTTAATTTATTATCTATTTTATTACTGTGGGCTATTCAACTGAATTTTAGAATCAGAGTATAGGATTCACTATTTTAATGCTGTAAGAAATGAAAATGAATGAGACGTTTTATTATGTACTGTTTACCTATTTCTTTAAATAGAAAAAGCCCTAAAACGACCGACACAGCTAACAAACAAATGGTCATTTATTTGAAAAATAGTTCAAAATAGAAAAGGTGTATAAAATGAATTAAAATTTTAAACAGGTATGTCGATTGTATGCAGATTACTACGGCCCACGAAATACATTAATTTATTTATTTAACGATGTCTTATGATAGTCGATGCTACTTCCTCTCTACAGACTGAGCCAAGCATGCTCGTTTGCAGGTGCAGCGTGAAAGTATATCACATTTCTCACTTAAACTAGTCTTTACCAAACATTAACAACGTTTAAATTTGTAAATACTAAAAATACAACCATGTACTATCTTATCAACAACAATAAAAATTTACAAAATCTTTGTCAATTAACAATTCCTAATACGTAACGTTCATAATACGTAACGTATTATGTACTTACGTACGTATGTAAAAAAATTAGTTGCAACAATGATTTTTTAATTTGTACAATAAAATGTTGATCACCTCGGTACTAGGCAACTAGAAGTTTAGGCTCAAACTTTAACATTGCCGCCTGTCTAGGGTTGTCATCTATCCGTCTTTAGCGGGACATGTTTGACTTTTTAGATTGTGTGCAGCTAAATGTTAATGTCACATGTCCGGCGGTATAGTTTTCATAGGTTTTTGGTATACCTGTGCCGAAGCTATATCAAATAAACTATGAATACACACAAATTCGAAAAACGTCAAATACCCAAAAAGACGCAGTGTTGCACGGGCATTTGCGAAATTTGAATACAAATCGTTAGTTTGTTTGCATCGTATAGTCTCCGAAATTACTTTTAAAAAAAAACCTTTTTCAAAATAGGTTGTGCAGTTTTGATGTTACGATCAAGCCTTATTTTATGAATTCACGTTTTGGCTGTGATAAAAGCGTTAAAATTATGATGTAGTTATCTTATCTTTAATTACCGCTTATTTGTATGTTACGTCTTACTACAAAATCAATTGAAAGTTAGTGATTTTTGCTTAACGCACCCTCTGAATAACTAGGCAGTAACCCTCGCGAAGCCGTGAACTAATATTACTGTCTACTACGGTAATATTGTTTTACGGCTTCGCGAGAGATTTGACTTAGTCCGGCTTTAAGGACAAAATTTCCGATCTAATAAGAGAAGAAGGCAACCCTATCCCGCTACTTCTCAGATTTAATTGCGGAACTATAGGTACTTTTCTGTGCGCCTTTGACATGCCGCACACTATGCAGCGGCTTATAATAAAGGACTCAAATTGGCGGCTTTCCCTTTTTATCACTTTTTCTTTATTCAGTTGTTCATACGTCGTCGATGTGATCACGTTTCGAAAATGTCCGTGTTCTCTAATTCCGAGTTCTATGAAAAGTGCTTTTATCAGTGTTACATGGGATGCAGTGTTGTATTGATATAAATTGAGACTATTTTGAAAAGATGTAATTATACTGAAACGTCAGTGAACCAGAGGTTGGCCGCGATCTTTAGTTTTTTCTTGTGGAATAAAATTAAGTGCCTAATAAAGTGTAGGTGAGTGAACCTCACAAGTAATGCTTAAACAGTGAATAAGGAAGTGAAAAGGTAAAGTACAAATAGTAATTAGCAAATATTTATTTTTAAATACGCCAAAATCGTTTGTGAATTATGTCGCATATCATTTTTTTTTATTATCGTAATATCAATCAGATTTGTCGGACCATTAAAGTATGAACTAAAAGTTAGACTCGTATATCAGTGTTTAAATAAATTTTACCTATCTATCATAAATAGGTACTACTTAAAATGGTGTTTGATCTGTAATTCAGAAACAGCTGAGTCGGAAACGATGCTATGAAATGATGTGCGCGTTGATAATAATATGTATTATAATTTTTTTTACTGAAATTAGACTACCGGCTGAACAGCGTCGGTTACCATACCATTTTGCCAATGATTTGATTCCTATTTAATTTCTTTTCATTTTATTTTCGATCGAAATAGGTTAAGTATTTACTGTGTAAACTGGCAAACGCAGACATGTTTTTAAGTATATTTTCTCTCTCATTCTTAGTGTGTATGTGTGGGTGTGTACTAGGAGAATAGAAAAAAAAATAGAATATAGGTAGTGTGCCATTACTCCTGGTAAGGTCATTAACCTAAAATAGTGATGTGACATAGCACACTCGATGTATTTATTAATTATTAAAAATTAGCCTTTTTACTGAAAGTTAAAAGTTAATGCAAAGGTTTGAAAATTTGGCAGAGTACTGTTTATATGATATACTTCAACACCCTTCAGCTATAACGGGTATTTTTGTAACACCCGGTATATATGTTTATATCGACGCCAGAAAGCAAACACGTAAACCCGCAAAACCAAAATTGTTCTTCAGAGTAGAAAAATTTTATTTTTTCGATAAATAATTCCTATCAACGTCCATGGTAACTAAGAAGATGTTCCTTAGTCAATTTATATGAAAATAAGATATATATATATATTGGAATATAATGATTTTCCACTCTAAATATCCATTTCGGTTTTGCAGGTTACTACATGTTTACTTTTCAGCGTGGATATATATATACAGGGTTAGCCACTGAAACGGGAAGATTGGAGATGGCCTTGACAGTTGTAATGTGAGTGGTGGGGGTAATAGTGGCCGGCTCCCTTCTACCTGCGTATCTGTTCATTTAGTTGAGATAGATCGTTGGACGGGTGAACATCGCGGCTACGCGGTTAAAGCGTATTATACGAATGGTGAGAGTTTGGTGAAAACGACGTGTTTTTCGACGCTATTTCAACGTACCGCACAACAGGTCTGTTCCTTCGGATAACGCAATTCGTTCGTGGATAAACAACCTTGAACAAACTGGATCAACCGTTCGAACCTTTCAAAATATCGCTACTGTTCAACATGCAATGCTCAGTGCACAGATTCCAATGGAGCACATATGGCAAGTGTTCTATTTAAAAAAATATTTTTTTCACTTATTGTACAGGGTATGTTCCGATATACACTGCGAGCACTGCGCAGTGGTCTTACTGCTGAAAAATCCGTTCCGTTATGGACTGCCAGTACACTGCTACAGTACCCTAGGAAAATTTATGACGTCATAAATTGCCGCCATATTTGTACTGTGAGCACTACAGATTTCGAGGTAAGGTGCTCGCAGTGCTTTTGATCACGTGATCAGTCGAAACAGAATCAGAAAATGCTAAGTTTCTAAATAAACAACAAAAAAAAAAATACTTACGTTTATTATAAGATGGATAAATAATTTTTTTATATAATTTTCCAATTTTATAATATTTTCTTTTGAAAAGAGGGAATCTTTATATTTATATTCACCTTGCATTAACAAATTTGAAAATGGCGCCAAAAAATAGGATTAACAGTATACTGGACTGCGTTCCGTTTTAAAAAGTCACCAGTATATCTAGCTATAAAGGAACGGGCTTCCAGTATACTAAATTGACGTCATACTGTTGTGGTCGCAGTGTATATCGGAACATACCCCAGTAAATGGCTACCTTTTTTCTTTATATGTATAACCATTATATAATAAAATTAATTTTCTTAGAGAATTAGTTACTTATTTAAATCTTCCCGTTTCACTGGCTAACTTTGTATATACATGTCGTCAACGAGTCGATTTTTAAATCGGAATGCCAACGCCATCTATCGGCGTTTGACAGAATCTACGCTTCACAGTGCTGGTAAAGCTTCGCGCCAAAATGATGGACGCGGGCTGTCAGTCGAGACTACGACCTGTTTGTTATCGTAGAACGGTAAAAAGAATATTAAGAATGTTTGGCGGGCTGTGAGTGCGTTGAGACTGTCTCGCGTTCCGTTGTGGACATTAAAACTAATTTAAGTAATTCTAATTATAGTGAAGGAAGTTGTTATAATTGTTTTGGATTGTAATTAGAAGATTTGTGAAAGCATTATCCTAGTGTTATTATTTGATCCGACACATCCCCATATACGCCCACGATAGTTACTTATAGCTAATTATGGAATATAGTTAATTATGTCGCAGAATATCTTCATCATCGTTACGAAGGTCGTTTGATTTAGTTTCTTTTTTTTTATTGCTAGTAATCGAGTAACATAATTACTCGATTGTAGAGGGCGTGATCATTGATATTTTTATCGATGACTTTGACAGTTCGTTAACAAAAAGCAAGTTGCCGCCATTTTGGCACACATTCTGTTTCCGATTGCCGAGGAGTAAAGACATCCGACGACATCCCGCTCATCTCGTTATATTTCCGTACGAAAAGTGATAAAATGGAATAAATCCACATTGGTATACACGTCTGCAGTGTTATTTTAAAGATAGTTCTCCGATATGGACGATCTATTTGGGCTACGTAAAAGCCCCTTCTGGCTACTCTCCGGCATATATATACAGATATTTACCCGTTTGAGCAGCTCGGTGGCGTAGTGGATAAGCGCCGCGGCCATCGATCATAGTCGCTAAGCAACTTTCGCAAGGGTCAGTCACGGGATGGGTGACCAAAAAATTATTATCTCGAGCTACTCCATGCTTCGGAAGGCACGTTAAGCCGTTGGTCCCGGCTGCATTTGCAGTCGTTAATACCCTCCAATCCGCATTGGACCAGCGTGGAGGGTCATGGTCCATCCTCCTTAACCATCCATAAGGAAGGCCTGAGCCCCTGCAGTGGTGACGTAAAAGGGTTGGTGATGATTTACCCGTTGGATGGTCGTTGCGTGGCGAGGTCTGGTGGGGCGGCGGCGGCGGCGGCGGCCTTGTTGCCGAGCACGATGCGGTACTGGACCACGTGGCAGTCCGGTCGCAGCTGTTTCAGATTTTTCTTCTGCAACAATACAAACAGTATAACCCAAGTTCGACACGTTAATTTACGACTGCCATAGGTATCAAAATGTTGCCATTTCTGTAGAACTACATTGTTGTGCTACCTACATTGTTCATTTGAGCTCACACTGCCTCCGATGCATAGATAATAAATAATCTTCACAAAACCACGGAAATTTTTCACCTTTGAGTTATATATATTATCTAAATATATACAGCGTGTTTGGTAATACCTGTATAATCCCGAAACATGGCCATACAACCTAGCACAAAGAACACAATTGATAGGTCAAAAAACAATTTCATGTAAATTGATATTTTCATACAAATATTTGAACAATTTGTTTTCAATTACTATGCTACAACCCTGTAAGCTTACACGTGCCGTCCCGGCGCACTCGCTCTTTCTCTCTCTCTCTCTCTCTCTCATTACCTCTCACTCTCTCGTTTCCTTGAATACATTTTGATGTTGCCGACGCGCGCACTCGACTACGTATGAGTTTACTTGTAATTAAAACAATTTAAGATTAAATAGGTACATACCTACAGCGTTCTAACCACTCTTTCAGCTTTCACTTGTCAACATTACCTACACTTCACCTCCACTTTATCAGTCCAGGGTCTCGATATGCCGGCCACCGCATAAAACACACATCTCCATTCGATTCGACACAGACCGTGTCGTGTTACTCTCGACGTAAAGTCATATCCTCTGTCTCGATGGAATAGGTGATCGGCCGGCCTACCTGTGGCACACTATGGAATGAACCAGTTGTATGTTACCAATTCACAAATGCCGCGAATCACCGGTAAGAAGGAAGACGTCGATGGTTTTCAGATCTTCCTGACACGTGGCGCTCGTCATAACGCCGCCGAGCCGCAGCAAGATTACCATCACAAGCCACACATTATCATCTCGTAATATTAGGCATTTGAGTACGAATTCATTGCACTGACCGCACACAAACATAATACACAGGTAAACAGAACGAGAATGAAAAACAAAAGTCCCGAAAGAACGAAAACGTAAGTTGACCTTCTAAATTCTGAAAACTCACAAGTACGCCGATGAAAGTCACGGACGCGACTGACGCGATGACCAAAACTACATAGGTTTATTATTATTGCAACTCGAACACCAATGTACCTAAATCAAAAGTGCACCGATTTTGGAGTTCCGCGTCATCAAATTCTGTGTTCATCAAACAAAAAATCGTTATTTTTTTATTGAATTAAACAATGTAATTTCAAAGTAACTTATCATACTATTTTTTACTGACGAAATTGATAATTAGGCTGTTTACTTATTATTACAATTTTATTTACGCTTTTCACGGTTACAAAAGAAAAAAAGGCCATAATATTAAAAGTGGTTACCTAATTTAAGACCAAGTCATTAACAAAATTATAAGGCATAAAAAAATTATTGATTAAATTAGAAAAGAAAAGAAATATTATTTATTATTAGACCTTTCCATTACAACTAACCTTTATTTAATTATCATTTAAACTAAGAATAAGCGAGATACTTAGATTATTAATATCATTGTATAAGTCCGTATTTTATTGTTTCGTGAAAATAACACGGCTTTATGAAAAAAATAACAAAACTTCAAAGCTATTAATCTACAGAACCTTACTGACACATCAGAAACCCGAGTTTCTCAATACACATCGTCGTCGATTTTATGTCTCTGTCGCTCCTTCTTGCATAGACTAATGTGAGCAATGGTGCAGATATTGAACTTCAATCAAAGTATTTGCAATTTCTTTTTTATTTTGACTGTATTATTACAGAAGTTTTCATATTAATAGTTTTTGAAACACCGTTAATCACAAGATTAGTGTTTTTTTATAGTTAAAAGTCATTTACTACTAACTTTTTCTTTGTTTGGAAATAATAAATTCCTCTCAGATGCATATTTATTCTAGGCATTTATCTTTAGATTTATTTAACTTCTGTTATTTTTTAAACTAGTTCGGCACATGGAGTCAATGACCAAATACAACACAACAGCTGTTTTTAGGGTTGTCAGCGTACAGTTTTACTTCGAAGAAAAAAAGCTGAATATCTAGGTCATGTGCTGGGTTTCAGTCTTAGTGATCATTTTTCTGGGTTCTATTCATCATACCGTATGTGCCATATTCGGGATTATACAGGTATTACCAAACACGCTGTATAACTCAAAGGTGACCGACTGACATAGTGATCTATCAACGCACAGCCCAAACCACTGGACGGGTCGGGCTGAAATTTGGCATGCAGGTAGATGTTATAACGTAGGCATTCGCTAAGAAAGGATTTTGATCAGTTCTATCCGTACGGGGATAAAATAAGGGATGAAAGTTTGTATGAAACTTAGTCAATTTTAGGCCAATCGAGCTGAGACTTTGCATGCATAAAGCTACTATGACGTAGGCATCCCCTAAGAAAGGATTTTGATAAATTCTACCCCCAAGAGGATAAAATAAGGGATGAAAGTTTGTATGAAATTTTGTCAATTTTAAACCGATCGGGCTGAGATTTTGCATGCTTAAAGCTACTATGACGTCGGCATCATCTAAGAAAGGATTTTGATAAATTCCATCCCTAAGGGGATGAAACTTTATGTCAGGCATTTTACACGAAATAATGAATAAATATTCGTTAGATATGCTACTCAAAGTAACTTTACCACGCGGACGAAGTCGCAGGCAAAAGCTAGTGGGAAATAAATTAAAATGAGGAATCCATTGGACAATTAAGATTTAATACTAAAATGTTCTATAGATACCTGACAACTAGCCCACTGCGTGATCTGGTACACGGCGCCGTCCATACACGCGTAGTACATCACAAGTAGACCCATCATACTCGACTCCGCCCAAATGTCACCCTGCACATAAGTTAACGATCAAATTGGGTAGTTCCGTTTCTGGCAGTGAAAAATATGTCACGAAATTGCACAAAAACTAAAATTTACATTGTAATGCACATAGAGATTTTGATTTTGAGTCATAAAATAGCATAATTATCTTTTTTAATTAAAGTCGAGCTCTTTGTACAAGTGTCACGTGGAAACACGACCCGCCATTGTGTGATGTCACTCTGGCGACAGCTGTCAGATTAGTTGTAAACAACGCTTATTTATTATATATATCAAATTCCTAAATGACGCTGTTTATACTTATTTATATCTTTATATTTCGTAATCGACCGTTAGATGGCGCTGTTCTTGTATTATTGACATTTTATAATTTACTACTCTGTGAATGTAATTCGATACATACGTGACGTGCATGACGTCATTCGGTCATAAACATGTCGGACAGCGTTTTCGTGGGTATAAATTAGTTAAAATATTGATATAATTTTCAAAATGCGTTTATTTTTCCGAAATATTTGTTTTATGGCTTATTTAAATTAAAATAAACATAAACAATTACAAGATCAGTTTTAAACAGAGTAGAATACCCTATTACTGAATACACTATATCAAAATCAGAGTATATAAAAATACAGAATAATATTAACGTCAATTAATACTACAAAAAGCAGTCTTTAAGCTAAAGAACATTCCTTAGACTGAATAGCGCAGCACATTTTTATATATGTCTTATTTATAACAAAAATAATAATGCCCGTTTTTACTACACTTAGGAGTTATCTAAATATTTAGGTATCACTTAAGGTTAAAATGCATTTAACCAATGACGAGAAACATTATATAATGTTTAAAGTTATATGACACAATACATATAAGTTAATATGTCAAGGGAAAAAATAAAAAATGTTTGTTTGGAATTAAAATAATATAAAGCGATTCGTAAGATTAGGCGTTTTAGGGATTTGATAGTTAAGCAATGCCTTGTTCGAAATATTTAAAAATTAAGTTTGTCTGCATCTATTCTAGAGCTACAGACTTTTTATATTCGATTAATCGACCGTTAAAATTAAGTGACTTCTCTGAGTATAAATCTTAAAAAATATTTTTTACAAATTATTATTGATTTATAAATAACAACTTTAGTAAAATTTTTTTTTAAATAAATTATTAATAGATATTATTGCCAAATCGCGAACCACGGGCGGCCATAACGGAACATCTTATGACGTCACATTTCAATAAACTAACGTCAACGTCTTTGTTGCGAATGCAATCAGAATTCATGCTTATTAAAAACACGTCGCTCGATAAGTCAAGTGAAATTAGTGAAAATATTTTTTTTTACAAAATATTTAAGTGTCATTTTATTTTTTAATTAAACATTAGGCGTCCCCTAGTAATAATGGTTACCTCTTTGGCGGAATGTCTGATCTTGCACTGGGCGCAGTACCGCGCCGCGTAACACGGCCGGTCCGTCAGCACGCGCTTGTGGCGGCGACCGCAATTTGTGCATCTGACAATTAATAATAATAACATAATAGAAATATATTTTGGACAAGTGCACACGAGGGGCCGTCCATAAATTACGTCACACAAAATTCATGATTTTTAACACCCCCCCCCCTTGTTTGTTTGTCCGTCAGGTAGAGTGTTAAAAAATATTAAACAAGTATTTTTTAATTTTTTTGGTAATCATAAAATAACGGCGTTACATTGAGTTGAAATTTCGCATGACGTCACGTTAGAGTACGTTTTCTACTCAACTGCTACGTAGCAAGCCCCCACCCCTCAACTTTAATGCCTGTTATCTAAGCTATTTCTAGTTAAATTGAAGTAAAAAAAAATATATATACGTATCTAATATTTTTCTATTATCTGACTGACGGACTAAATAGAATTGCATTTTTTTTACCCAGTCATCATCCCTATTCTACTAAATATTGTTCGAATGTCACAGTTCGTCGACCTCTCCCCCTCCTAACGTGTGACGTAATTTATGGATGGCCCCCGACGACACGTCATAACCTGACTTATTGTTGACTCTATATATGTCGTACAAACATAAAATAGACAGTAACAGAAAAAGAATTGTTCCAGCGGAACCAGCGGTGACCGGCTAACATCTAGCCATAGGATACGACATTTTAGCGACAATTCGTTTCATTTTACAATTTTGACATGTCTTTTATTGGTCTTGCGATGGATAAACGACTAATAGATACTATAATATTCATTATTTATTATTCGTTCGTCGTAAGTAGTAAAATAAAACAAGTTAGCGCTATAACATCGATAAGATGTCATATGGCTAAGAGTTATAGCTAGAAAAGTTAGGCAGCCGCTCTGCAGCCCGCAGAGTGATCACCTAACTCTTTAGCCTTGTTTCTAGCCACAGGATACTACATCTTAGCGATGTTATGACTATATTTTGTTTTATCTTAATTATTTTCACATTTATTTTAGTAATGTACTTGCATCGAAATGTTGATATTAATGTGGACCTTCCCGGGATTTCTTTATTTCTTCTTTTTTATTTCTTTCTTTCATTGGTGTAAGTTTGGCAACGTCGTGCGTACAGTAGTTTAAATTGTGTACTTTAACACTTTTAATAACTTTTTATTTAAAAAATCACGGGATTTTTTCTGCTCTATAAAATTAATCTCGGGATTTGAGGCATATCCACTTTATTCTTTCGCTGTATGAAATCAGTGTAAGTACATGAATAACTCTACCTAAATCCGACCACTGGTAATGACGAACGAACGATAACGAATGATGATTATGGATTTCACCAAACGACATGTTAAAGTAGTAACACGACACGAAATATAATCAAAATATAGCTATGATATCGTATCCAATGGCTAGAATCAAGGCAGTCTCACATTTAACATTTATCTTTTTAGTTTAATATATGGGTAATTTTATCTCTCGTATCGGTCCATTTGGAACCACGAGAGCGAATGTATATATACATATAACATAAATACCTGATAGTATTGGCGGCAAACTCCATTTTGTCGTGCAACTGTGCCAATAATGTGGAGAGCTCGCTCCACGCCGCCTCCGCGTGTCGTGACTCCATCGCGCGACGAGAATATGCTTCTCTACGTTCCTACATCACGAACATTATACGATTACATTATGAATGAATGAACGAAACATCCATTCATTCATATATGAATGAATGTTTAGTTCATTCATTCATTCATACGTTAAATATATCTAATTCTATACTAATATTATAGAGAGTAAAGATTTCATTGTTTGTTTGCATCGAATGGCTTACGAAACTACTGGACCGATTTTAATTTTTTTTTCACCTACGGGTAACTGCGTACAGCTAGTATGTAGTGTGAAACGAAAGCTGAGCAGTACGCTGAGATCTTTTAAAGAACGATACATCAATATACCTACATAGTGATTAAAGATAAAGGTTTTTATCTTTATTACATAAGTATATAAAAATGAATCGCTGAAATATATGTACGTGTGTTACTTCCGACCGGCAGCAAAATGTTTATTTTTTATATGTTAATTATTGTGAGGACTAGCTTAATAAATAACAAAATTTATAAAAATAATACAAAAAGTTATTGACGGTATGTGACAGAATATTTTGATAGATCTTTGACAATTTAACCTGAAGGGTTATATTTAATCAATCGCCCGCCTTGGAAACATAAAAAGAGGCGGCATGAAGTTCAACGGGTCAGCTATTACATAATACAGGACCACGCATACGAAGCCACTGGCGGAAAGCTAGTACACAAGAAATAACTGATATAAACGACTTTCTTACTGGTTCCCCGATGAGATCGAACGCATGCTGGAGTATTTTGAACGCTTCTTCGGCACCTGGTTGTTGATTTTTGTCCGGGTGAACTAAGAACGCTTGCCTCCGATAGTACCGTTTGATCTCCTCGTCTGTGCAGGTCACACTCACGCCCAGAATACTGCCAATCAGATCGAGTTATTTTTTTAATTGTTGTTAAAGTTATATGATCTTTTTCATAACAAATATGATTGCTCTGTTATGATTAATAGAATATGTTATCAGGTGCCGGTTCGACCACGCAAACGAGCATGCCGCAAACTTAAATTATTTTCTACTAAAAAATGCCGCAACAACTCTGGTAAACGCTCGCCCTTGATTCGTCTTGCCGACACGTATAATAAATATTTTGTAAATATTTATATACATCATACATATATCACCAGCCCTTTTACGTCCCCACTGCAGGGGCTCAGGCCTTCCTTATGGATGGTTAAGGAGTTAAGGAAATATTTATATATTCAATCATAATGTACCATCTTATAAGAAATCTATCATGGAGGTATTGGTAGCCTGAAATTAACACCGCGTCACACTCGTATATAGTTTGGAAACTCATTCCACAAACTAAATAATTTTTGACTTTATTGTTGCTCTCAACTACAATGTGAAAGGTACTTAGCTACTTGTGGTCAACGGTGTTAGTTTCACAATCACAAGATGTAAGTTATTAATTTGTTGCTGGTTCAAGTAATTTAATTATGAAACTGTTTGTTAGTCCAATAAAGTAAAAAAAAAAAAGGTAGAAGCATCAAGTTTTAGACTAACACTGCTCTAACGCAATCATACGGTCGATGTAGATACGTCGCATAATTAACAGTCGCAGAACGACAGAACTGACAAATATATGAAACGAAATTCGATCTTGCACACTGGACGGAAGACCTATCTTGAATTACCGTAAACACCTACCCCAATTTGGATTTCTCCCATTTGTGACTACTATTCCGATCAAAATAATAATTTATTTTGTGTATTTTAAACATTATTACAAATACCTTTTGAAATAATAGGATACACACGATAATTATATTATAATTAGTACAAATTAATTAGCCCTAGCTACGCCCCTGTTGTCTTAGATCATGGATGATGTCATAAGATTTGATTCCAAAGAATAATTTATTTCAGTTAAAAACATTGACTTGGAATTATCTTTTATAATATTATATGTACCTGTATGGATCTTTTCCTTTACAAGCTAGCAGGCGCTTCATCGCTTCCTCACCAGTGGCCGGCAGTGGTATGTTAGCGTTGAGGTTTGTAGAGTCATTCCCAGTGTCAATTTCAGCTTCTGTTTTAACAAAGATACGGGTTAAACAAAAAGCAAATTTCATGTCTTTATAAATGATGTTACTTCCATGAGAACTGGTGTTTCAATCACTCGTTCTTCAGGTCAGCCAAAAAAGGTCATGAACAGGTGGCAGGCCAATGGATGTTAGATGATTTAAGTATTTTACTGTCAGTTGCACAAACGTCCATTTAGATTTAATGATGATTTTAAGCTCTAATAAATGTCAAATTTGTATCGGTAATGTCGCTTAAAACCAGCCCTTCTCGAAGTGGGCAATAACGTCCCCTTGTGGGCGCTGCAAGCCTTAAGGAGGGAGGCAAGATAACCAAAAGATATTGATGGAGAAGCTCAGTAATTAATGCGCACATATTGCCGGGAACAGTTTATCTGCGGCCTGAAACTTAATTGAGCAGCTAAATTTCCAGAAAAATACCAAGCCGTGTTGAAGTTACGGACGGAGAGGCTTTCTGTGGGACCCTGCAGAATATGAGACCTGGGTAAACGAGTCTGCTGCCAGCGGTAAACCGCAGTTACTTGAGCAATCAACCAAATAACTATTAAATCTTTCGAACTCTCTCAGCCCAAACTGAAGAATACTAGGGGTTAGCACTGGACACTTGGCGTCTCGTAGAAAAGCATCGCCAAGAAAAATCATGTGGAGCCACTAAATCTGCTTGGTTTTGAAATTCAAACCGTTTGTAGAGAGGGAGCGTTAATGGAGCTTCAATCTACATGCACAGAACTGGAAAAGCACGCTGAGAAATTTGAGATTGGTAACCTCCATAATGTATCTAACGTTATTTGTGCTTGGCATGGTTGGATATAACAAGAGAGTTGAGTTTGGCTACGTACATGTTTAAAATAACGTGTGGTCCAGTTTTCAACCATATAGTGTTAGAGTCGGTAGGGTTGTGCGTTCCAAATCGATGTGTGTGGCGGCGTCGACAGCCGCCTCTGTTCGCATTACCATATGCACGCACAAACATATTAAGAGAGGCACCTATACAACGAATGTTACGTTGTCTAAACGGGGCTGCAAATTCTATAAATTTATTTTGTTGGTCATTGAACGAATTCGTAATGGCAGTATTATATGTCTTATGTTATAAGTGTTAATTTATGTCTAAGCTATCGCATTAGGGAAACCTGTAATAATAGTAGTATGTTGCAAATAAATAAATAAAAATAAGTCAAAAGACCTGGGCAATAGAGAACTCTACTGGTAATACTGTCAAAGAAATTAATCGGATCGTTAAGGTGTACTTTAAGTCCTTGTTATGGAATAAGCAAAAACCATTGGATCTTGGATCTGATAATTCATCACCAACAGAAAAGGAACCTTCCTTATCGAGGTCAGAAGTAGAGGCTACTATTGAACATCTAGTGTGGCAAGGCCAATGCAGGTGCCGATGAAATTTTCATAAATATTTAATTTAATAGATAGGAGATTTTGGTGTCATATGTCACATATTAAATTCAATCTGTTTGCGAATATGGAATATGGGAGAGTGGCTGAACGACTGCTTGAAGAATTCGTCAGTCTTGTTAGGTCTTGGTTAGCTCAGCAATTAGAGTAATTAGAGTCGATTGTGCAAATGCGAATTCTTAAAAGATTTGAATATATTACTCGTAACGGAGAGCTCGTTAGAACGTTTGATGATACAAGGAAGAGTGGAGGGCCAGCATTCTTCAAAACATCAATGAATTGTTCCCTTATAGAGTGTAAGCATAGTGCTACAAAAGAGATAGTTGGAGATGTCTCACAAAAGCCGCAACAAATTAATCAGACAATATATAACCACGACCACTCCACTAGAAGTGTAAGAGAAGAAAAAGAAGAGAAATTGAAAAGGGGGAGATTCTGTGTTCGACAAGCATCATCGTCACCAATAGCGGTACGACGCTCACTGCTAAGCATAGGTCTGGCGGAGGGGACTATCCACTGAATGACATTCTAAAACCTTTGCATCACCCATGGTGTGTCCCGTCCAGTGCCACTTTAGCCCACTGCGATTCTGTAAAAATCCTAAGTTCAGGATAAATTGCGGTCAGTGCAAAGAATTCAATATTCTTTAGTTATGATGAATCATTCATGGCTTTTTCTCCATTTATTTTTATCTTTTAAAATTGAACAATAATGTAAAAAATATATGCCTGAACATAGATGTCAATGACCATCGATTTATCTATCAAAGATATGAATTTTATATACTACCCACTATGTAATATTTACCTTTTTTAAACCATTTCAGTTTTCTCCAAAATGCAAATCTGGTGTGTCCAAATTTTCTGTCAATATACACAAGGTATTTGTTGTCTTTCAGTTTGAAAATCCAGTCCTTGGTACTGCGCCATACAGCTTGGGAGCTCACATATGTTTGAGTAAAAACAGATGTGCAACTGTAAATATAAAATGTTATACAAAATGTATTTTAGCATATCTATGTTTAACAAAACTGATAAATTTCATCAAATTATTTTAAAGCTAAAAGACTTCAAATGAATTGCAAAATGTGGTATTTAAACTGAAATGACATATGTAACTCTAAATTCTACAGGATGAAACATATCTTTAAGTTAATCATGGTAAATTTTAACAAAGCCTTTTAACCATCTTATATTGATTGATCAATTTGTAACAATTTATCTGAAATATATGACGAAAGTCATTATTCAACTTAAAAGTATCAGCTATGTAAATATTGTCATATTGAAATAAGGCACAAATATATTACCTACAAGTAATAAATTTTTGTATAAACCATGATAAGTTTATCAAAGGAAGCTATTATTATGCAACATAGTAATAAAGTCACATCACATCAAATAATGCTGACATTGATCCAATAGATATTTCTGTGAACATTAGCTACATATACTCATTAGTAGTTCAAAGATAAAAATTATGTCTGTTTCTTATCATAATATACTAAGAGAATTTACTGGGACTGGTTTTTTAAGTTGCTTGCTATTTAGCAACACTAAAATTGAATTAGTAGTACACACCACAAATGATTGAAATTGATTTGGTACCACAATAGAATGAAAATGAATTATTTATATTTGTGAGGTTAATGTGGTTGTTTTAATTCTTTGATAGCATATCAATAAACTTAAATGTCAAAACCAATTAAAATTATCTATATATTTAATTAAAAATACATCATGTTATAAATTGATAAAAGATTTTAGGTAGTGTCAACATTTACAGTAGATTTTTTTTGGTATCACAAAATGTTAATTTCTGCATACTCAAATAAGTCACAAAAATGAAATGTGCTCATACAATAACTTACAGATCAAATGATAAATGGAGGCTCATTCCACATATGTCGGATAAAAGGTACGCGAACCAGACAAGTGCTTTCCATGTTGCACCACCCCAGTTCTCCAAGTAATTTTGAGCCATGCCCAAATAGCCTGGTTTATTTCGTCGCATTTTTGTCTGGTTCACTTTCTTCTTATCCTGAGCTGGTTTCGCTGCTTTATGATAGTTACGACTGTCCTTCTTCTTTTTGGCTTTAGCAGTATCAGCCTGGTTCTCTTGAAAAATAAAATGGGACTGTTCGTTTTCTTCCAATTTGAAGTCATTGTCAGTCACATTTTTGTCAGTTTTGGATTTCTTATCGCACTTTTTATCCTTTTTAGATAACTTCTCCTGACTCTCTATGAAGATAAACTGACTCTCGTTATTGTGTTCATAACTAGCATCTTCCTCATTTGTTATGTCGTCCAGAGATGACCATTTTCTTGTGATGTTACTGCGCTTGTTTTTAGACTTTTTCGGTTTCTGAGGTTTGTCAGCATCATCTGTGTTCATGTCACCTGATTCACTACCAGAGGAAATTGTAGAATGTTGTTTCTTCTCATGTTTTATCTTATTTTCATCTCCATGCTTAATATTTGTCAAAGGCTTATCATGTTTTGAGTTATTTTTAGCATTTGATGACTTATTTTCAACATTTTGGGGTTTTGTTTTTCGTGTAGCTTCAGCTTGAGTACTTGTTTTTGTATTCTTAACCAAAACATCTGAATAAGATGGTCGCATCGGTTTCACTTCGGCAACTATTCGCTTTTTAGTGTTATTGTCAGCTAAAGGACCAGTTTCATTCCTTTTTGGAGAATTATCAATTTTTGATGTTGGAGTTTTATTGTCCATTAATGGATTTGTTGGTAAATTAAGATTTGGAGCATCAGGATGATTTAATGGGTGGTTTTGACCAAAGGGTGAGTAAGTTCCAGTTGAGTTTGGTTCCCAATTGTCTCTCAAAACTTTGAGAAACTCAGCAGGCAATGTATTTGATGTTTGATTTTTATCATGAGCAAAACTGTTTTGTATTGGAACTGAGGTTGGCATGTGATTGTTTTTATTGGCTGCATAATCTTGATTCATAGGGAACATATTATTATGAGTATCTCGAGGAGTTTGTAAGGGTAAATCTAGTGGTCCTTGGTTATGACTAAACAGTTCATACTGACTAGACATGGGAAGTATGAATTGTTGATTGTTTTCATCATAAAACACCCTCATAGACTGACCATTACTCAAATGAAGTAACATACCAGCATTGCCGTAGTTTTGGCGGTTAACAGGAGGTACGAAGGACATTTTTTCGTCATTGTTAGGCACCGTTTCTCGTGGCTGCACGTTGAATGGTACTTTGTTCACAAATAAATCGTTTCCGAAGTTTGCGTTAGCGTACATGTTGTTCTCATTTAGAGGAACACCGTTTGTTGTAAGGGGTGCTTGATTTCTATCATTTATGACGCCAGGTGGGCATTGCTTTGCAGCTTCTGTAGCAAAGTTCCAAGTGTTGTCATTGTATCTCGGATCATCCTGTGGCGACCTTGCCATTTTTGGTTAGTTTTGTCTCGACACAATCTACATCAACTTTACAGATTTAGAATTACAGTTTATTACTCAGACATTTGGCATTTTTTTACGGTTACAGTATGTAACAAGAGTAAACCTCAAAGAACGCGAATTCTAATAAATTTATTGACAATTTATTTGACGCTAAAATTGATAAGTACGTAGCGGTACAATTTGTTTGACACTGTCACAGAACAGTACAATTTTACCACACTACAGTGAATATCTATGGTTACGATAAACAAAGAGTATTTATGATACATCATAAGGTTAGGGTAGGATACTTTTGTTTCAGTACTTTTGAAATATATACCTATATTATTATTCTTATGTAATAAAAAAATATACTTTTTCAATATATGTCTAGAAGATTAATCAGACTAGAGACACATCTCTGGTCTGTGTTTCACGACAAACGTAACACCAATCATATAACGTGACGTCATTTAAAAAATGCGGGAATATTGAAATTGTAAAATATGTTTAATAATATAAAATTTTTATATAATTTAAACTTGGGTTGTTGTATGAGATTGCTTCTCTAGTTATTAAACTTATTGATTTAACGGTTCATTTTGTGTTTTCTTTATTTGTGTATTTGAATAAAGATGTCTCTAGTCTGATAAATCTTCTAGACATATATTGAAAAAGTGTATTTTTTATATAATTAAATAATAATATAAGTATAATGACATTTTAAGAGCACTGAAACAAATTGATGAAACAAGCTGAAAGTTTGTTGTAAGTATTATATTTAATCAATTTTGCATTGCAAATTCAGTATACCATTAATGTATTTAGGTGTTTTCTGATTAAAAGCATATTTGTTTTATTATAAATAGGATCACCTCAGTACGTCAAGCTGTCGAATAAAAAAAGCGTTATGGAAATTGGTCAGCAATTCGCAGAAAAATCGGTGAACATATATAAAACAGTCTGGTAAAAAATACTTCTCCGTTGAACATATAACCTCCTTTTCAATTTTTATGTTGGCTAAAAACCTAACATTATTCATAGGATTTCTTAAACTTATATTGTAAATAAAATTTTCCATAAAAAGTTTACACCCGGTTTCTGAATAGAGAATTTAAAGTTAAGAAAGTCTCAAACTGTACTTAAGTACATTTTAAACGTCGCTTAAACAAATTATGATTTTAGTTTGTTTTACTCAATGATATTAATATGTCTAGATACGCAATACATACCAAAAATCTGAAGCTACTAAAACTAAGACGTTTGTCTTAGTTTTTTCGTTTTTCACTTCATTACTCATTCAAATCCCGCCAAGAAAGTACAAAAAAATTCTCCGTAAAAACAAAGAAAAACAGTGGATAAAATATGATTCTTTCACAAATACACATAATACGAAAGAATATTAAGTTTCACACTTAAGTCATTAACATTTTTGACAATAAATACAAAATTAAAGCTAGGTTATAAAATAAAAATATTTAATTTTCACAAATAAAAGAACAATGGCCAAAATGGACTACGAAAAAAAAGTTCTTGTACCAAGATGGAACTATTACCAAAATGTAGTATAAGTTGAATGTAATTATTATATACCAACAATTTATTTTTAAAAGCTGGGAAAAGAAAGATATTACTCTCTAAAATATGTCTTTATTTTTTAGAACGCAGTTTAAATTATGTTATTTTTGAACGCATCTTAATAATAATGTCATTCCTAGAGAAGTCCCTCTCTTTTCAAATAACAAGATCGATTTTATTTCCGACTAATCTAATTTGATACAAATCTTATATTATTTACTAACCATATAAATCCATGAAAATTATAAAAATTAGATTAGATAACTAATATAATTAGATGTTACCTAGAGGAAAATAGTTTATTTATAATGAAATTAAAAACTAATGATTATTCATAAGAATCGATATTACATTATTCAATAATCGATTGCGACCTTCCATTTTTAGACAAGTATGTGTAGACGTGTTTCTACGCAGACCGTTTTGTAACTTTGGCGGCGATTTTGTATTATCTTCTGTATTATGGGGAGCATACTAGGTTCTATGGGCAGTATAGAATGGAGGTCTGTAGAGAAATACCGAATTCTCTGGATTTATTAGAATTAGACATAAATATAAATAAAGTCCCAATTATAAGGGGCCGAATTAAGTCGAGACATTGGGAGGAAACATAATTATGTGTACATTTTAATAAATAATTTACATCCGGGTTAGATGGCATAAGAGAACACTGCTGTAATTGTTTTATTGGTCGATGTACACTGGGATGCTGTGCTCATATAATGACCATAGTTTGGTATCTTGGATGGGCCAGACATGAACAGAATGTAGCTGCTCCTGCAGCATTCCGTGATGAGGTATTCAATAGAGTTGTAACAAAGAAAAGAAAAATCAACATGTTGTTTTGCTATATCCTTTTGACATTAGTATTTTCACTTCTACTTTATATACAGTGTAAGATGGAAAAGTAGAGTTATTGAGAACACTCTTAAAAATTCTATTATTTTTTTGATGTTCATTGGTTCACAAAAAATGATTTTATTTCTTACAGTCAATAAAAATAATATATTAGATATGGAGCAAGTTTGAAGTATTATGTGAAAGTATGCATTTCTAGGACCACGATTAGGCATTATATGACGTGTGCTTTACATATTTCAACTGTAATACCTCTAACTTAAAATGCTACAGATTAAATAATACGACATAACCTCAAAAACATATTACACAATTACTCGATACTCCCAGCTTTTAAAAATATATTTAATGTCTTTCTTTGTTCTAGTTGTATAGACAAACAAAATAATATATGTTTCATCAAGTTACGTTTTATTCGATTTTACTAGTCCAAGCATGTTAGGCAGATGGCCATTGTTCTTTCGACATTTTGTCGACAGTGTTGCCACTGCTATTCACTTTCAATTTTCCCAAGTGTATGGGAGCCTTTTCTTTTTATTTTACGTGGCTATAATTTATCTAAATATCAATTTTATAGTTCAGCTTAAGTATAGGCAACTGCGCTAATTGTGTTGATATTTTTTTTACACACGCACACAGATGCTAATGTGGTTTAATTTTTTCAATGAGTGGAATTCGTTACTTGTCGAGATACAACTTTTGAAAATACGTAAAATTGAACCTTTGTTTGATTTTTTGTTAACTTTAACAAATATTTTTCTCTTAAACACTGACTTTATCGAAAAACAAAGGGATTTATATGCACAGAGCCTACTTTCGTGATTGTTTTTTTTTTCAAAGATTTTTCAAATAAATTTTCAAAGATATAGTATTTTTCTAATTGATTTTAAACATATATCTACATTATTTGTTCATTCATTCATTCATCATAATGGGTGAATTTTCGAGAGCTGGCAATATAATATCAATTACCCATTTTTCCGTTTATTCTGTCATTCGCACATATTCTGTCTTTGTTTAATTTAAGGTTTAATCGTAGATATGAGAGAGACAAATATAATAAACCTATTTATATTATATTGTATAAATATTATTTGCAAAGCTACGTCCTGATTTCGGAAAAGTGCTACGCTTTTTGGCGCGTCTGTTGTATGAAATTGCTTCTCTAGTTATTAAACTCATTGGTTTTACTAGGACTTTTTGACTTTTGAAACGTAAAAAAAAACTTTGAGATTTCGTAGTTTTCTCAATTTAGAAACCAGCTATTTATCTTTTAGTTCTATACCATGTCGTGTAGCTAAGAAAATAAAAATACTCGAACCGAATATATTCGGCACCAAAACCGAATAATTCAAATAGTGAAAATGATGCTGAATACCAAACGAATATTCAGCGCATCTGTAATGATAATTATATCTTTTTTCTTAAAATCTATTTTGTCACCCCACGCTTCACGCTATCTGAGTTGCCTTTTACATATTATTTTTAAATAATATAAACTTTACCATAGTATGGAGTACCGAGTAATATCATTGGTTTTGGGTACAATATCATGAAATAATGTTTTTATTATTACAAGCTTTTATTTAATTTTATCCTGTGGTTTCACCTGTCCAATGTTTGTCTTTCTGTAATAAAATCTTGAAAAGTAAATTTTACCCACTTCCCAGTGTCCGTTTGAGCTGAAATTTGAAATATACCTTTAGTTCTGAATGAATGAATGAATGAACACTTTATTGTACTTGAAAATAAAATCAACATAACAATTTAATAACAATAAACAGTACAATTGGCGGCCTTATCGCTAAAAAGCAATATCTTCCAGGCAACCAAAACAATGCAATTAAATATACGTTATTGGTTTTTTTATTAATCTATAATGGCCGTCGTAACAAAATGGCGGCGTATATATATATATATATATATATATATATATATATTTCTGAACGACCGAACATAAATATATAGGTATTGGTGTCAGGCGAAAGGGCTAACTTGATGAAACAATACACCAAACAAAAGCCTGTTTAATAAAAAGCTATGTAATCTTAAAGTTATCTGATCCACCTTTATCTATAAAAATATTTTTTTTCTATAAGCGATCCCCTATTTTATTATTATTGGCCATAGAATTCTTTAAGATTTTTATATACAAGGAAAATTATTTATTACAATTACCTACTTAATTAATTTTGATTATTACTATAGCTCATTTTGCTTGACTGTTTGCTCATTATGTTACAAGTTATTTGTATTTTATAGTAAATACTTACATATATCCTGATTCAACCAATTTATTATGAATGTACCTAAACTGTTGATTGTTGCACAGTAGCTATTAAGTTAATTTGTGGAGTGGGTACTCGCTAAAAAAGGATTTTTGTAAAGTTCACCCCTAAAAGGGTCTCTTTCAGAATTTTAAAAGGTTTAGCCAAAACGTGAATTTATAAAATTCTCAAATTTTCGATTTTTTGTTGTAATTATAACTTTTTTTTTACAGGAAACATTTATGATTTTGCGAATGACAGACATTTTAACAAGTTCCTGTAAAGGATTGCCGATCTTGCTCCACTTTTTTGAAAAGGGCATCCATTTTAACCGTAACAGGACGACCGGAGCAACGTGCTTATTTCCCAAGTAGCACAAAAAGCTGAATAAAGGGTGAATAATGGCATTTTCAGATGCTTTAAGCAGCATAAACTTGCCATAAAAAAGAATTTTAAGCGCTTAAAATTCCATTACAATGCTGATTTGGGCACAAATCTTAGTGCCTTAGGCTTACGCGGGTGCCAAAAGGCATTAAAATAGCATTGTAATGGAATCAATAAGGTACACAGTGACGATTATAGCCGTATAGTAGTACTAAAAAGGCACCGTAATGGAATTTTAGCATTCTTTAGCCCCTAAAAAAGTCCAACTTCTACCCATTACAATTCTTAAAGCGCAATAGTGTCGTATATGCGGTGTATTTTATAAAGTTCGTATTTTTTTTTACATTCAAAACATTTGTGTGATGTGCAGCAGCAGTGACTGTGATAAAACAGAGGTGCGACGCCATTAACTATAAGTATTATTAAATTTGTTAATATTGTATTGGGTGTTAGATGGTTAATACGTGAAATAGTCTTGCGGAGGCAAGTTTACTGTTAATGTCCATATACATTTCTATTGAATTTTTTTATGCGCATCGAATATGATGAGTATTTAGTTAAATATTATATAGAAAAAAGTGCCTATGAAAAATTAAATATTTATGTGTTTGGTTGTTATGTCCACAGTTTTATATTTAGGAGACTTATATATATTTTAGAATTGTAAATTGAGCAATAAGTAATAGCTTACATCTATAGTTTACTTATAATATTTACATGAAATATCGTGTTAGGTTAGGTTTGAACGATTTAATGGCGGAGTATTTAAGCAGAATTGTAGTACGTTATAGTTCCACTACAATTCTTTTGGCTATGAAATGGACCTTTAAAATTCCTTTTTTCCTTTTCAAGTCCTAGCTTTCGTTTTCCACGATTTTACCTTTTTTTTCGTAGACGATAGTATTTTGTTGTTTTCAACCACACACGCATACGACGGCGTATTAATTCTATTAAAATTCTTTTACTCTTCAGGACGCTCTAAATTGCCTTCTTTTATTGTCTTAAGAATTATAAAAGAATGACAGTCACCCATTTAAAATGCCAGAATAAAAATGGTGTAACCCATCCATTCTACAGAAACTTTGCCATTTTCTACCTCTCTTTAAGTTTTTTTATAGAACTCAAGGAATTTAAAGTAGCCTAAAGCAGAATAACAGCATTAAAATTGATCCATTACTGTCCCATACACTGACTTTATTCGACTTTAAACATTAAAATGGTTATTCTTACATCTTTTAAAATTCAGCATCAAAATGGCATGACGAGTGTCTGTTATAGAACCATTGGCATTTTGCGCCTACTCTTACAATTCTTTTACGTTACCTTAGGTATAAAATGGCATTACAATCAGACAGAATTACACTAAATGCATTAAAAAGGCATTTGTTTTCTCCATTATTCAGCTTTTACGCAACCTTTAGCATACGAAGTTAAAATGAATTCAATTTTACGGCTTTAGGATGTTGGGGAAACCTCTATAAATCTTTTTTAATGCCTATTGCCATAATGAGGTCCACGTATGGATAATTATAATTCCTTTTGTGCTACTTGGGTTAACATCAATATTTCCGGACTAAAAACCGCTTAAACCACAGAAACTGCACTAGGTCCATAAACATCTAAAATTTTTTTCGTGGCTCGCATTGTATTTTTATTACCTCTTTGTAATATTTTAAAGTGTATCGAATTTCTTCATTACATTTACTCATTTTGACAGTAAGAAAATCAAATGAAAATCAAACATTTTCCCAATTTGAATTCGGAGTTATCTTCTTTAAAATTTAAACTTTTTAGTGATACAGAAACCAGCCAGATACAAATGGTATAACCAAAAAGATTTTATTATAAGTTTATGCATACTATACGCGGAAAGACTTTTTCCCCAACCTAATACTAAAGTATTAAAACCAGTCAGTTACTATTTATAGATATAGATAGATAATCTCAAATTGCTCTCAAACTATTACGATTATTTGAAAATTTCTGCATATTTCACTCAGCTACAAACTCATTCGCATAATTATAAATTTTCCCTATAAAAAGGTGTGACGATTCACGCACCATCTCCCTCTCGGGGTACTTAGACAGAGAGGATGGAAAGCCACAAGTACGGTCCATTCGCCTCATCCAGCTCATAGTTTGAGTGTAATCAATTAAAAATATATATCATTGCTACATTGTGACTTGCAGCGCATTTTTATAAAAAAAGAGACTTTTGCACTGAGTGTTGAATGAAGTATACCCTTAGTACTTCAACATACTGTAATATCAAGCTTTAGAAAGATCTTGCACATTTTGTCACGAGCTCTCCGTCTATACTCACTTCCACCCATACCCATAATAAATCAAATCTAAGGTGTAAATCAAAACGAATCGTATGCAATTGGCTGTTAATGTTGTGCTATTTACTTAAACTGACACATGATAGTTGCGATAAGGACAATTGCAGCCCAAAGCCACAGTAAAAGCGACAGCTATAATATATTTTTACTAATGAATGTTTAATGAGATGATTGATCCATACTGTATGTTTATTTTAATTTATGAAATACCTACCTTATAAGTGCTTTTATTTTTTCAAATTAAATATTCATCTGAACTCTAGAATATAGGTATAATTATATTTTATATAAGTATTGTTCATTCTTTAAAAAATACTTATATGTGATTCAATTTATTAATAATAAAAAAACATATCAATATAAAAGAATATAGGTTAACATTAATTGATAAAAATATAAAATATCTTATAGCTATTAGTATTGCTATTGCTTTGAGGTAGGTAGACGATAGGTTGGACACCAATGAACTTTGGCCTACAAACCTATTAAAAACGACACAGACCACTGACTTATATAAATAATACTATCTATTCATAGATATAAACACTATATATTTCTCCATAAATTAAATATGCATTGAAAGAAAAACATTAAACGCGCCCATCTACCTACAAAGAAGGTCCACTCCTTGCGGAGCTTGAGGATAAACGGAAAACCTGTGCGGCAAACTAATAATTTAAGAGCTTTATTTTTTGTTATAAAACCAAACTACTGATTTGGTTCCAATAAAATTATATGGGCTTACCTCGGGCCCATAAATTTTAAAATAAAAATTTTGGAAATCGGGCAACCATTTGTGGAAAAATCGGTTAACATTCATAAAAAAAGTCTTCGCCGTCAAATATATACCTCCAACTTTTCGATTTTGAAGTCGCTTAAACATTGATCGTAGAAAATCCTTTTATATTAACAATATTCCACAGTTAACATTGAAATGGTTAAAAGGCACAGGTTGATAAAATGTCTGAAGCATGTAGATTATATCTAGTAAATTGTAAATAGATATGACGTCATATTGAAATTGATACAACCAGTTTCTATGATGTTGTACCGCTGACGATTTGTATTGAATGGAAATGTATTTATCTCTCCAATATACTTAATAATAAAATTGAATTGTGAATCATGTAATTTAAACAAATGGTAAGTAAGTAGCACGAAGATTCTAAATAATTTCTCAAGACTATAAGCGTGGGAAACAATTTATTTTGATTATCAATAAATAATTGATTTGGTTTCCGAATCAATCATACTAATATTAT
This sequence comes from Diatraea saccharalis, assembly GCA_918026875.4. Classification (NCBI taxonomy): domain Eukaryota; kingdom Metazoa; phylum Arthropoda; class Insecta; order Lepidoptera; family Crambidae; genus Diatraea; species Diatraea saccharalis. The sequence continues at coordinate 3,393,814 of OU893344.1, read as the reverse complement.
AAATGCGAAAGTTTGCACGAGTGGATGTATGTTTATGCCTCTGTCACGTAAAAACTACTGAATGGATTTTGATGAAATTTTCTATACGGATCATTCTAAGCTTTAATTAACATATAGGTGTTTAATCCTAAAGCGGTTCACTAGGGACAAATGTAGTCTCAAGCTATCGTGTAAAGCCGCAGGCGGAAAGCTAGTTTGTATATGTATCGAAGTTGCTTATTAAGTGAAAAAATAGTTCAAAACGCGTTGTGGCATTCGCAGAATAATCACATAGCGAAATCCGTGTCGTTGCTGACATGCTATTCGACCTCAACGAGTTGTGGCAATGAAGGAAAGCCACGGCGCGTTCTGAGCATCGATCTTTGAGCGTAACATATACACAGCGTAATCAGTAGTCCAACTGTATTGATGAATGCATTTATTATTCTTTTTTTATTGAGAGATATTGTATTAATCGTGTTTTTTAGCGTAGCAGATAAAACAAATATCTATTTACTATTAACATTGAAAGGTAATATTACTTACTATTTGAACTCTCAATGGTGGTTTTTATAATATAAAAAGTACTTACCTATACATATAAAATTAAACAATTTCCATTTATGGGGACAACGGATTTCATTTAAAAGTATTGCATAGTTGTCAAATTAATGGGTAGAACCAACGACACCTTATTTTATTAAATTATCAGTCTCTATATGGCGACATGGTTTTAGGAGACAATGGGAATACAGGAATGAGTTATCATCAAAGAATATATCAAATTATTATAATATCAAAGACTTCCTTATAGATTAGATTGTTCGATCACATCAAAATGCGTTTGCTAATTTTTGCAGGAAGACTGTTTTATTACACTTAAGTAAATAATAAGGATCATAATGAAATCAAGTAATTTCCTGTTTCTCTTATCAATGATTGAAAGCTTTGATGAAAACGGAAACTTTGCATTGTATTCATTAAGTGTACGATAAAGAATGAGACCACACGTTGAGCAACAGTCTGATTAAACTTTGATAGACGTTTCCGCTTCTGACGCCCTGGTACTGGATCCGCAAGTAGGTCTTATAAATTATATCGAATAAACGAACTGTTAAAATTGTTTTTGCAAATATTTGTCTATACTAATGTGTAAGGGTGACACTGAACTCACGAAAGAATAATAAGCTGTTTCATACTGTTGGTGAATGGCGTAGGTATTACAATTCTGTTTAAAATAATTCAGGAAGGCCTGGTGAATAATGTCATGTAGTTCAGTGTGTCTCTCGGCACAGGCTTCTTTCAATAATTTTTACTATGTTCTATCCTTCGCTACCAACCTCGACCTCTTATTTTATTTGTTGACATCCTCTAATGCCTTTACCATCACTCAGGTTGCAGTAAGATACAATTTTGCGCTATTCGACTAGCTTTCCGTTCGTATTGGTTCAGCAGTTAAGGTGTGAAAACGCAACAAACACAGATATAATCTCTTCGTGTGTGTCTGTTTAGGTATTTGGTTTTTTCTCCTATTGAACTGTTGCTTATGATGTCTCCTTGGTGTTTGACATTGTTACAATTTTTCTCGCTCCCTGCTGCATCTGCAGTCGTTAACACGTTCTTACCCGCACTGGGCCCCGTGGTGGGTCATAGTCCTCTCTCCCTATTAGATTCTATTCGATTCCATCCATTAGGAAGGCCTGAGCCAGTGGCGGACTAAGGGGGAGGGGCGTAGGGTGCCACCAAATGTATTCAGTCATCCGCCAAAATCATAATAACATTATAAATGTACGCGGGGGTTCAAGGTTCTGCCTCGGTTGTAAAAAGTTGTCGGGAATATTACCGCACCGGGCCTCTGATGGTTCTAGGTCCGATAGGTCCGCCACTGGCCTGAGCCAGGCACTGGGTACATTAACAGGCTGGTGATGACGATGATGATTTAAATATGATTCCGTTATTTTTATCCAACCAATATTGAAAAAAATTGTTACATCGTATATTATCTAAATAATGACTATAGTATCAAACTGGATGTATATTATGGAGAGTTAGAACGGGATCTGCGCGCGCGCAATAGTGTCGTTCGAATGTCAATCAGAGCGTTCCATCGACAGTAGATAGTTTGATATTCGACACCGCTCGGTGTATCAGTATCAGATGGCCACTTTCACGATTTGCTAGAAATCTATATAATCTGGCGGTTGAATAAATCCTTGTAAGTAATAAGTGAGAAACACTTTTATTGTATCACTCTTATTTATAAGCCATTATAATTTTCTAATGGTCTCTGTTCTAATTTTATGACTGTGTTTTCACTTCGTTGATTAATGTTTAGTATTAGCTTATAGAATTATAACAAAAACAATAAAATATTGAATCGATTCCATACAAAATTGGAGCTAGGCACTTGTTCTTAACTTAATGAGGGAATACACTCTATCGATTGATTATAAGTATTTAATTTAGCTTTATCAAATATAGTTAATACTAAAGGCTAACAGAAAAATAAAAACGGCTTCGCCCGTGTAGTTTACACGATAACTTGATTCCTAGGCAACTGTTTAATGGAGTAAAAAGTTGAAATGTTAATTCAGGCTTCGAATTATCCTAAAATTTCGTCAAAATCAGTTCAGTACTTTTTGCGTGTAAGACGGGAAAAACGAAGAAAAAGAACGACGACGAGAAAGAAAAAGCAGAAGTATCCATCTACCTTCACAAAGTTTCGCTTTATTTATATCTATCTATACATAGTAAAAAAACAAGTCGCTTCTCGTTGAGATCTTTTAAACTACACAACGGCTTTTAACACGGTTTTCAACTAGATAGAGTAATTCTAGAGGAAGTTTTACATGTATTATAGAGAAACACATGGGCGAAGCCACTGGCGGAAACTTAGTTAAGTATATAAAATGACTCCATGAAAAATATTCAAATATTCTACAATAATGTTATACTAAGAGATATCTCTTTTGAACACACCTATCTATCGAATTATGCTCCCAGTACGACAATATGGGGAAGCAATGTACAAAATAAAATAATCTGTATTGTATCGGGCCTGAGTGCTGTTTGTTACGTTCGTTGTTTTAGAGTTCCGTAATACTTTACCTAATAAATTTGTAAATAATATTAAATATTCTATAAATAATGCTCTATACATGCAAAGATAAAGGAAATATATATATTTGCAGCAACCTTTGAAACATATCTAAAATTTTACATCTAAAAAATCTCGGAGGCTCTACATTGGATTCGAAATCATTAAATAAATCACAACAGGTCATAAATCACTGTATTTTATAACAGTCGTCTCATTAGCAAGAAGGCTATAGTAATGATTTCTAACACTAATATAATATTGATTGACGACATTCAACTTTACCTACTTATAAATTATGCAATGCGAACTTTTTACTCATTCCAATTATTCGAGCGTACCTAATGTTAGATCATAGTCACCAGCGAGGGAATCACACCTGACTTAACTGATTTGCGAAATAATATATTGGTAGGTGACAATTCAAATCATCTGGAAATTATTTTAAACGACGTAAATGGCGGTAAGGCTGCGTATTTATTGATAGCGAGGTGCGGGCGGACGAGCGGAAGCCTGCAGAGCAACCGCCTAATTCCTCTAGCTATAATGCTAGGATATCAAAGTAGTAAAATGAAATTAAATATCGTCATAATATTGCATCCCTATTAGTTTTAGCATATCGAAAGAACTTAGAACTCATTTAGGGTGTTTTTAAAGTGATAAGGAAAATGAGTGCAAAACCTCTAAACATCAACATTGTCTAGCGTGTTATGGAACACGGGAAAGTGACTCGGATAATCTTTATAGTTTTCATTAATTTAACAGAGTATAAAATATTTTTCAAAACGTATAAATATGTATTAAAATAAATTCGTATAATTAAATAATTTTTGTTCAAATAATTCAATAATAAATTATCTCAAGCAGTATTTGAACTCGCGTCTTCACCCGTGCTGTTATGCAGACCCCAAAACTGTTGGCTAAGTTTGTGACATCAACTTTACATGTAATGCCCCGCCTTCGCTCCCTTCCCCGCTATAATTCAGGTCGCAGCCTTAGGTATTAAATGACTATTAGTATGGTGACAACGTCGGAAGTAATTTGTCCGATAGAAATAAAGAAACGCAATTATGTTAGGTGACGAAACTTGCGGTGGTGCTGTTTTGATGTAAGATCTACGAAAATTGATATTAGTACGTTGTAGTGTCGACAGCGTAAGTGGTATCTTTTATTTTGTTACAAGCTGTTTGTTATAACACTTGAAAATTACTAAAACCGCACTTTTTATATATGTATTAGTGTCTAATTAAAAAAAATACGGGGATATATTGAATTGAAATGTCTCATGTCGTCACACTCATGTACGTTTTTTACAAAGTTGTGACGTAGCGAGCCTCCTCTCCTCAAATTTTGTGCCTATTACCTAAATCATTTCTTGTTAAATTGAAGTAAAAGAATTTCTTTTTTTTTTACCTAGGCATAACAGGTTAAGAAAATCTCCAATCTATCCAGTAAGTGAGCTACAGAAAGAACACAATTTTCACTCTTCAATTAAGTAGGTATGATATAAATTATACCTCTTTGAAAAAGCTGTTATTTAAAAAAACAAGCTTTAATTTGGTGTACTGTATTCGTAAACGTAAGCCCTTTCATTTGATACTCATATTAGGTGGGTTGTCAATATATACTAACAAAGACTGGGAAATGGGCGAAATTTAGCTTTCTAGATTTGATTTCAGAAAAACAAAAACCGGGACAGCACAAGACATGAAACCAAATAAAACCTTAATAAAAAGACGTAACGTGGCTTATTATAAAGCTGAGCTGATTATCCTATTGAAATAAGAATAGTACCGTGATAAAACCTCGTTTTAATTGTTCTGCCTGACAGGTACTGAACATTGTCAATCATATAACAAAAACCATAGAAATTAATTTTGTTATTACTATTGTTTTGCATTTTTCATACCGTGCAGGAATTATTTAAGATGCCCGATTAATCACTTTATCCATGACATGTACCCGTACCTATACTTTTTTTTGGATACCCTTTAAAACGACTAGGGTTTTTTTTTCAAAAGATTTCGTTCATTGAGGCACAAGAATTCCCGAGGCCGATTTCACGAGCACCTCGAGGTATCCAAGATATTTCTTAAACAAATTAAGGTTGTTTATTATATACAAAAGTATTACATTTCAACATTTATTAAGGAAGATAAGTATTATTGTCAATTTTTTCTCTCTGTTTGAATTTACTATTTTGAGTTACTCTTCTTAAAATTACATTAATCTTTTGGATTAACTAAGTGTAACACGTCGTTATATTACATAAATATTTATAAATCGATTGGGCAAATATTGATAGATACCTGTTACTATTTAATGAACTTATGCTTATATAATCAAATAGATTTTATTGATTTATTAATTATTATTTGATCCTATCCTCTCACTTATGATGTAAATGAATGTCAATATAATGTGAACCGCCTTTATCAAATAACTTTATATAAATAGAAAATTAATAATAACACTAAAAACATTTCCATGTAAAGTGTTGCCAAGCCGAGGCCATTTGACTCGTACTATCAAACAGTTATGAGATCTGGTATAGAGCCAAGCCTCTATGTGGCATGTAGCACTAGGAATTCTACACGCCCCTACTACTCAAACTCTACACCTTATTTAAAACTCGGTTCGGTGGCTCGATCGAGTTCTAAAGCCTACTTCAAAAGTCAGTCAAGTTCGAGATTATTTTAGGGATCCGTACTTAAAGGGTAAAAGGGAATCCAACTGTATCTCATAAATCGTGATAATTAGACAATTTAACGCAAGATGTACAAGTATTTCTGTTACAGTTATAACAATGAATACTGAAAAACAGAACAAATTAAATATTTAGGGGCTCCCTTTCAAGACACGATTTCTTGCTGTTTTTATAAAACTATGGAACCATTTGTGTGCTAGACAAATTCGCACTTTTTTTACTAGTCTGAGCTGACGGAGTCTCATACAATACTAATCAATGATGATAAGACAAATTTGTATTCTTAATGAAAAATTACAAAAAAAAAATATCTACCAAAATATCGAATAATCTGTTCATGCTGTGATTCTGATCGGATGTGTATGTACTTTATCTCCACTAACGGATACATCCGTTTGTGTGCAGTTACCGCACGATTATTTAACAGGCATCTTATGAAACTTGAATGAGATCGTATAATCGTCGGAGGAAGTTCCAAATTGGTCGGCGTCAATTCTATATGCTATACATAAAAGAGATCCTTAATGAGATTAAGCAATCTGTTGCATTTATTACGAGATAATAAGGAACCGTGTAATACAGTTAACACTATTCTATTATTTATTAAATCGTAGTTTGCATGGAGACATGCTGCTTGCGATTTCCGTAGACACATGAAAAATTTTCTTAACATATTTAAAAGCATTATTTCTTGTAAGTATATATTATATATTTAGGTATTGTATTTATAGGAGGATCTCGAGTGCACATTAGTTAGTACATTTGGTCTGCGATGTGGAAGTTAAGCAAGTTTCACAATGGCCAATTATAGGATGGGTGACTAAAAAATATGTCGAGTTTATCCATGCTGCGGAAGCGGTTAGTCTAGGCTGCATCTGTAGTTGTTATCACCCACCAATACGCATTTGCCAATTCGCTTTTTAACGGGTCTGGGCTAGCTTTGATGAAAAAACATTTTTGCATGCCATACTTTGGTGAAATATGTGTGTCTCTTATTGTAACAAACCAGCTATAATGTTTCCATGTTTCTTGCAAATAAATTTATTCTATTCTATACTATAAATGAAAAGACTGAATAGGCTTGAAAAGTATAAATATTTACGGTAAAGAAAAAACCCGTTTCTGGGTTTTTCTTGTTAGATAAATCGTAGGTTCATAAAAACATATAATTCATTTTGTATATATATATTTTTCAATTATATAAATATTATGTAAACATTAAATATTTAATGATAAACGTGTTGCTGTTGGAAGGACTTTTTACGTACTAACATTCAAAATGAGCATGACGTGTTTCTAAAAGCGAATAATAAAAAAAAAGAAATAATCTTAAAGATCAGAGACAATAAGTTTGAATGCGGGGGGAATCTAGGACAAAATAATCGGTGTGGTACGATATATCCATATACGATTTGATTTGATTCTATACCTATCCATAAAGCCTGTGCCTAGAAGCGCGGGCATTAAAAGGCTCCTGACGTGATTGTATTTATGTATTATGGTTTAAAATTGGTTTGAGACGTTTGGCAGCTTTGAATGAGTATTTTGTAATAAAATAACTTTGACTATAAAATGTGGGGTGAAAATAATTACCTGTAAATGACCCCTTAAAAGGATCCGGTCTAATTACCCATAACCCTGTATAATTTTTTTTTTATATTAAATGCCAAGACCTGATTTAAGGTAGAGACCTGTGCGTAAAAAGTAATCACGCACTATTTAGTATTAAAAGTAGAAGAAAATATTAAAGTTCAAAGGAACTGTATTTAAAAAGAAAAAATAATATATGTATATAAATATGACTAAAACAGTGACAAAGTCACAATAATGTTCGAGTAATCTATTAAAGATTTTAGCGCCTTATTTGATAAGTGGCTCGCGATTTCATGTTGTATTCGCGTCAGCATGCACATTTAATAATAACCCTCGCTATGCTACGAATTTTCGTCGTCTAACTTGATTATTTCATCATTAAATAATACCTATAACTACTGTTATTTTATTAACAATATTTCACATCTAAACAGAACAAGTGTTCGTATTATGCGCCCACGTAACTATGAGATGGTTTTATAAATGATCATTAGTTCCCATACTTTCGCCTATATGCACAGGAAAAGGGCGATGGGCAAACCATTCATCATAATAAAACGCCCAACCAAAGAAACTATTGGTTTAATTTATATGAGAATTACCACATCCGATTTTGATCGGAAAGGGTTGGCAGCTATTTTTTTAAGAAAAATATTCTTAAAATTTTAATGGTTATAGCGCATCGAAATATGATTAGTTTTTATGTAAATTATTGTATGTATATATATATGTATTTAAAAATTATTTGTTTTATTTGAATTTTTTATTGCCAACGAAAAAAAACCTTTTAATTAACTCATTTAGGTATGTATAGTTAATTTATTATGCAAAACGGTTTGTATTACTTAAAAGGTTTGCATTCCAGTGACCGGTGAATGTCTCAACTTTATTGTTTCCTTATCCGTATGTAATAAACATAATTCTTTATACGTATAAAGCGTATCCAGAAAACCTAATCTTTGTAATCTTTGTATTCGTATTTTTTCGAAGTGAAACCTGTATGCACCAAAGCCGAATCCGAATTCACATTGCTTTAGTGTTATTAGTTAGTTAGTGAATGAAAAAATCTCGAACTCCTACATCCTTTAGAAGGTTCATTAAGCCGATGGATTCTGCATCTCCAGTCGTTAGCACCCATAAATCCGCAATGGACCCGGGTGCTGGAGCATTCTTGTGTGTATATCCTGATAGCTTTGTGTAACATGAAGCTAAATGAGTCGTGAAGAAACTTGAGATCATTGTTCACTTGCCTTGAACACATATCTTATTACAGCCAAGGATTTCATTAAGTTGATTGATCTACAATGCAGCTAAAGTCTACAGGTAGGTATAGCTTAATCCCAAATAATTACAATGTATACTGGCTTTACAAATTTTCTTTGAATAGTATAGAGAATATAATCCAATAACAAGATCATATCGAATAACGTCGTTCGACCCAACCCTACGTGTGCATACTAGAAAGATTGCTATTATGCAGAATATTTGTATTATGATTTAAATCGTTTGAGTGACAGTAAAATATTTTTATAATAGTATTTTTTTGAAATTAACTTTTTTTTTAAATTTTAAACTGTAGTTTCTGTTTGGGTTAAGTTTATTTCGATTTTTTTATTATTAATCACGAACTGGAATGTTATCTCTCCAAAACTGTCAACAAAATTCTGACCATAATTTTATTTTGACTTTTTTAAGAAAAGAAATAAATACAATTTATCACAAAAATTGCTCACTTTCGGGTACATAATGTGTGGTGAAAATAATTGTAAATGACCTCTCCTACGACCCCTTAAAAGGATCCGGGCTAATTACCCATAACCCTGTATACCTATCATTAGAAATGTAGTTAGATAAGATAATATCAGTACACATTTTATGCAGCTCCTTCGCGTAGTATTTGGTGCGTTTGGTGTATTATTGTAAAGGTTAAGCAACTCTAGCAAAGGTTGGTATTGAATGGGTAAAATGTATTATCCAGATAGATAATGCAAAATATAGACAAGAAACTCAATAATTTCACGCGCAACTCTAACTCAATTTTATTGTCGGTTTAAGTAAATTTTAAAGAATACTGGCTGCTTTTTCTTAAATTTGCCCGCGTAAATTATTATTATGATTATAATTATAGCCTTTGTCTGTCACCCCCGTATGATGTACCTTCCTGTAGGAGAGGTATTTTTATGATTGGTTTAATATTTCTTAAGATTACCCCTTACAAACAATAAGCGAATAAAGTTTGAAACTTTTGTTTCTTTTTGAATTTTGTATGGGCACACTGATGATATCTAGAATAAACTGACGTAGATGTTTTAAAAGTCCGTGAGGTGATCAATGCAATGATTAGTTGTACTTATATATAATACACAAAATAACTAAATTGGTTATAATTTTCTTAATTATAAACCTATGCTTTATTACGAAATACTTAATTAAAAAATATATTATGATTGGTCCGTTTTTTGATGTCTGGCTAAATGCGAAAGTGCGAATGTTGTTTTTCTTCCGATCGAGACGAAACGCCTGAGCGGGTTTGGATTGAGAAACACGACACAAACATAATTCTTACTTAATATCAAATAACATCACGTCTACAAGAAAATAGCAATAATATTTTGTATTGGCAAAGTCCTTTGAAAATATTTTTGTGCATAGACAATTCCACGTGTTTAAAAAAATATCAAAAACTTTAATAATACATACTTTTACTATCTACAATAATATCTACGATTTGATATTATAAATAAAATAGAAAATCAAAAATATTTGTTTTATTACGAAAATTATTTAAACAATGTAAAAAGTAAAGGTCCTAAAAAACTACCCTGTGGCATGCTTTTTTAACAATAAGTTATTTTATTTTAGTGGTTTCTATAAATCTATTAATGAATTGACTATTAAGAAAGTAAAAGTACGGCGCAATTGACAGAAAAGGTGAAAAGTTCTCGCAAACTGATAAATTAGTGTTGAATTTTATATTGTCGACTTATTTAAGATACAGAAGTGTGTTTTCATTTGATTGATTATTTTTAATTCCCAAGCACTTCGTGCACACCCACCATTTTATTGGCAGCTGCCAAAACATCATAGCGAAGCAATTATATCGACTTCCGTTCTATCAGTACTGATGTAATATCCGAAAACTAATATGGCAAATTGATTGAAAGGTAAATATTTTGAAAGCTTTAAAATCGTGACGTGTGAAAGATATTTATTATATTTGTTTCACATTCACAATGCTATACTGATAAATATTTTTGAAAACTGCTTAAAAATCCACCAGCATCATGAGAAATTGAGCATTGATGAAAATACTCTCACTAGTAGCGAAAATGAAGCATGTGCTTGAAAAATTCGTTAGTCCTCTTGGATTTCGGGTAGCTCAGTTGTTAAAGCAGTCGCCCGGATTGCAAATAGCAGTGGGTTTGAGTCCCATCTCGGGTACCTGGTGCGGATGGATATTTTAAGCATTTTTTACTATAATATTTATAAGGATATTTGTTTAAATTGCCGCTAATGCCTATAGGTGAAGTTTTTAAGCTTTAGAACCTGAAGGAAGGACATAAAATCATTTCATTTTTGTTAGAAAAAATACATAGACTCGTTTTCTAAATTGATTAAACATGTAACCTACAATCTCAAAGGTGGTAATAACAAGGGGTTAAAGAAAATGTGAATAAAATGCCATATATGATTTAATGGTCGAAGGCTTTAATATATTCAAAGATCGATAGTAGTATTTTGTGAGAAACTAATCCTGTGTATTTTAAGTAAACTACACACATCAATATCATCTAGGGATATTTTAATTATTCTTAATTTTCTCAGTTTCTTTTCTGAATAACATACAACATGTTTATATTTTTATAAAGCCCATTTATTAGGGTAGATTAAAGAACAAAACATAAATATTTTTTTGTACCCAAAAATAAATTATTTTAGGTATAGACGAAAAAAAGAATAATGATAAATGAGTTTTTCAAGAAAAAGTGAAAAATATAGCGAAATTATTCCGTTATTTGCAATTTTGCGAAAATCAATAGTCAGTAAAACCACCCATGATGTTAACAACGGTCCTGCAACGATTTTTCATGCTTCGAATCGACTTATCAAAGTCTTGCTGCGAGATATTCACTCAGGTCCTGGAAAGATGAAAAGAAAAGTTGCTCTTCAGTGACAATGTTTGTAGGTAAATTCCTCAAAGCCCTTCTTTGGAGCCTGTCCCACCCGTGTTCTATGGGGTTTAGGTCTCCATGGTATGGATGGACTTCCTGAGGGTGTTGCAGGCGGCTCTCACAACCAGGAGTTTGCCATACGCGTACTCTTCGCGAATCAGGATGGAAACCGAATCGGGACTCATCGGTAAACAGCACTACAGACCACTGACTACTTTCCCAGAGTAAATGTTCACGAGCCAACAGTAATCTTTCCTCGGCATAGTGCAGCAGTATGAAGATTAGCTACATGCAGTCTTCTCCTCACAGTTTGGTCACTCACAAGCAACTGGTGCTCTGACTGGAGCCATTGAACCAAATGCATGGCCGTAACATTTGATTGCCTTCTCGCAGCAATTTGTAAAAATCGGTCATGTCGTTGGGTGGCTATGCGCTTCCCGCCTAGGTGGCTTTCAGCCACTTCACCAGTAGCACGATAACGTGACCATAACCGTGATATCACGTTTTGTTTTGTTCCAATGTCCTCAGCAATACTCCGTTGAGTAGCCCCAGCTTGGTGCATGCCTACTGCCCTTAACATTTCCTCTCTTGTTAAATGACGTCGCTGCATAATGCATACAGTAGCACAAATTCAAATTAATCAAACTTCGCGTGAATTATGCCGCGAAAATCTTTTGTTTGAAATTATTTATTTTTAATTCAAATTATTTTTAATAAATTTATTTTTCATCAAAAAACAAGTTTAGCGTACAAAATAAGTTTTCATCAAAAACTGGCCAGTATTTTTTGAATTTAGAATTTTATACGAAATATCCTTAGACGATGTTGATGTGTGTATATTATTTATTCATTTAATAAATTTACTAATCAAAATGGCAGAATTCTACCAAGAGTAATAAAAAAATGTTAGAACTTATTAAGTTTGGTACTATCAAACATTGATGTGTCTGATATATTTAAATATAAAATAAGGAATTTAAGAAAGCTTCACGTCATCTAATGGTTATCTTTGATAGGTCATGTGAAACAGATTTTTTATATGTAAAAGCAGAGGGTAAAATCACTAAAAGACTTACCTCCGATTTCACTAACTTAGAACAAGGTATAGTTTAACAAGGAAACGCCTAATATTACGAATCGCATAAGCAGATTAGTTTAATTCCAAATAAATAATTATTTTTATCCCTTAACATATTTATGACTTGTCATATACGCAAACGCCTAGCGCAAGACGCCGCATAACGAATAGCATAACTTTAGACATTGCTTAATTTCGTTATGTGGTTCCTAGTCAATGGTGAAATGCATTTTTATCTTAGGCGATTCCTAAATGTTTAGGCAACAGATTTGGGCGACTCCTAAATATAGTGAAAACGGGCATAAGATCTAAAGATACAATGAAACACAAAGGCTTAGACAACGTAATAGTTTTATAATAAAGAGTTACTAATGTATTTCAAAAGAGTTCGCAATGTTAGGTGACCATGAAGGTTTAAAAAGTAGGTGAGATTATTGTAAAATAGTTATATTACTTGTATGAAAAAAATTACATATAAATAATATAATAATTATGAAATGCTTGCACCCGTTCAGTTGATTTGAAATGATTTACTGCAATATATTGTGACAGATAGTTTTGTTTGTTTAGGTACTGAAGTAAATATAGGTAAGATATAGCTATCCAATACGATAATGTGCTTCTTCGTGGTCCCAAGTTATCTTTGAATTTAAATATGGAATAATCCATCTTAGTTACATTACACAATTAAAAATTAAATTAAATAATATTTGAATTTTATAATACTCTTTTTTAAAAATAGTACCTTGAACCACTTTAAAACAATAACCTATTTGATTTGATGGAGTCATTAGTACCAACAATATTGTGGGGAATAGGATCAACTTATAATGTTGGAATCTACTATCTTGGAATATCTATGTTTATTTTGTAATTATTTTTTCATAATTTAGGTAAGGTAAATATTCTTAAATATGATCCGTCATATACATCTTAGAGTGTATTTATGCCAATTTAACTATGACTGAAAGGGGATGCCGTGGTTGAAATCGGTTGGTACTATTATCTTATAATCTAAGGAAGAGTCTTTCTCAACAGATTCTTTTTAAACAGTTTCTTTTATACATTTTTTGCCAAGAATAAAATCGTCTACTGTTTCAACAAAATAAATTCTCATTTACTTTATGTTTTATTCACATTTATTTAAATGTATGAATAAGACTTGTTAATATCAATAGACAACTTAACATGTTACGTGATTTGATAGCTTAGAAAGACAAAGGAAACATATGTATAAGAATCTTCTACCTACATATGCAAATACACGAAATGATAAGTTATGAATTCTTTCTTATCCCAATACTTAGGTGCTTCATGCCGTTAGAACGAAGATAATCAAAATGCCTCAGTTTGGCGTTGTTATTGTTCATTGATTACTTTTTTGCCGCTTGGAAATAAACCGTTGCATTTTACTTTAACAAGGCCGCGAAAAAGCAATAAAGGTGGTGATCGCCACAGTACGCTTGATGTTCGATACAGTGTCGATGTTGTGACAAAATGTTGCGGGCGTGGTATCTGCTGGTGGTGACGGTGGTTGTTGGTAAAGTGTTTGATGATCCGGCTGCTCAGCAAATTTTATTGTTCAAGCAAAGAACTGATGTGAGTGTTGAATCTTACTTTAAATTGTAACTCGCTTTTCACATTGTTTATTGCTTTATCCTGTTTTAATGTTTCACGGTCATTGACATTATAATTAATTAGAGTATTGCTACCGTGTACCTTATATATATCGAGTTCCGTATCATCATCATCGTCAATAATATCTTTTGATAATGCCGAAGTATCGGAAACTATCAATATAAGGTACGTGGTAACATTCACGTAAGCAACAATTATTATAATTCTTTGCATTGTAGAAAATAGCAAATGTTTGGTAATGACAATGTTATGTTATACTCATTACGTATGAAGAAGAATAACTACTTGAGCTAAAATAAAGCAGCTATGTAGTACAGCAGTATGAGATTAAAAGGATGATTTTCCTTTAATTAGGTATTCCGAGTATCCTTTAATTAAACAATTTGACAAAAGAAATGAACAGACAACTACAAAAGCTATTAGCTTCAAGTCTGCCTTTTGTACCATTCTATAATTTGTCAATGAAGGAAATAAATAAAATACAATTTTACAATTAAATCAAATAATAAAATTAGGTGTAAAGCGACTGTCCCTAATTATTCCATTGCAAAATTCTGCAGGATTATTATTGACATTTTCTTTAATTTCCAATGTATAATTTAATAAAAAAGTAAGTTCAAAAGCTAAATTACGCTCTAAGAAGTTTGAATCACGAAATTTATTTTATATCGATACGTACATTATCATAGCGATGACTAAAGGACATGACAAGGCATGCTTAGTCGCATGCCACTGATTATAATAAAACTTTTGGTCATTCTATTATAAATTATAAAATAACAACTGTTTAGAGCGTGATTTAGCTGTAGTCGGGTTATCATTGTCGAACTTATTTTATTATTTAATTAATTTTTGGGTGTGTGTTCTATTTATATATTTTAGATACTTATTTTATACTCTCCAGAGGGCGCTGTTGCCAATTTAATGTAACTTCGTCTACAGTACGCAGCAACTATTTATTTTTCTAATGATACCTTATTTGTCCAGTTATAAGGGAACAGAAAAGTATAAAGGGTATACGATTCCAAGTCAGTTAATGAAGTTAATGATTTGTGATTTTTTTTAACGTTTATAAAATTTTAATAAGTTTATAAAATTAATAAGTTTTATAAAATGACGTTTTATATAAGATCTCTTAGAAATATGTTGTATTTATCTTATATTTAATTACCGCTTATTTGGATATTATTTTATTTTACGAATTCAGTTGAAAGCTAGTACTTAATATCTGTGAAATAGAACACGATTGTTTATCAAAACAGATTCAATTGTATTGAGTAGTGTTTGTATGCTAAGATTTTTATAATTAATATTTTTAAATTGTACGCTTGTCGATACTGAAATGAGTTGGGAAAGAGTTCAGTTACCTGAATAGAAATTCTGTTGAAACAAGACGATATTTTATTATATCTTATTTTTAACACAATTGCGTAACTGATCTGGTTTACTATGCGAAAACGCATTCAGAATAGTTTACTTTCACTAAATAACATTTTTATCTGGACGGTGTTGATGATGCTTAATAAGTAACTATTGAGGATCTAAAATTAACTTCACCTGTCGCTAAAGATGCCTAATTATTTTGCTCAGTCTGTCTAATTTAGCCGCTCCCATATTTTTTCCAATTATGGCACTATTCTGGTATTTTTTTTTATATTTGCTACTTATTCAATTAGCCTTAAGAATTGTCAACAAAAAGTGAATGGACAAAAAGGGCAACTTAATTGAGTAAAAAATGTTTCATTGATTTCTCGAAGAGAATGTAAATTTTCCTATCACAATTTATAGTCACTTTTGTTTACACTTGGATTTGTTTTGTGTGTATGATTTCATTGTAGTTTTGATTTAATCTTAATACTAGGTACCTTATCCACTTGATAATATTACAGTCGTAAAGCGATGTGTAATGATTATTATTATGTTATAATTTTTCCGATTATACTGCCAAGATTGTGATTTTTTTTTGTAGCGGAATAATATTGTTTCTCATATAGGCATACGGTAATTGATTCCCAAATTTAGGAAATACAAAGAATTTGTTATTATTTTAATGCAAACAATGAAATTGTATTACACTATCGTATGACTTGATAAATACTGTCACATTACATGCTTCGTTAATTAAAGATAGGCGATGAATAAAAATTAAAGTAAATAAATTCGAAAGTGCAATTGGAGCATAACTAATGGCCGACTTATCTCGCCGAGGCTGATCATCGACCTTAGGACTCTCCCTTAATACAATGCTTTGTTTTTTTATAAAGGGTACCCATTTACATTTTTTTAGATAGCAGGGCGACCTTTGTGTTTTTCTAGTTAACACAAGAACAGATCGTTAATCTTACTTGTATTTGAAAGATAAAAAAATACCTTCGATTTATCTAAGTGTAACCTGAAACTTTATTCTTGCTTACGTGGTTTTGGTTAATTTTTTCATCACAATGAAGTTCCTTTGAAGAATGTAATAAAATATTTTATCCTGTTTCAGGGACCGGTTGGTATCATGACAACAAGTAACGGAGCACCTATAGAGTATACCGATGCTAGGGTGACGCTGAACCGGCGATTGATATTCAACGAGTACTTCATGGATTCTATGACACATTTAGTCAGAGAGAGAATACCAGAACGGCTGGTTCACGCAAAAGCGGCAGGCGCCTTCGGTTATTTCGAGGTTACGCATGATATAACACATATCTGTAAAGCTAAACTCTTCAGTCAGATCGGCAAAAAGACTCCAGTAGCTGCCAGATTTTCACCTGTAGTTGTTGAAAGGGGAGGGATAGACACATCCAGAGATGCTAGAGGCTTTGCTGTAAAATTCTATACGGAAGAAGGTAATTTTGATATTGTTGGATTTAGTACGCCAATGTACGTCTACAAAGACCCGTTGCTATTCCCAACTTTTGTAAGAGCACAGAAAAGAAATCCAGCCACGAATCTTATTGATGGTAATATGTTGTGGGATTTCTTGACTCTGACTCCAGAGGGTATTCATATGTTTCTATTAGTCTTTTCTGATCGTGGCATTCCTGATGGTTATCGCCATATGCCTGGATTCGGTATACATACATTTCAAGTAGAGAATGAACACGGAGACAAACATTTTGTAAGGTTTCATTTTACTCCTGAAGCCGGAGTAAAGAACTTGTTTACTGAGGAAGCTAGGAAAATAAATGCTGTCGATCCAGACTATGCTACAAGAGATCTTTATAGAGCGATAGGCAGTGGTAATTACCCTGCATGGAAAGTTGACATTCAAATATTAACTTGGGACGACGTTAAAAACGCAGGATTTGACGTCTTCGATGTGACTAAAGTATTGCCACTAAATAAGTATCCTTTGGTACCTGTGGGTAGATTTGTCTTAAACAAAAATCCAATTAATTATTTTGCTGAAATAGAACAACTGGCATTTAATCCAGCTAATTTGGTGCCAGGAATTTCTGGAGGACCTGATAAGGTATTCGAAGCTCGTCGTTTAGCTTATAGAGATGCTCAATATTACCGTTTAGGGGCTAATTTCAACAACATACCAGTTAACTGTCCAATACATTCTGCAGTTAATGCTTACAATCGCGATGGTAGACCACCCCTCAAGGGTAACGGAAAAGACATTCCTAATTATTACCCCAACACTTTCAATGGACCTGTAGCGTATGTAGATAAAAACAGAGTGGATTTAGTAGAAATATATCAGGATCCACCGAATAATTTTGAGCAAATGACTGAATTGTATATAAACGAGTTCAACAAAGAGGAACGTGATCGATTGGTTAGTAATATTCTATACAGCATAGGTCCAGTAGCGAAGTCTTTGCAGGAGAAAGCTGTGAAGCTGTTTAAACTTATCCATCCAGATCTCGGGTATAGAATAGAAAGCGGACTAGCATCAAACAGAACGAAAAGCTATTATGATTATGATTATTATTAATAGAAACGTATCAGATGATAATTTGTGAATGTATTGTATTTTAATACTTGATGTAACTTTATTATACTTTTTAACTTTATATTACTTTTAGAGGTGTTAAGACTTGTCAAATTAAAATGTTGATAAGGCTTTTCGAATTTTTTTAATTAGGATATTTTTTTTTTCTGTTTATTTCTGTATTGATGGTTTCCTTCAACTTTATAATTTACATATATGTTTACTAGAGTTTCATTTTATATTATGTAATTAAAATGGAAATAAGTAGATACTTACGTTATCGTTTTACTATATATTTAATATTCTTAATTGAAAGGATTTGACTGTAATAGAGCCTTGAAATTGTAACATGGATTATTAATAGTAAAATTGATTACGACGTGTTCCTTTATTAACTACGAAATTTCACAAAATAAAACTAGAATTATAGTAGAAACTATTATCGTGTGATTAGAATGATTAAAGGGGGAGAGTAGTTTTAATATGAAAAAAAATGAGATGGTTTATACTGTATGTATGGTATGATAAACCCGGTTTCTGAATTTAGTATTTAAAGTTAAACACGTCTCAAACTGTACCTAAACGTCACTTAATCAGGTTTTAGTTTTTTATTTAAGCTTTTCTAATAATCAGTTCATAGCAGATTGCTAAAAACTAGAAAACAAGTAAGAAACTTAAATTATTGAGAATAATCAGTAGAGCTTTTACTCTGCGCTTTTAACTGTTTCTCTGTTGTATAAGAAATATCTTGAGAAACATTTATTACCCTTGTTTCCAGGTCACTTGTGTTTTTTTATAATGTATAATAAATAATGTAATGTAAATTCAATGTTCACTTATTAAGTAATTTAGTGTTTACGCCAAAGAAAACTTTTGTATTTGCTTATTTAAAATAAAAATTATCTGTGTATTTTTTTATAAATTTCTTTATTTGAAAATTATTATTTGCCATTCAAAACATAATTTTTAATAATGTATTTTAATTTTTTTTTAGGGTTGTCAACATTTTTGCAACTAAATATAGTATTTATCAAAATATGCTATATAAATATAGTACATTTCAAAAGTTTACAGTATTTGTGATCCGCTTGTATATTTCATGGGAATGTGTTTGGAATTACATACATTATTCTTAACCGACTTTAAAATTGAAAAGGAGGAGGTTTTATGTTCGACGGCTATGTACGTTTTTTATGTATGTATATTCACAGATATTTCCGCCAATTATTGACCGATTGTTAAAATTCGTGTTTTACTTCGACAGTTTAATAAATCGAGGTGCTTCCATTTCAATTTTATCTAAATCAAATCAATAGTTTTATAACAAAACAAAATGCGCTTTTCATCAGATGTTACCGAAACATTTAATTGCTTCAGTTTCCGTATTTTCAGACTCATTTTCTTTTTTAAAACATACTTAGTTTTATTGAATTTCTTCATGTGCTTTCCTGTGGCTTCAAATGTTATTTTTGACGATATTTGCGTAGTAGGTGACGCTGAAAGATAAATGGAAAAACTAAAAATTAGGATTGAAACAGAAAACAGGGGCATCAATGTGAAAACAGCAAATCTACTGTTAAAACTGGTTAGTTGGTAACACTGGCCTATCCAATGCAAACAAACAAGCAATCAAATCTTCCGTCTTTATAATATGAGTATAGATTATTGGAAAAAATGAGGTGGAGCAAATATACAAAACCTTTTCTAAGACTTTCACTATGTTGAATATTTTTATTTATATAACTAGATATTTAATATTTTTAGTGTACCCATTTATATAATAAATATCAATATCACAAAAAAGCATGAAATAAAACTTTAAAAATGTGATAAATCATACTTATTACGGAAGCGACTTATTCAAGAAAATTAAATGATCGGGCGCCTATAATTTATTAATAACCAACAGAAAATCTCCACTCTTTTTATCACTTTCTAAACTTGAAGTGGGTTCTGTTTTTTGAAAAAAGTGTTTTGACTTTCGCATTAGTCAAATATAAATGTGTACTATGTATTTATACGTACCCGTACCCCTTTGTGCGCGAGTTCAACTCGCACTTGCCTATTTTGTTGTCTTTAGACCCAGTCTTGAATATTTTCAAATTGTTTTATTATAATATCAAGTGTTTTCCTGCGACTTCGCCTGCGTAAATTATAGATAGCTCATGTCACCTGTGTATGTTGTAACTTCTCTTAGGTGAAAGAATTTTCATGTCGGATGATCGGATCAGTAATTCTCCCCCAAGATTGCCCCCTACAAATAAATAAAGTAAGAAACCTTTTTTAATCCTTTATAAAATTAGTGTAGATATATTCACGTTTCTGATAAAACATTAAGTGTACTTACCTAGTGAACTTTTAATTGCGTTTAAATATAGTATAGTATTACAAAATATATGGTGCCTATCATTGAAACCATATGTGTAAGTTATGTTCCATTTTTAAATTAAATCTGAAAACCGAAACATGTTGAAATAAATTCAACATCATAATTTTAAGCAACAAAAATAGCTATTGGGATCATTGGTAATAAAACCTAGTCGCAATTCCGTTCTAACCGAAGCGTGTAGAACTATTATTCCCATTGGGTTCTAGTGTTACACATATCAGGCCCAGCTTTCTAGAGAAAACAGTAGGACTGTGGTGTGCGTTGTGCAACGCACCGGAAGACTACATGAGTAGGTACGGTCGGCAAAAAACAAAAAAGCTTATAAGCGATTAATCAAAAAAAAAAATATCAAAAAATTAGTTCAAGCGTTATTTTATCAAAGAAAAGATTAATCAATTAAATAAAACTGTAAATATTGGGTGTAGGTTATGAACCATATTGAGGTTTCAAAATTGTTTGCCAATAAATTATCAGGAAGATTCTATAATGCTGACTTTATAATCAAATTATATATTTCATTGTGATCTTTTACAGGTTAAAGGAAACATGTGTTTGTTATGAAATTTACATAATACAGACTCAAATTTGGATAAGAAGTTGTATAATAAATTAAGCTAATATTAACGATATATTCAAAATATTATGAGAGACCAACTATCCAGATTCTGTGATGTTTATATCAGCAATTACAATATCCTGGGTGATTGCTTTACAAATTATACACAATATAGGTTTTTATGCAAAATAGTATTTATTTAATCGTTACTGGTACCGAAGTAAGCCAAAGTTAGGTAGGTAATCTCCATTATAATAGTTTGAGGAGCTCGATGGCACAGTGGTTAGCGCGCTCGGTCTGCGATACGGCTGTTAAGCAACTTTCATGGGATAGATGACCAAAAATTTATTCTTTCGAACTCCTCCGTGCCGTTAAGCCGATGGCAGCATCTGCAGTCGATAATATCCACCAATATATACTAGGTCCGCGTGGTAGGTCACGAGCCATTTTACCTATTCGATTCGATGCCATCCAGAGGGAAGGCGTGAGCCCCAGCAGTGGGGACGTTAATATCCTCCTAAAAATAACAATGGATTTTAAAGTGTCTCATAAAAAAACGGAAAATGTAACGTAAGAAAACACAATATATAATAATTCTGATATTATTTTTGTCGGTTAATTATGCTTTACTGGCTAACGGTACCTTTATGAAGGGATCAGGCAATTGTTAATTTTGACGACAAACAATTTATGTGGAACCATCCCGCCTTCGTTGCCTAACCGATCGAGATAACGTTATTGTTACACATTAGATAAGATACGCTTTATAAACTATAATTTAAGCGATACCCGTTACTAAGACAATAGTTTGGAAATAGCAATAAATCTAACCATATAAGACACATAAATATTTTTAGATGAATAAGCATTATCTGATCACAATAGTGATGCGGTTTGGGCGAATAAAAATAAATTCTATTTAGGCCGTCGTCGGTCAGATAAAAGAATAATATTACATTCGTTTTTTTTTTTATTTAATGTAATAAGAAATGGCTTAGATAATAGACATTAAAGTTGGGGAGTGAGGGCTCACTACGTCACAACTATGTAGAACATGCACATGTCAACTAAATGAACCGCCGTAATTTATTGGTTACGTATTAAAAAAAATACGTGATAATTGTTCATCAAAAACAATAAATTTTCATCATTCCTACTGACCTTCGAGGTTTGCACGCCTAGTTACAGGGTGTCGCCATCTCTGAGGCTATAAACTTTTCTATATTGTATCGAGTCTGGGTGTTGTGTTACTTTGTTGTTTCAGATTTTCACAATACAAGTGGCTTATACTTCACTTAAAATCTGTTAGAAATGTGGTTTTGTCTAATATTTATTTATTATAATATTGCTTTTGCTAATTAATTGTGCCATTTCATTTTCAAATTTAAATTGAACAATTAAAGACTGAATAATATATTTTTTAATATAAATAGTATATATTTTGTATTGTCGATCGAATGATGTACTCTACGCTTTTATCGTAAGTACTTGTTAAAAATCTAAAACTACTCTATTGGCATATTTATTTGCTATTGGTACATGAATTTGTAAAATATAATTTAACAAATTATTAACGTATTCCCGTCGTTTCTTTCGGCTGCTAAGGTGGATTGCCTGAATAATGATTAAAACACGCTAGTAACAGTTAAAAAAATAAACAGTTCTGTTGAGTCTCGGGTAGTTCAATGGATAGAGCAGTCGCCCGGCTAGCGAAAGGTTGTGGGTTCGAGTGGGAAATTAGAGTTCCTAGGACTGGTACATTTTTTAAGTATATTTCATTAAAGATTTTAGGCAGAATTTCGATAATTAAGCAGAAAGTCATAATACTTTGATAATAAAATCAAAAACTTAGTATATATCTAAATTTGTTGATAGATCTTTGGAGAGTTTGTAAACTATAGTGAGCTTTATAAAAGCGCTAACCAATTTCAGAGGGCGGTGCGGTAGGCGTGGTCTTTAACGACACGCATAAATCTTACCGTGAATACACAAAGAAAGTGCATTCGATTTCCTTTCCATACTGGCGGATAGCTACGATTTCATCTGTCGATGCCGGTTTGTATTGCACCAAAGTTCACCGACTACGGCACATGGATCCCTGGAAGATAGACAGGTCACTAATGAAACGCTAGCAGGGGGTAACCATCACTTCTTATTGCAATGTTTAACCCGTGCAGTGGCGGGCCAGCACTATACGCAACAATGGCGGTGTCCTGCTCGCTGCACGGGTTAAGCATCGCTATAATAGCTCATGGTAGGAACCCTAAGGACAATTTATATTCCAATCCCGATGTTGAATAATACAAAAAATAAATACGGATTTTAGATAAGGATTTATGAGATAAAAGAGGTCAGATTGTGCTAGTGGAGAAATCTATACTAATAATATAAAGAGGAAAGATTAACGGTCAGTTGCACAAACGTCCATTAAGGTTTAATGACGCCTTTAAGCTCTAATGAATGTCAAATTCGTATGGGTAATGTCGCTTTAAACTAATGACTATTATAATGTATGTATGTGCAACTGGCTGTTAATCGTTTGTTTGCAACGAAAAAGCTCCGAAATTGCAGGATCGATTTTAAAAATTCTTTTACCTACGAGAAGCTACATCATACTTCGCGGGAAAATAACTATATTATAATAAGAAAGCTTCCAGTGTCAATTTTCTCTCCAACAAATATATGTCATAGCTTTCAATAGGTGAATTTTTGAAATTGGTCCCGTAATTTCGGGGCCTATTCAATGCAAATAAACAATCGTATCTCTCTTCTTAAGAGCAGTATTATAAATACTAACCAATTCGCTACATGGCCGAATGTACCGAGCAGTGTAATAGTTATTTTTCGTTTTATATTGAAATGGTAACTATATTATATATTTACAAAGATTAAAAAAATAGGAAATCTTTATTATTCATCAAGTAATCATTATTTCAGTACTTCGATTAAATATAAGATATTTTTCTATAATCAAACATTAATATTTCAAGATTTCCAGACCAACTATTTTAATAGTAATTCTTCACTATTCAATAAGAGAAAATCATTCATATATTTTTCATTCCGCGATCAAGAACGCCAAAGTTGACCATATTATGCAAAAACCACATTAGGGATGTAATATAGCTCACAAAAATTAACAAAGAGTATCTGTTTAAGATGACGCTTAACTAAGGGCCGGTTTTTTGATCCGTGGTTAACTGAACCATTAGTTAAATTGACAAATGGTTAAATATCTATATAATGGAAAAATATATTTTTATGATCAATAGTTAGCCTTACCAATTGTCAGAATTCCAACTATTGATCAAAAAATTTAACCATGGCTGGCAGCTAGGTTAAGCAAATGACCAATGGTTAAAAGAATAGATCTACAATTGCGTTGTACCTACCTGGGGCCCAATTCTACTGAATAATTATTGTTTAAATCGAATCGAAAACGGATCGAAATCGAACGAAACTACAGTTTTTAATGGTTTTTCTAGTCTACGATACAATTCCAGCTAAAATAGAATTGGAATTGTATCGTATGTCACTTTGTAGAATAGGAAAACCATTAAAAACTGTAATTTCTTTCGGTTTCATTCCGTTTTTGATTCAATTTAAACAAAAATAATTCAGTAGAATACTGGTCACTTGTCATTGTAGTCAATCAACATGTAAAGTACATACATTTTCGAAATTTCATGGTACAAATACAAGTGCTATCAATGTTTTGTCTCGCTTGTCAGTCATTAATACATCGAAATTACGTGCTCTATGGGAAGTCTATTTTCTTACAACTTTCATTGGTATCTGATTAGAAATAAGCTTGTGGCAATATTGAACTTTAAAACTTCAGTGTAGAGTGGAAATTATTGATATTTGGCTATCAACATTATATGACCAGGGGCAATAACGGATTTTGGTACAAGTATGTAGAGTACGTTTCTCAGTAATCTGATCATTGTTGTCGATATTGTTATTGATAGAGGTGTAAAATGTCACCTCGTTGAATTAATTGCGATGATAACGCTTATTTTATTGAATTTCTAGCTTTATGTTTTGACACGTATTTGCTATTAATGAGAAAGAGAGTTGTCTGCGCCGTTTATTATAAATATATATATATATTATTAATATTACATTACTTGCATCACAACATACAATATAAAAACTATACAAATGACTCAAACGGTAGATAATAAAACCTCTTTTAAAATTCCACCCGCCCAATATATAAAAAAAAAAGAAGAAGACCCTCTCTCTGTCATGGTGTCAACCCAATAATACGTGAAAATACGCTCCTCTCGAAAAATAAACCGCTGTGTTAATATCTCACCAAAAATAAACTGTGCTCAAAACAGTGTTGAGTGTGTGAACTATTATTTTTATATAATAATAAGAATTCAAGAAAAAGGAGTATGACCGAAACCTATGGAAAATAACTATGTAAGTCCACTAATTTTCAAAATTTCAATCATTGGAAATCCTCCAAGAGTATATACTTGTTTCTATCAACACAAGAGCTTGTTTTATACGATTGGAACAACTGATTGTTTACGCTTTTGAAATTTATAATGCGCTTTATGAATTATTATTATATATGAATGCACATTTTTATATATATTAAATAATTTTTAAGTACCTAATAACTTTATTGCTGAATAACTTTAATTTCAGATGATCAAAAACTTTATGGTTACTTTGTTATTTATTATCTCAGGTAATGTTTCGATTTTTAGAAATAGCAGATGGGAGGTTTCATAAAAAATGATACTGTCGGAACATAATTTTTATAAGCTCTCCCAATTTAGATAAGCTCTCCGGTTCTAAATTATTAATCTACACGTATATATGTTATAAATTTTATCACAATCAAATAACAGATTTCAGTATTTTCGTTTTTATAATTTATTTGGGTAGAAGTAATATCACAGCTCTATGAATTTAAATACCTTGAAATTTACTTAATTGACTTAAAATTCCCATATTTCATATAAGAAGTTCAAGGAATCTCACAAGTTTCCAATTATTTTTATGAAATTATTTACCGATTAGCTGTTTACTTGTGACTTCCCCCGCGTAGATTATACCTATGTCACCCGCGTAAAACCCGCGTGAAAGAATTTTCATAATCTGACGAGTATCTCTGAATATACGAGTAGCTCCGTGGCGAATTGGATAAGCTCCGCGGCACGCGATCGTTGTCGTTAAGCACCTTTCGCAAGGGTCGGTCACGGGATGGGTGACCAAAATATTATCTCGAGCTACTCCGTGCTTCGGAAGGCACGTTAAGCCGTTGGTCCCGGCTGCATTTGCAGTCGTTAAAACCCGCCAATCCGCATTAGGGCAGCGTGGAGGGTCATGGCCCATGCTCCTTAACCATCCATAAGGAAGGCCTGACTTCTTGCAGTGGGGACGAAATAAAGGACTGATAATGATGATGATGATCTCTGAATATTAACTTCTGTCTATAAACAAAAAACAAAGTAACACACTTCATCTGTTTATAATACTATATTTTAACTCGGGCCAAAGTAATGTTCATTCGCAGATAGCTGCCAATATATGCCCTTTAGGTCAAGTTGAGGGCCGAGGCCACCTACCGTGGCAGGCATTGTTCGTTAGCAGTTCAATGGTGTCAATCCAATCGTTCGTCCGTAACGCTTCATAATGAGGTTATCTATGAAATACATTATAAGATATGATGATATGATTATAAGATACATTATAAGTGTTATTGTGAAATTCCCCGAATGGTTTAGATAGTACTTAGGTAGTACTATTTTAAAGACTGGATAATGTAAAATGTGTTTGAAATAACTTTTTTTGCTATTCATGTTCTGATACTTTCGTCATCTTTTTTCTTTATTTTTTTTTGTTTATAAAAATTCAGGAAGATTGGATTGGGAGCTTTTTTTGTAAAGCTTAAACATTAGTAAGAGCACACGACGTTTGCCCATTACATATTAAAATAAAATTATACTTAATAATATACGGCGCTTTGGCGTCTCATGCTTCTCGGGGTTATGGTAGAATATCAGGGATTTGCCTCCTTGTAGGCAAATCATATACTTGACAAAAAAAAAACAAATCTCTCTCTTTCTCTCTCGTGCAGATGATGTTCTTGTCGAGTTTGTGTCTTTTTAAAAAAAATCATATTTAATCTTTGCGATTGTTTCTTATTTTATGAAGACACTTGATATAAATGAAATATAAATTAAAATTCTTTATATTGAAAACTTTTTCAACTCCTATCCAAAAACATTCTGTGAAAGTAATGTGAAAAATAACATTTATTTTATTACTTTCTTCACAGTATCACTATGTATTACAATATTAGGTATATAAAAGAACGTATAAATATCATTTTAAACATTAAATGTATAAAATGTAAATAATGATTATAAATTTTAAGTTTAGTATAAAATTTAATTCTCTTCAGTTCTATAAATTAATTTGAGATTTTTTAATTGAGATTGATGCGAGAGTGTAATGTGATCTCAGACACGTTCCATCTTGTCATAAAACGAAGTCTAATTTTTGTACCAGGTTTAATTTTTTTTAACTAAATAAATCAATTCTGTCCTTAACAATTTAGTTTACATTACCAATGGTAGTCATTGTTAAATACGTTAGTCATTGTTAAAAAATAAGACGTATCAGGTTCTAATATTAGCACGTTAAATATTTATTATTTTTTTACGTGTGTGGCAGCCCTACTCAACTTCCTGTGTTCTACGCTAGAATTCCGTAAGTGTTTTACATACTGTTTTATCACATGAAAACCGCATTGAAGATTACATCGGGACTGTAACCCACTTTTACTCGGAAACATTTTGCAGTATCCGTGACAATAGGCCATTGGCGCACTTTGACCGTTTATTATGCGAAGTATACTATAACTAAATATAGGTTTTGCAGTTTTAGTTTGTTATAACTTATAATATTTGTTGTCTAAGGTTTATTTTATCGTGCGTACGAGATCGATAGTGTAGAGGTTAAGGCGCAAGGTCCAGTCACAGCTTGTGTGATCAAATAGTGCTGCCTCCTCAAGTTATTTCAAATAGGTAAGAAAAAAGTTTTACATAGATTAATGATAATAGTAATTATTTATCTTCATTATCATTAATATTCTTTAATATTACATTTTAAACATATAAATTTGATATATCATAGGTATAATTATCATGAGCCATACGAAGCCCTTGTAGCTCGGTGGCGTAGTGGATAAGCGCCGCGACCCGCGCTCGTTGTCGTTAAGCAACTTTCGCAAGGGTCGGTCACAGGATGGGTGACCAAAAAATTATTATCTGGAGCTACTCCGTGCTTCGGAAGGCACGTTAAGCTGTTGGTCCCGGCTGCATTTGCAGTCGTTAATACCCTCCAATCTGCATTGGGCCAGCGTGGAGGGCCTCCTTAACCATCCTTAAGGAAGGCCTGAGCCCCTGCAGTGGGGACGTAAAAGGGCTGATGATGATGATGATGATACGAAGCCCACAGCTGAGCATAAGCCTCCTCCATAATTGTCTTCGCTGATCCTGCCCAGCGGCTTCCCAACCTGTATAAGTAAAGTTCATTTTCTACGTTGACCCGACCGGCCATCGAACCCGGGTCCTCAAAGATGGCGACACCTTGAAACCGGCGTGCGAACCACTTGGCTACGGAGGTGGATTCCATCAGGTAATTTGACATGATTTTCGTTTTACAAATGTTCATTTTAAGACTCACTTTTTAACACCTCCAAGATCTCAGCTATTAGGACACTTTAGCTTTTTCACCCGCATATAAGCTTCCCGTAGATGAAAAAGTAATTAAACTCGGTCCAGTAGTGTAGGAGCCTATTCAATGTTTGCATTAAAACAAACAAAAGAGTAACAAATAATAAAATCTCTCCTCTTTATAATGTTAGTACAGATATGAATGAATGAATGAATGAAATACTCTTTATTGTACACACCACAAGTGAATGAACAAATATATAATAATCTAACAGAACAGTACAATTGGCGGCCCTATTGCTAAAAAGCAATTTCTTCCAGGCAACCTTAACATAGCATACAGGATACAGTTGAAAAATTGGGTAGTCTATGGTGCATCAAGAAATCTACAGGTATACCATAAGATAACAAAACATTAATGGTTGAGCAGGAAAATTGTTTATAATACATAAACATACATAGTCACATATATATACATAGACACATAAATACATATATAAATACATACATTGAGATATGTTTAAATGACTTAAATACTCTTTGGCAAGTATTCATCAAACATCAGTGTTTATTTGAATTTTGAACACAAATGTCACCGAAATGGCAATTTGTGTGGTTTTTATCATGATGATATCTTGGATATGTGCTAATTTTTTTAAATTAATTTTTTCAGCTACAAACAAAACATTCCAAGTTTGTTCGTGACTTAGTCTGTGAGGTTGTTGGTCATGCTCAATATGGGAAGACACTATGGAATTGCTTAAGGTATTTTGATTACTACATTTTTATAAACTCTACTATTATTCTTATCTCAATAATTCCCAATAGCAATTGAAATCTGGTTAATTGTTTAATAAGACAAAGTGTAATCTGATACAATATTATGTGTTGCCACAAACACCTTATAAAATACTTGCCAAACAGATTTCTTTAAGTGACTTTAGTACTCAAATACTTATAATATTAACATATTATGTACGGCTGCTTACCGCAATGTAGTTACAAATGAAGTCATGAATTTCGTTGTCGAAGTTCTACTTTGTATTGAGCTGGTAACTTTATGGAAATGTTCCCTGTCACGTGACTACGGGGTATTCGAAGCTTGTAACTTTATTATTCTCGCTGACTGACTGCAATATTAACTTCATTATCTTCGCAATAAGGACAGACTGTGGATAAAGCTAGTTTGGTTTTGGTGAAGTGCAGTATGAATGGTGTTAGACTGTTAGATAATATAAAATATTAGATACTAGCTTTCCACCAGTGGCTTCGCCCGCGTGGTCCTAGGAACTATTTATATGAATATTGATTCATATCATGATACGGATATAATTACAATGACAAATTTAATATAAAATAATAGTTACTTACTATGTTAACGTTTATTAATTACCTATACAAGCTTCCACTCCCATTTACATCGCTTTATTTTCTGTTTTCCGGGATATAATATAGTTTCTGTCCACCGCATAGATATGTTGTAGCCTCCAGAAGGTTTTTTAAATCGGTTCAGTAGTTTCAGAGATATATGAAGGCATATTCTATTTGTTCTCGAACGAAATTTCTCGTAAAATTTTAGAAACATTTTTATACATTATATCCGCGAAGATTATCTGTGCATCAGAGGCAATGTTAGGTCGTAACTCTGTTGCATCATAAATTATCGAAAAAATCGTTTTATAGGCTATCAGTAGAGCGACCGCTCTCACTCTCTAGCTTTGATTTCAGCCGTAGGATACGACATGTTGTTTCATGTTACTTTAACATGTCGTTTGATGGATAAATTTGGGATAAATGACTAAGATGGTAACACTACTATCAAATACATAGACATAATTCTTTATCGTTCGTTCGTCGTTACTCATGTCATCATCATCATCATCAGCCCTTTTACGTCCCCACTTAGGACTACGCAGGGGTAGGCCTTCCTTACGGATGGCTAAGGAGGATGGGCCATGACCCTCCACGCTGGCCCAATACGGATTGGAGGGTATTAAAAACTGCAAATTCAGCCGGGGTCAATGGCTTAACGTGCCTTCCGAAGCACGGTGTAGCTCAAGATAATAATTTTTTGGTCACCCATTCCGTAACCGGCACTTGCGAAAGTTGCTTAACAACAACGATCGCGGGCCGTGGCGCTCATCCACTCCGCCACCGAGCTACTAGTTTAGTATAATTTAAACCTATTTCAGTTGACTTTAGGACGTATGCTACGGGACAAAGTCGAGAAACGTCTTGTCTACTTCAAATGTCACTTTTCTCGTGTTGAGAGTGAGATATCGTATGGGCCGCGGTGGAATGTGACATTTGGGTGTAGACAAAACGTTATCGAGTTCTTCACGCTACGCTTGCAGCGATCAAAAACAGTCGCAATCATTACAGTTAAAAGTACAGTGGCAAACAAATTAAATATCGTAATTTCTTATTTCATTTTTATCGTCTGTTTATGATTACACATAAACATTTTTTGTTAACAATGATAGTACATAATGAAGTGTCACTAGGAAGAAGAATTAACGACAACACGCATTATCTTATAATTCAAACGATGTAATGAAACTCATTGTATTAACACCCACAATCAGTTAAAACACCCAAAGCCTTATTTTGTTGCCTTGTTATGTGTGTGCCATTCTTATTTTAATCTCTGCGGAAAAATGGCATTGTTAATACAGAAATTAATTTATAGTTCTATATTTATTAAGCCCGAGGAACATTGGAAACGAGTTTAGAAACATTTAAAATAGATTTCGAATACCATATTTATAATAATAGTTGCTAGTTGTCAAAACCAAAATGGGTGGTATAAAGTTCGTCAGGTATTTTTGTTAATGTAAGGAAATAGAGGTATATATAGCGTGCGCCGGTCCGTAAATTTCATATATTTTAGTACGGGGGTGATTTAAAAAACATACCGCATGTCGCATATGGAAATTAGTAGCTACTCGGCTGTGACGTCACCACAAATGCAAACTTATTTGTTTATATTTGATCTATTTTGCATTTACGATGATATACTGAATAATATTCTCAATGAAAAGCTCTTAGACATTCACCTTGTCCCTGGCACTCTGTAGTAGCGACAAGTAACGAGTGCTTGAAGGATTCGTCAGTCTTGTTAGGTCCTGGGTAGCTCAGTGGTTAGGTAAGGTTAAAGTCGCCTGGATTGCTAAACGTCATGTGTTCGAGTCCCATCTTAGAGTCCCAGGGAAAAAATGGATTTTTGAAATATTTTTCATAAAAAACTTTTTGTTATTAAACTTGTTACTAGCTTTAATATCAATAATTCTTAGTTTCGATCGTTTTTGATAGAGTAATCATACGAAGACTTCAAATTTAATATTGAAGTACTGATTTCATATCTATAAAAAACTTGATTGTATTCTGCAACAAGAAAAATTAAATAAAACTCATAAAGCTCTTCGTGAGGTCTGCATTAACCCAATTTGAGATTCCATGCATGGCGTTATACAAACCAACAACATTGATCATGCCCGCGGCTATTGCGAAAAAAGAAATGAAGAAATGATTCACACAAGATACATTGCGTTTTTATTATACCATCTCTACAAAGGTATCATCAACAAAACAAGCGATGTAGACAGTTATTTGATCTACAAATAGTCGCAATTATACAACTATTGATGAATAATGACTGCGGCCGCTTCAGTCCTAAGGCAATCACGTGGAAGGACTAAAGGCTTTCATTGAGTAATTGATGTACTAACATGATGGATGTCAAAGCACACCATACACATTGGCTCTTATTGCAAGGCAATATAGTTGAAATGTCGCCGCTGATGCATATTCATAGAAGCGCGCACGCACGGTACACAGATTTCTGGATCGCACAGATTAATTACCGGATAGCATGCAGTGTTTCTGACACAATACCTTATGTAACTAACAATGACATATTATTAGGTCTGATATGTACTGGGTTAATTCTTTTTCCATAGAAAAATAAACAGTAATAACAGCAATGTTTAAAAAATGATTCTATTCAAAATAGGTGATTAATTAATACTAATATTATAAAGAGGAAAGATTTTATTGTTTGTTTGTTTGCAATGAGATTTTTGTTTGTTTCCGAAATTACTGGACCGATTTTAAAAATTCTTGGGATGCTACACATCGTATGCGGTGAACATGGGCTATATATTATCCAGAAAAACGTGGATGTTTGTATAGGGAATTAAAACGTAACCATATCAATCATTGTTTAGTAATTCTATCGGTGTCA
The DNA here is from genome assembly GCA_918026875.4 of Diatraea saccharalis. NCBI lineage: Eukaryota > Metazoa > Arthropoda > Insecta > Lepidoptera > Crambidae > Diatraea > Diatraea saccharalis. The sequence goes on along the minus strand of OU893344.1, from coordinate 3,360,728 downwards.
AGATATGAATTGATATCCAAATAAACATTCCCTAGGGATCACGCGGACAAAGCTGCTGGTAGCTAGTTATTTATAAACATTGTAATTATTTATGTTACACAGTCAATATTGAATAATGTGTATAATATAAATAGGAATGCTAAGTTTCTTGATAACATGAAGATAATAAAAACAAATGTGCAAACTCGTTCCATTATTTCTCATCGATGACATAACAATGGAACCTATAAATCCATGAAATACCGATGCTATATCAATATTTGAGATTTATTGGCTGTTTTCTAACGCACTTGTGGTTTTCGCGATTTCTATTAAGGTAAATCGATATTAATGGCGAGATATTGTAATGTAACCATTGATTTATGCGGGGTCGTTGATGTGAAAGTGATTATTGCCATTGTGGGAAGTATCTATAAGATGAAGTATAATTTTTGATTATCGCCCAGGAATCTTAAACGTATTTAAAAAATGCAGCTGGTGTGGTGGTGATAGTTTTTCAACTAAATATCTGGACAGACAGTTACTAAGTTTTGTTTCGCAAACTCGTCTGAATGACTTTTCATATTGTATCGTATATCGTTCGATTAAATACAATTTACTAGAAAAACAAAACATTATTAATTACAAAAACGGTAACATAAATTAATTTCCAAGACGATAATAACACAGGAGAAGAAACAATAATAAAAACTTTTATATTAGAAAATATTAAAGTATTTTTGCTTTAACTGAATCTTAAAACAATTTTTTTTATTTTCTATCCTAATGAGGAAGTATTTAAAAATAACGAAAGCACTAAAAACCACCTCCACAAGATGGCGACTCTAGCAAAAGTTGATTTTTGCAGGAAACGAATGGACCAAGTTAGGGGACACTCTTCAAATACGCAGAAATAGTTTAATTTTAAATTTAAATTTTAATTTTAGTTTCAGTTTCACCTAAGGTTAGGAAGGGAATTCGGATCAAATAGATTATAATATAATGTCATATATGTACTACTCAAACAAGGAAGGGCCCCCCCCGCTTGACCCCCCATAATCAGGTATTACACCCAATGGCTGGGAATGGGGGATCAAATGGGGGAACCCCCATCATCTCCTATAACAATAGCACCGGGCTCATTAATCTTTTAATAAATAAACATATAAACAAGTAAACAAATAAATAAAGGTTGAAATAGATAACATTCTATAAGTACTAACATCTAGAAAAGGCCTTAAGCCATGCTTGCTAGACAGTTTGGTCCGGTCGCCCCAATGCCAGTGGTGTGGTGGGTGGGGCCTTGGGGCGATCGGCCCGATAACAGTGCTGGACATTACCCTGCGTAGCAAGCAATTAACCAACACAAAAGGAGAAAAGACAAGTTAGGGGACACGTTTCAAACCCTACACGCAGAGGCGAAACAACGCTTCTTTTATTATTCTCCCACTCCTTTTATAGCTAACACAACCGCAGCATAATACAAATATAAACAACAAAGGCTGATCCGGCATCAGGACAACACGGCAGCTCCATCCATCTATTCCTTTCAGAAAGCTCTAGCACAAGAATACCCCTCTGAAACTGCGAGCATGCACATCACACATCTCAGCCTGGCACCAACATTAAGGCTAAATCACCACTTGACCGCTCCGGATCGGCCGAACCCCTGTAAGACCTCTTCAAACTTACGAGACAAAGTGACTTGAGCAAGAGTGGACTTCACCACAACACCCTTCTTCTTCTCAGCCATAATCAACCAATGAATTGGTGTAGGCCTCCCTCAGCCCCCTCCACTTCTCTCTGTCTTGGGCAGTAAGAGTCCAGTTGCTGCCTGCCATCCTTGTGATGTCATCTTTCCAGCGCATTTGTGGTCTTCCCCTTGGTCTTTTCTGATCCCATGGTCTCCAGCCCAATATCCGCTTGCACCAAGAGTCTTCTTTTCTGGCTATATGGCCGGCCCACTCCCACTTAAGCCTTGCCACTCTACGAGCGATGTCGGTGACTTTGCTTTGGTTTCTAAGCCATACGTTCGTCTTTCGATCTCTTATAGTGACACCAACCAACTTTCTCTCCATTGCCCTTTGCGCCACCCTCAGTTTATTTATTGTGTCTTTCGTATAAACCCAAGTTTCAGATCCATATGTTAGTACCACAACACCCTACAGAAGTCTTTATATTTTCAGACAACCGTCGGAAATAAGAACTGCTGATGAGTGCAAATCGTACAGGAAGCAGCAGCAGCTTCAAAGCTTTTTTTGTTTCTTTTCAAGGTCTTACAGAACAGTAGCAGCATAGAGCGACTTTCACAATCGTGGCTGCACCAATCAAAACTACATCAACATCCGAAAGTCGCACCACACAGGGTGCCTCAACGGCCCCGGCGCCCCGCGACCGTATCCTTCGTCACTGATGGATACGGTCGCGGGGCGGGGGGGCCATTTCATTTCACCCCCGGCACCCTTCTATCATCCTTTGCCATCTATACTCATCCATATGTTCGCCTATCATACATTTCTATCTGGGAACAGGGGTTCTTTACTCACCTCACACTCACCATTCTTACTTCACCATTCTTCGACCCTTGTTCCCACTTTCTTATCACCCTCTATCCCCCTTTCCTTCTCTCTACCCCTATGGAGGGGGTTCGTGGACCAACATGAAGCTCCCGGGCAAAGCTCAACCCCCTCTACTCATCCCCACCTATCACTTGCGCCTCTTCTATCTTTAGAAGTTGGTACAATCCCCCCTCAACAGGGGGATTTAAAGCAAAATTTTCACGATTCCTTAATTAAATTCAATTGAAATTAAAAAAAAAAAAGTATCCTATAATGTTTGCACTCATTGTGTTTCGAACCGAATCATCATCATGAAATGACCTCACGAACTTCGCACATCCGAAACTCGGCCTCATCAATAAGTCTCGGCTCGTTACAATCCAGGTTAATTACAATATCGTCATCGGACATATTGTTTGCCTTCTCCAATCGTACCGGTGATTTATATCTATGGGAAGTAGTGCTGGAATGTCAATGACAATATCTACTTTAATAGATCTACGATCCGGATACGCCGGACACATAATTTCTTGAGTTGCACTTAATATTGCGCTCGAGGTGTTTATATTGAGGTATTGTTACAATACACTGACTATGTTGTTACATAATAACGGTACTTCGTTCTGAGGAGCGCAGTGGTTAGTGTGTTCGGTTTGCTATGCGGAAATTAAGCAACTTTTGAGAACCAATCATAGGACGAGTGACCAATTTATCTATCCCGAGTTCCTGGTTGCTTCGGAAGGTACGTTAGCTGTTGATCCAGGCTGCACTGCAGTCGTCAACACCCAGAAATTCAAGATTTATTTCACTTCTATGATTATTTCAGAATCTGAAAAGGAACAAGTTTCAGTGTTTCTTGAACAAACGTCAAGAAGTAAAAATTAATCAGAAATGGTAGTAAATGGCTGCTTAGTTAACAGCACATCAGGTTATACAAATATGTTAAAGTCTCTACTTGATTTTAAACCTTAATATATTGCCGGTGGAGCTTAAAATCAACTGTAACCTGACGTGCTGTCGTAGGTATCACTATTTAACGTAATGAAAAAGAATATCATTATTTCATGCGAATTGGATTAACTTAATAATATTAAAAATATAAGACAACATCACATACATCTGAGAAAACGATTTTATTACAAAACCCAGACCCGAGACAATATAGATAAGTCCATTTTCTAAATTGACTTTACATTTTCAAGCCGCCACCAGGTGTTCCAACGCCTAACATCTGAACTGGGCACTGAGTGTTTACATCCCTAGTATTTCAACATAAAGAAATATCAAGTTTAAAAAAGCTCTTGCACATTTTTCACGACCTCTCCGTCTGTTGGGCATCTGCACATTCCCTAATTTTTATTGTTTGTTTTTAAAAGCATTGAAAGTTTGAACACGAACAGAAATAAATTAAGTCGTGGGTTTGATCCTTGTGCCTTTTAATTTAATGCACCAATGAGAAATTCTTGAATGAATGTATACTTTAATGCACAGAAAAACGCATAAATTTGTTTAATCTCTACTAGGCTACCCTTAGCTAAAATAAACTATACCTATTGATTAAAGAGACTGCGGGCTAGTGTATTAAAAATGAAGAACGAAGAACATTTATAAGTAAACGCAAATACCAAATATTATTAAAATAAAAACAAAACAGAATACGATTTCAGGAAGATGAATCCAGCTTGAAAAAAGGTGCCTTGATTTGTTTAAAAAGGTCTCCCGTGATTGTACGCGTCTGATACCTATTCACAGGCAGTGAGATCCACAGCTTAATAGCTTTGATATAAAATGATTTGGCTACGAAATCAGTTCAATTATAGGGATTCATATAGGGATTCATCAATTCCCATATAGGGAAGGGATCACTTAGGTAAGGTCATTTGAAGACCTCAAATTTCGGAGCGGATTAGAAGAATGAAAAACTTCTAAAAATTTGTTCAGTTACAAATAATATAACGAATATTCTTCAAACATTGCAGTCTTAAATCTTATTATCTACGCCTTCATTTTAGGCTCTAATTATTGTTCTACATTTTAAAATTTATATCGGTAATGCCGCTTCAAACTAATGTCAATTTTGTTAAACCTATGTGCAACTGGCTGCAAGAGTAGTATCCGTAAGTTAAAAAAAAACACACGCCATAAACACATATTTTGCACATGGGCTGACAATGAAATACAATTTAAAAGCCGTTAACTAGGTGGTAGTAAAAATAAAGAATGAAAATTTAATTACTGCGTAACCTCTAGTGACATAACCGGGCAGATCGTATCTGTATACGCGCGGATTAGATTTCGTCCGCACTTCCTTTGTGCTGTAACTATTCTCACCGTGTAGGATTAACGTAATGTATAGAAAAAACTATTCCGACCTTTTTGTTGATTGTCGTGTACAAGAATGTGTTAAGTACCTACTTGCTTCATATTATATAACAATTGACAGTCCATTAACAAATAACTTGTTTAATTGACTTTCTTCCGCACTCGACTAATTTTTTAAATATTTCTCTAGGGATTTTAAAGCGATGTTCTTTAAACAAACCAACAAAGTTTTACAATTTAATTAGGAGAATGGAATTTATATACATTCTATATCTATAATTAAACTATTACATGTAGATCAGTGCATAGTTACAATTGTCGTGTAAACTGAATCTTAACCAACTGTAAAGCGTAACAGCTTTATAATTATTGATCTACATAAAAAGCGTAATTTTTTTCATATTGAAATCAATAACTTTTTACTGATATTATATCAATACCAACATTAAAATTAAGGCTCTCTAAGACGACCTTACCTAAGAGTAGTATTGACTTTTACTGTATCACTCGTATCTATACTCGAGAAAAGTAATTACTTGAGAAAATGGCACAACTTAGACAGATATTTTAATAGACAAGTATTTGAATGAAATAAGAATTGTTAATATCTAATAATAATTATAATCTTACTTCATTAGATTCTTGTGTATTTGTTAAAAATATATTTTTAAGCATATACTATTTCAATTATGAGCCTCGGCATATTTCGTGTTTACGAATTTAACCGATCAAGAAACCAATGTGTGATCGTCGTTTTAGCCGCCAAAACTCGTCAGTGCCTCGACTGTGATCATGCTATGCAAACTTAGAACTCGATTTTTTTTTACTTTACAGTGCCATCTATGTACCAGCTTTTAAAATAGAAATCATGGTGTAGCCACAATAAATAAATGTGTTTATAATTGGGGATAATTTTTAAAGGCATCATTAATAAATCTTGTTTATTATTACTTGAAACTTAGTTAAAAAGCCTTATGATACTTAATATTATTGAAATAATATATCTTGTTACAGAATAATATAGTAATTATAGAATTGTCACTAGAAATGTTTCTAATTTAAGTGGTAATATTAAATATACTATGGCAATATCAATTGAAAATGGCGCGTATGTAATGGTTTGGTATTGTGGGTAAACTTTAAAACTAACTTCGCAAATTGAAAATGTATTGAGTGAATGTCCGTGTGCTTGTTAGTTTTTGCAAGTTCCTGTAACTTTTTCTGCTTTTCACGTTAAGTTGATTAAGTTCGTCCGTGTAATCGAAATATATTGTGTTAACAATCGTATTGTGTCTTGAAATATCCCGTACCGAAATGTTACTTGTTTTTAATTTGAACTTTGCTCAAAAAATCATGGCTCAAAACCGTTGTTGTGTACTTTAATGTTCAGTGACTAAGGATAGCGGTAAGTGCTTTTTAGTTTGTACAATAAATACTTTATGAATTGTACTATAATGACAAAGTTTTCAACCGATTTTTATACCTATACGTGGAGTTTCATAATTCAAATGTTTTTCAGGTATTTTTCTTTGAGCTATCGTAGAATACAATATTCATTAAAAAACTTATTATGTGCCTACAATTTAAGAATTGTTATTTGTTCATCCATTATACAAATAATTAAGGACTAATAATTTGTTGTGTGAATAGCAGAGAATAATACATATTATTATGTTACTCAGGTATCCCTTTGCACCGGTTTCCTGAACCTAGAACTAAAACAGAGAAATTTAAAAAATGGCTAGACAATGTTGGTGGAGAAATAACTCTGGATCCAATCAAAATATATAATAACATGCATATTTGTGGAAAACATTTTCAATCTATTTATAAATATCCCAATAATAGACTGCAACATAGCAATGCCTACACTTCATATGTCAGGTAATTTATTATTTATAAATAATACTGCATATTGAATATCTACCTATCTATTTAAAGATGGAAGCAGCAGGCTATGCATTAAAATTCATTCATATGTGATTAACAATGACCAGTGAATAATTTTTCAAACTATAAAAAGTTTAAAGTAAAAATGAAATAGTAGAAAACAAATACGTTTTCTATAAGCTGAGTTCTTATAAAAAACATTATGTATTTTAATGTGGTTTTCATCAATATATAGAGTGGTACAAGAGGAAGGTTTATATGTACAATATAAGACCTTGTGGGCGAAAGCTAGTTTCTTATACCATTGTTCAAATAATGCTCCTAATTTCCATGTTAATTTTTAATGTTTATTATAAAATAAAATATTATAAAATGTTTTTTTCTTCATGTTCAGCGCAATCAACTGGAGAACCTTACATAGTTGCAAGTGCGGATTTGCCATGTAGCTCACATTTTGTACCTTCTCAACTACATGCCAGCACATCAGGTTGGTAAACGTTTTTCTGATGAAAATTAAAATAGTTAAATAATCATCTTAAATATAATATTATTTTTTATATAAAGGAAAATTCATGAGTCAACATATAGTTATACAAAAATTGAATGTCCCTTTGTTCAAAATTGCAAATCTATGTTCTGTAACATAGGCCAATCTTTAATATTTTGAGCCAGAGACTGATAAGCCAATGATATCCACGAAATAACTTTATTTGTTATTATTTCCAGGTCAGCATACAAACCTTGGAAAGACACAAACACCTGTTGCCAAACAACAGTTGCCAAGAAAATTAAAAGGTATGTTTTGCAAAAATATATCTCAATTATCCAATTTGAAAATTGCTGCATGAAATTGGAAACAATCAGCAAATCTGAAAAAAGACATAGTCTAGATGATTTTATTACAAAACTGAATATTTTTGTACAGTGTGTAATGCAAAAAAAGAAACTATTTATTTTTGAGGTTTTAATTTACATTTCATGAAATTTGTTGCAGGTGTTTCTCTAAAAGACCATAAACAATATAAAATCATTGTGAATAAATTGAAAAAATGAGAAGCTCAAAAAAGGAGCTTTAAACAAAAATTGGCTCGTGCTAAATCTTTAATGAAAACCTCTGCTTTCCAAATAATTTCCAAAAATATGTCACCTACTGCAAAATTATTTTGCCGAATGCAAATGTTACATGGAAATAAGAAAAAGCAAGGGCATCGATTTACCATTGATGAAAAGATTGTAGCGCTATCATTATACAAACCTGCACCTAAGGCGTATCGTCTGTTAAGAAAATTTTGTATTTTACCTAGTAGACCAACATTGCAGACTTTGTTGTATAAAGTCCAGTTAAAGGCAGGCATAAATGAAATTTTATTTGACAACCTAAAATCCAGAGTTAGGAGAATGCCAAATAAATTTAAATACTACACCTTGGTATTTGATGAAATGGCAATGGTGCTATTGCCATTTATTGGTGGTATTTATTATTGGTATTAAAGCATCAGCTTTAATAAAAAAAAAAAATTATCACAGGATTTGTTGATAATGGAGCAATGAAGCAAATAGTACAGTAACCATGTACTTGTTTTCTTAATTAGAGGCATTGTTAAAAAATATAAACAGCCACTGGCCTATTATTTTTGCAGTGGCAGTACAAGAACTTAAAGCTTTAATAAAGAATATGATTATTAAAATTGCAGAAACTGGTCTTATGGTGGTAGCAGCAGTATGTGACCAGACTACATCAAATATTGCTGCTATAAACTTGTTGTCAAAAGAGATTAACGAAATGTATTTGAGAAGAGGGCAGCACTATACAGAAGGATTTTTTGAAGTTGGAGACAAAAAGTATTTTCACTCTATGACCCACCTCATTTAATAAAAGGGATCAGGTATAATTTGTTAACAAAAAATTTAAAATATAACATGAATGGAAAGGAATGTACTGCTAAGTGGAATCACATTCTACAATTATATGAAAGATGCCCAGGCTACAAAGGAGTGAAGATGGCACCTAAGTTGACAGCTCATCATGTAGTGCCATCATTAATACTAAAAATGAGAGTGAAACACTGCACTTAGGTGTTAAGTAAAACTATTGGAGCTGCTATTGGAGTAATGACAGGTGATATTTTTTAATATTATTATGAGAATAGCTTGGTGGCGTAGTAGATAAGCGCCGCGGCCCGCGATCGTTGTCGTTAAGCAACTTTCGCAAGGGTCGGTCATGGGATGGGTGACCAAAAAATTATTATCTCGAGCTACTCCGTGCTTCGGAAGGCACGTTAAGCCGTTGGTCCCGGCTGCATTTACAGTCGTCTATTCACTCCAATCCGCATTGGGTCAGCGTGGAGGGTCATGGCCCATCCTCCTTAACCATCCACAAGGAAAGCCTGAGCCCCTGCAGTGGGGACGTAAAAGGGCTGATGATGATGATGATTATTATTATTATGAAATTTTAGAGTCCATATGTTTTATTATATTTTTGAGAGCAGATTTATTATAGAATTTTTTTCTGGTATACATAGTACATACATACTATAAACTAAAAACTTATATTTTCCATTACAAACCTAAACAAACATTATATTTTCATTGCAGAGTTTGGAGTTCTTGAAAAAGAATGCACTGAAACTGCAGACCTGTTGATGTTTTTTGATGACTTATTCGACAGTGTCAATGGCAGCTTTAGCAAACCAAAAGGGGGGAAAATGTATAGGACAGCAGTGACACCAACATCGCCTCATCATAAATTATGGAACAAAACCCTTCCAGTTTTAAGGAGCATGAGGTTTCATAATGGAATTAATCATGGGATAGTTCCATCGTTGTCCAGCTGGATAAAAACAGTAGAAAACTTCAAAAGAATTTTAATTTATTTGAATTCAAAAGGCATAAATTCATTATTGCTATGAAATTTCAACCAAGACGCATTGGAGAAATTTTTTGGGGCAATAAAGGCTCATGGCTGCAGCAATACGATGCCTACATCACAATCTTTTGAGGGGGCCTTTAAAACATTGCTTATTGACAATATTTCTTCTTCACATTCAGTGGGATCAAATTGCGAAATGGATGATAGCGTTTGTCTGCAAACACTAAAAGAACTATTGACTAAAGACGTAGATGATATACCCACTGAATGTGAAGTTGAAATTGAAAATGCTCATTTATGCATTGATTTAATGAATACAGAAAGTTTAATAAGTAGAAAAATTGGATACTGTAGTGGCTGGATAGCACAATTAGCAAAGAAAATTTTTTATATAAGCTGTTTATTATGTAAAAACAACATAGAAGCTAAAGAAAAGCAGATATTTCATACTTATATAATTTTAAAAGAGTTTGAAAACAAAAACTGGTTGTGCTATCCTACCCGAAACCTATTTGACTATGTTATCAATACTGAAAACAATAGAAGTTTTAAAAGAAAATTGCAATAAAAAAAAAAATATTTTGACATATATAAAGTTAATCATAAAGATTAATTTAGATTTAAATTTTTTACAATGCACAGAACACCAAATTCAACTAAAAGAATTCATAACAGAGAAATGTGCAGTATTTTTTATTAATAATTGGTGCAAAAATATCAATCATTTAATCAATGGCAAAATTCATTTTGGGATAGAAATGATGAAATGAAGGTAAAGGCTCATAACCATTTTTCAAAAAATAAAGATAGGAAGAGAAAACTGTGTGTGGATCACTGATGAATGTCTGAAATAAGATGGTTAATAAAGCTACAAAAATAACAAGTCTTTCATTGAAATAAACTAATTGATTTATTTTACTCGCTCTAAACATTTATAATAGTTAGCATTGAACATAAACCATATAAATATGACTCCTGATATACTTGTTTAATCATAGCAAATAAAACGAAAAATAATCTGCGGTCTTACATTATGTTTTATATTTAAGGTTTAATTAGCCAAGTGTTTTTTTTTCGATAAGTTATAAAGGTACATTTGCTTTTTTTATATATGTATTGATTCTCAAAATGAATAATAACTATTAAACATTTTTAGAATCAATCTATATAAAAGAAAAAATATACCTGTTTATCTTATAAAAAAAAACACTGATCAAATAAACCTGGCTGTAGCTAGCTACACACATATACACGCACACATACGCGTGACTTTTTTTAGCTGGCGGATAGATGACGCTGTAATCGTGACCTATTTAAAGTTTGAGTTTGCTATCTATTACCAGTATAATATTGTAATCTTTGACTGTGATGGAAGTGACAGCACGCAATATTTCAGTATTAAGAATTGTATAGAGCTGTAATACGCCAAATTACCTTATTTGAATATAGGTACTTAATTTATTCCTACATAATCTTCAAGGTATTGTGGAATGGATACCAATTTAAAAAAAGGAAAACCTATAAGCGGTCAGTCCCGTGAAATAATATAGAAGATATACATATAACTATTTGTAATTACTTCTAGTTAACTCTTGGAGAACAACAAATTATTAGATATTTGTCTTTGTAATTAGTATTATTCAAGTAATTTCTTTTACTGGACTATAATAGATGCAGGTGTATGATTCTACAAGTAAGAAATTTAGCTCATTATGTTTATAAAACGAAGTCAAAGTTAAAATAAGTTTATTTATATTAACGCGAAACACTATTTAAATTTGAATTAGAACTTCTTTGAAACGTCCAGTAAGATGTTACATTAACTATTTTTTTGTGTGGCTTCTTACTTCTTCTTATTTTATCAACGTCTAAAGGAGGTATGTGGCTGTTACAGTACTTATTATAATATCTATATATTATATTAGCTTCTGTAAAGGCTTAAAATGTATAAAAAAACCCTTGCTTAATTTCGGTATGTAATGTATTTAAAAAGTAATAACTTATGCAGTTGTGTAATATGATGTAATTTTCATAGTTAATTAGGTGAATTAATTTTTAAACTAAAGGGCCTTTACACCCGGTTTCTGAATTGAGAATTTAAAGTTAACCAGTAATCAAGTCTCAAGCAGTACTTAAACCATCTTAAGCGACACTTAAACAGGTTTTTGTTTCTGATTTTTTTTAATGCAAATGTTAGCGATTTGATAAAAATAGACAAAACTTTTTGCTATGTGAAACCTAAAAAACTTAAGTTATTGATAATAATCAGTTGAGATTTTGTATATTTCTCAAATAAAGACCGGCCGTTAGTCAACTATTGTTAAATAAATATACTCTTACACTTATTTAGCGCAGTAGTTGTTTTCCCGCGACTTCACCCTTGTAAATTATATCACACGAGAATGACGTAATTTCCTGTGGGTGAAAGAATTTTCAAAAATAGACTAGGCCTTCGATCGTTGTTGTTAAGCAACTTTCGCAAGGTTCAGATATGGGATGGGTGCCCAAAAAAATTTTATCTCGAGCTTCTCCGTGCTTCAGAAGGTACGTTAAGCCGATTGTCCCGGCTGCATTTGCAGTCGTTAATACCTTCCAATTCCCTTTGGCCAGCGTTTAGGGTCATGGTCCATCCTCAAATTTATTAAAAATGTCTATGAGTATGAGCAAATAAATTATTTAAAATACTCGATGTTGCTCAACTTTGAACGTTACTAATCTTATTGTAAAGTAGCTTTTTAGGTACTCGCGTGCATATAGACGGAACATAAATAACCTCCTTTTTTAAATCGTTTAAAAATATATGTCATTCTGAACTTAATTTCATAATACCTAGTTATTATATGCTTAAAGCATCACATCTATAATCAAAATTAGAACCAAACTATAAACGTATAAAAACTAAATTAAAAAGTAAAAGTGAAACAATTATGGATGAAAAAATGTGGACTCAGTTACCCGATCGGTCAAATTGATCAATCATCGGAGCTATAAATTATAATGATAGATTATACGTGACCAGTATAAAGGTTTATTTTTACTAGTCGATATATTGGTCGATACAACTTATGCGGGGGCCGGCGATGACGGGATTTATGACTAGTGGTTCAGTTACACTGGTCGCTTTCATTGGTCATTGTTTTATTAGCTTGCAGGGGTCGTCCGCAATCCACGTCCTGACCCCGTTGACCAGTGTAACTGAGCCATAATTAAGCTCAGCAGTCAAAAACGCTGGTATACACGCATGTAACAGTATTGTTCTCACATAAAACTCGCATCTGCCCACATGCGAGTTTAACCGATGAGAAAAGGACTATAAACATAAAGACTTCTTTGTGTTAACTCAAGCGAAATGCTCCTTACGTTTCGAATCAGCGCTTTGTAACAACTAAGACCTGTCCCGAGGACTAAGTGTTGTTGGTCTACCTATAAAACCCTCGCGTAGGAAAAAGGATCCAAGATCTGGCAAGGATGACCATATGTACCGGACTATATGTAAACGCCAGTTATTCTGGTATAGCTATTTCTTGTTAGTTTTATTGTAAAAGCTTCCAAGCAACCATGTAATGGAAAGGGAGATAACAATTAATAATTATAAGCTATTAATAATTATATTATTATAATCATTTATTACAAATAGATCATTTATTACGAATAGAGTTTATGTAATTGTGTATTTATTACAAATTTTGTTAAATTTGTAGTAAATACACAATTACATAAACACAAACGCATATGATATATACATAAAAGGTAGATACATAAATACATATATACACTTATATATATATTTAGCGATATCAGGAATAGTGGTAGTTGGAATAACGGCATAGTTCATTGTGAAATGTAGAATTATTTTACACTATTTTTTATAAATTTGCAAAGATTTCGCTCGCCTAATAAAAACTGAAAGGGACGAAAGCACGATTTAATGTTTTATCGTGTCCTAAAACTTGTGTAATAAAATAAAATGATTTATATTTGAAAATAATGTACCGTACATCGAATGCGGGTTCTATCGACCAACGTAAGTTCGCCTTAAGTTAAGCTAAGCGATTGAAATAAGTATCTAACATTACTATATTGAATTCTAATTTTGACCTTTTGTTTGTAAGTAGCAATATTGAGACGATACATTGTAAAAGTCTCGCATACAAGTGTCGTGGTGCGCAATGATGGGTGACCAAACATAGTGGCGTTTGATTACAAGCTCCTTATTTGGTAGCTGATGCGATATTACAATTAGAATGTCCAATTGAAAGTTTGTCGTTTTAACGTATATTTTTCCATTTCCTGTGCAAAGACGGGTTTGGTGCCATAGTAATTTCAAATTAATTCTTAAAGGTTAAGCTGATTGAGTCTCTTTAATTAATCGATGCGTAAGAATTAAGTTTTATGTTTTATTTATTGACTAATCAGAAGAAGTGGAATAATGTTCTTACCTTTCAAACGATAAAAAAGGTTTTTACAATATTTTTAGATACTTATTCATCTCTTAATTTGTTTTTCGGGTCGGCTCAATGTGTATTTCAAATCAAACTTTTCTCTGTGGTATTCTGTTTTCTTACTCTCAATTAGTTGTTATATTTTAGACATATATCTCATATTTACTTCAGCTTTCTTCTCTTTATGGAATATAAAGAGCACTACCAAAAAGAAAGTATTAACAATCACGATCGAAAAAGACTTTTATGATAGATCCCATTATTTCAAATACTTGTATAAAAGCACATCTCTTGATTTTTTAGCATTCGACGCTCTTAAGTTACTCGATAATTTTATAAATATATCTCTTGATCGCCTTTATTCAACTGTAAGCCTTATGAAATCCATTTAAAAGTTATTGAATTGCTAATTTGTCTTTAAACTAGTATTTTTTTCCGATATTAAAGGATTATTGTAGATTAAAAGCTGTTTATTGGGCAAAATTAGAATCTTCGTCTCTATATCACTACTTAATGTGATATTTTAAGCCACGAAGGGTTTACTAAATCGAAAAACGGTCTTGCCCTTCCCCAATACTTTTGAATGACATATTTAACGATCCACACTATGAGGAAGACGAAAAAAAATATCATACCCACTTTAAATTAGGGAAGGTACCCTAAAAATTATAACTTTCTAGTAGGTACTAATAGCTAATGAAATAAACTGAGGACGGACTGACGGACAGACAGATAGACTTGGCAAAACTAAAATAGTTCCTTGTTGACTACAGAACCCTGAAAATAGTCGTAATTGCTTATTTCTGCAAAAATAAATTACTTATTTATAAATCAATTAACACTTTTCTAAAGAAGAGTACAACGTATTTAAAATGTAGTATGGCAGAATATTAACTTGAAAATAATGATTATAATTTCTTTCCCACAGAAACACAATTACGAGCACGAGTGATTGTAAGCCCACTGTTATAATACGATAAATAGGTCGTATAATGGATTTTTTACCAATGTAGGAAAAGCTAATGTGTTGTTTTAACACCTTAATGATGTATATTATAGTACTATAAATAACAATCACTCTATATTTTTTTGACTCTGGCTATTTAGCCTATTATCTAACGATATTTACAGTATTCATTGGTGAGAGAAGTGCGCCCAAATCGCGTCGAGAAAACGTACACAGATCGACAAATTAAAAATCCTTCACTCCACCAACAGCTGAGATAGAAACGTGCTGCTGGTTTTTTACGATAACATTTGCTAGTTGGGTTTTCATATTCATGCTAACTATAATCCTCATAACCTTTTAGATACATGCCTTTCTATTCATCACGTCTCGTCTATGCCTCGTTTCTCGTCTATACTTTCAAACTGCCTGTAATGTATTCACGTTTCAATAATTAATAACAAAAAAAGACCTTTTGCAAATTTAGTAATTGTGTGTTCATTAAATTTCATTTCACTTTTGTTATTAATAATATTCTTGTGGTAATCGCGTGCTTCCAACAATTTACCTAAATAAATGTGAAATTCACACAAGGAGGTTTCGAGTGCCAGTGTGAGTAACGGGGTTAACTGTGGCCTTACCATGATTTAAAGGTTCATATGCACTCGACGATGAGACGATGAAATCGCCACGAGTCTCAGCTAGACATGATGGCGGAAATTAAGAATTTGTGTAAATTAAATAATATGAAAATACTGGGCATGTATCATTTTCTCGACGTTAAACACTCACACACACTAACACACACACACACACACACACAAAATATTGATTTATTTGTCTTTATCTGTGCTAATTTTTATTTTCATTTACAAATAAGACACTGAATGGAGGAGCGGTGATTTCCCAATACAGGTTTATTATAAACTTACCGGAAATCTCACCACAATATTGTAAGCAAATATTTTTTGTTTATGAAATAAAACATTTTTTTTTCATTTTCATTTTTCATTCTTAATGAAAAATATACTAATAAAGCTGTTTGCGTACACATAACTAATTGATTAATTAAGTTAATAATTCATTAATATGAATTAATTATTAATAATTATAAAAGCCGGCAATTAACCTTCGAATAAGCACAACAGATTGATCGTCATGACGTATTTATAGTAGATTAAAAAATAAAATGTCTATGATTTACAGTTATGAAATTTTAAATGTTTTTAAATTTTAAATTTGAAATTTTAAATGAATATTTTAAATGTTTGACATTTAAAATATTCATTAATTTTCTCCTATATAACAGCAACAATATTTGATATTACAAAACTAGTGCGACACAATGCAATTCTAGTGGTAGAAACTGAGAATGGAGTCATCCACGTGTAATAGCGTATCTAACTTGAGAGCTCGTGGTAAGACCCCAGAAGGTGAAACTGAACCTAATTGGAAAACTAAATTGCTCATAGAGAATAGTTGTTCTGATATCAAGGTCGTTCGAAAAGTGTAAGTGTGCAAAATTGCAATGTCACTTTTTGTTCATTTTCCTTTTTTTTTGTGTGATTTTGCTTAATTGAATATGGATTAACGCTTGGTAAAGATAATTTCGAAAGGGCAAAGATCAGCGAAAACGGAAGTGGATTATCGAAACTCATAGATCTTATATATTTTGTAAAATCAATGAATTACCATTTTTATTTTTTCCAATAACGTAATTCATAATGAATGTGTAGATTTGATGTGTAGAGCATATTACCTATAGACAATAATAACACAACTATCCAATTTTAACCCGTACGAATCCTATAACTCATTAGTTGTAATGTACAATAAAGTATATTATTAAGATATTAAAATAATAATAATATACTAAAATGACACAATATACGGAAAATTGTACAATATCAAAATAGAGAATACAAGGGGTAATCCCTGCAAAGCAACTTATTCATAGTCGTGTACTCCTGACTGAGTGGTCGTTGTCCAGGTCGAGACGATCACACCTATAAATTATAGAATTATAGATATGGTGTTATATCGTCTTCGAATCTCATCTTCGTAACCTCCAGCATTAGTAACACTGGAATCTAGATAGACGTTATTGTTGGGTAATTGTAACTTCCAGGCAGATAATAATAAAAAAAAGATACAACAAAACATAATCTTAACATATTATATAAGAATACTATATAAGTAGCTTTAAGATAAGGAAAGGAAATAACTTTTAATTCAATCAAGAGATATAGTAATATAAGAGATATAATAATGCATTGTAGTCGTATGTTATTATTTGGAGTTTCATTTTTTAAAAATGTGAGTAATCGATAGCTTTCTCCGTATTTGAAGATGGTTTATCAATACAATTTTTTTAAGCGTCGATATTGCTCATGTCCGTTATATTGCCAATAAAGCCGATTTGCATATTACATTTAAATCACAATAGGCTTAAGAATTATAAGGGGGAAAAACAATATTATATAAGTTATTTGCAAACATGACAACGCGCTCTGTGTTAATATAACATAATATTTGACATAATACCTTCATAAGCGACGCCCGGGGGCACATATTGTGAGCCTTTGTACTGAAACAACAAGCCATTATATTTGTTACAAGATTGTAATTCGGGATAACATGTATGTTGGTACATGATAAAACTTATTGGTAATATTGCATGTGACAGCTTATAACAATACCGCTTTGTTTGATCGATAAAGACTTTTATATTTACGCTTAATAACACAACTTTCTATTTATTAACATCGACTTTATGTTATCATATATGTTATCAGCAGACATCCATAACCTCATATTATAGAAAGTACTACTTAGGGTCACCCGGAGGTATCAGTAACGTCGGGTTATCCAATCTATACTTGGTATTTTGGTATCTATATCTTCCAAATAGTATTCCTAATAAAATAGCGTACGAACATTTTTTAAACTCATTTATTCGGACTTTGTTTACGACACCTGGCAAGATAAACAGCATTTTTCGTTTTGCTAATAATCATTACATAGTATAAAACAAATGCTTAAATCTTTAAAACTAGGCAACGGATTTTGATGCGGTTCTTTTTCATAGATAGGGTGATTCGAAAGGAAGGTTTTTGTGTATAATACGAGAACACGCGGGTGAAGCCGTTGGCGGAAAGCTAGTATTATATAGTTAGAAAATGTTTCTCAAGAAATCTCACGTGACCGTTAACTATGAAATTATCAAGTATTTGATTAATGATATCTCCATAGATTACCCGTTTTATTATTAAGAGCCATATTTTTTTTATTGAATAAAAGAACTAATATTTAACTATATTATTTTATAATTGAAATAATGTTGTGATATTTATTTAAAACAAAATAGTATTTTTGGATTTCGTTGTCTATACGGAACTCCTATAGAGTTAGATTCGCATCCTCCTTGTTGGCAATTTAGTGTTGATATTTCTGTAGGAAGCCGTCAATTGGTATTATTTAACGCAGTAGTTAAAGATTAAATTTCGCAGCTAAGTAGTTATTACAAGTTAATGATAAATGTATCTATACTAATATTATAAAGAGGAAAGACATTATTGTTTGTTTGTTTGCATCGAATAGGCCCTGTAACTTTTACCCACGGGAAGCTAAGTATATAGGAAATAAAGAGATGAAAATAGAAAAGAAAAACAGCTAATGAAGGGATGAAAATGGGGGGTCAAGTTTATTTCGGGAATAATAACATTACATAGTAACCGTTGTTTTTATTAAATGGGTCATTGTAATTATATCCGTTTCCATGATATCCAAATAAAAAGTTTCCTAGGAACCACGCGGGCGTAGCCGGTGGCGGAAAGTTAGCATTTATATAGAGAGGATAGTCAAAATTTGAAAGAAATCCGTCGGAAATATATTAATTTGTTTGTGTAAATATGAAAGGGGCTACTACGGAATCCTCTGTCGCGCGTGGTGTGGCACACGCTTGGCAGGTCTTTGTATTGTCGACCTAACTATGCATGCAGTTTGATTTCGCAAATCTTATGTAGGTACAACTACCAAATGTTATACAATCGTTGTACCCGTTAACACAATACAGTAATATGCTTGTTAATTAAAATATAATTGAGTGGCTATTAGATAATTATGTCTTAAAAGGGTGTGATCTGATTGGTTTTAGTTGGTATTAAATAAGTTATGAAACTTGTATGATGTAAAGGTGTCTTAGTGTTTCGTTTTTAGTTCTTAAATTAAGATCTAAGCGTTTGCAGTGATTGTTTTTTAAGAATTATTATAGGTACTGTCATTATGAGATAGCTAATTTATAATACGTGTTATGGAAAGTTTTAGCATTAAATAAATTTAGGTCACTAGGTTACTAGAGTATCTAAAGTTGAGAAAAGCTTATGTAGTTTAGAGATTACGATATCTGTTCTTGGTAAAATAAGCTCGAAGACGATCTTGATTATTAGATCTAAAAAACGTGAACATTTGTTATTTATAAAATAAAAACAATACTCTTTGGAATTAAGAATAATTCCTAAGATTTTGGAATTCAGTCGCTGATTACACAATAAAGCAAAGGAAATAGGTAGTTTGGAACTTATAATATATTTTTTTTATAAATTGCCGAGCTTAATTATTAATAACACCCAAAGCAGACAACTGCTCTGAAGTATTAGGTAGTATAACTAATATGGTGGCATTGAATCAATGCAGATAAAAAAGAAATTTGTTATAATAGTTGGGGAAAAAATTTCTTTGCATTTTATATGAAAATTCAAAACATTTGTAATAAAGTTTATTTAAATTTTTTAAGCATGTAATCATTGAGTAGCTCGGGGCGTAGTGGTTAAGCGCTTCGGCCCGCGATCGTTGTCACAGGGGTCGGTCACGGGATGGGTGACCAAAAAATTATTATCTCGAGCTACTCCGTGATTCGGAAGGCACGTTAAGCCGTTGGTCCCGGCTGCATTTGCAGTCGTTAATACCCTCCAATCCGCATTGGGCCCGCGTGGAATGTCATTGCCCATCCTCCTTAACCATCCATAAGGAAGGCCTGAGCCCCTGCAGTGGGGACATAAAAAGGGCTGATGATGATGATGATGATGTAATCATTTTGTTTCAAAAATTTTTGCCATCTTGTAGGTAGAGACATGATCCTATTGCTATAGAAACTTTGAGGCTTCTGATCAAAAAACTGCCAAGTGGTTGGGCAGTTCTCGCGTGATGTTAACCTGCTTATTGCCTAAAGAATTCTGAAGAGACCCAAATAGGTGGAAATATGAAGGTGCAAATTCAGGACTATACTAAAGTGTCTCAATTTTTTATGAGAGGCAAACGATGTCTGGGCTCTAACGTTATCATGATGAAAAACCACACCCCTTCTTTTGATTCAATCTGGCCGCTTTCTCTCAACTTCTTGTTTTAATCTCATCAGTTGTCCACAGTAGAATCGTTGGACATGCCAGACGGTAATAGCTCATAATTAATAATGCCCTTCCTTCTAATCCCACCAGACACACAGCATCACCTTGTTGTGAGTTAACTCGGGTTTTGTTAAGTCTGTGAAGCCTGGCCGACCTTTGGTTATTCCTGATAACTTAGTTATCCACTTATCATCACCAGTTATCAGAAATGGTTCAATTTCATTACGCCTTAATAAAGAATTATAAAATGAGTACACGGTACTAGATTTCTTTCTTTCGTGGGGTACCCAAATATTCAACTTTTTTGTGTACTCAGCTTTTCTCAAAAGCGTCTAAACTATTTGGTGGTCAAACTCCAGTTCTTCAACTACGTCGTAGCTATTGATATACCGATTTTGCTCCATTTTATTCAAAAATGACATCCATTTTATCCGTTATGGGGTGACCGGAGCGACGTGTATATTTGACATCAAAATTTCCGGATTGAAAACGGTTAAATAAAAATTGTGCTACTCTCACAGAAACTACGCTAGGTCCATAAACGTCACAATTTTTTTCGTGGCTTGCGTTGCATTTTTGCCTTTTTTTATCGAATTTCTTAATTAGATTCTTTCATTTTGACATTAAGAAAAACAAATGAAAATCCCACATTTTTCTATTTGATATTTGAGGTTTTCTTATTTAGAACTTAAACTTTTTAATGATACCGAATCCAGCAAGATACAAATAGTATAGCCAGAAAGGTTTTATTATAAGTTTATGCATACTATGTATATGCGAAAAGACTTTTCCCCAACCTAATATTATTAAATTTAAAAGTTTTATTATGTATATTTGATCAATTTTGCTTTCACAATGCTATACTAAAAAATAGGGCAGTCGCCCGGATTGCGACAGGTCTTGGGTTCGAGTCCCATTTCAGATTGCCGTGGCACAAAGAGGATTTTTAAGCATTTTCATTAAAAAGTTTTTTAACTTCATTTCCTAAATACTTAACCTCGTATAAAATACTTTGTTTACTGTCTAACCTAAATGTATTTAGATAATGAGTACAGATATACGAGACTTATCTCTTTTCAATGTGTTTGTAGAGTTTGTTAAAAGAAAATGTTGCAATATTCTATCTTAATTGCAGTTGTCGATAGAAATAGTAATTACTAGTCATTAGTACAAATAAAGAACATCCTTTTTTCCATCCGTTTTGAAAGAATTTTGTTCTTAATTTTTTAAAGTCTATTAATTAACAGCAGTACATGAAATGATTGTTGTCAAAGTCAAAATATCTTTATTCAAATAAAGGTTATTATGTATTTACAGTAACTATTTTTACATTTACTAATTGAAAAGAAAGAAAAATGTTACTTTAAGAGACTAAACTTAGGAGTTGTCCAAATCTGTCGCCTAAATATTTAGGATTCGCCTAAGGTGAAATGCATTTCACCATTGACTCGGAACCACCTAACGAAGTTAAATAATGTCAAAAGTTATGATATTCGTTATGCAGCGCCTTGCACTAGGCATTTGCGTATATGACAGGTCATAAATATGTCAAGGGATAAAAGAAAAATATATTTATTTGGAATAAAACTAATCAGCTTAAGCGATTCGTAATATTAGGCGTTTCCTAGTTAAGCTATGTCTTGTAGTATAGTGAAAATAGATGTAAATATTATTTTTGAAGGCGAAAGAATTCTCGAAAAAATCTTTGCTATCGAGTCCTAGAAACCGTTGCTTTACAAACAGATTCTTATTATCTAATCAATATTAATTATTTGATAATCATACGAAAAGTAATGAAAGTAGTTAAAAGACCCAAAATTTAATAAACAGTGGAAAGTGAGTGCATATGTGATTTTAAGTTTCACTTTTATAGGGAACGAATATTAACTAGAAAGTGAAATGCTTAGTACGAACCTGTTCGCGAAATTTGATATGATGAATACTCTATGCGGTTAGTTATTAGATCGACTAATAATATTATTTTCTCAAACGACAAATTCGATTAATCAGTTAAGGGCATGCTTGTAAATAAATAAATGTTTGTTGAAAGTTATAACGCCTTTGGACTTTCTTTATACATATTTCTAATGGTTTATACGTGTTCTATGCAATGTTTAGTAATTTGATAATTCTGTAGTAAAATTAAATTAAGTAATATATAAATAATGATTCAATCTGATGAATATATCTGACTATGTTGGTTCTTCTTCTTCAGCTAATACCCACACTTCGGGTGTACTATTCCTGCAATTTTTAACCAATCATCTACCATCGAGTAGCTCGATCGGTAGTGTAGTAGATAAGTGCCGCAGCTTGCGATCGTTGTTGTTAAGCAACTTTTGCAAGGGTCGCTCACGGGATGTGTGACCAAACAATTATTATCTCGTCAAGCCGTTGATCCCGGTTGTATTTGCAGTCGTTAATACTCTCCTATCCGCATTGGGCCAGCATGGACAAGTCATGGCCTATACTCGTTCACCAACCATAAAAAGGCCTGAGCCCCGCAACAAAAGGGGTGATCATCCACCATCTCTTTCAGTCTAGGGCAATTTTACAACCGTTTTATTGAATATGATTATAACTATATTTATTATATATAAATATTGTCCAGGCATGTCAATTATTATTGTAATTCTATAAATAAAAGACACAATAATAAAATATCTATGACATTCGAAATTAAGTCTTTGGAGCACTTGTTTTATGAAAATCTGAAAGAACAAAGATTCCCCAACACACAGGCCCGAGATAGAAATTTCATACTATATATTAGCTCGATTTTAGGAATCTAACCCGTGTGAGTCACTCAGCTACGGAGGTCGTCGTACGCCATAGATTATTAATTGAATAAAAAGAAAAACTTAGTAAAAAGGTATACAAAAACGTGTAATAAACCATCTTTCAATATTTTGGTGAATTTGTGTGAATTTTCATTGTGATATTTAAAGTTCTTTTGCTAATAAGCTACTTTCATGAATCACCCAGGAAATTTCTTTTGTTTTCAATTTTATAGAGTACATAAATTGCAAACTCAACATGGTGTAAATATTTAAAACAACTTTTAGTCCATCAAACAGACTCAACCATCGAGTTGTTTGTAACGTGTGCAGCTTTAGAAAAACATTACCAATGTGTGTATGGTAAAAAAATAATTATAGAACCACTGGTATCAATTGACAGTATAGATAATTATCAAATCAGTTGTACATTCCAAAGCATATATTAGGACTAATGCTAAATTAGAATATAGCTTACAAGAGTTAGTTCATAATGAAGAACGAAGTATAATTGTAAAAAATTGATAATATTTGATAGAAGATCGGCTTTTAGAAGTAGTGATGGTACCGGACACCACAGAATAAGCTGGACACTTAATAGTTGTGACTTCCTACATTTTCATCGTATCGTCTTCGTCGACGTAAAAGTCGTATTAAAGAATTTTTAAGGCAGTACTATCGACAATCGAATGAAATGACTTAAAAAGTTGTTAATATAGTTAAAATCATGACGAAAAAGTATTTAGAAACAGATTAAAAACTTAGTTTTGTTAAACTATAGAACAACTCCGGTCCGCCGGGTCCAGTCCCTACATCTTACATTGTCAAAACCAGCGTAAACACTTGCTAGTGGGAATTTTATACTTTTAAATCCTATTAAAAATAAATTTGCTATTAAGGCAAACCCATTCTATATGACTTGTAACCAAAATAATAATACATCCAACTTATTACACTACAGTGAGGATATTAGATTTGTTAATACAGAAGGGTTTCAAAATAACGACATTAGGTTATCAACAAAATCAGTATGCGTTATAGTGTAGTGAGGACTCCTAAGTGGAACATAAAGGAGGATGTTTCATATATTAATTTGCCTTTGGTTATTACACATTGAATATAAGATTATTAGTGTAAACTATTGTCTGGATATACTATATTCAACATAGAGGTGTTATACTCTCTGGTATTTTTTTGTAAGAAAACAAGTGAACTGTGATTTACATAAAACAATCATAAAGAATATTTTTTTCAATATTTGATACATAAACGTATCATATTATAATTTCTTTAATTTTGAACTGTTGTCTGAAATAAGTTTAATGAAAATGTTGAAGATAATTCGAGATAAATGTTCGTGCGTTCAAAATTTCTTCGCCTTAAGTTATAAAAACATCAATCACGCTTGTTAACGTGCCTATAAATTTTAATAACAAATTATTAGCAGCAGTGTCATTATGCTTTCTATAGTTCGCGATTTTGTTGTTTGCCAAACTTGTGTTTAAGTGAATTGGATTAACCAATTATGTAACTAACGAGTGGGCAAATAAAACTATTAGAGAGTTAGGTTATAATGGTAAATATAATGTATACTTAATGTGACCATACCTCCTGCTATGGGCTGGTTTGTTCCGCTTTCAGGTTGATCGTTCCGCTGTTCCCAAAGAGAATAAAATTTCTCCCTTTAGTAATTAAACCTTTATATACCTCCTTAGTTACAGTGAGGGTAAGATACCACAATTATTAAGTTACATTTTAAACCATAATTTTTATTTAGCTTTTAAATATGGCATTTTAGATCGACATAGATATATTTCTATTTATATGCAAAATGCTGTCGACGTCTGTCGTTTTGACATAAAAAAGGTCATATTATGTATACTGTATTGTACAGAGAAAAGATTTGATTGTGTGTTTGCATCGATTAGGCAAGTACAGGAACGATTTAAAAATTCTTTCACTTTCCGGAAGTTACATCATATGAACCCGTATGTTATACCTATCATATCACCAGCCTGTTAATTTCCCCAATGCTGATGCTCAGGCCTTCCCTATGGATGGAATCGAATCCACGCGGGCCCAGTGTAGATTGATGGGTGTTAGCGCAGCTGGGGCTTACGGCTTAACGTGCAAAGCCGGAAGAGCTAGAGCTAATATTTTTCACCAATCCTATGTTCGGCCATTGTCGTTGCTTAACAACCGTATCACAAAACGAGCGCGGTTATCATCGATGCCCTAAGCCTATACTATAGTTTACGTGGGCGAAGGCGCTGGAAGAATGCTAGTTAATTTATAATAAGGGAAAACTTTTTTGTTATCTCTTTGTAGCGAAACGAAAAGAACAGAGGAGGGCAATTTAAAAACTTTTTGGTCACCATCCAATGACCGGCATAACGAAAGTCCTTAACCTACGCATCGCAGAACTAATAAGCTAATCACCACGTCAGCGAGCTCTTCGCGCTTAAGGTGCAGTATTCAAAAGCCCAAACGCTCAAGTAACAACTGTCATTTATTAGCAAACATCACATCGTGTATCCTATTGACAAATTATGTATTACATCAGTCACCTTTCGCTGATCACTCATCTCGTATTAGCCTTAGATTCTAACGAACTGGAATGAGATAAACATAGATAGTATGCAGCCAAGTACGCCATCGACGACATCTAATTAAGATTGATTGCCTCTAATTTGCGTGATATATTATGTAAATACTGATGGAGTGATAAATTTTTACGTTTAGTTTGCTCTATTGTGTGGACATCGAGATGTGTGTGTCCTCATATTTGTCATAGGCGTGTTACGCCGACCTACATTATGTGTTACTTACAAAACTATTCGAAAAAAATACTGTAATAGTAATTCGATATTCATGTCTCGATGTTTCGAGTATTTGGGTAAGAGATGCTTTTTTTTATTTTAGTTAGGTACGATTATAACTTTGCTCTGTGGCGTAGTGGATAAGAGCGCTAGCCTGCTATCTATTTTGTTAAGCAACATTCGCAAAGTCGGTCACGGGATGGGTGACCAAAAAATTATTATCTCGAGCTACTCCGTGCTTCGGAAAGCACGTTAATAATAATAATAATATTTATTTATTTGCGAAAATATGGTTACAAGGTAGTTTTACAATTTTATACCAGCATATTTTATCGTCAAGACGATGTGCAAATATTAAAGTCAATATACAATAAATTGTCTGATTTTATATGAAAAAAAAAGACAAAAAATTAAATTATATAAAAAATATCAAATGTCAAATCATAGTCATAAGATACAATAGGTTCATATTATAATCAAAGCATTCATATAATAATTAAGAACGAGATTTATCTTGCAAGAATTCATTAATTGAATAATAATTTTTATCCATTAAATATTTAAATAAACAGGATTTGAATGTATTAACATTATCAATAGTTTTAATATTATTCGGTAATTTATTATAAATGCGTATACTTAAGCCGTTGGTCCCGGCTGCATTTACAGTCGTTAATACCTTCCAATCCGCATTGGGTCAGCGTGGAGGGTCATGGCCCATCCTCCTTAACCATCCATAAGAAAGGCCTGACCCCTGCAATGGGGACGTAAAAGGGCTGATGGTTATGATAACTTTGCATGTACAAACATGAAGTTGCGTATGCAGTCGTCAACACCCAACAATTTGCTCTGTGCCCGCGTGTTGGGTCATGGTTCATTCTCCTCCTCTACCATTCCATAAGAAAGGCCCTTGCCCCTGCAGTAGGTTTTTGTGCGGATATTTATCTTCAGCTTTCTCTCTGTTATAGACTCAATGATGTTACTGAATAGATAGAGGTGATAGTGCATAAAAAAAGGAAGAGCTCACTATACTAAATTTTCGGTCACCCATGCTATGGCAGGCCATTATGATAGTTGCTTAACAAAACCTTTTTTAAATGGCGTGGTCTAAAATAATAAATATAAATAGTTCCAGTCCACAAGACTTATCACCAGTGGTCGGAATTAGGTAGAGTTATTCATGTACTTACACTGATTTCATACAGCGAAAGAGTACAGTGGATATGCCTCAAATCCCGAGATTAATGTTAAAGGGCAGAAAAAATCCCGTGATTTTTTAAATAAAAAGTTATTTACTTTTACACAATTTAAACTACTGCACGCACGACGTTGCCAAACTTACATCAATGAAAGAAAGAAATAAAGAAATCCCGAGAAGGTCCACATTGATATCAACATTTCGATGCAAGTACATAAATAACTCTATCTAATTCCGACCTCTGCTTATCACTTATCTAGAATAACAATTAAGTCTACCTACTGATCGTGCAATAACAAACTGTTTATAAGCAGTACATTTTTTTTAATGCAGTAATTTTTCAATTGAGCTTGATAATTTAATAAACAACTTACTAATAACCGTGTAACATGGTTCACGGTTTTCTGCCACGCCCTTGGTTAATCGTTAAACTTTAACCTATTGTGGAAATATACGTGCGTCGAGTCCGTTGAAATTATTTTTTATTTTGTACTCATAATAGTAAAAAAACGGTTTCACTTTAGGTAAATTTCGAAATCATTACAGTGGAGGACAAACAGTAATCCGAGTAATTCTGTTGAATAACCGTCGTCATAATAACGTTATTCATCTAAACAAAATTAGTAACGTTAAGTGCATTTTGCGTATATATGAAGCTTATTTAATTAGAAATTTAAATCAGTCAAATTTAAGTTATACCTGGATATGTGAGATAGGTCGGATATTAGATATATAATATTGTTTTCTCGCGATTTCGCTCGCGTTAACTATAGCCTATGCCACCCGTGTATGTAGTGTGCTATAGGTGAGACTTATTTTTAAATCGGTCCAGTTGCTTCCTGTACTATTTAAAACAAACAAACAATTAAATCTGCCATGTTTATTATATTAGTGTAAATGACCCGATAAAAGTATAAATTGAAAAAAATATGTATTGATTAGGCTGGTTTGACTGAATTCAAGTAATAATATTTTGTCAATACATTACGTTGGATGACTGCACAACTTTTCCAACTAATAAAGATGAAGGAGGAAATAATCGAAATATCTGAGAGTGGGCGGAAATATCTAAGCTAGTGCAGCCGAGTTGTTCGCAGGAATAAGGGACGTGGTTGTAAGAAGCTGATGACCAACCTTCACTAGCTGGAGAGGCACTTTAAGAAGAAGAAGAATGAATAAAATACAACGACCATTAGAAACATAAGTCTGTAAAAATTCTCAGTTAAAAGTCTCTGTCGGGTGTCGTGTGAGTCGGGTCTAGTCGAATCAGTTCCCATCTGTTTGGCTTTCGGTCTTGTCCGGTTAAATATTTATACGTCCGGCCTGTGTAGCTTTTGCTTAAATGCCAAAAGATGGATTTATCTGCTAGTAACACCCATCCGCAAGATTTCAGTTATTCCGCGATCACAGTGCTTGCAACAGCGCTGAAATATCAGGAACTTATTAAATGTAAAGTACAACCCTAACCAGTTCGTTTGCTTTCCTAAAATATGGATGACCAAAGCGATGACTGGCTTATGCGTCATACTCCGGACGGGTACTGCTATTGGAGATTAATCTGCTCTAGGCTATTTACTTTTGTCTATTTTCTCTTTATCATGCACTATGTACCGACATCCGTGTGACGACATAATTATCTATCCGTTTTGTTATTAATTATTAATATTAAAAAAGAACGTGATGTCATAGTGAATTTAAGTTATTTTTCAATTGGATTTCTCTCTCTTATATAAAACAGGAAGAAAAAGAAACTCTTGCTGAGTTAATTGCCGGTTCTTTTCAGTACAAAGCGAATCGATGGCATAGTTTAGAATTTCACAAGTGCTTGTGTCAAAAAAAATCCGTTCACTTTATTAAATTAAAGTGAACATCACATCGATATTTAATAGCTCTCCCGGACATTTTTATATTTGACGATAACTCATTAGTTATTATTTATTTTTGATATAGTGCACAAGGCAATTTTGATCTACATTACATGCATAACGTATCTAACTTATTTATTTGAATAAGGATTAATACTGATTTGTTACAAATAGGTTCGTAAATAACCCATCATTTTACTGTTTTAAGTATACGTAAAAAATGGTTATTGTGGGTTGTCTTTGGAATATAGACATATACCACCGCGGACGTTTTTGTAGATCTATTAAAGAGGTACAATTCCACCATACAATCTTTTGTATAACTCAAAATTTTTGGCAGCGTTTTTGAAGTAGGCTTAATTTATTTTTTCCGACATATTGAACTAATATCGTTGTACTTACTATACACTAAAACCTTCCTCGAGAATTACTCTATCTATTATTGAAAATCGCTCGAAAATCCATCCAGGCCTTTTCAAGTTTATCGCGAACAGACAGATAGTCAGTAGCGGCGGGGAACTTTGTTTTATAACATGTAGTGATATAGTATAAAACCAAAAATAAAACGAAGCAAAGAATTCCTGCTTGAAATGGAACACCTTTATAAAGTACTAATTTAATTAAGACAATTATGAAAGTTATTAATACGCGAGATTATTAGATCATAGATATGCTTTAATACAATGTTACAATAATCTTATAATTGATAACCGATTACCAAACAACGTTAAAAACTAACGATTACGTGAAACTTTTCATAAATATTAGTTTTGCTATAAAACGTGATATAAAAATTTAACTGTAACATTAACCCACTTTTATCGATTTATCGGTATCATAATATTTTAATTTACAACGTATAAACCATAAGATATATCCAAATACGTTTATTTGCTATTAATATAATAAAACATTAAAGTTCTATTTTGAACAATCTAAAGGTGTTAGTTTTATAACGCCCAGTTGCGCAAACGTCCATTAAATTTGCCATTAGTTCACAATACAAATTTAGAACATTTATTATGGGTCTCTGAGACGATCAAGTCTAGGTGCTTGATCGTTTACCGCGTTGACTTGACGTGGTGACGGGTTCGAATCTTAGGCAAATAAATAAAAGGCTGACTAAGCTCGAGAACTTCATTTAATTAAGCGTAAACAAAAAAAACCCTTTTCTTCGAGTTTGGTGAGTAATTTAACGTTATTATATTTGATAGGATATAGTATACATTAACAACAGGTAATATTAAATATAAGTATTTAAACACTCTTTACTACAAACTGCTGTTGATTGAAATTAAGTATGTATAATATTTCTAACTCGGCGAATTTTATCAAACTGACATTCATAAAGAGCACATATTGGATTACTCAAAATTACAAAATACGAAAAGTGAATAATAATAAAAAATGATGTTAAATATCAAAGACAAAAACTTTGCATGCGGATACCTAGGATGAAATAAAGTCAATAAAGCACTGAAAATATATTTCATTTGTTGTATTTTTAACCAGCTCCAGAATAGAAAAAGAGGAGGTTAAAGTTATTGTTAAAATTTTAACAATTAAAAATAAGTTTAAATAGCCAAACTCTTATCTTATTATTACTATATAATAAATAAATAATTATCTCTTATAATTAATAAACGTAGATCTCTTAAAACTCAATAATTATATTTCACTCTTTTCTTTAATCCTCACTTTTAATATTAAAATGCAAGGCAAAAATAGTGTTTGGTAAATACCAGACATCTTACCACATTTCAACAAGACGAGATCATTACCCAAACAATGCGAACATCAAACCCGTCGCGAAGTGTGAACATCTGTTAGAGGAGGACGCTCTTTACGCAAAATGAGTGCCTCCGTGAAATTCTTCACGCAAGAGATGAGCTAGTTATTAGGTTTTTAGCCGTAGAAGCAGAAGGTAGATTGAGTATTTTTGTTTTGGTTAGTTTTTTGTTTATGATTATCAAAATAACTTGTAGGACTCAGGCCTTCCCTATGCATGCAATAGAATCAGAATGAATAGGGAGGATGGGCTATGACAAAAAAGTTTTTATTCTTGGTATCCCATCTTAGGGTGCCAGGGACCATGTGGATATTTTAAGCACTTTCTACCTCCAGATATTGGCGTTTGGTCTGCGATTGTGGAGGTCAAGCAAACTTTCGTAAAGGCCGATCGTTGGATGGACGACCAAAATTTTTTCATCTCGAGCTTTTCCATGCTTCGGGAGGCATGGGAAGTCACTGATCCCAGCTGCATAGTCAACCGTTTACACCAACCAATCCACACTAGGCCGAGTGATATGTTATCAGCCGATAGCCGACGGTCAGTTCTCATTGTGTGATGATTCAGAGTAGTCCTGGGCGCTACCATCACCTCTTGTAGCAATGGTTAATCCGTGAAGCGAGCGGGACAGCGCTTTAGCGTAACTGTAGAAAAATAATAGGCTGTTTATAGTGAAAAGTACTCTAAAACATCGGAATAAAAAGGTTTGTTTCTATCTTTGCATTTATTTGGTATGTTTGATAACGATTGAGTTATTACAAGCCAGTCTAATGTACATCCGCCTACAATTAATAATGATTTAATGATGGATAGTTTTTACGTTTACTATTTATGGAGGCAATGTGGCAGAGGATGTGTCAATATCGAGCGAGTTATAATAATAAATTATAAATTGCTATTGCGTCATTTACGTAACATAATCATCTTCTATTTATTTGTACTTATATTATGTGAATACTTGAAGAATCAGAAGGGAAATTGAATCTAACATTTTTCTTTACTATATCATTTGTCATACACATTTAAAACAGCCACTGGGAAGCGTAAGTTGTTCAGTGAATAATAAATTGAAGGAGAGAACCAGCTTAAATACAATGATTATGCTTTTAATAATTTTATGCCCGTTTTCACTAAACTTAGAAGTCGCCAAAATCTGTCACATAAATATTTAGGAATCGCCTAATACATTTCACCATTGACTAGGAACCACCTAACGAAATTAAGCAACCTTTAAAGTTATGATATACGTTATGCGGCGCCTTGCGGTGGGTATTTGCGTATATGACAGGTCATCAATATGTGAAGGGATAAAAGAAAAAAATATTTATTTGAAATTAAACAAAAAAAAAATGTTTGGGAACCTCTGGACTATAGTAAGCGTTAGATGAACCTAAATATTATTCAAATTTTTATTATTTCTTCCAAACAAAATTGCGACTTTAACCGTTACATGATTCCAAAAGTTGTTGTTTCAGATTTGTTGATCATTTGTTGTTTCAGATTTCAATGATAGAAGTGCATTAGCTTAATATCTGAGCTGCGTAAGTGATATTTAAGTATTTTTTTTATCTGAAAACGCCTCAATATCATTTTGAAATCATGTTCTTTGGCTTATATCGTCCATATTATTAAAATTTTTGTCTTTTCTTACATATGCTTTTCCTTTGAATTATCTTTTATTTTAATAATTGAAAATATTTCCGGAAATCATATTGAACAAAATTATAAAAAAAAAAAATATAGCTGTCTCTATTGGTCGTATTTTTATAAGATACGCTTCGGTTTGAAGTTTGATTTAAATTAAATAAAGACTCCTTAGTAATACACGATGTAAACAATTAAATATTTATTTACTAAGTCCATTGTTACTTTCAAGCCTTTCAAGTAAGCTGTTGTACAGTCGACAGCACATCAGATTATAAAAGCTGTCCAATATCTAACGATATCAACCTTCAATTCGTTACAGATAAGGTTCAAAACTGGTTGAATATTTTTGCGCTAACCTGTCGTGCTCGTATGGTGTACTATACGTTTCATCTCACGGCCCATGTAACATATTGATGGATAAGTTATAAACAGTCCATGTACAGTTTGTTTGCCAATCAATACAGTGTTACGTCCAGTTACGTCATAGCTATAACACTCTATAGTATTAAAGCTATTCACTTTGTTATCTGTCGAATTATGACTAGGTGAGCAACCAATTAGTTATTGCTTAAGAATATTTCGATAGACACCTGACGAAAAGACACGTGAAATTGAGTGCAAATATTAATCTAATTTAAATTTCAAATTAGTTTATAAAAGTTAACTTGTCGGATTTGCTTTTAGGGTTGTTACAAAGCGTTACAAAAGGATGAGTAAGACCATAAAAGCATAATTTCGAGTCCCTGTGTGCTGAAAGTTTTTGCATTCTTCATCCATTCTTGTTGCCAATAAGTTTACTATCTTTTATTATTTTAATAAATATTCAACAAATATCGATGTTATGATATCAGATTTATATAAGAATTTAATTAAAAGTCAGTGGCATTTGCGCAATTTTGTAATCTTCTATTTTTTAAGCTTAATATTCGTTAAAAATTAGCTTATATTTTTATATAAATTTCAATTGTTTATATCAATAGCTTAGTATTTTTTATTGAATTTACTGTAATTTTTAATTACAATACCAATACTCCTAATATAGAGTATATACTTAAGAGTCAATTGTTTAGATTTTTTCTAATACAATTTTAAAAATACAACTATTAAAAAAGAAACAAGGTTATTATTTTGTTTTAAATATAAAAGGTGACGATGATAATTATGTACTTAAAGTGAACGGCTTCTGTCATGTATGTATAAGAGTGGCAACATGACTCTTAATAAGCACCATGACATTTAACCCTTCTTGTTTCACGTAAACTGAGTAATCACTACTTTTGGTGACATAATAGTCACATAACGAGCGACCACTATCGTCACTTAACACACACGCAATTTGTTAATTTCATTATAATTGCACGCTTAGGGAAGCCATGTGTGAGAATAAGCTTGGTAAAGGCTTGCGTGCATTGAAGAAACATAGTTTGTGAAATTCATTATTATTTCTAGCTTTATCTTGCAATGTTTACAGCAAATGTAGTTTTGACGCGATAAAATAAGGTACACAATTGGTCCCAACTGTGTCTGGATATTATTATTTTCCATGATTTTCAACAATTATCGTCACCCTACCTATCATAATTTTACACAAAAAACTTAAATGTTATTTATAAACTATTATTTAAAATTGTAATATTACCATTAGGGAACTAAATAGAGTAGTGGTTAGAGTGTTCGATCTGCGATACAAAAGTTAAGCAACTTTCACAATGGCCGGTTATAGGATGGGAGACCAAAAATTTATTTTTAGCACACTAAGCCATTGGTCTGCTTCTGCAATCACTAACGCCAATCAAACTGAGCAAAACTATGCTAAACGA
Source organism: Diatraea saccharalis (assembly GCA_918026875.4). Taxonomy (NCBI): domain Eukaryota; kingdom Metazoa; phylum Arthropoda; class Insecta; order Lepidoptera; family Crambidae; genus Diatraea; species Diatraea saccharalis. Next base: position 3,326,402 of record OU893344.1, on the reverse strand, counting down.
ATCAAATATTTTAATGTGCGATTCCCCTAAGGAGAATCTCAACTCTTATAATTCATTACATAAGGACGAAATTACATATTTGACGGAGGAGTGAAGTCGTTTTAAGAACATAGACAATAATAATTCGTGCACCTTTTCATTTGAACCAGTAATCATAGTTCGGTACAGCCTTATTGGTCTAATGACAAATGTTCAAAGATTGAGCGTTTGGTTTATGCTCCAGGCCGTTTGCGATGACTTATAATGTTTTAACATTGTAGAAAAAAATCGAGGTGGCTCTTCCGTATTTCACAATGAGAGATCTAATAATGATAATTGACTGACATTCTTCAAAATAATATTTGCTAATGAAAGGTTTTTGGATTTTAGATAAGTATTAGGTCTATGGATTGCCGTTTTGCAGTACTGGCTATTTCAAATCTTTTATTGTCGCAAAGAATTCCAATTCAGAATTATTTTTATTTTAAAAATATGTTTTACTTTTTTAAATATTCATTTGTTTAATACTAGCATTCTATTTCATCGGATTTGTACATGTTGTTGTTGTTCGTCTTCGTGGATATTTTTGTAAATTTCGTTACTTTGCTACAGCTGATGAGTTTCTTGCTCGTTCTTCTTAACAGCCAAAAAACGTTCTGAACGAGTAGCAGAGAAATAATGATGGATGATTTAACGTGTTTTTTGAAGAAGTCAATTTGAATAAAGATTATTTTGACATTGACTTTGGCTCTCAATCAATAACCACAGATATTATAAAACTCACGCTGCTTATACAAATTCTTTATTCAGCTATAAATTTTTACAGCAAACCCTTTCCATTCGTATCCTATTTTAATTTGTATCGCACTAATACATTTTCATGTAGTGTTACCAAGTCGAAACCATATGACTAGCGCTGTCAGAAAGTTATTAGGATCTCGTGTAGAGCGAAGCTTCTAACTCTACACGCTCTAACTACACAAGCCCTTACTTCACAATCTTGACATATTATTTACGGGAAACATGTGGCTCGGATGTTGTGTTCTTGAGCTTCGATCATTGTGGTTTCATATTACATAGTATCTATAGATAGTTTGTTTTCAATCGGATTTAATATTGACAGAATAGGGATGATGATTGATTTTTATTTGTCTGTCCGTCAGATAGATAATTGAAAAATATTTTTAACACTCGTTTTTTTTTGCAAATTCATTAATTACGACGACTTATTGAATTATGACGTAGCTAGACCCCACTCCTTAACTTGAGAGAGAAAAAAGCAGTTCTTGCTGAGTTTCTTGCCGGTTCTTCTCAGTATAAGGTTACCCGTCGTAGATTCGCTAACCGTTGGCGTAGCTTTTGACATTACCAAGTGCTTGTAACAGCCTAGACTAAATAAATAATATTGAATTTGTAATTAATGCCTATTATCTGAGCCATTTCTTGTTAAATTGAAACAAAAAAAGTATCTAATATTTTTCTATTATCTGACTGATGGACTAAATAGATTTTTTTTACCCAGGCATCATTCTTGTTATCAGTTTTCACATTTGATGCATCTATGGCTAAGTACCCATATCTTACATACAGGTTGCCAACCAAGACCATATAAATACCTATGCCTTCTTTGTCTATTACTTTCTTTCGGAATTTTATTAATGTAGACACTAAGTTTTAATAAAAACATGACTCTGTGGTAAACAGCAATTAGAAAAAAATCTCATGGGAAAGGCCCTATAAGTCATCAAAGCCAAAGAAAATATATGCAAATAAAAAAAATCTATTTTTTTTAACGTTTAGTTAAATTTGCTACGGTATTTTTATCACTGGCACTTCCAGCCAGTTGCAACAACTTTCATTAAAATGTTCATTAGTTTAAAGCGACATTACCCATAAATATGACATTCATTAGAGCTTAAAGGCGCTAATGGACGTTTTAATGGACATTTCTGCAACTGACTACTATTCGTATTGACATACCGTCAAGAACTATAAATAAAAAATGTAATGTCCATTTCTCACTATAATACGCATTCCACCAGCTCACAGCATCAGTTCTAATGAAATTCAAATGAAACAATGTTGATCTACTGCTAAACAACATTTCGAATGTCGATCTTTAATAATCTACATAATGTTGCTTGACTAATAGTTCTGTAGTGACCCATTCTCAGTCAGATCTAAATAACTGACCCGAGAAACGTCAATTGATCAAATTTATCGATCGAGCTATTTGTTTCGTACAAACTATTTGCCAAAACGTCGCGCCGACTGTGACATAACACAAAAATTACTGGCAATCATTTTGATAAATGCGATGTTAGATACGAGGCTCGTGTGCGCTCGCACTAATATATGGCATTATCGTATTATTCTGAGTACGTACAAACTTATTAATTTCAGTCAGAGACATCTGATGAAGGAAACGCAACTTTATTTGTTCATGTGTAGTGATGTTTATTAATATTTCATATATTATTTTAAGCTGTAATTAGATTTGTGAACGAATAACGCAGGCAATGTTATGTGTTGTAAATAAATCATTCGAAATGACCTAGCTTCCTAAGATTTTTAACGTGATCCTCCTTTTACAGATTGGTTACAATTGCCTTGGAATTCCTATGAAGTTTTAGTGAATATTAAGTTCGTTAGTTATAATGAAAATAGTTGACTTTTGCTAACATTATCATATTATTCGATTATATTAAATATTATATATATAATATTATATTAAATATTGTAGTAGGTAAGTAATTACATTTTGTAATCTATTTATATAGGTATATGCAATTGCATTTATTTTCTTTAGTTTAAGAAGGTTTATATATATAATCTCTTGATGGATAAAACCAGGTGTTAACAACTGCAGATGCGAACAGAACCACTTTCGAAGCACAAAGAAGCTCGAGATAATAAATCTTTGGTCACCCATTCTATGATCGGCCACTGTGAAAGTTGCTTAACAACCTCATTGTAGACCGAATGAGCTAACCACTGTGCCATCGTGCTGTTTTATAGACTATAAGATCATTTTTTTTTCAATCATGTAATAATAAAACATGTCAGCATGTTTAAGTAATTGTTAGAATTACAGTTTTATGTATTAAATAAATAATACGTTTTCAAATTTAAAGGGTATAACAGATTTAAATATGCATGTAAATAAATACCTATCGGATGAATTTAAATAGTGTTATTTCATCACCAGCCCTTTTACGTCCCCACTGCAGGGGCTCAGGCCTTCCTTTTGGATGGTTAAGGAGGATGGGCCATGACCCTCCACGCTGGCCCAATGCGGATTGGAGGGTATTAACGACTGCAAATGCAGCCGGGACCAACGGCTTAACGTGCCTTCCGAAGCACGGATTACACGTTATTTAATATGTATAATTTTAGTATTTATATATAAAAAATTTAAATACAAAAACATCGATCCATACACTTAAGTGTCTCGACGCCACAGATAAATACATAGACAAACTTGTTAAAATAACACACCTCTTTTTGCGTAGGGACTTAAAAATGACAGAACACACGCACCTCTTTTCTGTGTTCTGTATTAAAAATAGCCAAACGACTTGGTACGTGATTTTACGCAACCACAAACAAAACATCAAGGAAGTAGTTAAGATTTTAGTAAATATTATTTCGATTTAACCCAAAGAACTTATGTTTGAATACATTCATCAAAGTGAAGTTTTAGTGGCCATCAACCGAACTAAAAAGGTCGAAGTGGTCTTGTTTACACAACTTTTTACCGACAAATGAATGGGGTAGTAGTGTGCCGGTTAACCCGTTTTAGATGACTTGTTTGATGATTATCCTATACATTCCAACATTATGTTTATTTAGATAATTTAAGTATAAAGAACGCATGCATATTAATTTTGTACCATTAGACTGATAAATCAATCAAAACATAATATGTTTCACGAATAATAATGCTAATATGATGTTTTTTTAATTTTATATTGAACTTTTTAGGACAGTCTGAGTTTAACCTGTTAGTGCAAGCTGCAACTATTAGAGCCTGTGTACATTGCGTTTTTTAAACGCGCCGTCGGCTCGCGTTCGTAGCGATACAGACGGGAAATGCACGCGAGTCATACGCAGCCTGTACAATGTACAAGCTGCGGCACACACCCGGTTTCTGAATTGTAAAGTTAAAGATGTCTCAAACTGTACTTAAATAGGTTTCCGTTTCTGATTTTAGTTTTTTTAATGATTAGTTGATAGCAGTTTGATAAACCTAGGGCTTTTTGACTTGTAAAACGTAAACTAGTTAGAAGGAACATGTTCGTCGATTTATATGGAGACCGAGCGTGCCACATTTTGTGTAGGTATCATGACGTCACGATCTTAATTTAGTGATGGAAGACATAATTTCACTTGCATCGAATACATGTTGTATTTGAAACGGCATACCGATTCTTATCGATTGAAAAACGATATCGATCGACGGAGACCAACGTGTACAGTCTGTCTATAAAGTCATGAAAAGAATGTTTGAGGAACTAACATTAGACACAAGTATCACAACACTGAATCAAAGTACATCGACTGTCAACAACTTGATTTTTTAGCTCGATTTTCTGCATTTTTGATTTGTTTTGATTAAACTGAAGCTACTTCTTCTAAACTCCGTCGAAAAGTGTTAAAAATGAAGAGAATTAATCAGAGTGAAGCTCAGGATATTATTTATAAAGTTTTTCAGTGATGTTTATTGGAACAAGAAGCTGGACACATTTTATCATATTTGTAGAATGTTAAAGCTCGAACGGCAGTAATCGTGTTACTGATTGAGTTTTGGTTACCGGAAGTTTCAAATTTACTAAATATATGAATTTAAGTCTAAAAGAAGTATTGATTACATTATGCATTTCTAAGTTAGATTGAAAATGTTAGAAGGCTATATTGTAGTGCGGTCCGAACTTTCAATACTTTTGGATAATCAAATTTATCATTGATTTTAATCTGAATAAAAAATATACCTTTTAGGAATGTACGATTTTTACCTATGTACGCCAATAAAAAGTTTGTGCTTTATATTACTAAAATTATAGCATTAATTTGATCATTGTGGCGATTCCATTCTTTTTGCCAAATACCTATAGGTATTACATTTTTAAAACTTACTTTCAGGAAAATCAGAGAATATAGTGCTACGTATTGTAGATGAAGGTTATAAAAATGGTGGCATATTTGAAACCCCTGGGAAACATAGATAGTCGTCCTAAGAAATAAATGGTTAACTGCAACATTTGTGCACTTCGACAAAAGATTCAGTTCTTTTACTCTGTGAAAAAAAGAGGTACCTACATGAAGAAAACATCAGTGGATTGCCAAAACCGATCTGGATTTTAATTGTAGCCTAGAAGTTCTGCGTTAAATTCTGAAATATATTGGGTTTTCTTACAAGGAGTGTCAAAGTAACAGGCTTTAATCGAACACAAGCACACATTGCAGTAAAACGAGAAAACAACTTGGCAATTATAAAAAAAAAGATTTATCAAAAATTACGATTACTATATTGTAATCTTCAATGTAGAATAAACTCATTGTCTACGAATTATACGCCTTTCTTTACCTTTTCTGGGGTAATAAGAGTAAAAAAAAATCCTACTATCAAAATCATTTGTCTCACTACACAGGGTTGCTACGTGCACGATCGAAGCGCCCTCAATTTTTTTCATGACTTTATAGACAGACTACCATTTTGCTTAAATATTATGTATATGTCACGAACTCCACGTATGTAATTTAGTGAATCGGCGCAAAAAAGATTTTATGCGATAGAATAGAAATCGGCATTTTTCTGTGGGCAAACACTTTGTAGTAGCCGCTACCCCCTCCCGACACGCTACACATTTTTACGTCCTGTGTTGTTATGTTATGTTTCACGGCGGGCTTTTCTGCAACTCGATACTCAGTTCCTATTTTCCAGACACGGGGTTGCTTTAGTCCTGCCACCCCAGCTCCTCCAGGAAGCCCGTAAGATCTCGAACTCTGCCGCATGCTTCCACTAGTATCCTTGGGCTTCATAGATATGTAGTCCTTTTGTCTTAATAGACTCCTGCATTCCAGTATCACATGAGTGCACAAGCGCTTATGTGATACTGGAATGGAGACTGAGGAGACAATCTCCTCAGTCTCCATGCACGCCCTGCTCAGAGGACTGTCAGAATAACCCATGTTATATAGGTGTTTGTTAAAGTTTCCATATCCAGTAAGTATACCTACTATTTGCCTTAGAGTCCTGTTGCTTCAATCCATTTATTTTTAATATTAGGATCATACGGAAAACTAAAACAAAAATTACAGTCTATAATTCAATATAAAATTAATTATCCTTTCTTCTGCTTTCAAAAACGATATTTTTTTAATCGGGTAAAAAAATCGCATTGTACAGCACTATTCTCCATTTTTGGCCTCCAACAAATTGACCTTGAATTATACATCGATGGTTTTACAAGCACAGCAAATTTGGACTGTCAAATTAAAGCCGCAATGGAAAGCTATTACTAGACACATGACCGTTTTGATAAAAATAATACGGAGCAACAAAACTAATGATTTTTAATTCAAAATAGATATATCAAGGCAAATAGTTACTTACCGATGGAAGGAAATACCTCGACTATAAGATCCAACCATATTGGTGGTGTTTGAGCAGGTAATTATCGAACAACGCATCATTTTAAATTTCGTCCAACACCGATTGCGATCGAAAGTGGACTGAGCCTCGCGGCGAGCAATGAAGCTGTCTAGACGTCGTTTCGGCACGCGAAGTACGTACACTTTTTCCTTCTAACTAGATATATTTCTGTGAACTTAAGTCATTGAAAATAATCATTTGTACTTTTCTCAATTTAGAAACAGGCTGTTTATCTCGTCTGTATCGTTATAGATGCGTGTTGACGACGCGTTTGAAAAACGCGGTATGCACAGGCTTTTAGATACGGTGATTGACGCACAATGTGATCGGTATATGTTATAACATAAAAGATAACATGTGCTGATGTTTTAAATCTATAACTATATTGGAAATAGGTAAAGTTACTGACTTTCTTTGTTTTTTTTTTTGTGAAGGGCAATCGATCGGGAATCTAGAATAAACGCGCATGACATAGGCTATTATTTAAGCGAGCAAGGTTGCGAACGGCTATTGTCAAAATAAAATTGTAAAGTTATCATAATAATATCGTCATGAAAGCTAAAAGTTGTATCTTATTTAGATGTAACAAGAAATAAAAAATTACTCTATATTTTTTCAACAAATAAAGAACCAATCAAATAATATTTAGGAGAGAGGAGTGTGTTAGAGCAGAGTAAATGGATCAGATTGCTAACAGCGTGTAAGGGCAGGTGAGTTAACGTCTAGTGACCTACTAAATCTGTCGCGCTGACTCACACGGTAACCAAACGTTTATTTAAATAACTATTCACAATTTATTACACGATTAAAATGTACTAATTTAATAAAAATACAAAACGAAGGGTTGTCTTTATAAGGCTGCTAATAGTGACTAACATTTACCCTCTACCTCTCAGCAAACGCAAGGTTTTAATTGAAAATTGGCTCTTAAAATTGAATTTCAATGAAACAGAAGAAATTCTGCATGCATAAGTGGTTTTCACACTCGCGAAACTGATTGTGAGTCGCGTAGAATGTTATTATGTAAAGCTCCAGACTTATATTTTGTCAATGTAACTAGAAGACGCAGGCAGCCGTGTCTGAATTTAACTCTAGTACGGAAGTGTGAACGTTAACCTTTAACTTTGGTGTGTACATGCTACTAATGGGGACTTATCAAGTTTTAATTATTGTTTTTCTTTTATATAGTTTGTAATATATATATATTATTAATATATTTATGAGACAGCTATTATTACCATGTTGCGTAGGCATAGTTCTAGATTGTAGTCTAAACCTAAATTATAATGTTTAATATGTGTTTACTTTTTAAAACCGTAATCTATTTTGTGTGCTTGTATATAATAAATAAATAAATAAACTAGGTTTATTATTTGTTTACTAAATAGCTCAGGAAAAAATATTATTATTCTTGAAGAGTTCAAATAGTTTAAATGATTAATTAACCTAATATAAATAATATGGACATTATAACTATCGTTTACTAAAATGAATCTTGAATAAACATAAATTTTGTAGGTAGTTATATATATTAACATGTATTTTGCGAATTTATTAATTAACTTCTTAACTTTATTTAACCTTATTAACTTAATTTAACTCATTAACACTAAATATCCTCATATATATAACAAGAAATACAAAGAAATATTAATATTGTAAGTATGAAAAAACTGCTCAAACGCGCATCCGACTTGCACACAGAGGGTTAGGTACATATATTATACTTTTTAAAAACTTATTTTCTGTGGCAATAGTTAGTACATTCCGTCTGCAATTCGTAAGTTAAACAATTTTCGCAAAGGCCGGTTATAGGTAAGGTCATCAAAAATTTACAATCTCGTACTGAACAAAGGCTGAAAATTGTGTTTACGAGTTTCTTGATTTGCAAGTGTATGGTTACCCCTTCGAATGTCGTTCGCCTTGTCCAAACGATGAATGTGCTCGCCGGGCGGCGCCTGCGCATATGCGTCTATTATTGATCTATATAGATATTTTATACTGCAACGCGACACAGTGATTGGGAAGAAGATAATTGACGTGACTTGATAATCTGAAATATGCGTTACATACATTTGTTCACACAACGCATAAAGAGTATATTATTTCCCATTTTTTATCTACTGATAACGCATTTTAAAATAAACATAAGTTAAAACGGATTCTTATTTGCCAATTTTTCAGTATTTGTCATGACTCAACGACAATGTGTTTCTTTATTTAGAATAAGTAGGTTTAAAGTGACCCATTGTTTTATTTTAGGTAAGCGCATATAATTTAGGTGGTACAAGGTTGAATTCAAAAAATCATGTTAGGCAAATCTCGCCTACTTAAACACATGAAATACATTAACACGACATGAGCCGTATGACACAAAGCTGACGCATCCCATGTTTTTAAAACGAATAAAACAACTGACGTTATTACAAAAATAGAACTGTATAAAGTATAATATACAGTGAGGAGTTAATCAGTTCTACAAGTAAAGACGTACTCGATATTCGGATGTTCATGAATGGTTTTGAAAGTTGTTTACTCAAAATATTCTAAATTTTAAAATTCCATCGAATAATATTTTGTTTATCTTTTTTTTTTTTAATATTAGCATGCATGGCTTGTGCTTCGTCATTGTCAAATTTGAATTTTGATTACCTACTGTATTTGCGATTTATTCGGTATTTCAAAGTTAGCCGCGCTGTCATTAATTTTAAATTTCGAACGACAAATATTGTCTGATTCTTAATCACACGACTTGGTTTAATATATTTTTTTAAGAAGTTGTTATTTTAAGCCAGTATACAAAAATGTAAGTACTATATAATGATAAATTCACTTGGGAATTTGATGCCCTAACATCGTAACACTGTAAACAATATTACTCCAGTAAGGGCGGGTCATAACAAGAATAACAATTTCGCAATAGAGCAAATGAAATGTATAGGAATTGCAAGAAAATGTATGGCGCGCCCGCCGGATATAGGCTGTCGGAGCGACCAAAGATTATAATAAGCATATTACGAGTAAACAATAATTTGTGGTGTTTTGAAAAAGGTTTTCACGTAAAATTTTACAAAAACAGAACATCTGTGAAATATAAATCACCATTTGTATTTCTATATTTTACCAAACTCTTTGATAAATGTTTTTTTTTTAATATCGCAACGGAGTCTTTATGATGTTACTTCTTATGTGGAAACAGTTGAAACTACTTTTTATTTTGATAACAAAAACATATTGTCTTCAATTACAAAGAAACCGCGAGTAACAACTCTGCTATACTAATATTAAAAAGAAGAAAGATTTTATTGTTTTTTGCATTGCTCCAAAACTACTGGACTGTATATAATATTCATTCATCTTCGACATAAAACAAATCTTCATGTCTTCGGGAAGCTACATCGCGGATGACATAGGTTAGATAGAAATAACCAATTTATCATTAGAATATTGGCTTTAATCAACATAAAAATATTAGTTACATTAGACATATACTGAATTCATATTGACAAAGTCAAATGAACAATAGACAACATATTAATACTACATTCACCCCTCCCATGTTATTTAGTTTCTAACAAAATCCTTAAGATATTCAGGCATCTTCTTATCTCGTGACGACCGACGCAAAACCTCGGTACCTTCTTCTTGAGTGCCAGATGGAGAGGCAGTAGCGTCAGTCTCTCTAGGAAAACTATCTGATATATCACCTGTAACAACAGGTACATCTGCAGCATCGACTTCCTCATCAGAATCGTAGTCCTCTGTCGGTAGTTGGGCTAATTGTCTATTTGAAACCGTGGTTTCACGTCCATCAGACAAGCGAACATGTGAATAATGAGGATTTCCATGAAGTAATTCTACTTCTTCTACGGCAGGATCAAATTTTGATGTTCTAACGTTCTTTTTCATTAGTACTGGACCGGGAATCAATAACCATGAAGGTATAGTATCCCCTGTCGGTGATCGACGTGTATGGCGAAATAGACGCTCATGTGGTGTTTCATTGGTAGCTGTGCACAGGAGTGATCGTATAGAATGCAAGGCGACGTTTAATACTTGTTCCCAACATGAACTATCTAAACCATTTGACTTAAGACTGAGTTGAATAGTTTTCCAAAGCGTCCCATTCAAGCGTTCCACCTGTCCGTTTCCCTGAGGATTGTATGGAGTAGTACGGCTTGAGGCAACACCATAGGTTGTTAGAAATTGTTTCATTTCATCCGATGCAAAGGCCGTTCCTCTATCTGAATGAATATAAGCGGGTGCTCCAAAAGTAAGGAATAAATCTTTAAGACATTTAATGACAGATTGTGAAGATAAATCAGGACATGGATAGGCAAACGGAAATCTTGAATATTCGTCAATTATCGTGAGTATATATTTGTTACGAGAAATCGTGGGCAAAGGACCCTTAAAATCAATACTGAGACGTTGAAAAGGCTCTGTAGCTTTAATTAAATGACTATGTGCATTATTATATCGCGGCTTAATTTCTGCACATATAGGACATGACGCCGTAATAGATTTTACGTCATTAATCGAGTATGGTAAATTCTTTGTTCTAATCCAATGCCACATTCTTACCACACCTGGATGGCACAATAATTTATGTAAGTCATATAACTTGTTAGTACTAAGGCTAGCGCAAACTCTAGACAATGTATCGGCGGAAACGTTTTCTTTGCCCGGCCGATATACTATATCATACTTAAAGCAAGACAATTCTAGCCGCCATCTTTCAATTTTCTCATTTTTGATCTTGCTGTTATGTCTCTGATTTAACATAAAAGATACTGATCTTTGATCTGTCACTAGTAAAAAATGTCTGCCAACTAGAAAATGACGCCATTTTCGTAAAGACTCAACGATAGCATAGGCTTCTTTTTCAATAGAAGAATGCTTTTTCTCGGCGTCATTTAATGATCGTGAAAAAAATGCCACTGGCCTTTCATTTTGAGACAAGGTTCCAGCAATAGCGTATTCTGATGCATCGGTTTCTATCGTTAAGAGATCAGTTTCGTTTATACTTATCAATGCTGCCTTAGCGATATCTCTTTTAAGTTGTTGAAAACTGTCACTTAGCTCCGTATTGAGTGGTAATTTTGCTCGTACGAGTGGTTGAATTTTAGCTGAAAAGTTAGGCACCCATTTTGAGTAATGAGCAAACATTCCAAGTGCTCTCTTTAAGGAAGCAGTATTATTAGGTAAAGGTAAATCCATTAATGGCTTTAGACGACTTTTGTCTGGTGTAATTATGTTATTACTAATTGTATATCCTAATAGATTAATAGTTTCACTTGCAAAAGTACACTTATCTTTATTAAGAGTTAGATTATATTTAGCAACCGCTTCCATGAATTTTGATAAGTTCTCATCATGATCTTCTTTTGTTTTCCCACAAACTGTAACGTCATCTAAATAAGCATACGTCCCCTTTAGCTTCTCTTTTTGTATGACGTACTCTAAAGTTCGTTGAAAGGCTGCTACTCCATTAGTGACGCCAAACGGAATGCGAGTAAATTGATATAAGTTCCTGCAAGCTTCAAACGCTGTAAATGGTCGTTCTTTCTCTAATATTGGAACTTGGTGGTAAGCAGATTTTAAATCAATTTGACTAAAATAGTTATATCTTGACACTTTAGATATTATTGAATCAATTTTTGGTAAAGGAAAGGCATCTAATTCAGTATAACGATTTATGGTTCGGGAATAATCTACCACCATTCTCCTACGATGTGTAGTTCCACCCGTTACTAGAACTTGAGCTCTCCATGGTGATACGCTTGGTTCAATAACTCCATCTTTCAGCAATTTTTCAATTTCATCTTTAATAAAATTTTGGTCATTTTCAGAAAAAGTTTTCGATTTAATTGCAACAGGAATTAATTCGGACGAAAGGTTAGAGAATATAGTAGCTGGAGGTACTGAAGCCTGCATTACATTGCATATTTGAAGTGGTTCTCTGTCTCCATCAAATTTGAATTCTAAAGATCTGTGATGTTTTAAAATATCATGCCCAATAATAACATCTGCACATAGGTTATTTATTATAAGCAATGGATGGCGCGTGTAACTATGTTCATTCAATTTTATTGTAGCATGACAAAGTCCGTTAACGTATGACATCTGATTCAATGATGCGAATGATACTGCTTGGGTTACTCTTTTCATTTTAATATTCATAGATTTTACAAGCTCTGCGTTGATAAAACTACATGAACTTCCGGTATCAATAAGAGCATCAGCTCGGAGATCATTTATTGTGACTGGAATTGTTGCTTTTATCAGATTACCCGGAAATGCAGCCGAAATACATGCAGTGCCGTCATTTGTTTCTTCTATGTGACTATCCTGGTGTATTATTGCGTTCGAAAAACTTGTATTTTGCTTAGCAGAGCGACAAACATTAGCAAAGTGGCCTTTTCTGGAGCATAATTGACAATTGACATTATAAGCTGGACACTTTACTCGCTGGTGAATACTCTCCGATCCACAGAAAAAACACCGCCTTTTCCGTCGCGTAGCAATGGCTAAATTCTCATTCGACGATGTTGAATAAGGTATTTCACTGACAGCATTGATTTGAGTCTTTAAAACTGAGCTTTCGGTAATTGCATTATTATCTTTCTCAGCGGATTCAAGTGTTACGGCCTGCTTCACAGCATCATCTAATGATAGAGTTTTGTTCTCTAAAAGTCGTTGACGAATCTGTTTTGAACCTATCCCCGATATAAAGGCATCTCGTATATATTCTTGTCTATATTCTTCTGCTGTAACACTTTTGAAGGTACATTCATGAGCTAAATTTTTTAACATTTGTATATATTCAGCTATCGATTCACCTGTCAGTTGTTTTCTTGTGGAAAGTACATGACGAGAGAATATTTCGTTTTTAGGTTTTATATACGCATCATTCAATAATTTTATAGCATCTTCAAACGTAATACAATCTCTTATTATGGAAAATATTGTAGGTGCCAAATGATTAATTAGCAAACGTAATTTCAACTCAGTAGAAATATGAGGACCTTCTTCGTTTAAAAAGTTAGTAAACGTAGCTAACCAATGGTTCCATTTGAGATCGGCCATCACAGAATTCGGTTCAGATTCAAATCTTTCCGGTCGGAGATAGCGAGACATATTTGACATTTGTTTTGATATTTCTTCCGTAGAACTTTCAGGTTTCTCCTTCGACATTTTTATCAGCTTTCTTTATGTTGATTAAATTGATAGAAATAACCAATTTATCATTAGAATATTGGCTTTAATCAACATAAAAATATTAGTTACATTAGACATATACTGAATTCATATTGACAAAGTCAAATGAACAATAGACAACATATTAATTAATTTTGTTTTTAAACTGCTTATTGACAACGAGAAACGTTACCTCATTTATATTCTCATGGGGAGAGTTCCTTGAAGAGCGGTTACCAATTAAAGTATCAATTTACTCAGTGATATGTAATTAAAGAGTATAACATAACATGAATGTGGGAAGACACGAGATTCAAACAAAGAATTCATAGAGAATGTTAAACTAGAGTAATAATATGTTAGAATCGATTGTCTACTCGGAAACTGTTACATGTAGAAATCCGATTTATAAGAAGAAAACAATTCTTGTATAAAAAAAATACATTTATCTTAGATTGGTTCGATAGAGAATATAAATATTTGATAGTTTGTTCCTGAATATCATATCGTTTTTAAAACATGCGACATATCTTAATACCACCGATTTAAGGGTTAAACATGATGTTTTTATGCTAGAAATTAATGTAAAATAAACACACGATTAATTCACAGGTATTTTACATTTTTTTTATGAAAATAAAACATTGTCATTAAAATAGAAAATTTTATAATCATTTTAAAAAGTTTACATTGTAGCAGTTGTTAATCAAGATGTCAAATATCTACGCCAAAAAGACTGGTAAGAAACCGAGACTCTTTCAAGGTAAAAACTTTTGATAGCGTCAAAATATCAGCTGAAAATTTTAAGGAATCTGATTAACATATTTATCAATTTTCCTTATAAAAATGCTATAATTACAACAAGAAACGGTGAATTAAACGATAATTTAACTTTTTAGCTGTGATAGAACCCTTAGAAATATGATTTAGTTTTCTCTTTTTACGTATAGTTTATTTGTACGTTATTTATTAATACAAAATCAGTTGAAAATAAGTGATTTATGTATAAACGCCCTCTTAGATTGAAAATAAAATAAGAAAGAAAGAAACGTTTCCATTCAATTGAATAAGGAAGAAGTCTATTTGTTTTTCAAGCAAAGGGTTGCAGTGGTTTGTTTTCTGTCCAAGCTGCTCCAGTGCGACTCTTACTGTTCTCTTGATTATTAAATGGTTTGGGATAGGAATTGTAAAGTCGCGTCAAGTCAATATAAAAGAATAAACACATTAGAATCATTTTATTGATAGGATATTTAAATACAAACTTTTTTTTAAAATCTACTAATATTATTAACAATATTTATTTCCAATGCTTTATTAATTAAAAATTCCTCTCTCCGATGTTATACATTGCAAGAGTTGCAGTGTTCAGATTATGTTGTGACGTTGAGTGGTAGTATCATATCTGCTCGTTGGTCTGTGGCCGTTGACAAAGGTCGGTAAGGCGATCACGACTTGAACTGTGGCCGATAGCTCGCCTCATGGGAACAGGACCTTCGCAGATTACAAGCAGTTCTCGCTTATATCGAACACAGATTATATTGAGATACTTACCATTTATTACTGGCTGTCATGCAACAAGGACTTAAGCAATATGCCGACGTCCTAAGATTTCAAGGAGGTTTTTCTGGAGTTCATTTTATTTTAAGAAATAAAAATAAATAACGCTCATAGACAAAAATAATGTGTTCATCAAAAATCATTCTCCGCTGATAGAACATTACATGGTTGTTGTTTTTTCATATGTATAAACAATTGTTATGGCCAATTTATTTTAACGCAATTGCTCAAAATACTTTTATAAACTTAAATATATGTACACATCCCTACATAAATTGAAGTAACTGGACTGCATTTGGGAAAAGCTTAGTATCTCTATTTCTGTACTGATTCTATTGTTTGCTAGTCAGAATGGGATTTAAGAAGGATTCCAATATTCAAGATACATATATCAAATATTGGAGAAAATCGCAGACGTATAAAAGAAATCTCATGAAATGTATCTTAAACTAGTATACTTAGACTAGTGTTAGCTAGTCTACCTAATTAAGAGTACAAAATGGCACAATGTCAATGTCAATCGGTCACGATTGCGCTCGAGAGTAAGGGGGTAGGTGTTCTTTTATGAAAAGGTGACGCATGTAAACAAAACGAGAGAGGTAGGTCAGGATTAAAAACAAAATAGAGGGATGTCACTTATTATTTCACTGGTAAGGATGCTCGAAATTTACAAATAGATCTCAAAATACATAATCATAAGGCATCTTCACTTCATTAGTAAAAATATACATTATAGTTATATTGATAAGTTTTTGAATAACGGTATGTTTGTATGGTATAGTAATGTCAACATGATACAATAAGCAGGGCGGCCGGTGCCATTCAAAATAACTTTTTTTTTATGGGGTAGAGGGCAGACGAGCAGACGGATCACCTGATGGTAAGTGATTACCGTCGCCCATGGACACCTGCAACACCAGAGGGGCTACAAGCGCGCTGCTGGCCTTTAACTACAATCTAATTGCAGAGACTAAGCCCGAGTGATTATACTACCTACATATGAGTTTTCTCTAGGAAGTGAGTTCCTTGTTGAATAATATATTAAACAATTAAAAATAACTAGTGGTCGCCCAGTGTTCGAAATTCGACCATAATAAATGTCATTTAGAAAAATTGAAAATCACAGTGGTAAACATATAAAACTTGACACTGGCTATGTGCACAAACCGGGCGAAGCCAATATTCAAAAGAAACAAACAAACTCTATGTCAAAAGAAACAATTTGACCACAGAGAACATGTATGCGTGTACCAAATACTTGTTTGTGTGCTCACGCTGGGCTGGACATTGGTATCCGGGGCTATCAGGGTCGAGGGATTCACGAGGGTTCAGCTCAGATGAAGTCCCTCTCTTAGACGGGTTAAGGTGAGAGATGACAGTTGCGCATATCTTGCCTTTGATGGGGGGCAGTCTAGCAGGTTAGCGCGCTCGCTAACATTGCACGCCCTCGGCATCGGGAGTTGGGCTCGAATGTTCCTGAGCCCTTTCCCTAACCGGAGACGGGACCTGTTCTGTAAAAGGGGCGGGTCGAGCGTTACCGTGCGTTGTTCCCCCGCAGTGAGGGACATCGCTGAGTTTTAGTGGGTAGGCATATGCTTTTTGACCAGCTACCACTCTGGGGGTTGGTCCACAGGGGAGAGCCCCACATAACCCGTGAAGATCGCGTAGGGTGAAACGAGAATGCGTAACGCATTTCTCAGCTTAAAAAAAAACTTGTTTATGTATGTCAAATGCATAACAGTGTGTGTAATGCTTTATTTATCGATTTAATGTACTGTATAAGCATTATTATTGAAAAATATTAGCGGTTTGCATTTCTACATATAAACTATAAGTGTGCCATATTTCATACTTCTCCGTCCTCATAATTTTCATAAAAAGGGTTCCAAAGTTTTTGCTTCACGTATAGATAATTAGATAAAGTAACTAGTCAATTGAACAGGAAGGTTAGATTTTTTTTATACTAATTTTGCAAAAATATGGTGAAATTAACACATGTCTTGCTAATTGTTCTGAGTGAGAGGCTTGGGGTGAGAAGATAATTCTGATCCAAGACCACTAAACATTACTATTATATATTTAAATTCGTATCAAAACTTCAAAATTCTTTTAATAAGAACACGCAAAATTATTTGATAATCATAAATTTTACCTTATATTCAAACATTTAAACAATATTTTCACTAAAGGACGAAAAATGATATTATTTAACTTTTGCTCACTTATCAAAAACTCATTTTCAATATGTTGTGACGCGAGCGAAAGCGACCAGTTGTATTTTGACGTTGTCGATCCTGTGTGGTGTTTATAGCACCTTATTTCCTCTAAGAAATATTGCTATTTGTATAAACTTCATCCGCGAAACTACAGTGAGCTGTTGTAGTTCTGAATGTAGCGTACTATCTCGCATCTAAAGGATTTATTGCTTACAAGACTCCTGCTGATCGGTTAGCTCTTAAAAGCTTCCGTTTTAAATTAAATAATGTCAACCAGAAGGAACATGAATCATGAATAGTTATCATTTTGTAAACGCTTTCCAGCTTTCGAATTTTAGTGTAATTTTTGTACAATGAAGCCAATTTTGTTTTACGAGTTGTTACAAGTTTTTGAGTTGAGTTGTTTGGTTGTACTCTCCAAGTTAAATAAAAAAAAAATAATAGAATTTGGGTTTGTTTAAACTTCATTCCGTAGTGAAATAGTTCGTGGTTCGTGGGTTCGGTCTGAGATACGGTGTAATGCTACTTTTATAAGGACCAGTAATAAGATGGGTGACCAAATATTTTCTATGACGAGTTCGAAAGTACTTTCCGTACTTCGGAATGCTCGTTAACCGTTTGACTCAGCCGCATCTGCAGTCGTAACTCTACCAATCCACACTGGATCTGCGTGACTTTATACCCAATTGTTAATAGGCTGATGATAAAGACTCCATTAATTGGTTGCTTATAAGATATTTGTTTTTGATCATAAATTTAACCAATAAAGTATTGTTCATCAACTTTATGAAATTCCACTCCTATGCCAGTGCATAGTGCCTAGTTCGCAAGAAGGGTAATCGGTCACTGCTTACAAAGTAATAATTATCAATAATATTATACTATGTTGTATGGACATGCTTGTAAACTAATATTGTTTTACTGTTCTTATGGTCAGTAGTCGTTTACGAGTGATACACGCAATGATAAAGTACGTCATCATATTCAGAATTGTTTTATGATGACGTCAGTACTCACGGTTCATTGCAGCATGAATGTGTTAGCTCTAGTTTATTTTATTAAGCACAATTTGTTTACTATGCAGTCGGAGTGTTATTCAATCAACAATATCAGAATAGGAAACATAATGTTTTGTAGTTATAGTTTTGTTTACAAAGACAATTTGTGGACACCGATTAAAGTTATTACGTGATGTGACCAAACACTATGATGATTGAAGGAATATATTCTGCAAATATACTACAACACTATAGGTACACCACCGCAATCGTGACTACGGAAAATAAATAATTTGCACAGAGTAGACCTATTTTTTGTTTTTATTTATATGATCAAAATGTAATTACATCTGTAAAAAATACTTATCGTTTTTACCTGCTTTGGATCAGTTTGATTGACTATTACCCTAAAAAAAATATATGTTTATAAAAAGTATCAAAGAAATAGCTATAAAAACTTTTTTTAATGATATATTTTTCTTTATTTCCATACTAAAATCAAACAAAAATAAAAATATGATGACCACAGTTTCAAAAGTCGACAACTATTTCAAATGATTGTAATTTGTTACCATGGTGAAGTTTTAATAACACGATGTAGGTATTTATCTATGGTAAATAATAGTTCTTTAATGTTTAAGATAGAAAAGTTAATTTGCTAGAAAAACGTGAGGATTACACTCGAAAGCTTCGTTGTAGTAAGTTTTACACAATAAGGAACTCCTTGTTTAATTGCTGCGGATAACCTCAGGGCAACCAGACTATTCTTACACCTGCTGACATACGGCCAGATCGGATCACCAACAACACAGGAAAAATATATTATCGATACACATTTTTTTTACGGTTAAGTGTCATTAATAGTACATATTTAAGAAGGATGAGACTTTCATTTCTTATTTCAATATTGAAATTGGTAAATTTATTTTTTTGTAATTCCTAGTAGTGAAGAAACTGTAGGCTTATTGTAAACTAACTAAAAAACTTTTAAACGATTTAAACGTGATGAAACCGTTTGAAAGTTGTTTCATTTATGGAAAGAGTTTATTAATAAAAAAGGTTATAGATCTTCGAAAAAGGTTAAAAAACTAATTATATTTGCAAAAATATGAAATTTGTACTCTGACTTCAATTATTTTCGCATTTAAATTTAAATAAAAAAAATCATAAATACATAAATAACTATATGGAAAAAATAAACCTTAGACAATAATAATAAGGTTAAGTAGAAGACGGGAGCTGAAATTAGCTAGACTTGTGTTTTATGGAATATTTATTTATTTATTTAATTTTATTTATACATATAATAAAATTATTGTTGTTAATTTAGTAAGAAATATTAAAAATCTATATTGAATTATTCCAGGCGCAAAGTGCAGCCGCATCCGTAATTCTAAAATAAAATAAATATTTTGCATAATATTGTTCGTTTTTTTTATGAATTCATGACGGAAATATTATTGGTTAACTTTGAAATAAAACAAGTAAATTAAAAATGAAATCACTTAATAACGTGTTTTATTGATTGTGTTATTTTGCTGTCCGCCATCCTCCACCGCCGTATGTATGATGTCGCAAGTTAATTAGCGGAACGAAAATTATGTTTACTGAAATTGCATAGTTATCCCCGTCGCTTTGGACTTAATTCTGCATGCGTAGGAGTTGACAGGCCGGCTCGATCACCGAATTGAGGTCCGATTATTTGCTCATTTAGATTACACAGCAACTGGTTAATTACAATTATGTTACACTAATTATTGAAGTCAATGCTTTTGTTGTTGAAGATCAGGACCCAGTTTCAACACTTTCGCATTAAGTTTTGGAAAGTATAACTGTTAAAATATTGCTGTTTTTGAAATACTTTTATTAAGAAATGGACTTTTAAATACTCAAATGTACGGTTTGAAAGGAAAACCTGAAGCTGTGCTACACATTCGTTAGTTTATATATTATTATAAAGCTCTCGGAACTGATAATAATACTCGCTATAAATTCTAACTTTAGTTCAGTAATAATTAGGATTATAAACATTGAATCTGTTGCTGAGTAGCTCTAACGCTGATGTCTAGTATTCACCATCTCCTGGGGACCCGGGTTTGTTTCCTGGTCGGGGCTATATAGAAATTGACCTCTGCTATATAGCCTCGGGTGTTGTGTTGCCGTTGTTTTAGATTCTCATAATAGAAGAGCTTTAGTTACTTAATTTTGTTACATATGTAATGTTGTCCAATATATATTTATTTAAAAACTATCATCGCACCAATACAACCAGACGATACAGACAATATTTAATCTAAAGAAAAACGTAAAACTACAGAAATAGACATACATTAATTTAATCATGTCTCGTCATGCACGCTATATTGTTAAATCTTCGTAAAATCTCGGGAAATATATGCTCTGTTCCTCTGAAAACTAAATTTTGTCTAGTTTTAAATAATAATTAATATTTATTTATTAGCGAAAATATGGTTACAAGGTAGTTTTACAATTTTAGACCAGCATGTTTTATCGTCAAGACGATGTGCAAATATTAAAATGCTCATTTGACTCCAAAAAAGGTTTTTTCGATTATTTATAATGTAACGGGATTAGGATTTTTCACTGTGCGTCTGATGTTTAAATAATTTGCACGATATAAATTAAATTTTAAGAGTGTTTCGTAATTTGCCGTATTTTCATTCGTGGTCAATTATGTACTTTTATGACATGGACCTAAATAATGTGTTACCCTTTAATCATTTCTCACCCCATAACAAAGAATGGAAGGTGGCGTTGCATAATGTTTTGTGACAGTAAATTAAGTCATGTTATTTTTTGTATTTCTTTTTTCAATAATTGTTCCATACGCCAAAAGGAAAAAGTGCAACCCTAATCAGGATCACTCGCATGTCTGTCTGTCTGTCGCAGCTTATGTGCTCTGAAACATTTGGAGCCATTGTATTGGTAATATATCGCACACCTAGAAGTAAAGGGACTCAAAATTTTTTTTTTGATTTCTGCACACCATCTCTCTGGTTCTCAACTGTCGATAAAATAGACTTAAAAATAAGTCGATTATACAACGTCATTTGGCGCTGTAAGCTTGTTTTGTACTTGACTGAGGGAGTTTCTCTTTCACCCCCTTTATAACAGGGATTTGGAGATATAGCCGTTTTGTTAGTATATAATTAATTAATTACCTTATTGAACCTATACTGCAAGCAAGGTATGATAAGTCACGACAGGGTCAACTCAATATAATAAAACAATTATTTATCAGGTAATAGGGAAAGAAATATAAAAATCAATTATTTAAAGCCCCCAAAATTATACTAAATTCCTATATTGCCTTTGCAGTATACGCCGACACAGTTTTTCTCTATTTCTAAAGAAATTATTTTTTTGAATTTGTTGGATTGGATCTAGGAGGTTTTAATTTATTTTTCTTCTAGTGACCGGGCCATTATAAATTTATAAAATAACCTCTTGTTCAAGCCAATACAATAAAGTCAAACGAAAATATATAAGGTAGTAATGAATTAAAAAAAGCTTTCAAAAATATTTTATTTATTTTACTAATTAATATTTATTTTATTTTATGTTAAATAATTTTTATTCGACTGTACCGGTTTTGGATTGAATAACAGATATTTTATTCATTTATGAATAGTCCCATTCGCTTTAAGAAAAATATTGAAATTAAATTAATTCGACAACTGGGACCGTGTTTCGAGTTTATGCGATCCCAGTCACCGGAAATCTATGATCTAAGCGTTATCAAATACGAAATAAATAAATTTTAAAGATGGGACGGTATCACGTTTAGTGGGACAAAATAGAATACTAACAAATATTATTATAATATTTGATCAATTTTGTATTAGCAATACTATACAGAATTTTATTAATGAAAAATGCCAAAATAACACCGCCCCAGAGTGCACGGGACGAAGTGCATTTTTAAGCATTTTTCATTAAGTATATTAAAAAAATAAATTAAAGTACCAGATAAGCATAAGCAAATAATAATGTGTTATTATTTCACAATGGTAGGATGACGTCATAACTTTACCTGTAAACTATAACTGTCTAATGGCAGGTTTCTGAATTGAAAAAAAGTACAAAATCATTACTTATTATTTTTTCTCAATAACTTAAGATTTTTAAGTTTCACTAGGCAATAAGTCCTTGTTTTATCAAGCTGCTAACAAAAGAGGGGCTAATCTGTTTACGAACGAAAATTACAAAAATTTCGAATCGTTCTTACAATTTTATTTTAATGATATGCCTCAATACTATCTGTGCACCAGAAGCAGTGTCAGGGTCCTACCTCCGTTTCATTGTTAATGATCGAAAAATGTGTACCTTTAGTCGTGTTAGGGTTTCGAAAATAGACGAATTTTCATTTTCGGAAAGACAGAGTTGGCCTTCAGATTATCGAAAAAAAAACTAAAATCTGAAACGAAATCCTATTTAAGTATAGTTTGAGACATGATTAAATTCTCATTCAGAAACTGGCTGTAAGTTTCGCTGATTAAGGTTATTGTTTATTATGGCAAGAAAGAGTATGTTGCAACGCATTAGGCATTCCACAATGTTAAAGTCAGCGTGACAGTTAATGTCAAATTTGACATAAACTTTAAAAAACTGCAATTATGGTGCAACCGAGACTTTAAATTAGCCTTCCGACTTCATTCCTCTCTCTATTGTTATCGAGATGATTTATGAAGTATATTTAAATTGAAACACTGCTGTTATAACAATTAAGCTGCTTATGTACATTTGTAGTGGCCTCTGACTGTTTTATGTAACTATTAAAATAAAAAATGAATGATTCAAAAATTTTTCTTGGAATAACGCGTGGCATATCAAGTGAAGTATGCCTTGTTATGAATATTTCGTTTTACTAAAATTTTGTGGTATTAATTATTATTAAAAAAATAATTATACACTTTTCTGTTTTGAGATTAAAAGTTTACAAAATGAAATATTTTCTGTACTGGCAATCTTAATTTACGGGGGTAGATCGCGGTGTGCAAACGAATATTTGATATTTGTATTCGATATGAACTCGATTCATCTATACTAATATTATGAAGAGAAAAGATTTGATTGTTTGTTTGTATGTTTGTTTTTATTAGCAACGAACAGACTCCTCCTCCTGGACCGATTGTAAAAAAAAATCACCTACGATAAGCTATATATTATGCTGTGAATATAGTCTATATTTTATCTCGAATAACAGCAAATAAAGGGATGAAAATGGGAGTAGAAGTTTTTTTTTCAATTTGTCATTGTATTTATATCCTTGTCATTATATGAATCGATATCCAGATAAAGTTTTCTAGTGACACGCGGGTGAAGCCGCTGACGGAAAGCAAGTACTCTATAAATTTTATGTTACAGGCGTTTAACTTGTAGTAGGTAGGTATTATGAATACATAAAACTGGCAAACGAATTAAGGGTATGTCTAAAGCTAACGCCTAAAGCAAATCTATACGATTCAATTGATTGTAACTAATAAGTAAACTGTCATTTAAAATTATTGTCTTGTGGTCAGCGTGGTCGCTCAATGAGGGGGGGGGGGGGGAGTTAAATTAATCTTTGCAATAGCCAATAGCCGGTGATAAGATATGTGACAAAATATTTCTGGATAAGCGCCGCGGCCCGCGATCATTATCGTTAAGCAACTTTCGCAAGGGTCGGTCACGGGATGGGTGACCAAAAAATTATTACCTCAAGCTGCTACGTGCTTTAGAAGGCAAGTTAAGCCATTGATCTCGCCTGCGGCATTTGCAGTCGTTAATACCCTCCAATCCGCATTGGGCCAGCGTGGAGGGTCATGGCCCGTCCTCCTTAATCATCCATAAGGAAGGCTAGAGCCACTGCAGTGGGGACGTTAAAGGGCTGATGATGATGATGAAGATGACCTTGTAATTGTTAATTGTTTACTTACGTGGTAGTTTGTGCTCCAAATTCTTTATTTAACTCTATTGAAGGGGAAGGGCTGTGACCCAGCAGCGTAGACATAATAAGCTGATAATAAAAAATATATAAGATTTGGCTTAATTTTATTTGCCTACTTTAAATAATATCTTTAATCAATAGATGCATACTAAGTTACTTATTTAAAATTAAATTGCAAATATTGTTTTAAGTGGCATGATTCGAGCAAACTAAATGACAAAACAAGAATAATGAGACTAGACCAGACTAATACCGACAATAATTTCTGTTAAAATAATAAATGATTGCACGAAGTCACGCAAACACTGTTAAAATGTTTTACGACACATGCACTTTTCAAAATGGCTGTAAATTATGTGAAAAATAACCATTCAATACAAAATTATTTTATGCTTGAACTCAGAAGTTTTATATTACAGTATCAAGACGCGTGGGAAATGTATTTCATAAACAATGAATAATAACAATCGCCAGAGATTTATTGAAAATGGATTATTAGACCAACAGTCACCTATTATAAGTTCAGCGGCCGAGCAATATAAAGCTTTCCTTAGGGAACGGCGAGACGGTATGAACAAAAAGCCAATTTCATAAAACTATGCACCCGACTGCAGGCCCATAACAATAAATGAGCAAAGCTCCAGAACCTGATACCTTTCGAATGACTGCATACACGTTTAGTGATATCTAATTCTGATGTGCACATCCATTGCCGTGAAATTGAAGTGTTTCTGCAAGTCTTGTTTGATAAGAAAGCAGTGAAACTTGTGGTATAATTTGTAACGGTTCGCTACGGAATCGTGGTAGAGGATTCTGCAAGTCCAGCACACATTGACGTTTGCCGTAGCGACGAGGAGGCTTCGAGTGCACACCGGTTAAATCAGTTTTCGTCAGTCAGCTACGTGCAGTCGTCCGCGACGCCCGTGCCGCGCGACGCCGTAACGCGTCTCTCTAACATCGCGAAAAAAGTTTACACACGAAACTTTCCCTTAGACTTTCCTTTCAACCCTTGTATTGTTGAAGTGGAACTGTCTCGAGACCCCACGAGGGGCCATAGTGACCTTTTCTTCCAAACCGGATTTTCTGTATCCTCAGGAACGGGTTTAGGCTCGGACCCCGCCGTGGCAGGACTTTCGTGAAGTGCTAACTTGATTTTCAGAGTGGTGTTGTTCAGTGTCAGTGACTGGATATTATTGTATGCTCGTACCATTTTAGGAAAAGGACTGGACTTCATAAAAAACAGTTCTTAAGGTCGGCGACTGAGTAAAAGTGCTGTTAAAATTTTCTGTAAGTTTATAATAGTTTCTTAAAAGATTATAACTTTTCTTATAACTTAATAAGACAGTATTACACTTAATAAAGTTATTATTGGCGCTACGCTCATGAATATTGTCGAATTCATTCGTTACAGTAGTGATTTCAATCGTTCACTTCAGTCACGGCTGGTTGGGTATTGAAACAATCCTTGCCCTTGTCGCGATAATGTTGCACTAATATTTTCAATGAACAGTTTAATTTACACAAACTAATTACAAAGAAATGACCGTCACTATTATTTATACATTTAGATCAAACAAACTATAATTAGTAGTACTAATCGTAAATAAAAGTTGGAAAAGGCGTGTGTTATTTAGTAACATTCAATATTTCGCTATTATTATACAGATAATAAGAAAAGCCCAATTTCATATAATAAATTATCGTGAATTGAAAAGAAATTAATAATATATTCAGATGAGGTCATGCCATCGTATTCATGGTCGAAGCTGTCATCGTTCGAATTCATCATTAACATCAATCGAAAGTGCCATGCGTACCGAGTATCTATTTTGAAACGGTCAGATGTGCAAAAACGCGAATCGAAACAAGACTATTGAATGCTTTGTGCAACGAAAAAAATATCTGCCCGAGCGGGTGGGTACATAGCTTTATTTTTTTTTTTATTAACACAGGCCGAATTCGCTCTCGATATTCTGAATCGTATCTAATGTGGTTTTCTTTCATTTATGTTTGCAAAGAAATTATTTCCGAGTCGAACCGATAATGTGAGATTGTTTTTGATCTTCTATTTGACGATATAGATATAATTTGAATGAATTGATCAAGATTATGTAAAATGATCAAACATTATTATATTACGAGTAAATAACACATTTTCATAATAATCTTAAGTTGAAATATTTGTAATAAATTGTTTTAACAGCTGTATAGAATATCTCAATCGTTATATCTTTCGTATAAATATTATTGGTAGAGCAACTGCCCCATTAAAAGATCGTGGGTCCGAATCTAATCTAGAGCACTTGTGAGGAATTAATTTTTAAGTAATATTTTTAACATATTAATATTGAGAATGCAAAATTCAGCAAAAGTTCCGGTTCACTCATAAAACCTTGACATCTTCCAAAATATCGAACATAACTCATCGGAATAAGTTGTAGATAAAATATACGATGCAGTACATTAAACTATTTTGCATTAATGTTCACTTTCCAAGTAATCAGGATTTTTCTAAATGTGTCCGGAGCTTTTCAGCGTTTTTATAATGATTGTCCCATTTTTATAAATCGATGGATATAGTTTCATGATTTGGATCTTTTACATTGTTAGCAAGAGCAACGGCGTTTGAAATCTTCATTAGCATTTCGTCATTGCTGAATTTGCGTTGATTGCAATTATTTTTTTGTGGTGTTTCTTGCTTATTTATTTTTTATAATGCGAAATTTTGTGTGTATGTTCGTTATTCTTTCACTGAAAAAAAAAATGGCGTACCTATGTATAGTTCTAAGCCTGAATTAACATACGAGTAAAGGCTACTTATTATCCCAGTCAACAGTTCCCTAACGGCCATGCGGGAAAAGCCGCTGCCGAAAATTTAGCAATGCATAAAAACACATTAACACTTATTTTCACTAACCTACAACAAGGAATAGCTTAACTATGAAACGCCTAATATTACGAATCGCCAAGTAGTTTAGTTTAATAATTCCAAACAAAAAAAAATTCTTCTATCCCTTGACATATTTATGACCTGTCAAATACGCAAACGCCTACCGCAAATGAATACCATAATTTGAGACATCGCTTAATTTGTTAGGTGGCTCCTAGTTAATGGTGAAATACATGTTACCTTAGGCAATTCCTACATGTTTTAAGCGACTTCTAAGTTTAGTGAAAACGGGCATAAATAGTATAATAAAAGGTATTAGCACTTTGATTTACTGAATATCAAAGAACAAAAAAAAAATTAAATAATTGAGAACAATAAAAATTATGATTTCTTTAAGTATTTCAACTGTTTGTCCCACTTAAACTATTTGTATTACGTTACAAAATGAAACCAGTAAGACTACTGCCTAATGACATATCTCATTACTAAAGAAACGTTAATACGGCGAGTCGGCCACGTGAAAAATCAGTTCACATATACCAAATAGGACTAACACTTCCTATTTCATGTTAGCATTCATTTGGTTAATGCAAATTTTCTGTGTAAATATTTTATTATTTACGTTATATAGACAAGTTTTAGAACGAAGGTCAAAATGATTGTTTGAAACGTGACACTATAAATTCTTATACATTTCGTTTTTACCTCAATTAAGCCGAAAAAGGCTTTATTAGGTAATATTTAAATTAAAGTGCGAATAAGGAGTGTCGAGTTTATGTTAATATTTTGTCATAAAAAGGTTATATATAATAGTTATAAAAAAACTTAATACAAATTTAGTTGTAAGTAATCTTGTATTCTCTGCATGTATTGTAAAGATTTATGATTATTTAAAATATGCTAGACGTAAAATTCTCACTTATTAAAATTCATGTATTTTTTCACGATTTTCATTTTTGTTCAAAAAAGTTGAGTCTTTAAAATAGTTAGCAATTTTTAATTACTTATTGACACATTTCTATAATTTGTTTTATATTGAAATACCGACTTACGCGAGCTTTTTAATGTCGTAAAATTTCATAGAATGCAATTGTTTTCTTAAATTACACATATAAAAAGTTTCTAACGCGTTGTATAATGGAGATAACTATCTGGTAGGGTTATCGACTCGTATTAAAGTTTCGGTATGACTTTTAATCAACTACTATTTCTTGTAGATAGTAAGTATAAAATACTAGTTGTAAATGATAATAATAAATAATTTAATTCCACGAGAGCTGGTGAGTTTCTTTTGTTCGTTTTTCTTATCTTAACGGGTAGTAGTTTAAAAATATGGTACAACTCAAAAGTACTTTAAATATTATTATGATAAAGTTTTTTTTTAATTTCTACTTTTCTAATCACTACATTTTGTTCTCTATTTGTTATCCTTCGTTTCATGATAAAGTTCACAGTTTTATTATTAGCTCCCATATAATATATTCATCCTACTTTAGTTTCATTAATTTTTACCAAATTTATTCATCTGTGGGAGCAAAAGATTGATATTGATTGCAGTACTGTTATAAAGTTATATTTGTGATATATTTTGTTAAGTTAAAATGAATACTTTTCTACTTTTAAAATATAGTTTTCGTTGTCTTATTCGTGGATGAAAATATTAAAGTGAAAGGTATACAAAAAAATGTTTTACAAAAAAATTGCCAACCCTAGCCACTCGTATATGGTGTTCATAAAAGGTTCATAATGAATGTTCCGCGGTGTAAAACAAAAAAGTTTCTATAGAACTAATACCGGCACGTCACCTCATATTGACATTATAGCTACATCCAAATTATGCGTCATAACATTAATTCCCAAATTGCACACCAAAAAGATTGAAGCCGCCGCCAGTAAAAATCGTTTTTAACTTAAGAGTACTCGTGTATAAAGATGTAGAGGAAAAGAGACAAAATAGTCAGGTCACTGTAATAAATTAAAGACATGTCATGGCGTAAGGTTCGCAAAATCCGATATTTATAATAAATTTCAAAATATCATCAGATATTTTTATATCTATCTGATATATATAGTGCTTATGAAAAACTGCGATTTTTAAGCTGCTAGTGGTTTTATTTTTATATTTGATCTTTTAAATTTTGGAAATTTCTAGTGAGTAAGATTGCTAATTCAGGCCAATGTTGCCAGCATCATATAAGGTTAGTTAATTTTCTATCCGAGACTCAATACTCAAACTAACAATAAATATTATTATTGTCAATTTATATATATCAACGTAAATATTAATCGATATATATCCGTTGATATTTATCAACGAACCCTGATTGTCAGTAATAGAAGTAATAGAATGTCAAAAACTATGATTACTACTTTTAATTTTTACACATTTCTTAATTTTACTCCCCCCCCCATTATTGATTGATAAATTACTGAGTAGCTCGGTGGTGTAGTGGATATGCGTCGCGGCCCGCGATCGTAGTCGTTAAGCAACTTTCGCAAGGGTCGGTCACGGGATGGGTGACCAAGAAATTATTATCTCGAGTTACTCCGTGCTTCGGAAGGCACGTTAAGCCGTTGATCCCAGCTGCATTTGCAGTCGTCAATACCCTCCAATCCTCATTGGGCCAGCGTGGAGGGTCATGGCTCATCCTCCTTAACCATCCATAAGGAAGGCCCGAGCCCCTGCAGTGGGGTGATAAAAAGGGCTGGTGATGATGATGATGATTAATTTTACTTATAAAAAAGTAGGCATAATTAAACTTGTGTGAATTTATTAATTGTATTTTTATGAGAGAAATTAAATCAAATGATTCAAGAGATACACACATATTAAGTACAATCTATCGATCGACATAAAAGGAGTATGCATATCTCACCCGCTCAATACAAATTTAATTCGACGTCATTGATTTTTTACGTTATATCGGAGGAAATCTACGATGCGTACCTAATCAATTCATTTCCACCGTAAGGAACATCAAATTGAATCTCACATTTCAATATGAGAGTTCCATCGACTGTTGAGGTACCCAAAATCGATGTCGTATTAGAGACATATCGGAGAAGAAAGGTCGTAAACAACATTTTATTTAAAACGTTTTAAGTGATGTATAAGTTTGAATAAGTTTGAATGGAATTAATAGCCTTCGCTTTGTTCTACAAAGACTAATTATATGTTCAACTTATGTCCTACAGACTTTGAAAGTTGTATTTAATATTGTGATAAATTGATAATACATATTATTTTGGTAATGACATGATTTATGTAAATGTCATTTCATAACTTATGATAAAAAGCTGGTAAGTTTCTTTCGCTTGTTCTTCTTGTCGCTAAAAGACGTCCTGAACAAGTGGTAGGGGAAAAAAGTTTTTTGGACGATTCAAAAGTGCTTGTAATAGCCTACTTGAATAAAGATATTTTCATTTCATTTCAATAAATAAAAAATAAGTTTTTTATAACCCATACTTTTTTTATCCTCCTGTGTCTCCAGCAAAGTGCAACTTTTGTGTTTGGTGTTTACGACATTTCCTTTTCCGATTTGTAATGTGTTAATTCGTACAAGAAGTTGTGCAGGTGAGATTTCGTATAGCCACATAAGGTAAGATTGCGTGTACTATGTGTTAATTGTACAAATTGCAGAGGTCATGGACATGGGAACCTATAACATATGTACGAATTACGCTATGTGCAATGATTTATCAGATGATAAATTTCAAAATCCTGAAAAACGATCCTTGAAAAATCGTGAGATTTTGTCGAAATATTAGGAGATTTTTTTTACAGTCATAAAATATAGTTTTAAAATGTCTATTATTGGATAACTTATTTAACCATTTGTAATTGCTTACTAGTTAAAAGTATTGCGTTAATTATATTTGTGCAATTAATAGTATAATATCTATAAGTGATTTTTTAAATTAGTATTAAGACTAAGAAGATTGTTAAATAAAACATTTCATTATCACTATTCTATTGAAAACTCAAAAGATCCGACATTCCCAAAATATAGCCAGAATCCTGGTAACCCTAATTACGTATCACATCATGTAATAAACAATAATCCTTCAAAGCACATCTTCGCGCCGCATTTAGTGAGACAATCAATGTTATGCCTACTACACGTTTAAAACTGTGTCAATATACTTG
Organism: Diatraea saccharalis; assembly: GCA_918026875.4. NCBI lineage: Eukaryota > Metazoa > Arthropoda > Insecta > Lepidoptera > Crambidae > Diatraea > Diatraea saccharalis. The sequence continues at coordinate 3,294,810 of OU893344.1, read as the reverse complement.
ATCTAATATTAGCAGACCTTGTGCTTAAATATAAGTAATCCATACGTTCTCATGTTGAGAAACGTATGTCAATTCTAAATCTACTTATTACGTCGTCACTGAGATCATGCGTCGCTAAATTGTTCGTTATACCTTGGCACATAGATGTCAACCTTCGGAAATTTATTAAAACTTTTATTGTCTACCATATCGTGACTGCGCATGTGCATCGTAGTCGAATCGCTCATTAAGTTAAGAATAAGCCATCAAATGCGATAGTATGATCAGTTGTGCTATTGAATATAGACTATAATTTATATGACAAATATAACCTTCGTGTTTGGACCAAAGCGAATGGTCAATTTTTTTAATGCCTTGTTACTCGTATTATTACAGGTTAAAGGTCGTATTACGAGAGGGATTTATGACACGAATTACGGAAAAGTTAAAAACATTGGTATGAAAAATATGGCTTAATTATTTACTGTGAATTAAACATGTATTGATATAGGTGGCCTTCGTTTCATCTAAAGGCTTTGAATAGCTGGTAAATATTGATCGTCTGTCAAGCAACATCTGTTTATACTTAATAGAGATGTGCCGCATTATAAATGATACGATTACAAATATACAATAGATCTTTGGTGTCTAGATCCGTGAATAAGGATATGGACCGCAACTTTCTATTTCGAAAGATATATATTTTATAAATTCTTTAATAGATATTTCCTTATTTTAAATACCACATTTATTGCCAAACATGTGATTTTAAGAATAAAACAATATTTTAAATCAAGTTTAATAGTATTTCATAGCTATATAATGACTTATATTTAGAAGTAATGAAATGAAATATAATAATAACATGAAAAATACGTTCAAGATGCGTCCACAGAGAAACAGATACAAATCAGATACCCGCAGCTACGTACACTGGTATCCGGCACATCACTAATACTAGGGATCAAATAATTTGGTACGTATTATTTGATTTTGAAAAATTATGTCGAGGTCTTTATTGTGCAATCATGAGCGGGCGTGATTGATGGATCTAAAGTTGATTTAAGAGTCAAGACCAAAAGTAATTGGAGAAAGTGCGAAAAATGTTTAAATTCTTTCTAGTAATCTGTGAACGTATCTTAACGACACTTTTTCCTTTTCTTGTAATTATTAACGTGTGTTTTTATTTACTTTCAATTATTATATGTTGTTTTTGAAATTCAGTAGCTACTTTCATTTAGTTATATATTTTATATACTTTATCACTTTCTATGAAAATAGTTACGTTATCTTTAGAAAAATGTAGTAAAAAGTTATCTTTAGAAAAATGTGCCTAGTGACATTAGATGCTTAATGCATTTCTGTATGCACGTCGAACTGTTCAGCCCCTTCGGATTTGACCTTCTTCTATCGGGGTCAGGGAGGTGTTAATTCATTTGCCGACGGAAACCCGAATATAATTGGACCTCATTGAGGGGAAACCTCAATGGGAACAATGCATTCACCTTTAACGCCTTCATGGTTAAATAAAATTAAAAAATTGTCTTGCCCTGAACCTAATTGTACAGGACAGAACGTTAGGTTATACAAAACTGTGGAATCTCTCTAAACTTAATGCAGTGGGTCCCAAACACTCTATGTTCTGTGGTCCCAAAGTTGATAGTTATTTAATATTGGGATCTAACTCTTTTTTGTCTTAGAGAAAAAGAGGGCATCAATATGTCTTTTACAGTGAAGAATTAACTAGTAGCGCAATTACTGGTAGAGTTAAAAGTTTGACCTATTATAGTAAAGTCACTGATGTGTGCACGTACTTAAGAAATTTCTGATACAAGCTATTTCTTTTTTATTTTTTAAAGCGTAAATTATAGCTTATGTCCCGCATATGATTCAGCTTCTCGTAGATAAAAGATTTTTTCCCAAAAATTAAGTAAATGTAACGATGTATGTCGTCTGATTACAACATGCCATTTTTGTTGTAGGTTTTCTGCTAACGTTTTTATGAACCATGTCCAAATAAATTCGCAATCACCTTAATACGAGATAATAAAGACAATACAAATGGGCTCCAACAAAATCTTAGAAACAGTGGCTAAAAATTTAAAGTTGCTAAAATTATAGATACACAAACTTAACAGAAGGTCATCTCTGTAGATAATAATTATATAGGACATTGAATTATCCGATTGTAAACAGATTAAAGAAATCAATCCAAGACCTAAGTATTATTTTAGTAATTAAATTTAATTATAAATACAAAAGACAATTGATATTAGATACGGTACAGAAATAATTGCCACAGAACACAAGGGTTAAAATCAAAACTGCTAATGACAATGCCATTTCATTACATCATCATTTCGAAAATTGACCTAATAATGTTGCAGTAAAGTCTAGAGTCAACGAGCTAACAAGGCCGTGGAACGAACGAAAGCTGACAAATCAATACAATGAGTATTGTTTTCACTCAGTCGGTGGCATTAACAATAATGAACAAAATCTTGAATTGGACAAGCTAGGCGATAGGTTATCAGTAGCATTAAGAGTGATATGAGGGTTTTATAAGAACAAGGTATCGGTGGCTGTTTTGAAAGTAAAGTTTTTATTTGTTTGAGCTTTTAGATTTTACATTAAGTTTCTCTGATAATATTTGATTTGAGTTCAAAACTGTATTTGCATTAGATTTATGAAACCGTTTACAATGTTTCTTAATATGTTTAGCACAATTAACGCACTCTAGACTGTTACTAGATTTTAAAATAACAATCATTGACCTTAAACACTTATAAAGATTTCAAATGTCATATTTAAGACCAATATTATGATACAAAAATAAGATGTTCATGGAAATAAATTATTGGACAGGTTAATTTTATTGTATATCTCATCTTCTACTTCATTGTTGGCGGCTTCTATTCTATGTTTATTTTTGCATCGAATTCGTGGACTGTCACATTTTAAATATTATTTCATTGAAGTCCAACATCTGTAGCCGATTTTTTTTCTGACGAAATTAGTTTTAGTTGTGAGCTGCGTCGACTGATTCGGCTCGAATTAGTTAAGTCATCTAACATCAGACGTAACCGTTAAAAGAGAAAAGAAATCTGATTCACTTTCATTTATGGCTTGTCGCGTTTTCAATATCAAGGTCGCTGGCCCTACACGTGGTACTGCGTCTAGGGAATGTGTTTAGAACTTGTACTATTTGGTATTGAGCTACAAAAATGTGTCTAATTGCTCATAGAAAAAAGTTTGGAAGTAAATTTTTAGCGCTATCTTACATTACTAAACAATATATTTTTAAAGATATCGAGTGAAATATAAATTCAACATCTGTTTCAAATGTTTTCGAATGGTATTTCAAATTCGAAAGGTATGGTTTTATGAAAACTTTGGATGATGCTAGTGGACTCCGAATAATTGGCGTATCATCAAAGTTTATTCCGTCTATACAGCGTGTTATTTTGTCATCATATTTTCTGCGGCATCGTTTGTTATCTTCCTGAATAATAAATCTTTAATAACTGCACCGATTTCAAATTCAGCATTAATCTTTGCACGACATCTATGCCAGTATATTAAGGTGCTCTTGGCTAATGTGCTGTTTAGATTAAATCAGTAAGCAATAACTACGTATTGTATCGAAGAATCGCAATCGGAGCTGCCTCGAGCGACATCTGTAAGGCATTTTTCGTGTTTCCCTTTCTCTAATAATTGTCAGCGGTTTGTTTTTAGATTTCCACGTCTCTTTTGTCGAGTTTTGTGATCGAGTAGTTTTCACACTCGAAGTTTTCTCTTCGAGTCGATCTTTGTTGTTAAGTAACTTCCGCATGGGTCGGTTATGGAATAGATGACCAGAAAAATATTATATCGAGCTGTTTCGTGCTTCAGAAGGCACGTTAAGTCGTTGCTCCCGGCTGCATTTGCAGTCGTCAATACACCTACAATCCGCATTAGGCCATCATGAAGAGTTCATCCTCCTGAACCATCCATATGGAAGGCTTGAGCCCCTGCAGTGGGGACGTAAAAGGGGTAAATCTGAGGCCCCGGGATCTCGGTCGGGTCAGTGTAGAAAATTAACTTTCCTATACTGCCTCAGGTATGAGTTTTGTAGTGCTTTTGTTTTTCCAGATTTCTGTAATACAATCCATTTCATTATAATAAGGACTAACTTTAGGTACTAAAGTTAGTCCTTATTATTAGGTTTAAAAAATTAAACCAAAATAAGTCGACACGTCTCAGTGTGATGTTTTCTCTTCTGTCATTGTCAATTTGCTTTCAATCCACGTCTTTATGTTAGTCTTTGTTTTATAATAAGACGGTAACACCCGTTTTTACTAAACTATAACAAGGCATAGCTTAACTAGGAAACGCCTTATCTTAAGAATCGTCTAAGCAGATTAGTTTAATTCCGAATAAACATATTTCCTTTTATACCTTGACACAAATGTCACATAAAACGAGGAAGTAAGATAGAGTTGGAAACTCTTAAGTTTAGTGAAAACGGGCAAAAGACTATCTTCTCAGCGTGGGATCTGAGCAATCTATATGACGGTACCTAATAATTTATATTATAACAAAGCAATATCTGTGATTAGATATAGAGTGACGTTTCATGAACTATCTCGTACACTTCAGTTCAATGGTTTCATGTTTTCGTATTACGCATGGATGATTTGATATCTGATCTTGTAATAATTTATTATGTTGGCCAGATTATGGTGTCAAGATCTGGCAGCTGTATGAGTGATTAATACGTGTGTTTATTTTATTGTTATTTTATAGAATTTGTGAGTTGAGTATAGTTATAATAAATTAAATTTGAAAATGTTAATGTTTAGAGAACAAATTATATATATATATTATATCCGTTATATCTTTAAAAAACATCTTTCAATCGGTTTGTATCACAAAATACCTTCCAAATAGGCTGTTAATTATAATTTGAAAACTAAATCATATTTTGAAGAATTTTGCCACTGTCAAATGTAAATTTATGAAGTTTTACAAAAAAAAACGCCTTTCGTCCTAAATATTCTCCTTTTCTAAAAATCGTATGAGATTGCAACTAATTTACAAAAACAAGTCTCTGTCCTTTTCACACACACAGTCTTTTGTCTTTACGCCTACCCTTAATCCTTAATAATTTAATCAAGTGTGATAAAGATAGGCACTATTCAATCTATAAATATTAAGAAGTTCTGTATAACCCCTGTTCACCCAAAGTGAAGGATCGAGAAGGGAGTGTCAATCTGGATTTTCAATATGCCGCATTTCCCCCCTCTTGTCCTTAGTGATTTGGCGAACTTTTGTGCATTTGTCTATCTATAGGGAAAGATTTATCAACCACAAGTCGCTATAAGACGTCTCTGAGACAATTTATCTTATAAAGTCTTTAATAAGAACAGTGTTTATTGCGATTTTTGGTCTTCACTATGATGTTTTGTTGACGACAGCTTTGCTCTTGATAATTGTTTTTATATGTATATTTTTGTACAGACTCTTCTTGCTGCCTGTATATATATATATATATATATTTATATAGACTTATTGCTGCCTGTCTCTTACATCTTGTGTGTTTTTATAAGTATTCTTTATATACAACGTGTTACATAATTAACGCACATCCTATAGTTTGTTTAAAATCAGATACAGTCTTACGATTCTGTTAAAACTTAACCTGAATTCGAATTCACTCAGGTGTCTGAAGTCACTTCCGTTTAACCTTGAATTGATAATAACTTTTCGTGGCATAAGTGAAATGAGTTTCGAAATGACATAGGAATAGAATATCTGAGACAGGTATATTCAATCAATTTTGTTTTGTATTTTTATACAAAAAATGGTTCCGATAGAATTTCTATACTAAATGACGTGAACTAAATGAACTATACTTAATGACGGACTCATGAATGAATTCGAATTCGGGTCTGGATTTTTAGATAATCGCAGGGCAGATCCAATTTCATCAACTTCTAATATAGGTATTTTTTTTTGTTAAATTTAATTGGTATCAAGTAAGTTATGGTCATCATTACAGCCGTCACAAACAATAAACTTAAATAATTCTAAGCTTGTAATAAAATACAACAAAGGTAAAAATCACAGAAAAATTAGCTTTCCTTTAATGTGCCTTGAGTCTAAACGCTATGATGCAGTAGTTCATATACCAAAGAGTAAATTAATATACCACAAATAAACAACAAATATGACAAACATGACAATGACAGTGGATGATTATTTTATCGCAATTTAAGTTTACCGAATTTTCAATTTCACATGCGATAATTCTTTGTTAAGCACAATGTGGTAATACTGTGCTCGCCGTGTGATATATGATCACAACACTATGCTATGTAGCTAATACTCATAACAAGTAAGAATCATAAACATTGTCTAAACACTGAATCTCGAAACTGAATAATTTCTGTCGAGAATTACACAACCCAGCAATTAGTATAACTGTGTAATACAAAAACAATGTTTTAGTACATAAAAGCAAAATTCCAATTTTCGAGTTATGATTATAAATGCATTTTCTTATTGCGATGTATAAGGATGTGCATTATTTCTGTTACACGTTGTATATATTTTTCGTGTTAATTTATCGTTTTAAATAATTTAATACTACAGTCCACACTCCTTAACAACTTTCAATGGTTATCTTTATGAATTTACTTACTTTATAAGTAATTAACCCATATTTAAAATATTAATATAATCGTATTTGTTGTAAAAGTAGACAAAATAGCCGAATGTTCGTACAACACTGGTTTGTTAATAGTGACAAATTTTATAAATTTGGTACCGAAATATTATAGTTTGCTTGTAGGTTTATTGATTGTTTTATGCGAAGTTGTGACTTGTTGTCGTTGAGGTTTTAATTTAGATTCCCAGTCGGGTGGAATACTATTTTTATAGATACCTACTGTTTGTGGTCTGGTTGGTGATGTGCGTTGTTTGTGGGCATAGTAAACGTGAGTTTGCCGCGGCAATATGTACATGTGTCAAATAATTTAAATTTTTACCCACTTTAGATACTTAAAACGAAAATACTACCCGTTCGATCGATATGATCAAACCATCAATGGCATGTTTTAGTCAAGGTTATATACACCATGATGCTGTACCATAACATTTTTTTAGTAACGTTATTCGACTTTAACGGTAAACAAATAAAACTCATTATTATATTTCATTAATTTCGCATTCACAATGCTATACTGAAAAATGTTCTTAATGCAAAATGCTTAAAAAATCTACTTGGTCCCTGGCATCCTAAGATGGGATTCGAACCCACGACCTTTCGTAATTCTCATCTTTATCGAAAGTTTCAATAAGTGCCAGGGACCAAATGGATTTTTTAAGCATTTTGTATTAAGAATAAATAAAATTCATCCTATTTCATTATTAGTATGAATTAAATTCGCAAACTAAGTCACATAGAAGTAGCGGTAATCCAGTAAATGACTCACATATATTACAATACAAAATTATAGGATTGTCGGAAATGTTCCACAATTCATTTCTCCCTCTACGTTTTGCATTCGTAATTTGAAATCGACCCTTATCGTTTTCGATTGTGGCCTTTCATCATAACCCTTTTGATTCCAAAATTGGAACGCTTCCTAGTATTGAATCCTAATTTTGTAAAAGCAACGGAATCTATCAATGATCATACTGCCATGTTAACCGCAATATTTACCTTGTTTTTTGAATGTTACTTCAATTTTAACACGATTAACAAGTTTAACACGATACTTTATTAAAGGAAATATTTTGTTTATCTTTATGATTTCGCTCATTTTTGTAGAGCGTTGTAGAAGTTAGATATATAAACAACATTTTTTTATTATCATACGAATTTCAAGTACAATAAACTTTATTCTAAACCCGTTTCATTAATATTTATCAACTTTTCATTAAATGGCGCACATCTGCATTCAACACAAGTATTAAAACCTTTGTAGAGTTATAATAGAAACTTTTTTACTCTACAAATAAGACGCAAAGGAATCATCGCTGTTTCTTCACTAAAAAAGACTGAAGCTGTTTTACAATACCAACTATGTAACAATTGAATATGTCTCGAATTATCTGGATTGATTACTTATCGCTAAAGTAAGTAATGATTTGTATTGTAGTGCTAGAGTTGTATCCGTATTGAATCGTTATTTTACTTCACCTGGTTTCCAATAACGTGTAGATCTAAAAAGAAAACTAAAAGAAAGGTTTGCATTGTTACAGTGTAATTGGCTAGAACTAACAACTGGAGTCTATTTGACGTGTGTCAAAACGGTATTTTATATAAAATATATTTCCTTCTTTTATTATTTAAAGAAACACTGGGATTTTTTTATCAGAAAAGTGTTTTTGTTAAGCTTTATATAAATCATTAAATTAAATTACGTAAAGTTATGTGTATATGTAATGGAAAGTAAGAGTTTGGGGAAGCTAGGTCTGCAGGTATTACTCGGGTAGAATGAGACAAAAGATGGCGATGCTCTATCTATCCCTCACTACCCACTCATGCATGTAATGTGAAAAAAGTATAGAAAAACAAATCGAGATGGTTTGTTTATAGTTATCTTTTACTGTGTATAATTCAGTAGAGAGTAAGGAAAGGCAGATACAGCACCTGCATCTTCTCTCTCATTTAGCCTAGGGACTTTTCTGCTGACCATACTGCTAACGGACCGACGTCTTCCCTACCTCTATGTGCTGACTGTGCCGCCTCTTTCAATATCGCTTTGAATTCGGGTGATTTTCAAGTATAACAAGATATATTAATTTTATCATAATAACACTTTTTACACATTATAATTGTATCCAAAACATTGATTAGTATTATATTCAGTAAAAATATATATTTTTAAACAATTTCGTTCAGTTTTTGTAAGAAAATAAGTTTCCATCTTACTATATGTTAATCTGTAAATAATTGATTATAGTTTATATAATCTAAATTATTTTATTTTGACTGATATATATGATATTATGTAGCAGTCAAAATAACATATCTTTCTAAGTAGAGACAATTGTTACGTTCAACCGAAACGAATTTTTATTGAAGATAGGAATGTCTAAATATTGACAGATCAATAATTAAGAAACGGCATATCATCGAATGATACGCCATTTTTAAATTTTAGATGTTCGTGATTTGCAATTTTATTTCATGTTAATTCTAACTGAAACGTTTCACTGTATGTTAAGTAAAGCGTGATTTATATTTAGTCTGTCTTGCGTGTCGTTAAAAGGCAGGAGGTGAGGAGGTCTTGGTGTTATTCCCGCTTAATTGGACGAAGGAGGAATACATCTCCTTGGTGAAATAGTTGTCTGCGTTTAATTTGATATGCCAAAAGACACATAAACAACTTGATAACAACAAATCACATTTCAGAATGTTTTACTACCTCTACTGTATATTTATTCCGCACTCTTTGACTAACCCGTGACAAGGCACGATTTGTACACACGTCTATCGGCTCTTTATTTATCGTGGCATGAGTATTTGTGGCTTCGTCATATATTTGTGCATTTATATTTTATATGAAAAAAAGAAGTGTTCACTTATTTATTTAAATTATTATTTCGTGATAATTAAAAAAATAAAGCAGATTGTAGAGAATTATGTTAAGAAGCTTAATTTTGGAATTATGTAAAAATAATAGAGTCCTTTTTATGGTTAAAGAGGGCTTTATCCTATTAGTATTATAAATGTGAAAGTTTCTTTGCTTGGATGTTTGTCGGTTAATCACGCCGAAATTACTAAACGGATTTTGATGAAATTTGGTATACAGATAGGGTATTAGCTGATTTAGATAATAGGTTACTTTTTATCTCACTTAACATTTCTCTAGGGTCCACGCGGGCGAAGCTGCTGGCGAAAGCTAGTTATTTTATAAAGAAAGCTTTGGGGACGTAAAATCAATTCACAAACTAGTAATATTAAAGTCCATATATGGATATGAAATATTGCAATAATTATTGTGAGAACCTATTTGTTAATAACGTAACAAAGACTTGTGTATCCCAATCGATATTATTAAAAACATAATCGATTGTCAGTACTGTGTCCAATATTCACTCGTCGACATATTATTGACAGTTAAAACCTTCGACTGAGGATCGTATTTATCTCTCGTTTGCATAATATCGCGTGCTCTTTCTCTGCATATTTCATTTGTGTTGTCAATGCGTCTATCAACGCGCGGGCCGCTTTAGAAACTTTGTCAAGCGCTCATTACGTTGTGTCAATCATTGACAGTTGTCGTTTAAAAGTGCTTCGTGTATTTGAAATTGCAATTTGGAAAAGATAAGATGTTGATTGCTTGCTTTTAACGATTATTCGTCAACATAAAATTAATAAACTATACATTAGTTGCGCAGCGTTTAAGAGGGGAGTTAAGCCAAAAGATAGTACCTGATTATCTCATTGCGCTTTGAAGGTGATAGGTAGGGATTGCGCTTAGATAAGGATAGTTGATTGCGCGTTAAAAACGGTTCATAATAAATTATTGTAAATGTGCAGTGCTGTTTTACCTCAGCAATAAATAAACTTGATAAATGAACTTGTCAATTTTGGTCTTCCTGAACACGGAATAATAAATTAAGTAATAATATTGACTTATTAAATAGTATAGAATAACTACTGGTATAAAAATAAATATTTTACACAAATTCAATACTTTTTTTGCAATAAAAACGATAAATGGAACTGCAAAATTCAGTCAGAGCTTAGTTTGTTCGACTGTGTAGCGAGTTTGTTTGTATTTGTAATAGGGCTCTTAAGAGAAATATTTAAGATTTGCAGTAAGCGTATTCCTTAATATAATACATTCTTACTACATGAGATGATTTCGTACTTGTTTTAAGTTATCTCAGTGGTCACTTTACAAGTTCGATTGTTCGTATCCAACAATCGAATTCAATTTGAAGAATATAAGAATACAAACAAAGTATTCAATTACAATTGTAATTCGGTAAACAGAATGTATACATCTATATAATATCCGGTTGCTTTTCTTGCAATAACCATGACACTTTCATTTATTTGAGCGATGACCGGAGATTCGAGGTGAATTGCTAGAAATAAATTAAAAAAGTTAGACTGTGAGAAAGGCCGACGAAGGAGGTTCCGTACAAAAAACAAAATGGCAGGCCAATACAACACAGCTCCCAGAACAAAACATCCTATCTTTATCTATATCTATTACCTATATAATAAAGGGGAAGGTTTTCTTAAGAAAGAGGGAGAAAGTGGTTTTTTAAGCATTAAGAATATTTATATATGTACATTATTATTTAAGAATATTTTTCAGTATTGTGAATGCAAAATTGATTATATATAATAAGGGTACAGATTTATTGTTTGTTTGTATGTTTCTTTGTTTAAATCTAATAGGCTTCGTAGCTATTGGACCAGAATTAAAAATTCATTCACTTACGGGTAGCTACATCAAACGGGGTTGACATAGGCCATTATTCACGCGTGCGAAGTGGCGGGAAAACAGCTAGTCTATAATATAAAGAGAAAAGATTTGAAGATTCTTTTCCATCGAAAAAACTCTGTAACTATTGGACGTATTTTAAAAATTCTTTCATCTACAGGAAGTTACATCACACCCGGGTGATATAGCTTATAATTTACACGTATGAAGTCACAGAAAACATCTAATCAAATATATTGCCATGATTAGTACAAAAAAACCGAACAATAATCAAATATTTCCACTTATCATAACAAGTTGTTTTTAATTTCGATTACCACTCATGGAAAATTCTGTGATATCAGAATTCAATCATATTTATATCTTGAACATTGATTTTTTTATCTAGATGACATTGCAGTTAAAATAATATTGACATATTTCTTAAAAATGCCATGCAAATACCTAAATAGCTATGTTTATGAGTTAGTCCGCTTAAGTGTAGCTTCCCGTTTAAGCGGCCCAGTATTTCCGGAACACATTCAATGCAAACTAACCACAATCAAATCTTTTGTCTTTATAAAATAGTATAGATAATAATAGTTAACATTAGATTTCTGTTTAATTGTATGTTTTGCTCTATAAAAATTCTGGAGCAATTATAAATCTGACTAAAAATACTAAGTAAAATAAAATCGTTTCTTTCCTCAAATTTAAAACTATTATCTAAAACTAAACAAATATTAAAATGCGGCTTACTAATTAAAAAAACTTGTGCAGACGGTCAGTTGAAATTATGATCAACCCGCCATCGCCTATTTTCGAAGGCTTGAGTATTTGTATTTAAATTCATTTTTCATTTTTTTTTTGCATTTGTGGAACCCTAGTACGGTAACGGCAATTAGATTAAGTGAATTGTGACATAATCGTACAGTAATCAAACAATTCATTTGTTTTCTAATATGTACATATCATAGTTAGAGCGACTCTGTAATTGATTGATATGATATAACAAGCGGTTGGAGAGCGCGTATACCAATTTTTAGATTTAGCGAAATTAACGGGTACATTCGACCTCCGTAGTCGAACGGCTCGCACGATCCAAGATGTCGCTATCTCTGTGGTCGGGCTTCCGATTCCCGGTTGAATTAATGTAGAAAAATAAACTTTTTGTATATATTGTTTCGAGTCTAGGTGTTGAACCTACGTAGTTTCGTATTTCCTTAATACAAGCGCTGAAAGCCACATAATTTAGAATCTAATCATGTATGTGATGTCTGTTTTATTTCTTTATCTATTGCGTCTTTATTGACTTAGAAAAAGTAAAACTATTTCACATTTTTATTTATTTATTTTAATCCGCCAATATTTTGACTCTTACATTTATATCATTTACTTAAATATTAAGTATAGCGAAAAACAATTATAGGCAAGCAGCCGGCGTTTAGTGTTACATAGCAATAAGCAACCGCAAATAAAATTCAAACTACAATAATATCAATAGCAAATAGCTTACTCGAGTATACATGCAAAGTTTAGTATATTATACAATAAATAGAACGTTGATTCTACTAAGCGGTTCCCTAAGGACAAGTTTACTGTCAAGACATTGTGTAAACCATGGGCAAAGCTAGCGGAAAGCTAGTTCATTTAGAAATAGAGAACAATATAAAACTAAGAATACTTTAAGCTAAATTGATACGCCGAAGAATATTGTTGACCAGGCCGGCCGCACTTTCGCTCCATGTTGGTTTGTCAACAGTCGCTTACTCGCACTATACTATATCTGTCTATACTTGGATAATAGCAATTATTAAGCTTTTTCTAGTAATGTCGTTTGATTTTGCTTTTAAGATCAGTCTTTGGATGGTTGACAAGTTATTTAAGGAGTTTATATATTGATATTCCTTCTTTTTCTCCTTGGAGGTTATTGAAATTTTAATAAAAAGTACTAGAATTAATAATCATGCCCAAAACGACCTCTAAAACAAAGAAATATTATCTTAACACAATTGTTGAAGGTTCTCAAGGAATGTTCTTCAAATTCTTCTTTAAGAAATGAACCATGAAATAATATTAGTGTCAACATTTGACTCACATGATTATGTTGTCTGTGTGCACAGATAAAGTTCAATCAAAACACCTGACATTGACGGGATGTCACTTGAAGTGGCGTATCGAAATGTGCGCTTGCACATGCGCAAACACTCGCGGCAGTTATGCAACATATGACAGATACTTTGCAATATGTCGCCAAACATTTGCTAATGTGACACGGCTGTGACAATTATTTCGCATAAGTGATTATTAAAGATTTCTTTAAACCCTGACGAAATTATGACATTTAAAATATTAATCGGTTCTTTTATAGAACCGATAAATAAAAATAACCTAAAATTCTCCTGCAACTTAAGACGAACAATAATTGAATATATTTTTTTTTCCATGAACATTTATTTCAGATATAAAAAAGATGCTTAAACTAATTTTAAATCTACGCTAATATTATAAAGACGAAATATTTAATTGTTTTTGAAATTCTTTCAGCTCCAGGAAGCTACACCATGCGAGGCTATAATTTTCAGAAAAACAGAGCTATTCGTTCAATTTGTAAATAAGATATTCCGCGAATAGCTAATGTAATGGTAGAGAAATGTACCAGTCTTTGATTCGACAGTCTTCACCATTCGTGTTATGGAAATCAGATACGAAAAGTTAGTTTTCTAAGTTGACTAGACCGATCGCGTGAGTTTAGTTAGGTTTAGCGTAACTATTGCTGTTGTAATTTAACATTCATTGAAAGTGCAAAATTGTTTTATTCAAACTAAGTTGGATCATGGTCAGTACATTTTTAATCATATAAGAATCACCGACGACGAAAGCGATTTTATTTAACTCGGTATATATTGTCAACAAAGAAGACGTTCTAATCAAGTTGCAAAATATGTTTTATGTGTCGTAAAATACAAAAACAAGTTGATGAGTATTGAGAAAACAAAAGATCTCGAAAGCAACTTTCGTAATGGCCGGTCATAGGTTGGGTGACCAAACATTTTTTATCTCAAGCTCCTCCCTGCTTCGTTGGTCCCGGCTGCATATGCAGTCGTTAATACCCATCAATCCGCATTAGGCCCGTGCAATGGCGATATTAATAGGCTGGTGATGAGAATGCTGACGAGGATGCAAAAGAAACGTGCAACGATATAAACGAATCTCTGTCTATCCGTCAAGTATAACCATTCAAAATATCTACCTTTTGCGATTCAATTCAAGTCACATTTAAAAGGCAGGTAAACAATTCCAATAGATAATGACATTTCCTGATATCTGCGCAATCCTGTCTAGGAAGTTCACAAGGGGCGTAATCTCGACGAATAATCCATCCAACGTTCTAAATGGACAATCACAAACATTACGTCACACGAAATCATCTCTTGTAGCCTTGGGCTAGCCATTAATAATCCGTGTTGATCCTGTCAACTAAGAAAAACGGTACGATTTGCTATTCAAGCCGCATACACATAATATTTTAACGAGAATGGGGTTGGCTTTCCTACGGTATGCAAAGTTTTACTAAAGGAAACGTTAGCTTTAATGTTAGTGTTTAGATCAAAAGTGACGTGCGATTTTATTTACATTATAATACTAATTTCTTAAATGGTGCAATTTTATTTGAGATACAAATAATAATCCCTTTTTCCAAATAAGTTCATTGAAATATCTTTTGGACCGACTTTTATTTTTTATCTGTTTTGGCTGTTAAGAAGAAGCCACATATGTATAATTCGTCATTTGTTTTAGTGTTATTCATAGAAAAATAAATAGTTTTATTCATAGAGCCATTATATTATATAAATAAAAAAAACCTATTTAATATTCTCTAATGATCTACTTGATGAACAAACGAACAAATTAGTCGTCTTCCCTATTAAATATAAAGGATATTACGATCTTACTAATCTGTAACGTCTCAAAGCCTCGCTTACGTGGTCTAATATTTTTTTCTATGTAAAACATATAATCAGTTTTATTAGTCCGATTTTTTTTGTTGCAATTTAGCCATTTGAAGCTTTTTTATAAATGCAATAATCATGGAATTAGTCTATTCATCACTTTTCCCTTTGATCATCCTTTTGAGTCGCCACTGTAGGGGCTCAGGCCTTCTTTATGGATGGTTAAGGAGGATGTGCTATGACCCTATGGAATAGTTATTAACGACTGCAAATGCAGACGGAACCAAAGCCTTAATGTGTCTTCCTAAGCATGGACTAGCTCGAGATAATAATGAGTGTATTAATTGTATCATATTCTCAAGAGTATGTTTATCGCTTTTATCTTTTACCTTGCACCACACTCGAGCCCAGGGCTTCGTTGATGTGCTGTCCTCTTACTTTCACCGTTCTTTGCTAGTATCACTCAAATCTCCTATCTCATTAGTAATACCGCTGCAAGGGACTAAAACGTTGTGTTTTAATCTCCCAGATGTTATCGGTTGCTTTATGGAGTTAATATTTGCTGTAAACGGAGAAACTAACGAAGTCCTGAAGTTTCTAAGTTTAAATTATTTTATTGCGGTGAGTTGCGACTTTGTAAGTTCATTGGCGTGTTGGCAGTTTTGTTAATGGGAATGGAGATGAGGTTGAGTGGGGAATGTTCGAAGCTGCATTATGCGGACCTCAGGTTGGAGAAATACGGATTCAATTAGAAAGGAAAGACGCTGAATAGTGCCAAATCGATAAAATTGATCTTGGATTGTACTAATTCACGGGAAACCTATGGCAATCCAAAAATTTGTGGTTATACTTGATCGTATTTCTGATCTTGTGGTTGAAACCGAAACATGATTGTATTAACTTCACTCGATAGAAAATAATTCCAAAGTAGCATCTAAAAATATTGCGAAAGGCACGTTTCTCAATTATGTGATACATTAGAGTAATGATATTGAGTACAAATATGTATCAAAGGTTGATATAAAAGTTGGTTATTCCCAATTTTTGATAATGTTATTATAATAATTAATATAATTTATTTTGTGATATGGCACATATGGTCATTTTTTTCAAGCAACTTTAAAGTATTGACATTTCTGTCACTCCTACTGCAATTGACAGGGAAGGCTATAGAATAACGCACACTAACTTAGTTCACGCTGAGGCGTGTTGCTAGATGGACCTATGTTGCTTTGTGCAGCGTTCTGACGTATCGAGATCGCTAAAATTGTAAAAAAAAGAACATTTTAAATAAGTATTTTAATTTCGCTTTCATTTTAACAACATTTTTGGTGTAATGTACTAGGGTAGGGACCCGAGTGTCTCGAAGTTGTAAGTTCTAATCCCACTAGAGCTCGCATTTTTTCAAGTCGTTTTTTTATTATTTTATTCTAATTTTCATTTTTTTCTGCCATAATTTTAAAAAGCAACTTTTTTTATTATTATTAAACAGTATAAAATGTGAAAATAAATATTTCTTTAGTATGACGTAGGCGAAAGTCAGACTGACATTTTCATACAAAAGCCCCGATATTGATGAAATAGTTCCAATAAAATACATGTTCGTGTTCCAATCCCATCAAAGAAGCATTTTTGTTTTACTTTTATCTTCTTTTACCTAATATATTTTCCTCTCTCATTTTTTAAAGGTATATGTTAATCATTAATAATTCGTTAAAATAACTTTGAATATTTTTTTATACAGTAATTAAGTATTATTTAATTATCTAGTCTAGTTGATAAATTTAATTGCTGTAAAAATATATAACATAAAATTTGACAATAGGTAAATATTTCCATAAAAGTATGTGTTTGCAAAAGTTTGACATTTTCATGCAAAAACCATCCCGTAGACCGTTACTCTAGTAAAAAATAATTCCTAATCAATCATATTGTGTAAATAAAATAGTTCAATAAATAGGTATTACTTTATAAAACAGATATAAAAAAGGGAATTAGTTACTATTGAATGAATTTGAAAATTATGGTAACAATGTACTAAATAATAATGTACAGGTTTTTCACAAACTTTATTAGTGTTTGGTGTGGCGCAATGTCCTATGTGCTGGTCACTAGGTACTCATTGTGCCGCAGATCAAAACCAAGTTTCATGTTTTTTTTTTATATCTTAATTTTTTGTACCCAATATTTTTATTATGAGAAATATAATATTAAAAATTATTTATGTGTTTATAATAAAATATAAATTATTATATTAAATAATTGTATAGATATTATTTTTGACATTTTCATGGAAAAACGACTGGATAAATTTCGCGGTAATTTGATACAAAAATACCTCTAGATATCCTTTATTGGTTTGCAAACTATTGCAGTACGCAACAGGCGTAGCCATACAATTATTGATAATGAAAAACGAAGATTTTTCTGTAAGGTAAATGTACAGTGTTCCGGACTAGAACACAATTTTAAACGATACTCAATAGACTATAGTTGTATTGCAACCAAAATAATATAATGTTAAGCATACTTGGTAATATTGATAGTGGATTGGGTAGTTTCGATAGCGAAACGTAAAGCACGAATTTGCAGAATCATTGAAATTTGCTTTGAAACAAAGAAAGAAAGAAAGTTTATTGACCACACCTACATGAACACAATGATAATATATAAGAGAAGAAAAAAAAAATACAAATATAAAAAATATAAAATAAAAAAAGTAATCATATCTAGGCTGGTTTTGAGTAATAAAATCGCATAATTATCTTAACATATCAAAATTAATGGTCCAGTCTTTTTGTTTATTCATCATGTGACTTAATAATATAACCCACCATTACGTGACGACACTTCATTTGAATATTTTCTGAATCTGACATCTGTCAGTAGTTGTAAAAAATAAATAAACAGCAGCTGATTTGACAGAAAAAGCAGATTCCGAGATAATACTGTTCTTATCTTATGTAATATTATTATTTTGTCGAGATCGTTAGATAACACCGTTTTCGTTTGAATAACATCATATTTATTTTTTTTTATATAGGATCAAACAGTTATGCAAATTTATATGAACATAAAATTGAAACATTAATAAACACATAGTTCCCTACATTACATTTGTTAAATTGGTTGATTGTTAAAAATAATTTAATCTGTTTGCACATTACTGTTATTTAATTATTATTATTGATATTTCAATCTGTACATAACAGAATATCGTCATGAATATGGCAGACGGTGTTTTTATGGGTGTAAAAAAGTGGAATTATGATTTAATTTTAAGAAAAGAAAACGTTTTTAATTTTTTGGAATATTTTTGTTGTCGATTATAAACACTTACAAGTTCCAAGTAAGTACTTTTGCAATCAGAGTATAACACCCTATTATAAAAGCCGTGACAAGTTTTCGAACGTGACTGATACGATCGCACCGCTCTTTCGTAAGACGTCGTTCTTTGACTTTCTTAAGATACTGGTAAATTTATTGAAATAAAACTTGTGAAGTCGTTTTACCCATTAATTGTTATCAACAGAAGGTTTTATAATTAGAGAACGATATTTATTTTTAAATCTACTTTCCGCATCATGGACGCAAACCTGTGGCGTATGGTTACCGTAATAATTGAAAATCGCTCCAAAATGTTACTATACTATTCCTGACTGAGGTTGGCATAAAAAAATTAGATGTGAATAATTCGGTAATCAGCATTGATTATTGTGACGTAAGTGTGGTAAAAGTTTTACGGTAAATTTTACAATTCAGTTCAACTCTAAGCACAGAGGTGAGGACAAGCTCGACATTCAAAGAAACGGGTGATTCTCTAGAATATCTAATCAGGACTCTGGATCTGGGCAATCCCATTCTGAAAAGGGCAGGTTAGTGTAACTGGCCTATATGATAAAACCAGCTACGGTTCACCTCACATGGATGCATAAGTTCAGTATCGATATGAATATCGGAATCTTAGAACAAATTGTTGATGCCTGGGAGAATTCACACAAAGTTTTAGGTGTTTTCTGTGACGTACTTAAAGCTGTCAATTATGGTGTTCATGAAATATATAACGAATCTTCATATTATGAATTTAGAGATAACTAGTTAGATTTTGCTGTCTCTTAGTTCAGTGGCTTTGTAGGAGGTTCATATCAGTGACAAGAAATCCCCTGAATCAATAGATCAACACCTATCATGGGTGTTTCACAGTGCTCAATGCTTCTTTTTTAATTTATATAGACAAATTGCCTCCTTTGGTAAAAGATAATCACAAAATAGATTTGTTTACAGTGACAATTCCGTGAAGTATAACTTCACTCTTATTTAAAATTAAAAGAGGACGACCAGTTAATGACGGTGTGAATAGTTCTATTCTGAAAATAGTACATTGGTTTAATATTTTATGTGTTATTCACGTTGAATTTTAAGCCTTTCATCACTCATAATCTTGCTCCATGACTATCGCTTAATTTGCAGATTGAATGGATTCTATGTAAGCACTATGGTAGGTATCATCTGCATAAAGAAAGCAGCTTTAAACTGGCGATCCCAACGAAATTCATAAATTTTATTCTATAGAGGCAACTATTCGAATAATGTGTTGCTCAATAAATATCTTGAACAACCTCAAATAAGATGAAAGGTTGGGTTATAGTAAGTTTTTGTTATTGTTTCATTTTTTCGTATAACTTTTTACTGAGGTTATGTTTGGCCAATATACTTGTAAAGATTCATTACACCGTTATATTATTTATCACTATCTGGTGCCCGCATCTTCGTTCGTGTTGTCTCATACCAAAGATTTTGTAAGCTTAAATTGTATGTTGTGGATTGAGTAGGTTATAACTTAATGAACCTGTAAAGGTAGAATTCTTTTTGTACCAAAATTCTACAGTCTGCTGACGGTGCCAACGGTATATATGATTAACAATAATATTTAAGATGAAATTTATAAACTTTATTGGTGTTTTTTTTTATTCGGGTGCCAAAATATAAAGCCCAGATACTTTGCTAACCCTTAAAACAACAAGGCAAAGTTGGGCATTAGAAAAACTGGTAATTTTCAGTTCCATACCAGCAGCTTTTATTCTCTCAACAGCATATCGAAGTCGATCAGAATTCCGTGGTTCATCTAATTTTCTGGTAGATCTAAAGATTTTGGGCAATGTATGATGATGGTCAGTTTTTCACTGGCTTAACTGGATTCTAGAGACCGAAGATTCTATCCGTTTTTATTCTTAGAAAATTTGATCATGTGTCCCTATATCGTTAAAATTCAAAATGGACGTCCATCCGGAAGCGAAGAAGTATGCGTGCTTTAACTACGTTATCCTCTCTGCTAAAATCTCCAAATACTCTTTCTTATCTTAACAGTACTTATGTACCTTTCACACCAAAACTCTTTGTTCATCTCTTTGACCATCTCATTTCTCCGAAATCGTTCACTCTTCGTTCTTCGTCAAATCTATTCCTTTGTGGGATGAATTTCCATTCTACTTGTGTCTACAAGAATTATCAATAAATAATAAATTAGCTTCTAAAAACAAATTATTCTATAGCAAATGTTTCATTGTTTGGAACAAGCAAATTCATTAAATCATTGATTACTTTATGATTTATGTATTTTTATAGTAATTATGTATGTATGTATATACATACATAATTACTATAAAATTAGGATAATGATGTTGCCGTCTTATTATGTACAAAGTTAATTTTAATATATTTAAAATTAAATCCAAATTATCTAATCAGAGATTATCTAATTTTGACACATTGCATTGTCTGTTTCTAGAGTAGACGAAAAAACGGACAATAAACCTTAGTAAATGTTGAAAGACAACGATACGTATCGCTAACCATAGATCTTTCCCTTTCCCGCGTTTTGTTGTACGCAACAAGGTCACGAACTTGCCCTGTACAACAATAGAGAGAACCCCGTGTCCACATCATCCTAAGGTTTACTGGTAGAAAATGGCCATGGCATTAAGTACGCCAATGTGTATTTGTGCAAAAAATGTCAATAAATAAAAAAACTATTTATTGTTAAGAAGTCATTTTTATCCGATGTTATAGTATAACAAGTATCTTTGAGGACCACATTATATGTTCTGGATCTTTGACTTTTGTACTCTTAGCAGAATATATTGAACAGGCACAAAAATTTTTCTTAAGGTGTCGCTGGTCTGTTGTGGTTGTGCATCAAACGTTTAAGTTTCCAAAATTAATTATACCCCATATATTGCCCAGGTATTAACAAAATAAGTTTCATACAAATATACTCAGTAGTCCCGAAAATTAACGTGTACATACAGATAAACAGACAATATTTTTTAAATTCGTAATGTATTATTGTTTATTAACCACCCTCAATTTCTTTCTTTTTTTGTAAATATATTCAATGTACAGACATTATTTTTTTGCAGATTTGTTATAAGTATAAAACGTG
Organism: Diatraea saccharalis; assembly: GCA_918026875.4. Lineage (NCBI taxonomy): Eukaryota > Metazoa > Arthropoda > Insecta > Lepidoptera > Crambidae > Diatraea > Diatraea saccharalis. Next base: position 3,273,004 of record OU893344.1, on the reverse strand, counting down.
TAACAGAAATAACGCACATCCTTATACAACCCAATTAGAAAATGGATTTATAAATAAAATTAAACATTGTTTATGACACAGTTATACTTATTGCTGGGTAACGGTGTTGACATTTTACAAATCAACACAATGACGTGAAAATTACGGCTTCAGTATTTTTTAAGTTAAGGCAATAATTATGATTCTTATTTGTTATGAAAATTAGCTAGCATAGTCTTGCTATCATATATCCCATAATCCTTAGGCACTTCGATGTATTTATTAACTGTATGTTAGTATAACGAAATATAAACAAACTACTTTCAGAATGTGCGTTAATTATGTTTAGTTGAAATGAAATTTCACTACATACTTATATGTTTACTCATAAACTGGAAAGTAAAGTTATATCTCTGCTTAGATAATAAAGGACTTAATAGGGATTCGATGGACAAAACAGTTTTTTCTCTATATTTTTAATTACAGCTACAGATGTTGTGATACATCTATATGTCATATTTTTGGTGCAAGAATATATTTTTTTATAAATTAAAGACAATTTTCTTTTAAAATAAAATACATTTTCCATGACAAAAACTATCTAAGCCAATGATAAGTTTATCTGTAAAAACTTTAGTGAATTTTCATTTAATAATTGTAGTATTATGATTGTTTCGGAGTTCAAAAAAAGAGTGTTTTTGGATGACTTTGCCTTCCCTACAATCCTTTATCCTTAATGTACTATTTAAAATATGGATAGACTTTTAAGATATTGTTTTTGAATCAGTTCGCTTTCCAGTATCAAATAAAAAATGTCTGACGGCAACTTTGAAATAATCTATATTTATGGGATTAATAAAATGATTGTGTTTTAATGGTGTTATCCTAACCGGTCAACCAGTCCTATGCTTTGATGATGCGTCAGTATTACAAAATATCATTCCACCTCCATAAAAGGATCATGGCTAGAGGAAAAAATAACTTTTCTTCAAGTTATGAAAACAGGATATGTTTTATTAACTCCAGTCCAAAGATCAGGTAGAGTCCAATTCTTATTTTTAAATAGGCCATGAAATGTGATACAGCAAGACAATGGTAGAAACAGGCGCGTCTACCCTATATTCTCATAAAAACGATTCTAAAATTGCTTTTTTTCTCCTCCTCCGGCAAGTTCGATATGGATATGTGTACTAACTTCAATGACTTTCAATTAATATTGCATATGGTGAATATTCGTTAACGTAAAGCCGACCTACCAAAAATTCGTACAATTAAAATGTATAATGACTCTTCTTGTAATGAGAATAAGGTATGAAAGTCCGTCTCAATCAAACTCGGCGGGGATTAGGTGCCATGACGTGATATTTGGTTTATTCTGATTGGCCGACATTATCAGGTACACACAGCAGCAAGTCAGGTTACTACAGTCTATCAAATTATCGCAATTATTTTAACTCTACCTTTACTACATTAAGGTTTAAAATCGAGTGAAGAAATGTGATGTGATGTGTGGTATCATAAGTGATTTTATATAGTTATTTTATATTTCTTTAAATTTTAAATCTTTTCATTATTCAATGCAAAGCATTTTTTAAAATATCAATGAATTAGAATAAAATTCTGAAATATGAAACAGACAAAATAATAGCATGTTATTTTGTCGACCCAAAAAAAATACTTGTCCTTTCTAAGCCCCATAAAAAACTGGAGTAAAAATAAATTATTCCTTTCTTTTAAAAAAATTCAGCGCCACCTATTGTGTAAGCACTTTAGACAGCTAACTCAAAGCACTTGATGGTTATAAAACGTCATTGTTATTAGTACAAAGTTTGTCTGTTGGCGCTTAACCGATAGGCATTTGTTATTCTTCTGAGGAACGTGGAATGAGCTAACCCACACTAGCGTAGACACCTGTAATTATGTAAGGGGGCGTGTCGATTTCTAAAAATCATTCAGTGTATTTCATAATGGATAAATTGTAAGACTTTACTTTGATGAGTTGGTACGAGATAAATTGTATTTATCAATGATAGTTTTTGTATTAGTATACTATTTGTAGAATATGTAATGTGAGGTAAAAATTCAAATCTTTTAAAGACTAGCAATCTAATTGATTTTATTGTCGCATTTTTATTTGCTCGGATTATATGCAGAAAAGCAAAAAGTAACTCGTATTATGGGAAAATTTCTTCTCCTGGTAGGTACCAGTTTTGTCACATTCAAAAGAGAAACCAACCTCATTATTGTTAAACCTGTCCGCTTCCAAAACAGACTATTTTTTTTATTTGTTTTTTTTTCTCAATGGTGCCAATTCTGATGTACCTCTCTCTAAACTGGATTAAACAAAAAAAATCTAAATTTTCGTGTGTTTGCTTTGACTTTATTGTCATGTGTAATTAAAGTAATGAAATCATACTCTTGAATAGTAAAATATAATAAATTCGCTGGATTTTGATTGTTTTCACAATTTAAAGAGCAGTGTGACGAGACTGATGCTAAATTTCGCACGCTGAGAATGACAATGTCACTAATTAAAAACGAGGTATTTTTTACTTTTGGCGACATCTTTCTTTGTTAATTACAAACTTTAAAATGCAAAGATCCCTGTGAACGTCGTTTGCATAGAAACTGCTATGTGGCGTAGTGACGATACGTTGTTTAGAGGGGCAGATTACAATTTCTTGAACTTTAAACGCTCATTACTCAAAATCGTATTTTTTGCATTGTGTCACTATCGTTCTCAGCGTACGATTTATTCTAGTTTGTGCAGCAGAATTGTTACCGATGTCCTCGATTTTCTTTTCTAGCTTAGAAACTCAAGCTCCTATCGGAAGCAATTAGAAATACCACGTGTATTTATTTTAATTCCGCTTCACTACCTCGAGTGACTGCAAGAAATCGGTGTTGACCGCAACACGTTTCCACCAAAGTGGTGGTGTTAGATAATTTAAACGTTCCATTTATTTTTTTACTCCCACTCAAGGTCATTTTGGATGGCACAAAAAGTTTACATAATGTCTTAATTTTCTTTAATGTGGCTTATTTGACTGCGAACTTTTTGCTTTAAATAACATTGAGATATATAATTAGATGATAAACTGAAACTTGTACATTAAAATACTTGCGTTAACTTTAAACATGCTTTTTAAAGTAAGGAAACTCAAGGTAATAAATCATTGGTCTATGCTAAAGTTGGTTAAACTCCACATCGCAGACTGAACGTCGGATCACTATCTCAAATAATAATCTTGATTGTTTTTAATTTGAAATATTTGTTTATTTACTTAATTAGGGAGTTTTGTGATATAAAAATATAATTATAATTTTTTAGGTAGGACTATATAAACTACGGAATATTATATTGAAACTAAATGATTTATTGTTGTTTGTATATCGACACCATTGAGTTAATAATTTAATTTTTATTATAACAGCAAATGCAGCGCAATGTTTTTTTATTGAAATTGATCAATAAGGTGTCTCGTTAGTATTGTTAATGCAAAAACACTTGACAGGTATTGGTTGTAAAGTAAATCTTTTGTTATACTTATAATTTTTTACACTTATTTTCTAATCTTTTGTGTTTGTTCACGTTGCCACAATTCAATAAAGTATAAGCGAACAACATTCAGCTATAGATTATATTTTGACATCAATCTTTATTCTTTAATACTTGTCAGTTCTGTGGTTATTACAAATACTTTAATAATTAAATAATTACTTAAAATTGAAGGTGATATATATGTAATTTTAATGAAATATCTGTATATGTTTCCTGATTCTCATCTAACTCCCTTATCCATTCCGATTCCTATGCTCAACTCTATACATATTCAGTGCTATATAATCAAGGTTTACGCTAAAAATTGCAATTTTAGTATTAGTCCAAATTCATATTATATAGAGAATAACAAAACCTACTACCTTCTAGGAGTTAATTTTTTCCCCTCTAGAACCTCATACTAGGTTAACCTTTGCTAAGTCTCTTTTTAATAATATGAATTTTTACTAATACTAAGTGCAGTGTCAGCGTAAATTTACTCCAACGCTATACTTTGTTTATTAATAACACTGATTGAGTTGACCTTAGGAAAGGACACCCTATTCGATTTGAGCCGATCCCATCCATTGGACTAGGCCTTTCCAATGGATGGGATCGGCCCCAGCAGTGTGACATAAATTGGTTGGTGATGTGGTGCAGGAATGTTACCTTATTTATTGATTTGAAGAAGTTGAAATAATATATGAAAGGCACGCAGTTGGAATCTCGTACATCAATTTGTGCTTCTAACGCGATATTGTCAATGTAACATAATCAACTGCATTTGTTTTGCTGGCGTTTGTACTTCTTCACAGTTATAATGTCAAGGCAAGCGTTACGACATGTTTTCCTTTTGGGTTTGAAACATCATTGGTACCAAATTGCATTATATATTTTTCCTTGTATGACAATTTACTTAGCTCTTGTCGAGACAAGCGTCACTTTGAGGGTCAGAGTAATTTTGTTCATATTGAGATTGCTATCTCGGCTACGTTCTCGAGATGGTATTCCGACCAAGCCTTCTTTATGTCATGATGCAAATTAAAGTTGCGACATCTATTTTTAGTGTTTTTATTTTGGTACAGTGAAATTTTTCCACTTGATTTTAAAACTTAATATTTGAGGTTAGAGTTCAAAATTAACTACGGAAATGTGACATGTCGTCTTGCGTGATACTGTGTGTAAACCACACAGTTTGTTGTAGCTAGATGTAGAAATCGATTCGGATTTGATTCTCTCATTAAATTCTATGCAGAAAAATGTATTATAAATCATATTATTTGTCGTGATAGAGCGATAGTGCCAGACATATACTTTTTTAATTACAAGTATCTTATGGTTTAAAAAGCAAAGAAGTGGAAGGAATAAAACATATTAAATTGTATTTTTTTATTTCCTTGTCCGTAACCGTAGGATTAAACTTTTTATTTCTAAAAAAGTAGTATCTGGGATACCTTGTATAAAGAAAAATGCGCTCACTAGTAAAGGAAATACAAGCGATTACAAAATTGAGTCAATTTTGATAGGCCATGGGTATCTCAATGGTTAGAGCAGTCGCCCGGATTGCGATAGGTTATGATTTCGAATTCCATCTCGAGAAAACAAAGAAGAAATATGCTAATAATACGTTTTCTAATCTTTGTATCTTTAATTAATTAATAATATGAGTGTTCAATTTAAATCTGTTTATTATAAACTATAATTACATTATCGAAATAAAACAAAGCATTCTTTTATCATCCACATGTCGATGTGACGGCAAACATGTCAGTCCGTACGTGCATACACAAAGGTTTAAGGTGTTTCAGAAAAAAATAAATATCGTATTACATATCTGGCTGACCTCCCAAGGCCCCGACCGCACTATGACAAGGTCGCATCACGATGACACCGTGTGGTTTTAGATGCAACCATATCATATTTAATGGGCTCGATTACATAATATGGATATTACCTATTTGAAATTATATTTCTAAATAGAGTTCAGATTCTCTTGTTTATGTTATAATAGTTTACATAATGCTTTTGTTTGGTACTAATTTGATTTTTATTAAGTTTTCTGTATCGAAATACTCCATAGCGCAGTGATTAGTACCTTCGGTCTGCGATACGGGTGTAAAGCAACTTTCGCAAGGGCAGAGCTACTCTGCTTCTTAATAAACATGTAAGTCATTTTACGCCCTATATGCTGTCTTCTGTTTCTATCAATTTAATTTTAGAAAATAAATGACCCGTTTGTTTCGTCTAGTTTACTGTCTAAGCCCAGCCTTAAAAAAAAACGGGTTTAAGTTTAAACGCGATAGCTAAGTGTGTTTTGTCTTTTTCAAATTTTCTGCACGCGTGACCTCTAAACTTGTACAAGATCTGAGAAATTCCGCAAATATATAAATTGTAGTTTCTCTCATACACACATATAAAGACTGAGAGAGAGAGAGAGAGAGACTGACCGTATCAGAATACCATCGCTGCTGCGTCATATTCGTTGCAGTATACATATGCTGAAACAGGTTCCTAGTTGACATTCCAATTTCAAATGCCATTGCGTTTTTAATATCTTTTCTTTTTTTTAATAAACTCATTTATTCACATAAAATTTACCATTGCGTTGGGTCAATAAATGTTATATAATTTCATTAAATAATTCTTATGTATTCACACTAACCTTCTGCAACATATGTATTTAGCTTGTGTTGTAGTGTCTCAAGTTATCAATGCTGTATTGAACATGTCATGTACTTGTTTAACTTGAGTAATGAGATACTATCGGTCTTCCTATTCCGAAGGCTGAGAACTAAGTCAATATTGATATTCGAACCGTTCGCTAACATGGCGCCTAACTTCTTTATATTGCATTATAAATAAATTAGTCATGTTTCGTTTTAACATGACCTTTATGTAACATAGTATCAGTGTTTAAGGTATTTAGAAGTGTTACTATAAATTAGACGTAACATTATAATGCTATTAAGGTTTTTAAGTATTTGGTGATTCACTTCAAGTTAATAAAAATACAACTAGTAATGGTATTTAGGTCTTTGATGTGGATGGAAAAAATGTTACTCTGAAAATGTTATAATTGTTATCACACTTCTTGTTATTGGGAAGAAACATGGAGAACAGGCCATATTTGACTACGCTGGCTTACTGCAGATTGGAGGGTTCTAAACATTGAAAGATGCAGCTTCCGAAGAACGGAGAACTTGGAACTAGCACATTTATCGTATGTACATTACTCACTGCTGGGGTATAGGCCTTTCTTATAGTTGGAATTGAAACTTGCCTTTGGAATCACGGAAGAGCTCGAGTTAGTAAATTTTTAATATGACCTATGACTGGCCCCTGTGAAAATTGCTTAACTTCTGTCTTCGCAAACCGAACGCGTTAACCACTACACCATCAAGTTACATATAGCAAGTCTGTAACAGTCCACGAATGAAAATTCGGAAATGTTCTTATAATTTTGTTGAAATCATATACATGAACATTATCTGTGCATCAGAGGCAGTATCCTTCTGCTCATTTATATCATAAATAATCGAAAAATGCGTTTCTTTGGAGTATTAGTGTTTCCAAATATTGTTTTCAGAGAAACAATAGTTATAGGTCTTCAGGTTTTATGTATATTCTTATCTCCACCATATTTCAAAGCGTTGTTATAGAATTATAGGTACAAGTTTTCTCTCGTTTCGCTTTACGGCTTGTCTACTTTCGGTTTAGGTAAAAGCCTTATGTTTTTAGCGGGAAAAGTTGTATGTTGACCAGCACCATGACTGTGCTTTAATGTTATGATATAACACATAAATGGAGGCATTGTATTTGGAGAGTGCGTACGTGAACCATAAATCGTAACTTTGAGATAATAACAACTTATTTAAAAAATAACTAACGACCTCTTTGTTTGACATGTTGGTTTCAAGGTATTGCGGTCTTGAGGGTCCGGGGGTCGCTTCCCGGGTCAATGTAGAACAAGAACTCTTCTCTAATATTTCAGGTAGAGGTCGTAGGATAAATACATACGATATACTAATATATATACATTGAATAGATTTCGAAATAACTGGACCAATAAAAAAAGATCACCAATGTTAAACTAAATCAAATGCGGGTGACATTATAAACACTATACATAATTTTTATTTTTAAATAAAAATATTTTAAGTTATAGTTTTGATGGGTGTTAAAACATGTGTCCTATTTATACATATGTTTTATACTTTTCGCAAACTTTTCTTTTAGCGTGTCTTGTTTTTCGTTAATGATGAATTATAGAAAACTAGCTTTCGCCAGCGGCTTCGCCCGCTTGGACCGTAGGGAAATATTTATTGGGCTAAAAAGCATCCTAATATCTAAGTCAGCTTAATATCCTATGAGTATATCAAATTTCATAATTTCAGTAAACATCCAAACATAAAAACTTTCACATTTATAATATTAAAAGGATTAACATCAATCAAAGCTATAACTAAAAATAATTTTCTTAAAAAACTAAAAAAAATATGTATGTTAAAACGTCGCCCGTTTACTTAGTTATAATTATCATGTTTATTGTTTGGTATAAATTTATTTATGTTATGTAGGTACATAGATAAAAAATAAAGACTTCATAATTATTATTTTAAATATTAATATTTTTTTATCAAATATATTTTAAGGCCAGGGATTGCATTTACCGTTTATATCAATCACGCTCATCTTTTACAGACGATGAATAATCTAAATGGTTGCTAAATACCAGTATTCTCCTGTTGCGTCGGCTAAAATTATCCCGTACGAGATGCGACCTTGACAATGCACCCCACCGCGTCACCCTATGGGGTATATCTGTAAGATTTGCGAGGGCAACTTACAATGTGCTGTAATTTGACAGCAGATATTTAATACTGCCTACGGGAGTTGTTATATTAAGTAACGACCGGTCTCTACTTTGTATGATGTAATTTGTGGACCTTACAAAGTCATAATTTAGATGTGATCACAATCACCATACTATTTATTTCCCCACTGCTGGGGCTCAGGCCTTCCTTATGGATGGATAGGGACAATCATGACACACCACGCAGACCCAGTGTGGATTGGTGGGTGTTTAAGTCTACAGATGCAGTCAGGACTAACGATTTAACCTTATGTCGAGTATATCATATACTCAAGAACATGACTTATTTAATTTATAACATTATTTAATTATTTTTGGTCTCCGGTCTTGATTATCAATCGTTACATATGTACCCTTGACATCTCGATAGGAAACACCTTAGCTTGAAGGCTTATTTAAGATAACAAGTATCGCTATTTATGGTCAATGATATGCGATGCGGATACTTTCAATATTTACGGAACCGTCGCTGCATCCGCGATTGTGTTAAAGTCCTTTTGTACCTCAAGTTATGTTCTCATACAAATACGTAAACAATACGTATCGAAAGTAAATATGCGCTTGCTTGATTTCATACATTTTTACACAGAAAAGGAAAACAAATAAAGCCATATTTTTGAGCATTTTCGATTTTAACCTATTTTTCTTTATTTTTTATATAGGTAAGATGAAATATACTCGTTAAATCGACCCAAAAAACTTATTTGGTTATTTTTCTATAGAGCCAATTATTGAAATTTATGTTTCTGTTTTTTTGGCAAACAATAATATATTTAATTTTAATGAAATTATTTTTATTCGGCAAATTAGAAATAAAATTGTTTTAAAAAGTAATCATTTGTACAACCACGCCTTAAGCTAGGTTACTTAATTTTACAGTGTGTATTGTTGGATGTAACTTTGATCGAATATGATAAATATTTTTAGTATAATTATCATTAGCTATTAATGTTCCCACTGTTGGGGTTTAGGTTTTTATTATAGATGTAAGTGAATCGAATCCAATAGGGAGAATTAGAAATGCAGCGTGGATTGGTGGATGTTAGCTGCTGCAAACGCAGTCGATACCAACGGCTTAACGTGCCTTCCGGATGACGGAGCATGATACAGTATTTTTTTGGTCACCCATCCCATACCCGGCCCTTGCTGGAAGGAAATACCGTATCGCAGACCGTACGCGCTAATCGCTATTCCATCGATTATAATTATATTAAGATGAAAATAACATTATAATATATTATTAAACGTTTACCTACAGCCTTTTATCTCTGAAAACTTTCGAACGAATTCGAAAGCTTATTTGGATATTATAGTTTATTTATTTTAGAAGGTTATAAGTTATTATTAACAGCGACTCTCAGAGGGCGAGCAAAAAGAAACGAATATGTGGCCGCTAGGCACGGTTACATAGTTTCTTATACTTTACGATGCAAAATGTATTCATTGAATGCCACTAAGTCTGGGTGGTCTAGACTAAAGAAACTTAGCAGTCTTTACGACATACCAATTTAAACGTAAAATGATTTTATGACGTGACCGCATTATCTTTGACGCGAATGATTTAATATTCATTCAGTTGATATGAGTTTTTATTACGTCGCACTATTTGTGCAACTAATTAGTGTCGATAGTCGATGATATTTTGAGGACAGGAGAGTATCAATAATCCATATTTTTATGTTTCGTAATATTATAAATAGTTTTTTATTTATCCACACTGCAACGGAGTGTGCGGCATCAACTTGAGCACACATGAATGTTTGTTGAAGGAAACCGCGAGTAATAAGTTAATAATGACTGAGAGATAATACTCAATATACTTAACAATATTACGGTGTTAAGATATTTTTCTCAAAAAATATTAATTGGCGTTAGAATATATTTACGTATTGAGTGTGATTGTTTTGTAGTTTCACTGTCTTATGTCTTTTTGATATTTGTCTGTATTAGTAGCCGATATCAAGAGATAAGATTTATGATCAGACTAAATGTTTTAAGCCATGTCTAGACAAGCCACCTAATGATTGCTTCACCGATGTAACTTTGATAGCATATACCTAGGTATCATGGAAGAAAAACAATTATTTTATAGCTGTTGACTCATACACGGTTTTAGTTTGTTCGGTATTGGAAAAAGAAGTTTAAAATTATTTAATTGACAGTTGAAAGCGGTATTAGTTAAAAAACCTTTTTTTGTCTATGCTTTGTTTAGAGATGAAACTTTTTATTTTTTTTGTTGTGGTTTATTAGTCGTTTACTCTTTTCTTTACTAACGAAACAACGAAATTATTGAGCTCGAGATATAAAATTAAATAAATAGCAATCATATAATGAAAACTTTTTAATTAACACCTCTATGCCGCGAATATTGTCTGCGGTCGTTGGCTATAAAGGCGACTCTACACGCCCCCACCTCGCTGCGTCGGGATGCGATCGATATTGCCGTCTGCACGTCCCGCACTGCGGACTGACCTTGCATCCGATTGTGCTGTATGCATTCAGCTTTTTTAATATACTATTTACAGCTTAAACTCTTTGGAACGGATGCTTTTATTAGCATTTTTTAAATTTTGAATGCGCATCCTTTGTTTTAAAAAGGGAATAATAAAAATATCGGAAGTTTTTAATGTATTTGATTTTTTATTTGAATTCCACCAATCACAACTAAAGTGCTTCGGTAACTTTAATATTTTGTAAAAATAACTGACACATTATTAGAATAACCGAATTCAAAATAAATATGATAGCTTAAAAAATATCGCTTTTTTATAGTTTTCGTTGTTATGTAATTGATCACAATCATCATTATAAATTTATCTATTTATTTATCAATTTTCTCTAAGAAATTCAATGGTAAATATAAAGTAACGTTTCTTAAGTTTGTAATACGTAAAACCTGTGATAAGTGCTTGAAATTTAAATTTTAGGATTATTTAGAAAGAAGTCGCAACGGGATGTGCGGGTCAGCCTTGCGGACCCACTGATCGACTGTTCGTTTGCTTAATTACGTGCGTGATACCAAAGCAAAGAACAAATTCCTTTTATTCCACTCAGTGTTCATCATTTGGCCTATAATGGTTTCAGAAAAAAATTATAAAGGAAGCTCTTTTCAGATTAGAACCGCAGAAGACTAAACGTAGTTGGGGCGTTCACAGACTTATGCAATGAAAGATTTATAGCAAAAAAATGTCACCGACTCATTCACGCAACGCAGTTATTTATAGGAGTTTCGCTCGACAGCTGTTAATGGAAAAATGTTGCAAAAACCACAATAGTTGTCGTAAAACAATGGTGTTGGCGTTGCGCGTCGGTGTGATGCGACCTTGACCGTGAATTGTTTCCGTCGTGACTCATGTAGATAGACCTTTATACCTAGGCACATTTTTTACTGAAGGGACAGAACAAATTAATAGATTACGATGAAAAAAAATTAAGAACTATGTAGTCTTCGAATTGAGTAAATGCAAAGTAGAGTAATAGTTTGTTTAAAGTAATAAGCATAAAGGGGAAAGAGAAACAAGATGAAATTTGAAGTCAAAGCAGCCAATAAAGACAGATAAAGGTGTATTGCATGAAAAACATTTTCAAAAAATATTTTTTAATTGAAATTTGAAAAACAAATGAAATTTTTAGTTCCCTATTAAGGTTGTAAATTTATAGTATATGTAGTTTATGATTATTGTAAACCGAATATGATAAAAGATTCAATTCTACTTTAATGAAACTTCTGAAGAAATCTTCAATTTGGAGTCATTCCAATAAAAACCCTGAAAAATCTCCAGTTCCTAACATCGGTTTTCAGCTCATCCATCTTATACACATCCAAATTATATACTACAAAGCTTCTAAAATAAAATGAACTTTATATACTTACCACTTGGTTTATTTTTAAACTGCCGCGTATCTAAACTAGCAGACATTTTGATGTACTGCAAGTTGCATCCGATGCCAACTACCAAATTGTCCAAGTATTCCGCTGACTTATATAAAAGTTTATATCATCATAGATATAAAATAGTTGGCGAAATTGCACCATGAATTGTGAGCCAAGTTTAAACTTAAATATAATTTAATTAAAACAGATTGTAAAACTGTCTGAGACCATTATTATAGTTGGCGTCATTAAAACGGCTGGCAGTTTGGAACATTAAGCATTGTGCTATAAAAAGAACATTAAAAATCCTCTTATTACTTACTCGTGTGAGCTATACGGTAGTAAAATACAAAATACTTTAAGTACGGTTTAAACACCATCCTATTTTATAAGTTTATTTATATGTCACGTGTTTACAGTTTGTTCTTGCCTTTTCTCTGTACCATGGTGACATCTTGAAATCTGCGCACGAGTCAATCGGTCGTGAAATGAGCTATAACTAGGCAACAGAAGTTGAAGGCGGAGATCTTTTTATTACACAATTAATAGGACTATTTTTTGCTAGCAGACTCTTATGCGGTATAAAAGGATGACAACTGAGTAAAAAAAAATATTTAGTCCCTCATTTAGATGATAGAAAAATATTAGATACTTATTATTATTTTTTACTTCCATTTAACAAGGAATAGCTTAGATAACAGGCATTAAAGTTGAGGAGTGGATGGTCGCTACGTCAGAGTTTTGTAGAAAATGTACCAAAGCGTGACGTCATGTGACATTTCAACTCAATATATATCGCTGTAGTTTAATCATTACGGACAAACAAAAAAAATTCGTCATCCCTATTAAAGCACTACTGATGGCAAATTTACACTGGTCGATGGAAATAGTACGAAGAGTGTGGATGGTTTGAGCGCGTTATCTTAGTGGATAGTAATACAAACACCGATCAACAAAAGCGAAGAACAGATATCGCCCGATAGTGTAGTATGTTGTTTAGGGACTGCCCGCATCGCGTTTTTATTTCGCGCGAATTTATTATCGCTATAAACGCACTTGCAGAAAAACATCGCGTTTACAGTTACTACAGATATTTGCGACTGCTCAGTGCGTCAGCATTAGCGGTGTAAAAGATGTTACGCAGTTCGTCTCCCGTCTACTCGGCGGCCGTCGAAAATTACGAAATTTAATATTTAAATGTTTATAATGGTTATTTCAAAATAGGCCTACCCTAAGGGACAAATCTCAGGCTAACTACCATGATGGGCAATTTAAATCGTGGTTGTAGGATACTTTTTCCTACAACCACATTGATTGAAAGTAAAGAATTAATGTTTTATTTTAATTTATTGATAATAACATATTATTAAACATTAACATATTATCTATCATACATTAAACTGATTATTTTTGACATTTGATATATAGTAATTGACTTTTGAATATAATTTGTTATTTGTTGATTTTGTAATGTGTATCACTGTTGTATTTTTGTAGAATAATATATTAACTGACGCCTATGTCTTGTAACTGTAGTTTATTATTATGAAATTATAATTGTATTGTAACTAAATAAATATTGTAATGTAAACGCATATGGAATATCTTGTTACAAATGCTGTGCATGTCTGTAACTGTCATAAATGCTAGATAAGTGTAATTTAAAAGGTTTACTGAATTATTTTTGTTTTTGTGATGTTGACGTGCCTTGAGTAAGTAAATAAATAAATAAAAAAAGGCTTCGCTGTCTGTCTGTCATCAGTCTGTATCTCATGAACCGTGAAAGTTATAGTTAAAATTTTCACAAATACTAAAAACTAGAATAGAATAAATATTTAATTGGCTCCTATACAACAAACGTGATTTTTATGCTCGTTACGTTTGCTTGGTCGGTTTTTTAGACGTTCGTTTCGACCGGGACCACAGACCGAGACCAACATACATAATAAAATCGGGCGGAATTTTAATTTTAATAGCAATGCGTGCTAAGGTCTTACGTCATTGGGGAATAAAATCCGCGCGATTAAAAATCGCAGTGCGGACAGTCCCTAAACTTTCGTGGTCATCAATAATTGTCAATAACGGGATCCTGTTATCTGCCATTAGGCTATTCTGCCATTAGGCATAAACCACAGTACACTTTTTTTTTCACCCTTATCTTATAAACGATTTTTCAAGTCAGCAATCAAATGAACCCCGTGCTTTTTATGGTGCCAGAGAATTTAATAAAACTTCGGCATGAATTGTTGGGGGCTTCCAAGGAATTTGCTTACGGTGCGAGAGGGGTCACACTACTATTTTTTCATTTCTTTTTGTTCAATTAACAATTTCCGTAGCTAGGGATAGATTAATTTATTAAATCACAGCGAGTAATTTATTTTTTACTTACCTATGAAGTTAAAATATCATATTTCGCCAGTATATTATCAACTTTATATTTATTTGCAGAATGATTAATTTCTTAAACTGTCTTACTGTACTTTGTGCCATTTGTTTTTAAAATGTTTTTTTATTTTATTTGAAAATTGTTTTCGATAGAACTTGTACATTGAGTCAGATATTTTCTTTTTAAAAGGAATCTCATTATGCTAATCTCCCGTGCCAAATTGCCCCATAGCCATATCGAAACTTTTATTCTCAATTTTTCAATTAGCATAAATAATCGGAACTTCGCCGAACCAACCTGGTCACAAAATATAACGTTAATGCAAATAAGGACCGTTATTCCTCTATCGTATGGTCCTAATTGGCCTAATATAGCATAAATGCACCTTATAAGGAGGTTGCGAATCCCCTTGCGCCTGCGCCGCCGGACATTCACCGCTATATCCGATCGTCTCTTGAATGTCAATCGCCATATTTGATACTGTGGACTAGATTATTAGACCGATAAATAAGTTGTTTCATATCTTTCATATTTGATTGTAAAGCTTACTTGGTTCCAGGTATGGAAACGTACGGAAGGGCCTTCAGTGGGAATATAAGGATGTTACAAAAAAAAAAACAAATTAGTTGAATGCGCTATCGCAGCGGCCCTTTTTCTTAATTGCCATAATTTCCTTTGGCCAAATGTAGCCTGCAAGGAAGAGTAGTTGGTCATAGGATGGGTGACCAATAATTATTTACTCCGTGCTTTGGAAAGCACGTTAAGCCGTTAGTCTTGGCTGCGTTTGCAGTTGTTAATACTCTCCAATAGGCATTAGGCTAGCTTGAAAGGTCAAGGCCCATCTTCCTTTATCACCACAAGGAAGACCCGAACCCCTGCAGTGGGGACGTAAAAGGGCTGATGATGATGATGAGTCTGGAAGAAATGGCTACTTTCGCAATAAGGCTGCATTTTGTGTTTGTTATTGCTTGTTAACGTTTTAAATTATATAATAAATTATAGTGGCGATGCTGTGATGTAAACTAGACTTAAAATGAATTTCTTTAATAACCCGAGACTAAATAAAAAATAGATCAGTTTTAGTTCAGGGAGTAGTCTAGAAGTGACTTAATTCTTAATAAATATTAAAGTTTTATTAATAAATAAAAATACGCGGTGGAACTTAGTTATAGTATACACGGGAAAAAAGCTAGTATATAATTTGAAAACAAATTTATCAAATAAAATAATAGGGTTTTCAAGATTTTTATCAAGAATAAATTTAAATTTGGTTTTTCAGTTGTTCTACCATTTGGTTTCGACATACAAAGGTATTTTGAAAACTAAAAACAGAATAGAACATTTCTAGTATAGCAATGTGGAAACGAAATAGAAATGTTCTGTTCTATCCATGGGTACGGAAATTGTTAATTTTATTAAAAACCGTAAGCAAATTCCTTGGAAACCCCCAACAATTTAAATATAATAAATATACGGAAATACTTAATTAAGAATATTAACAACATTTAATGTAAGCACATGTATATTTATATATATGTGGGTGTTTATACACAAGTACTCTTGTTCAATATGATATAACTATAGAGGTACAAATTACAAAACAAAGTTGCATCGGATTAAATCTGTCTTACGACTATTTGAATCATTACAATTCAGCTTGTGGCGTGCACGTTTTGAATTTACATTCATATTTGGAGTCTGCTCTTCTTGGTCTTATATGATTCAGGCGTGAACTCCATGTACTTATCCTAATACTAGTTATAATGTGGCTTATCTATGAATAAAACAAAGGAATGAAATTTTATTGTCTGTTTGTAATATTAAAATAACCGCAATTTACTAAATGCATATGACATAGAAAAGGTATATACCGAAATAGTATTTTTTTACATTTTTTTGTCTGTCAGTATGTATATTCCGGCTAATCTCTGCAACGGCTGGACCGACGGGACGGATCTTTCAACGGCAGATAGCTTATGTAATAAGGAGTAACTTAGGATTACTCCCTATTACTTAAGCTATCTTTCGAGGACTTTTCATGCGGATGAAATCGCGGGCAGTTAGTAGATATATATTTTTACTAGCTTTCGCCAGCGGCTTCGCACGCGTGGACCCTAGGGAAATGTTTAGTGGGATAAAAAGTATCCTACTATCTAAGTCAGCTAAGACCCTATCTGTATACCAAATTTTATCAAAATCCGTTCAGTAGTTTCGGCGTGATTGACGTACAAACATCCAAACATCTAAACATCCAAACAAAGAAACTTTCACATCTATAATATTAATAGGATTACTTTGCACATATTCTCCTCAGTTGACTACGGCAATAGTATTATTATTAATGAGCCCAACATAAAAGAAATAAGGTTATAAATTTGTTTATGATATAAAAAATTCTATTGTTTTGAATTTTATACATTAAATTATAATAACCCGATCTGCAGCTGTAATATAGTCAACGCCACACCAAGTTGTGCAAAAATGATAAATTATTCAATTGAATTTAAGCTTTAATATTAATCTTGGTAGAGTTCAAAATATATTAAGTAGTAGTTTTTTTAATATAATCAGTCAATTCAATAGTGTAAAATTTTTCCATACGTTATTAAATCTCAATGTTTTGTATGTAGAGTTCAAAGTCAATTGTGAAAACTACATATTGTGGTAGCCTCACGTGCAGCCTCATGTACAAGTCTAAATATGTTTTAATCCTGTGAAAAGGCTTATCAGAAATAAAATTATTGTATTACCTACAGTATGCAGGGACGTTTGTTTGAAAAAGTGAGGACGTTTTTAAACAAACGTTTGTTTGAAACTGCTGATTAAATTAAAATAAACCGAACTAAAAATTATCTTTTTATAGTTTAGTAAGATAATAATACAGTAGAATTAGTACCTGTATCAATTTAAGTTCCGTTAGTAAGCTAATTAAAATTAATTTACAAAAACGGAATTCGTTGATGATTATATTTTTTAATATTTATAGTATGAAGTATGCCAATCACTGATTTGTAAACTGATATTGTCTTATAAAAGGGAAAGCATTAACATATTAACCTATCAGCACATATGATGGTTCGATCGCTGATAACATCATCCTTTAATCGAGATAAAACATGAAATTATCTAAGGTATAATAGTGTTGGGAACACTATTATACAATCTAATACCTCTTTCTTAAATATGAGCTTAATACTTAAAAAATATGTATAAGGTTGTACACCTATTTCAATATTGCAGTTGAATAGTATTTCAATTTGTTACATCTTTCCCCGTCCAGGATACTTCACAGGTAAAAATTGGTATATCAAAATTATTCACATCCACGTTTTTAATTACAAAATCAGTCCAAAATACAATGCCTCTTTCAATTTCATTTCTAAATATTTATATTTATAAAACCAAACGAAGTATCGATAATTAAACATCCACCGCATCACTAGTAAACAACAATAAGATTGGCTGTCATAACCTATAATTATTGTAATCGTCGGCCCTCTGACATATGCGTACGCGCAGGTCACCTCTAAGCGTTGATCGATGTCATAAAATACTTCTTTTTTGTTCATGGGAAAGTGCCTTAAGTTTATTAAGTAATCTTTCGTTCTGGTGTTTATGTTAATGTGAATGTCATGACATTTATTATCATTCTCATATTAAATAATGATCTGTCATAATAGAAATGATTCTAAAACAAACATTTGGATGATACAATCATGTATCTTTCTTGGGTGGTTATTAGCATAATGGTTATTTAATCCTTTATACTGATATGAAAGCGATAGACAAACGTAAAGAACTATCCAATAAATAAATATTATACAACAGTCAAGATTAAGATCCTGATTTATGTCTTATTATTATTAAAAAGAGGAAATACTTGAATGTTTATTTTTTTTTGTATTGAATAGAATATGAAATCACTTCATCAGTTTTAATAATTCTTTACCCTCCAATCCGCATTGGGCCAGCGTGGAGGGTCATGGCCCATCTTCCTTAACCATCCATAAGGAAGGCCTGAGCCTCTGCAGTGGGGACGTAAAAGGGCTGGTGAGTTTTAATAATTCTTTATAAGCGGGTAGCTACTTCATAGGCGGGAGAAGTTGGCTATAATTTATAGGGAGAAGTCACATGAAAACACCTTATTCATGATTCTAGATTGATGTGAGTAGTACCTACGAGTACTTAAATAGATTTTGATTCCCTTGCGGGTTTCAAAATTTGTATCATCATAATTCCAAGGTATTTATTGTAAGCTCTTAGTAATTGCTTTTAATTTTTACTTGATGTCGACACGCGTCCTTAAGATACGGCTCACTTATAAACAAAGAACAAAGTAATCTTGAAAATATCCCTTTTCCTTTTCAGCTACGTAACCTTAAACATATTTAAAAAAATGTGTTTTATTATTAGCTTTAAATAGCATGTCGAAGCGATTAAATCTAGTCTAATTTACACTTTATTTATTGCAGTATTTTATATATAAAATAACAACAACAAACCAAGTATCATTATCTTTTCGTCATACAATATGGTTTATCTTGTCATGATTTGATTATAAATTTATCGATAAAAAGTAAAGTTAACAATTGAGATGTCACAGATAAATAACGTTACTAAGCTCGACTAAAATAAAATATTATCATGACAGCCAAAGTATTATTAGATCTTTTCCAATTAGACTTTCAGGGACGGGTTCGGTGCTTACTACTCGTTCGAATTAACATGACATTATGGTAACGTTTTAATATCCTATACTAAACTTCTACTCCCATTTTCATCCCCTTATTTGCAGTTTTTCGGGTTAAAATATAGCCTATGCCACCGCATATGATGTAGAGTTTTTAAATTCGGTTTAGTGTGCTAATATTATAAGGCTTTGTTTATTACGAAAGAAGTTGTTGTTCATACATATGTCTTTACTAGCAACGATTCGGTATATGGAAAGTAAAGCGTAGGTCGATAGCCATAAACAATGTGATGATGTCGAGAAGAACATGACAGTTTTTGATGAAAGAAAGTTCCACCACAACGTAACATAGACAACCATAGGCTGAAATGAAAGTGAGTCTGATGCCGAAGAGTTCAGCAACATTTAAGAGAAATTTCTATCAGAAACATAATAAAAATCGATTCGCACAATCGAAAAGCTTTCGATTGCATTGAAAATCGAATCAATAAAACCGACGGGTATTCTATCCGCACAAATCAAATGATAATGCCCTCATGATTCTTTTCAATTTCATACCGTATTACTGGTTATTCGACACAAACTTTATCATTATAACACTGCTGGACAAAATGTAGGATGCCCAGTATTTATTTAGGCTAATTTGGTTCATCTAACGTTGCAATAAGGCTTTACTTCTAATGTATTTCTAGGGTAGTGTCTGAAGAAATGCAGAACGGATTTGAAAAGGGGAATTAGTTTTCTTATTACGAAAACGGTAAATTGACATGATTTTTTTTCTGTGTGCCTAATGAATGGTGCCTCCCACGAAGCGGCTCATTCACATGGTCAGATGAAATTATGGACTATTGTATATTGTAACTGTTACTATTGTAGTGAGTCAAGTCAATGGAATGGTACTTAGATAATTTGCTAATACACTTCGTAAACTATGAAAGTAGGTAGCTTATGATTAGCACGAAGTAGTCGACGTCGGTACTTATTTGGAACACTCTTTATGATTTGAACCATCGTAAGTGTAACAAATTTGTAAGCAAACTGATATACATTATCTATACTATACTCGTTTTTTTGGGCAGACACAAAGAAGGACAATAACTCCAAGCATTATGCGAGTGTTGAAAGCAAACGATACGTATCTATAGAATCCTGTATCGTTTCCGTGGAGTATTACGAATTGCTATACGAAACATTATAATAGGTCGCTGACCCCATCTTGTATAATAAAACGCAATAATTTACGGAAATGATACACAGATGTATAATAGCGAATTGTATCGTTTGCTTTGACGCACACTTAATTCTCTAGGTTAATGTAAAAACGAACTTCTGACCTTATAAAAATACTATAATTAAAACTATATTCTGCATTTTACAGTTTTGCAGCAGATGTATAAACTGCAAAAGCATAATAAAATATTTATAATTCTATAAATTTAACTTTTATTTTACTAAACGGCTTAGCCGCTGGCGGATAGTTAGTACTTTGTTACATGTGAAAAGATAGAATACTAATCTTTATTGTACACACACCTACATAACAATTACAATTTCAATAGAAAGGACACGCACAAGTGGCGGCCTTACACTAAAAATGATCTCTTCCAGGCAACCTTGGGATGGAATTAAATTTAAAATAACTTATAATAATGGGGTAGTGGAAGTAGACGTTCCAAGTTGATAATTAAAATAACATAAAAGTAAAAGAGTGAAATAAAACATAACGTCTCGTATAACAGTTTGCTTACGGACACTTTAATTCTCTGCGGCTATTTCATCTTTAAGTAACGTAATTCAAACTTTAAGTCGTATATTATAAGAACTATCCCGAGCAGTTGTACCCTTTATTACGCTTGTCCTACTATGCGCCCACATCCGATGATTTACTACGAGTTGTTGATCTAGTTAAACAAATAATAGTATAACTGGTTTGCGAATGTGTCATTTTTTTGGGTTCAATAACTCGAAAGAAAAAACAATAAAGTTTATATGATCACTTTGTTGTCAGCATATATGTTATAATTGAAGCCAAACACTCAGGTCTATAGGTCTTTGAAGCTATAAAAATTCTAAATTACTGTGAAAAAACAAAAACAGCTCTTCTCTACCAACAAAATCAAAATTTTATAATGCAAGTTCAAGTAAATTGTACAAACATTCATTTGATATTAGTTTTTTTCTATATTTTTAATCGTTAAAAAATTTTGTCTCTGCGTTAAAATTTAAGACTGTAATCGCTACTTCAAATCAAGTATCATATTGACAATAGAAAGGGCTTGCTTGATGTACACATTTTCAAATATTTAGTAACCTACAACTTTTGTACGGAACCTACATGTCAATTATGATTTGGTGCGAGATGCATTAATAAGTTACACCGTTGCTCACACTAGACATAAGAAAAAAGGAGACGACGTCAACGCCTGGTGCGTTGAGACAGAAAGACAGCAACGAATTTTTAGGTTGTTCATTTTATTTATTTCAAAATAAAATCCACAGCAAGTTAATAATAGTAGAACAATTTTAATATAAATGTTAATGCCAATTACGCATTTTCGTTATAATATTACAAAACGCAAATTGTGTTGCATGTCATTAGTCATTACTTATTTATTTTGATTTTTTCTTTGTCAAGAACCAATCTGTCAATATTTTTGTAATATGATTTTTAAAAGATGCTTCACTATTACAGGCAAATGTATCAACGGTTGGCAATACGCTATTATTGAGTTCTGTGGATAGTTTGTGTGACATTGAGGAGCTGTGAAAAACAAAGAAGTATTGTGACTAGACACATGTTGTGGATATGAGTTTTAAAAATGACGATGTAAGCTCTAATGCCCTACTGCAAATGTCATACAAAAATTTCGTGTCCAGCAAAGTTCGTTTATCCTCCAGACTGATTATATTATGACAACGGCATCCATCTTCATTATTTACAAAGGTACTCCTTGTGCGATAATTAAGATATTTAATAAATCTTGCCAGAATCGACTCTAAATCTTGTATAAACTTAATATATTGAAGATTAAATATGTTACGACAGTAGACAATATGCATAGTATTAGACAAACGATATCAGCAAACCGTTTGCTCACCCTTAAAATGAACCCCAGATTTTTAATAAGCTTTGTTCATATGTGTTCAGAAAAAGTTAATTTAAAGAGTATACCAAGATCACTAACCACATTCGTTCGTATTATAAATGTGTTATAAAATGATAGTCATATGTTATAGGATTTTTTTTTCGAGTGAAGGAAATTAACAAGCACTTAGTTGCATTTACTTTTTTTTATTTATCAATAATACGCACAAAGTATGTTCAAACCTTCTTGAGGGACTGCTTGAACAGTCAGAGAGACTTCGGATTGATTTTTTTTCTCATTCGCGTAAATAAAAAAATAACCTACCTTGCATATCGAAAGCACTGACTAATGTCGTAGAGGCTTTTAATTAATGATTCGCAAACAACTATACATTTTGGACTAGTTCTCCGTAAAACACTCGGCTACGTGGCTCATATCAAATTACCCCATAATAAAAGAGAGAAGAAATGGCAAAGAGATATAAATTACATGGGTAACTTTGTGTTTTTTCCGTAGATAATATTTTATAAATTAAATAAGTTTAAGACACGTCACAAATATTGCCCAGATTCCATAAAGGCCTAAGTATATTGAGTAAATGAGTCAATAACCCCCAGACCAGAGACAATATAGAAAAGTCAATTTTCTACTTTGATATCGACCGGGAATCCAACCCCAGATCTCAGAGAAGACGACACCTTGAAACCGACGAGTGATTCACTCTGCTACGGAATTTTAACTGTAACTGTGATAAGATCCTCCGAAATATCACGCGTAAAGTGTGCATACCAAAAGAAAGTTTTTGCAAAGGTACCACCAATAATTATCTCTCAATAAGTATCCGTATCTAAAGTAAAGATCTACTTGCGAAGATCAAAACTTTCTATAAAACTATTGAATACGTGATAAAAGAAAGTATGAAAATAACCTATTTTGTTTGTTTTATAGTAAACGTTTGAATTGTTACTACGCCTATAAAGCTTTGCGTCGTAAAATTTAGTGAAAGTTGTACAGTAAACAAGTATTAAATGAGTTTATGTGATCACATAGAGTCATGCGAGTAAAATATGTCCACATACTTAGTAATTAATAATTTCTGAAAATCCTGGAGAGCTCATTGTTGTGTATCTCTTTGGACACTGGACGTGACTTCCAAGTGTCCTAAATTATTTACTAAGTCTCACATTTTTTTAATTTCATATGTCCTTTTCATGGAGAGCTTATACAATATTCGTAATGGTTTGCGAGTAATTAATAAAATATAGTTTTTAACGCGAACTTATACTATGATCTGTCTCTCTCACTGACTGGTGCATTGGTGTCGTTTCGTTATTTATATTGTCTTAATGACCATAAAATGTTTCGCCAGACAATAAGTTTAAGTTTAAAATATGTAACAGAAAAAATAATTAAATAAAAAAAAAGTTTAAAATCTAAAACCTAACTACAGCTACACGATCTAAAAATTATTGAAATAAAAAAATATTTGAAAGTTGCTAATTAAGCCCCTTCATTTGATACCCTACACGGAATAATTAAATAATATTTTAATTTTAGCTTCTTACTTTATCCTCTCTAGAGGGCGCCGTTGCGTTAACGCCACATAGCCTATAGCATGCGGACAACTAAGGCGCTTCTAGTGATACCTCATTTGTCCAGTTACAGTGAGTAGTTTCGAAGCTATAAGGGAAGAGATGATTCTTACATACATACATATGAGTATCATACCTGATAAAATCATAACCCTCCTTTTTGCTTCGCCGTAGTCGGATAAAGAATAGCTTTTTCGAACCAAGAACTTTTTTGGTCACGAATAGCTAACTCATGCTAATATTTACTTTATTTACAGCTTAAACTTGAGTTAATACCCGAATATAACCACGGTATGATCTAAATCTAGACTTTAAATTATGAGAGAGGGAGAGGGAACGGATTTACAGTTACGGTCTGTGATCTAAATGTAGATTATTAGAGAGTAAGAGAGTACTTGTACTTCGGCAAACGGCGCTATCACTTTTTTATATAATAAAAACTTTAAATAAATAGTTTTTAAACTTTTACATGAAAGCCTGTATAAAGTCTATAGTTTTTTAAAATTTAATATTTATACGGAACCCTGTGCGTGCGAATCCTAGAAGCTCTTCTTTAGTTTTTATTATATTAAACAATCTTGTAACAATCGCCAAGTCGCTACTTCCTCCATACGTGCGGATTGCGTGCCATTCGGTGCTATAAATCCGAAGGCACACTCCATTTTAAGAATTAAGGTCGTGGCATGCTGGTCTATTGTGAGCCATTATAACGGCATCAGAACCAATTCAGAACGTTGTGTAACCGAATGTTGTGTTAAAGTGTTTTACGTCATTACTTACTTTGTTTTTGTGCGGTTCTAGAAAAGGCTTTGAGATAAAAAAATAAATAATAAAGATTGCAAATCATTGTAGCATAATATAAAACAAAAGTTTCCTTGCCTTTGTATTTATAAATCTAGCACAAATTAGAATTTTGGTATATCATTGTCCATTTGTTGTTTGTATAGACACTTACTTCGGGAATTCTATATCTTATTGAGTTACAGCGTGCCAGGTTAGAGAAAGATACAATAATAGTTACCGTCATTAGTCTCTTATGTCGCCACTGTTGGCAGACACTCTCGTTATGAGTTTACAAAGGAAGAGAGGATGAAGCTGCTCATATAATTGTAATCTTCATGTACAAGTAAGTTTGTATGATGATCGATTTAAAAAGTTCGAATATCATTGAGAGTAAGGACCACAAATTTAACGAGCCGTTTATTTGCATTTCCTTTTTATCAAAGAAGTTCTTTATATTTTTGGTCATCAGTTTTATAACAAATTAAATGTTTTAACCACTAAAAGTAACTAATTACCTAGTACACGAAATAATTACCTGAAATATATACTCTAAACTATTGTATTTAGGTCCAAACCTTTCCTGGTTTGACTTTTCGTAGGTTTTAATATTTGACTTTTAATATTTATAATATAAGTATAGATAATAATTGTCAATATTGGTAATACTATGTAAGTGAAATAGATTATGAATGTTGATAAAATATTAATAAGATATATTATTATTAAATAGGTATCCAAAAAATTATTATACCTCTACAATGCGAAATCAAATATTACTGGTGCTAGCTACTAAGCTTCCGCGGCTGATGGTAGGCACCATACAACTTTCTGAAGCTATCATGTTTGTCACAGTACCAACGTAACTGAGTAGCATTTTGAAATACCGATAAGCGAAAAGCGAGCTTACTGGCACAACATAATGCTTAACCGGAATGCAAATTACATTGATACGTGTTGACTTAAAGGTTTCCTATTATAGAAATTGCTTTTAAGTCACTTGGAATTTCAAAAGATTTATCAATCGATGTAATTGCTTGGTTTCCGTAAGCTTAACGTGTTATTTAGGATAATGAATGATTTATGATTGTAGTGATGTTAGATTACCACAAAAGGACACTTCGATCGACTCTAAGACTTAATCTTTTGAAATTGAAGTTATAATTGATGTCGTTAGGCCTTCCATAAAATAAGAAAATGCGTAAAGGAGCCTGGAAAAAAGAAATAAACAATTAGAATTAAAATTTAGACTAGTACAGCGAAAAACGTTATTTATCTAAAGACTGGATCATTTGCATTTGAATCAGTGCTTAGATTCGAATCAATGAATGCTTCATTTGGTTCATTGATTTATAGATAGATAGATTCAAGAGCAGAAAGTAAGTATTTAATCGTGTTATTTAAAAATTATCTAATGCTTTTCATTGACCTTTGTTATGGAATGATTTTTTTTAAATAGAATTATTCTCGTACCAAGCTAAAACATAATAACACTTTTTATTTTTTTATTGAGAATTTTCCAAATATACTTAAAACCGAATTCTCCTTCATACTTTATTTAGGCTTAGGACTGATAATATGTACTCAAAAACAGTTATTTATACTATTTTCGTAATGTTGTATTAGTTTGTTCGGTACACAAACTTAATGAAATTTAGTAATTTAATGACAAGATCGGTTTTTACATGATAAATTATATGATTCCAAAATAAATTCAAGTTTTTTTTTACTACATACTTTTAGTAAAAAAAGAACCGAGTCGCGGTTTTCTGTAGGTTTATTAATTAAATGATAGGTGCCCGATAGTAGACGATTCCGTAAAGATTTACAATAGACAATATTGGAAACTACAGGTTATAATTTTTTTTGTCGGCATTTTATAAAAATACTGTGCTCTTTGATAACTTGCTTCTAATTTTGATTATCATCATCATCATCAGCCCTTTTACGTCCCCATTGCAGGGGCTCAGGCCTTCCTAAAGGATGGTTAAGGAGGATGGGCAATGACCCTCCACGCTGGCCCAATGCGGATTGGAGGGTATTAACGATTGTAAATGCAGCCGGGACCAACGGCTTAACGTGCCTTCCGAAGCACGGAGTAGCTCGAGATAATAATTTTTTGGTCACCCATCCCGTGACCGACCTCTGCGAAAGTTGCTTAACGACAACGATCGCGGGCCGCGGCGCTTGTCCACTACGCCACCGAGCTACTCAATTCTTATTTAACTTTGATTATATAACGAAGTAATTTAATAAGGTTTCATTTGCTATGACTTGCTGAAGGGCACACTATTAGCATTTGTACTAGTTACATAAAGGCCTTAACTACGATTATACTAATTGCTTTTCCAAATAACAAATCCTTTAACATGTAGTATATAACCTTGTTCTAAAACTGTCATGTCAAGGGTTTTTTTACGGTATTTTGTCCTCTTTGCTTCGATTCTTCACGCCATTGTTTAATTAGACAAGTTTTTGTTTTTTTTTTTTCACTTATTTTAATAATGAGGACGGATTTCCGCGGTTCTTCTAAAGTCGCACAGTGGTTCGCATTCCGACAGGTGGGAACAATTAAAGAACAATGGAGCTTATGGACTCGATTTTTTGAGAATGCATTCTTTGAAAATTTTGAATCGTGGTAAAAACTGTTTTGCATATCTAGAAAGTATAAGCCATTGCGGCAAAGCAGCTTGTAATGTAGTAAGATTTTAAATTAAATATTTTTTATGCCAATTATAAAAAAATAATATAGGTAACTTACTTACTAACTATAAGTAAAAGTAAATCGTTTTATGCATATAGTCGTAGGTACTCTGAAAATCCAATCACGTCTTATTAAAATATTACACGTTCAAAGATTTATTTATTGCCTTTGCAGTCAAAAAATTTTAAACAAATTTTGTTGAAATATACTCACTGATAAAATAGACGCTTCTCTTGTTCTAATTACAAGTTCGTACATAATTATTTAATTCATACGAATTTTGTAAAATAACAGTTGACTGACTACGCGTTTGTCAGTAGGTTTGTTAGTAAGGTTAGATAAGGTTAGGTGAACTGTTCAGATCTACCCGGGATCCCTTGCCAGCAGAGATGTACAAAATACCCTGTACAAAGTATCTGGAATACAAGATACAAAATACTTTTAAATTAAGTATTTCAGATACCAGATACGAAATACTTTCGAAAAAAGTATTTGAAATACTAGATACAAAATAGGTATCTTATAGATACTTTTTATAAATACAAATACTTTTCTAAAAAAAGATTTGAATTTAAGTTTGTTTATTAAAGACCACAAAAACCTAAATCTTAGACCAGATGGTTCCAGGGACAAAGTGGATTTTTTAAGCATTTTTCATTAGAAACAATGTTGTAAGCTTTTATTTAGTTTTCTGTGTTTGTACTCAAATCTTACAAGCTAAATTTCACCCACTTTTCCTCCGTTTTATTTGTTTGTCAATCACAATGTAACATATAAAAATGCAAATATTTAATACATCATCACAATATTTAATGGTTTTTAAAATTAATGGCGTGACTTGTCACAAGGTGAATGTGCGATAGTATGTAACGGAACGTATATTAACTTTTTTTGCAGAACTACCGAAAATTATGCCCCTTTAGTGTGTTAAGCTAATTTGAAAATTTTTAGGAGAAAATACTTAGCTTCTGTGGTTGATTATAGTACGTTGGTTTGTAGGAAAGGCTTATAATACGTAGATATACCTTAAAAAGACGTAGAGTTGGTATTGCTGGTACTGTTGGTAATGCGCCATTAGTTACCATCTGATCGGATAAATCCGGTCTCAACCGGATTTGAAGTATTAATTAAGTCTTTATCTATGAACTTTCCGTTTTTAATAAAATAAATGAAGCTTTATTTTCTTATTTCTATTAATCAAAGTAATCACCCATGCAATCAATACATCTTTGCCAACGCATCGGTAGCTTAATGATGCCTTCTTGAAGAAACCAGCTGGACGGGAGGCAACAAATACTTCAAAGGCATTTTGTACTGCCTCTCGGGAATTTATTTTTTTCCCGCTAAGACGTTATCCAAATTCTGGAAGAATTAGAAGTCTGTAGGCGCATGGTCTGTTAAGTACGGCGGATGACGGAGAACTTCAAACCCCAGCTCTTGTAGCTTGGGTACCGCCAATTGTGTAGTATGAGGTCGTACGTGGTCGTGCAGGAGCAGTGGAACCGAACGATTGACAAAACCTGGTTGGAGTTGTGCCAGCTTCTCCGTCATTGTGTTCAGTTCTTCATAATACACACAGTAAATCTGCAGTAATGCTCGTCCTGTTTGGTAAGAAGCTGTGATGAAATACATCCGCGTTAGACCACCAAACAGCAACCTTTTCGTAAACCAATAACGGGCAAACCAATAACGGGTGTGCGTTAAATGACACCAAACAATGTTTGGATTCGAGTTATTTTTAACTAAATATTCATTGCGTTGATAATTGAACACTTTCTTTTTGTAAATATGTATGTTTTAGGCAAAGAATGTTTTGTGATATTTATAAAATGTAAGAAATAATCTTTTAATAAAGAAAGTATTTTATCAGAAAAAGTATTTAAAAGATACTAAGATACTAAACAAAAGTATTTAAATACAAGATACAAAATACTTCCTAAAAAAAGTATTTTAGATACAAGATGAAAATACGTATTTTGTATCTTGTATCTGTATTTCAAATACTTGTATCTAAGATAAGTCACATCTCTGCTTGCCAGTTACCGGGAACCGGACTACGCAAGAGTGTAGTACGCAGGGTAGGTTAATTGCACTGGACCGTCGGCCTCTCGTCCAGTTTGATGAAACGCTAAGGCTCAGTTTCCTTCGGTATAAAGGTTAGGTTAGGTCTATAATATTTGTGTTTATATTCTTCATAAAAAATATTTAAAATATCCACTTACAATTAACTGGGTCTGTGGTTTGACTGTGGTTTTCATCAAGTTTTTTTTTCAGTATATAATTGTAATTGCAAAATTGATGAAATATAATAATTTATGTTTATTTTTTGTTTCATAGAACATGCCGCCGCCTCTGTAGGCATGAGCGTCCGCGGCGCGGGGGGGCAGCGCTGCCAGCTGATCTTGCAGCGTTGCCTCGCGATACACCTCACCAAGCCCGGCAACGCCCCAGATGACTTCTGGATGTACGACTCTGGATACTTACTCTTCCAGGTCAGTACCTAATAACTCTAGTAAACAAATAAAAATAATTTCAACTGTGCAATATTATTGGTAATATAAAGGGGCTATAGATGGAACTGTCACTGTTATCTAAAATATCTATTGTGAAACAAACGAAAGAACGTAAAGACATTTACCTTTACTTCTATGCCATATGCCATATGACAACTTTTAGGGCATATTTATCTTGATAATATTCTTTTAGTTTAACTAAAAAACATTGTTAATCGCCGCCTTCGGGCGGTAGAGCTAAGGATTTGAATTATTGCATTATATAAACTGTGTTATATAAACAATATACCTACAATGAATTGAAACCGACATACTTAGTTTTCAATATTATTGATTATTAAATGAAGAGTTTCAGTACAACACTACTTTGATTATAATGATAAGATAATAAACATATTTAAATAGATGATAAACATGGTATTTTATTTTTTTTTATCTTAGAATCAAAAAGAACAACTCAGGCTGAGGACTGACCTCTCTTTTTTCTAGATCTCAACCAGTGTGATTAGTTTTTATTGGTTATTTGAAAGATGACTGTGACGAAAATAAAACCCAAAAACTAAGTAAGCTGACTTAATAGATCAAATAATGAAATATCTCCAGAAAATTCCAGAAAAACAGTATTTTCAACAGTTTAAAGACGAGTTTATGTTATTGTGCTAATACAAACAGATCAAATTCTATCTGTCTATATCTTCGCGCTGTATCCCCAGCGGGAGCTGAGTACACATCACCTTTTCAATATCATTCATCACTCAATAAGTCTCTCATTTTATTTACTTGTCTTTTTTATATATAAATGGACAGGGCCGGCCTGTCCATATATGCAAACTAGGCAACTAGCCATGTCATACCAAACTAGCCATGTCATACCAACCGCCAAGTACGAGTGCCTAGGGCGCTCGTACTTGGCGGGTGGTATGACATGGCAACAGATTATGATTGTTCTAAGTTCATATTTGAACCTTGTATTCTTTGTATATGAGTACATGCCCGTGGTATTCAAAAATAAAAAAAATCAAACGGAAGTACATAAGGAGTTCCTTTTACAAGGCAAGATTATATATTGGCAAGATTACACTCTTATTTTGGTGCGCGTACTTACATTAGCCTTTTATTTTGTAGTTATTTTTTTTAGGGCGTCCTAGGAATGTTTTGCTTAGGGTGCCAAAATCAAATGATTTGCTTTGGACGCTAAGTTTCATTCAGATCCTGCGGTGTAAATGAACCCTGTATTAAGCTCTTTTTTTTTAAATTAAATAGTACATACGACTATAGTCCACTGTAGTACTCTCTATTATATTTTAAAACCTTATCTTAAAAGGATCTATCTAAGAGAGGCCATGTAGGCGTATCATAGATTTGTATCAACTCAATCTCTTTAATGTATAATGTATGTTTACACACCTGCCGAAACTAGCCCAAAGTCAAAATACTTGTAAGCGTAAATAGCCGCTTCCGTGGGCATTAATTATTTGTAAACTGACTTTAATTAACGCCCGATTATGATTAAAACAACCGTTCGAATTATCTTTATGAGATCAAATGTTTTAAAGGAAACCTGACACTAAT
Source organism: Diatraea saccharalis (assembly GCA_918026875.4). Lineage (NCBI taxonomy): Eukaryota > Metazoa > Arthropoda > Insecta > Lepidoptera > Crambidae > Diatraea > Diatraea saccharalis. The sequence goes on along the minus strand of OU893344.1, from coordinate 3,241,414 downwards.
TAGTGGTAACGTTGGTTTTGGGATTATTTCTGTTGCTTTTCCAAATAGTATAGGAAAATATCTTAAAAAATATATTTTTATGTCATTCTAAAGTAATTTGTGTTTCGAATTTAATTAATTTCCCGTAAAATTTTGTATTTCAGACGTTTTAACAACATTACTTTAATGCATTATTGCTGTCACAAACCGGTCAATAAGTAGAACTGCAGTAAGAAATGTTTTATCATGTTTTTAGGTCGAAATTTCTCTCATGTCTATCAAAGGCGTATTCTAAAAACAAATTTCGATTTGTCGTGAACTCATATTCTGTCATACTATACGGATTTTTTTTCTTGACCCCCCGATCTGAATCAGGCCGTTATTTGTCTTTTTTATTTCTTTTCTATTTTTTTCTAAATCTTAGGTGTTAATCACCTTAGTCTGTGGGTACTTTTCTTTTTACCCTTGTCTTTCTTTTATTTATTTATAACTATTACTATAACATTCTTCTTTTTGTTTGATTGTATTATATTAAATTGTAATTTTATATTGTAAATATTATATTGTAATTTTTCATGTATGTTTCACGATCGCTTAATACTATCTCTTGTATAGAGTGTGAGATCGGTGGGGCTCACATAATATGATATAACTTTAGCATCAAATTGTTTAATACATACAATTTCCATTCAACAATACAATCAGAATACATATTATATCATTGTAATTCTTTGGACATCATTGAATACATTAATAAAATTATATTACCCAAAGTTTTAGTTATCATTATTATTAATCAATTTATATTAAATTACATCTCTCACTGCATTATTAAAACCTATACTATACGGAATTTAGTAATACGTTACCTAGAGAATATTATTGTCGAATTTTAATAGTATAGGGTAAGATGGTCTCTGTCTTGTATTTGCGCCAACCCTATCATGTTGTTCCGGGTTATCTAAAAAATAAATAAATACGTATTTTTTTATTTTTAAATTACGGCGATTTATTAAGATGAAATCTCGCAAGACGTCACGCATTTTGTACATTTTCTACAAAACTGTGACGTAACGAGCACTCATCAACTTTAATGCCAATTATCTAAGCTATTTCTTATTTTAATTGAAACAAAAAAAAAAAAACGTATCTAATTTCTTTCTAATATCTGACGGACGGACTAAATAGTTTTTTTTTTTTTACCCAGTTGTTATCTCTATTACAGTCTTGCGGATATTTACCCACTGTGTAAGGCGTGTTAGCTTTTATATATTTCATCATCACCAGCCCTTTTGCGTCCCCTCTGCAGGGACTCAGGCCTTCCATATGGATGGTTAAGGAGGATGGGCCACGACCCTCCACGCTGGCCCAATGCGGATTGGAGGGTATTAACGACTGCAAATGCAGCCGAGACCAACGGCTTAACGTGCCTTCCGAAGCACGGAGTAGCTCGAGATAATAATTTTTTGGTCACCCATCCCGTGACCGACCCTTGCGAAAGTTGCTTAACGACTACGATCGCGGGCCGCGGCGCTTATCCACTACGCCACCGAGCTACTCGAGATAATTTTATTGATTGTATATTCTACATAAATTACTTTTATTTTAATAAAAGTATGTAGTTACACGTATTGTGCCAAATAGAACTTCAAATATACTTTTAAGAATTAACTTAATTTTTTGTTATTATGGCGTGTAATAACCGTGGGCTGTGTTATGAGGACTATTTTTATAAAAAAAAGAAACAATAATTATAGCATTATTAGCGCAGACGGGCAGACTAATCGATCGGAACAAATTTACTGTATTGGTTTCATGAATAAATTATCTCTGCATAAGTTTAAATCAAGCGGAACCAATAATTAATTCATAAATGTCTAGTCACAGTGATGTGTATAATTTGAATCAAGTTGTTTAGTTAAACGTTCGGATAAAGGAATGTGATGCATTTAGTGTAGTCTGATTTACAATTCAAATTATATATATAGAGTTTTAGTTGCAGGATGCGATTTTTTACTCGATGAAAATCTGTATTTCATCTGTCATTCCGGTTGTAGTATTGAATAAATGGAGTTCGATGGCGCGGTTAGCGCGCTTGGTCTGTAATACGGTTGTTAAGCAACTTTCGCAATGGTCGGATGGGTGATCAAAAATTTATAGCTCTGGAAGGTCACGGCCCATTTTCTCTAGTCGATTTAATTCGATTCCTTCCACAGAGAAGGCCTGCGTCCCAGCAGCAATTGAATCATGATATTGAAATAACAGAAGAATCTCGTTTCTTTATTTTATTCAAACAGTATGCTACAGACTGATAACTTATTTATATATTGTTGTATTGTTTTAAAACAAGAGGGTGCCATTACAGAGACTTCAATCGACACATCTATTATAATTTCTATAATCCGTTTTTCACAGTATATAATAATTATGGAGTTTTATCCATTACTTTTACTGCCGTTGCCAATGTTTAGTTAGCGGTCTGTTATTGGCGCTAATTTTTGTTTTTTTTATTTGATGGATTGATAAATCATTGTCGATTATGATGATTTGACTGCGCAGTCCGCAAAATAAAATGTAGATATTCTACGAAGTTTTATACATGTTTTCTGAATAAATACTAAAACTAAATTAAATTAACTAGAAGAAGATAAGAAAAACTAGAAGAATAAAAGAAGATACCTTAACTGAAAACGATAAAGAAATGTAAATAGATATTCGTAAGTCGAATAATAGGGTTCAAATGAAATGCATCATTACAAGATAGGTGATAAATAGTAATTTATGCATCATTACTCGATACGATGTCGAAGTGTACATAAAACCTTAGTGTTTATAAAACAGAAGTGCACTTAAATAGATTCGCACCTTATCGAGTTGCTTTAGCGACTATATTCGTTATCCTACAGCTATCTGTAGTTGTAGGTAAATAAAGATGAACTCACACTAGATTATTTCAGTGAAAAATGTTTCTTAAGTCCATATTAATGTTAATTATGTCAATTGATTATATATATTATTATTTACTTAATGCCAGCAATTTGAAACAAGAAAATTGAATGAAAGTATATAGTCGTGTAATATTTTATTCTGAAATGAGGCACATATAATAGTGACTTTCGTACACTTGGTAACAATTGTACTATAGAGGTAGGCAGACATGGGAGCGCAGCGCTGCTCATAGTAGTGAAATAGTATATAAATGACTTTACGCGCAGCAATATATTCATTTTTTAAGTGATTTTGAAATATTTGTAAGTTTGTGCTAAATAGTCCCGAAATCGGGATGATTCCACCGGAGTCCTCCTGACCTACGCTGCTCTGCGTTGTGCCTGTGGAGTCTTTTTCATCATCAGTGCCGCTGACCGGATCTGATGTCGGGTCTACACCCTTGCCAGCCCCTGCACGGCCCGTGACACTGACCCCGCGAACTCGATACTAAATACCCTAATTATACTATAAAGCTAAGTCTTCTTAATTCTAGAACCAGAACCATAACGAGCGAATCTGCACCTACCCCCTGAGAGATTAAATAAAGTTTATTAAAACATTATTTGTTTCGTTTTTGCTGTTTCTACTTGAAGCCTTCTCACCCCTCATCTACAATACAACGCTTCAAGTACGTATGTTATTTACAACACCATCATCATCGTCAGTATCACCATTGTTGGGGCAAAGGCCTTAGCTATAGAGTCATTTACGATAGAAGAATGGGCCATTTCTCAACGAGGGCCATTGCGGATTAGTGAGTACTAATGACTGCAGATACGTGCCACAACCAAGCTTAACTATCCTTAGCACGAAGTTCTTCCATTACATATCATAAGAAACATAAATGATCCATAAGTGTGGTAACAAACGTAGAATTACCACGCATCATGCATTATAAAGGTTTCAGTCACATGCTTAAAGGCAATATAATATGTTATGAACTTTCATTTACGAGTGTCACTGTATTATACTCACTCACTTAGTGTTATTGTGTACAAGCACCTTTATGTCAATTGCTACCACGCATGATTGTAAATAGAAAGTGCATTTCGCGCGTGGGTCATCGGCAGCCTTTATAAATCATCTGAGCATGCGCCCGGTGACGTTGACTAATATATTATCATTGTTCTTCTGGTGTACACAATTGATTTTACGTAACATTGTGTATATGACCTGTGTTTTCCCTCTAAACCTTTGTAACATCTTCATTTTCTAAGGATTACTTACGCAAATGACTGGTTTCATTTGCGTAAGCGTATGTGGATTATAAATGCATCATGGAACTGTGTCGTAAACTTTTCAACTATTTGTACTTAATAAATTTATTGTATTTCCGTATTCATTTAGTAAAACATATTACTAATGGATATTAAAAATATAACAAAATTTACAATAAATACATAATTGTTCTGAGATGTGATAAAAAATTAACTTGTCTAAAATTGCTCAATAAAAACGCACCAAACAGGCCCTGCCAGAATATTCGCGTTGATTCGGCACAACTTGTGACGAATCAACATATGTGATTATTTATTTTTCTTTTTATTTTTGTTTGTCAATAGGACTATTTTTATTTTATATACGCAATGAACTTTAGGTCAATAAAAGTTTCTTCTTCTTATTTTTATGTTTATAAAGGAGATTTTTAGGTATTCATATTAAATATTGTACGTTTAGATGCTAGAGATTCATTACATTTTCTATGAAATTACTTACGGTATGTTGTTGGGTACAAGCAAGCAATGAGAAGACAATCATTAAAGCTATGTTAACAAAGACTCTATCTCAGAAATGGCCTCTATATAATTTCTTTATGGATAAAATGGTACAGCGGCGCTTTTACAATTGAGTTGCGAAAAAAAGTTATTACCCTTGAGACCCTTGAAAGAAGAAATCCCTACGAGTACCAAAGTTACTAATATCACTAGAAGAATTGCTCAGCTGAAGTGGCAGAGAGAGGGACCCATAGCTAGAAGAACCGATGGCTCAGATAAGGTTCTGGAATGGCGACTGTGTACCGGATGATACTCAACGCTTGATCAGGTGGACCGATAATCTTATAATGGTTTCAGGTAGCCGCTGGACCGATCATGGTGGAGATCAATGGAAGAGGTCTATCCTCCGCAGTTGGCGTCGTACGGTTGTTGATGATGATGACCTTTCCGACAGTGATTCTATAATTCATGTAGATTATAATTGAAGGGGAAAGTTTCGGATAAAAATATTATTTGTAAAACCAAGAGACTATGTAGGTGCTACTGCAATATCAACATTTTCACAAACGTCTCATTTGAAACAATCCTTTTGTCTAAATTCACAAACGATAGTGGTTCTTTTGTTTACCTATCTGACTGAAGCCTTTGCCACGGACGGCGCGAAGTTATTTCCGTTGCAGACGAGACTACACCATTCCAAATTTGAAATACCCAGTATTGTTGTTGGGCGAAAAATTTTATGGATATTTGATTCAAAAGATTGGATTTTAATAGACAATTTAATTGCGTAGAAGAAACAAATTATAAGAAACTTTTCATAAGGAATAAAAATACATTGTTTCGTAAATAACGTATCTATATTTAAATAACACAAGCTGAAGATGCGATATTTTTGAACTATTTGCAATTCCAAAAAATGAGATTAACAAAGACACGTTAAAAACAGGTGCGAGTTGGACTCGCTCGTGAAAGATTCCGTACTATAAAAAATTAAGAAAAGAAATCACGTTTGTTGTTTTATATGAAGTTGATATTAAAATACAACTGGTCGACTATTACTCGTAAATTTTTAATTTCATTACATAGGTAGTGAGTGAGGATAGAGTGGGAAAAATGGAAACTTCATGTAATAGTCAAAATATATGATCTATCGCGGGTGTTGGTACACACAGAGAGACACATAGTTGTATGTGATTTTTATAATGTACAAGTTAAGTGTTTGTTTGATACGAAAATATTACAAAAACGTCAGATTTCTCTGCTTTAATTGCTTAAGATAAGTAATAAATAGACTGTTTTGCTTTAATAGTAAATGTGTATTACAAATCGGGTGTACAGATTGATAAATTAACCAAAGCAAAGTATTCGGTAAGTTATAGATATGTTAATGTAATTATAATACCAGCATACAGGCAAGATGGAAATTGGAAGTAGAGGGCAAAATGGATGGAGCGAAAAAATGAAAGTTATAACAATGACCAAAAATAATACTGTAAAAACAAAAGAACATAATTAAGGAAAGGGAGAACAGAAAATATTAGAGAAAAGTAAAGATTATTTCTCAGTTTCCCGAAGAAAAATACGAAAATAAGCTATAGAAGACTGCTGACGATGTCTGTCGTCTTGTTACGTACGCAAGCTAGAAAATGGTGGTACTTTAAATATTAGTTGCAAAACTTAAATTTATGTTATAAATTCCAAATTGCCTCTTTTCCTTTCCAAAATAAGTTTTCATTATATAATAACACTTCAAGAACAATTTAAATAAGAGACTTAAGCCAAGTACATTTCTATTTATTACTACACAAAGTTAGCCCTTCCATCTTGCTCTCCTTTCCCCTACTACTACTGTAACACTCTTAAGCCAAGTTTTATTAATTTTTATCTAAGGGAATCATTTATATAGGCTTATCCTATACCAAATGTCATAAAAATACATTCAGTAGGTTTTGCAAGAAGAAATAAACAATAATCCAAACCAACCAACTTTCGCCTTTTATCAGTAAAATTAAATATTTTTAAAGAGAAATAAGTCCTTTCGCATGTCATCATTACTTAACAAAAGAAGCTATTGCGCAACCAACTAAAGATGTCACCCGTAAGCTATTTAATGCGAACGGTCACAAAGCAATAAGACTCGATCTTAATCTAACAGCCATTGTTCAAGTGTTATCCGTTTGTCGCGGGCTTAAGTTAAATTAACCGTGTTTAATGTTACATTGTGCCGATGCGATACGCGAACCGATAGGACAGTGTTAGTTCTGTTGGTGTACCAACCGTGTGAACTTCGATTGGACTGGTCGTGTGAAAGGACCTTAAGTTGTCAGAGTGCTGGCTAATTATTACGTTGCCTTTCGTAATAGTTCAATTCGGCCCTTCATCACTACATCTATTGATACTAATGTTATAAACGACCTCTGTAGCCGAGTGGTTCGCACGCCGGTTTCAAGGTGTCGCCATCTCTGAGGTGCCGGGTTCGATTCCCGGTCGGGTCAATGTAGGAAATGAACTTTTCTATGTTGACTCGGGTCTGGGTGTTGTGGTACCTTCGTTGTCTCAGATACTCCATAATACGGGGGCTTTAGCTACTCATCTTGGTATCTGAGCAATGTATGTGATGTTATTAAATATTTATTTATAAAGAGTGAAGATTTACATCGAATAGACTTCGAAAATACTGGACTGATTTCAAATATTGTTTCACTAGCTACATCATATGGGATTGATATAGGTTATAATTTAACTAAAACAGCTAGTATATATGTATAAGGCAAACCTTAACTAAAACAGTTAGTATGTATGTATGTATAAGGCAAACATGAGTGATTAATATATATACGCAGAGCCGAAACCACTGTACCTGGTATCTTGAAAGGTAAAGCTAGGATTTTTAGAAATTCATCCTCTAAGGGTGTGAAATAGGTGGGTGAAATTTATATGGACCACGCGGGTGAGAGGTTATGGTATGATCTACGTGTACACCAAAAATTATTATTTTTCAGTTGATTTTCTACCAACAAATAACGTAAAAGTTACTAAAAATAAGAAAAAGTACATCATATTTTTAAGTTTTGTCACTGTAGAAAAGCGAATTCATTATTTTTTTAGATAAAAAAATCATAAATATATGTACCACTAAATTTGATCTTTAATTCAATGAATGTTCTTGAGTATAGTATTTTTTATTATAAGTAATTGTTTTTTTTTTTTTGCAAGGGGGAAATAAAAATAGTTTTAACGTTAAAAAGTTTATATATTTTTAGTCATAAAAATAACACACAAATATCCGCAACTTGTGTGTTTTAGAAAGTAACCGACAGTTATAGAATCGTAATTATAATTGCAATCGCTTTATTCCGTATCGAATCGGCATATTCTTCATTCGATTAGATCTCGACTCGATATGTGCCACCGAGATTGCCCTCTGATAAAATTGTGCAACGTTGATAACGTCACAAACATCGATTTGAATCAACTCGATAATCGACGCCCCCGGCACGCAGGATGTTAAAGGGCCTATGATTGGTAGCAATAAAAATAAATACATTTCAAAACACAAACTGTGCATCTAGTAAACGTATTCGATTAATTCTCTTACATCAGAGACAGTAACCGATTATAATTGACGTTTGATTTAGATCTCTAAGTCAAAGTGTTAAGTTTATTTTTTTGTATTTTTTTTTCTTAGAGACCGCACGCGATTTGTCTTAAAGTGATCGTCGTTTTAGATATGTCGAGTCGTTTAGATACAGATTGGACAATAAGAAACGAGATATGTTTAATATGTTTCTCTATTACGTAAAAAGTGTGTGAGCCCTTTTCACATAACATTCATCAACGTATAAACGTTTTTTTGACAATTATTGCTAATAATAAATTGCATTAATTTGTGAGAAAAACTTTGTTAGAGTTGCTTTTGTGGTGAACCAGTTAGTCAACAGGTTTTATTAATCGCTCTCTTGCATGCGAACTTTTAGTTTTCTTTTTAATCTAATAAAACTATATTTATTGCGCTTTCTTTAGCTTTTGATTAGTTTTTGTTGTAATAAAAAGTGAAGCGGCAACATGTGTGTTAGAAACTTGATGTATATTATTATTTTCAACTGATGAGGTGTTGAAACTTTTTTCAATATACAAACAGTAGCTGTTGTTTATGCAAATATTAGCTATTTTAAAAACTCCTTTCCTTTCCATTTGAAAATTTTAAGGTTAATTTTCATGGTAGTTTTTGTTCCCGATTTACCGTAATATATTCTACCTTTAAATAAAATATGGCACTGATGTTTAATTAATATCATAAAAGGAAAATAAAAAAAAACAATTTTTTTTTTGGACTTAATTTTTTATACAATACAAATTAAAGCTTACCCTTTAGTAGTAGCTTTATTAGTTTTTTATCTTACCCAATTTTCGATTTCATTGCATCTATATTGTTTATTATAAGCAGTTGTTATTTCATGATATTTTGTTAAGTCTGAAAAATTCTTCGTTCGCCCCTCGTTTGTGATTAAAAATACTAAACTTCATTTATCTTATCAGAAAACTGAACCGTTCTTACTTGTTTTTAATTAGAAAGACGTTGACAAATTCAATAATCTTCTTTCCATTAGCGGTTATAAGCTTTGCCAATCCTCATCCGATTTCTAATGAACTTTCTTGAATTTCTTACTCACATTTCTAGTTATAAAGAATTATTTTTCGTCCATTTTACATTTTTATTACTAACTGACATACTATAACGACGTATCACTTAGCAAGTGAGCCAGAAAACACATAATATATAGATTCCTTTTTATATTCCTTTCAACTATTACAAGAACCCATTATTCTCAAATTAAGATTTTATTATCGTACAAAATAATGTTTGAATATACGTATATGAAATTAAATCGATTATAAACGATATACGAGCACGGCGAAACGATAAAAAAACAGCTGTGACGATATAAAGAAATCACTATAATCGATATTATGTCTAGAGGAGTTACATTTATAAACTGCGGCATTAATAATTATAACAATTTCGTGTTACGATTCGCAGAGTAATTAAAAATTAAATATTGAATAACAAAACACATAACTGAATGGACAATTATAACAGTTTGATAGATAGAAAGTGTATATGTTTAGACACGAATGTAATGAGATCTGGCGAGCCATTACTGTCTTATTTATGTTTTGATTAACCGTCAGTGATTTTGAGCATCGATGACTACAAAATGATTTTGCTGATGTTTTGTTTATATTTTATGGTTGCTGTTTTCCCGCGAGTTCGCCTGCGTAAATTATATGGTACTAGCGTATGATCTATGTACCTTCTTATACGTGAAAGAATTAAAAATCGGTACAATAGCTTCGGAGCCTATTCGATCCAAATCTTTCCTCTTTATTTAAGAGGAAAAAAGATATTCTTAGATAACTTTTCAGATTTTATTTAAAGAATATAATTAAAGTATTAACTTTAAATTAAAATTATTATCTTTTCTTTTTGTAAAAAGCAAGCACATTCAGTATTTCTAAATAATTAGATATAAATTTGTTTGCGAAACTAATTAACCAAATTTTTAGTCAAACAGACGTCAAAATGTAAGTATATATACATATATATAATACGTTACCAACGCAACAATAGTCATTATGACATATTAACAATCGTATATCAAAAGCGAATGTATGCCCAATATACAGATCTAGATCAGATTATAACTACATCATAATCTGCAACGTTTTATAACGTATTAGCTTATCTATAAACTGCTGATTGGCAGAGCCGTTTTTAATAAAAGCCGCGCGTATTATTAGCTAGGTTATTAATCATAATAACTTAAAGTACACTGACAAGGAGAAAGGTATTGTGTAATGGTTAAGTGGTTCGCGATTGTTTTTTTTTCTGTACGGTATTGCTCGTCTCGTGGTCGTAGGTCGTGTCGTGGTATTTGGATCAGGGTACTGTCATTCGCACGTTAGGTGCGGTGTGGGTTATGATAAATGATGATCGACCGAAATGTATTGTCGTGTTCTTTAATTTGTTTATATTTGTTTTGATTTCATTTTTATTTATTTTCAGTTTTGTTTTTTCTTATGTAATAAACAGTGGTCGGAATTAGGTAGAGTTATTCATGTACTTACACTGATTTCATACAGCGAAAGAATAAAGTGGATATGCCCCAAATCCCAAGATTAATTTTAAAGAGCAGAAAACATCCCGTGATATTTTAAATAAAAAGTTATTTACTTTTACACAATTTAAACTACTGCACGCACGACGTTGCCAAACTTACATCAATGAAAGAAAGAAATAAAGAAAGAAGAATACACTTCATGCTTTAATAAATAAAAATATACTTCATGCTTTATTACTAATAAAGCATGAAGTGTATTTTTATTTTATACTCGTTGTTATTAAAGTACATATCAAAGCAGTAAAATAAAATGAAATATCGACGTAAATGGCTCTCTAGCTATGATTACCCATACCATGGAGAGCTAAACGGTGGCGCCACTGAACTTCAGAGATAGTGATAAAAATTAACAGCATTTGGTAAAAATGTATAGATAAATAAATAAATAACTCGAACTTGCCCGAATTTTTATCATTGAAATTAATGTCACTATTTTATATATCAATTCAGTTTTATTATATATTTTACTTAAAAGATTATTTTTATTTAACTCAATTAAAAGCGTTTTATTTCTTCAAATAGGAATTTGCTGCCTATGGTTCTCTAAGTCGCTTGCGTAATTTTCCGCCAACTAGTACTAAAATTACCTTGGTGCATTCTCTTCTGTATACGGATATACGGATCTGTCGGAGGAGCTTCTTCACAAACTTGAGCGTCTGCAGAATGTCTGCATTAGATTCATTTTTAATTTTAGGAAATATGACCATGTGTCACACTTCCGATCCAAGTTACAATGGCTTCCTATTCGCCGGCGCAGGGACTTGCACACTCTTACGGTTCTTTATTCTATACGTTTTCTCCTATTCTCTCGGCCTTGTCTTAAAAATTTTACTGCACAGCAATAAGGCCGCCATTTGTGTTCTGTTTCTTCTTAATGTAATTTTCCTGTAACCTGTGTTATATTGAGTGCAATAAAGTGTATTATTATTATTATTAAAATGCTTTTAAGTAATTAAAAGAAATAACGTACTTATTATAAACCAATTATATTTTGTAACTATATCGCAATTATTAAGATATATGCTAATTAAATCAGCTGACATTATTTTTTATGCACAGCTAATAAAAAGAGTATGTTTTTGAAAGTTCAACATTTTATATTTCAAATAAATGCAATGTCCTTGTTTTTGAAATAATGTAAAATATCAAGACCATTTAATCTGAATCACAATTATAATGTGATTTTTATATAAATTTATTGTTTTAAATGCAATAATTGCATAACTGTTAAGAGAGCTGCGACAGCAGTCTTATTCTGTCAATAATATAAATACTTGTTCAGTCGAATAAAACCCACTTCAAAAGGCAATAAAAGCTTTATTTCTTTATATAGCTCTAATGACAGAGCCAGCGCGACAGTGCTGTGTCCAACGCTCTATTTTAACAAAATACCAAAACTGAATAGTAATTCAGTTTTGGTATTTTGTTTCTTGTTTTGTTTTGTTTTGGTAATTTAAGTAAAACTATTTTGAATGGATGAAGCGCGTTTATATTTGATTTCATAACGTTTCGGATCCTTTACAGGTTCCGTGTTTCCGGAACCAAGTGTTACACCCGTTCAGAATAGTTTTATTTTAAGAATAATGCGCGTGAAAATATAAAGAAGTAGTATTATATTTCATTTATATTATTATTATTTATATTTTAAGACATAGTATTTATATCAAAGGTACAAAAAATACTAGGTATACTATACTAGTACTATTGGTAAATGTAGATGAACCATACAATGTATAATTTCTTTACTAACCCTGAATAATAATATGTTATTTAAAAATAATATCTTTGTAGTTTAGGGCGTATAAATAAATAATAACGCGAAGAAATAATAAAAAATGAAATACAGTTAATTACTAAAACCTCTATTTTAAGTCTCTGTTCCTTTTATAGCACAGCAGTTATCGGAGCACATATCGGATAAAGCACATACGTATTAAGTGATGTATAATTCTCTATGGTATACGCGGAATCAACATTAATAGTGATTATTAATAAAACCAATTACCACACGAAACGTCTCCGGTATACAAGATTAATAGAAGAATTTTCCTGTTCGGAACGAGTGATGTTTCTAACAGAATTATTATGTAACAAATTGGATTTTAATTTTTCAACTGGACATCACTTTCTTCAATGAACTGTGTGCTATTTGCCATAATTACGCTCACATTAACAGAATTAGGACTCGAGCATTTACATGTTTACATGAAACTGTTGGTGTCCTGCTACGCAAACCTTTTTGGAAAAGTAGCATAAGTTACTTCTTATTATATAAACTATCTGCTAGTGAAAAATCGGTCTAGCCGTTTCAGTGATTAGCTGGAATAAACACAAAAAATAATAATATCACAAACAGACACTTTAATTTTATTTATTTGTATAGATATAGAACAAATGTCAAATTTCACTGAGAACTAAAATATGCGCCCAGTCTCTCGTCCAAGGTATTATTTTGATGGTGGTACGTAGCTGCAGAACTATTATTTAAGTAATAAGACAAATCGTATTGCACTATAATCACTCAGATGTAATAATAAAACAAATATATTACTTTTGAGAAAGTCGTTTAACTTTTACTATTGTTACTAACTTGCGCTAGTGAACACCGTCCGGCTTCACAGTTCGAGAAGAATTATAACGACAGTTTTATTACGCGAGAATGACCTTTAACACCCCGACACAACATCAGAGTAATGTCTAATTATTAATACTTAGACTCTATCACGCTACCGCCTGAGGCTATGAGATTGTAGACTTTAAACATACATAGTTAAGTTATAAACCAGTGTGATAACTGCAAAATTTTTTATTACACAAGTAGCTTTTTATATTTATGACATATATTTATGACATATATTTATTGATAAGAAAAATGAATAATAATTGGGTAAATAAATTAGTTAAATTTTCATAATAAAAGCTCTTTCTTTAAGGGTAATGAGTAGAACTACATAAGATAACATCACACAATCACATCTAAGTCAGTACATCCAAAAATGGCAATTACGTTTGGCAGACCTTTTTTTTTATAATTTCAATTGGATTTAATCTAACCATGTATTAAGTACATCTTCAGAAGTGGACTTCAATAAATAAGTATTGACTGATCTGCATTTCTTTACGGCAGTGAATTAACTATAGCATTTATAATGAACTCGCAACTAATCGGTTTTCATGGATACTTAATCTTTAAAAAGTCCTAATTAGTGGTATAAACTCCATTACAATCTCTTTCTTAGTTTAGGAGGAATTAAAAGCTTAACTGACTTAGGGCATGACAAGCACACAGCGACTTTAATTTATACAATACTATGTTGTAATAGTGCATGAAACATACTGCGTAGGCTCCTACACTGTGGTATAACACTGGATGTAAATACGTGGGCGAAAGTGTTATTCTAAGTTAAAGAAATTCGCTTTATGACTTAATTTTTTGCTATTATCTTAAAGATGAAGGAAGATAACCGATAAAATCGTGTGACTGGACTTTAGAGAATTCCCTCGGTTTTATTTTACGACTGTCGTGGAATGTCAATGCTTTTTTCTGTTTCCAGGTGAAAATCACTTTGAAAGCGTGCATAATCATATTCAATACGTAATTGTGTATAAAGTCCGTGGTAGTACATGATACTCGATATGATATGATGCAGCAATGAAACTTTTACCTCAAGTATATCATTTATATTATACAGTATAACAATAAGGCTACATTACGTAAAATATCACTACATATTAGATATTAACGAAATCTTCTTAGTTATTTGTTATTGAACGCGGTGATAAAGGGAGACGTTTAGGGTTATTATATACTCATTGGGTTATGTGTATGGTATAATAAGAATCAGATAGGTTTGATACTCTAACATTTTATGCCAATTTGCTTAATTGTCAATTAAGTAAGTAATATACTGTGTTTGGAGTGGAGAAGCTTTTTGATCTTGACGCTTCCGTATGTTTTGCGTGCTGCCCAGCGATTCTGTAAAAATTCATACCCGAATTTTGAATTCACTCATGTGTCTGAATTCACGTCATTAAATCTAGAAATTCTATTCCATTCCATTTTTTGTATAAAAAAACAAAACGTAATTGAGTTATGGATATATTTGCCTCAGGTATTCTATTCCTATGCCATTTCGAAACTCACTTCACTTATGCCACGAAATGGTATTACCAATTTGGAGCTTCGATATATAGAGCTATCTACCAAGATTGAGGTTAAGCGAATGCCGCTTTTTGAAGTGAATTCTGACACCTGAGTGGATTCGAATTCAGGATTTTTACAGAATTGCAGGGGTGAAATTTATTCCTCGCCAATTATGGACTTATGTTAATTATACCAATGTAAAATACACACAGGGGCAATTTTGACTACCACAAAATATCGAAATTCTGTAATCTGTTTTGCACGTTATTGATTTGGAGATTTTTAAATTAATATTAATATGACAGTGTGCCCATTTTCTGAGTCTGTATTTATGCAGTAATTTTGAGAATTACGGCACCTATTTAAAATATTTTGCTATTTAAAAGATACGTGATTATGATTAGACTTAGGTTACTTTTATCTGGATTATAAGCGAGTCCTAGTCTACAAAACTTAAATTCACAGTAAATTATACAATGGAAATGCGTTCAACAAGACACAAGTTAAATAAATCAAAAACTTTTTACGATCTATACGGTTCGAGTTTGCCGACAGTGCATTATCCTCCATGTTACTAGTTCCGAAACTTTAAATCGAGTGAATGGTTTTCAACGGGTTAGTTCCACAATTCCAGCCTACTAAAGTAATCTAAGTTTGTCAAACTTGTTCAAAGTAATACGTCATAGTTTTGTAGTTCTAGTTAGTAGACTAGACACGCAACATTCTTAAGATTGGTAGACTTTATTAGGGTTACCGTTATTTATAGATTTGATCAATATAATAATGTATTTAATAGAATCAGATTTTTTGTTTTTTTTTTTAATGTGTAATTGTGATATCTAGTAACTTCTATATTTAATACCAGTTACATTTCTGTGCACCGGTCTCAAATAAATACACGTGCACAAACGGCAAACATCTCGCGACCACGAAGCATATTTCGGGCGTTGTACAGATATGTTGTAGGTAATATGTGGATATGAAAGTCAATAAATATCGTCGTAGTTTTGCAATTATCAATACTATTATTATAAAGAGGAAAGATTCGCTTTGTTTACATTGCATAGACTGAAATTAATGGACCGATTTAAAAATTGTTTCACCTACAGGAAGCTACATCATACTCAGGTACCATAGACTATAATTTCATCACCAGCTTATTAATATCCTCTCTACTGATGCTCAGGCCTTCCCTATAGATAGAAAAATATATTAAAACTATTTTCAAATTAATTAAAAATAGTTTTAACATATCATTCCGTCCACACTACGTGAGTAGGACAAAATATTTGTCAGCTTGATTTTAAAATATGTCATTACCCTAACCTTTTTATATCACACCATATATAAGTTATCTCTTTTCATACTCAATATCGTTATCTGAATTTGCAATAAACTAAAATATCTAGTTAATCTTTGTAATAGATTGGTGTTTTTCCTGGAATATTTTTCATTTATACCAAGAAAAATAATATAAAAGAGACATCCTTTATTCCAATAGTGCGTGAGTAACGTTACTAAAGTTTTGTAAAGTCCAGTGATCTGAGTCATAGATACGCTTTTCGCATTTTGAATAGCTATTTCTATTCTAGACTAGACTTGTTTCTTCATAGAATCTATTGCTTTAAGCCTCGAAAAATTTAATAAACTTATTTCTTCATCGAACATCGTTATTCCGCGGCACTATATATCAATACTTTGTGAATCAGAATAGTAGTTCTTTAATAGGAGGTCCCTGAAAGCATCCCAAATGACTCATAGAGGCCCTTAAATTCTATTTTAAAAATAATCAATTACAATATGTATATCGTACGAATTAACATGACATCTGACGGTTTATTTTAATAATGTTCTCGAATGAATATTTGAATTTCGAATCGGTCGTGTAATTTAAAATTTCTTAAAATTGGCATTATAATAAATAAAATAAAATAATAAATATTTAATTAAATGTGTAGCTCGATGTCAATCGCAATATATTTTATTAACCATAGTCACTATTAGATTTAACCTATTAAGTTTCTTTACTAATAATTTATAAAAGTATGTTATGCTGTAATTACATTTAAGCTTGTTTATTGTTGGGGCCACACGCTTCCAGGTTACTTTTTCATATGCATGTCGTGGTAACCTTTAATTAAGGCAGCACATTGTCTTTGTTATTTATTATTAATTTATTTGCATGTATAGTGCTTGACCTTGTTGGTTGCTCAAATAATTAAATAAATTTTGTTAAACTCATACACGCGATTAAATTTTCTATTAGAAAAACTTTGTGCATTAGAGGCCAGCGATCCCAATAGTTACTGTGCCTGAAAAAGCGCTGAAATATCGGTATTGGATAATAATAACACATAATAGCAATTTCGTACATAACTATAACTCTATCATCGATGATCAGGACAATTTAAAAGAACATGTCCTATATGAATTCATTCGTAGTGCATAGTCGATATTATGATATTATTATTTTAACATCGATATTCAATTTTTTTTAAGTTTGGATTAACATGGGTGAAATTACTCCAGCCACTTAAAATCAGTCAGGAAACTTCAAGCTCTTTACATCTGCAGTGGTTCTTCCGTAGCGTACAGTGAGTTTTCGTAATCAATCATATTATATTCTACAAACGACTGCATATGAAATAAATTAAAAGAATTGTTCGTCTATAAACTAACATATTCTCTTTAATATAATCGACAAAACGCCACATCACTTATATTTAAGTTTCAAATATCCTTTCATTTCGAATTCTATCTCAAAAAAAGGAAACAATCACATTTCAATGCCATTCCCAAACAAATGAAACCTTTTTCTTTAACACTCAAATCGCATCATTAAAACGCATTGTTCTTCAGACTTAACAAAGGCTTGCTCGATCCCCCAATAAAGATAAAATCGGTTAATTTGAAAGCATTAAAATCAATACTTCCGTCGATAAGAAATGGCTGACCTTCGACCTTACAGGTTGTCCTGACCTTTGCAATCTCATCGGTAGTAAATTAGTGTAATTAAAGAAACTACATGGAGATCTTTATTCTGATTACGTATATTGGTTATTAAGTAGAATGCTTTGTTTTGATCAGAATCTATTAATTATATTGTTTTGATATTTTTCTATTGTCTTCAATATTTGGCAGATATTTGTGGTCATTGCATTGATTGAAATAACTTAATGTGACTTTCACCAATTGTCTTTTTAAAATTTGTGAGTTTGTTTTCAGTATTGGGATAAATAAAACAATATCGCTGGATAACTGGATAGGTGACATTTTCTAAACTCAAAATGATCTTGGTACCATTTCTATTTTATTTTGGTTTTAACTATAATATCATATAATTTTTTCTCTATTTATAATTTTACTGTCTATTATTGTGTTTTGTTCAGTTACTTATGGTGTGTACAATAAAGAGTCTTTCATTCATTCATTATAATGTATTGATCTGTTAACGACATGTGTTGGATAATGACATGGTGAGTTTCTCGTTAGTTAGCCAAAGGACATCCTGAACGAGTGGCAGGGAAAAAAATGTTGGACGATTCAAAAGTAATTTTGAGAAATGGAAAGGATTATTATGACTCTTGACTTTTGCTATATTAAGTGCAATTTCAAATTATAGGCGATTTAGCCGTGTAGTTGACGTGACGCAGCTGTTATTTATGTATACCGTAGTGTGACACACGCCTATATGTCGATGCAGTATTAGAAAGGTTCTATAAGGTTGACACATAAGTAAACTCCCATTAACTTAGACACCTGTTCTCTTGATGTCTTCGCACATAGTTAATAAAATTGCATTGCAGCGTAATAAACTTTATTGCCAGTCAACTAACATTTGCGTAAACAAAGCCAAAATAACGGCTCAAAGACAGGTTAATTCGCGAATAAAACGCAAGACCGGTTCCGCTGTATGGGTACCGTTAATTTTAAACAAGACGCTTAGACTCTGATATAATTGTTATAATATTATTTGATGTTGGCGTAACGTTGGCTTTGTGTGATGAATGGGCATTTGTTTACTCAGCAGCATTTCAGGTTACCAAAAAGGTGTTATTTACCAAAAATGTTTGAGTATTGAGTTACAAAAAAGAAATAGAGAATTTTAACAGTTTCGTATAACGATATTGTGTCTCACAAATTAAGGTTTAAAATTGATTACACTCAGTTTGGAATAACTTGAAAACTTAAGATGTAATATGAATTTATAACTTAAATCACGTTTGGCAATTTTATGAGGTAACATTTGAGCCGCACCTCAGACAAAATGGTGCATTGATCTCTGATATTTGTTAACTCGATAATTTATAGGTTGTTAGCCAGTTATTTAAATAAAATGCAAAAACTACTAAAATACCTAGAATCGACGGTATTATGGTACCTAGTAAACGAACTATTATTTTTGATTATATTTACCAAGAAACAAAAATTGCAAAAGTAACAAGAATATAAATCCAAAATGGCACCAATCTCCCACAAATAACGTGTTAATAATTAACAATAAAATGTACATATTTTGTAATGTTGTTTGTGATGAGAAATAAAGTTATTATTAAATAAACTATTCTATAATATATTCGTTTTTAAAGTATCTGTTGGAAAAAAAATAAAACTATTTATTTATTTAATTTAAAAAATAATCTTTTTTTCCCGCGCCTTTACTTTGGAAATCACTGCCTAACCCGTGTATAATGTATGCAGTAGATCAATGAATATTCGAAGATCTATTTTTTTTATCTACAGATAAACAACATTGGAAAATCTATCTTTTTATAATATAGATATAAGATATAGATATATAAGTATAGATTATTTATTCATTTCTATTTAACTTAAAAGGTCTTCAAAATTTCATAGGATTCGTATCCCTGTTATTATAATACTGCGTTGTTTATGCACCGTTTGTTTTGTTCGAAGATGGACGAGTAATATCTATAGAAAATTAATCTTGAACATCAAACTGGCTCTATTATGATAGCCTATCAAAAGTTACTCGACTGCCAACAACATGTCCGTTTGATCATAGACCCCGTAAGGTCAAAAAAGGTCAGCCTAAAATGAAGAAGAGAAAAAAGTGGTGGCATTCGTGTGGCGTATATGTGTAATTAAATCTGATAGAGCCAGGTACTAGATGATTGCGGAATAGTTATAATTAATTTATGAATAATATAAGTAGCGAATAAAGGGGTAATTAGACGAGCTTACATTATTAAATTAATTCGTTACTGTTTATGAAACAACGTAAATGGCTAATGTTTTTTCTCTTTTATATACCTACTTATTTACTAGCTAATGCTGCGAACTTTAAAAAGGAACATAATAACATAAAAAAAATTAGAAAAAGTACAATATAATAAAAATTAGACTTTATAAAAGCTATCTCAACGCTGTCAGTCAATTTTTCACACTGTTCTATTCATCAAATCCTTGAAATTCCTTGTCACGCAACTGACTTCCTCTCCCACTGCTGTTCCATATAAGCTGTGTGCCTGTGGAACTCATTGCCCGAGGCAATTAGGAGAGAGAGTAGGCAATTAGGAGAGCTCGTATTTTGGGCTGATTTTTTGCTCAAGTGAAAAGTCACTTCCTATCACTATTTTGACATTTTTTAATATTCAATGACTTTGATTATCTTATATCCTTTATTAATTATGTATACAGATATATCTATTTATTATAACTATCGCTTTGTACCCACTCCCCCCTCGTTCTTTATTTTCTGACATGGATCGCCTGGAAGAGATTGCTACTTAGCAATAACGTCACTTTTTGTATACTTTTTTCTTATTTTGTTTCTTTGTAATGTGCAATAAATAATACATTATTATTAGGGTTATATTTTACTCAAGCTTGGTTAAAATTATTGTATAAACAAGTATTTACTCCGAATTTTTTTATCTAGCGAATCACCGATGTCTATGGACTGAGAGCATTTAATATTAACGAAGGACACGCATTCACTTTTAACATTAAAAATAGGATTTATCTACAAGTAAATCAAATTAATTTCGTGATATTTCCATTTACTAACCTCTTGTAAAAAATAATTCACAATTTATCTATTGAAATGTTCAATTGAAATTTCGTGTTCTATTCATGAAGTTAATACTAAAAATAAATTTCGTTTTAAAAACAGTCTTGTCTATTATAAAATCGATCGGCACTAACTTTGTTTATTATAATACCTACTGTTATGAAGTTTTTTATGCCAGCGATGGATATGTATAAAATGTCGTATAGATCATGACAGATGTTGAGTTACAAACCAGCTGAGCGACCCCTCTCGCTATATCTATTCATACTTATAAAACATTTTATTTTTTATTATATTTTGATTAATTTTGTATTCATAATGCCATACTGAAAAATAAAGTGAGACAGTAGGTGATTGCTCTGCTGGGGTAGTATTCTCAAAACCAATTTTATATATATCGTTTATGTTTTATCATTATATACAATACAGTTCAGGATCTGATTTTAATGTTGAAATATAATAAAATTTAATGAAAAGGAAATCTTGACAAGCAAGACCTTTGGCTATGACTAGTGCGATATTTTTCCTCGTTTCATTTTTGGAAGAGCTTTCTAAGGGTTTATAATGAGTTTCAAATAAAATAAACAAACTTTATTTATTGTAAACGCTTCTATATAAGCTATAATTTCGTATTATAATAATTATATGTTTTTTTTTGTTACAGGTACGATGATTCAGCTAAGTAACAGTGGACTAAATAGAAACCTCTGTACTGATGTACTTTACAGATAAAAGCGAAACTTCGCGTGGGCCATGAAATATTTGAACTACGCATCATTTAACAAAACAACACTTGAACGTGTTACGTTGAAAAACAGCTTTCATTTTTGACTCGTACAAATTTGTTAAGCTATGACTTACACCATGACTTCTTATTTCTAAAGTCCTGCAACCTTCTTTGGCATATATCGATTACGATAGACTAATGATTTCTAAAGTCCTGCAACCTTATTTGGCATATATAGCGATTACGATTGACTACTCATTTCTAAAGTCCTGCAACCTTTTTTGGTATATAGCGCTACCGATAGGCCACTCATTTCTAAAATCCTGCAACCTTCTTTGACATATAGCGATTACGTTAAACCACGTTTTTCTAAAGTCCTGCAACCGTCTTTGGTATATAGCGGTTACAATAGACCACTCATTTCTAAAATTCTGCAACCTTTTTTGGCATATAGCGGTTACGATAGACAACCCATTTCTAAAATCCTGCAACCTTCTTTGGAATATATCGATTACGATAGACTACTCATTTCTTAAGTCCTGAAACCTTTTTGGTAAAAAGCACTTACGATAGACCACTCATTTCTAAAATTCTGTAACCTTCTATGGCATATAGCGATTACGATAGACCACTTTTTTCTAAAGTCCTGCAACCTTCTTTGGCATATAGCGATTACCATAAACGACTCATTTCAAAACTCCTGCAGATCTACAATGCGGTAGATCTACAGGAATTTATTATTTAGTAATTCTTGATATTGATTTAAGGTTGATTCGATATTTTAATATTATAAGAATAAATTACCATAATTTATCTGTTTTTAACTTATTCAACTATTTTTTTACTCTCCAAGCGTTTATAGAGCCTTTTTCTATAATATTTTCTCATTTCTTAACAATTTCCATTACATGTGTTGTTGTTTAAAAGTTAATAGCAATTTCAACTTTGTTATAACCCGAAACAACAATCTGTATTATAATTTTGTCCAATGCCGTAACAAATTAAATTATAACAGTTCAAAATTCTCTATTGTCGTTAATATTATTCTCTATTGTCGCTAATATTATAACTCATTTTTCATTTGATAACGCAAGAACACAAAATAATTTGTTTAACACAATAGATCGTGTATTATTTCTTAGTTTATCGCTTAGCAATATCGCAATGGGTTAGCAAACCGCCAAAAACTGACTTGCGTGAACTTCTGACTGTCATTGTTTGCGGAAATTTCGGACAATATCTTATTTCAAAAGTAAGGCTCGGCACGGTAACATTTTTAATCGTCCTACGCAACAATAAACTACCGACGTTAATACAAGGAATTATGACATTTCCGCTTATAGTAGAATTGGCGAAAACCGCTTGCGTATATAATAATGAATTAGGTTTGTATTTTTAATACGAGTCCGAGTGATGTTCGCACGCAAAAACTGAAAGTCTGATTAATGAGTGGCTCTTACAGAATAGGGACGCTTAACATAACAGCTTTTAACTTGTGTTAAAAGCTATTATGTTAAATAGGATGATATAAATTCCGCAAACATTTGCCTCTAGAACGAGATTAAATTGTAAGGGGTAAAAATGTGCCAGAAATTGTTAAAACGCTTGTACTTTAATAATCAATAAGTTCAAAATCAATATCCACTATTACATATAACGAAAAGTAGAGGGAATTAAATACCGCGGTTGAGCACCAATGCGCTGGACTGATCAAGTAAAATCCACGTGTCAGACAGAGATGGCAAGAGATGGTGAAGAAAGATCTGTCCGCCTCTAACACTTAATGGATGCCTCAACGTGACTACGCACGACCGAAGCGACAGAGAAAAAGATAACATAGCTTTAAAACTATATCAACCGCTTAATTCGATCTCATGCATAGGGAAGACCTGAGCATCAGCAGTGTGGGCGTTAATAGGATGATGATATCAAAGAAAGAAAACAAATAATTTAAGCCTAATAACATTTGTTACGACAAAGTTATAAGTAACACCCTTTTATCCCTAACCTTTAAGTGAAAATAGATCGATAACTAAATCAGCGAACTAATCAAAAGAGCTTTAGTTCTTTTACTGTCAATCGATATCTTCTATCATATCAAATAGATCTATTTAAATATAGCATACGATGCTAATAATAATACAACTAGTATTTTCCAATACAGGTTATGCTAACACAAAGGCTGTGTTACGTGTTACAAGTAAGTAAGTATTATTTGAGTAACATCCACGGTGTTTTTTTTATAACTACCGTTATTCAGTAACTGACAATCCTTTCGCACGAGGTTAGACAGAGCAATGTGCGTTCACAATAGCAGCTATTCTCATGGCTACTTTTTTCCATAGCACTATAAACGAACTTTTGATAGAAGGAATATTACTAACAGCAAAATTAATACGATTTTATTTATGTAAATATTTATTGTAGGTATAAAGTTTGTGTGTGTTTATATTAATTATTAGAATTTAAATATTATTGATAACATGTACGCCTCCATCTTCGTTATAATGGCAATCTCTTTCTCCATCCACAGGCTGCCTGGTGCCGCTTTGAGCGCTAAGGCCGCCAACTGTTACGCAAATAAATTAAGTTTATGGTTGTATCTGTAAAGTGTATTGTTAATAATAAAGAGTTATCTATCTACTTTTTCTGTAATATAATAAGTGTGTTGCAATTAGTAGTAGACAAATAAAAGCCCATTATGTGAGTAGCTGAAACATGGGCTAAATTCTTATCTTTATAGTATTCGTAACATAGAAAATATCACGTTAATTTTCTCAGAGTTTTCAAGTTCACTGAGATTTTGTTTGTATTCCCTTGACATAGGTTTTAATATAAGCCATCGATTAAATTATTAAAAAAAACTTCTTAAATCAATTTAAATGGAACTAAAATATATCTACACTAATACCACAGTACCTATACCTTTCTCGTTAATTATGCTGTCAGTCAGTGCAAATGAAATAAAAATTGTTACGTGATTTTTAATATTAAGACAAAAAAATAGATTTTAATTATGTGCCGTTTTCGTACATAAGGAGCTCTATGGATGCCAGAAGCGTATTGTTATTCGCAAGATTCTTATCGATAAGTCTCTTCTTAGCAGCTTCCGTTTGTGAATTGTCTTAGTTTTCTGTCTGTATTTTGTTGTTCATAGATAGGAAATGAATAGAAATGCTTTTATTAATCTTGATATTAATCAATATTCTAAGAAAATATGAAATGTGTCGATGAAAAATGTGAAAAATCTGAAAATAAATAAATAGTAAACGTGGTACATTGTAGTACCATAAGAGTTGATCAGTTGTAGATTTTTCAACTAGTATATTGTATAGTGATGTTAATTTAAATCAGTAGTTCTCAATCTTTTTGGCTGGGATCGGGACCGTGACTGATTTAAATATAAGTGTTTTTTTGCTTTAAAGCAGTAGCAGGCCTTTTTTACTCTTGATCTACACTTTCATTTTAGTTCCATCATATATACATCTTTCACGCTGTATACTTTTTCTTGCCGCATCTAATCCTTGTCTATTCTTATTTTTATCTCTTTAATTAATTAATTTTCAGCCAGGTTTTTTATTTATCCTGTTCCTATTGCTATTGCATGATTCTCACTTCTATGTTTATCCTAGTCTTTTATTTTACATTTTCTACATATTTGTTTGTTTTAGTTATATTTGCTTGTTTACTTATCCTATTTTACATTTCCTTTTTACCTTTAATTATTCTAATTAACCCTATAACATTTCCTTAAATTTTATTAAATACTTATCTTATGATTACTACATTGTTTATCCTATTGTTATTACATTTTTGTTCAACTTTTATTCTATTTCTACTAATACGTTTCTTCCCTTTTCTTACCCTCGTTTTCCTATATCTATTTTGTGCTATCTTATTCTATTCCTTATTATATTAATTTATTTGTTTATCCTATTTACTTTGCTTTTTCTACTTTACTAGTCTGTATTAAAAACTAATAGGACTTTACTAATGTTCTTAAGATCCATTCAAATACCATCGCAATAAAATTTTGAGTCGCGACCCGAGACCAAGGTAACTCTATAGGTATATATAATATTAGGGTTTCCAAAAGGTATCTTTGACAATTTGTGATTATAGGGGTATGAATGTGTGTTTGTGCCACATTTGTACAGAAAAAGTATTAAGCTTAGTATTAAAAAAACTGTTTACAGCATTCGATTGGCAACGCTCAAATTTCCCAAGGCAGTTGATAGGATAGGTGATCAAAAATTTATTATCTCGTGTTCCTCCATGCTTCGGAAGTAAGCCATCGGTCCCAGCTGCATATGCAACCGCACTGGGTCCTCATAGTTGGTCATGACCCATTCTCTACGCATTTGACTCCATCAATAAAGGAATACCTATGTCCCAGTAGCGGGACATTAATAGACTGGTGCTGTTGAATCGATTGCTGCTACATTATATTGCAAGTCAAACGGAAACCGGTCAAATAAATCACACAGGTAGCGTAACAGTTTTTGCTGAACAGAAAGTAAATATTATTGAACTGTATCAATTATTTAACAGCGGGAAATATATCACTGGAAACGACCAACTTCCCTATTGATATATTACCTTTAATAAATCTGTAATTTAATGAATGAATTAATCTTAGCAAATTTTATTATTTAACTGCAATAAGAACGGTGTTTTTTTTTTCTTTGAACCTTTATTTAGCTTAACGATATCTAGCCAAGTTATTATGTAGTTTTGGTTACAAGTAATTTAGAAGTTAATAAATATTTTTCTTGTTTCTATTAACATCTAAAATTAAAAACAACATCGTCGTCTCTGCTTACTCCAAAAAGGATCCGGAAGAAGAGCAACAATAAAGAAATCGAAGATTTCTATATATATAGTATTTAAAGAGATTGATTTATATAAACGATAAGTTTTTTTTAGAAGATTTCTTCTTAAAAACTTATCTAGGGTACGTCTCCAAAGGTTTTATTAAAATGTTTTATTTAAAGGTTTTATTTAAATTGTCTTTTTTTAAGTCAATTTTGTTCCAACGTCATAATTTGGCGGAATAAAATGTTATTTCACCTTTTCTTAAATTAAAATATGACTTCTTTGTAGACGGATTTGAATCAAATATTATTGAAATTTCAAAAACTAGAATAACTACATAGTATAGACTATATTCTAACATTACTAATTTCATTAAATTGAAACCGATACTAAAAAAATATACACAAAAAACTACTTCATTTGAATTCGGGTGATGAAAATCATGGCTATCAAATTCTCGTCAGAAATCAAAAGAAGTCGATTTAAGTTATCTTCTACCAACATACTTGGTTCATTGAAGCGGACGAAGCTGAGTACAACGTATTTATTCGTACTGAAAATTTTTCAATAAGTAAAGAGCTCAAGTATTATATTTGTATCTTTTTGTTGGTTTGGTCAATGAACTCGTCAGTTATACTTATATCAGCCAAGTCAGGTCCGTTTAAAAATTATGAAACTATACGATACGCCACTTACCGTCCAGTGGTCGTGTGAGACAGCCGCTTCAAGGACACTACTCACCTTTCTACATACATTAAACTGAAATGTGTTGTGGGAACATAAGATTTTGTGAGCTGACTCACTTTATCTTATCTTATTTATAATTTTTAAATTACTTATTTTAGTGTTTCTTTCTTTCTTCTAGTGGTAGCTCGGTGGCGTAGTGGATAAGCGCCGCGGCCCGCGATCGTAGTCGTTAAGTAACTTTCACAAGGGTCGGTCACGGGATGGATGACCTAAAAATTATTATCTCGAGCTACTCCGTGCTTCGGAAGGCACGTTTAGCCGTTGGTCCCGGCTGCATTTGCAGTCGTTAATACTCTCCAATCCGTATTAGGCCAGCGTGGAGGGTCATGGCCCATCCTCCTTAACCATCCATAAGGAAGGCCTGACCCCCTGCAGTGGGGACGTAAAAGGACTGGTGATGAATGTTTCTTTAGTTCTGGATTCGATTCTCTGACGAATCCAATAATTTATTTTGTTTTATTGCACTAATACGGTAATAGAATATTAATAATATTTAGTCGCGAATATATGTTTACATGATAGTTTAGCAATTTTAGATCGGAATATTTTAATTTCCAGGAAATTGTGCAAATATTTAAGTCAAAATACAAGAGATTGTCTGATTTTATATGAAAATTGTCATTTTTTTTAATAGCGAATGTCATTTAAGATACAAGATTCATATTACAATCAAAGGATTAATTAAAAATGAGACATATCTTGCAAGAATGCGATTATAAAACTGCTTTAAAGCAGTTTTCATATTTGTTACGATTTTTTGTGCTTTACTTAGTTCCGCCGCCACCAGGTATTCCAGGGCCTGAAATCCGCACTGGATGCTTTGTTGATGACAGCTTGGCCAACCTCTTTGATTAAGTATTTCTTTTTTAATATTTTTTAATTTTAAATTTTGGCTTTGTCCCTTATTGTTTTATTACTATTGCTGTATGTCTCTTGTATCTTGTGAAAACGGCTTAAAATTAGCGGAAAGTTATTCGTAATAGGAAAAAGTAGACTAAACTCACTAGAAGATTACTCAGCAGATCTCAGAAGTTGGTGTAAAAATTAGCTCCGAAAAAGAGTTTCGTAATACATAGTTCAATGTTAATTTGTTACTAAATGATTAGTAGTAAGTACATTCAAAAAATCCCATGCTTTTATTTAATGGAACAAATATTTCAGCAATTCCTAGAAGTTTGTTTCTCACCGCCTGACTCGTTTGACTGTGTTCTAGCGTCTGACCTCCGTACTAGGTACAGAATGATGTATAGGTAGTATACGTATTTATACATTGTATACCTTTAGTACTTCAGTATACTGAAACGTCAAGCTTTAGAAAGCTCTTGCACATTTTTGTCACTAGCTCTGCGATTATTATATTATAATATACAGTGATAGTGCCCAATAATGTTGAGGCTACAGACAAGTCAATAATATTGCCTGCAATTCTAGCCGTAGTCTAAATTCAGATGACACTAACGGGAAATGTTTATATGACCAAATTATGTTGACTACGTATACTCTAAATCCACTTTAGTTTAATATACTTTCTCCTTTGCCAAGGTTTTACTTTTACATTCTCACTTAAAAAAAAGCTCTTAATTGATAACCAACTGATATTCTTATATTAAGATGCTAATGTCTTTTATATGCTAATAATCTGACCAATAATAGCTTTGATATCATTATAAAAACATTTCGAATTTAGTCCAAATGTCGTTATTGGAGGTACACTAGAGTTCTCGGTCTTGTAGTTAGCGCTGTCTGTGTCTACTTCTTTATGGCAGTTGAGTCATGATAGTTTTATATCGAAATAAAAACGCGATAAAGGAGAGAACTCCATTATGTAAGGGTTCCCTCATTATGCTCTGCAGTACGTTTCATCTCAAATAATTCAAGATAAGACGTCAAAAGACGATAAGACGTCGGACATACCTAATGTCCGTCTGTCTAATTTTATTTCTTGATGTAATTAAAAACATTAAAGGGACAAATTATACCCGTGATTTTGTATACTATAGTAGTAAAACGACATTAAATTATTTGGCATTAAAATCGTAAGATGGCGTTAAACCTTTTTAGATCTCGCTATCATCTGTTTTCTTTTGGTGATATAAGTGATATAAGTTTATTTATTTAGTTGATTAAGTGTCCAATATCCAATAAATACTGCTGTGTACAAAAATTGTTTCTTTTAGAAGTACACCCTCGAAAATTGGACTTTGACAACCGAAGGTTATTCAATGGCATTAGGTAAATTTTACAATAATCATAATAGATAGAATTAAATTAATAATTAAAATATATGTTATATGTGAGCAATAAAATGCCATATACCGTACTTATTTAATATATTAACGAGCGAGTTGTTTTTGTCTCATTTTCTTGGTCTTTTAGGCGCTGTATGAGAGTATGCCTCCAGTGCGCAGTTTTTGTTATGTGCCGGTGGCATGCTTTGAATATTGACCACAAATGAAAAGTAAACAGTTGCTTAATGTTGTTTGATGTTGTCATGAGGTTCTAAGGTTATGTTACATAGAAAATGTTTACATTTATGTATGTATGTCACACATTAAAGTTACAACATTTTTGATATTTTGTAATTTACTCCCCAATATAGGAATCTTGAATCAATAAATTTCAAATAAGTTTGGAACCTAATCGGCTAACTCAGTTGTAACAGATGGACAGACGATGACCCAAGCAATAAGATACCAATTTTTCCTTTTTTACCCTAAAATAAAGAAAAATTTATATATTTTTAAAAGAGCTTTTACAATCGGTAATCAAATAATTAAGTAGATCATAAAAAGAAATGATATAGGTAATCAGACTTTGTACTCAATCAACATTCGATATATATGGTCTGCTTTGCCCCCTGTCCTGCTCTAACACAAGTATTTTTAATGTCATAGAGCATGACGAGGTATATAGAAAATTTGTTTACATATTACAATTCCTGTTTTGTATTGAACAAAAGCTGTTAACTGTCTCATTGGACATTTTCGTTTTCTCCGGGAACGATGCATTAATGTTATACAATAATTTCGCGAAAAATTGCTTCCACAGTACAAGAGGCATGAAACCATAATGCTCTGAGGACATACCCCATGATAGAAAGCGCGGCAAGTCACGATTTGCCTCGGGCTAATGTATTGCAGGGCTGGTCAGCTAAACATGCTTTGTGTTTGACTATTGTTGATAGAATTTTATTTATTAAGTAACCAAGAGAAATAAAATAACGTTTTTCTGCAAGACAAAGGGAAATTTTATTTATTTCTCTATATATTTTTTACATGACAAAAAAGGAGTGTATTGTGTTTAGGACAAAGACTTATTCATAAGTATTTGATTTAGGGCTGAAATAAAAACAAATTATAGCAATATGGGTATCGAAATAAAAGTCTGAATATTTATATTCCAAAAATAATATACAACTACAAGGAATCATTGCAATTTTAGAATTAAATTATTTATTTTCTCTTAATAAACGTTGATAAAGCGAAGGAGACCAGCCTATACAGCCATTCCTTCCTTATTTATTATTATTTCATTAAAATACAGATACTGGTTGATACAGCAATGCTGTGGGATTAAACATATTTGGAAATGAAATCCTAAATTGTTACTGCATAAATCTATATGGATACTCGTAGTTTTGTT
Source organism: Diatraea saccharalis (assembly GCA_918026875.4). Taxonomy (NCBI): domain Eukaryota; kingdom Metazoa; phylum Arthropoda; class Insecta; order Lepidoptera; family Crambidae; genus Diatraea; species Diatraea saccharalis. The sequence continues at coordinate 3,210,441 of OU893344.1, read as the reverse complement.
CGTGTAAAATCAAGAAAAGCGTATGAATGTTTTTGCTGTTCGGCAGGGCTATTGTGACAACCCTATCATAGACAAGTCAACAGATTGTACGCCCTGCATAATTGCATACACTCGGCTGATCTGTGACATCATTAACTGACGCTCTGTCGTCGCAATCTCATATCTGGCTAATTGTTTTCCTGCAATCTTAATTCTGTGCTTGGCTTCCGAGTTCATACACTTTACAAACTGGTTTTTGAACTGATTTCATGTTGATATGGACTATGACCAAATAAGTAATCAGCAATTATCTGTAGTGTAATGATCTTTCTTAACTATTATATAAATTTAAGATTATTTTCTTTGAACTTACTATTACTTTTAAATTATTTTTTTGTTCAGGAGTTTATTATTGATGGCGACTTTGTAGCCTTTCAGCAAAATTCAATCTATTACATATTTAGAACATTAGTATGAACCAGATGTCTGTCAAATCATATCATATTTATCACAGAACACAGAAAAACGTATTTTTATATATCGACTCAAGATTGATTGAATTTGATATTAGTATTACTTATCCGATTAGCTCAGAGGCAAGCAATTGAGCTATTTTTTATTAACGAAGCTGTGAAGCCACATTTTCAACATATAAAAGAAATTATATGTTATGGTATACCTGTAGACTTCTTAATGCACCATAGACTACCCAATTTTTCCAACTGTATCCTGTATGCTATGTTAAGGTTGCCTGGAAGAAATTGCTTTTTAGCAATAAGGCCGCCAATTGTACTATTTTGTTAGATTACTATATATTTGTTCATTCACTTATGGTGTGTACAATAAAGAGTATTTCATTCATTCATTCATTCAAAATACCGCGAATACACTAAAATAAAGAACCTATTCCAATAACTTTGCTTATACTAAATAACGTAACAATCAAATTCTACCAATTCGTTTTTGATAGATTATAATCGAAACTCTTTTGCGGCATAAAAAGGTTATACTTACGTATATAAAAAACTTTTTTTTTAATATTTTAACGCCAAATCTAGGCTCATATATGAAGTGGGCTATGTAAACGGAACTGCTTTCAATGGATTGTAACCTTTCGCTATTACCGCGGGCGTCGCCTTAATGATAACTACATCACACGCGAGTTCGCAAACTTTTTTACTGGAACAGTTTTTGGTTCACTTTCATAGTGACACGAAGTAAGTATTTAACAGATATTTGTACAATTAAAAGTAAAAAAAGTAAACTCACTCTTTCATTTTAAAAAGAAATGGAGTTTTTTTTTAATAATGTCATGTGTTTGGAATATATACGCTTACTAACTTTATTGCTCCCATGCGAAGTTTTATTCGTTAACTAATGGCGTCATAATATACAGATATGGTGTGGAAATTGCAAATTATCACGTTTATACAAGCTTTCAAAATATTAATTTCTTAGTAATTACAGTAAGATAGAAATTTTAAATGTTCAATTAAATGTGTTAATATTTTATTTGTCCTTGCAAATTTGGTTAATTAAACGAAAAAAGTTCCACTTCAGTATCACACTGTTGAAAACGAACGAAACCCAAATAAAATAAGTTTTATTAATATTTATGAGCTTAAAAATGATTATGTATTCATTTTTGAACTATTGTTTACACCGTAGAATGCAGACTTCTTTCTGTTTTCTGTGAATCCCACAATATTGTACATTACTTTTAACACAAAACATCATCGAGTTCAAATCGATTGCGTATTGAACTATTGACGCATTCACGCATTACACCTTTTTTATTTCAAATGTAACCGAGTAGTGAAGCTCAGCTGTGCACATGAGTAGTAATATTCAGGCTTAGAGCTACGTTATTAAAACAAAGACTAACCAACTGCTTGGCTGTCTGGGTGCGATAAATCCCGAAACTATCATGCAGAAGGTCTACGTTTCATTTATTAAGGTTTAATGTGAATTTACAGTAACTTTACGATGGAGCCCTGTGTCTCAGGTGTAGGGACAACAGGTTGGCAATGATAATGACATTAAAAGACCAACCAATAAAACGATCGATAGGAATCGTCCGTACTCGCATTTGGACCTTATGGACCAATGAAAATTTAAAGTATATTTTTTCATCAACTCATTTAATAATTCAAAAGTAATAATCAAGTCGTATGATTTATAAACATTAAACTGTACAAAGATTTTGATAAACCAACGTGAGTGTTCTCAATAAAGTAGGATAGTGCTATCAGACGTTTTAATGTTCGCCATATTTCCCACAAACGCTCGCGGCATCGCGCGGGGTGGTCACCTAGGGTTGGCAAAAATTATTACTGATAAAAATGGTATATTATATATATAATATCAAACTGGTAAAAGAATATGTATGAAAAGGGGTGACTTTTATATTTTATAATTGCTTAGAATCAATTTAATTAGAAAACGCCACTGTATTCACAAATGTATGTATTTATTAAACATATACATAAACAGTATTAATAAATGTATATATTTATTAAACATAAAATAATAATAAATATTTTAAAAAATAGAAAAAGAATTGTCATGTTGTTTTTTCTTTGCTTGCCTTGCCCTAATTATTTCATTTGAAAGAGGTGCAATGTATTCTTCTACCATAATTCACATTCAGCTGTCATCTCAAAATTCACTGCGTTCTTTCATATTGTTTTTAATAAAGACTAAATAAATAGCGATATAAGGATATTATCCAAAATGTATATATGCAAATATGCAAAATTGAACAATAAAACAAATATTTAATTTTTCACTACATTTATTCAGTTTTGGTGACCCTAGCGGTAGATAGCAGCAATGCACTAAAACGAAAATAAATTAACTTGCAAGTTGCAAAGGGTTTTATGGTGGTTTTATGTGCAGACATTAGTGCGCATATGACCCAAAGATGGCTGTTACAGCGGGAATGGTGGGTCTCACGATTATTAACTACGTTTTCACCATGACATTTAAGATTTACTAAATAGTGTGTTGAACATTATTTCATTTACATTCTATAATATAATTATGATTACTAACTCATAATTGTCTTATATTGAGATATTTATAATAAATCAAAATGTATTCCTTATAAATATCGTGGCACCTCTTTTGTATATCATGTTTTATTTCAGCAAAGTTTATTTATTTCCAAATTACAGCAAATGGTGGTCACTATTCAGCTTCAGCTGTAGAGAAAAATATACAAATTTGATAGGATGCCGATGTTGATAGTTTAATCCTATTAATATTATAAATGTGAAAGTTTTTCAGTACATTTTTATTTAACACGTGTTTAAAGACTCACTTTCGGTGTTTACAATGGATTAAAAAAATAGCGCTTTATGAGCAACTGCTTATATATAAGCTTGTTTTTTTAAACACTTTTCATTTGATATGATTTGATTATAAACACTATTCCTTCTCAGACAGATTCGTTAGATTTAAAATAATAGCGGTATCTAGAAGGCAAGAGCAACGACGGAACTGCACAGGTTGTAATTTTCAAAACTCCGGATTCATTTGGCATACTAGACATTTTCCTGCAACTTCGCCCAGATAAATTAAAGTCTATGCCTAGTTCATTATTAATTCGAAATAATCTCTTTAGCACTATTTTAATTTATTTATAATAAAGTACACAATTAGTAAAACATAATGTTAATTGTAGCGCATAAGCCATCTCGCTAACATTAATTACAAATTGAAATATGCGTTCGATCGTGAAAACAAAGCTAGAGATCTCTTTTCAGTGTCTTAATTTCACAATGAATAAAGCAAAATTAAATAGAAAATTAAATACAGCGACAAAAATTGTTACAGGCGGAAAGGTGGAATGAGAGCATTATGCGATAAGATAGCGCGATCAATTGTCATATTAAAATCATCGCACAATCGTTTTCATGGTATGAATCTAATCGTTCCAGCTTACTCTACTCGAACGATTAGACATTAGACGCTCCTTTAAGCTACCTCACATTGACATAAAATAGCACCATTACACGAGGGCGTTAAAGCGGTAAACAGTTAGTTAAAACCCCATAATTTAGCGCTGACGTGAAATTCGCGTGCTGACTACCCGTCAGTCATGATATAAATACGAATAAAGGTATAAAACTGTAAGCCATTGCTTCTTGAGTACGTTACTTTCAAGAATATTTACTTCGACAAACAGCAGTGTATGTATAAATCATAAAAATTGCCTTTCTTTCGTTTAGTCTGAGTTATCGTCGATCAGAGCGCAAAGCGTTTTGCATATTTATGCATTTAAACGATTCTGCTTGAATTGTGACATGTTAATTATGTATTTTATATAATTTTTCGGAGATTTAAAAAAGCAGTTTTGTTTTATTAAATTCGATTGCCACGATGGTACTCATACAATCATATAATTACTCGATTTTTTAACCTATCCATGATGAAAACAAAATGGTTTCCATTAATCAAGTGACTATTTTTTTTAAGAAAATCACTGTTTTATTATATTTTTATTTACGGCAAATTCACGTGTGTTTATGATAAAATAAATTACAATTTAGTTCATTAATTCTCACTCAAGATTCCCGTATAATGAAAGATATTATTGAAAGATGTCTAATGTAGTGAACGACATAACTGTCATTGTGACATGATGTATAGAGCTACAAAAACAGGTTCGAACCACTTTCAGGCAGCCGTGATTATATACGCCTACATGACAATCTCGGGTATCAATATTTATAAAATATCGTTGTATACCTAGTATTCGCTGTATGTCAAGAGATTTACAATTATCGGGAATAGGTTTATTTACTCGGGTGTCTATTTATTCATTTTCTACAACCGACTATCATTACAGCAAGTTTCCATAACGTTATATAGACTTAATTAAAGTAACTAGTATGACATAGAAAACATAAATATAAAATAAACACCCGCTTCCACTAACTTTTGGTAATGTAATCAAAAGTACGTCAGGATATACAAAGCTATTAAATTACTCTGCTAGATTTTATACCGAGGTACATACTACTACTTTGAATAGAGTATAAAATCACTTGCAGAAAATTGATATATTGTGGCGTATTTATTGATTTTTAATACTTAATGAAAGCAAATAAACTTAGTTCTCTTTAAAAGTCTATTCCTAGGATAGAGCTAGGCTAGGACTCACTGGCAATTTAAAGTAAAGAAATACGTATATAATAAAAGAATTAATGCTATGCTACAAATGTAGTCTTACACAACGTTAAATTAAAGCATATTGTTGAAGACAAATTACTTAGAGAAGCTTTACAATGTAAACTGTTTGTTCTTAGTTTTGTCTTGCATTGCTTAAGAATCGATAAAAATTCTTCATTTCAAACAATTATTAGGACGCGTGGGTTAACAATAAATTGATGTTTTTAACGAAAAGTTGTTTAAAAGTTTTTAGGTATGTTTTTTATATGAAAACAAGTTTTTCTCGCCATGTAAAACACTATCTACTGCCCATCTTCTTAAGTAATAGTTCAGTCTAACCTGCGGTTGCTTGGAAGAAATTTTAGCGACAAGATCGCCGATTGTACCACTAAATTGTATCGATTATCCTTTTATTTAATTAATTATTTAAAGTAATAAAGTATTCATTTATTCATATAATCTTAAAAAATAAATTATGATGTCTATAATAATAATAGTATTTTTTCAGTTTTTTTCTATTATTAGAAAAGGTTTAAAAAAGGCTTAGGAGAATTCTAAAATAGCTTCTAAATTAGAAGATACATGAGGGGATTTTTTTTATCCTGATAATTGTCGTAAATCTCTCATTTAGAAAAACGTACTACATTCGCTGTAGTGGCATTGTTCCGTGTCTTGAATAGAATATATATATAATTAAGTTCTAACATTTTTATAAAAACTTATTTATATATATTTATATCTATATATATAAGTTCTAACATTTTTATGAAAACTTCTATAGATTATTCTATAGATTGATATAAAAATGTTAGAACTTAATTGGAAGCTTTTATAAAACGTCATCTATCTTTGTTACTTGAAGACTTTCACGTATAATTTTAAGATTTCCTTTCAGCAGAGTTTGCGTGTTGAACTATGAAATTGAAATGGGGTGGAAAGTGACAAGCACCCTTGGTGACGTTAATGACTAAGCACGTGGGGGTGACACTTATAAAAGGGTTTAAAATTAAAATAATGAGTTTACATAAAACACAATGTAAGCAGTTTTATTGAAAGTTAAACGTAATTTAGAAATACATTTTTCATATATTTATTTAGTACACCAACGATTGTTCCATTAATATGATTTAATAATCTACTTAATTTTAATTTGCTAAATATACAATCACTTGCAGGTGAACGTCTCATGCAAAAACTGAAATAAGCATTTACTTAGTATACGGATCACACAATCTCACTCCATGAATAACAACTGGGAAACAGTTACAAATAAAAAACAAGGAAAACAATATACTTAATATACTGAGGCGTTGAGAGTTGAACAATTATTTAGACACTAATCGCTTCAATTCAGCTTAAAACTAGATTAGAGACATCACATTTACATTAAGGGAATCACTATATTTGTTAAATAATTTACTCTTTATTGCGATAGTATTGACGTTAAAACAAGGGAAATCAAGTAACATTTTCATTTGTCCAACTATGTTATCTATTTATCTATCTATAGACTCCGAAGTCACTGGATCGATTAAAAAAAAAATCTCATTTACGGGTAGCTACACAATACGCGATTGATATACGTTCGGTTTTTGAATTAGGAAAGTACAAAATGATTTTTCTTAATAACTCAAGTTTTTCAGTTTTCATAAGGCAAAAAGTTCTAGATTTTATCTAATTGCTATCAACTGATCATTAAAAAAAAACTAAATTAGAAACGAAAATATGTTTAAGTGACGTTTAAATACTATTTGAGACGTGGTTGACTTTAAATATTCAATTTAGAAACCGGGTGTTCGGCTATGATTAATACGTGTGAAGTCGCGGGGAAACAGCTAGTTCTTATATCAATAAAATCAATTGATATAAGATAATTATAAAATCAGCTTTAAACATAGAGTATAAAGTTTTAATTTAGTGTAATCTTTCTTCCCTTTTGAAGTGGATTTTATTTAATTGGACCTCTATGACAGGGATGTGCTAGGCGACGAGAGATAGTCTGATTTTATTATAAAATAGAACTGCTGGGATAATAATATCATGCTAGATTACTTGTATGGGAAATGTTACTTATAATTATTAATAACCTTTTAAAGATTTTCGGGGCTGTTGGAGGCAATTTACACTTCTGTATTTACGTGATGGAAACTATATCATAAATAAAATAGGAAAAGAACTGTTCTATCTGAACCCAATACTTCAGCTAGTTCTTGACGGTTAAATCGTGAAATTGAAAATGTCATTTGTTCAAGATGATCTACAACATTAGTGAATCTTAAATAATAAAAAATATATATATAAGATATCACACACTGCTTATATCCCAAATTAAGTAGTAGCACTTTTAGTATAGAAATCTGAAACAACAAAGATAATACAACACCCAGATCCGAAATGATATTTATTTAATTCTTCATGCAAAAAAATTTACAATAGTGGACTTAATACCTTAGGTATTCTCTACCAGTAAACCTTAGATTCATTTATATATCATCCGGGAATTAAATCTGGGACACCAGAAATCAGGGACATCAAGGCCCACACACCTTGAAACCGGTGTGCGGGTCGGTTGAGCACGGGGGTTTTGATTAAAGTAGAATAAATAAAGATAATCTAGGATAAAAATCTAGTTTTAATAAACAAAAAACAAAAAAAAAACAATACTCATATTTAAAAAGTTCAAAAACATTGTCATGTTGAATTACGCGGATGACTTAACTGAATGTAAATTACTACTGAAATCAAGAGAACTATATAATTTTCATCGTATTCCCCTAAACTTTTGTACGTTTTGAAACACACCACCTACCTGCCGTGCGTGACTTCGTTACCGTCTGCTAAGTTTTGGAGCCAGTGTCTAGCATGGCTTATTAAGAGGGCGTATAACATTAAGCACTAAAAGTTTTTGATAAGAAAATTACATTTCATAGTAGTGACATGATTGGACTAAAATGACGAAAATTTATGTTTACAAAACAATTATAAAAAATTCAATACCTTTTTTGTTTTCTTGGATTATATTTATAAGTCATCTAAGAGACAACTAGGCCATCTAAATAATATTAGGGTATATAAAAATAAATAATAAATATTTAACAACATCGCATACATTGGTCAGATTCCAAGATGAGTAGCTAAAGCCCCCGTATTATGGAGTATCTGAGACAACGAAGGTACCACAACACCCAGACCCGAGACAATATAGAAAAGTTCATTTTCTACATTCACCCGACCGGAAATCGAACGCGGGACCTCAGAGATGGTGACACCTTGAAACCTGTGTGCGAACCACTCGGCTACTTTTTATTTAGTTTGTTTATTATTATAAACTTTTAAACTTTCGCGTTGCATTATATTAGATTGTATAAGACTGGTATTAACGCGATAGATTTTGATAGTGAGGGTTTTCACCTACCTATATTTCCAACTATTTAACGTACTTTCCGAAATATGCCAAACCTGGAGTGAATAAATTTTTGGCCACCATCATAAAACCGGAATTTCCGAAGTTGCTTAACCGAATGCACTAAGCACTGTGTCATCTTCTTTCATTATGTCAGGTTCTTTCATTACCATATAACTACATGATTTGTATTTTGTTTTTTTTTGTCACTCAATATTTATCGATAAAACATACATATTACTCATATTAAGGGCAAAACAACAATTTGTAAAGATTTTCACATCAATATGGCCCAAGGTCGTCCGCTGCGTAATGCAATAATTAAAAATATGTATGTCAAAGGAACACGTTTCTGACACCTGTGAACTTACAGCGACTTAAACCACTTTAAAGGCCGGATCCGAATCCGATAGATCCGAAGAAAGTATGAATAACTATATAATCATAATAATGTGTTACATGTTAATCAGGAAGTGAAAGAGGAAAAATCACATTCACATCTACAAAATAATGTCGGCTTTGTGTGAACAAAATGGCGGTAGACTAAATTTAGTTTTAAGACCAAACTGAGGAGGACCTGGATAACGTAGGAAGTACGTTCGTTCTGCAACTTTCGCAGAGCTGGTCGTAGGATTGGTGACCAAAAACTTATTAGCACAATCTCCTTCGTGCTTTGGAAGGTAATTTAAGCTGTCGTTCCTGGCTGTCGTCAACAATAAGTATCGACCGGCATCGCGGGGGGATCGGTGGAACTTTCTCTCTATTTTTTTTGTTTGGAAATGCTGTTAGGGCAAATTGATATACAGCCATGTATCTTATATATCTATTTTGTTGTTACATTAGTTTTACGTTGTCGGGTTTTTAAATTTAAAAGGTTTCTAAATTTGAATACAGATAAAAATATTTACGTTACTTTTATAGTATATGTTTGTGATGCTATATTTTAAGAATACCCTCGATCACAAAAAAGTTGACACCGGAGGGTATTAGTGTTCCATTAATGAAAGGAGTGAATGAAATAAGAAATTAAATATTGATAGTATTTTTCTGAGTAAACAACTTTCACAGAACCCAACGGTCGTTACCCGATTGACAAGATACGATTCGGAATACGCCTCCAGATTTTGCATACATCTCACACACCGTGACACAAGTTGTTGACATTGTACTTAATCTACACCGCTAGTCACAACAACTGGTCACGTGCGTTTAAATCCAATGTGTAATGTTTCACAAATGTAAGTAGATGATTTGAATGATTTTTTTTTTAACAAATTTTATTATTCTGGAGGCGTAAATAATCTAGTTCTGCATTGCTGAAATATATAGGTTCACTTCCTTAGTCACGATGATTTTGTATTAGGTATGAATGACGTATGAAAAAAAACAAGTAACAAAGTTACACCATTTTATACGGCGATTTATGTAATGCATACCGTAATGCGCGCATTCGGGGATTCATTATGATTAGTGCCCATTAAAAAGTTAGAAATAATCTCATACGGGTAATACTAGCAGGCGATCGTTATCCCGCATGCGGTATGTCGCAACTTGTAGACTGATAATGAGTCTTTATGTGCAAGAGCATGCATAATTTGGTAACTAAACAATAATATAAGAGCTGTTAGAGAACTACAAAACGGAACTATTAAGTTACTACGACTGATAATTCTAGTGAAGTGGTAATACCGTCTTTTTGGGTTTAACTCTGCTCTGACACTTGACCGAAGTCCACTCCGACACGTGATTACTCTTATAAATTGGCAAACTTTAAATTTTAGACTTTATCACTGTGGAGTTAAAATATAAATTTGTTTATTATAATGGGGTCTTTTAGGTTACTACTTCAGTTTTCATTTCTTTACATTGAAACAGCAGCTACGTTTAGCGTGAAATTAATTTCACGCCTCTCGTGTTCAGGAATTTCGCTGTGTGACACTTTTAGTTTCATTTATGTTTTATTATAAAAACATCTAGCTAGTTTATTTATTACGAATTAATAAATTTATTTTGAATATTGTCATTTTTGAATTTGGAAGTGTAATGACATCTTAATGAAAAATTATTTAAATAATCCACTTGGTAAAATATAATAAAATCTAATGATTTTTTTTTAAATAAGCTATTGCTGTGAAATTGATATCTTCAAAGCTATACTTATAACAGATTTATTAAATAACCAGGTCTTCTTTCATGACAAAATCAATTCACGTAAATTATTTACCGAGCTTATGTTGGTAAATTTTTGCTCTTGTCGGTAAATTTTAAAAATCGCTCTAGTAGTTTTAGAGCCTTTATAATTCAAACAAACAAACCAGTGAATCGACCACGGAGGTAATACAAATTAACTATTAAGGATTTCTGTAATTGCCTGAACTATGACGACGAATTACTATGTACAGTGAACTGCTTAACATATTGAGAGTAGAGGCCTATTCCATTGCAGAAATTTGATATATTGTGGTAACCTGACATGCAGCCAAGTGTACATCAAGTCTACAAATTTAAACTTACATAAAATGTTTGGTATTATTAAGTATATTCTTAATGAAAATGTAAAAGAAATTCACCAGCCCTTCACTCTGAGATGGGAGCAATGGGACGGAATACAAAATTGATCAGATATAATAATATTTTGTATGTTAATAATAATTACTCGCTATATTTTAAATACTTCTAGAACAGGGATGACTGACTAATTTTTATTTGTTTGTCCGTCAGGTAGATAATTGAAGATATTAGATACTAAATAAGTTTTTTATTTTTTGCGTAATCAATAAATTACGGCGATACATTGAGTTGAAATGTCGCATGACGTCACGCTTTTGTACATTTTCTAAAAAACTGTGACTTAGCAAGCCCCCACAACTCAACTTTAATGCACATTATCTAAGCTATTTCTTGTTTAAATTGAAGCAAACTAAATAGAATTTTTTTTTACCCAATCGTCAACCCTATTATATATTCCACCAAATCCACCGGAGACAAAATCCACCATATTCTGAGGGTTCAATGCATTAGTCACTCAAGAGTTCTGCTTTTGACGTATAGGGTGCACTCCTTTAACGACCGTTTCAAATTGAACCGTGACATTTTTGTTTACTGTAACAATCCTGCTTTTATAACAAGGGGATGAGGGATCCCTCTTAAATGGATACACCGAACAGTACTTAAGAAAAAAGATAAGATGTGGTGGATGAGCCTAGTCCATTTAATTCGTCATCAATTTAAGAGAAAACAATTTTTGCTTTGGACTGCAAAAATAAAAATATCAAACAACTGTCGGGATTATCAATCTTAAAATATTTGTTCTGTGTGAGAATTATCTAATAAATACTGATATTCTTTATCTATTGAGGCGTGACTAGAATGAGGTACGGTACATTTACTAACGCATTTTCCAAGGCATGTCCATACTAAGATATCGTATTCATCTCGACTAGGGTTCAGTAATATAGTTAGTCGGACAGGCCTAACTTATGTTATTGGCTGTTTCAATCAATAGCGGTGCAGTCGCTCGATGTATCTTGGTGTTTGTGTCTAGATACTTCTGTTTTTATACTGTATCGTAAATTATATAATTGCCCCTTCTGACGAGACAAATGAATTGAGAATCATATAGCTAATAAAAGCTCAAGAATCTTAATAAAGTAGCAGTTTCATCATCAGTATTGTTACGACTTAGGCGTTCTTTATGGTTAAAAAGGATGGGCCCAATGTGGATTCGAAGGTATTAATGACTGCAAATGCAGCCGGGACCAACTACTTAACATGTCTTTCGAAGCACGGCGTAGAAATAACAATTTTTGGTCACCCATCCCGTGACCCTTCCCTTGCGAAAGTTGCTTAACAACAATAACCACTGCGCTACTAAGTTACTAAGTAGCAGTTTATCGAACATATATAAGAAGAGTTTCAGTGTAATATTTCAACTGTCTAGCTGTCTCAGTTCATAAGAATCATCTTGATGACATACAGACAGATATACGGACATCGGAGTCTCATTTTTGCCCTTTTGGGTATGGAAACCTAAAAATTGACAGTCAATTGTTGACTTTCAAGAAATCGCAGCTAAAAATATTAATGCTAATCCAAAAATATAATACAATTTATTTTTCTTATTCTTTGTACCTATTGGCATCAGAAATAAAAAATACCGCGACTTAGGTATTGATGTCTTACATCGTCTATAGCGGAATCTCAAGTAATTTACATCCAATAAATTCTTGATTGTAACCAATCGCAACTATTAAAGAGCTCCACAAATTGCGCAGTTTCTAGAGATTTACAAGCTCTGAAATGTTTACGGCAAATTGGCTCTGGCTCTATACCATTCTCTGTAACCTTATTGTCATGTTTTACGGTTTTTCGGTACGCAATTTGTTCGGTTCGAGTAATAGACCAAAATAAAGAAACTATTTGTAAAAAAGAGTTTGATTAAAATTGGCAATTTACTACATTTATATGAATCTTTATAGCAATCCGAACCTCTTTATAAATAATATTTAAATCGGTCCAATAGTTTCGGAACCTATACAATCAAACAAACAATGAAATCTTTTCTCTTTGATATTAATAAATATATAGCCGATTTGTAGCCGAGGATTTTACTGAGTACTTTTACAATAAACGTAATGGTTTGTGAGTGATTAAATAAAAATAATTTGTAACGCGCAATACTGTATCCTCTGTCCCTGGCTACCTCATTGATGTGCGCTGTAGCTTTCGCCAGCGGCTTCGCCCGCGTGGGCCCTAAGGAAATATTTAGTGGGATAAAAAGTATCCTATTATCTAAGTCAGCTAATAGCCTATCTGTATACCAAATTCCATCAAAATCCGTTCAGTAGTTTCGGCGTGATTGACGGACAAACATCTAAATATCCAAACATCCAAACAAAGAAACTTTCACATTTATAATATTAATAGGATAAATATGTTTTATTTTATCCTTTGACATATTTATGATTAGCCATATACGCAAATTCCTAGCGCAAGGCGTCGCATAACGAATATCATAACTTTAGACATTGCTAGTCAATGGTTCGTAGTCAATGGTGAAATGCATTTTTATCTTAGGCGTTTTCTAAATATTTAGGCGATAGATTTGGGTGACTCCTAAGTTTAGTGAAAACGGGCATTACACTCTCATCAATACCAAGGACAACATAGATAACCACCAATCTTTTAAGTGGCAGTTTCGCTTCACGCCGTCTTTTATCGCTTCTTACAGCATTATTGGTTAAACATGCGATTAATTTATGATTAACACTATTTTATCGAATATAAATATCGAATCTACTATTCGACAATTACGAATAATTTAACAATATATATACTAAAGATTAATACGCACAATTTATTTTTATTAAAGAGATTTAATCAGTAAAATTTTCAAAAAGTATAAATTTAAACCGCAATGTTAAAGTAACTGTCGATAATAATTATGGTCTATTGTTTAATAATTTGTCTAATGTTTATGCTACTTTGACATTTCTCACAGGAAACTATTTTTAATTTAAACAAACTTTAGGTATTAGAGTGCGTAAATAAATAAAACTCGATTGCAATTCACTAATCTCAATAAATTCATCATTTAACACAAAATGATACCTACCAATTTTTACTCGGCATATTAGTCACTACGATTATAATACTGAAAATCTCGCTTTTCCTTTTCCTTGACTTTCCTTTTCTTTGACTTTCCATTCCTGTATTTGAAATTTGTAGTAGTTTAACTGATAATCATTGAAATGCAGCCTGTTTTCAAATAATACGATAATGTACATATATACACTAATAACGTTTTATCTCTATAAAAAATTGTATCCGTTGAGCCATATTGTAAGATAATACTGGTATTTGTCCTATAGAGGTAATCATTTTTTTTTATTTATTTACAATGAGCTCACTCTTAACCTCAATCTAGCCTAAGGATATAGATGAGATTTACGGTGAGACGAGCTTGCCCAGAAGAAACCTATAATGTAATGTATAATCAATAAAGCAATTCTGTTGCACAAACTACAATTTATTTAATTTTAATCTTGTCTAAGATAACAGAATCAAAACTTTACAATAAATGTGACACGACTATAATATATGCCACGTTATGAACCCATATTTCACAAATATTTTTATATCTTGCTACTTCTATATTCGAGCTTATTCGGGCCAACTTCATTCCTCTAAACCTAAATTTGTATGGAGCTTTTAAATAGCTAAAGCAATTAGATAAAACCAGGAGCTATTAACAAACTAATTTATAGGACTATTACTTATAAATGGCCTATTGTGGACTATTTGTGTAATCGAATTCCATTGGATTTTATAGAATCGTTTGTTCTAATTTTATCGCCTTTGGAAGTATCTGTGAGCAAGACAAATTACTCAAACCTCCGTCTGAACGTGGGCGGGACAAGTTGCTAATGATAATTTCGCCACAGATTTGCTAATCTTTAGGTATCGGTGATAGGATTCAGAATTTGCAATAATCTTGATTAATTGACTTCTAGTTTTTTTAGGAACCTGTTGTACAATTTCATTTTTAGTAAATTATATTAATGCATGCAATGCTGTTGTAGATCCCAATAATATATATAAATAATATATATTTTTTTACAAATTTCTTAAAACCAGTTTACAATCACCTATACAGTCAACTTCATAGCTCTCTGTCCTACTCTATGACGTTGAAATACGTAAATAAGAGCGGCACGGATGTCGATTAAGTTGACTATATACCAAATGTCAATTTTGAGAGTACAGAGTCACTTATCTATAATAGGATCAACTTCGATGAATCCGTAGGTGCTGCTTTATTCAGTATAATGTCAGATACACTTTCAACAAGTTGAAAATACAATGGACAAATAAATGAAACAAGACGCTCTTTAGTTACTATTCTGAGTTCTCTAATGAATTTAAAACTATATTTTTTATCGACTTCTTAATCGAAAAGAAGAAGGTTCTATGTTCGACGGGTATATTTTTATTTGTGTTCACGATTTGCGACTGTAGGCTTGAGGTGGTCCGATAAGGATTTAATCAAAATCGGATTCGTAGTTTCCCATTATAAAACAAAAAATTTAATGAAATATGTTTAAATAATCCACTTTGACCGTGGCACTCTGAGACGGGACTCGAACCCATGACCTTTAAATTTTTATTAAAAATATTATTCAGTATATCCTTGTGAATGCATAATTGATCAAATATATATAGAAGTATTTACCTAAACAACAAAAAGTTACACGACGTATTTACATAATTGAAGAAAACAAATCTGTACGGTATTTTTCCCATGATTTACGTTAAGTTAGCATCAAATTGTACATTGAAAATAATGAAATAATTAGTTTTGCAAAAATGAAAACGACTTTAAAACTTGAAAAATAATACTCAACTTAAAAGCGATTCATATATTCAAAATTCAATCGGATTCGGAAGTTGTTATATAAGTATTTATAAGTACCTTTAAGTATTTATTGAACCTTTTTAAAGATGACTATTATTTTTCAAATTTGAAAAGTCGGTTTTATAATAATTTCTTTTATTTTCACGCGCACTATCTATAAATAAAACAACTTTTAAACGGTTTTATCGCGTTTGTATTTAACCTTTACATTCCTTGTTCACATAAGATTAGGATGTTAATTGTCTTTTCAATTAAGAATATTAAGGGTACCTTCAAAACAATACTATTGGACGCATTCACAATACAAAGAATGTTATATTTTATGGTAACGTTTAGATTGATTAAATAAAATTAAATTATTTTAAAATACATTTGACTTATTTATTTACCCCTGGCTACCATAATCTAACACCAGTTCCAAGTTTGGGAGTCTTGTCTGAGAAAAACTGGCAAAACAAACTCCGTCAAAAAAGTGAACAAGTTGCTCCCTTTGAATTACTATTTACAAAATTAACTAAGTGCATCTTTTGGTTTTGCAATGTGTGATCTGAATTGAAATTTTATTTAACCAATTACTGGATCCCAAGCCGATGGTATATACCAACATTCATCAAACACCTTAACAAAACTAAAACAAGAAATATTTCGGTATAAATATGTTGTATGCTGAAGCAATGCAAAAGGGTCATGGCTCAGGATACGATTTACCTACAAGGAGGCAAATCCCTGATATTCTGCCATAACCCTGCGGAGCATGAGACGCCAAAGCGCCGTATACTTGTATTATAACTTAATACAAACGCGATGAAACCGTGTATAAATTGTTTCAGTCGGTTTTATTTTTCGAATACATTATAATGAGAAATATCATTAATAAACTTGAGCTTTTATTAATTTACATTATTACTAACGGTTATCTAAAGTTCATGAGTGCCTCTACATCAACATCAAACGAAAGTTTTTATCTCTCATACAAGTATTACGAACATACAAATTCCGACCACTACACATTCTGAAAGGTTTACATCAATAAATGATTATATCCTTATCAATCAGTTGAAATTATAGCCTTCAATTACGATCAAAATATTACACTACACATCATATAAATTAGATATTGTAACATATAAATTTTCTTAAGCAAGACAGGTTATTAATCAGCTAATAGATAGTCTGTAGATACATGGTATATCTATAGAGCCGATGGTCAAATGCTAAATGAATTAACTTATCAAATTGTTATGGATCATCTATTCGCACTTGTTTGTCTGTCCGAACGAAGTCAATATTGAATACATTACACCAAAACATAAGTTACACACAGTTATAGAGATCGGAAAGCAATTGAAATTAAACTAACTTCTTCAATGAAGCTTGACCGTTGCAATATTAAATTTTTTATCTCATGGACTAGTTTCACGATTTGACGTCCGCAGGTGCTACTTTATTTTCAGTATATATAAATATAATATAAGTTAAACATGACGTCTTTTCAAATAGATAATTAAACATTTCTTAAATACCTAGTTAACTTATCTAATATTTTATATAAGTATATTATTACAAATTATTTACCGCTACTTGATTCTTATGATATTTATTTTCATAAGATATTTATACATTTTTGAATAAATTCCAATCAAAGTGCGATTGATATAATTTAATTCTAATGTATTGGTCGTCTTATAGAAAGAGATGCATTTTTGAAATACAAAGGAAAACAAAACGACATCTAGACTACTATTTTATTCGCATGGGTTAATATTTTATAAAGAATAATATATTCATATCTATAGACACATGTTCCGTTCAATCAGATCGCTGATCTTTCTAGCCGTATATTTTAACAATTCATTGCATCAATATATTATGTAACCCTTAACCTATAACTTCTATCTTTCTACGGTGAATCGTATCAATTATATCAGTAGGAAATACTTTCAGACTATCGGACTCATTATGTCGATACAACTTCGATAAAGTTGTTTATGCAATTAAGGCATCAACAATAGTTTTTGTTCCGCTGCCTTAAGGTTTAATTTGGCACTGTTTCTTCTGTTTTGCTGTCATCGTTTTCGCAGATATTGTTGGTGTTGACTTTTGAACCCACCGTAAGGTTCTCCTAACAATGCGATGTGAACAAATAAATTCTTACTGCGTTTGTTATCTGATAAATAACACAATTAGGTTACAGATAGATTCATTAGCCGATTCGTTAGTTAATGGTTTTGCAATAGAACCTGTTGGTGTTTACATACAAGCTGTGCCCGCGACTTCGTCCGCATAGAAAATAACCTAAGTTACTCTTTATTACATGACCTACCATTGAAAGCCCCGTCAAAATCGGTCCAGCCCTTTCAGAGATTAGCCGGAACAAACGGACAGATATACAAACAGAATTCTAATTACGAAATTTAATTTGACGAATGATTAATTTGACTCTGTGATTTAATCATAAAAGTAGCAGTTAAGATCTTACTCGCAGAATTCACAGATCTTACGGACAAGTAGGGTTAATAAAGAGTCTAGGAGTTGATATAAATTTTTATTTCTTAACCTCCTAGTTGACCTGCCCTTAAACGTGGGGAAATCTGAACTTCCCGCAACATAGTATTTCTGTTAATACATTATTGTTTGAACCCCGTCGTGCCATATGAAAATGATAACTTTTATAAATCGCTTTTGCATTGTTTAGATGTAAAATTTATTTGTTTAATAATTTTGGTTTTTTAAACAGTAGCTAATTGTGTAATTTGAAAATCTATCGTAATAAATTTCAAAGGTGTAGCAATTGTGATACTGATTTATGGATTCGTTTTTGGAACGAAACGAATCATTCGCTCATTGTTCAGGAAACATAGTACAACCTTACCGAAACTCATCGAAAGAAGACGGTTTGCATTCAACTCTTTCGTTTTGTCATTTTACAATAGCTCCCAAAAATATTTGCTTCGAACGCTTGCCTTATAATCCCAATTAACGTTAATTTAACGACATCGTTCATTAATTATCTTCTTAAAATCTTCATTATCGCAATCGCAATTAAAAGTCAAATAGTTGAAGTTCATGAACATCTTTCAAATTGAAAGGTATTGCGGTTGATTTTCAAATAAGACATTAGCCTCCGGGTTCTCGATTATATATGTCGCATCATCTTTGCGAAGATCACTTGATTTAGTTACTTTTTTTAAATTGTTAGTTACTCGATTACTTAATTACTCGATTATAGAGGGAGCGTGATCATCGATAATTCTAATTTTATTAAAATGGTGACACTGACTTTGACAGTTCGTTAACAAAAGCTAATTGCCGCCATTTTTGGCAGACATTCTGTTTCTGATCGCCGAGGAGTAAAGACATCACGCTCATCTCGTTATATTTTCGTGTGAAAAGTGATAAAATGGAACAAATCCACGTTGGTATACACGCCTGCAGTGTTATTTTAAAGATAGTCCTCCGATATGGACCATCTATATGGGCTTCGTAATAGCCCCTTCGGACTACCCGCCGTTATATATAATATAACTATTAGTATTCGAAATATCGAAAATTATCATAGTACCCCAAATAATGTCTGAGGCTGACTTATAGGCCTTCATAATAGAGACAAACACTAACAAAGTAAACCATAACCGATTTGGATTGGTGAGTGCTAATGATTGTTGAATTTACCTTTCCAAACTCGAAGGAACTCGAGATAATATTTTGCCCACCCATCTGGTGCCTGAAAATGAGTCAAGAGTTATTGTTGACAAAATCCCCTACAAGTAGTTCAAAACATTAACTATATGTAATGATTCATTAATTAATATTATCACCAAAATTTGCTTAATGTACTATAGCCACGAATCGAGCGAATCAAATTTATTCTATTTTTTCTTTATTGTAACACTTTCGTAATCAGCACAAGATAAATCAATTAATATTAATAAGAATACAAAAGAATGTGAAATTAATTTTCCTTTTTTTTAATTTGTCTACAGAAATGTCACAATTAATATAATGTTGACGGTAACATACCAGTTACGGCAGTAAGTAATTATCGACAACGCAGGTTTGATATATGGCAAAGGCATCGAGTTCAAGTTTCTTTTCAACAATATCGTACCACAAGTCTGCCACAAAAAAATTAAACTCTTCTTTTAATGCATTAGCGTTCAAATTCAATTGAAGAAATTTGACAATTCTGTGTAAGTTGATGTGTTGTTCATCGTACTTATATACCATTGATAAGTTTCATTCAGTGTTCACTTTCACCTAGTGTTGAGTCAACAACTTTTTATAGAAAACATTTGATGTTTACCACAACTGAGTTGATTAATAACTATTCTTTATAAAGTTTTTTTTTTTTTGTAAAGAAATTGTATTTAGAAACAGTAACTATAATATACTTAATGGTATTATACGAAAGTTTACGAAAATAATAATATATATACCTATGTACTTTTGAAAGCTTTGTTCATTTCTTTTTAAAATAATTTTATTAATCTAAAATGTTCCAAAGCAACAATATTCCGTTCCTATTTTTTTTTATCTCAAACTTTTGTATTATGGCGAGTACCATATCAAAACAATCAGTCTACTCGGCTCTACCCATCCCTAGCAGTTAATAAACAACAGATAACATTGTTTATTTCGAAACACATTCACTTTGTTACCACTGACCATAATTGACATATTTATTCGATAAATCGCAATTTGCAGGTCAAATTTATTGACATTTTTAAAATTAAACGATACTTGTTTCGGAGACTGTACTAAATAAATATTGGCGTAGGGCGCTTACGTAATGTTGAACGATAAATATCAATCAGTGGTAAATTGAGTTGGCTCATTGTATGAAATGCTACTCAAACACAGTTACGATTGTTACGTATGTACATGCACTTTAACAAACGAATTGTTCAATTGAAATATACGGCTCATCAAATCAAAATATACAGTGACTGTGATTTTTATTTTGTTGCTAACATAATAATTAACGCACTAAACATGAAACAGAGCTCACAGATGGATTGAATTCGAAGGTAATAACACCCCGTTTTGTTTCATCATCATCATCATCACTTCAGCCGAGAGACGCCCACTGCTGGGCATAGGCCTCCGCCAAAGATCTCCAAAACGATCGGTCCTGCGCTTCCTGCATCTCTCTTCTTCTCGTTTTGTTTACTCCACTTTATTGATATATTTTAATCAATCTCGATAATTAAATAAATTTTGGAATAGTAGTTTTATTTATATAAATTAATTTATATAAATTATAAGATAAATAATGGTTATACTATATGTTGATAAAACTTTCATGGTTATTAGCACCGGGAACTGGTGAAATATAAGTTACATGGTAACAATCCTGTTTTCCCGGATTGAAGATTATACTGTTGAGGAGTCGGTTCGTGCATAGAAAGATTTATAGCGAATAAGCTTTTCTTTTGTTGTAACTCAATCAAAGAATAACTTTATAGATGAATTTACTTTATAACTGATTACCATTACTGAAGGTGGTAGGTAATTTTTTTCGTTGTGAAAATCATTGTTTATTTTAAAATCAATGGACCCGATCGAATGTTGTAAAGTGTTTATAATTGCATATTCTCAAGATTAATGTGTGAAAAATGTAAATGATATTACGTTTAAATTCATTGTCTTGCTTTAATTACAATTCTACTGTTCATAGCTATTCATAGAGTATAAAGTTTAAAATAATTACAGCTTTCTTTTTCTTCAAAGTAAAGTCCACGTATTAAAAAAAATACGTTTCTAAGAAAATTAATACAATCAATAAAACTTTTTAGCGCACGTTACATATTTGAGTCTGTCTTCAAATATTAGTTGAAATCAATCCCTAAATATTTATAACTAAA
Organism: Diatraea saccharalis; assembly: GCA_918026875.4. Classification (NCBI taxonomy): domain Eukaryota; kingdom Metazoa; phylum Arthropoda; class Insecta; order Lepidoptera; family Crambidae; genus Diatraea; species Diatraea saccharalis. The sequence continues at coordinate 3,188,606 of OU893344.1, read as the reverse complement.
CAATGTGTACGCATGTTTTAAATTTTTTTCCCTTTTTATATTTTTATTTGACCTTAATTAATTTTTAATGAAAAGATGTAATTATTATACGCCTGAATGAAACCTGTCTTCATTGTTTATTTTTTAAGACAATAGTTTTTTAATTTGTAAGCTGCATATCAGATTACTACAAAATATGAAATTTCTGTGAACTGTCTTTTGAATTGAGCTGGTAAGCTTCTTTAGCTTGTTATTCTTGTCAGCCAAAAGACGTCCTAAATGTGTGTAAGGGAAAAAATTTTGGACGAATCAAAAGCTTGCAATAATTATTTTCAATTAGCGTATGTCATCATCATCATCATCATCAGCCCTTTTACGTCCCCACTGCAGGGGCTCAGGCCTCCCTTATGAACGGTTAAGGAGGATGGGCCATGATCCTCCACGCTTGCCCAATGCGGATTGGAGGGTATTAACGACTGCAAATGCGGCCGGGATCAACGGCTTAACGTGTCTTCCGAAGCACGGAGTAGCTCGAGATAATAATTTTTTGGTCACCCATCCCGTGACCGACCCTTGCGAAAGTTGCTTAACAACTATCGCGGGCCGCGGCGCTTATCCACTACGCCACCGAGCTATTGTATGTGGTGAATCATATTTAACTTTTATCTGATAAGTTAACGTAATTAGGCTACTAAAGGAAAGTAAGGAATTACAGTATATTATAAATTGTCTGTAATTGACATTTGTAGCATAGAATGGATCCCATTTCATTGTTTTTTTCTATTGCACCACTTATGCGAAACGAGTCGCCTCGTATAGTTTTTAGGGCGTATCTACATAGACGAATGAATTAAGAATGCTCTGATTTATCTTTACAGTTCTATAAATTATATTCAAATTTATAATGATTAAAAATATATACCAGAAACCACTTGTAAATGTTTAATAAAATCAGTCGTCACCTCACGAGAGTTCATTGAAATAACTGAAATATGATATTTCAACAACTTCCAGTTTATACCTTCAAGATATCTGTCGTATTCTAGAAGAATACAGCTCTGTCACAGCATTATCGATTGATCAAATTATAACTCTTATTACGTTTTTAAGATTGTATTTGGTCGAATCACAATTACTATGATAGCACTGTGTTTAAAATTTGCACAAATGGCAATAAAAATTTATAATGTTGATTATATTTTTTTATAAGTATAATGCGAATTATAAATTTTTGGCTACGCTAGCAACTTTTTTCTATATGGCAATACTCATAGTAATTATTTTTTGTCTCTCTCTCTCTTCGTCTCTTTCTGCTAACCAACGCGTCGCGCGCGCAATTATTTTTTGTATTTGTGCTAAAAATGCTATAAACTTATAAAATTTATACCTTACGATCCAAGGAACCTGCGCCTCAATTATATCACAATACACAATACTTTTTACATGTTAGACAAAGTGCACTTCTATAACCAACATACTAAGCTCGACTAGATAATAAATCATCATTGAGGTAAATCCCCCTCCCTATCAGTTGAGAGGTTGACGTATATATATGGACTCGAGATAGGAACTAAAGGAGTTAGAAACCCAAGAGCTAACAGATTAAGTTAATACTAAAATAGGCAAAAGTTTATAAAGGAGTCTCATATATTGTATGTATTTTGTAATTCCTGAAATCAACATGTTTAAACCTCTTCTTTAAATCTTATAATCCTCACATCTCAGTTCATTTGGTTTTCTGAGCGGTCATCGTTTCCGCTCATAAAACCAAATCAACACTAGCCCATGCTTTTCTTTTTCTTCTTTTTGGTCGTTCCGGGATAAAATTCTTGATGATATTGTCATCGTCACAATTTTCATTTGTCTTTTTCTTTATTGAAGCTACTTCAAATGATCCCCTAATGCACTCGTTACAATTTTTATCTAGGCGTGGGACTCTATCGGCCCATCGTACATTCTTAAGACTTATATAAAGTTTATGGTCACAAGAAATCGTGGGGAACGATACTGTACGCTAAGAATCAGATATTCGCAAACGTAAACGCACCCTAATGTACATACGTCGTCACGGTCCACCAGTAGTTCCCGTGTGAGTCGGCCCGTAATTTAATACCCAGCTAAGAAAGAGCTTGTACAGCCTGCATTTCAAGCGTAGCATTAATCATTACACCTTATTACGTCGTAATAAGAGCTCCGTTGTGTTTCGCCAGTCGTTGACTTTCGGTGTCTTCGGCAGTTCAAAGAGCTGTAAGTTTATTAACATCTTTTCTTTCGGTCAATTAAAGTTCATAAATTAATTAATCTTTTGTTTAATTTCAAGATTAGAAAAATAGAACCCATGTTTGCACTTACTGTCATATGATCATATTGTGGATTAGTGTCAGTTCAACTGTTTTGGCAATGTACTATTAACAACCTAATAATAATATTTTATAAAATTGTGGGACATAATACAGAAAATTGTTTTATTAGAGGGCTTAAAAAAACAAGTTATGTTTCCTTCAAAACAAAATTGAACAATTCCAATAATGAAAGTCCTTTTAATGTCACATATGAAAATACTTCGTCGATAGCTTATATGTCAAATTATATTTTAGGTAAACGAAAATCAGTCTTAATATAATACTTATTCATGCGCAGACGCATGCAAGAGACAGAAAGACATTTCTTCGAATTTGAAATCAGCCAAATAGTTTAGGAATTAGGAGGGAACAGACGAAGATGCATACCTAGAAGAAGAAGAACCCTCCTTTTTACATAGCCGAGTAATCAAAAAAAGGCAAATAAGTTTACAATATTCGATTATAAATTATTCAGCGAGTCTGCGTATAAGTAAATTTCTGTTGCTGTTTCTAAATTATTTTCGCTTTTTGTTCTAACTCGAAAACACGTTTCGTGCATTACGTTAGATGTGAAATATTCAAACGTGTTTTAAGTTGAACGTTCTTTTGGCAATGACATCACCGGGTCAAGTTGAAATGTTGGATGACATCAAGTTGTTGCTTATCCAACTTAACGTGACTTGGGTGTGCGAAATAACTCCAGGAATCGCACATGTTTCGGATATATTATAAAAACTTTTCGGTTAGAATTTTGAAGTAAAAATTTATTGCATCCTTAAAAGACGCATCAAGTGCGTATTCCTTTTTTGAAGATATTTAAGTTGAAAGGAATATTAGACGACCTCCGTAACCGAGTGGTTCGTACGCCGTTTTCAAGGCGTCGCCATCTCTGAGGTCCCGGGTTCGATTCCCAGTCGGGTGAATGTAGAAAATGAACTTTTCTATACTGTCTCGGGTCTGGGTGTTGTGGTACTTTCGCTGTCTCAGACACTCCATAATACGGGGGCTTTAGCTATTCATCTTGGAATCTGAGTATATGGATATGTGATGTTGTTTAACATTTAATTTAATAATATAACTTGAATAAAAATTTAGCTCTTTTTTGAAACCTAAAATGATAAACAGACGACAAAATTGTTTCCTCTAGTTTTTAAAAACAATCTTCCTTATTCCGATACAATTTTTTTTTTTCAAAAATCTGTATGTTACTCACAATGAAAACAGACTTGATATTACACTACTTAAACACTCATTGTCTTATTACAAAAGGAGAACAAAAATTAGGTTAGATTATACCATTGGCCGCTTAAAGCAAAGTGGCAATGAAAAAATATAAAAGAGGCGTCTTATCTTATTTTGGTTAGATAATAGTGTAAACCTAAGTATATAGTTAGTTCTAGTTTTATAGGACGGTTATTGAATTCGTATAATATTCCATTATACACTATTTAAAACTATGTTTATCGAATAGTAAAATGAGTGAAGGCGTGAGTGAATTATTGACTAATTGCTATTAACTATTATGACATAACAGTAATAATAATTAAGAAGCACAAATGATCTAATCGCTATATAAAAATTCGTTATTAATTAAAACGTATATCTCTATAGATTCGATGTAATACTGAGATACGTCTTTATTGCTATGTTAAGAAATAGTTTGTAACTGATTCTGTGACGGTCTAAAAGTATAAATAAACGTGGAGGCGATAGAATTTGTTTCATAAATGAAATTATGTAATGTTACGAGATATATACTTTTGTTGTGGTCCGAATTGGGATTTCTATCTCCCGAGAGTCTGATTCGACTCTTGAAGTGAAATATACAAAGTCGAAGTAAGTTTACGATAAGAATAGGTACTCATATAATATCAGTCAGAATTTATATTACTTTACAGAGACTTATACCAGTTTTCATTAACTTAGAACAAGGCATAACTTTACTAGGAAATGCCTAATGTCACTTATCGCCTAAACAGATTATTTCCAAATAAAACTTTCTTTTATACTTTGGCTCAATAGTGATCTGCATATTACGCAAATGTTTACGCGCTGCATGACGCATATTATGACTTTAGACATATCATAATGTGGTTAAGTCGTTCCTAGTCATTGGTGAAATGCATTTTCATCCTAGGCGACTCCTAAATATTTATTATGATTTAGGCGACTTCTAACTTTAGTGAAAACGGCAATTTAATCGGTGTCGTCGAATAGTATACGTCTATGACATGGGTGGCCAACCAGTCGATCGCGACTATTAGTCCAGTCGATCGTGGCAATTCAAAAAATATAAATGAAATCAAAATGCTACATAATTGTATACGAACTATGCTGTTTCATTTAAGAATTTAAGGAGTAAAGTAATTGGTAGATCGTACTGGGTGTCGTCAGTGAAAAGTCGATCTTGGGTCTAAACAAGTTGGTCACCCCTGGTCTATGACTATTTATCGTCTATGTAATCTATCATCAGTAATGCAAAAAGGTAATATACATACACATTTATGTGTAGCCTACACGATACATGAGTGATGATTATAGATTTTATTAATTGATTAAATTAATGGTGATTATTTAAAGATCTCATATTGCGTTGAAATAGCATTAGGTCCATTTACTTGTGTCTTATTAATGGATTAAAGTCAAACAGAAAAAAACGAAGTTTTGTAATGTATTTCTTGCTTTAAAATAATTTTGTTTGACGGACTATTGAAAGACATATATTTAAAATTATAGGCAAATAATATGTTAATTTTTATATAAATGGTTTGATGTTGTTGTAAATTTTTAGACAGCTTAAGGGCAGTTTTTTAATATTATGATGTTTCCGTGAATACGGTGATATATGCAATCAAAAGACGTTAATTAATTTGAAATAGTAAATTTTCTTGCATGTTTTCAATTTACATTTAATAAACTAAGCTATTACTAGCAGTAATTTTAACAAACCTTTGATGAATTATATATATAACCTTCCTCGTCGTGCGTTAGTTAGTATCACATCTAAATTTATTTAGTAGCTTATTACTTTATCACATTTGAACGTTTGTCTGTCCGTTTGGACCTGGTGGACTTTATTTCTTTTAATGTATTGATGACAACTTTGCCTAACTCTTATACCATTTTTTATTTATTTGTTTTCTTATGACGTTCGTCATTTTTATTCCACTCATGTTGTATCTACATCAAAGGGCATTTTAAATATATAATCTCGCACCTAATTTGTAATCTCTAATTTCATAATGCTATACTTCAAGCTTAAGTTGTGGATAACAATATGTAGGGATAATACAACTTTAATCCCTAGGCTGATGTTAACCATTTCACATTTCCTATTTTCACTTACTTTGCCTCTCCATAGATTCCATAAAATGGATTAGTGTAATATATCCTCACATAGAACTGAAGGCAATTACTGTCCCCTTCAAACAACGCGCCCGCTGACTAGTTAGCACTCCCGTCACCGCTCGTCACTTTCACTGTAACTTATTTAGAGGCCTGTGAAGATAATAAAGTAGGGCTACAACCTTAATCTTCCTGATGCTTCAATTTATTTAGAAATATAAACTATAAATTCTATTGCATATACTAAACCGTAACAACATTTATTACCAACAGAATACTAGAATACTATATAACTTAGAATACTTGTAAGCGTAGTTATTTTGTAACTTTAACTAATTAATAATAAAAAATAACTGAAAGTTTTAAAATAATACAGTTGACAATGTTAAGACCTGCAAAATATGTTAATTAATTGTGTTTTAAGTTCTGTTTAATTGTACTGTATGGCACTTGATGGACTACTTTTTATATAATGATTACATTTTCTATAGCTTTTGTTGGACCAAAATTGATATATATATATACAAATCAAATAAGCTAAAACTCTTTTTTTATGTCAACCCGAAATTTAGCTTGCAATATTTGACTTACACTAAATAACTAAAACGGAAAGTTCCGCCTTAGAATTTATCACATTGTTTATAACCATGTAATTGATATGTTTACTTTTAATTATTTTTCTGATTCACTAAAAGAAGGATACCTAAATTTGGTACTGAATTCTTGACTTCTTTCCTTTATTTATAAGAGCGCGCATTTTTTACTTCTACTCCTGTAAAGAGTATAGTTTGCAAATGTATTTTAGTATTAATAATTGTTATATTTTTACACAAAACCTACTTTTTAATTTATTTTAACGTACATTTTATCATTAATTTAGGAGTCTGTCACACAGGTGCACAAACGTCATTTCAAATTGTCATAGCTTAATTTAAAAGTTTAAAGCGACATTATACCGATGTTTTACTTTGGCATTAAACCTTAATGAATGTTTGTGCAACAGGGATACGGACAATAGCACTAACGTTCATTAAGATTTAAAGACGACGTCATGCTCTAATAAATGTTCTAAATTTGTGATTTTTATGAATAATGTGGCATTAAATAGACTATAACGTTTTCTATGATCTGTAAGAAAACATTTGCAACGCTTCGGGCTGTAATTAGCAATTATCCTGTCTCAAAATAAATTCTATCGCGTTTACTGAGAAATTGTGAAACTTAAAAACGATCGGTCCAATTTACACCTAGGAATATTCTAATCTGCATAGAGCTCGAGGTATTCCAGTAATTTACTCTTTATAGTTTGGACGGGTTTTCTCCCCAAGCAAGTGTCCAGTGTCTTAATGATTCTGTCTATCAATACTGTTTAAGCAATAATAGACTGTATTTCTATAAGTTAAAAGCTTAATTCAGCTCCCGACGAGATGACAACGAATTCGTTTGTTAAAGTCTAAAGGAAGTGAGGGAAGTGAAATAGCCCCGATTCTCATTGAAATTGCGACTTAAGTTTATGTGTAAAAACTTCTTTGAGTTTAGTGTAATAATGTTAAATAGATTATCAAATAAATTTATAGCTTTATAAATATTATTTGAGGAGTTTCCTGCTACTTAACCTCGGCACAAGGTCAAAAGGCGTAGGACTTTAATAAAGGTATCGTAAATTATCTGAATAAAAATTATTTATCTCATAGTTAAGTTATTTTTGACGTTAATGGTCTTAAACTTAGAAAATAATGTAATGTTGAATTGACATTTAAAAATATAGAAGATATAAATTGCGTGTGGCTGAAGGGGCCAGGGGGAAAGGCTGATAAAGATATAAATATAATACAAACTAACAATAATATGATATTGAAATATTATGCAGTTGATAAAATAATCACATTTGTTCTTTCTGTTCGTTACCTATTAGGTGATTTAATTTATTTTTAATCGTTAGAATATCCTTATTAAATAAAAAAAATACAGTTTAAAATTAATTAATAAAAAAAAATATGACAACATATCATGAACTGATTATTAATTCATAATTATATTGTTAGATATATAAGGTCAGTTGTTTGTTAACACAATTATAATATTTGAGATTGAGATTTTAGAGGTAACGTTATACTTTTGTACTTGTTGTTGATAAAAAATATATTTTAGCTTTGATATATTAAATTACCCCGTATTTATTTAGCTTTTAGGACTTTTTGGTTCGCAATTACTTTAGTTCGTCTCTAAGTGATAAACGAAGAGCCGGTTTTAGAAAAAATTACGTAATTTTCTTTAAATATCAAAATAATATCTTGAATATTTTAGGACTTAGGTGCTTATTAAAACGGTATTTTAAGAAATTTTACCCGAAGGGGGTAAATTAGGAGGTGAAAGTTTTTATAGAATTTTCTTATTTTTGGACTTAAAGCTAGATAACGCAAGCCGCTGGCGGAAGGCTAGTAATTAAATAAATATATTCTATATTATTAATATATTTACTTACTATTTGTATGCAACATAACGTAACCAATTACATAAAGACCTTGTCCTTCATCGGCAGCGACGTATTATCTATGAAAGCTAAACCAATAAAGATCTTATCAACATCTAATTATATCCTTCATAGCGTAAATTCAGAGTTCTTATAATCCCGCCTTCCTTTCCTCTAACCTTCCTCGTTCACAAGCCGCATTCATTCGTGGCGGGATGCGTTGCGAAATGTACCGAAATACCACGAGCTTTTTTAAGTGCCGGTCAAGGACTCCACCGTAGCGGGCAAAGCGATTCTGAACTTTCGCCTAATGATCGAATCGAAAACGAATGCAAATTCGATTGTAATGTAACCTTTTATGAATTCGCTTGGCATCCTAATAAATCTATACAGAGTATGAAACAATTTAGCTCGATGGCGCATTGGTTAGCACGCTCGTTCTGCGATACGGTTGTTAAGCTTCTTTCGTAATGGACAGTCATAGGATGTTTGACCAATAATTTATTTTCTATTCTCCATACTTCTGAAGGCACGTTATTCTGTTGCTACATTTGCAGTCGTTAATGCCATTGGTAATGGCCCATTCACCATATTCGGTTTGATTCGTTTCCATCTATAAGGCCTTCCCTGAGCTCTAGCAGTGGGAACATTAAGGCTGGTGATGATGATAAAACATAACCGCAACCCGCTGCCTACACGCTGAGATTTTTAAATTAAAAAAAAATTAAAATAATAATAACATAAGACAATCAACATCCTATATCTATAAAAATGTTACTTCAAAAGCCCATTTATTTTTATAATAGCCATTAAACACGTTTCCATTGTAGTAAGTGAATACAACCACACTAAAAAACATCCAGCCCAAGTTAGACGCGGGTAAGGGGTTCGTGGCTGGCGGATTCTGCCGGTCGCTACGCGTCCTAATCGACGTTTCTACATTCGGAAATATGTTATGAAAGTATCCTGGATACAAAAAAGGAGAACGGGAAATAACCCAACACGTAGGTCCAGTGCGAAATTATGGTTATTAATGACTACAGATACAGTCAACAGCTCAAGATAATACATTTTCGGTCACCCATCCCACGGCCGGCCCTTTCGAAATCTGCTGAATCTCCGCATTGCAGACTGAAAGCTTAAAGTTAATCAAGCAGTTGATTAATTTCAATATAATTATTTAAAACCTTCACTTCCACTTCGCGTTCGCATGTGATGAGAGTAGGTCGATAGTATTTTGATTTCCTTTTACTTTCCTAATATGGTGTGATTATTGTAAGCTGCTTTAAATTAATTTCAATAAGAGACGCCACATCAAATTGTTTTTAATGATAAATAATAAAACTGGAGAAGCATTGGATTCTTCTTTAATACTTTATAATAAATCTATGCGCTACAATACACTTATTGCTATAAATATTGATCATAAAATTGGTGAAATAATAAAACTTTGATTCTAAATTAAAACACAAATACAGGATTCAATTACTTTTCAAATCATATTTTATATTATTACTAGAGATAGTTTGGTAACATAATATTATTAAATCGCATTCCGGAATGTCAATTGAATGAACGCAATTAAATTCGGACGTAATACAAAAATAATAATGTTCGCAGTAGGAAATCTATTTAAAGGGTTTTATTAATAAATAGCAAGATGGACAATTAAAAATCAAGTTTGGTTTCATAAAAACTTGTTTACCGAATAACTACTTAATATTAATTAATTCTTTACATTATATAATGAAATATAAATGAAAAAAAAAGCATATTTACTGTCCAATGTTATCATTTTCCATGAGACTATTATTCCAAGATCTAAATCAGACATCATTTATCTTCTGATAGACAAAATATTTTGGGTAGGCTAGTGGTAGTAGTATCTATACACTTGCTCGTATGAATTAACATGATAATGGCAGGACTATTCTATGTGTCCTCGAACGAATATTCGGAAAATTTCGAATCGTTATAAAAATATATTCGAGCCCCAAGTACCATACCATATCTTTTTTTTTGTTAAAGATATTTATCGTTCTTATGATTTTGTTAAAATCATATTTGTGGAGATTATCTGTGTGTCATAAACAGTGTCATGTTCAAAAGCTGTTGTAAAAAAAACTAAAAATATGTTTTTTCGGGGTTGTATTAGCATCTCGATAATAGACGGAACTTTCGGAAAAATGGAATAGTCTTTTAGGTGTCATATTCATTCGTACGAGCTTATTTATACTTAAATCGTATCTGCTAGTTCGGCCCGACGACCAATTTACATCAGGTAATAAATGAAATGGAAAACATTGCTCGCCTTTTTAAATTCTAATACCTGATTATTGAGTTGGAGGTTGTTGTCAAAAATCAGTCACTACTTCCAGTTACTTCCCTTCTCTTGAAGACACTATAACTCCATCATCCCATTCGCAAATCAATCCTATTAATATTATAAAGGCGAAAGTTTGTAAGTATGGATGTATGGATGTTTGTTACTCTTTCACGAAAAAACTACTGGACGGATTTGGATAAAACTTTACAGCAATATAGGTTATACATCAGAATAACACATAGGGTACTTTTTACTGGGAAAACTTCTCACTCCCACGGGATACCGACTTCCACGCGGACGAAGTCGCGGGCGTCCACTAGTATTACTATATGGATTTGCCGATGGGATGTAAAACTTTCTCTAGCAACAGGTATAATTATTTATTTTATTTCTCCACATAAAGATGTAAAACATAGCCAGTTGTGTATTACTACAACAAATGTGATTAAATTGTTTATTTATGATCCTGCAAGCTCGAAAGTAGCACTTAATACCAACTCTAATTCAAAGCAATTTACTGCTAATGAAATTTTGAAGTATCCATAATCATTGCATTTGGAACAACGCATTGGAATCAGGTGTTGTTTTTTTATAAACTAGAATGGTTACTTTTATTTTTAGGGTTCCGTAGCTAAGCAAAAACGGGACCCTACTACTAAGACCCCGCTGTATATTCGTCTGTTTGTCCATGTGTCTGTCAACAGACTGTTTCAGGAAAGATAGACGGTTGAAATTTGTCAGATTCTGTATATCTGTTGCCGCTATAGCAATTATTATAAAAATAATATTTAAGGAGACTTCCGTATAACTCGAGAGTATAAAGTTTACGGAATTCTCCTTAAATATAATATTATATTTATAATAATTTTTACAACATAGTCGGACTCGCGTAGAAAGTATGAGAGTCTAACTAAAGGTACAGACCCAAAACGTACTATACTATATTACTATATGTAATTTTATATGTATATGTAATTTTCGGGATTGGAAAAACAATTTTCTTCAAAAATTACTATTTATGTAATCAATTTATTCTCGTTATTACTCTTTCACTAGAAAGGAAAGTAATAAGTCAGCTTCCTAATTATTTTTTTTACAATAAGTTCAATGATTTGTAATTAAATAAATAAATAAGTATAAGACAACACTACATACTCATACATTGCTCAGATTTCAAGATGAGTCACTAAAGTAACATAAAAATGTTCATTTTCTCCATTGACCCGACCGGGATTCTAAACTGGGACCAGACAGAGACACTTTGAAATCATACAAACCACTCGAAGGTCGTTTATAATTAAAAATTATCAATGAATAAACAATAAGCATTGATTGATATATTCTTAGTATACATAAATAAATCGTTCGACTAACGTTATTATTTGTTTGTTTCAGAGTTTCCTCGCTGCGAACGCAAAATGTTGGTGGGCGGGCGCATTAGCGGCAGCTACGGCGGAGCTCAGGTACGCGGGATACGTGTCCCCCGGGGTGCTGCTGGTAGCGGGGGCGCCCCGCGCGCTTGAGACCGTGCGGGGCGCGTACGCCCGCTCTGTACTCAAGCCACCCGCCACCTACCTCATATGTGGTCTAGGTCAGTATTAGATTATAAACTAGTTTTATGCCATCAATTTTACTAACGAAGATCCTAGGGCACAGTAGATTAAAAAGTACCCTATATATTATTTAGGCTTAGAATTATCCGTAGAGCAAATTTCATCAAAATCCGTTCAATAGTTTTAGCGTAAAAAATTATGAAACATACATTCTCATATATTTTCGTATTTATAATATTAGTAGGACTAGAAAAATAGAATAGGACTGGAATAGTACTAAATAGCTACTACTAGTGAGTGTTGTAATTATCTAAAAGTTACTTTGACTAATGTAACAGATTTGCAAGAAGCTTTATCTTTTCCGTCCTCTTGAATGGCGTAGAATCCTGAACACTAATCATATGCATCTCTGGTACACTCATAATTTTAATTTCAGAAGCTATGTGTAACAACGACCTTCTTACACATAGCTATGTTATATGAAGCAATAAAGTATAAATTTATTTATTGCCTCAAAACGTAAATCCTATTAAAAAAAATAATATCAGCATCAATGAAGCAAGTATGTAACGATTCAGCATAATATATTGCAAATCGATAACAGAACTGCTGATACATATTAAGAATGGCTATCCTCGACGGAGCCGGTTGCACATGCAAATCACCTGTCGTATGTGTGTCATTGTGACTTGCGATAAATTGATCTTATATTGCTATTATTATAAAGTTTACTAACATTTGAATAAGCACACAAAGAGTTACTTATCAAAAAGGATATATCAATAAAATTAGATGTGTGCAAAAAAACAAACAATTATAGGGTTGACACTAAATGCTTACAATTAATAAATTTTTTAATTAAGTAATTTTTTAATAGTAGGTATTTGTAAAAATCACTATTACAAATACCTACTATTCAGGTACTAAATCATCAAAGATTGGGTCCTGGAAAATGTATTAAAGAATTATACTTATCTGTCAAAGCAGGGTTCGCAAAAATACGATATTTATAATAAATAAAAAATATCCGATGTTTGATATTTATCCGATATGTGAGAAGCTGAGATTTTTGAGCTGCCAGTGGCTTTATTTAATATGTGATCTTTTAAATCAAAAGTGTAAAATAAAAAATTTGTTTGAGTTATTTAATATTTGTATATTTATTATGAAATAATCAAAAAGTAGTATGCGAGCGAGGATTTTCAGTAACGTATAGGGGAAATCCCGATATTTCTAGTAAGTAAGATTGCTACTTCGGGCCAATGTTGCTAGCGTCACATTGGGTTGGTTAATTTTCTAGCTGATACTGAATCTTATTGAAATAAACAATTATGATTAGATTCTATAATTAAACACTACAGATCCCATACCACCCAAGTATTAACATAACTTTACCATAAGTACGGTATTAATTCAAATAGATATGCATGTAATAACTAAGTACCACACCTCCACTTATAAGGATGCTTGTGCAAAACAGCAGATGGCGCATAAATTTAAATAAATGAATATTCATTATACAACATAACATTAATGGACCTTTAAATTTACTTTAAATAGATATCACGTTACGAACTTCAGCCCGTAACGATGCATCCAATTCATTTATCTTAATAAGAATCGTATATCGAATCGCATTTTAAAGGTTGCTATTGCCATATATAAGTGTAAATTTACACGGAATTTTAATACCCTTATGCGGGTTTAATTGTGTTTAAGCAAAACAATGCAAGACCGGTTTTATTATTATCGCTTCCCGTAGAATACAAACGCACGACTCCTACGCTGTCGGATCGTACGCAGCCTTGCAAGGACGAATGCTTATGTAACTGTACAATTGTACTAATGAGGTGCAATTTAAAGAGATCTATACATCTACATAAACTTGTGCATATAAGCAATAAGGGTCGATAATTTGGTTTATTTCTTAGTTGATTATTCGCGTATAAATGTAATTAAAATCAATTAAAAAGTTATAGGAATCCTCGTTTTTACCCTTGCTCTCCCAATTAGTAAAGAAAATCTAATATTAATCATATTTCTTATAAAACAAAATAAAGAAAAGGTTGGCTGTAAGAAATCGCTGATAAGGCCGCCTATTGAGCAAATGATTTTCTGTTTCTACCTCATTCTTTATTTACCTCTGTTTAGTTTTGTATAATAAAGTGTTTTTATTTTATATTACATTAAAATATATATATTTTCAGGTTCCTTTATATTGCGAGAAAAAAATAGGTATGTCTGAGGAAAGGTTTGAAACAAAAACATTCTTAAGCTTTTGTACAAAACTGATTATCATTTTCCTCTAAGACGTGTATCTTTCATTATTCATTTGTCTTCGAACAAAAAAACCCGATATTCCAACTTCGAGAATAATTTCCTTAGCTGTCCTGTTCTAACTTACATATTTTTTATGCAGTAAAGTAGGGCAAAGTACAATAAAGTCGCACTGAGGCTATGTTATGTTAGTTAAATTTAACTGTGTGCTTTGAACTATTGACATTATCCAGTAATCTGTCAATAAGTGTTAGCTGCAGGCGACACTTGCTTTGCTAAGCGGATTATGTATTATGATTTATGGACATATTATTATTTAATTAAAACCGGATACACCTTTTGTTTGTCTACAATAGGGCTAGTACAAGCGCAAAGTTAAGATGTAAAATATTACAGCATTAAAATTTAAAGGTTATAAAACAATAACACAATGTAAGACAAAATCAACAGAATATTCAAAGATAGACAGAGACAAAAGAAGGCGCATTATACGAAATACATAAGCTTTCCTTGCTCTACAAAGTCATTTAAATATTTATATATTTCCTGAATTAATTGAGCAAATATTGAATATTATTGGTGAATTCTCTAGTGAATAGTTTATAAATTTATTTTTTGCGTATAATACATGCTGATTTTTATATTTTTGACAGATTTTGTTTAGGTGCTTTAACGCATCAAAAAACTTTCATTTAAATGAATTTAACTAAACAGTCAGTACTATTTCAAGTTTGTCAGAAAAGAATTTAATAATGTAATTAATGCAGTGACAACCCTAATAGCTACTTTCAGACATCTGACATTTAAACTGATTGTTGCATACAAACTGAATGAAGTCAATTATGTCATTAGTTTTTACATAATATATAATATTTCCTTTTGTAAGTTGACTTTATGTTAACCTTATTTTATTTAGGTGACAATAATAAAGAATATAGCCATTTCTTCCTTAAATGTTTTTTTTTCTATACATTTTAAAGAGACATGCTATTTACATAGATTGCTTGAACATTGATAGAAATGCGTTCATTGGTTAATCTCGCTTGGATCCCGGTTCAGTGTTTAGAGCAGTCTTCTAAAAGTTATGGATTCGGAAACCGTATCGGGCACCCGGGACTGGTATTATCTCTAATTTGTGACAGAAATATAGCATTATGAATGCGACAAAAATATCAAACAATAATTATTTCTATTTATAATTTATTAGCTCTTTCCCGCGACTTCGCCCGCGTAAATGTTTTTCGCGTATGATATAGTAATATTTAAAATTGATGCAATTGTTTCGTAGCTCACTTGAAAAAACAAAGAAACAAATCTTTCTTCTTTACAATATTTATTTATTTTTGTTTTATTTTCATAGAAGAATCAACTGTTACCTAAACAAAGATGTAAACAAATATAAAGCATATAACCAGTTACAGATTTACACATGAAGTAAATTAATTAACCACACAAAAAAAAATATCATATAATCAAAAAAATAACAATAGAAGTCCTTCCGATCAAGTGATAAGTTTCACTATATTAGTATACATAATGCTATGTAAATAAATTTACATAAATTAATTCAGTGTGACATAATTAGGTCTTAATAAGGCAGTATTATAATATATTGTACATACTAAGTATTGTTATTGTTACTATAGTTTATATATGCGATATGTGGTATAATTAGCGTAACAAATAAGGAATCTATGCTCTTGAATTAGAGTTTATATTTCTATATAACAATAAACATCCTTCTATTGTCTTAACTTGATGGATTTAATGATGACATTGAAGTTTGAATATTTCTATACAAGGTTGACAATGTCAATGTCAGTTTAGAAATGCTAAGTAGTTGTCACACTTCAGCGGTAACTTATATGTCTCGTTACGTAAATATGTCATATATCGATTGATTAGAATAACAAGTATCATGTACTTTTATTAATATTTAAGTAACAGAGTGGTTCACCGGTTTTAAGATGACCATATCCCTAGAATTTGGGTTCTATTCCAGCACGCGTAGCATGACAAACTCGAGAAACGCTTTGTCTACACTCATCTGTCAGTTTCTCGGGTCGAGAGTGAGTATCGTATGGGCGCACTCGAGAAAAGTGACATTTGAGTGTAGACAAAACGTTCTCGAGTTCGTCATGCTACGCGTACTGGTCGGATCAATTTACAAACTTTACTTGCGTTCCGATGCACGGAGTAGCTCGAGATAATAATTTTTTGTTCACCCATCATGTGACCGACTTTTGCGAAAGATGCTTAAGAGGCTGAGGACACTGAATGATTTTTAGAAATCGACACGCCCCCTTACATAATTACAGGTGTCTACGCTAGTGTGGGTTAGCTCATTGCACGTTCCTCAGAAGAATAACAAATGCCTATCGGTTCAGCGCCAGCAGATAAACTTTGTACTAATAACAATGACGTTTTATAACCATCAAGTGCTTTGAGTTAGCTGTCTAAAGTGCTTACACAATAGGTGGCGCTGAATTTTTTTAAAAGAAAGGAATAATTTCTTTTTATTCCAGATTTTTATGGGGCTTAGAAAGGACAAGTATGTTTTTTCTTTTTGGGTCGACAAAATAACATGCTATTATTTTGTCTGTTTCATATTTCAGAATTTTATTCTAATTCATTGATATTTTAAAAAATGCTTTGCATTGAATATAGAAAAGATTTAAAATTTAAAGAAATATGAAATAACTATATAAAATCACTTATGATACCACACATCACATCACATTTCTTCACTCGATTTTAAAACTTAATGTAGTGACGGTAGAGTTAAAATAATTGCGATAATTTGATAGACTGTAGTAACCTGACTTGCTGCTGTGTGTACCTGATAATGTCGGCCAATCAGAATAAACCAAATATCACGTCATGGCACCTAATCCCCGCCGAGTTTGACTGAGACGGACTTTCATACCTTATTCTCATTACAAGAAGAGTCATTATACGTTTTAATTGTACGAATTTTTGGTAGGTCAGCTTTACGTAAACGAATATTCACCATATGCAATATTAATTGGAAGTCATTGTAGTAAGTACACATATCCATATCGAACTTTCCGGAGGAGGAGAAAAAAAGCAATTTTAGAATCGTTTTTATGAGAATATAGGGTAGACGCGCCTGTTTCTACCATTGTCTTGCTGTCGAACATTTCATGGCCCTTTTAAAAATAATTAATGCTTTAAGAATTGGACTCTACCTGATCTTTGGACTGGAGTTAATAAAACATATCCTGTTTTCATAACTTGAAGAAAAGTTATTTTTTCCTCTAGCCATGATCCTTTTATGGAGGTGGAATGATATTTTGTAATACTGACGCATCATCAAAGTATAGGACTGGTTGACCGGTTAGGATAAAACCATTAAAACACAATCATTTTATTAATCCCATAAATATAGATGATTTCAAAGTTGCCGTCAGACATTTTTTATTTGATACTGGAAAGCGAACTGATTCAAAAACAATATCTTAAAAGTCTATCCATATTTTAAATAGTACATTAAGGATAAAGAGCTTGTAGGGAAGGCAAAGTCATCCAAAAACACTCTTTTTATGAACTCCGAAACAATCATAATACTGCAATTATTAAATGAAAATTCACTATAGTTTTTACAGATAAACTTATCATTGGCTTAGATTGTTTTTGTCATGGAAAATGTATTTTATTTTAAAAGAAAATTGTTTTCGATTTATAAAAAAATATATTCTTGCATAACATTGTAGCTGTAATTAAAAATATAGAGAAAAACTGTTTTGTCCATCGAATCCCTATTAAGTCAAATCCCTATTAAGTAAGAATCCCTATAGACTAACATACAGTTAATAAATACATCGAAGTGCCTAAGGATTATGGGATATATGATAGCAAGACTATACTAGCTGATTTTCATAACAAATAAGAATCATAATTATTGCCTTAACTTAAAAAATACTGAAGCCGTAATTTTCACGTCATTGTGTTGATTTGTAAAATGTCCACACCATTACCCAGCAATAAGTATAACTGTGTCATAAACAATGTTTAATTTTATTTATAAATCCATTTTCTAATTGGGTTGTATAAGGATGTGCGTTATTTCTGTTACACATTTTATACTTATAACAAATCTGCAAAAAAGTAATGTCTGTACATTGAATATATTTATAAAAAAAAAGAAAGAAATTGAGGGTGGTTAATAAACAATAATAGAATACGAATTTAAAAAATATTGTCTGTTTATCTGTATGTACACGTTAATTTTCGGGATTACTGAGTATATTTGTATGAAACTTATTTTGTTAATACCTGGGCACTTATTTTGTTTTTTATCACCGATATGGGGTATAATTAATTTTGGAAACTTAAACGTTTGATGCACAACCACAACAGACCAGCGACACCTTAAGAAAAAATTTTGTGCCTGATCAATATATTCTGCTAAGAGTACAAAAGTCAAAGATCCAGAACATATAATGTGGTCCTCAAAGATACTAGTTATACTATAACATCGGATAACTATGACTTCTTAACAATAAATATTTTTTTTATTTATTGACATTTTTTGCACAAATACACATTGGCGTACTTAATGCCATGGCCATTTTCTACCAGTAAACCTTAGGATGATGTGGACACGGGGTTCTCTCTATTGTTGTACAGGGCAAGTTCGTGACCTTGTTGCGTACAACAAAACGCGGGAAAGGGAAAGATCTATGGTTAGCGATACGTATCGTTGTCTTTCAACGATCATGTAAATACTAAGGTTTATTGTCCGTTTTTTCCTCTACTCTAGAAACAGACAATGCAATGTGTCAAAAAGCTCTGATTAGATAATTTGGATTTAGTTTTAAATATATTAAAATTAACTTTGTACATAATAAGACGGCAATATTTAATATAATTTGCTTGTTCCAAACAATGAAACATTTGCTATAGAATAACTTGTTTTTAGAAGCTAATTTATTATTTATTGATAATTCTTGTAGACACAAGTAGAATGGAAATTCATCCCACAAAGGAATAGATTTGACGAAGAACGAAGAGTGAACGATTTCGGAGAAATGAGATGGGCAGAGTAGACGATTAGAGGAGGAACAAAGAGTTTTGGTGTGAAAGGTACATAAGTACAGTTAAGATAAGAAAGAGTGTTTGGAGATTTCAGCAGAGAGGATAACGTAGTAAAAGCACGCATACTTCTTCGCTTCCGGATGGACGTCCATTTTGAATTTTAACGATATAGGGACACATGATCAAATTTTCTAAGAATAAAAACAGATAGAATCTCCGGTCTCTAGAATCCAGTTAAGCCAGTGAAAAACTGACCATCCTCATACATTGCCCAAAATCTTTAGATCTACCAGAAAATGAGATAGAAACAATTTCTGAAGTACGCAAAGATATAAAAACAGCGCAGTAAACCACGGAATTCTGATCGACTTTGATATGCTGTTGAGAGAATAAAAGTTGCTGGTGTGGAACTGAAAATTACCTGTTTTTCTAATGCCCAACTTGGCCTTGTTGTTTTAAGGGTTAGCAACGTCTCTGGGCTCTATATTTTGGCACCCGAATAAAAAAAAACCACCAATAAAGTTTATAAATTTTATCTTAAATATTATTGTTAATCATATATACCGTTGGCACCGTCAGCAGACTGTAGAATTTTGGTACAAAAAGAATTCTACCTTTACAGGTTCATTAAGTTATAACCTACTCAATCCACAATATACAATTTAAGCTTACAAAATCTTTGGTATGAGACAACACGAACGAAGATGCGGGCACCAGCTAGTGGCAAATAATATAACGGTGTAATGAATCTTTACAAGTATTTTGGCCAAACATAACCTCAGTAAAAAGTTATACGACCAAATGAAACAATAACAAAAACTTACTATAACCCAACCTTTCATCTTATTTGAGGTTGTTCTAGATATTTATTGAGCAACACATTGTTTGAATAGTTGCCTCTATAGAATAAAATTTATGAATTTCGTTGGGATCGCCAGTTTAAAGCTGCTTTCTTTATGCAGATGATACCTACCATAGTGCTTACATAGAATCCATTCAATCTGCAAATGAAGCGATAGTCATGGAGCAAGATTATGAGTGATGAAAGGCTTAAAATTCAACGTGAATAACACATAAGATATTAAACCAATGTACTACTTTGAGAATAGAACTATTCACACCGTCATTAACTGGTCGTCCTCTTTTAATTTTAAATAAGAGTGAAGTTATACTTCACGGAATTGTCACTGTAAACAAATTTATTTCGTGATTATCCTTTACCAAAGGAGGCAATTTGTCTATATAAATTAAAAAAGAAGCATCGAGCACTGTGAAACACCCATGATAGGTGTTGATCTATCGATTCAGGGGATTTCTTATCACCGATATGAACCTCCTACAAAGCCACTGAACTAAGAGACAGCAAAATCTAACTAGTTATCTCTAAATTCATAATATGAAGATTCGTTATATATTTCATGAACACCATAATTGACAGCTTTAAGTACGTCACAGAAAACACCTAAAACGTTGTGTGAATTCTCCCAGGTATCAACAATTTGTTCTAAGATTCCGATATTCATACCGATACTGAACTTATGCATCCATGTGAGGTGAATCGTGGCTGGTTTTATCATTTACACTTACCTGCCCTTACGGCCAGTTACACTAACCTGCCCTTTTCAGAATGGGATTGCCCAGACCCAGAGTCCTGATTAGATATTCTAGAGAATCACCCGTTTCTTTGAATGTCGAGCTTGTCCTCAACTCTGTGCTTAGAGTTGAACTGAATTGTAAAATTTACCGTAAAACTTTTACCACACTTACGTCACAATAATCAATGCTGATTACCGAATTATTCACATCTAATTTTTTTATGCCAACCTCAGTCAGGAATAAAATTTAGTAACATTTTGGAGCGATTTTCAATTATTACGGTAACCATACGCCACAGGTTTGCGTCCGTGATGCGGAAAGTAGATTTAAAAAAATATATAGTTTTCTAATTATAAAACCTTCTGTTGATAACAATTAATGGCTAAAACGACTTCACAAATTTTATTTCAATAAATTTACCAGTATCTTAAGAAAGTCAAAGAACGACGTCTTACGAAATAGCGGTGCGATCGTATCAGTCACGTTCGAAAACTTGTCACGGCTTTTATAATAGGGTGTTATACTCTGATTGCAAAAGTACTTACTTGGTACTTGTAAGTGTTTATAATCGACAACAAAAATATTCCAAAAAATTAAAAACGTTTTCTTTTCTTAAAATTAAATCATAATTCCACTTTTTTACACCCATAAAAACACCGTCTGCCATATTCATGACGATATTCTGTTATGTACAGATTGAAATATCAATAATAATAATTAAATAACAGTAATGTACAAACAGATTAAATTATTTTTAACAATCAACCAATTTAACAAATGTAATGTAGGGAACTATGTGTTTATTAATGTTTTAATTTTATGTTCATATAAATTTGCATAACTGTTTGATCCTATATATAAAAAAAACTAAATATGATGTTATTCAAACGAAAACGGTGTTATCTAACGATCTCGACAAAATAATAATATTAAATAAGGTAAGAACAGTATTATCTCGGAATCTGCTTTTTCTGTCAAATCGGCTGCTGTTTATTTATTTTTTTACAACTACTGACAGATGTCAGATTCAGAAAATATTCAAACGAAGTGTCGTCACGTAATGGTGGGTTATGTTTTTAAGTCACATGATGAATAAACAAAAAGACTGGACCTTTAATTTTGATATGTTAAGATAATTATGCGATTTTATTACTCAAAATCAGCCTAGATATGATTATTATTTTTTTATTTTTTATTTTTTATATTTGTATTTTTGTTTTTTTTTTTCTTCTCTTATATATTATCATTGTGTTCATGTAGGTGTGGTCAATAAATTTTCTTTCTTTCTTTCTTTATTTCAAAGCAAATTTCAATGATTCTGCAAATTCGTGCTTTACGTTTCACTATCGAAACTACCCAATCCACTATCAAAATTACCAAGTATGCTTAAAATTGTATTATTTTGGTTGCAATACAACTATAGTCTATTGAGTATCGTTTAAAATTGTGTACTAGTGTACGGAACACTGTACATTTACCTTACAGAAAAATCTTCGTTTTTCATTATCAATAATTGTATGGCTACGCCTGTTGCGTACTGCAATAGTTTGCAAACCAATAAAGGATATCTAGAGGTATTTTTGTATCAAATTACCGCGAAATTTATCCAGTCGTTTTTCCATGAAAATGTCAAAAATAATATCTATACAATTATTAAATATAATAATTTATATTTTAGTATAAACACATAAATAATTTTTAATATTATATTTCTCATAATAAAAATATTGGGTAAAAAAAAATAACATGAAACTTGGTTTTGATCTGCGGCACAATGAGTACCTAGTGACCAGCACATAGGACATTGCGCCACACCAAACATTAGTAAAGTCTGTGAAAAACCTGTACATTATTATTTAGTACATTGTTTCCATAATTTTCAAATTCATTCAATAGTAACTAATTCCCTTTTTTATATCTGTTTTATAAAGTAATACCTATTTATTGAACTATTTTATTTACACAATATGATTGATTAGGAATTATTTTTTACTAGAGTAACGGTCTACGGGATGGTTTTTGCATGAAAATGTCAAACTTTTGCAAACACATACTTTTATGGAAATATTTACCTATTGTCAAATTTTATGTTATATATTTTTACAGCAATTAAATTTATCAACTAGACTAGATAATTAAATAATACTTAATTACTGTATAAAATAATATTCAAAATTATTTTAACGAATTATTAATGATTAACATATACCTATAAAAAAATGAGAGAGGAAAATATATCGGGGAAAAGAAGATAAAAGTAAAACAAAAATGCTTCTTTGATGGGATTGGAACACGAACATGTATTTTATTGGAACTATTTCATCAATATCGGGGCTTTTGTATGAAAATGTCAGTCTGACTTTTGCCTACGTCATACTAACGAAATATTTATTTTCACATTTTATACTGTTTAATAATAATAATAAAAAAAAGTTGCTTTTTAAAATTATGGCAGAAAAAAAATGAAAATTAGAATAAAATAATAAAAAAACGACTTGAAAAAATGCGAGCTCTAGTGGGATTAGAACTTACAACTTCGAGACACTCGGGTCCCTACCCTAGTACATTACACCAAAGATATTGTTAAAACGAGAGCGAAATTAAAATACTTATTTTAAATGTTCTTTTTTTTACAATTTTAGCGATCTCGGTACGTCAGAACGCTGCACAAAGCAACATAGGTCCATCTAGCAACACGCCTCAGCGTGAACTAAGTTAGTGTGCGTTATTCTATAGCCTTCCCTGTCAATTGCAGTAGGAGTGACAGAAATGTCAATACTTTAAAGTTGCTTGAAAAAAATGACCATATGTGCCATATCACAAAATAAATTATATTAATTATTATAATAACATTATCAAAAATTGGGAATAACCAACTTTTATATCAACCTTTGATACATATTTGTACTCAATATCATTACTCTAATGTATCACATAATTGAGAAACGTGCCTTTCGCAATATTTTTAGATGCTACTTTGGAATTATTTTCTATCGAGTGAAGTTAATACAATCATGTTTCGGTTTCAACCACAAGATCAGAAATACGATCAAGTATAACCACAAATTTTTGGATTACCATAGGTTTCCCGTGAATTAGTACAATCCTAGATCAATTTTATCGATTTGGCACTATTCAGCCTCTTAACAGCAATAATCACAGGCCGCGGCGCTTATCCACTACGCGACCAAGCCATTCACTATCTTTATCGTTAATAGTTATTTCAAACTTCCGTTAATTTAAAATGATTTCAAAGGGTTTAAGATATTTGGTGGTTTTTAATTCTCATACACATCGCTATCATTAGAGGTTTAATCCAATAATTGGTTTTTGATTTTGGCTGAATGCACTGTTGCATATCCTAATAGGTGATCTTTAATATTTCGAATCTCGATACGGTAGTATTTCTATTTAATGCCGTGGCTAATATAGTTAAATAAAGATTATAATACGTAGATTTATTGTTAAACCGTGACTTCGCGGCGTAAATTTTAGCGTATGCCACTCGCATATGATGGAGCTTCCCGTAGGTGAGAGAATTTTTAAAATAGGTCTAGCAGTTATAGAGCCCATTCGATGAAAAGAAAGAAACATGCAATCATATATTTCCTTTCTATAATATCACATGGATGTAAGTTGAAAAGTAAATATTATATCATATGGAATAAAATTATGTTACATAAAATGAGATGGCCCACGCAATTATTAACACGAATTTAATAAAGATAGATCTAATCAAAATGCGTTCGATTCCTAAAATCTGTTTTCGTATCTAATGTAAGGTTATTTTAAAGAACTTTCTCCTCGGAATCTTCCAAAGATTTCGCATACGAAAATATGTAAGTATTTCAAGACATTGTCAAGGCAAATAAATTTGTTCCCGTCAAATGTGTATTCAAACAAAGCGAGATATAGTTCAGTCACGATTTTGACAAATGACGAACGGTTTTGTGAGGAAACGGCGGACGCACAAAGATCTCAAACTACGTATATGACTATGTAGGTACATATGTAGCTAAATTTGTACATATTGCTTAGTACAAAGCCGAGTCTCACCGATGCAGAGCGTGTGTGATGCATCATGATGTTTTGATATATATCGTGGTAAAAAGAATAAAGAAATATATTCGAAATATGTAGTTAGGTTTATATATATACAGACGCTCTTGTACTTACGTTTAAGTTTCCATACAAATACGCATCGAGAGTAAATTCACCATCGCTTTATTTCTTTAATTTTTAATCACAAATGCAGCTATAAAAAAATCTTCTGAAAAAGATTATATCACAGCGTATTTTATAAATAGTTAATATGAAATATATATGTCGTAAAATCGGTCTAAAAACTTATTTTGGCTCATTTTTACGACTTTTTTCTATCGAGCCAATTATTTCAATTTATGTTCGTGGTATTTTGCAATCAATCATAATCATAAGTATATTTTCACAAAATTATTTTTATTTGGCAAATATTAGCATAGAATTAAAATGAAATGGGTTTAAAAAGTGCTTATTTCGTAAAATCTCAGCTTAAGGTACTATCGCCTAAGCAAAACGATATAGACGATCTCCGTGGCCGAGTCGATTTCAACGTATTTCTTGGGTTCGATTTCCGATCGGATCAATGTAGAAAATTAACTTTATTTTGTTCTTTCGTGTCTGGTAGTCATGGTACACACGGCTGCAGGTTGAGCTAACACAATATATCAAACCTTAATTGAATAAAAGCTCTACCTTTAATGTAATAACATTTAAACTCAAGTATAGCAATTTGAAGGTATTTGCAGTCTGACGTGCTGTTGACTGTACCTTCGTTGTGTCAGATATCTTTAAAAGTGCTTTACATACTAAATTAGGTTTTAAGTTATGGACGATATGCTGTCTAATATAGAAATATTGAATGTTTTTATCAAAGAATATTTAACTGTCTAGGATATGAACAAAAATAAATTCGTAATCTTATATTCTGTTTTTAATATTAAACAGTATTCATTAGCTACACAAACAAACACAAAGATAAGCCCAGACCTAAAACACTACTCATGGTAACGTAAAATTTGTAAATCATATAAGATATGTACTCACAGTTAAATATTTTTTAATCGTGCGTCTCGCTGCCGCTCGCATGCATAACACAGCATTAACACTAAAGCATGTGTTGCGTGTGAAAAATAAAATAATATAATACATTTTTTGTATAATATTCTTGTACAGGTTTACGTGTGACGCCCATTGAGAGGCAATTTAGAGGGCATATTTAACTTGCTATAATGATGCTAATTAGAAGTATTACTTACATACAATAATTATACGAAAGTACATTACAATATTTTTGTACAACAATATTAAATGCAAAAGTATTTTCATTACTTTCGATCAAGACTTACTACTGTATTAATAATAATTATTGCGAAACGAGTATGCTGCGTGCGGCGCTTTTATTCAAAATCCCAAATTATACATCGAGATTTAAAACAAGAACCCAAAAACAAATATTATATCAAGCCAATCATTTTCATGTCAGGTTTGAAATTCGAACAGCTGTCAAAGTGTAGATGTTTTTTTTTTCGAATATCGTTCGAAGGAGTTACGTGTGCTATAGTTACTCCATGTATATAATGTTTGCTGTACAATGCAAAACTTTTCTTTATAAAAGAATTCAATTTTTAAGATTAGGATTGTTATATTATACTTTACTATTTGGGGCATTACCTACAAGTGTTAGAAAATTTTGTGTAAGTGGAGAATACAATAAGTGAGTGCATTTAATATAAAAAATATAATAAGTAGTGTGTTCCATAGTATAAGAACATTTTGCAACTTGGACCAAAATTTCAAAATTAGTTTTCACCAATTACTGCAAATCTATGAATTTTTTGTGATAAGGTTTTTTAGATGGCAAATAGTTCAAATTACGTTTAATGACACCCATTTTATGTACTAATTCAAAAAAATTTTAAAGTATAAATCAAGAAAACTTACCTGAATTTATTACATCAAGTAACTAAATATTGACAAATTTACAAATTCTTTTCATTTAATAAGACAATTAATTAGCCGACAAGCTTCTTTTTGCAAAAATGGAAAAACGCCAATGGGACCTAATTTCAAAACCTAATATACCTAACCTAGTGGGCTAATTTCAAAACCTAGAACAATCCCTTTTAATGGAATAGTAGTTCATGGAATTATGTAACATTTAAAGCCGAAATCAGTTTCGGAATGAATGATGATTTGAATGACCAAGAAACATAATTAAAACTTATTCGTATAATATTTCTCAAAAACGTTAAAGTAAAATTCGCGTTTAACGATATCATATAAAAAAACCGTGATTGCAATCGCTATCACATTTCAAATAGTTATATAAAAAAAGGCTATTAATGTATTTCAAATTAAAATTAGACAATTACGGCCAAAGATATTAAATAGACAATAAAATAGACTCGTTTGTAATTATTATTTTATTTATATTTTTTTATTACCACATCACTAAAAATTTCAAATCCCAGACGTTACCGTACCCATGCTATGTGAAACGGACTGTATGCTAATGTCATTATTCTAAGCTTAAAAACTATCATCGTTTTTTGTTTCGTATAATAATAGGAAGTTATTGTAACTGATAAAGTCGTATACACACAGTCGGCAACTTAATCATTAACATTATATATTAATAGGTAAGCTCAGCAGGTGTCTGCAACAGGTAGTTTTCCTTTAATCCATTAGGTTCGAGCAAGCGTGTCTACGAGATCTGTGCTGGTGTTTAATTTCATAGCATATTTTATGCCGGTTTATAGCCTACTACTAGGCCAGTAAAACTGCAATGGAAAATATGGAAGTGTCAGTTCTTTTGATATAAGATAGACTTCTTTTAGATTAAGACATGGTTCGTTTCTATATTTGACAAGCTTTATTTATCCTTATTACAGTTTTTAGGTGAGTGGTACTTCATTGAGTTTAGCGAATGTCTTTTAAATCAATGCGGTCTCCATACGAATAATTTACTTTCGGGCGAAAGTTTTGTGTAAGTTATTGAATGATAACCGCCTGTCTTTAATAGCAGTTTCTTGGAAAATTAAACTGCTTTTAAAATAAGTATGATATTATACTTTTTTAAAGGTTAAAGTAGGTTCTCTTTGAAAAAAACATTTTATTGTAAAAAACATTGTATTGTGTTATAAAAATTGTGTCAATGTAAAATAGTCTTTTGTTTTTTCTATGTTAAAAATAGGGCATCTAAGTACATTTATGGAATTGGGCAAAATGCTTTTAGCTATTTTGTCATAAAAACAAAATTACTAATCCGATTTCGATGAAATTCATATAGCTACCTCAAGCCTATAAGCTGTAATGGAGTAACCCTCCTTTTTTGAAAACGGTTGAACAAAGTCAAAGTGAAGGGATGTCGACTATTATTATATTTATGTTCATGAACGTAGCTGATGATACTTACTTGTTGAGATAATAAAATCTAAAATACTTGTCGGCGCATCGATTGTACCACGATTATTCGATACTGATTCCTAAACGAGAGTGAATTATTATTCACTCTAGCGGAACGTTAGACGGTCGGCAATTATGTCGTGATTGTTTGATTAGAGGCGATATAGGTCGGACGTCATCGACGGAGGGCGTGATCATCGATACTTTTGGTTTTGTTGGGGTGGTAACACTGACTTTGACAATTCGTTGACAAAAGCGGGTTGCCGCCATATTGGTACACATTCTGTTCCCCATCGTCGAGGATTAAAGAAATCCGACGACATCGCGCTGATCTCATTATATTTTCGTATGAAAAGTGATAAAATGGAATAAGTCCACATTGGTATACACGCCTGCAGTGTTATTTTAAAGATAGTCCTATGATATGGACGATCTATTTCATCCTACACTACGACAACTTTCATGTTATGTTTATTTTGACATGTTATAAAGTTCTAATTATAATATATAATTTGAATAGTGATTCCGTATGGTGACATAAATATGCAACAATGTACTGGATAGTCTATGATTGTATAGAAACATTAACTCGAATATTTACGTTGAGGAAGACATTAATAAATTTTATATTATTCAGAACACTCTTCGCTCCCACTACAGGAATAATATTAAACGGATGGTTTAATTTATTTTATTATCGGAGAATACAACTATGTAACTATGCGCTACATGTATTAATCTTGATGATTTAATATAGTTGATAAATATCACTGCATATGCTTTGGCTTACTGGATATAGTTCTAATTTGATCATCTTATTCAGTGTAGTGCACAAGCGCCCTTATCCTATAAAAGACCAGTGGAACTTTAAATCTAGACTCTACTACTAATAAATATTGGAAACTAAAGGTCTATAAGGTTCTACTCCACTTAGAAACTCAGTGATTTAAATCAAATCAAAATCATTTATTCAGTCTAGACTGTTACAAGCACTTGTGAAAGTCGAAACTCTATGCCATCGGTTCGTAAAACTACGGCGGGAGACCTTGTACCGAAAAGAACCGGCAAGGAACTCGGCAAGGGCTGTTTTTTCTCTCGGTTACACTCGATTACATATCTAGATACATTTTTACTATCACATTAATTGAAATTATTTTCCTGAATTTAGAACTGCATATTTTCAAACCAACGGCAATCTGCATTTAGGAATGTATAGTAAAGTGTGATGTTTCCTTTAGATTCCTGAGACTTCAACTATAGATAAAATAGTGTGAAAATAATAAAATAATTATTTTTTTCTCACCACAAGTAACATAATAAACCTCAATAAACAACGCACACATTTATATTTCAGAAGTTTTGTCGTTTGTGGGTTATTAGAACCTTACACGCAGTTCACCATTACCTCCAAATATACAGAGTATTAAGTTAAAATTAGACAGTGTTTATTTGTTAATATCTTTAAATGCTAATTAAAAAGACAAACTATTGGTTTATTATAGATAGGTAGAAAAACACTAGATTTCATTTTACTTTTACGGTAAGTTAAGTATAGGCCTCTTAAACTAAAACTGTGAAAGTAGATTATTATAAATAAGCGTATCGAAAACATCTGTAAACTGCGTCAGTTAAAGGGAAATATCCGGTTATTTAGATCGCGTTAGTTAGTGGGGAAGTTTCGTTTTATGTAGGACACGCCTGCTCGTTAGTTTTTAATGAAAACACCTTTATATTCGGCTGTGAGAGTGCAAGTTTTACCGGTTTATTTATATGTAACAAACAAGTGCATTTCTCCACAGATGGAAGCTAATAATAAACACTTGAGAGGAGGTTCGTAGCTTTTGTCTGGAACTTGACCGTTTATTTTTTGTCATCAATAGTTAATGTATGGTGTAAAGTTTTCGGTTAATAATTTAATTTTAATAATTTACTAGTGTTTGAAAATGGATTTTCTTTATTTTAATTTTGATCGGTGAATTTATGAAAAGTATTTTTTTATTTGACCGGTACAAAGAAAAGAAAGATTTACTTAAAAAATAAAGACATCAAATTCGATCACCAATATCATATCGATTCTGAAAAAATATCATTACAATGGTGACATCATCGAAGAAATGAAGCTTTTATTGAAAATTACTTTTAAATACCCAAAAAGTACCTAAAGACATCATAGTTACCAAGTAAGGTTAAACGAATTTTTAGGAGATATACTTTAAATGAAGACAAATGTTTGTGTTAAGATCGAATATACACCATCGAAGCAAGGGAACACCGATTCACATGTCACTCATTACTTCAAATAACTTCGACACGCGTCAATCTGGCTGAAGATATTAATTAAAGATAATCTTATAATTATTATCATAATTTATACTAACATAGCTTTTTAAATAATTTAATATAATCTACAATTATCTTTGGACGCGTCTTTTTAAATAACTTAAAGATTGTATTTACAAGTCTTTATTGGCTATTAGATCATAGGTGTTTAACAAAATGGTTGCACTTACATTTTTTTATCACGCTGTATTTAATAACAATAAAAATTATATACTTCTAATGTGATGATTAAATGAAGAAAGTGCTATTTAGTTTAGAGCACTATTAAAATAAACTCAAAGCTAGGGCTGTCTTCTTTAAAATGATATAACCAAATCAAAATACAATATTCTTCATCGAAGTTAGCTTCCTGAAAGCACTTTTGAATGAGTTTATACAATGAATGAAACCGGTAAAGATACTTGTAATTTTAAAACTTTGGTCTTTAAATATTAACCGGTTATTTTAAGTGGTGTTCTTTTACAATATTTATGAGATATTCAATATTTATAGATAACTAAAATGATTTGAATCTATTATAGTTATGAGAAATTAGCATAAACTTAAAGAATTATAAAGTATAGAAGCAGAATTAAAAAAAAACTTAATATAATATATAATTAATTGTCTTAATATTACCCCATCTATTTTCATCGTCTTAATTAGATTTAAAATAAAACCGGTTCAAAAAAGACTAAGGTTATTTAGCAATTAAACATGCAGAGTATGTTAACTACTAACTACGATTAATTCTAGTATTCTGAAAGAGTAATCATAAACTCTATCATACTCGAACAGGAGAACAATATAGTACACGATGTATTTATTGACAATTTTGAGAGTACATTTCAAGAGAACCTAGGTGGATAGCAGCCCTAATGCGTAAAGTTTATGTTTGTCGCTATAGTATGCATAATGGCATGATATTATCAGATCGGATGCAAACACTGCGTTCTAATATAATGGTCTAGTGATTAAGTAATGTTCATAGTATACCATTAAATAGCCGACCATGTTTAAGTAAGCCCACGTTTACGTAAATCGTTTAATATTTTTCCATCTAAGTGTCTAATGTCTATTTTCTTATAGTATTTGAGATAAATTATTTTTATATGAAACGATTTTAAATTATGCAAAATTCAACCATTTGGTCTAGATATATTCGAATTACCAAATAATCACAGGTTGCATGACTCTATGAATATGAATTATTGGATATTTTTATGGATAACAACATCAAAGTAAGGCTCTATTATGCATAAAGAAGATTAACGGCATTTATGGCTGTCAAAAAATAGGAAAATTGTGTTTCATATTTTTAAAAAAAGTGATGTCATTTCTTTTTTACATAACCAAAAATTATCATATCACATAATATCATTTTTATATAAATATGAGACAATATCACATATGTATATTTGCTCCGATTCCAAAATAAGTAGCTAAAGTCTCCGTATTATGGAGTGTCTGAGGTGACGAAGGTACCACAGTACCCAGACCCGAGACGATATAGAAAAGTCAATTTTCTACATTGACCCGACTGAAAATCGAACCTGAGACCATAGAAATGGCAACAACTTGAAACCGGCGTGCGAACCACTTGGCTACAGAGGTCATCATATAAATATATATATTTTTTAATGAAATAAATAATATTTAAAAATACATTATTCAAATAATAATAAGAATAGTCAAAAGTGAATATCCTACACATTGATGAAATAACTACTGCTTGAGAGATTCGTCAGTACTAGATCGGGTAGCTCTAAGGTTATGAATTCGAAACCCACCCCAGGGTACTCGGGACGGGTTCGCTTGAATGTTGTAATGGAAACTTTATTGATTATTTGTTTAATTAATTTGATTTCCTTTGAAGTAGCATTTTCTACATCCCCAATGACACAGTCGGAAATGTACAATTTCGAGTTCCGTTCCCATCGAGGCATGATTTATATCGATTTATAATGATTTATCGGTTAATATATAATAACCGGTACAATCATATGTATTTAGAGTTATTAATTACATAATTTTTATGTTGTTTAAAGCGTTCAATTATCTATTGTAAAATCAATATGAGTCTACAACTAAAATTGAGACAAATATTTATATTAGCATTAGAGTTATTTGAAGATATTTCAACAACGAGAAAAAATTTATTTAATGGTTATTTTATTATATATTTTTAGTTTGTCAAGACAATTTTAGGGATAGCATTCTTGACTTCTATGAGTACATGTAATATAAGTATTTTGGAAGTGAAATACCTAACGTTGTTGGCAGGTGTATTATTGGTCAATCCTCTGTCGACAAAATCAACAACATCTACCTAAGATACTTCAATTTCTAATAA
Source organism: Diatraea saccharalis (assembly GCA_918026875.4). Classification (NCBI taxonomy): domain Eukaryota; kingdom Metazoa; phylum Arthropoda; class Insecta; order Lepidoptera; family Crambidae; genus Diatraea; species Diatraea saccharalis. The sequence goes on along the minus strand of OU893344.1, from coordinate 3,155,539 downwards.
CAATTATTTGGACTACGTTTCTTTGCTATGTTTCTAACTTCTGTCAATCTATAGACTATCAGGGATTTGGTTATTCGCTCTTTTTACCGGTGACAACTTCCATAAACTTCCAAATAGTATTTTTATAGAAAATACTTCCAGGAAAGATAAATGCTGACGCATGTCGCTATACAGGCCATTAGGAGCAATAGAGAATTTAAAGTGGTCTCATAGCTTGGTGTTTGCATATCACATTGTCAAACCAGATTATAAGCCCACGCGCCGCGCGAGTGATGGGAGACAGCGGAAGATTAAAGATAATTAACTCAATGTCAATATTTTGCGCTCAACTTAAATTAGATCAAGATATTCTGTTTGTGGTGCATGTTATTTGGTACAGTTTTATGATCTCATCGTTCACTATCTTTCTACTGCGACCTGTTTTTATTGGATCGAAATAAAGTTAGGGTAAGAGAATTATGATCAAAGGAGAAAGCTTTCAGGTTTTGAAATTGTACGTTGCAATATTTTTACTTCGATAATTCATCGAATAGTTTTCCCCACATATTATTATGCCGATTACTATTTTATCCATAGTTGTTTATATTGTCGATCCCGTCATATTTCGAAGAACTTTTGTTTCTATTACGACACATTATCTTTTTTATGTAAAACATGGCCAATCGTTGAATCAAATAAAAAAATGCGGTTAACATTTGCAACTAACTAGGAGTAATATTGAATGCCAGAAATATGTAAAAAGAATGTAATACGATAAAATGTAAAAATGTTATTTCGCAACTTTAAAATTAACTTACAAGCCCGCTGGACTTCTGTTACTTAAACCACAATCATAGCCACCACGAGATGCCGTCGACCACCATATACAGACAAAATCAGCTGACAAATGCTTACTAAAACAAAGTTTTACTTTCTCCGCCCCCAAGATAGGGAGCTCATGCGCACGAGCAACTGTTCGTCACATGCTTTTTGTCAAATTGAAATCGGAACAAGTATCTAGTGAAAGTGTATCCGATAAAAATATCGAATTATTGTGTATCGGTACTTCGATTGATGCTAGTACGTTACGGAGAAATATCTCTTTGAATGGACGTTTTTTAGGTAAACTACCATCAGTATTCTATGTTGGACGTGACGAATTCGCATTTTTTTCCTCTGTAGTTTTTAAACGGGTTATTGACATGATTTTTTTTGTAATATAGTAATAACCAAATAAGAAAGAATGTGTACCTTAAAACGGATTCTTACAATTTAATATTTCATGTGATTTATGAATCAAATATCTGATAAACTTGGACATGACCTTTGTCCTTATTAGAGTTAAAAATATCTACAGAATTGTTGGAAACAAACACTGATGTTGATTATTCCTTTATTGTGTAGATATTTTTTGCATAAAGTTGCACAAATCAATAATAGAATAAATAATCATAAAATATTTCAACATAATATGTCTTATCTAAAATAAACGTATTTATTTATCACACACGGAAAAACGATAACTCAACGTCGCCTCGGGTAGGCAATGGCGAAATTTATCGATCCATAGATTTCAGTGCGAGATCAATTGACATAAAGAATAAAGAGACGTGGATCTCTGTCGGACGATCGTCTGTACACCGACAATAAAGATAGCAACAATCGTGACTCTTGAACAAATCGTTTGGCTTTGATCTCACCGATCGCCTTTTCTGTCCCATTGTACCATACATCCGAGTTATTAACAAAAATCAAAGGAAGGTAGTTAGCAACATCAAAGCTTGAAATTTTAATAAGACAATACCAATAGATTTTGACACTCTTTGTTTTTCAAAGCTTCTTTCTTTGATTCCCTGTCGTTTCTACTTTTATATCTGTCGAATTTAAAATGGAACTGTTTCTCGTTTTTATGTCGAAATTATAGTTATAACGGCGTCTTTGAACTGTTTTGGACTCATGTGTATCTTTCAAGACACGTGATGGGATGTAAAGAAAAAGCTGCTTTGAGTTTTTCTAATAAGAACATTATACCATTTATGGTATCCACGAATCATGATGTAACAAACTATTTTGGACACAATTTCACTAAATCAGGAAAATGTTGCGTACTTTCTATCTTAGTATATTTAAATATGTTTTATATTCATATATCTCTGAAGTATGAACATAATTTTTTATGGGAAATTGGTGGGAATTTTTGGAAAGTAAATTGAGGATTTAGCGGATTTTCATTGATTAACCTAATACTACTCTTACATGTTCAGTTTGTAAGTTTACTCAATATTATTTAATATGCATAAGGAAACCCAGAATGACAGGGTGTGTCATGAGTAGAACTGGATTCATAAAACTGTCAATCGATTCAATTGCAAATTTATTGAATAATGTCTTAGCTTAAATTGGTTGTTGATCATAACGTTATATATATAAGTAATGTTACACATTATTTATTTTTTATTTATAAGTTTTATCCTGTCATCATTGGGTGCAGCAGTCCTCATTCTTAAAGCCAAGAGGACTCGTGTGTTCGGCAAATACGAATATCATTTTGATAGCATTTCAAAAAAATACAGTTAAATTAATGACGAGTTTAATAAATAAAACAATCAAGAGTCTAGTATTATTATCGCAAATAGATTAATCAGATATAGGAACCTACAAGCACACGTATCTGACAGTGCGCGTAATGACAAAAAATAAACAAGTAACGCACGAGAGAAGCGAAAGTGAGAATAATGAGTTACACCTCCGGCCAAACGATACCAAACCTCAAATTGGTTCTCATTTGACATTCAACATAGTATAAGAAGATGATAAAGCATTCTATGAAATAAACTCTTAAGATCTCAAACATAAAGCACAGTATCAATCGCACCAGTATTCGGAAGTGGAAACCGGTAGCAGAGCTTTTGGTGATCTTATATTTGCAGCACTAAGGTTCACTTTTCTTTTGAGTGTTGCTATTGTGTACGCATACGCTAGATCACTACCGATTATTTCTTACTGACAAGCAAATTAGTCGACTCCTTTGTCTCGATCGGACATATTAACTTAGATCGTAAGAGTTCAGATAAGGGAACCAGATGTGGAGTTCAATTAAACATTTCATTCTGTCGCACGTATTACTCGTACTATACCTCGTTACTCAATGGTGTAATGAAACTTTCTTTAATCTATAATGTATTGTGTGTATACTTTCTCGATCACCGAAATAATTAAGCAAATGACGATCAATTATTAAATAAGGCAGGTGCTTTTGTATGCGATATATTTGATTGGAGCGTTGATTATTTTTATTTGCCTGTCTGCTGGTGAAGGAAAAATAATACATCTGTTTCTTATTGTTCTGTTAAATTGGCTAATGCTATCTGAATCTAGTAAATACGATACGTACTCGATGCCGCAGGGACAAGGCAACTTTTGCAAGGACGATTGCTGAACGACCGGACTGCCCAATACAAAGACATTGTATGGAGCACGGTGGCGTAGTCTAGCCGCGACCGTGATCCTTTTAGTTAAGCAACTTTTGCAATGGTCGGTCACGGGATGGATGACCAAAAAATTATTATCTCGAGTTATTTTGTGCTTCGGAACGCACATTATAGCGCTGGATTACATACTTACTACCCAGATTCAGTGAGGATTGGTTAAATCCTCACTGAATCTGGGTAGTAAGTAGGTATATAATCTGTAATCCTTTATATTATGTATTTTCCTTCTATTATCATAAAACTATGACTATTAACCACACCTTGAACTTTACATATAAAAATAAAAATGAATATTAGCAACAGCACCGTATATTTATATTAACCGGTAAACCATAGAGAGCTCTTAGCCTGAATACCGACAATATCTGTAAACAATAAACCCACAGTTAGACCACAAAGGCAAGGGACCGTCACGACACAGCCACACATGACCCTTGCTTTTACCAAGCACCCATTGAAAGTAAACACCGCGAGAAAGCACCAGTAATTGTATGGAATTCGCTTACACCTATATTTAAGATACGCAGTATCGTATAATTGTGAGAAATTTTATGTCGACCCACTAGTCTTTCACGTTAAAATTTATTGTTCATTCAAGTGTACACTTAATTAGTATAAAAATGGATTTGTTCCCGTAATGAAAGCCGATTGACCGCTCAATATGAATGATCGAGCAAATGTCCACGTTAACCTACTTTTCAAAATGTGTTAATTTATCACCAGTTCCTTTGGAAAGGACATAAATTAAGATTTTTTGGTAAATTTCTGTTATTATTAAATATTACAGTTAAGCCTCTAAAATCCACAAACATATTAATTACTTTAACAATGTATAGGAAGGTACTTGTAAATACCTCTTTAATTAAATTATTATTAAAGACTCTTTTAGTGAATTCCAATTTACTAGAGAAATAAATCACTTCATTACGATGTCAGTGTTTCTACAATTTCTACTATGTTTACTCGAAACAACAATCTTATTAACGTTTTGTAAAAGAATTCCTATCATGGTTTCTTAATAGCATAGGTTGCAAGTCTGAATGCTGCGCTAAGCTTTCCCCTAGTAGGCTTTTCCTGGCTAACTAGTAGTAAGTATTTAAATGTGGATGCAAATGAAGAAAACATTCCACAAATAGATTTTCCACTAGTCAGTGATCGTCTCAATGATAGACAATGTTGTGACAAAATAGACATAAACAGACACATGCGTTTACAACACGCTATTACTACTTCAATTACGAATCCATTGAATACTAAACCTTATACCAATGCAGTGAATGACCCGAGAGAACCCTCTGATGGTAATGTTAATGTTGTTAATGCAGTTGACGAGCATCTGAATGATCTTGATGCTTATCAAGGTGACTGTGAAGTAGCTGAGATCGATATTGAAAGTGAATGTGAAACTTTAGATTCAGTGTCAAAGAAATCAAAAGCCGATATGATTAAGACGCACCATCATATAGTGGACGTTATCGATGTTAGGTAATCGAATTCTAATGGAATCTGTATTAATAACTCTGTAAGAAATGAAACGGAAAGATTTTAGTTCATACAACTTTACAATAAAAGCATGTGAAATACGAGAATATTAATCACTTATTTATTAGTAAACAAATTATATTACATAACAGACCGAGATTGGATTGTAGTTTGTTTAACAAATCACAGAAACTATCTTGTAGACACTTATCGCAGTATTTATTGATACTGCACAGAACTATATGACTGTTCCAGGAACAGAATTTCTGTTAGAGTAAACCACAATAGTGAAAACTTATGATTACACTAATACCAACTTTGTACAGTTATATATTTTGACGCAATTTAGTGTGAAACGTGAGATATGATTTCATAATATGGATTAATCCAATATTTTATAACTTGACCACAATATTTCACATGAATATTTCCGCATATCTAGTTATAAAATACGTATGCAAACAAACAATGAAATCTTTCCTCTTTAAAATATTAGTATAGATTGAAATAAATTACTCCAATCACCTACTCCTCAGATTTATGACGTATAATGAAGAAGAAATACTTGGTGTTTGTTTGTTGCATCGTTTAAGCTCCGAAACTCCTGGACTTATTTTAAAAATGATATTACCATCATAGAGTGACATAGACTACAATTTATGCGGACGAAGAAGCAGGAAAACAGCTAGTATGTATCCATATCGTCATCTATAATTTGGATTTCATTAGCTTAGAATGCAATATACTCCTCTAAGTTGAAAATCAACAAAATACTTTTGGAAATGTTCGTTTAATAAATATATTACACAATTTGGTATATTTAAAAGAGTGTATTAATGCTATCGATTTAATAACCGAAACTTTGAATATGATTACAGTATTCGAAACGCATAAAAACAAAAAATAAAAACCAGTAAGCTCCACAGAGGGCCAATTTTTACTAAATAAATTTTGATTATATCGAATAGAAAACGGATGGAAACCGAACGAAACTACAGTTTTTAATGGTTTTCCTATTCTTCAAAGTGACATACGATACAATTCCAGTTATATTTTAGTTTTCGATTCAATTTATTTAGTAGAATTGGCCCCCTGTATAACTCAGTACAAGTAGAAATCGATACTAAGAATGATTGTGAGTGTTATAACATAATATGGATCTTACCGCAACATGATTTAGCTTTACGAGGGATGATTTTCTATAACAAGACAAAAATCGACTTTGAAGTAATGTAGTACAGATTGTCGACGATCATGATTGATAAAGTACCTATTTCCTATATTATTCTCTACTTGCATAATTTTATTATATAGAAGCTGTATTCTATAAAAAATTACTAGGGTATATCGAAAACATTTAAAGTAAAAGAATAGTTTTCCATCTTTCAATAAGAGTAACTAACTAACATGTTACTTTACTTAAATACTAATAAGCTGGTTTTAAATTATAGCCTTTATCAACTGCATATTCTGTAGCTTCTTAAGTGAAAGAATTTTCCGGTTCAGATAAGTGTTTTCAAAGAAGGGTAATCTACAAAAAACTCACTACAAAAAAAAATTCAATAACTTTACCTCTTTATAACGTTTTTTAAGGATTCTTAAACTGCTTACAATTATCACGTGAAAATAACAAATTACCTTGCAACGTTATCGTGCAAGCGAAAATTGAATTAATGTTTTGAGTCCACTATTATTTAAGGTCATAAAATCTGCTCGCCCGCCGTGCAGCCACCGGAATATTAAACGTCGCAACTTACTCTCCATATCTTATCACAGTCGCTTGTCATCTGATTATATTTTATAGCTACTACAGCGGTGTACGAGAACTGGTTTCCTCGAGGTTGACACCCAAGCCCGTTAGTTTGAATCGCTGACCCGTGCCTCTTTGTCTACATACATGTAGAGTAATTAGCTGTGAACAATTGTATCTCCTCTTACATCTTTCGTATGGCTCACTTATTTTCTCACTTTCGCATTTGGATTATCTTTATCAAAATGTTTTTTTTTTCAACAACATCAAACATACTAGCAAAGCATTTTTAGTGGTCGCCCAGCAGCAGAAATTTTGAACTGCACATTTTGAATAATAGTAAAGTTCTATTAATAAATATTTAACTTCTTGATTGCTTAATATACAGTACGAAAACGTTTCAAGCTCATTGTAGTTTGTGTAATGTTACTCATTGTGGTGTATACATACCGTTATTAATTTAAAGTTATAAAGTTATCTACACTTGTTTTCCATATAAGTTTTAACTGTGACAAATGTTGAGTTTCTTCGAATATTTCTTCGTGTTCACAATTTATATAAAAAGGAGTCCAAAGTTTTTAAGTTTTTACGTCATAAGTATTAATATAATTGTTATAATACTATTTATTAAAACCATTTGTATGGTATTGATTTAGATCAATATATTTATATTCAAAGGCTTGTTTGAAAAGGTAAAAGTAGGTATATTATACGGTGAACATCTCAATTTCCTCATTATTCTAACAGTGTCGTTGACAAGATAACCACCCAAGACCTGTCATTCCTTTGTTGAGCCTTACAATACAATTTATTTGGGTTTTCATATCAAAGCGTACCGTTACAAGTCTTCTACTTCACACAATGCATAATTTTAGCTTCGAACCTTGACCATGAATACTATTGATTCCAATACCTAGTTCCCAGACAATTTGTCAAGCTTGCAATTTACCAGACGACGCCTTCATTTAAACGGTGTTAGTGGTTTAATTAATCCTTTCCTCGGATATCGTCGTTTACTCACTTCCCAAGTTAAATGTGACTCCATTATACAGGTTTATTTAATTTTAAATACCTTATCCGATTCGATAAAACGAGTTTAATGGTTGGAAATTTTGCTTTTTTTTCTTATGTTAAAATTTTTGATAGCTTCCACTTATTTTGCTTGATATTAAAGTAACAACTTTTGAATAACGACTTAACTAGACAGATGGCATGCATTTTATTCAATAATAATGATATTGCTTTGTAAAGAAAGTAAGAGTCGGCTCCGATAAAAAATAGGAAGTTTCTATTAAGCTGAAAGAAATGATAACGAACCTCTCTCGCCGACAATAGAACGACCATCTGCTCCAGTTCTCAGCGACGCTAGTTTCTAATCCCAAACCATAATGAGCAAACCATATTCACACACTTGGTGTTACATTCATTAGACAACAAAAACTCGCTTCCTATTCCGTGCAATGAGAATCTAAGCTTTCCTAACAAAATTCTGCCTTTCCGCCGCCGTCATTTCATAGACTGCTGGTTACGCTACAAGCTCTTTTGTTCTGATACGCATATTGATATGTAAGGAGGTCCATCTCTCGAGTTCACTGACACACAATGGCCCAGTTTTATCAAGAGCATTGACCTTGTTGATAAAGGCCGAAACGAAAGCAAGACTATTGTGGTCGCCGAATTCGCGGGATCTGTCGCAGAACGTCAATATATTTTAATAAGTCCCACTAGAAATGTCACGACACCGAATCACGATATCATTTCACGAAGTCACCGTCACGTACCAGATCATGAATGGCGATACTGTTCGGGGAGTCACATTCGAATTGCTATGAATTATAAATTCAGCGATTCTACACTGATCTAGCAATGCAAAGGTTATCTAGATGCAAGGACCTATTGAATTGGGGATGCGCGGTCACGATTTAGGGAGATTATATAACTACACGCCTATACAATTTCACTTTTGTTGAAAACAATAACGCTCGTTGGCGCTGTTGTTCAGTATTTAAAGGTCAAGAAGGTGGATCTAATGAGTGTGGTAGTTAACAAGATAAATCTGAATCAATTTCTCTACCTGAGGCTACGGTGCGCTTTGTAGAAGTTTAAGCAAAAGACAGAAAAATATGATGAAAGAGATGTTTTGTTACTATGAATTGATTTATAATGATTCGATGAATTATTTTTATTTTTTATTTTTCTTTCCCATGTGAAAGTTTTAAGTGATACCTTTCTTTGGGTATCTGACCATTGACACTTTCTCTGATCTACGCGGGTGATCAGTTAAGTTCAAACAAATAAAAACAGCTGCGGGCCGGTTGTGTAAGCGCGTTTATTATTAGCTGCCGATTTTGGATGCATCCACATTTGTTACGTTGATTGGTTAGTTAGTGGTAATGTTGCACTTTCGAGTGCTTACTTGTGGTATGTTTTGAACATCGCCATTGTGTGTATTGTTTTGTTTTATTTTTAGGGTTCCGTACTCAAAGGGTAAAACGGGAACCCTAATACTAAGACTTCGTTGTGTATATATTGAACCGTAATAGTGAGACAGTTCAAATTTTCACAGATAATGTATTGCTGTTGCCGCTAAAACAAGAAATATTAAAAAAACAGAATGTTACCACTGTAACATTCTATTACAAAGTTCATATATTTATAATTGATTTGCTTTATGTATATCGTTTATCGGGCCTTTTTCTACATTAGACCATATTTAATTATTATAATAATAACAATTGTATTTCATTGTTAAGAAAAGAAAAAAAATATATCTGGAAGAATATGTTTCATATTGTAACTATTGCTAGTCTAAGTAAAGTTTATGTAGAAAGAAATTTGAGCAAGTTTCTTTGTACGAAATTAAAGTACATATAGAAAGAGAAATATTATCGAGGATTTGTAATTCAAATAAGTAATAGGTATATAATATATCATAATTTAGTATTTAGCAAATATAAATAAATCTTTATTCACTTTTATTGAAGCCGATAAGTTAAACTTACATGTATAATATTTACATTGACTAACAAGCGCCATAAACTTTCAACGTAATATGACAACCATATATTAAATTTTACGTATTATTTTACTGCTACCAATCTTTAATAAGAATAGATTGCATCACATAAATGTCAGTGAAAATATAACCGTCTCTGATGTGTAAACGGTGACTATGTTGCCGCTATTCTAATGATATAGTAAATCAAGGTTTGATGATGACATAACTTCGGCGTCGTATACCAAAAAATAATTTTCAACTAAGGTATTGTGGCCTAATAACGCCCACTGTTTTTGACCGCTATAGCACTAAAAAACCATCTGATAAAGCTTCAAATTTCATTATACCGTCCTTGAAGATCTATCAGTGTGGGACTGCTATTGAAATATGTGCTAGTTAGTTTTTTAGCACTCCAGCGATTGGGCGTTATTAGGCGACAGTACCTTAGTTTTGTGCAAAGGAATGCCATCTAAGTAAGCTGTAATCAAAAATTTCAAAACTACATCATATGTATATAAGAGTTTGATTTTTTCGGTTAAAGCGTGAATTTTAATATTCTTGCTTGAAAAAATAATTACAAAGTTACCTCTAAAATACACAAATCTTTCCATTTCTTCTAGTGATATTATTTTATAAAAGAGTCAAAGTGGATATTAATACTAAGACAAATTGACACAATTTATTTTTGTTATTTATATTCAAATTAATAAACATCATAAATTTAAGTTCAAGTTACTCGGTAACTTATTGATATAATCAGGATTCTCCATATCCTAAATACTTAGTTATTTTTTTACTAGAAGGATTACAAAACGCGCGTTACGAAAGCGTGTACTTCAAAACGCCCAATGTGTACTTACACTTAACATAAGTGTGCACTTCGTTTAAAAGTGATACTTATTTTATTATGAAATGATTTATGGGTCTGAAGTTTATATACTAAACTACATTTACTTGTCTGTCATGTATTAATAAATAAATATAATTATATAATTAAACACCTATTAAACTGAAACTAAACTAAATGAACATAGGTAATCACTTACCATCAGGTGATCCGTCTGTTCGTCTGCCCCCTATCCCATAAAAAAAATATCCACAATATCATTCCTGACAAGTAAGTTGTACAGAAACTTTAAATCGTTTCCTCTTTGGTTGGCCAGCTTATTGTTTGGGCGAAGAACCAACCAGGTTTCCAATCACCAGACCTAACAAAAAGTTTTTATCTATATATTATATGACCTCCTTTCATGTTCCAAAGTAGCGTCGATAAAGTATTCTCCAAGGTACTGGCAAGTGACATAGTGTCAAAAACGGATAGTTTTTTATCTAGATAATTTTCAGCTAATAATTTAAGATTGTCAATGACTTTTTAAACGAATCAAACATTAAAATAATGCATATGAAGAATATTTGTAAAAGATGAATAACATAAATACCTTTGACCATTCTTTAAAATGTAAAAACTAATGTAAAATAAATCCATCACAAAAATTCTACATTCAAAGTAGCACATCTGAACATCTCCAATTATACAAAGTAGGTTAACAATACATGCTTGATATTATCTATTATTTAATATACTATAATTGTGATAACATTAAACAAGACAAATAAAAAACTAATTACAATAGTTAAAAAGACGTGCAGATTGCGCCCATCCTGTAGTTAGGTTCTATAGACGTTGTTACTACGACTATTGTTAGGAATTTAAATCGTTCTCATACAACAAAGTTTATATAACCTGATTGATTTAATTCTTACTGTTTTCCCGCGATTTTGCCTGCGAAAATTATAGCTTATGACACCCGCGTATGATTTAGCTTCCCCTGAGTGAAAATTGACATGGTCAAATCATGTTCTTGGGACACACGGGACACCAAGGACACACTGCGCCGTCCCCATATGGGATCAGTCCCATATAGGGGTCGGCGAAGTGTGTCGTTCTCTTCCACTCCTCTCTATCAGCCCTCGTCTCATCGCTCACTCCCTTCACTTTCGTATCTTGGCTCACACAGTTTATGCATTTCTCTGTGGTCTCCCTCTAGCTCTCCATCCATCGACATGCATTTCCATTACTTTCTCTTTCACATTTATTTCATCCCTTCTCATAACATGTCCGTATCAGGGTAAAGGAATAAAGAAATCCTGCCCGCATGCAGGATGTAGGACCTTGGAATAGCATCTAATATGGAGAGTAAACCATAACCCACCATGCCTTGTTCAGATTAGTTGACGACTGCAGATCCAATAGAAATTTTTTTGTCACCTATCCCATGACTTATCCTTGCGAAAGTTGTTTAACTTGCGAACCCAACCCGTGCTGAACTCATCGACCAATTTAAATGAGCTAAAATTGCTACACTGTCGAGCTTATTATTAATTCGTCGTTATCCACGCCTTCGGGGAGTTCGGGGAGCGGTATATCGACCAACTTATCAATGAAAATGAGTCAAGTGTACCATCAAAAACAAAATTAACTTTCTGTTTCTCTTTCCTCTATGAATCGGTCAGCATAGTTTAATAATATTGTAATTAATATAGCATTTCACTCAACCAGAAATCTATCAACTACAATCCGCTTCATTTGGAATTAATCGTTGTCTTGCATTACACATTAATAAATCCATCGTATCTCTCAACATTTAAATTATTATCAATTTGACGTATCGTTTACATTGTAATTAATCAAGAGATCTATTTATTTACTACATGTAACAACAATTATATCTACTATTTTATTACAAAACGACTTGGTGTAAACCATTAGCCGACTTATAGCAAATGGACAATGATAGCAGAAAAACGTCAAATAAAGTCTTGTTTAGGTCATATAATGGTTAAAACTTAGTACTCAAATTAGTCATCGTCTTATAATAAGACGCACTAAGTTTCTTTTTCTTTTTTTTTCTTTTTTTATTTGGGATAACAACAGCTTTTATACTAAACATATTGTACATAGTGTCTTATTTAAATCTACGCCATTTATAGCTATCCACGATACATTATATTGAGGTCGTTAGCTGCCAGGTGTTACTTAGAACTAATTAATTTATAAATAATACTGAGATATGATTAGATCTATTGTTAGTAATATAAATTATAATGTTAATCGTCATTAAGAAAAGCAATTTAACTGAGTTTTAATACAGTGAGCAATTGAACCACATAAAAAAGCAAGCAAACACTAAGCGAGTAGGTCACTTCATACTCGTTATACCGTAGAGAGAACATAGAAGAAATAAGACATCTAAATGCTGGTGCTTAGGTGTGTATATATTTTGTCTTTGAATGAGTTAATCTATATATTCCATGGTTTAACCAAGATTGAACTTTACATGTTGCAAAAAGTTAAGCATCTTTCGTAAGGGCCGGCTAAAGGATGGATGACCAAAAATTTATTCTGCGCAATTTACCTAAACGAAATAAACTTAACTACAGGAAAGATTTCATGAAGCATTCCGCGATAGATATATGAATTAATGGTTTACTGTTCATTTTGTGTAAAAAATTGAAAATAATTATTGAAAATTTGGGAATAAACACACAACACATATACATTTTGTAAAAAAATAATTCAACAAGACTTAACTTCCGTTTCGTAGTCATCATATGAATAAATAATTACTTTCCTAACAGAATACATAAGGTTTTAGTTGATTGAATCTCTATTAGATAGATAGATAATTTCTTGACTTTAATCATCATGTACAAATTTCATGTTCCAAAGTCCATACAGTATAGAAAAGATAAAGAAAATGTCAACGTACAAGACTCCTTTACCCCATCCCAGAGTCTTGTCCTCACTGCTCTTCCTGCTGGAGGTATGACTGTTGGACGGAAGATTTGGGGCAATCGGTGGTGCACGCAGAGGAGGTGTCCACCTTTATACAATCCCAAACTGGGTTTAGGTTCGGAGCTTTCCTAGTATGAGCCCGGACGCTTCCCTCCTTAGTGAGAGTCGTTTAAAAAAAGGTACAACATAAATTACAGCATGCGTGCCGCAGGAATGTATATATAAAACTCCGTGAATAATTTATTCAATGAATAAAGTACCGATTTGCAGTTCTAACCATAAAATCGTGGGTGCACAAAAATGTTAGGGTGATAGAGCTGTGTTTGACGACGAGTTCGAAGCTGTTTTTTATAGTAAACAAACGAAAATTTGCTTAATTAATGTTTAATATTACCTTTGTAGCTCGGTGGCGTAGTGCATAAGCGCCGCGGCCCGCGATCGTTGTCTTTAAGCAACTTTCGCAAAAGTCGATCACGGGATGGCTGACCAAAAAATATTATCTCAAGTTATTCCGTGCTTCAGAGGCACGTTAAACCGTTGGTCCCGACTGCATTTGCAGTCGTTAATACCCTCCAATCCGCATTGGGCCAGCGTGGAGGATCATGGCCCATCCTCCTTAAACATCCATAAGGAAGGCCTGAGCCCCTGCAGTGGGGACGTAAATGATGATGATGATGATGATGGCCCTTACCACTAACAGAGATAAACTTGACACTTTTAAATGAAAAAATATCCAAATATTCATCACCAGTCTATTAATGTTTCACTGCTAGGGCTCAAGCTTTCCCTATGAATTAAATCGAATACGGCGAACGGACACGCGGGCCCAATGCGGATTGGCGGGTGTTAACAACTGCAGATGCAGATAACCAACCGCTTAGCGTATCTTCCTAAGCACGAAGGAGCTCGAAATGATACATTTTCAGTTAACCATCCTATGACCGGCCATTAATTGATGATGCTTAACAACGGTACCACAGCTCCATCGAGCCAAATATTGCTAGTACTGAATATATTAGCGTATATTCACACATTAATCAGAGCTACCCACAAATGTCTGCCCACCTAAAAGATCGTAATGATATGATAATATTTCACTTGTTATTAAAATGTTTTATTCAAGAGTTGAAATTATAGATAATCTATTAAGAAGTATCTAGTTAGTTTGTACATATCGAAGAAGAACTTTGCAATCCGTGGCTGAAGTCTAAGAATTTTAAATATATAAACATCTTGCTTTAACCTTTTTCATGTAAAGGCGACAATACATCAAGTTAAACAAGACTTTATTTTCTCATTTATTTTAAATTCTTTCATCGGCCCTTTTTACGTCCCAATTGCAAGGGCTCATGCCTTCCTTATGGATGGTTAAGAATAGGCCATAACCCTACACGCAGACTCAATGCGGAGTAGTTCGAGATAATAATATTTTCGGTCACCCATCCCGTCACCGACCCTCACGAATGTACTTAGCAACAACGATTGTGGGCTGCAGCTTATTCACTACGTCACCGAGCATACTACGAGCCGCTAAAGCGTAAGCCGTAAGATTTGAAAATCCAGTACGATATTTTATGGTTATCTATTTCTCTTTTATTTATCGAAACCAACTACTTGTTATAGTTCATACTTACAAACTTATTTATTATGATTCATAAAACCAATAACAGTTTATAATGTACATGTACATATAATGTACATGTACAAACATATTTAATAATAGTATTAATTCATTTTTTTAGCTTCTTAACCAATAAATTATGTTTATGTTGTATCAAAATATCAAACACTAATGTTCTAATTTAGGTATTTCAAGTATCTTTTTACACTAAAAAGCATGTAACATGTGTATAACGTAATAATGTCTCTACTTAATGTAACTTTCCTAACAATATGAGGTGAGCTTTTCAAACATATATCTTATTCTATGATAAATTATCACTAATCAAAGTTACAATATTGGAAATTAGAAACTTGTACCAAACATTCCAATCTACACCCATCATTAATTTGATTTTCAAATTATATTGAAGCAATGAATTATTTTAATAAATTAAATCTTACTATTTCTCATTGAAACATAAAATGAAAAATAAATCGGACAAGACGTGCGAGAAAAATCAACCAAGGGAGAGTCGGACTCTCACGTGAAGGGTTCAGTATCACTGCAAAATATAGAGCTCAGAAAGCAATATATAGAAGTGATTTATTTTAAGTTTTTATTTTTAAGGTTTTACACGCCATATACGCCTAGTTGCACAAATGTAAATTAATGTTAATTGACGAGTTTAAGATCTAAACAATATTCTAAATTAAAATTTTTAAGTGGTTTATAACTAATGACAATTTTAATGGACGTTTGGAGAGATATAGAAAATTGACTATTTAGTCAATACATTTAATTTATCATAAATTTAAGATAAAAGCCACAGAAATCCATATTCTGTGAATATTTAAAATATTACCTTTAAAATTAAGATTCAACTGAAATCAGCCTATTACAGTGACAGGCAAATAGGATTCTTATTATTTGGGTTGCATCGGGTTGGCAGAGAAAGGAACCCTAAAAATCATTTGTCCGCAACCATGATAACTATCGATTTATTTTAAGATAACGTAATTATTGCATTAATATTGACAATAACAGTTTTGGCATGTCATTAATAACTGCGTATCATTAAATTCTGCTTTACCTTGGCCTGGGTTTAGCAATATTTCAGAATTGGGCTACCGTATAATGAAACCTTTCACGCCATTTTAAACTTTACCCTTTCTGTTATAAGGACACAAAATTAAAACTGTATCAGCGGGATTGCTTGTGACATAATTGCGTGTTTTGATTTAATAGATTATTATTGTTGACATTGCTATGAAAGTTATTATGTGGAAAAAATACATTTTTAAAACAACGAAACAAGAATACAAAAACTTAATAAGGAAACCGAAACTGAGAGAAGAGTATCTTTATAAATACATTATATTTTTTTGGTTATGTAGTTCTATTCTTCTACATCTATTTGATATATGAGTAGATGCTCTCGCTGAGGTGCACACTCGACCTTACAAGAATCTAAAAAAAGTGATTGCAAAAAAGAATTTAAAAAATGTATTTCTATGATACAAACGTCAGTCATTGCGTGGTAAAAGGTCTATCTCCTTCTTGTTTGCCACCAAGAAGGTAAAAATATATATAGTTTCTATATGTCACCAATATTAAAAATTCTATAATATATCTAGCTTTTAGAGTTTGCACTTCAACCCGACTGCAAGTAAAGACTATATTATGATTTAGCCTGTTTTTATTCTAATTGATTTATATTTATATAGCTTCGCTAGAAAATCATTCTTAATAATTTGTAGAAGCACAGAGGATCTAATAGATTTGTTTGGAATCAAATTAAACAGGGAGAATAGGGTCATGGCCCAGCACCGGAGCCATGGTGGATTGGTGTATATCAGACTGCAAATGCGGCAGGGACAAATGACTCAACCTTCCTTCTGAAGCATGGAGGAGCTTGAGATAATAAACTTTTGGTCACCCATCCCACAATCAGCCGTTGCGAATGTTGCTTAGCAACCATTTCCGAAGAGTGCGCTTGCCACTGGGTCATCGAACTACATATACAATGTAGCGGGCTGTACTGTACAAAAATCATTGTCTAACGAATTCTTTATTGAATACTTAAATAACTCGTATTACAGTACTAATTGTAAAAACTGTAGAATAATAAAAGACAAAAGGCTTCCACGAAGGTAGGTATTAACTGAAACGACTTCGCCATATTTACATAATGACCTCTAATTTTGGTTTTATTATTACAACTTTACACCATATCGGCGAGTAATAAGCAATTTGCGATGGACACCAAATCACATGAAGAGAACGAAAATTTACAATTGAGGCCACAAAAAATTGTAACTGCGTAAAAGTAAAGTGTTTTTTTTTAAGATTATGCAAATATGTAATATTTACAACTACTGCCCACGTGGCGATGTCGTTAAATAAAAGGGAACAATGACATGGCCCACCTATGTGCAGTGTTAAGGTACAGAAAGTCTATAAAGCTTGTTTTACACTAGCCATCACGTAGTTTCACCAGCGAGTATAGTATTGGCGAAATTTAAGGTTGAGATACAAAAATAATTTTACAAATCATTAATCTTAAAATAAAATAAACAAACTTTTCAGATTTGTGATTTTACCATTGGGCATTTTAGAAAAAAAAAATAGTAAAAAGAAAAATCTTTGTTATTGTTACATAAATTTTGATTGTTTATTACATTTGATCAATTTCGCATTCACATGGCATACTTCGAGTCCCATCTTACGGTGCCAGGGACCAAGTGGATTTTTTAAGCATTTTTTATTAAGAATATTTTGATTGTTTAGTTAAGCTGACCTAAAACACGTTGATTTATATTTACAATAAATTCCAATGAAAAATAGTTTTGATTTTAGGAATTATTTTATCTTTTTTAAACTTGTAAATTTAAAAAATAAGCATATCGTTTCGATAACCAAGTTACGCAACTTAAGAGAATTAGATAAATATATATTTTTTTCAGTAAAATACAAGAATATGTACGATACTTTTTTTTCAATGTATTCACATGTTTATCCAGTTAGCATACCAGTTTGTAGCATCATAATATAGCCTTGACCAAACCTACACATGACATGCACAGTACATATAATCGAATGGCATCGAACACCTACCCACATGCTTGCGGCGAGCTTTATGTGCCAGTGCAAATTGGAAACCGTTAAATTGTCTCTAAGTGTACTTAAAGCGAACCGCCAAACCAAATGCACAATTAGACATACATATTTGCCTTTGAAATGCGAAAACATGAGCTACGAATGGAATGCAAATACGACTATGAATGCTACAGGCGTTTGTTTAGAATGTAATGGTACTTTAAAATAAAGTTTGTCTTAAGACAATCGGCTACTTCAAACGGGAAACCGATACCTACTGCAATTCTATTTCCCTAGCCTCTCAGTGGTTGGTATTTTCAGTGAATTTTGGTAACATTTAGATCTCAAATATACTCGTACATAAGACTCATAAAAACTGCTTAAATATATCAAATCACACATAATATGAAAACTAATATTTTTGTTTGTTTAAATAGAATAAACACAAAACTACCCCTTTTCACCATCCGATGAATTAAATTTTTAATCCGATCCGATGATTATAATTTTTGGTTGAAGTTATAAATTGTTATAATACTATTAAAATATCACGTCATCGTCTTAAAAAGTAACCAATTAAAAATGCTATGCCGCGAATACCGACAGATTAAGAAGTTATCCTACAGCTGGAGCACAGACCTTCTATTTGAATGGAATCGAATCAATAAGGGAGAATGGGCCAAGGCAAACCATTTTTATCATAGGGGAATGCTTTATGCACTGTCCCTGCCGTTGGACAGTGGGATGTGCGAGATTCTCCATCCACACGAACCCCTCACTTTTGGGGGGAGGACGTGGGATCCAGCAGGGACTGCTCCACACCCAGCTCCCGACGTTTGGACCCCCGGAGACGAGGGTGCCGCTACCGAGAAAGGTCAAAACCCACCACGCGTGCCAGTATGAATTTGTGGATATTAGCGACTGTAAATGCAGATGAGACCAACCGCTAAACGAATATCTTCCTAAGGAGGAGCTCTATATGTATAATAATTTTTCGGTCACCTGACCTACGACCGGGCCTTGTGTAAATTGTTTATCAAGCGTATCTCAGACCAAACGAACAAATTACTGCTCCATCTTCAAAAAATATTATAGGTTTTCAAAAGTGATAAGCTACTTCAAAAAGTGAAAAAATTAAATTAAAGCTTACTTGGAATCTGTCACCTTCAAATTTCCCTTCCTGAATGGAAGACTACTAAATGACGTGTATTGTTTTAAATTTGACAGTTAAATACCTAAATGAAAAAAGAGTACCCACTAAACGTTTGCTTTGTGCTATTATTTTAGACCAGAGAAAGAATATTGGCTGGTTTACACGTGAGTGACGATAAGTAGATTTTTAACTTAATACGGGCGTAGACAGTAAACACAAAAAAAAACATTTTTATTTTCTGGTAGTGTTTAATACACTATTACCGATAATCACACATTTATGCTTATTTATTATATTTATATGGCTTAAATTAATTATAAATAAATCAAGTATTTTATACTTGTTGTCACATGACCGTAAACAGAGCGTAACGTTACGTCTCTCTATATCATATCAGAACTTAGAGAATTAAATCTTATGCATACATAGAACGATATTAGTTTTAAAGGGGCGTTACGTCATATCGACGCTATGACAGAATTTGACGTTTTCGCGGGGTATTTTGAAAATTAAATTTGTACTTATAAAAAGTTTTCTACACCCCTATTTAGGTGATAAGGTATGTACGTGTAAACATATAATAAGTTATAAGAAGGTAAGTTAAAGTTAACTTTATTCTTATTATTTATGTGTGTTTATATATTACGTCAGATATTACATATACTACGTCTTAATAAGTTAAAATTAAGTTATAATTCTTCTTACTACTTATTTACTTAATCACGTGTAAATCAGCCATAAGCTCAAAGGAGAAAATAAAATCTTGTTCACCGAGCAATTTCTTTCATTGTAACGGAAAAAGCTATAAATAAAAAAGCATATGTGCATACTAATTACGTAAATGCACGTTTTGGTGCTAGTACAGTTTGTTCGACACAATAGAATTTGAGAGGGCACTTAGTTAACCTGAATCTGGAGGCCACAGCGTGTCAAGAGTCGACTCAGCGAATGGCGCACCTTGTTTTATTATATTTGCTTAGGCTTAGGCTTTTTGTCATCAATCCATTCTCATATAAATTTGAATTAATGCATGTAGAGTAACGTGGGTAATGTTTGCGCAGAGGCACAGGGTCTCATCGCTAAGTAAAAATAGGTACCACAATAGGTGGCGTTACATGTATAATTCAATATTTTGCGTTTGTAAAAAATCAAGAATATATAATAACCAGTTCCTAAAGGGAAAAAATCCTAAGCTCGGAAAAATGAAATAAAGGGTTTTTTAATCTCGTTTTCGTAAAATTACAAGTCATCACAATTGTAGAGCGTGAGTATGCTTTAAATAATTAAATGTCTATGCAGAAATGGCGTTGTAAATGGCTGCGGTTTTATTATTATTTTATTTAAACATTTTTTCTTGGTGTTTAATTTTTTATCGATAGACAATTTAAAACAAAAATAAAAGACAATAAACTTATATTTAATAGTAGACAAGAAACTTTTATAGGTAGGGTATATATTTACCGTGAATATATATTAACGTTATTTTATGGTGTGCAACGAATCAAGGCCATCTATTGACGTTTATGCGAAAATCTATAGAATAGCCAAGTCCAATTCTAAGTGTCGCTTGCTCACTTGCGGCATCTAGCGCCGACTCAAGTAAGAAATATAGCCCGAAGAATAGCCCGAGTTAGAACGGTCATATTTTATTCTATGGAATGAGGCATCTGTATAGTTTATGTGTATCTATTGCAGAGATTTAAGCCTCATATCATCATCATCACCAGTCCTTTTACGTCTCTACTGCAGGGGCTCAGGCCTTCCTTATGGATGGTTAAGGAGGATGGGCCATGACCCTCCACGCTGGCCCAATGCAGAATGGAGGGTATTAACAACTGCAAATGCAGCCGGGACCAACATCTTAACGTGCCTTCCGAAGCACGGAGTAGCTCGAGATAATTATTTTTTGGTCACCCATCCCGTGACCGACCCTTGCGAAAGTTGCTTAACGACTACGATCGCGGGCCGTGGCGGTTATTCTACGCCACCGAGCTGCTCAAGCGTCATATAGCTAGTAATAAAAAAAATGTTGTAAATACTTACCTCTTGGGACGCAGCACACGACACCTGAGACGTCAACATCCTTAATTTACTAATATAACTCCCATTTCTTTTATTTCTTTTGTCATTATACGCCTTATACTAGTCTATGGTATTAATAAATACGTAATTATAAGAACAATGGTAAAAACATCGATTTTAGGGAACAGAATGTAGTCTTTTTGTTTATTTATTTTAACTAGTTATAATATTCTCGTACCAACTTTTTTCTCGCAAATTCTTTCGCATAAATTATAGTCTGTTACACCCGCGAATGATACATCATTCGATTGTCGTAGGTGAAAGAATTTTCGTGATCGGCCCATTTACACACTACCCCTTTATAATATTAGTATAGGTTGGTATTTTAATTATTAGAGTACCATTTCTAAAATCAAAAACAGTCATGACCAAAGCATAATAGAAGCACAAAGGTCAGGAGATGACTTAATACCACGGTAATAAAGATTTACTAAATAACATACCAAAGGAAACCTTAAATAAATATATAGATAGTTTATGCAAACGATGTAACCGACATATCGATAAAATAATGATAATGAAGAAATTAACAATTTCATTAAATACTATTACTAAAGAAACTGTTATAAATAAGCATTAATTGCAATCAGTTGTATCACGTAACCGGTGTTAATATTAAGTGCCATTAACTCCTCTCTCCAGCTTTCTCATTAGGCACATGTCTTAGTGCAACTGATAGATTTTATGTTACATCTATTAAGATTCCTGGGGTCTTGGGGTCTTACCATGAACTCCCGATGAGATGCGAAACTTGGTTATTCTACAGGCCTTTTCACTAACTCAACTGACAGCTTAAAGTTGTAATCATCGTAGAAAGTGAAAATTTCAATGTGTCAAAATCACGTATTTGTATGACCGCTTGGCCACAGAGCTCCGTGAACAACTTATTTGAAAGAAAGGAGGAAAATACATTTGTTGAGTGCAAAAATAACATACAGTATAAATATGCATTTATTTAAAAGTGGTGGCCAATTAGGACTCTGTCTCAGCATAAGTAATATTTTGTTCTCAGAGTTACAGAGTAAGAGGGCTGGTTGTTTTGGTTAGACTATCTAGAAATATTTTCTCCAAGGATCGAAAAGAACGATATGTATCGCAATCCATAGAACTCTATCGTTTCCGTGGAGAACTGCGTTTTGTTGTACGGGATGTTATAAGTTGCTGAACCCACCCCGTACAACAATAGGCTAAACTCCGCAGAAATGGTTTTCTATGGATAGAGATACATATTGTTTAATTTTAACTTTTCACACAATACTTTGGCTCGTTGTTAGTATAGCAAATATTGTGTCCCACTAAAAGTATTTCTATTCAGATCATGGTAAGACCCCTCGTATGGGACAACTGGCTAGTTTATATCCATCGATGGAACGTGCTGCTATTGAATTCATTCGAAACGGATTTATTACTATAATCTTGTTACATAAGACAGTTTGGTAATTCATTGAAGTACACATATTCTGTGGACACACTCATGTCATAAAAATTACCAATTCAATATACCTTAAGTAGTTAGACAACATCACATACGTTGCTCATATCCCAAATTAGGTAGCTAAAGCACTTGTATGATGAAAATCTGAAACAACGAAGGTAAAACACGCAGACCCGAGGCAATATGACCCGGCGGGCTCCTTGCCGGATGCCGGGTCCTTCCTCGCACAGGATATTCGCAGCGGGTTTTATCAGGTAGGCAGGCCTCGGCCTGTGCTTTTCAGGATGGGTGTGGGGTCGGAGAGCCCTAGTTTAAGGCTAAAGGTTACATTTTCCCTGCGTTTTAAAAAAACCCAAGACAATATAGAAAAGTTCATTATCGATATTGACCTGACCGGGAAGCGAATCCTGTGTGTCCTGGCGACACCTTGAAACTAACGTGTGAGTGGCTTGGCCACGGAGGTCGTTTTTCTAAATATATTTTTACAGACACAATATTCCACAACAGACTTCAAAGTTATCTAGAAGCTTTTGTTAATTCTATAAGTCTATTGTTTCAAATCTATTGCAGCTCGAGCTACTGTGCAGAACTTAGATAAAGCTAAAGCGACAGGGAGGAAACAGTGGCTTAAAAATGTAATAGGTTGTTGCATGAAAAATATAATTCACTAGAATAACAAATGCAAGCACAAAATTTAGATCATTGTAATTAAATTTTCATTTGTAGGAAATAGATTTGCTATATCTTTCACCAATAAAGAAATCTACATTTAAACGAATATCATAAACTATAAACTTATAATTTTTTGTTTGTATGTTTGTATCGAATTGAGTTCGAAACTATTGGACCATCATACGCGTATGATGACGCGGTGAAAACAAGGTATATTTTATACCGAAAAACAGCAAATATAGGGATGAAAATGGGTGTGGAAGTTTGTATAGGGAATTAAAACGTTACCATAGTAACCATTATTTACTATTCAATTTGTCATTGTAATTATATCCTTATCATGATATGAATCGACATCCAAATAAACAGTTTCCTAAAGACCACCGGGTGAAGTCGCTGGCGGAGAGTTAGGATGCTATTAAAAATAGGAATTGGGCCACTGAGTTCTAAGACTTTCACACAAACATACAAACACCTTAGTTCACAGATGTACAGTGGAGTTCACAGACAATGGATAATGATTTAAAATTCTTCGTTAAGTTGCCATTATATTAAATAGCAAAAAACTAGACTGCTAAAAAGAAACTTGCACTTTTATTTTGACAACTGAACAAAATAATGAATAAATTAATGCGCTTACAAAATACTGATATTGTGGTAAATAAGAAAAAAACATATGCCAACTGTTCGAATTAAAGAAAAATTTTGTATTCACAGTTCTACACTGATAATTAAATAATACCCCAAGATGGTATCTATAAACTTTCGAAGTGTTTATGTATTTTAAATGAACATTTTCAAAATATTCATTAGAAACAAAGAATATGTAATATTCTTTTTTACCTCATATCCTCAGAACCTCTGAACGGATTTAGATAATTGAGGTATTATTAGATTTGTCTTAGTAGCCCAAGTGTTCTTAGATAGGTAACGTAAAAAAATCTAATATGGTGGCTGTACGACGCCATTATATTTAATGATATAAAAAATAAAATTATTTCTCATACTGCAATTTCAAGGGCTTAATACAAGGATCTTAAAAAGGTATATCATGATTATTATTACCGTAATAGTATTAAAATTATGATTTAAAAAAAAACTAAAATCCCACCGAAAAAATGGCGAAATGTGAAAAAAATGAAATTGATAAGTCGTATCAATCTCTGTGCATGCCTCCGACTGCATGTTATGTATGGCGTAGAATATTATTATTTTTTTGTTCCAGTCTTTTCAGTTAGTTTTTTTTACGACGGCGGTTTTTTACCATTGTTAAAATAAGTGCCCATAGGTAATTTCATTTCATAAGCATTAAAAGTCATCATATTTTCGCCTAAATCTTCCTGCCCATCGGGTACGGCGACTATCTCCTAGTACTTATTTCTAACTTGCACCAGTCCACATAGACTAACAGTGCTTTGGAAAAATCACCTTTAAATAATAAACCTATACAAATAAAACTTATTTTTATTATAAAGAGAACCCCATAGTGAAATGACGACTGCAGCTCGGCATACTATCAACAAATCAACCATTCCTGACGTTAACAGAATAATCGCAAACATTACGTGAAAATGTAGCTGTAATACGCTTATATCCAGTAACTTTACGTTTATCCTCTACCGAGCCAGCTTAAGCTACAAGCGACAGCGATTGAGATCTTTTAAATTACACAACGGATACTAACCATGACTTTGTTTTGTTAAATAAAAATTTTATTCACCTTAACACTTTATGCTAATATCGTTTGTTGTTTATTTAGCAGAGAAAACTTTAGTAAGTCATAAATAAATAAATAATTAGTAGTAGTATAATAGTCATCTATGATTAGTTTATGTCCATATTTTTGCCTTCCTTATGGATGGTTAAGGAGGATGGGCCATGACCCTCCACGCTGGCCCAATGCGGATTGGAGGGTATCGACGACTGCAAATGTAGCCGGGACCAACGGCTTAACGTGCCTTCCGAAGCACGGAGTAGCTCGAAATAATAATTTTTGGTCACCCATCCCGTGACCAACCCTTGCGAAAGTTGCTTAACGACTACGATCGCGGGCCGCAGAGCTTATCCACTACGCCACCGAGCTTCATTGGTCAACAAAGTTTAATAGATTTTAATTTGTACTGTTAAAAAAAAATTAGGTAGTAAAAATAAATGTTTTAGAAAAATCGCTCGTGAATTGCACCAGTAAAAGTTGGATGGTGTCCAACGCTGCTGTCTCGCTGGGACGGTCTGTGCCGACTGCATTATGCGGGCCCGATTTATGGTACCACCACTAATTCCCTAGACACCGTTCCCGTAGGAATTTACATACGAACCTTTATTGGAAATGCCGTACTGGGTAATTTTTTATCGAAACTTTTCTGTAGAGAAAACTAGTTAGTTTCTGAAAATAGCAGATATTACTCGTATTAGCAATGATACTGTGTAAAAATATATGTATGTATACTTTAAAAGTTAATAAATTTATTTCATTCAACCTCTATGCTGTGTGTACCTGTGTTCGACATCGAGCCTGATTTATTACAGTCCTTTCGGCAAGAACAAGCCCTTTCATTTGATATGTGACTGTTTATTAACCCCCTCGCAAGTGGTCGCCATAATTTCAAATACATTTATATCCTTTTGCGTCACCAACTTACATATAATCGGCTTTGACAGACAAACAATCAACCGAGTGACCTAATAAGGAAACCCAAAAATTATACCTTTTTACAAATATTATCAGAATGGAGGTTTCTGAAATTTGGCATAGTCAAAGGTTTTACTTTGAAGAAGTTAATAATTGTTGTTATTTTGAGATGTTTCTTTTCCAGGAGACATCGAAGACTGCATAGTAACCCCAGCGTACCAAGGCCAGTTTACACCGCTGCCAGAGGCGTTATGTGATTGCATTATGGACCTAACGTCACAGGTAATAAAACCTAATATAAGAACTTACAACCGGTGAAACCGTAAATTAACAATTATCATTTTTTTGTGTTTGCAGTTCATTAAACTAAAGAAAAGGTGTTTTATTTTTCAAATGCAAGAGTGTAATAAAAATAAAATGTTTGGTTTATAGAATTGTAATAATCAATGGGAAATGCTTACATGTTCCAAAAATATCAAAGGGGCCAACTCTGGTATGCCAAAGCTACAACTGAACAATTTTGATATCAAATACATTTCGAAATATACAAATATGCTATGAAAAATGTTCGTGGTTCGTTATTCAAAATTTATGACTATATAGTCGATGTGATTAAAAAAGAGTGATTAATACTTATTTATAATTTATGAATATTTTCATAAGACATTGTACTCTCATTTACCTAACACCTATTTTTTTAATGAGAAATGAAAAAGATAATACGGTCACAGCTGCAGTCCCTCATCATCATCATCAGTCCTGTTATGTCAATACTGCAGGGACTCAGGACTTCCTTATGTTAAGGAGAATGGACCATGACCCTCCACGTTGGCCCAATACGGATTGGAGGGTATTACTGCAAATGTAGTAACCGGGACCAACGGTTTAACGTGCCTTCCGAATCACTGAGTAGCTCGAGTTTTTTCAAATCGACTATCGACTTTATAATAATAATAATTATTATTATTATTATTTATACAAATTAATTTAGTCTTTCTAGTCTAAAAATCAAATATTCCTATAGGCTTGTATCCTACATGTGAAAATAAAGGATTCTGTTAAATTTTCAGAAAATATAAACCATTTTAACTTATAAATATCGAATAAAATTAATTTTATAACACTTATTTGGAAAATATTACGCTTTGAAAACTTGAAAAAAGGTAGGAAAATTTTCCTACGAAAATTTGCTAAAATACATATGGCATTAAATTAGTTACGTAAGACGTAACAAGTGTCATTATACCAACTATAAACATAAATGCACAAATAACAAAGATAATACAGAGATTGCCCAGATACCCATACGTTTTTCGCTACTATAGCACTGTGTGACGTCACTTAGTGGCTTGAATTTGTAGGGAGCGTTTTCAGCCGACTTGAAGCAGTTACACAAACACATTACCGTATCCCGAAACTATTATTCGCAGACATGCTGTTACTTCAACATTTCTCAGATATTAATGGATTATATATTTATAAATAATTTATTAATATAATTTATTTATTTCCTTTCACACAAGGTTGTATAGTATGTTTTTTTTTTATATGCTATAATTAGGACTAAAATAAAACAAACAAAGTTAAAATATAAACAATGGCGTCTTTTAAAATAAATTAGTGCTAACTATCTGTGAACTGCGATAGATATAACAAAGAATGAATCCAAAGTATTCGTTTTGCTTTCACAAAAACCATAAAAAATATTTGAGATAAATTATAGTTTTAATCAAATAAAGGTAGTCAATCAGAAGAATGTAATAGTCATTCCCACCAGTCGAATATATTCCATAAAGAATATTATGGAAAAGGCAAAAAGTGAAGTCGTGCGAACCTTAAATATACGTAATGAGTAGAAAAATAACAAAATCAGTATTTCACTTAACTGTTAAGTCACGATCGTACAAGTTTTTATAATACCTACTGTTACCGTTGAGTAAATTCTACTATTGAATCGTAATCAAAACCTTTTAGGAATGTTGTAATGAAAGTAACGTTTTTTTTTAATTTGATCGTTTAAATTCGGAACGTTTGTAACGAATGAAGTTTCCATACGGACCCCGAACGTATTTGAAAACTTATGTTTATCAGGATAATATAGGATTCTAATGGTAAAATATTTTATTTAAACCGGCTTAGTAGTTATCATAACCTATTCAATGCAAAGAAACAATTCAATCTGACCTCTTTTTAATATTACTTTATAGATTTAGGTCCTTTACGATGATAAAATTCGATACGAATTCTAAATTTTTAGATTTAAATTTAATTCTAAAATAAAATAATTTAACCGATATTCTGAAAACTAAATATAAACAATGCAATAATCAGTACAGTATCGTCGTTAGAATTTTAAATTGTTGACTTATATTAGATACCCTTGGTGTGCGTCGCGTGTCTCGCGAGACAATACCGAATACCGTGCAAAACCTACCACACACCAAGGATGTTGCTGTTCTTATGTTCTAAAAAATTTTTAGATCTAATATGTATTCATCTTCAATTTTAATACTGTTTCAAAACAGTTACCAGAAGAAAGAAAGCGATACCGGAATGATGACTGATAGTATTCAAAACAAATAAATATATGCTTTTATAAATTCGGAATTATTTAAAGTTTCTAACTGAAACAGTAGTGAGAGCGGAACATACAATATTTGATTTCGGCCGATTAGTTGATTTTATAAAAAACCGACATTAGAATCGTGACACGAAAGCCGGTGGGGCGAGACGGTGAGGCGATACCGGAATGATGACTGTTGGCCATGAAACGTGGTAAAATTAAAAAAAAAAACATCGCCTGGGAGTGTGCGAACCTGTTCTGGCGAATATCTCCGAGATGTGGTCCAAAAATAAATAAAACCTCGACGGACGACACATTTGAAATAGAGTCGTATGCTGTTTCGAAGAATGTTTAAGAATGATAAATTTTTAATATAAGAATCTCGTGTTAAGGACACTTCTTAGTATTCTTTTATTGCTATAGTCATTGCAACGATTGCAGATAATATATTTATGTAAATAACTCAGTTGCTGAATGTTTCTCAACGCCCAATAGATCTATTGGGCCTAATATAACACTAACGCCTAATATAACATTTATTAATAAATGATATATTATAACTATTTTATATATATTTTTAGTAGTGATACCGCTTTTTAATAATTATTGTACTGTAGCTAAGTTCAATAAAACTTTCCCGATAATTCAATTTCATTAGAGTGCTTTTCTGTATTTTACTAATTACAGAAACTTTTACTGAATTTGTATGTTCTGTACCTCTGTACCTCCGAGTAGCATGTCACCATTTTTGTGGGCCCTGGTACAATTTCTAGTTGGATTTTTAAAGAAAATGATTTTTGCTATATTGTTTCGGTTCTGGATTTTGTGAATTAGTTACTTAATTTGAAATCTGAGAAATGCTTTTGATGTTGTCTCATATTATTTATTTGTAAATATAAATATCCAATTTTCTTAATAATAATATACTTAAGAAAATTGGATATTAAAAAGTAAATCCTTATAGTTTAGTTAGATAATGTTTTGACATCTTATTCTGGTCATAATTTCCTTTGGCAGATCTAAATTAATCAAAGATGACTTCAAGTGCAGAATGCGAACCCTCCAGTTTCAACACAGCGGGGTTCAATTTTTTAAATCCGCCAATCCCTACAACTTGTATCTCATCGACCGACGGTCATCTTGAGAAATTCCTTTGGTCATTTTCGTTTTATTCCACCCACTATAGATTTATTCAGCATGAGGTCATTTTCATTATTAATGATTGTAATAATGAGTTCTATGTCTAACTTATGCTAAAATTAGCTTTAATGAAACCGACGCATTCAATCGTTCTTTTATAAAGATAAATTAAATTCTAATAAATGTAGGTTTGCGATGTCGTTTCAAGGGTATTATGATTTATAGAAATTATAGACACTGGTGATTTCGTAAGTTATCTTAATTATCAATAAGGATGAGTAATATGTAAGATGTTAGGTTAATTAGTGCAATATTATTTTATTTTACTTAATGCTAACACTTCGGTTTTTTAGCTTTTGTGAGCTATTAGAAAACAGATTTACTTTTAAAAGCAAAAATACTGGATTTATATATACGACACGGTTTCACGTACCTATAAAATTTCTAGAAAAAGTAAAACAAATTACGTGTTACTCTCTCCATCTGCTTGTTTGTTTGAAACGGGAAAGCCAAAAACTATAAAAAAACATGCGGCATCGAATATTTCATTTAAATGATTTTGTTGTGTTCAGTTTTTAATTTTGTTTTGGATTGGTGGATTTATAAAAATGGCTACAACAGTTGGTGTCGGTAAAAAATCATAAAATAAAAAGCGGCGTAAATAAAAATTAGGGTATTTTGACGAAACATTTTTTTTCACAATTTTTATAAATAACAATGTGTTGTTAGGTGAGAAAAGCGCAAGAAAAGTGCCAATAAACCTAGTATTAAACGCCGCATATCATGGCTTTAGACATTGCTTAATGTCGTTAGGTGGTTCTTACTCATTGGTGAAATGCATTTTCACCTTAGGCGATTCCTAAATATTTAGGCGACAGATCTGAGCGACTCCTAAGTTTAGCGAAACATATAACATTTACACCACCTAATCTGCGCGTCTTTTGAGTGGAACGATGATATAGTTACACAATTTTAACTGGGCAAAGTAACACCCAAACGTACTGACGAGGTCGGTACTCCGGGGCGACATAAAAACCTTTAAAACACAACGCAACATCCACCGAAACTAATATGGAATCTCGAAATAGTTGTTGAAACTGAATTGATTTAAAAACAATCGACTTTAAGTAGGTACTGTCAAACTGGTATTGTGTAAGGTATATGAACCCGATCCATTGCAGCTGGGGGCCTATTCTCTATGCACTAACGGGTCTTGTGACTCGGTAGTTCGAAATCAATGTCATATGAAATTACTGCTCATACTGATTTAAAAACATTAAATAGGTTACAATTACGTTTTGTTTCATTTTAAATATATACATAAACTAATAATATAAAAATATTGTTATAGAATTTTGGATCTAATAATCAAAATTAATCTTCTTATTAAAAAAAATATCTGGCCTATATTTAAAATATATTATTATGTCCAAAAAAGGCTATAATTTATTAGAAATAATTAATCTAAAGTATTTAATAGAAGTCAAGCGACAGACGTACACACATTTATTATTATACACACAAATAATGTTTAATAGTAATAATAATTTTAATTTTTAAACTCTCCAAAATCATGTATTTATCGAGTTTTCCGTTCGATCGACAATAATATATTTTGCTTAGCTCCAATTATATGTAGATTATATATGATTATTTACTCAATGTAGACACGTACATTTTCAGCTATCACTGGCGACGAGAATATATGTAATAAAAAAACTAAGTTATCAAACTTGTACGAATTTCACGCTTACAGAATATGCACCCAGACACTTAATGTAGAGCACGACAAGTCTGCCTAAATACCGAATGTGGGCAGGAATGTTCAGAAAGAAATTTGCATAAGGGGCATGGTAACTAACTAGAAATACCGCACAATTAGATCATAGTACCTTTGTTGGAATAATAACTGATCGCATTGTTTCTTGTATATGCCACACCGCTGATGGTTTCATAACAAGATTGGCATACTTCGGAATAAACTTTTGAGTTTAATTGAAGCTCCTTCTTTACCATGGCAAAGAAGGAGCTATATAGGGATACAGGGACAGAGAAAGCGACTTTGTTTCATACTATGTAGTAATATAGAACTGTTGACAACCTTAGTCGTTATAACTTGATCTACAATATAAAATATTCGGGTTTCATAATAAAACCTCATTAATAACTGCCCGATTTAGCAACTTGAAGGCCGTTCAAGTGTTTTATTGTGTGTCTAAGGATAAGATAACGCTAATCAATAACGAAGTTGTCTCGATATATTATTGAAGCTGGAATTTGGATTAATGTTAACATTTTGATCTAACCAGATTTCTGGTAATCAAAATGCTGTTTGTTTGTGTTATTTTAAATTATTCTACGTTAATTACGTTAAATATAATAAAATTACTCAAAATATTCTTTGATCAAATGACATACATACACATTACAATTTTATATTTTTATCTTACGTCCTTCATTTTACGACGTTTTGTAATTTATAAGAAGAATGAGTAACAGTAACTTATCTGTTCCATCCATAGGGAAAACCTGTGCTCCAGCGGGACATTAGGCTGGTGATGAAAACCACTAGTCCCAAGCGGTGGGTTATGGACCGTGCATACTTCACTATAGAGTCAACAACCAAATCAAGACACTATGGATAATGAAAACTTCCTTATAGTTGTCTTTATTAACTTTGATTGAGAGAGAACAGGGAGGATAAATCATATTTTGTCATCGACATCTTATGTTTACACCAAGAGGGATTTATATTTCGCCATCCATCTCTTAACTATGATGTTAAACTTTTGATTTCGTCAGTCATTAGTAACGCAAACCTCTACGGACCCCTGTTGTTTGCACGCCGTGCTGAATCTACGGTGTTGCCATATCTGTGGTACCTAATTCATTTATTCGTTAAAAATAATTGACAATTCACAAGAAATTTCAATTTTATTTTAATAAAGACTAATATCACATAGTGTGTATTTTGTCTTATGTTAGAGTGGATATTGCAATTTTCACTCCAATTTCCATATTATTTTTTTTTTCTGTGGGTATGTTTGTGGTTTCGTTATTACTACTATAATTTAACTAATATCTTGTTTTGAATGTTAACAAAATCACATTTCTATGTATCCCGTCTGTTGGTGTGTTTGATTATATATTGATTATATATATTTATGTTGCCACTGCTGGGGCTTAGACCTTCTCGATGGATGCAATCGAATGAAATTGAATAGGGAGAATAGAATGACCCACCAGACGGGTGTAGATTGGTGGGTCTTAACGAACATATGCAGCCGGGACTTACAACGGCTTAACGTGCCCTCCGAAGCACAGAGGAGTTAAGATACAAAATTTTTGGTCACCCATCCTATGGCCGGCCATTGCAAAAGTTGCTTAACAACTGTATCGCAGACCAAGAGCGCTATCTACTGCGCCATCAAACTCCTCGACATATATCAAACCGACATATATGACATATATCAAATAGATATCTGTTTATTATATATTTTACTCGTCCATAAAACAAGGTATAGTCAAGGCCACGACATCCAATTGAAAATACGATTGCTATCGCGGATATTATTTATCATCCAATTTCAAATATCATAGTAGCCTCTAAAGAGCAGAGGTCAATCTTATGAAGACATACCTTGTTTTTCTTTGATTCCAATCTATTATTTTTATTGATTGTACAAACAATTTATAATACCGTTCAATGTTGTAGGGTTATTCCCGTATCGCAGCTTCGGTTCTGTAATGTTTTATGAGTAATTAGTAGCGAAATACCGATTGTCGATGCTACAGTCTACTGCAGCATTATGTCAAACTTTTGAATGCTAAATTTATTAAAATTTTAATAAGGCTCACCAAATTTTACATTTTCTTCAATAACAATGCATGGTCACCACCTAAGCTTATATAAACCGTCGACTAGCGACGATTGACTGATATTTTATAGAAAGTTACAATTTAGTTTTCAATTTTTAGTGTTAATTATTGTTAAATGCACTATTTTGTTATTCTAAAAGGCGTTTACATCCCTAAGTAGACAGTCCGATGTCTTTTTTTCAATAATTTTCAAGTAACAACATTTAATTCTGCCAGAATCAGCCTGAGTGCTAGCAACATCTCTGATTCACCTGTTCTAAATAAGCATTAAGTAAATAAAATATAAGCTTGTCCGACAACTTAGGCATATTTCTAAATACACAGTTTAAGAGCCTTGAGGCCGCGTTCAAATCACACGTGAAATCTGTCACCATCTGTGATCAGCTGACTGTGAGTTCCCATTATACGTGAAACCAAACTGTATTTTTTTTGCCTTAGAGATAAGCGACATTACTGTTATGAAATGAATTTAGCCTTACTTTAATTACTTACTACTTTGACCTGCCCTTATCACCTACGGTATACTTAAGTCTTCGAGATTTCTAATTTCCTCTAAAATTATGAAAGTAAGATTTCTCCATTTTGTTCCAGGGGCAATCAGCGACACTAGAGAGCATAAGAACGTCTCTCTCAGCGAAATTCCCATCGATGCAGACACCCTCACAGGAAGTGGTGTACGACACGCTAGCGCAGCTCATGCAGGAAAGGAAGATCTATCAGACCTCGAGGGGGTTTTTCATAGTCACACCTGAGTGAGTAATTTACATGAATTTCCCTTATTGTAAAGTGATATGTCGATATTTGAAAAGAATTAGGGAGCAATCCGTTTTGTTCGAAAGCTTATAGCAAAACAAAAAAGTCTGCCGTAGGATGTGGATTTATTAGTATCACATCATATCTGATACGTAATACTGCATATTATAAAGCTAAATGCTTTTTTGGTTGATGATTCATTCAGTGCTTGAGTCTCATCATCAGTCTGTGATGGGTTCGGTTTATGAGTTTCGATGTTGGTAGTAATTGAAATGGCTGACTAGGCTTGAAAAGTATATTTATAGTAAAACAAAAAGAATACAACAGTTCTTTATGTATTACTAAAATTATGAAAGTATAAGTACTTAAATTAAACAATTACATACCCCGTATCTCGGGTTTTCCTTAATAAGCTGAAACTTAGCCCCGTAAAAACAGATTCATATATTTATTTTAATAATAAACACATAATTTAATGTGTCTTAATCATTGCTAATTTAGACCAATTGTAATTATTGCGCTTTCAATCTTCTATAGTATACTTGTATCATCCACTGACCACAGCTCGTGTTGCGTAAATAAGTCGATAAAAGTTTTTATTTAATTATTATATCGTTTGTACTATTCTAATTTATGGCCCGAATCTAATTAATGATCATGCTGCCCAATAATGGTATTCAATAATTTTCTATGCAATACGCAATACTGTTGGTGAGGGTTATCCAGAATAGCTATCATATCTTGCGCTAAATCAATATAGTATATATCCAATCCTAAGAATGTGATATCGCTTTTGTTTTTTACGTTTTTATGCGTTTACCTTGATAACATTGATTTGTTTGTTTATATTAATGTATTCAAATACTAGTAACTTTAATAAATGAATGAAATATAATAAATTGCTTGACATAGAAATCCAGTTAATAACTCACTAGTTCTCAATAATCGCCTAGAATCTTTTCACTTTAATAATTTCAGCTAGAATGCTCTCGTGTAGTCTTTCTCTTTAAAGATAACAAAAAACTGGGTTTATCTTCGTAACTTTCAAACAGGTAGTATATCTACTTATTAAAAATAAACTGTGTTTGCTTTGCTAATGTTTTCAGATTGATGATCTGAGCGTCCAAACTGTCAAAGTGTTGTTTTATGTTAATCTGAGTAATTACTATAACAAGGTTGAGTAAAAAATCGGCATTAAAAGTATCTTGATCAACCGTTTATAATTAATTACACAAATGTGACACACGAGTGAGCAAGTATCGCTTGAAATGACTACAAGTTTAAGATTTCGTTTGAGTTAAATAGAAAACGTCAAGATAAATTGTCAGTAGGTTGATACTTAAGAGGTACATTAAAAATCGCTAAATTTCATTTGATTTTGTACAATGAAATAAAATATAATTATAATGTAAAAGAGTATATTTATTTCTATATCTTTCTTTTTTCTATTATTTTTGTAAATGATTTAGTTTTTGTTATCAATTTCATTTTTTGCCAATTTATCCTAGTCTCATTCAATAAAGGTGAATCGAGAATGTTGTTACATTTTTGATAGAATATTTGTACTCTTTGGGTCTCATTTCTGACACACACCATTTAAAGATCTTGATCGGTTATTACATTGCATACAGAGCACATACGTAAAAAAAAATTTAATCGTTAGACCTGCCCCTTACTCTCCAACAATCCCGACCGATCGACATTGCAATTGTGCTGCTCTGCACTTTTGATTGGTTAAGTAGCATACTCAGGCGCTGTACCCAATCAAGAGTACGAAGCGGTTCATAAAAGCTAGATTTCATTGGTCACAGCTAAAACATGAATTTATTAAATATCACAAAATTAACTAAATAGTTTTATATTTATATGTCGCTATTCTCTATTTCTTTTCAATAAATTTAATTATGATAAATAAGCGAGTTACTTTGTAGCTGAGGGTTATATTATAATTAAAACTTTAACAATCATCATAACAGTTTGCAAGTAAGTTATTATAGTGACAGAGATGTTAATTTAAACTTTCATAGAATAAAACTGCATTTATATTCAGGCTCATCTCTCACAAAATTAAGATACAAAATGTATTAAGAATCTTAAGACACATGTAAGTAAATAATTTTGTGTAGAGAGAATAAATGAGTATTATTATTATATTATACTAAAATATCTATAAAAATATGTTCAACGAGATGTTTATTATAACAAGACCTTATTGCAAAATTCTGAAACAAGTTACACGGTGAAAAATATTATCTCAAGCTCTTATTTCATTGTTTATTGTGACAAATATTCTTGTACAGACAAGCCCGGTTTTCTTTGTGTCAAAAAATACAAATCTCATTAATAAATGCGTGAAAGAAATGCGTTTCAGAGATTAATGGTGTGCTGTGACAGCTGATTCATGCACCCCGCGCCATTTTAAAACGTCGTCACCGGCAGACATTTTGTGATATGTTCGTGCCGTGAATTTGATGAGCAAATGCTTCTGTTTTAACACGACGTTAGTTCTTAAAATGCAATGTTTATTTCATTCGCCAATTTATAATTAGAAAAAGACTAAGCTACAAGCTAAGAAACATAGTTTTTTTAGTCTTTCTCTAATTATAAATTGGTTTTCGTTCCAAAACAGTTTCAAGGTTCCCATAGTTCGTTGCCCGAGTGAGTTTATATAGCAAATGAATGTTTAGATATTGTCTACTGCCTGGGTGTTGATACCTTATAAATAAAAGATAATTAAATAACAGAATCTGAATGTGTATCTGTGGTACAATTTATATTATTTGTTTTAACTTTAAGTTGGCGGAGAAGTTACGTCGTGGAGTCGAAATAAAGATGAGCCAATAATTAAGCTAGATTATTTTGCCATTTTTACCTAAAGAGGAATATAACTGAACAGTAGCAGACTTTATCAAGTGATTGTAGTAACAGTTCACTTATTTACTTAAGTATAACATCAACTTAGTAGTGTAATTACTAAAAACTTTTATAATATACTTTCTACTTTTTTCTACCTTTTCGCCAGTAACCTCGCCAAAATGGTTTATACGACGACTTGACAGTTATGGTATTTAAAGTTATCCGTATACTAAATTTCATCAAAATCCATTCACTAGTTTTTACGTTCCAGATTAACAAACATACGGCCTCATAAACTTCCGCATTAAAATTTTTAGTAGGATAATATTTCAATAGAACTATTCGTTTTATTTAGTTATTTTATATGTAGTTTATTCTTTACTTTTTGATTCATTTAAACAAAAAATTGTAATTAAAAATATCTTATTTACAAATGCTTTAAAATTAGGTTGTAAGTTTTGAATAACATACAATTATAAACGTACATCATCATCAGCTCTTTATTTCGTCCCCACTGCAGGGGCTCAGGCCTTCCTTATGGATGGTTAAGGAGCATGGGCCATGACCCTCCACGCTGGCCGAATGCGGATTGGCGGGTATTAACTGCATATGTAGGCAGCCGGGACCAACGGCTTAACGTGCCTTCCGAAGCACGGAGTAGCCCGAGATAATAATTTCTTTTGGTCACCCATCTCGTGACCGACCCTTGCGAAAGTTGCTTAACGACAACGATCGCGTGCCACAGCGCTTATCCACTATGCCACCGAGCTACTAAGTACATTACAAGTTAAATGAATGTTTTATATTATTATTATAACGAATGCTAAAACTGTATGAAAATTTACACAATCCTTATTCAGTGTGCGATGTGCGACCCTTGCGTTTCTCAATTGTAATTGCACAAACAGATATATTTTTCGTTTGATATCTAGAAATACATAAATGTCATTTGTAATACGAAGCTTATTTTAATATCAATCGAACTCATTTTATTGTAACTACTACAAAACTCCAAATAAGGTTAAATGTATATTATATTATTATCGAGATAGTATTATTACACGAATATCGTGTTATTTTATTTGTGTGGGAGTAAATATCAAGAGCTGACCTCATATAAGCTCTCAAAAAGTATATTTGTTTCCGTTCACTTAATAATAAAAAAACAAGTGTGATGTCAAAAACCTACTTTACCTATTTGTAAAACTGTCCAATAAGGAAGTATTAAAAAAAAGTATTTCTCGAGATTATACTAGATGTCATTACGTACTTTAAAATATATACATAGTCTTCAATGAAATTTATTAAGCCTTCTGATAGTTTTAAATCAGAAAAAAATATATAAATTTAAAAGTAAATTGAGATTAATGAAATAGGTCATCCGTTTTTTTTTAGCTCTTTCACTCGTATGCTTAGTCGAGAGAAGTAATTACTTGGTAAAAAGGCATAACTTGAAGCAGATATTTTTAAGCAATAGACGAGAATTTGAAGGAAATAAGATCTGTTAATAGCTAATAATAATAATATTACAATTAACAGTTCTTACTTTATTCAAATTAGTGTTTATTTGTAAAAATATTTGCTTAAGCAATTACTTTTACTCAAGTATTTACAATTACTGGACTATAGATGTGTGATTTTGTTTATATAAATATCTAATGGCTGGTTTACACATACCAAATTGATAGGTAGGTAATAAAATTTTAACATAATTTCGTTTTCGGCCGATTTTTGTTTTGTTAATAGCTCATATCGCATACTTAGCTTACATTTATACGCTGAGCTTTATATCTCCAAATTTAATAAAACATTAAGAACTTACAATTGGAATTCAATTAATTATGACCAGCAGTACAGAGTCAATACTAATGTGTTATTATTATTTTTATATCATTTGCAAGCTTCACTTATATTATTAATAACACATAACAATTGATTAATGGATTGTAATTTGTGTTCATTCAACAAGGTCTATGAATCGACAAATAATTACCTAAGTAAAGGTGAAGTTTAAATATTATAGGTATATTTATAAAAAAATAGCTAAAAACATTTTATTTTACCATAATCCAACTAAAATAAGTCAACTCGTTTGATCAGACGTTTCTCTTCAAACTTCAATACGTGAATAGAATAATGACGGTTTAATTTAAAAAAAAAATTGTTTAGTGGCAAACGAATCTTTGAATAACCTTTTTGCACTCTTAGATTTTGGACTAAAAGTCTTCCTGTAGTCTGAAAGATCAATTAGAAAAGACTAAGATGTTGTGGTGGAGCTGGGGCACCATCCTTCACGCGAAAATCAGGCAACATTTCGACTTCTACTTGCGGTAACATCCAAAGGAAGAAGAAGAATGTTCAGTTATATTCATTTTCTAGAAATTTTGATTCTACTTCTCATTTATATTTTCAGAATTCTTCAAAACAACACTGGTTTCATTTCGCTCTGAATTAATTGATGGATTGTTTGTATTTACAATATAAAACATATCATGTAAATGAAACTAATTTATAAAAAGCTTTGTTTAATGATATGTACGATAAATAATTCACCGCAAAGTAAATCAAGTTATTCACAAAAAGCAATATACCAAGTTACAAATAACAAAATATCAACAAAAACCTATCATGTCCGGTTCATACGTCTAACTGTAATTTCAATGACGTTCATTTCTAAGCGTGAGCAAAAACTAGAAACTATTTACAGAGATAAAAAAACCATAGAGGTCCTCCAAGATCCGATTCGTAACGTCATTAAATTAAATTGGAATACCCAACATAACAATTTAAAAAAGCTTTTTGCGCCGTTGTTTATTTACTAATAGTTGCGTTTCCAAATCAAATTGACTTATAATTCACAATGACGGGTTATAATTTTAATTCATAAGAAGATAAGGAAACGTGTTATGGACGTAATTTTTTCTCTTGAACTTCCCTTCAATTATCTTAAACATCAACCCGCGTAGCATGACGAACTCGAGAGACTCGAGAAATAGGTTGAAGCGAGACAAAGAGTGAGTAAACTATGAAATTTTGAGCTACTTTTGGTCTAGCTTTCCGCTGAAAGCGTCAGGAAGTTATACTACCCGAAGTTTTCAATTATGATCTATAACGCGTAATAGCTACTTATTACGTGTCAATGATGTCGCCAAAGCAAAGACCAAGATTAATTTTGATATAATACTTTGAGGTGTGTTTATCTGAAGGCCAAAAGAGCCATTGACTGGGGAAGAAACTTGTGAGAGGGACGGAGAAAACCGTACATGTTCGTTTCATTTAATTATCATCGTTCCCGGTCTACCATTACTAGATTTTTATATTAATCCAAAAGTTTTTGCTTCATTATGAAATCCTGAAAAGGACATAATATATCCTATGAATAGCATAAAGGAAAAAAATTGCCATGTTAACCCAGCACAATCCAGTGGGAATCAGTGGATATTATCGTCTACAGATATCAATATTTAAGACAACGTGCGTTCTGAAACATAGAAGACGTTGATATACTAAGTTTTGATCTCCACTTCGATGAATAATTCTTACAAAAGTTCCATCAAGTCAATCTCAAAATACACTACAATCACATGATCTAAATATAGTTTCTTTTATATATTTCAGACGACGCCGCTCAAGGTCACGCTCGTCATCCCGACACGCCAACGGATTAGACGAAGACTGTTCACCACGCACCATCCTCATGTCGGATCAGGAGGCGTTGCACCAGCTCTACGGAGAAATCACCACGGTCAGGGACGGCGCCATCACGCATCAGTGCGTGCAAACCAATCTCGCGGATGTCATTTGTGGTGGTAAGTACTGGTGCAACTGTGGTTTTATATTCTTTTTCATCTGATTTGAGATTGTAGACTCCCGCCGAACCTGTTTTACAAAACTTATGAAGATTTACACCAGAAGTAGTTCGTCGCCTTGGGTTTTTCATATTCATATGGCTATTCCCAAAATTTAGGTTACTTTAATTCTGACCTAAACGAAATGAATTAATTTATTCATTTAG
Source organism: Diatraea saccharalis (assembly GCA_918026875.4). Taxonomy (NCBI): domain Eukaryota; kingdom Metazoa; phylum Arthropoda; class Insecta; order Lepidoptera; family Crambidae; genus Diatraea; species Diatraea saccharalis. The sequence continues at coordinate 3,114,167 of OU893344.1, read as the reverse complement.
GTTAGGTCAGACTCAGAGGACAGAGGAGTAATATAGTAGTCAAACTAGTAAGATATATTTTTTTAATTAGATATAGATTTGATTAGATACTTTCTATGTGTTTGCTCTTTTACAATAGATAACGAATACTTACTTATATACGCTCATACGTAAATCCAGTAAGCAAAATTATGAATATTTATTTATACAAAATCTATCTTATGTTCGTGGTTAGACTTAAAAAGACTAAAGTAAAGCTTCTGTTTAATGTTTTAGTAAGTTTACTGATATACATTAATTATCCATGCTCTTCTACAACGAGTAGATTTCGATATTTTTTCTGTTATTCCAATTAGATCAATCGTTTTATTTTCAGATCGTTTCATGCGACGTAAACTAATATAATAAAAAAATATAATAATGTTTTATAGATATGGGTAAAAGCGATAAACATAGGTATATTGTTTATTTTACACAAAGTTACATCTTCGTAAAATATTACCGTGACCGTGTCAGAGTCAATGGGATTTCCTCAAACTGTAAATTCTACCCAGTACCCTTGTTCCCAACATTACTATAAAATACACTTTGCAACGGTCTAACTTAGCGATCAAAACAAATCGGCCAAACTTTTCATTTGTGATGGCAAATAATAAAATTCGTGTATTGTAATAAAATTTGGAGCGACGGTGACTTACGGACGGATGAGATAGACGTGTTTGCATTATGATTTTTTTTCTGTACCGTTACAGAATAATAGTTACTAAAGCAAATTGGCAAAGTCACGAACTTTCGTGTGACTGCCTTAACCTTTCAGAGAATCCCCAGTTCACACCAAAAAATTTTGTAGTCCATTTTGATGTGGCTATATTTAAATAGCAGCTTGTAACCAATCTTAAACTTTATGGTGAAGGTGACAGATGTCTTTTTGATTTCATATGTTTTTTTTTTAATCTATTCACGAAGAAAGTGCAGTGCATTGATGCTGTTTGTTTCTGGACTCGAGGCGCGACCGATCGATCTGTCCGATTATAAACTTCTTGGTCAGTTCATAAACAGTTCGAATTTTGAAATGTACGAATTAAGGTTCAAAATAAGAACAGTTGGCAGTTCAAGATAATTCCACAGCTAACGGTTCAATAAACTCGCAATGCCCGTTACTGATATTGCGTGCGATTTTAAAATTATTTAATTGTATAGTGATAGACAACACAAGTTCAAGGATAGAGAACAGTGGCTTACCATAGCTAAAATTGACATAGCGATTTGCGAGGCCTATAAAAACAGTACCTACCAAAATGATTTGTAACTGTTAAATTTTACTGTATATTGAAATAATTATACACACTACATAAAAATGATATCGTATGAGAGTCACGATCATAGATACGTTATAATTTCAATGCAAAAAAATATATGAGGCACCGTGTGCTCTAGAAAAGTTTGCATACCTTTATTAATATTAGTTCTGAAGTCCGCAAAACAAGGTGAAAACTATAATAGCTAAGCTGCATTTGAGGAGCTCGCTGAAGTAGTAGTTAGTATGGTCGTTCTGCGATACGAAAGCTAAGTAATCTTTCGCAAGGGCCAGACATAGGGCCAAGGTGGGTGACCGAAAACTGCCGTGGCACGGGCCTTCTCTATGGTTGGAAACCGATCAAAAGGAATTGACATGGACGAACCATGTAATATAAATATTTGGTCAACAATCCTATTATTGACCTTTGCGAAAAATGTTTATCTTACTAATCGCAGATCGAAGGCACTATCGAGCTCCATGTTCCATACTCCAACGACCAAACTATACAGCTCAAGTGTAAAATCACCTACATATTAAAATAGGGTTGGCGACTGGGTAAAAACAAGAAATTCTATGTAGACCATAGTCAGATCATAGAAAAATATTAGATACGTATTTTTTACTTCTATTTAACAAGAAATAGCTTAGATAACAGGCATTAAAGTAAGAAGGGCTCGCTACGTCACAGTTTTGTAGAAATATACAAAAGCATGACGTCATATGACATTTTAGCTCAATGTCTCGCCATAATTTAATGATAGCGAAAAATAGAAAAATCTGTGTTTAATAATTTTCAATAATCTACCTAACGGGAAAACAAACGAAAATTAGTCGTCATCCTTATTAAACTGACATAATAAGCTTTTTAGGTTATCGTGCCTTTTTCAATGGTGCATCAAAATCCATACTAAGCTTCCTAGCCACGCGATGTCGAATTAGGCCATCGTAGGCCAGCCTGTTTCTGCATTGCACTTTCAACACTAAGCCATTTTTCTTAGAGCTCTTTGAATCCACCCTCTTTAACTTTAACACTCGGTTTCTTTTTTTTTATCGTGGAAAAGCCTGCAACCTACTTTATGGAGAACTCTTTTTTAAAAGAACGTAATTGGAAAAACTCTTTTTTAAAAGTCAATTTACTGAGTCAATTTTTTATGTTAATTGAGTTATGAGTTATGCCTTTCCTGTGTGTTGTTTGTTCTTTTAAATAATACTGCTAGTTTTGTGATTTGTTGCAAAGACATTTTGCATTTGCCAGCCAGAAAGCCAATTTAAATAAAAAATATACAAATATAATATCTTAATTTATACTTTACGCATTAGATAAATATAAATAAAAGGCAACAATAACAATAAAAATATCAGAACTAGAATGTAGTCTATAAGTTTTCTTGCAATCTCCAACCGATTTTGAGAATTTTGCCAGCCTTTCTCGAGAAACTTTCCGGAGAAGTCTTTATCATAAATTAAAATCTGTTGAAAATTAAATATTTATATTATTATAAATTAAGTATCTATTAAAAATAACTTACCCTTTTTATATTTGAACTTCATATTGAGTAGCTTTAGATTTATGTTTCGTTACTTTTTTTCGATAAAATATTATGCGTTCGTTCACTGATAATATTATCCATATGTAATACTTGAAAGATTATAAATCTCAAGATACCTAAAATTTTATTTTCATAAGTCAAGTAAGTAATTATTTTTTGTTGTGATTTATTGGTAATAAAACTTGTATCTAAGTAAAGAGAACACTGGAAAGTCCGTCTAAGCGCAGGAAACTGCCTCGATCATCGTACCTACTAACTTCTGTGTCGGGTCATTCAAATTTATGTCTTATCTATATCGGTTTAAGTGTTACAATTAACGCGATGTTGTTTGTCAAAGATCACAGATGGTGTTAGTAATAAAAAGTATGATATTGACTCTAGAAACTCTATATATGGTGGTTGATCTAGTGTCTTGTATGACATTGGGCCAACGTTTGTATGCTTTGTTAATGGACTTGTTAACGGTATTGAGCGAATACAGCGCTTCAAGCATACGTGATAAGCATACCGATCTGTATTAGATTTTGTTAGTGCTTTTTTTAAGAATTTCAAAAAGGAGGTTAGCAAATGCATTTCTTTAGAATGTCACAATATTCGTATATGATCAGTGGCGTAACTACAGAGTGGTAAGTCGGCAAAATGCCACGGGCCCCAGCTGCAAGGGGGCCCGGTGAGAAGAGACTCCTTACTCTTGCAATTTATATATTTATTACACAATAAGTTTAAAAAAAATAAATATCCGATGAATTTGCCACGGGCCTCAAATGGTATAGTTACGCCACTGTATATGATGGTTACTCATATAAATGAACCCCTAAGACATATTTATTACACATCAGGGAAACTGTAATAGATTTAATAGCATCTAATTTCCCTAACATATGATATTATATCATTTTAATACATCTATCAATATTTTAAAAGCATCATAAATATTTTAATTAGGTATAGAAATCTTTAAATTCATACATAATAAAGATAAGTTAATGGAAAAGTCGATTTCATTTAAGTAAGTTAATAACTAATTATTAAGTTATTTAATAACTTACCTTTAATTTCCATAAATCAAAAATCATATTGGTCAATTGGTAATATTGTTTTTATTTAATAAATCTTCCACTAAGAACAGAAACTTTATGAAACAGATTTCCATATTTCGAATAGATCACTAATCTTGTAAAGAAGAGAGTTTTATTATCTTCTTTCATCATATCTAGTTCCGACAGTAGAACTATATATATATTTTTTTTAATAGAGATTCAACCCTATCGTTTAGGATTACTTGTTACCGATATAGAAGTTATATTAGTTATATTTATAGTCGTCATCGGAATGCGGATGCAACGAATTCCATTATATTTTCAATGATCCCAAATTAATTATCCGGTTGCGTCGGCATTATTGAGATGTGTATCTCATTAAAATTAATTAATATCTTAAAATATAACGATAGCGTTTTTCTTGGAACAATATTATTTATGACAATCTTTAAAACGTAACAAAATAAATTAACTTCAGAATGAATTTTCAGTATAATGTCAAAATAATATAGTTAAAATCAATAGCGTATTAATGTCCCCATTGCTGGTGTACAGGCCTTTCCTATGTGTGGAATTAAATATTTAATGAGCGGTAATGGTGCAGCGTGGATTGGTCTGTATTCGCGATTTTGGGGGTCGACAGCTTCACGTCTTTTGGTAGAACGGAGGAGCACGAACAAGGAAATTTTTGGTAACCAATCCTATGACCGGCGCTTGCTAAAGTCGACGACTGAAAATATCAATCACTGCGTCAAAGAGGTCATCGAGGCAGGTCGGTAATTAATTTCAGAATACATAAGGTATTTAGGCATTGAGTTCATAAAACAGACAATTTTAATGGATCCCATTTTCGGATTAAGTAAAGAAACTTAACATTTTAAAAGTAGCGACAAACCTATATTATAATAGTAGCTGTTCCCGGGTAAATTATATTATGATTTAGCTTCCCGTACGTGCACTTAAAAAAAAACAGTCCAGTAGTTTAAGAGCAATGCAAACAAACAATCAAATATATCCTCTTTTCAAGACTAATATTCAAGAGGAAACAGCGGAATTATGAATAGATTTCTTTGCTCTGTTTTTATGAGTATTAGAAAATGTGCCACTCTATTCATGTTTTGCTCTGTACGACAATAGTGAATCAATGCGTGTATTGACGTATGAAAAGAATATGTTTTGTTGGCGCTTTCGCAATCTGACTTGTTCCGTCAGTAAGATGATGATACAACGATCAATCAGAGAATATAGTTGGTTTAAATGCTATAACTAAGCGATTAATTGACAAAAAAATAATCCCTCTTTAAGCGTGCAATTATGTTTTGATGGAACAGCTTTTCATTTTCAAATTTCAAATGAGGAACAAGTTCTAAGTTAATCTTGTTTTTTTTTTAAACAATTTTGGATTATTTTTATTTGTTTGAAAGGATACCGTAGTGTAATTCATTTACTACTCGTATGAATTAACATGACACCTGAAGAGTTATATTTCTTTGAAAACGAATTTTCGTTTATTTTCGAAACGCTAATACAACTCTATTATATTAATTCTCTATTTATTACTCTATTATACTTTTATTAATTTATGATGCAATAGAGGCAGAAACTAATATTGCTTCTCTTAAAAACTTTCATAACAAGTCTTCATGTATATACATAAGTTTAAAACAATTATAAGTACGACCCGAAATTTTTCAATTTTTCATTCGAGCATTAATAGAATAGTCTCCAAGTGTCATATTTATTCGTACGAGTTACATTAAGGATATTTCTACCGAGTAAAAAAAGGTCAGAGTTCATAAAATATTTTCTCAATAATCCGTCTTAGAGCTATCATACACTGGCGACAATTGAATAATTATAATAATAAGCTTGAATTGTCAAATTGGCTGAATTGTCACAATATAACATTAAGGATAAATGTTATATTGTGACAATTCAACCAAACTATTGAACTAACGATTGGAGGAATAGGGAATACGACTAATTTTTATTTGTTTGTCCGTCAGGTAGAGTGTTGAAAAATATTAAACACGTATTTTTTTATTATCTTCGTAATCATAAAATTACGGCAATACATGGAGTTGAAATCTCGCATGACGTCACGTTATGGTACGTTTCCTACTAAACTGTGACGTAGCGAGCCCCCACTCCTCAACTTTAATGCCTGTTATCTAAGCTATTTCTCGTTAAATTTCAATGTACAAAAAAAATACGTATCTAATATATTTCTATTATCTGACTGACGGACTAAATAGAATTGCATTTTTTTACCCAGTCGTCACCCCTATTGCATGATTATTTATGAAATACGCTCGTCAGTAGCGAAAAAAGTTATTGAAGAATTCTTCAGTCCTGGGGGTCAATTCTACTAAATAAATTTTGTCTAAATCGAATCGAAAACGGATCGAAATCGGATCGAGACCAAACGAAACTACAGTTTTTAATGGTTTTTCCTATTCTACAAAGTGACATACGATACCATTCTAGTTCTATTTTAGCTGGAATTGTCTCTTATGTCACTTTGTAGAATAGAAAAACCATTAGAAACTGTAGTTTCGTTCGGTTTCGATCCGTTTTCGATTCGATTTAAACAAAATTTATTTAGTAGAATTGGCCCCCTGTTAGGTCCTGCGTAGCTCAGTGGTTAGAACACTCACCGAAGATTACGGAAGGTTGAAAATATTTTCCAATTTATTAGCATTGTGAATGAAAAATTGATTAAATATAATAATAAGCTTATCGGTCAGTCGTAACTTAATCTAGACCATAAAACACACTGAGAATGTGGTCCACCGTTTATATTTTCCTGGTTCCAACAGAGGTGGTTTACATGTAAACATTACTCTCGCTATTATAAGAGAGCTGAGGTGTGTCGTTTCACGCAGTAATTTTCTGGTTTGTTCCTTATTATTGTAAATGTTTACAAAATTACTTTCCTTAATAGAAACACATTTAATATTAATGATCTTTATTTATCACATAATTGTGTTACCCTTTTGTTTTTATTAAATAACCAACAATTATAGTACAGGGTGGTGCACTAATTACATTTATTAAAACGGACTTTAATATATTATTCAATATTCTTGTATGGTTTTAATGAAAAACTACAGATGCATTTTTGATGAAGTATCTTAAATTTAAAACTATTTTTATTTAAATTTTGTTTTGTGCTTTTATTTTAAGTTTTTTTATTTATTTACATACCTATATTGACGTATTAGCCTTAGTCCTGTCAGCCCTCGGCCCCTAAAGGTTGTATGTAAGAACTAGAGGTAATCAATTGTCGAAATTCGGCTATTAAGTGAACATTATTTATGATGTTTTATTTTCAACTGGCTGTTTCCCGCGACTTCATCTCTTATCATCAGCGTATGAGGTAGCTTCGTAGGTGAATGGATTTTTAAAATCGTTCCAATAGTTTAGGAGGCTATGCGATGTAAACATACAAACAATCAAACATTCCTCTCTTTATAATTAGTACAGATGTCGTAGAAATCATTATGACTGTATGAGATTCAGTGAACAAAACTGTATTTTTAACTAAAATCTACTTCAAAGGTACTAAAGGTTTGATCTTATCGAAACTACTGTGACCGTTGTGGTTAAAGTTCGAAGCTATTTTTATCACACACTAGCTTTCCGCCTGCGGCTTCGCCCGCGTGGTCTTGTATTATACACAAAAACATTCCTTTTGAATCACCATATTTATGAAAAAAAAAACCGCATCAAAATCCGTTGCGTAATTTTAAAAATTTAAGCATACATAGGGATAGAGAAAGCGACTTAGTTTTATACTGTGTAGTGATTAGCTCTACTGTTGATTTCGCTTCGTTTCACGTTAACGTTATCAGAATCGAAACTAGGTTTATCTCTTTGACATTCTTAATCGATTTTCATTTCAGCATAAGATTTATGATTCAATCAAGGAAACACGTCGCGGCCATACATTTTCCTCGTCATAACTTCAGGTTTCGCTTGTTATCTCACCTACATACCGAACTAGGCTAATTCTATTCCACATTTGGTGCATAATTACGTAACTGTTACGTCGCGTGATCGTCTCGTTTTCTTCACGTGAGCTGTTTTTATTGACGTCGTTTAGTTGAGCCGTCATTACTGAGAATTTGCTACAATATGTTTTAACTAAGCTTTAATTGGAACTTCCTTCTGTGTTGTAATTTTCATTATTACGAATCTGTGTCAACAATGTATTGAGATGTAATGGCTGCTGGTAAAATAGTTAAAAATATTGTATAATCTATTATAAATAACAAATTGAATGTGTACATCAGAGCCAACTAGTCGGATGTCCATTTTTGATACTTTTTGAATTTATACTTCTAAACGTTCATTACTAACTTACACTATTAAATTTACGAAAAATCTTTAGGTGATGACTGTTTAATTGTGGTTGTTTTTTTTACTGTACTATTTCTTGTGTATTCCAAAATCAACAACGCAATTAAATCTTAATTCTGAAAAAGGAGTAACATCCGACCTAAATAATAGAAACATTTTCTTGTAGAATAATAGAAACATATTGGATGTTATTATCTGACATGACATTGTCAGATAATAACATTCACTGTTTTAGGTCCAAAAAAATCCAGTGTAGTATGTAAAACTGAGATATTTTAGTCCGGGGATATTGGACCTACTCATACAAATACACATCCGACTTTTATCAAAAAGTTACTTGGCAAAACTAAAGAACTTTTAGAAATAAGAAGCGCCGAGTAGATTAGCTTTGTAGTTTACATATTTTATTTATTTTGTCACACCAACCAGTTGTAAAAACATCACTTACTCAAGTGACACTTAGTTTAAACAAAATATTAGTAAATATTAATAATAAAACAAAACGATTATTATTTACTTTTTGCCTATATATGTGTATATATACATATATATAAGTTAACAATCGTTGCTATAGTAACATTTTAATTCCCTATACAAACTTCTACTCCCACTTTACCCCTTTATTTGCTGTTTTTTTTGAAAAAATAGCTATAGCCCCGTAAGTGAAATAATTAAAAAATAAACAATCGAATCTTTTCTTTTTACAACATTAGTATAGATAAACAATTTTATTTGCGAATTACATACACTGTCTTGGTGTTATGTCGAAGTTTCTACAACGAATCGGTGATGCTTTCCCGAATGTATACCAAAATAGGAAAGTAGATAAAATCGAAAGTGCACAACATTATAATATTATAATTTATAGCGATGACTGAGTGTTTCTCGCCAAACTCGGGCATGGCGCATCTTCCGCGGACATTTCCCAAACAGATATAGACTCAAATTGAAGGTTTTAAAGGTATACATTTCATTGCAGTGCACGGTGATAGAATGATAGTTACTCGTGTTAAATCGACCGCGAGAGAGTAGATGATGAATGACACGAATGAAAAGCGATATCGTAAAGTGATTTTTGCTCTTTTTTCCCGTTGATAGTAAAACTGTTTTCTGTTATACACTATAGGTAGCACATTACCTTATCTGGAAATTTTATTGATTTTAAATCTTATAATGTTGAAATTAATTTACAAATTATTTATGATAGAAGCAGACACTGCATAAGGCGTTGTAATCTTAAAATTGTCTTTTAGTATCCTACCATGATTTATTTCGTAGCCCATACTGCTTTAACTTACGTATTTTTAGTATAAAAGAGCAGGACAGGGCGCGATAATATTAAGGATATATCGAAATTGATTCAAACAGTATGTACAAACAACATGTTTCTTCAAATGGTTAATATGGGTTCTTTTTTATTTGTCTAATATCGCAAATTCTATTCTTAGCCAGGATAAAATACAATAAATTACTTTTATTCGTTTCCGTCTTTATTTATTTATTTATTGAACTTTATTGACCAATAAAGATGGTACAAAAGGCGGACTTAATGCTAATAGTATTCTCTGCCAGTATTTATATGGATATCTTTATTGTTATTACCAATTTCCATGTGTAATTAAGGCTCTAGTTACTTTGTTTGGGATTAAATTAACGTGTGATTTTTGTATGAATTTACCCAATAAATTTCATACATAGAAAAGCGCAACTTTACAAGCTTTTATTTAACTTGCCCTGTACCTTAAAACGGATTTTTTTCTTTTCTCCAGTTTTTTCGTCTGTGTTCGATTTCCACATACTGTTTTCTATGTTAGTTTTATGTTAAATGTCCGATAGATTTGAAAGAATAGACATGTAAGTCAAATGACAATCCATTATCATGATGTCAGTAAGCTGATATGATGATGAAGTCGGAAGGTGGTCATAGGAACTTAGTGATGAAATGACGCAACTGCATCGTATTTGGGCTCGTTAGATACGTCTTTAAGAGGACTTTGATGTAGGATTCTTTCCAGACCAAGGCTTGGTGACGATGGAGCTGGAAGGTGGTCATAGGAACTTAGCAATGAAATAACGCAAATGCATGGTGTTTGTGGTCTTTAGCAACATTATGAGACCAACCTTAAAAGTGAAATCAAAAGAATGATTAAAAAAAGTTTTTGAAAAACAAGCTTTTATTTGTGCACACAAAAACGTAAATGAATTCTTAACGAGTACTTATAATTTTTTTTTCTAACTCTTATTGACTTGAAAAGCTTGTAGCGCGTAAAAATAAAGTGTATTTCCTCGTCTCCATAAGCGCTACAAGCTTTTGAAGTCAATAACTATCAGAGAAAATTTTGATTATAATAGTTTAAAGTTTTAGAATTTATTAGCGGAAGCGCGGCGTGCGGTTTGTTGTCAATGTTAAGCGTGGTCTGTTGTCTTCACCCTCTAATCACTTAAAGAGTGAGCGAGACGAGGTGTCGTCGCCAATTTCGTCACAGGCACAGATAGTGAAGCGATAACTACCTTGTACTATTTATTTTATGAATTGCATTATCAACTAATTAATTCACGGGATACTCGCTATTGGTAATGAATTACATTATTACACTGTCAATGAACATATCCAAATAAAAACGGTATTAAGTATTTTATATTCTTTAACTAAGATTTTCCTTATAAATATTTTTTTTTAATATAAAGCCTTTGAGAATAATCCGGACAAAAAAACTATGTTAGCCACCAAAATTGACAATGGTTATACATTACATTTTTTTTATTATATTTTTCACAGTTAAAATCTGTAATATTTATCCCAGGATCTAGGTTTTGTTTTTTGGTAAAGGATTTGGCGGAACTTCTTTATTCAAATATTCATACACATTTTAAACTTTTCCTTGTTTTACAATACACGAAGGTTCTTGTAACGGTAATGAAGATTTTAAAACGATGAAAAGATTACGAATTTAATACAAAAACTCAATTGAGCCATCAACTAACTTCATAATTTCACACTTTTTTCACTACCATAGTTGTCGATGCCTGCACGATATTTTAAGCATTAAAACTGTTTCTATTGTGTACCTTTAACTACGGACCGACCGATGTCTCCATCGAGATTGAATTTTCATTGCCATCACTGGAATCGTTTTTGTAAATGCTATTCCACACTAATACTTTTAAAACTCTTAACGCCTACTGTCATCTGCTTAGGCGCGTTTTGCTGTACATTAGTCGTTGGTAAGAAATAGTTTTACAGATTCATAACAATGAATCAGAAATCTATAGCTAATAACTCGATAACGATTATTCCGTAGACGTTTTAAAAATATTCTATATTTAATCAAAACGGAATAAAATTTCTGTTTTGGTAATGAAATCAACCTGATAGACATTAAAATCTTACTATTTGAATACAGATTTCTGAAGCACATTAAGCAATCCAAAAAATATCACCCACCACACATTCCAGACGTTTTTTGACTGAGAATTATAACAATTAGTATCTATGCAGATTAGTAAAGACATCTACGAAAACCCTATCGCTATCAAACTATTCAAAACGCTATATAACAAATTGCGTAGTTTAAAATAAACGTTAAACTATACTTCGAAACAAAATAAGAGCTAGTGTGAATAGGCTCTTTGATTTACCTGTCAATCGAGGAACATGATTATAAAAAAAAAAACTATCATAAAAACCTCTAATCATCGTGTTGACTGCACAATTTTACACTATGTATTTCTGACGGATTTTACGGCGGTGGGCTGTGAAATTGGCTGGACGTCCTTGACGTAATTCATTATGAAACCACAGATTGAGACAATAGTTCAAATAGTGTACGTTAATCTAACGATACGTTTTTTACGAGGCAAAGTGTTTAGATGCCGGAACTGTTACTCGATATATACGTAAAAATGTTCTCTGTAAATTTAACGCATAGTAGAGGAAAGTAGCCAAATATAGAATCATATCCCTCATATAGAATAATGAAATTGATTCTTAAATTATTTCTAACAACAGAAAATTTGTAAATTGTCAATTAGTCCAAGAAATCACCTGCCACTTTATTTCAAATTGTATTTAAATTTCTTTAAATAATAATTTAAAATTTAAATATTCCATTTTAGATGTAGATACTATTCTATATTTTACTGCTTTCCGCTACTTCTAGGTAGGTAGATTAAATTGCAGCATACTCTTGATTTTAATCATCTCTTTCGAACTTCACAAATAAAAGTAATATAACTTTATTAAAAAAATGTCACTGAAGATGTACATACTTTTATACTTTCGAGAAAAAAAAACATCAAAATAAGTTTAATATGCCTAAAATTCAAAGATTCAACTAGAATCAAAAAGCTTCCAAGTAACCTTACTTGAAAACCTTCTGTATTATTACGATATTGTTAAGTTAAATATATTATTTATAATAGTTTCATTTAGGACACCTTTTAAGTTTTAAGCTAACCAATTTCCAAATGAACATAGGTACCTAAATAATTATGTTTTACTAACAGCCAGTTGCACTTTTATTAAAATTGTCATTAGTTTAAAGCGACATTACCCATACAAATTTGACATTCATTAGAGCTTAAAGGCATCATTAAACCTTAATGGACGTTTGTGCAACTGATCGTATATCTGTTAAATTAAGTTTGAGTAGTATAACGAACATGGAACATAAAAAAGTTACTAAATAAATAAATACAGAACGTAGGTTGTTAGTTTGTACATCCTTCTTATGTATAATGTTAGTGTATGATACATTAGATCTTTTTCCGTGACTTCGCCCCCATATATTATAACCTACATCACATGCATATGCTTTAAATTCTCTTAGATAAAAGTATTTTTCAAATCCGTCCAGTAGTTTCGGGGCTTATACAATTCAAACAAACAAATCTTTCATGAGTGCAATTCACAGAATAGATGTGCTAATGCACTCAGATTTATATTATGGTACTCGTAGAATAATATTTTTTAATCTATGCTCTTATACTTATTTTCTTTTATACATTTACTGCATGTTATTCCTAATAGATTTGTAATTACATAAGTAAGTTCTGACTAAAACCACTCTCTGCTAGAAATCGATTTCTGCTTCTATCTTACTCTTTTAATTCCCTGTATCTTACTCTTTTTAACTCCTCCTAAATCATGTGCCGAAATTTAACGCAGTTTTTACCTGAAATAGGAATTTTCTTTAGAAACTCTTATAAATAATACGAAGCCACATCTGGACATTATTATTAAAGATAAAGTTTCATTTCATTTTGCTATACAAATGTAGTAGTGTATTATGTATTATATTACAAGCAAAGACAAGGTTTGGATATTACTGCTAATGATGTCTGTGTCAGGTACCTATAGGAATCTCCGCTTCCGGGATGGCATTATTTTTATTTAAGCCGCCAAATGTCACTGTGATCCAGGAAAACGTTGCCAAGGCTGACGCCAAATCACCAATCATTTTCATAGATGACTTCATTGGAGGTCGAGCTGTATGAAACTGTCTATCATTGTCGACATTGGCGATCATTATCGTAAACGCATTATGAAATGTGATTTAACCTGACACTTGAGACGCCGACGTGTCTAAGTTAAGGCGCAGATACACACGATTTTCGCAAATTTCCAGTCAATCCTCTTAATTGGAAACTCCACAAGTTCCACCTTTCTTTATTATCAGCAAGCGCACGCTATCGAACTCAATATTTGGCGACTACATCCAGGTCTTACTAGATACCTCACGAAGATACTCTCCGCTGTGTAAGGGCGTCCTATATTGCATTTACTGACCCAGTTGCCAGTTCTTTTGCAACAATTCTTCTCGGATTTACGACTATGATGTCCGTTACCACATTAGCTTTCTGAGCCGGTGAGCTATGTCGATTAATTTTGTTCTATGATAGATCATCTTATTTGAGATAAGATTTTTGAGAGAAACTCAGAGTATAGCCCCTTTTCATATCTTGCTGATGGACAACTTAGTTTTTCAGTGAAACTCCGAGTATAGTTCTTCACATAATAATTATGAAAATACATATGTATAAAAATAATTTTATGAAAATGATAAACCTCTATGGTACTTTTTGGAACAAAGAAATAGAATATTATTGCTATTACAACTGGAAAAATATATATGGATATGGATGGATATATATTATATTTATGAAAATATATATCTGTAATAATATATTTATGACAACATTAGACCTCCATAGTTTTATCTACTTACACATATTTAAAAACTCTTTCTGGAACAAATCAATAGAAAATAATTGCTACTGTTATTGTCTTCTCTTAACTCATAATAATTATGGATGTGAATCTTAAGGCTTTGCAGGAACTAGACGATGCAGTAATTGCAACATCTTTATTTTGTAGAATTGATGATTGTTATAAGCATATAAACATACAAAAACATAGTTTCACTGTTATTACTCAGAATATTAGAAGTATTTATGCCAATTTCGATGACTTTAAAATAAATCTATCGCAAATACCGGTTGAGCCAAATATGATCATTCTGACAGAGTGTAGACTTGATTTCAATAAACCGTTACCTGCATTGGAAAACTATTATGCATTCTGCACTTTAAACCAAATAAATCAAAATGACGGAGTGGCCATCTATGTTAATCGGTCCCTGCAGGTTCAGGTGACAGAAATTAATTTAACACATGCATCTGGACTACAAATAACCACAGACAGTTTTGTAGTAATAGGTATTTATCGGTCTCCTTCAAACTTAAATGCAGAAAGATTTATCGAGTCACTAAATAATCATCTCGAGTTGCTATCTTCTAACAAAAATATTTTTATCATGGGTGATATAAATATTAACCTAATAATAAATTCAGTAGAAAGATCAAATGAACGGAATAACAGATTAAAATACTTGGAGGTTTTGGCTTCACATGGTCTGCTCCCTGGTCATTACCTGCCAACTAGGGGAAACAGTTGCCTTGATCATGTTCTCCTAAAACTAGAAAAAACTAAAAACTCTGCAACTGTTGTAGTTCTTGACAGTACAATAACAGATCACTTCATGGTGACTCTAAATGTGTCAAATTTAACAAATGAAATAGCTTCCAAATCAAATACTAGAAATTATGTCAATTATAATAATGTATACGCTGCCCTTATCAGCAATGATATTTCCTATTTTAATACATGTAATGATCCAAATATATTGGCAAATAAACTTGTAAACATGATAAAAAAGGCTTTCGTTACAAATACTAAAATAAGGACAGTTTCATCAGGCAAACGAATTTTAAAACCGTGGGTGACTAGCGGTGTCCTACGCTGTATTAGGCTGAGAAATAACATGCAGTATAAACTAAGACAAGAACCAGAAAATAAAATTTTACAAATTACATATAAACGCTTTCGTAACTATTGTGTAAATTTGTTGAAAAAACTTAAAACACAATATAATAAGAAAAGAATTGAGGACTCAACAAAAAACAACAAAGAGCTGTGGTCAACAATAAATGAAGTAAGTCAATTCAGGGCTCCAAAGAGTTCAAACTCTAAACTCTTAAATATGTTACCAAACCCCATAGATTTGATAAACTGTGTAAATCAATTTTTTATTAGTATTGGAAGTACTTTAGCTGAAGATATTATTTCTAACTTTGGTATACAATTGAATAAAGTGAATTCTACCATACAAACATCTTCATTCGTTCTGATGGAAACAGATCCTGAAGAAGTAAATGGGATTCTTATGAATCTTGATTCTAGTAGTTCTCCTGGTTGGGATTACATTCCTACGAAATTTGTTAAGCAAGCTAGAGATTTTCTTGTTCCTCTTATGAGTCGATTGGCTAATTTGTGTTTTGAAATGGGAAAATTTCCTGTGGTTTTTAAACGCTCTATTGTTACACCGGTTCATAAGGGTGGAGATGTAAATGATGTAAATAATTATAGACCTATATCTGTACTTCCCTGCTTCTCTAAAATACTAGAGAAGTTATTAAACAAAAGACTTGTTAAATATTTAACTACTTACAACATTATTTCTAACTCCCAATATGGTTTTAGAAAAGGACTTTCCACTCAGGACGCTGTTTTAGATTTAACTAAATTAATTACTGAAAAAGTTGATAACGGATATAAGTGCCTTACCGTCTTTATAGATCTTAAAAAAGCATTCGACAGCGTTTCTATCCCTATTCTATTAGATAGACTTGAAACTATTGGTATTAGAGGCATAACCTTATCTCTCTTCGAAAGTTATCTTAGTGAGAGGACACAAATGGTTAAAATCGGTGATTATTGTAGCGACGAGGGAAATATTAATTATGGAGTCCCGCAAGGTAGTGTACTCGGCCCTACGCTCTTTCTTATATATATTAACGATCTATGTACATTACAGAATTGCAATAGTCGGATATTTTCTTATGCAGATGACACAGCGGTCGTTTTTTCTGAGAAAAGTTGGGATGAAGTGCAGACTGCAGCTGGTATAGGCTTGGCTGTTATAGCTGATTGGTTAAAGTCAAGTCTACTTACTCTTAATGCATCCAAGACTAAATATATTTGTTTTACTCCTAGTCAAAGAACCCAGCCTACCACTAATTTTCAAATAAAGATACATCGTTGCGGTAATGCACAGAACCAGAACTGTGATTGTCCTATCATTGATAAAGTGGTTTCTACCAAATATCTTGGAGTAATTGTGGATTATAGACTATCATGGCACAGCCATATTGAAATGATTATTTGTAGAATCAGAAAATTGATGTGGATTTTTAGAACACTTCGAAATATAATGACAAAAAGTCTTATAAATAAGGTTTACATAGCACTTGTTCAATCGATTATAACCTATTGTATTCCGGTCTGGGGAGGAGCTACTAAAATGAAATTACTAGTACTTGAAAGGTCTCAAAGATTACTTATTAAAATGATGCACTCCAAACAAAATAAATACGCAACAGAAAGACTTTATAGCGACTGTAATTTACTTACGATTAGAAAATTGTATATTTTAAAGATTATTTTGAAAGTACACACAACTTTAGATTTTGATCCAAAAAAACTTAATAGGCGTCGTAGTAATGTTGTGGTCAAATCATTTAGGAGTCATACAGCCTTCGCAGAACGTCAATATAACAGTCAATCAGCTTATTTATATAATAAATTAAATAGGAAACTAAATATATATGATAAACAGTTGTATGAATGTAAAGATATATTAATAGAATTTTTAAAAACTCTTACATATGAGGAAACTGAGGACATATTGAAAAGAATTAACTAAATAAGTACTATGTGTATGTGTATGTCGCAGTCGAGTGGCGTGGTCGGCCGGCTGACTGGGTTGCTAATTGTGCCGCTTGGCTGCGAATATAATAAACATAATACATATAACATACATATACATATACATACAAATACAAATATATAATATATATGTAGATAACAACACACCCACAGGCACAACACAATACATACACTCACAACACACAATACACACATTCACAACACAATACCTCACCCACGAACTCATTCACTCATTCATTTTCATTTTGGTTCTTGTTGACATTAAAATATGTACTTGCTACAAAGCTGGAGCGAAATGGTCCCAATACAAGTATTTTATATTACTTACTGGGATAATTTCAAGGTTGTAAATGATGGAAATAATGTTAATAAAGAACATTTTTATTTTTATTTTTTTATTTTATTACATAGCTCGCTGATTTCCACTTGCAATGATGACACTGACGTCCTATTTATGAAATAGAAAGGATACACTGATTAAAAAATTTCGTCTCAAGACTATCTTCACTTCATCATAAACACTATCCGATATCTTTCATAGTCACATATCACACACCTTTCATCTAAGCGTGAAAATGGAAATGTAAGTACAGTAAGAAAATATGTTATATATATAATGAAAAAATACTTAAAAGACCCAATCAGCTTTAGGTTTAATTGGTCAGTTGTGATAGGTCCTCGGTAGGTCAGTGGTAAGAGCAGTCGCCCGGATTGTGGAAGGTCGTGGGTTCGAGTCCCAGTGATATAAAACAATACTATATATTTTTTAATAGTTTTTGTGTGATTGTTTTTTTTTTTAATAACTAAATATTCTCAAAAAGGATATATATTGACGAAAATTATGTAATCTTTTTGCAAAAAAGCTATTTCATTGAGTAATGTTATGTATGAGTGAGAATCACATAACCTGCTCTTAACTTAGCACTGGAGACGGCAATGTGCCTAAGTTAAATTTAACAATTTCCGAGTTACTGCGGTAATTGGAAATCGTGAAGTTGTTTAATAATAATTGAATATGGGATACGATACGAACTTGTGTGTGTCATGGACCAAATGATTTATAAGACATTTTAAAATAATGGATAGTTAGATATTTTTGTTTATATTAAAGTACTACACTACATAATTTACCACACCAAACCCGATATATATTATAAAACAAATGGAATATTTTATATATTAGGTTAAAAACAGCTTCAACGAAATGAAACCTTTATTACCTTTTCAAATAGGATTTATTTCTATATGATGAAATGATAATGAAACAAAATGGTAAAACAATAAGTGATAATCATGCCAAATTTCATAATCCACGGTTAAAAAGTTCAATATAATTGCTGCCAAATTAATATAAACTTAATCATAACGAGGATTCAAGATTAGTATGAAAAAACACGCTGACTGAGAATTTATCATAATGTTATTTGCATCTGTGCAAACCGCGGCTATTTAATAAACTAAAAAATATACAAACTCTCAATACTAGAGAAGCTTTTAAACTGTCATGTTCAACTCGACGCTAGTCCAATGCACCTTTGTAAACATTTTTTTGTCTTGTTTATGACGCGCTCTAAATTCTTAAAAAATAAAAATACTCGAAGGAAGTTTCATTAATATTAACTTATTATTTTTAAAAAGAAAGTCACGCTCTAAATTAAAAAAAATATACTCGAAGGAAGTGTTATTATTATTAACTTTTTATTATTGAAATAAACTTCATTATTAAAAAAAACTCAATTGAAATTCGAGCTAGAAATCGCCGTGTACGCGACATCACGGGTATTTTATCAGACATATTTTTACACTGCCCTAGTTTCGTATGAATTTGGTATAATCCAATTTGAGTGGAATGCATCAGATGAAAGCACAGGAACTATTCAATTTCCCCGCATGAGATATGTCCGTGGATGTTCAAATTAATAAATTTAAGTTGAACAGTTTCTTACTTTCATAATTTGTAGCTGATTATTATTTTTTTTTGTTAGGTATCTATCTTTTTAAAGGTAGTAGTTAAATTTTCACTATATTTCTTTATAATATTATTAATTATTGTATATACTAAATTCAAAAGTTACTAATTAGCTATATTTTACATAAACACATATTTTTAATGCAGTATTTAACGTATTAATTATTATTAATATATAGGTAAGAGAAAAAAAACACTGATGAATTATACGCTGCTTCTTTTTCTTAAGTATAAATAGACCGACACCTATCATGCATCCTTATTAAGTTTAAAATAGTTTGAGCTCAACACAGAGGAAATGAGACTTCTGAAAAACATGGTGACATTAATTGATATAATTTATTATATGGAAGTGCAACGTTTTATTTTAAAAGAACACGAGATTGGCTTTAATTTAATCTTGTTGACAAATGATATAGCTTCTTTACATATGTAACTTTATGCATCACAAATAAAGTATTATTTAAAGTATATTTAGTTTTCTAAATAATTATGTAAAATAATAAAGTTTAACAGAATTTAATCATGATAATAAAACATATTGAACCAATGTAATTTTTTTACACGTTAATTAGCGCTTACCATGTTTATTTATATATATTTATAATATCGTTAACATTGACATTGATTTGGTAATGACATTAAATCATTTGGCAATGGCATTGAATTTAGAATTTACTATTACAAAAACAGCCTCGAACTCGACGGTCAGTGCAGTCATGTAGCATAAAAGTTCAACCAAATGAAACCTATATATATATTTTATCCCGGTAGGATCAACATAGAAATTGAACATTTCCATATTTTCACGTATATATGTGGGTGTTGTATCCGTTTGTTGTTTTTTAAATGTTCATAGCACACGAACTTAAGCTATTTTGTTTATTTCTTCGTAAAGAGATTCAATATCGATTTACGAGTATACATGATTGTACCCATTTTCAACACTTATTATATACTATAATTATACTTTGTTAGACTGTCTACATAGACGTATTACGATACCGATCACGAGTCAAACACCAGAGCCAATTAAACGCGATTAAGATTCTAATTCGATAATAAAGCATTAGTTCTGTTGGATAAGATAAGATAAACTAAACGGACACTGAAAATAATTACTTAGGATAGTTGACACTGCGGCTTCAAGAGGTCCTATTAGGTATGTACTCTTATATGCAATGCTAATGCAGTTATTACGGAGTGCAATAGTTGATTAAAATTATGTGAAATCGTCTGATCAAGTATTATGATAGATAGATAATGGTGTATTACGTAAATAAAGCGGATAAATTGATAATTAATTTAATAGAACCAGCCGCTTATCTTGTTTGCGGAAATCAATTGCAATTATCGTTTTAACTATGTAAGATATTTGGCTGACAGCAGAATATCTGTGCACCGCCCGAAATAAAACCTCCTCAAGTCAAGATGTCAGGGTGTCACGTCTGAGGTCCCGGATTCGATTCCAGGCCGAGTCAATTTAGAAAATGAACTTTTCTATCAATATAAACAATTCTCTGGTTTGGGTGTTGTAGTTTCTTCGGTATTTTTACATCATAATACGAGTTCTTTATCTGAGCACTAATATTTAAGTAAATGTTAGCCACGTAGTCCAATATTTAAATAGTATTATAATATTTATTTAAAATAAAGAAAAAAATCTCGACTAAAAGTTATAAGTATAAAGACAATTCAATTATAAATATATAAAACACAGTTATAAATATAAAACTTTAATAAAAAGTCCCAAATTCTTTGAACCTAAAACGTTTTCTTCACCAAAGAAGTTATCGAAACAAAGAATCAGTCTAGACTTGCGTTATTCGTGACCGAAATACATTTATCTACGAAAGTAATCCAACTATAAAAGCTGATAAATTTACAGCAACAAAATCTGATTCTAATTAACATAATCTAGTTGTTATGCTTCGCTCCGTGGCAAATAGTTAATAACCACCTATGAATTCCATGAAATTAAACGGCAGAGTGCGCTATTGATTTAAAATGCAAATTTGTAAAGATCAAATTTCAAACCGATTTTATCTGCGTATTGAAATCGTTTACACGGAGGTTTGTTTCATGTAGATGTAAAACAAAAGAGTATAAGCATTTATTTTAAAGAATACAAGGAATTATACATTTTATCGTCTTTAAACTTAATTATAATAATACCAGATACCTGATGAACCAAATTACCAAAGCACTTTGATAAAGCTAAGTATAATCTTAGACTAAGTAAATCTTTGTTAATATTATTTTTAATGATAATAACGCAAAAAAGACTTATGAAAAAATCTTAAAAACTTATGAAATATAAAAAAAATATGAAAGGTGGGGGACCTTTCATTTTTTTTACAAAATATGAAAGTTCCCCACCTTTCATATTTAATTACTTAATTTACATTAAAATTACATACATTAAAATTACTTAATTTATAATATTTATTATTATCCAGTCTCTCCTTGACTTTCGTAAATTGCGGAGTATTTTTTTATTGACAGATATTAATAATCAAATCTGCAATTTATTAAGCAGTTTATTCCTAATTTTCAACCATCTTCCATTGATGCTTACATCTATAATTATCTCAGATTTAATTGCACCGGATGCACCAGAGAGGCAGAATATAGGTCAGACACGGGAATGCAAATGCATTCATCTACTTTGTATTCTAACACTATAAATCATAAAAGCATTTTGTGTTTACATATACAAGTTCTAAGAGTAGTCTTTACCAATATGGATATCAAGCGTCGATATTTTAGATTGCACAAGTTTTATATTAATTAAACTGTATCAGGATTTTAACATCTACTCTGCGTTTTTTGAGTAAAGTAAAATGTTTAACAAAAAAAAAAACTGAAAGCATACTAGAAGAAATGTTGGAACTTTCATATATAAAAAATATATCTTAGGTAGAGATATATATAAGATATAGGGACACATGATACAGTATGACAGATTTGCTTTTATAAAATATTCTGGAAGTAAAAGTAGAAAAAAAGAGAGGTAGAGCAAAACCTAGTATACTATTTAAATATTTATTGGCAAAACCAAGCATAAGCTATATACAACAAGTGAAAGCGAAAGAAGTAGTTGTGTCATACTAAGGTATAAAGAAGAATAATATACCTATATCGGAATTAAAAAGAAATGATAAATAGAAGAATAGATAGTCAACCTAACAGTAAACCTACTATAGCATTGATTTGGTTTGAATTCCGGTATTGTAAAAGTATATCTAATTATAATATCAAGCCGCCTAATTATGACTGGTGATGATAAGGTAAAGACTGTTTCATCAAAACATGTATCTTTACCGTAACAGTACCAATGCTATATGACCGATGTTACCGATGTTCTTTGTAGTGGACCCCCAGATCATAGACAGATAAAATCTATAGCAAATGGGTTAAGAGAATAGGTCCTTGACGTGTTACAAACCATCCTAAACATTTGCCATTAGCCAGTAGGCTAAGTAGTTCCTACTTTTTCCCGTATCGCCGAGCCTAGTTCTATTCCCGCGTGACAATTTGTACGTTCAAATACGGATATCTAATGGGCTCTTCGATTGTGCACGTCTTATATGGCGGGTATCCTGCACAAGGCTGACGGAGGAATGTTGGCGACGTTTCATGATAAGAAATCGCGTAAGAAGCGATCGAGAATAAACTAGAGTCGGATTTCATATCGAGATCCGTATAAATTGTAATGCTTCAATATATTTCTAGTCTGTATAGACATTTCATGGGAAACAATTTTGAATTAGTGTTTCGGATTTGAACCACTACTCTGATAAATAGATTTTTTGTAACCTAGACTAGACAAATGATTTTGATTTACAATTCGTATGTATAACGGGTTAATAATAATAATAATAATAATAAATTTATTTACCAAAAAAACCAGACAATATGGTATGGCATAACAGGTGAAGTCCTTAAAAATACAGTAGTGTAGAACTGTGGGAACTTAAAATAGGAGGAACCTGTAGATTAAGAACCCACAAACTTCCGTTGATATCCGGGTTACGCTTTTAGTTGAATTATCTTTATTCTTAGAATGCCTCGAATGTCATTTTTTATTTATTTCAAATCGGCTCCATCTACGGTGGAACGATTTTATCCAGAAGAATACTATTCATTTACGCCTTAAATAGGTTAGGTTATATGCACTAGGATATATAGACAAGGCAGAGAATTCCACTTCTTGGCAAAGCGCAGTAAAAGAGATGACGAAAAGCGTTCTTTGCGATGACTTGGAATATCTGTCAAATGCAGATGGTGTCCAGATGCGTCTGGATATTGTCCCAGGTAATTTGGATTTATCAAATTTAAACATAAGTGCTAGTTAAGAATTCGTGTCTCACTTTAATACATTCAGTACTTATTATAGATAATGGTAGCGATGTCTTTACGGTCTGAGAAGTTTTAAAATAATCGTTAAAAGAAGGAAAAGTTCCTTCTGATCTGACATCTAGACTGTTTGATAAAAAAATTTAGGCTGCACTTCAGATATGTCTTTGCTGTAGATCGCAGATTATATTTAATGTGTAACTGGACTCCGCAATCTTAGTATTAAAAGGAATAACGCAAGGATTTGATGGAGACAACTTCGTTGGATTCCTCAGGGTTCTCGAACTCTCGAACTTATAAGAAAGGAGCCTTGCCGCATCTAAGCTTCTTCTTTTCTGTCGATTCGCTCTTGGCAGAGCGGTCGTGGTCACGTCGAGGCATCCATGTCAGTATTAGAGGATACAGTTTAACGAGAGTTTTGTACATTTTTACAAAATTATTATTTTATTTTTATTGAACGAAATAATAATGTAGATAGGTATAATAGAAATAATTATTTAAGCTTCCTATACCTACAAGAAGAAGAAGTTACGAGGAACCCTAAATTTGCTTTTTGAAATGGTTACCTGTTAATTTCTTGTAACTACTTTTTATAGTCCAGTGTAAGCAAGAATGCTAATTATGCATACCAGGGATGTGCTGCTATTTATGAAGAATTATACATTCGTTCGTGACTCATTTGAAATGAGACTCATAAATTATCACTACGCATTAGATCCGCAGTGCAGTATGTTACGATATAAATATTTAGTATGACAAAAATGTGAATATTTTTGTTCCTATTTATATTAAAATGGATTGTCGTAAAAGAACGTCTTCTCTTTTAAATACGAGTATTAAATTTTTTTAATTATAATTTGAAGACAATTCTTATTGTGTACATATACAGTAACAACGACCTTACCTATTTCGGCAATAATATACTTAGTTGTTTCTTATACGAGTACCTAAATTCAATTACTTTTCTTTTATTTTGGATACAATAATATACAATCTATTATCATACAAATGTTTTTAAACAACCGATCCATTACCTTGTTAGTGTTTATTATTTAAACTATGACAAATAAACAAAAAAGTTTAGAACTATATAATCTTAGAGAAATCACTTAGGTACATAACTCTCTTCACATCTGGATGTTTTTGTTTCACTTATAATGGAAATAAACATTCTATTTACAGCGTAAAAGAAGCAAAAACTTGTCATATTGTTAACTTATTGAGTTGTCATATCGTTAATCTCTTAGTGCCGCTGACATTCTAATAATATCGATAATCTTCAGTCATTTTTCAACATTTTCTGGAATGACCTATTTAAGTCTATAGTACGTACAGACAGAGAACCAAATAATGTATCATTTTAATATTAGTGTAGTTTAGCTTTTAAGTGCCCGTTGAATTTCATGTATTGTAAATATAAACTTGACTGTATGTTTCGCTTTTGTATTTATAATAATAAGATGGATACCATTTAAAGTCAAAGATAAAAATAATGCCAAAAATCCATAGTTATCAACGATACTACAGATACTCCTGTATTGCTCTGATAGTATCGTGTAAATTTTATTAATCGTCATAATATCGAACCCATTCTGGTAAAACCTGTTAACTCTCAATTTTCGCAAAAACGAAATGAGTTTCAACAGTACATACAGCTTGAATTTTTCTATCTAATTGTGTATTTAACTCATTTTTGTAAAAACAGGCTTTTCGGCAAAGGCAAAACAGGCTTTACCAGCATGGATGCGATATTTCTATTCACTAACGTTCACTATCGATACTGTAAAATTTAAAAGTCCTATCGATATATCGAAATTATCACAACACTAATCCCGAAGTAAGCCTGCAAAAGGATCAGTAACAGTAAACACTTACTTATATATCGATAAATTTGATCATAACAAGAGCAATCATTGGATTGCACTCGAGGCATCATGTTTGCTAGCAGACTTATCTCAGTAATGCATCGAGAAATCACCGGGTTGTTGCTTCGATCTTGACTATACAAACTGCACCTTATTACTGTACTCTACATCCTAAATTCGGTTGATAATTGATTTCGGTAAACGGAATAAATGATGTTTATAACTCTGAAAATATGTACGCACACTGTTATGCAAATGTGGTTGCATTCTTGGACAGAGTGGCTGACCGATCGTGGCTTTCTTTAGCAGGACTTGTATTTTAATCTAGATAGTGATTCCACTTAACAGATGCATCTTAGATGCCCGTTGGAAGGTTAACGTGAAAAATAAAATAAATACTTTATAGAGGTATGCAGCTGCAGTGGCGTTGCTCAATATTTTGCAAAAATTTCATAATAAGAAGATAGGGTAATAATTCTGTACTTAATTTATATCGTAGTGTCAATACGAATAGACGAGTGTGGAATAAAGCTGTTTCGGACAAACATTAGTATTTTATTTATCACACATCTAAAATCAAGCTCTTATAGATAATATGAAACTTTAGATGCATTCAATTGCACGGCAGACTATACAAAACTGTAAAATTTCCCCACCTGATTGTAAACCTTTATGTTTGGTGAGAAAAGGTCAAAATCCATTACAGAAATATGACATGTTCTGGTGACCTGACGTGCAGCCGCGTACACTTTATAAGAAACGTAGCCGGACCTAGTTAGTAATAATAAAATGAATATTATAAATTAACACTAACTGCTGAGGAGAAGGTAGAGGTAGGTAGAACAGATCAAAAACATACCACGCAGAACCAGCTTCAACTTAAAACCAACTTCTAATCTTCTACCAATCTCGAAAAGCGAGAAGAAGCTTGAAATCATCCATTCGATGGTCAGCTTTTATGAAACTTACTGAACTCCCAATTGCAGAACTAAGACTTGGCGTTTTGCTCAAGACATATATACAACATCAATAATACAGGCATCTACATTTTTATGACACTAAAATAACTGCAAAATCTTCGGTCTTGGGTTCAAACACTAAAGCAATTGACGTTAGCCTACATATTTTACAGTAACTTTAAAACTGAGTTCTCATTCACTGCGGTAAACCACCTGAACTACGGCACAACAGAAGAACTCGTAAAATTGTACGGCCTTAAAAACCATACTCGTTCCATACTTTTATCACAGCCGCAAAAGCGAGCCGACATACCACGGCCAATAATCTGTTCATGATTCCAAGAAATGTTCAAATGCACTAAAATATCGTATGGAGGTGGGCTAAAATTATTCGCACTCACATTCCGGTTTATTTCTGTGATGTGGAGTAACGGTACGACACACACCATCTTAATAGCCAGGAATTCCACCAGTGTGACTTCTTAGCAGGCTAAATATTTAGTCAGCGTTCTTCGAGGACTCACTTCCTTGTCGAGTGACGAATGTCTTGACCATCAATCTTGATGATCTCATCGCTATACTAAATAAACGTATCTGGAACTTGTTTAATTTTACGATTGATTTAATGTCAATGACTAAAAAATATACACCGTTCTTATAATCGATTCGTTTCCGTATGTGTGATTTTATAACTATATGAGCTTAAGCTGTCTCTCAAATTTAGACAAATGGTCGTTTCCAAGTTTATGCATATTTGCTAAAACCGTTCAATGAAGATTCAATGGAGTTCTTTCTCTTTTCTTGGGTTTTCCGCTCCTTGCATTCCTGCCTATAGAAGATGAATTAAATGGTTTACGTTTAAAATACGATCCAAGAAGAAAAGAGACTGGGTATTCCAATTCCCATCCCACTCATACAGCAAAAGTTCATTAAAGTTAGATATTATATTATCTATTCGGGCGAGGATTAACCAACAACACTTAATTGGTGCCTACCTCTCGTACCTACTTATACACATATTGTAATGAATTAAATCTTAAGCTAAACATTTGCGAAATGTGATTTGACGAGTCATTATGAAATGAAAAAGTAAATATGCAAGTACATTTAAACACGAAATTTTGAGTCAAATATATTCCGTGTTCTCATGATATCATCTATCTCGTTTTCGTTTCCTAACAAGGTTGTAAATAATCTTATTCAATGAACAAGAGCTTAATCCGACCAGTGCAAGACCTATAACGGCGCTCCAATGTTTACACGGGAATGAGGGCTGGCTGTCAAGTTCACAGCTGATTTATGCGGCTGCGCCATCTTCTTTCTTTGTGCGTCACTTGCGCTCGCGCGTGGCGTCATGAATTATGGACACGCTTTCAGGCCAACTCGGACGGTCCTGTCACGACTGTCGTACCCATTTGAAGTTGAAATGTTTAACACTTCAAGGTGACACCAACGATTGGCTGTTGGAATAAATACATTTTGGTACTATATGTGAGCTTTTTGTATAGTACCTAGAGTACTATTCACTTATTCCTTACCTTAAAAGGGAAGAACGGCCGCGTCACTCATCGCGAGTCGGTCTATCCATCTGTCTATCACCTGTATCATCTGTATTAGAACCACGGTAGCTCAACGATGACGCTCTTGTGCTATGATGTACACGCGAAAAAATGAGTCCTAAAAATATTAATAGAGCACCTTTGGTGTTATGGCTTATTAAATTAGAGATTAAATGTACTCCAATGGATCTATTGAGTCAAATCTTTATCTACATATTTGTACCGATAGTTCGCTGTGTACCTTATGTCTTAAATAAATGGAACACAACACATTTGAGAAAATACAGTTTTGGAAACAGTATGAGATTAATTGAGTCTTTTCGTTTGTTGTAAGAATAAGAATTTATTTATTTCATTTTATCCAAGGATTTAAACAAAGAAGTTGACTATCCCTTGTCAACTAAATAACTGGGCATAAAAATACATAATAAGTGCAATAAATAGTAAGACTTATCCTTTTTAAAATATATTTATACGGATCTCGAATGTAACCGGTGTCTACTGAATTAGAACAAATTTAATTACTTATTTATGATATTCTATAAGTTAGTCATGTGCATTAAGGATAATACAAATATTTACACTTTATGCATTCTAACTTTTGATTCTTCTGATCAGAATCAGAAGCTTCTGATTCACATTTATCAATAGCAAATAAAGTCGGTATTTCATTTGTTTACTAAACATACATATCACTTGGAATATAAATGTAACATACACAATGTACGCATATGGAAACATGTGGGAGCAGCTGGCCAAGACACATGCACTAAATTGTATTATTAATAGCCATATACAAGTGAAACATTTGGACATACTCGTAATGTAGATAACTTTATTGAACGTAAGTCTTCTCCAGATACTTACATACTTAAATCAAATATAGTTTTCACAAAGCTTAGTTTAAAATACTCTTGTGCCTTATAAAGATACTAAAACTTCCTAATCCTCATCTTCCTAATTTACTTTACCTACCCATTTTATAGCTGCTAATAATTAAACAAAATAAATAATATAGAACGACCGTGTGCTAACTTTAAGCGTTTTTCAAAATCGTTAGATGGTTAATAGTCATTGGTGAAACGCATTTTCACCTTAGACTACGCCTTAATATTTAGGCGTCAAATTTGGGCGACTCCTTAGTTTAGTGAAAACGGAGATAAGTCACCTAAAATTAATAATATTGTCGTTCTATACTAATATAGCAGTGATTAGGACAAACTTACATATAAATTCTTGTGTGTAGAAGCACTGAAGGACTTACAAAAGAGGTTATAATGACAGTATTTTGGTTTAATCAACTTTTAACTAACTTGGATATATAACTATCTCTCTTTACTTAGAATTATTATAACATGACAATAATTAGCAACAAGCTAATTGAAATTGCATATTAATAAATAAAGTCGATTGTAACACTGTGTCTCTGGGGTCTGTGTCTACTTTGTGCAGGGCTATTTCTTTTATTTTCGGGTATAAATTAAAATAGCAAGGTTCGAGGTTAGGGCTATTTCCTCCTATACATATCATTGCAACGCCATGAAATTAACTCTCTTTTAATTTGGTGCCTTCGAAGACTTATCCCACTTCAGACCGTCAGAGTCATTTCTCACATATTTATTTCACTATGAAGATCCATGTTTCTATTGAACTTTTTATTTATTATTGTTATAATATGTACTATATTGGTAATGACATGATTTATGTAAATGTCTTTACTTATGATCAAGGGCTGGTAAGTTTCTTGTTGTCAGCTAAAAGACGTGCTGAACAAGCGGAAGGTAATTTTCTTTTTTGACGATTCAAAAGTGCTTGAAACACACTTACTTGAACAAAGATATTTTCGTTTAATTTAATTTCATTACAATTACTTACCATTTTCTTTTAAAACATAGACACAAAACTACATTAGAAATTGGGTTGAGGGCCATTGTTGCAGTGTAACATAGTGCCCCGTTACACAGTGCCCCATTTGGGCAAGCCTAACTAAAAAATCAAAAAGAGTAATAGAGATTGAGTTTATAATAAACAATGAAACGTTAATATGAAGCCAAAAAAACAGGAAATAGATGTAAAGCGTAATCACTTAGTTAAATGTCATATATCAGGAAAAGAAACAAAACTTCAATGTAACGTTACCTATTTTTTTTATAAAGAATATCAATATTCGGGATAAACTGAAGTATTGAAAATTGATCCAAGACGGCCATTTAAGAGCTTGTCAAAACTGTATACAAACATTTTAAAAATTAATGACAGGGATGAAAATATGTGCATTATAACAGAGTGCCCCGTGTAACACTGATCCCACCTTACCCTAGAGTACATCGTACTGCTTGTACATAGATTTAAAATCTCCTAGGTCCCTAGTTCGATTCACGCGCGGGAAAATGTAGAAAATAAACTGTGCTATGGAATGAAAGTATGTAATGTTGTCTATCGTTTATTAATTTATCTATACTAATATTATTATATTATAAAGTTTTTAACTTTGATTGTTGCTAGGCCATAATCTTTGGAAATACTTATCCGATCATGAAAATTCTTTCACTCACGGGAAGCTACATAATACGCGGGCAGGTAAAGGCTATAATTAACGTGGGCAAAGTCGCGGCAAAACAGTTAGTTCAGCAATAAACTTATTAGGCGTCAGTTGTAAATTGACGCCGCAGTCATCAGGCTTATGTCGAGCTTGAGCCTTTTGGACACACCATGCTGGAGTACTTGTCTATGTAATATGTTTTTTCTGTAATTTGTGTATCCAATCTAAAATGGAACTCGATGGCGATGTCGCTAGCGCATTTAAGCAGCGTTCGCAATATCCGGCCATAGGATGGGCGACCTAAAATTTATTATCTCTTCTCCGTGCTTCAGAAAGCACGTTATTACGTTGGTCCCGGCTGCATCTGCAGTCGTCAACACCCGCCAATCCGCACGGAGTCCTCGTGGTGTAGCATGGCCCATTCTCCCTATTTGCCTTGATTCGATGCCATCCATAGGGAAAACCTGAGCCCCAGCAATGGGAACATAAATAGGCTGGTGATAATGATGATGTGCATCTAAATTGTCCAATAAATGATTCATTCATATTCATTAATTCAATAAAATACTTAAATAATCGTATCCTTTCCAGGCAACCCAAACGATAAGATCTTGTACGGTCGCCCGAATAAGCGACGCAGCGCCTCCTTCCCGGCGCCGCGCTCCCTTGACCGACGCCACTCCCTCAGGATCTTCGGCTCGTCCAGCAAGTACCTGCAACGATGCGCCTCCACGAGAAGCCTTCATCATAAGAACGCCAACACAACAGACAGTTCGTCTTCCACCGATTACCCGCCCAGTGTTGAATCTGCATCGCCCAGTACGTATTTTTTTTTACACAAAATTTAGTGTTACATTGACATTTTTACTCATAATACTAAATACAACAATCTATGCTCATCAACATGTTTATGATGACATAATTCTTTTTATTTCTGAGCTTGTTTTACATAGGTTAGTAACGTAGGTGATTTTGTATACCTAGTCCTTCTATCTTCAATTCCCAGATTTCTGATATGCGCCATCGCCTGTTTCTTTACAAGAACTGGCTCACTAACTCCACAGCATTTAATATCCTACAGTAAAAATACAAAAAGAAACCATTACACTATAATGTGAAGATATCACATATCAAAATAGCTGCAATAACTAAGCATTATATCTGCTACTTAAATCAGGCATCTTACAAAACCTTTCTTGTCAATTTAATTAGTTTAACAAACGATATTAAAATTTTAAATCGGTCTTTGCATCCTAAGTTTGCAGGTTCGTGTCCTTTTACGGATGGTCGTCATAAATGTATAGGCAAACGCTAATTGTGGCAAGATTGTCTACACATTATTAATTTACATATGTGCACCAAATCTGTATCGATCCAGATCGTTTCAGAGCGCATTTTATGTCATTGATGGAGGGGTAAAGACTCACGAGTCCTACAAAAGAGAGGATCCTACACGGTTTGCGTTTTCTATATCATTTGAAGGTACGAAACTAACTAGTCACTAGTCAAGTGCTCTAGGATGTAGGTAGTCCCGCCAGTACCAGCTGAAATTAAATTGCCAGAGATTTGTCAGACATTCTAATAAGTCAATATAATTACTTAAAAACCACTTTATCCCTGGCACTCTGAGACGGAACTCGAACCAGTGATTATTTTCATCAATGTTCAGGCAATCCACCCAAACAGCCGAAAGAAATATTTTTACAAATATTTAAACTTTCGATAAACATGAAAATTTGTTCTAATTATTATATTTGATCAATGCGTCAGTGGTTAGAGCAGTCGCCCGGATTGCCAAAGGTCATGAATTCGAGTCCCATCTCAGCGTGCCAGGGACCAAGTGGATTTTTAAGAATTTTTCATCAAGAATATTTCTCAGTATAAATATAAATCAATTGTACTCGTAATAAGAATTATCCTATAGAACTACGAGTATTTAAATTTAAGACAGTTATATAAACGGACATGGCATCGTTTGGAGAAAGGGTAATTACCTATTTGAATGTATTTACATCGGTAGGTAGACAGAAACGTTTGATGCCCATTTGATAGTCGTGACAACTCTTTTGCTTCCTTCATATTCATCAAATGCATCGAAGTTGAAATATTAAGGAGGCATACCCGATGTTTAGAAAAACTAACACGATATCTGAATGCAAAAAAGAGAAGTTGAAGTAGTTACAATTAATCATTTCAGCATCAGCTAAAATATAGCTAATGTGTTAATTCCTTGGATAAATTCTGGTAGTTTTGATGTGGTTATATTGGCTATGTGCACGACATCAGCGACATCTAGCGTCTCACACCTTGCGAGCTTAGAACGCTTTAAAAATAAACGCAATACATATACGTTTGTGCAACTGGCTGAAAGGGTTGTGAAATCATTTTTAATCATTCAAATTAAATGAAGTAACTAAAACTAATTTAAAAAATATGTTGTGACATTTTGGTTATCTCAGAATTTGTGTAGCACATTTTTAGTTGCAGTTTTACTGTAAAATAAGAGATTAAAGTGTGTTCGATGGTTTCGTTAATAATAGTAAACATATACGATTATTGCTGTGTCGTTAGTTATAAATGAAAAATGGTTTGATGAGGACCGGTTTGTTGTGTCACTCTCGGCAATATTATACTACCAAAAATAAAGAGGTTTTTGGTAGTACAATTCTTGTCAGACAGAACATACACATCTGGTACCATTAATTATCAAAATGTTATTATATTAATAGTATTATACCCCAAATGGGATTGTGATTTGGTCCATTGAATAGATCACCATTTTTTTATTTAACTTTCTTTTTACATGTAGAAATTCATTTATTCACTTGATATTGGCAGAAATGTGCTGAATGTGCAGATAAGCTTTAATAAAAGAATAAGACCCCAAATATATTTGCAATAAATGCATTTAATTTAAAAGCCTTTAAGACGCCATTATTATGTTAGCATTAGCAAAACAATATCCCGATCTATAAATTTCTATATAACTTATAATCTAGGTGACGTTCTTCGATGTGATTTTCCAATTATCTAAATGCCACATGTCTACGTGTTTTCAGAGAAAGTGTCCTTGCTGTCCCGCTTATTCAGACGAAGCGGCCGCAGCAAGCAGACGCGAGCGATGAGCACCTTCTCTGCCCAGTTCCCGCCCACCGAGTGGTTCAACTCAAAGGCGGTGCACCTACATTGTGTCGCCACGCAGACCAACTCAAAGGTAATATAAACTTACCTACTATATCTATCCTTGTACATAAATGAGTCCAAAAAAACACCAAATCACAAAAAAAAAAAATAGTTTTTCATGAGAAATTAACGGAAATATGAAGATTTTGTTGAAAAGTAAAAAAAAATGTCGCATTGGCACAGTACTGAATCGGTATCTAATCTATTTCTATTTACTGTTTCAGGAATCATTGCAGAGTCAGACATCTTTCGTTTCATCGTATTATGACGGTTCAGAGATAAGTAATCGGTCGTCGACTCTACCGAGGAGGCACAAGAGGCATCTCTCAACCGAATCAGGTTTAGCTGGGTCGGTACACTATGACCACTCGCCAGTTCGCCATTCCAGTCCCAGTTCTGGCAGTCTTCCCAGGTCAACGCTGAGTCGAAGTTCCACAAATAAAACCATTTTAGACCACTACGGTTCACCACAACGGAGCAGTGATCCCAAATTACGAGAAAGCCCATGTGGGAGCCTGAGAAGAGTAGATTACTCCAATTCGGACAACATAATGTCAACCAGCGGTCCATCGAGTCTCGAAAGTACGAGTACACACAGAACGCCTAGAAAAGATATTAGAAACGGGCATTCAGATCAAAACTCGCCTACAAAAAGAAACTACACAAGTGGAAGTAGCGGTCATTCCAGTTTAGAGTCTCACATATCAGATCGTACTTTAAAGCCTTCACCTAGTCATATAAACTCGCATGGAGCGCCTGGTTTGAGTCGAGCGCAATCCCTGGTCAAGGTGCAAAGTCTACAGAGTTCTCCGAAAAGTTTACACAAATACCGAACTAAACCACCTCTAGTCGGAGGTGAAACGGTAAAAAACGGTAAAAATACATCACCTAGAAGTTCGCCAAAAAACTGTCCAAATACACCTAAAAAAACCGCAACCCCTTTGCATAAGACACTAGGGCAGAAAGCGGAGAACCCATCTGCTACAATGTTGGCAAGTTCCAACTCGAATAATTCTATAACGCTTAAAGTTACCACTAATACTATAACTCAAAATGGTGGAGGCACCAACACCAAAGTTTATGTACAAAACTCGCCCGTAAGATCAGTTATTACTTTCGAAAATGGTAAAGTCACTGAAACCAGTAATGGTAGCAATATCTACATAATCAACGACGATAGACAAGTTGTTTCAGTTTCCCAAAACGGTGTTTCAAATCAATCAACCAAAAATCCCACTGAAACATCATTCGACGTATGTGTCGAGAAAAATAAATACCAAGAACCTGAACCTGCGAAGGTGCAAGAGAATAAGTTTAATAAAAACTCGATTAACGATACGAGTATGAATAACAATCGTAAACTATCCCTGCAGATAGGTGGTGCCACAAATAATAATAGTTTCGTTTATAAAAACCAATTAAATAACACTAACGAAGCCGCTTCCAATCCCGCGTCACCGGCCATCCACAATAATATTCATAGCAACGAAACAACTACGAATAGCAATCCATCGACTCCTACCAAAAGCTATGATAATATAATAGGTTCTTTAGGTAACTTGAGGTACCAAAAGAACTCTTTGTCCTCCACAAACACAGGAATGCAAACCAATATCAACTCAAACAGTGAACTAAAAAGCGTTGACTTACTGAAGAAGGCGGCTGCTTTACAAATGTTAAATGGACTTCCCAACGCCAACAACCGTATGAGTTCAGATTCTATAGCAAACTTGTTAACGAAAGCTATCGACCAAAAACCTGTGGTATTAGGATCAGAACCAAACTTGGCACAAAAAAATCAGGATCAGATAAAGGATATAAACACGTCAGCGGAAAAATTAAACTGTTTAGAAAACAAACAGAAGAGATACAGTCTAAGCCAGGAGAGCAAGAAGGAGAACCAGGACTTCTATAATTTTCCGAGCTTGAGCGATTTGAGCTTTAATTTTACTAGTTTAGCTGCTCAGAAGATATTGAAAGGGGTCAGTATAAATAGTGTTGACACTCTGGTCGAGTTAAACATGGCCGCGAATACAGAAAAACAGAATAATCGAGATGTTGCGGCTGTCTGCACGGATTTCGGTCTTGTATAGTACTTAAAAATTAATATTTTGTTAAAATGTACAATATTAGCATTAACCATGTATAATTTAAGGTAGTTGTATATCATATTATACGTAATAACTATTCAAGTTTAACATTCTTAGGTACACCTGCATATTAAGTTGAAACCTTGTAATCGATTAAGATTTTTGTACTTACTCCCCCATCTTATAAAATTTATCTCTTTTTACCACTGTATCCTTCTAATTACTTTATAATATTTGTCATAACTAACTTATCATCAATCGTATCAAAGTAGGTATAATATAGAAGTGCTTAATCGTATACGATGTAATAAAATTCGTAGTTTGTACCACTTTGAAATATAAGACAATAAAGAAAACACACCATCCATGAATATGTGGCCTAAAATTAAAACGTGCGTAAGCAAACTTAGTGAGGTACAATTAAGACAAAATTTCATTTCACGTTAGATTTAACAAAATAAGTAATTTAAAAAAGAACGCGCTTTGCACTCAGCACTACTTATCGTGCCATCATCAATTGCAGTGACGAAGTCGAGTACAAACTAGAATACCTAAACTCCGTATAACATATTCCATCCAGCCATGGGAATTTATAAGGACGTCTTTGTAAAATGTATGTCATGTTTAAGTGCCATAATAAAACCATAGTATTACGCTTGTGAACGCACTAGGAGGGTATTCCAGCAAATCTGTTATTGGTGTCCCAGTGAAAAAAGAATATGGTGAAGATATTACGCAACACTGAGATTCTTACTGACTGGAATAATTTGCTGCTACGCTCTAGTTAACTACTGCCATTTCATTTTCTAACTGGAAACTTATTTTCTTCACCTTTCTTGATTTTGAAAAGGTCATATCGACGTTTAAAAGGCTAATGAATCTAATATACCTACTTACTTATTTTGAATTAAAAAACTATATATAGTTAACTCAGTATCTAAAATTGGCGCTTAGATCTATTATCTTTTCAATCGTCGATATATTTTGGTACAGTTTAAAAAAAATCGCTGAAATCCCATTCTTCAGTATGATGGAATACCGTCCAGTATTAGGAATTGGTTTCGGAAAATTGGTATCCATTAGTAAACTGTATTGAAATACAGAAAAGGGTAATATTTATTCATTAGGGAATGTAATTGGAAGTCATCAATGCATATTAGTGATAAGGGTTTAGTAACGCCATTTGTAAAAATGTATTAACAATATAAGGTGATGCTTTATAATTATGTTTTATTTCTCATATCCCAAAAATAACGTTGACTGTGTACTATTCTACATTGTAATAAACTCAACCCTCAACTCGACGTAGAGCACAGCGCTGCCACCGAATAAAGATTACGATTGAACCTAGGTTCAATCGTAATCTCTATGCTGTGACGATGTGCGCGGCTCGAGTTTTCGAGCCCCGAGGTTGGTTTTATTACTATCTTCTGGGCTTAACAAGTACTCGATATATCGCAAACTGTTACGTTGTCTATTCTTAAGTTCAGTATTTTTAATGCTATAGAAGAGGGAACAAAGTATGATGAAGTTCACATAATATACAAAAGGTAAAGTTTTAAGGTACGCACATTAAACCTCGTAGACAGTTCCGGAGGATACGGAAGCTAGGAATTTTAGTAATACGCAAACCGTACGCATCGAATCGTCAGAATTCTAAAATCAATTGTTTTCACTTGCGAGGTGAAAGTAACCGTTTAAATCTGGCTTGAAATTCGGATTGATCTGCGATCAACCCAAGAGTAGGAACGCTGATCTAGAAACGAAAGAAAATTTCCATCATTTTTAGTCCGTAAAATGGACAAAACACACTATTGTTAGCGGGATATGGCACTTCTAGCCGGTTGGTTCGCACGCAGATTTCAAGGTGTCACCATCTTCCGAGGTCCCGGGTTCGATTGCCAGTCGGATTAATGTAGAAAAATTTCATGTAAAAAACATCTCTATATTCTCTCGGGCCTAGGTGTTGTGGTACCTCCGTTTTCTTAGATACCTACTCCATTTAATATCATGGAATTCATCTTGGAATATGAGAAATGTATATGATTTCTTTAATATTATTATTATCTTATAATCATAGCGATAGAATTTTTTAGTTTGCAAGCTTCGATCAAATTAATCATAGGAGAAGGTGGACGAAACAAATTTTTTAGGATCTTGTATGGGAATTATACATAATAATTCTGGCGATGCGGTGTGCAGGGCTTTGAAACATGGTTAATATCATTTGCTAATTCATAAGAAACCCTATACTTTTTTGAAAGTGATTTCATTTGGCATTCGTTTACTCATTATTTCAGTTCTGAGCAAAGATCAAAACAAAACGGTTTTAGTTCAAAATAACAGATTTCGGACGCCCAGCCCATTAATTGCTTTCACTATCTTATCTGTATCTGCTCACTCTCGCACCACTTTTAAGTAAACTTTTGGATCTTGAAAAAATTTGATAACGCTCGCAAATCGCTTCTACTCCAAGCAATTTCATCTCCTTCCCCGGGTGTTCAATGAGGATTAATGTACCTTCAACAACACTGTAATGTTTGACCACTACACTGGACATTGCTGCTATTTCAAAGGAGCAAGACATCAAACAAACAAAAAGTATTACAGCCAAAAACTAAAATAAAAATCTAAATAAAACTGAAAACATTCACTCCACTCTTTAAACAAAATATGATTTTCCACATACACAATTTTCATTCTTAGATTATAATTTGCAGTAAAGAGTAACAGACTTTAGGTTTTCATAATTTCCCATTTGTCTTTTCGAATTTGGAAATGTTTTCCTTCCCATTTGAAATATTTCTTTGCTGCCTCATTCTGTTTTGATATTATGCAGCAGCAGACAGGTGTAACATGGAACAGGCAGCTCCCACAACTGCTTAAGAATTGTGTGCTTTGAATAATTTGAAAATTCTTTAAGTTATACTAATCTAATGTTATTATATTTTTGGAACCATCTGTGAGGATCACTGGACGTTGTGCCCCATTGCGAATACGACTCACTTAACATATTCAGCTTTATTTTCATCCCTAATAAATTCCAGTAAAGTACAACAGAACCGAAATATAGTTGTTTACTAATAACAAAAAAAAAATAGCTACATAATTATTGGAGTTGTAAAAACAAGATTCCTATATAAATGAAATAATGATATTTACAAAAACTAACTCTAAATCCATCTACAATGTTTAAACGCAAGCAAACACTAAATATTATTGCCAATACTAATATTATTAAGAAGAAAGATTTGATTATTTGTTTGCACTGAATAGGCTCTGATACTACTAGAACAATTTAAAATTCTTTCCCCTACAGGTAGCTACATCATACCAGGTTGACGCGTGCAAAGTCGCAGGAAAACAGCTAGTTAAGCATGAAGATCAAAATTATAAGCATAGATATATAAAATATAAAAATTTATTTAGTTAATTAAGTAACAATGAGAAAGGGGTGGATTTGCTATTATCGTCTGCTAAGAACAGGTTATAGTACTGTGTTCCATTGCATCTGCCACAGTTGGCTCTGTCTCAGTTTGATTTTTAATTGAATTTAACCAATCATCAGTCGGATCTATTTTCTTTATTTCAGAATCTGAACTATCACTCTTCTCTTCATCTGTAACATTCTCAGAAATAACTTCATGTTTTTCAGAATGTATACTAACACTACAGTTCTTTTTTGGAGAGGAATAACAGTTCAAGTCACGAAACTTTTTTGATACATCTTCAGTTTTAATATCAACGTAACAAACACAGTTCTCAGTTCTCGTAATCTCTTTCATGGCAGCCTCTTCTATAGCTTCGAGCTCTTTATTATCATCGTTTCTCGTCAGTTCATCAATAGTTTTATAAGAGTACATATGATCATCATTAGGACTAACATAATCCTCTAATAAAAAAGTATTACTATCAAAATTAAGTTTCTCAAAGTCTATGACACCATAGTTACTTACGTTATCTAATAATATGGACTCATTATCGTAACGAATTTGTATGTTCTCACTACAATTCCTCGCCAAGTCTTTGTCATCTTCGCATTGTTTACGTAGTGCATCTAGCTGCCTCAAAGTTTTCAGCTCTCTGGCTTTAAGGCCTGCATATACACGAGCGAACGACTGCCTCACAGTTAATTTGATCTGTAAATAGAAAAGGAACAAGTTTCATCCAAGCACAAATAAAAAATCAACTTTTCATAGAAAAAACACAAACATTTTCAATATTTCGAAATAAATCGTCCGTGTCACTCGCCATGTTTACATTTTCATAGTTTTGTTTGTTTTTTTTTTAATAGTTTATTCTTGGCCTGGAACATTGTTTTGTTTTACCCGCACAGTGTTACCAACACCCAACATGTCGGGATTTACATAAGTCATGTAAA
The DNA here is from genome assembly GCA_918026875.4 of Diatraea saccharalis. NCBI lineage: Eukaryota > Metazoa > Arthropoda > Insecta > Lepidoptera > Crambidae > Diatraea > Diatraea saccharalis. The sequence continues at coordinate 3,073,743 of OU893344.1, read as the reverse complement.
TCCCGACGAGGCATTGGATTAGAGCTTTCGCGATTTTTTAAATCATATATGTTTACATTGTACTATTGTAACATTTTTGGAGATGGGGTAAACATTACACATGATGGTTACAGGTTAGGAAACCTCCATACGATCAGAATAACCCATCCCCACAACAACTGACAAGCTACACTGACAGCCAATATTGGTATTTTCAATCACCAGCACTTTCACAGTGACCTTAGTTCCTACATCCATCTTTTCTTTCCCTAATTTGAGCGAGTATTTGTTCCCCTCAGATCATCTCACTTCCTCTTCAAAGACCTAATCTCTTCCCTCAACCTATTGACCAGGCCGCCAGAATTCCTAAAGAATTCGCACTTTTCTTCTACCATAATCCACAAGTCGAACACTGTATCAGACAGCTTGCGAAATTTCTGCCGAACACCCCCATAAATCCCTACCAGGAATTTGTCTACACTATTCGCAAGCTTATTATAATGCCAACTCCTCCCACGTCCATACTAAGTGCTATTTTACAATCCTCTCACTCAAAGATCAAAATTAGAATCCAACTCATCCCACTGTGGACCCGCCACACCGTCCGTGCACTCAGAATCCCCCACCGAGTCCGAACTATTCGGCCCCTCATTCATCGTCTCCGATTTACTCCTTCCCGACTCTATCCTCTATTCTCCGGCCTTATGTAACAGAGCCTTCCTTTCCTCAACTCTCACCTCCTTGCTCCTCGTCTTTCCTCTCTCGTCACCACTCGACACGAGAGTGGTAGGGTTGTGAAAGCGGGGGTCGGCCAGTCCCCGCCTCCAGAGTGTATCAACAGCACCACCAGCTGCCGCCCATCCCCTCGCCCACGGCAAACTTGGGCTGGCGATTTATTGTTGTGGTTGTCAACACATAGGGCCGTTCAGCGAAGAAAAGCCCCCTCTGTCTCCAATCAACGTGGGGGAACCGGCTAATTGAAATTGAAAAAGGCACTCGAACTAAAAAAAAAAACTTTAAATTTTGAATCGACCGTTTTTAGTTCTCCTTTAAAAGCCTGAAAAATTGTGAGCCTGATGTGAAATACCACCGCAAGATGGCATGCGTGAACGTGAATCTCTGTACAACAGATTATTTGTTCTACAACAATGAAAAAGGAGAACTATCAAAACAAATATCACTAGATGGCGGCACTCTTTCTCAAATAAATAAAATTTAAAACTTAATTTTTTTTTTGGCACTCAAATTAGCTCAGTTTCTTGAGCCCCAAAAAAGTCCAATTAGTTTATTTCCGCCTCTAAATTTGGGGCTAAAAGCTCTAAGTTCGTATGGACCCACAGACATTTTTGGTTCAATTTTCCCATTCCTAGAGGGGAGGGGTAACCCACAAACTAGTAACGAGAGACTGTTTACCATAGGAGAATAATGTTGCCATAACAAAAAATACAACTACCATAAAATAGTGTTGCGCGACAACGATAATCTATCGATTGTATAAACCATCTGAGCTTAACTCAGAATAAACTTGGATAAACGGTCGTGAAGAATATGTAACTTTTACTATAATATAACATAAATTTGTATACTAATTGAGTGAAAACATGATAATAAATCAATTTAGCCACAGTCATAGATTTTTAACGTTCAGATAAATGTATACAGAACTGGATCTCTGGCTAAGACTGCGACCGCTTAATTCTCTAACCATAGAATACGCGAATATCTATGTAGTATGACAAAGATATTTCGTTTCGTTTTATTATTTTGACATGTAAACGCCCATATAACTCTAAAACAATGATTTAGCCATAGGAAATAGTTTCATTTGACTACTTTATGTGCGTAATGATTATGGGTTTGACAACAGTGTTACCAAATTCATTGTTTATCTTTCAAAAAGACTCGTCGAAGTACTATAACAAAACGATACCGGTGTTTTTTCTGTATTCATTTAAACATACAGAAAAAAGTTTAATCGATGTATTCCCACAAAACCCCCTGCATGCAAAATATCATGAACATCTTGAGAGCCGTTTATATGTATTGTTGACGTGACACGATATGTCACCTGCGTTTCAGTTTTTCTAATACACAGATTATAAATAAAACTTGTTTACATATTAGTTACCATTTTAACATATTTCTTTATTGTTTTAACTGTCAAGTAGCTAAATCATTCTTGACAAACGTTTATTTTCTATCGAACAAAGACATCAGAACAGAAATTCATGATTAATACTCTTCTTACATTGCCTTACAAGTATTTATCGAGAATAAAGAGCCCGCTTTTTCTGTGATTTTTAGTCACAGACAAAACAAATGCATATTTAAAAAAATCTATAGATAATTTAATATTGTTGTTGTATTGTTAATCAAAGAACGGCTTTAGAATAAAATTGAATTAAAAATGGAAATTCCTTACAATCTCGTTATATGTTAGCTTCACTTATTACAAGACATATGTTGGCAGCTGGGATATGATTCGAGTGTTTCTCGAGTTTGTCATACTATGCGTGCTGGTTCAACGTCATATGAAAGGATTGCAGAACTACGAAGAAACTTTGAAATATGTTATGCAATTAATTTTTCTTTCAGATAAAAATGAGCTCAAAGCAAAATCACAAATGCTTAGATGCTGGATAAATGTTAAAATAATGGGTAAAAAGCATGATTAGAAGAAATAAGGAATAAAGAATGATAAAGCAAAGACATCACCAACGAAGAGTTTTATCAGATTTGACATATAATTGTCATTTAATAGATTTTTTTCCCACTTTACAGTTATTGTGCAAATTATTGTATTTTAGAACTTTCAGAGTTTACCATATACTATAAAACTGTATCACCATCTTAATCATCACATGATCAGAATGAGTTCTTGTGTTCAGTCATCTTCTGAAGAAAAAATTGTTCGTACCTATATTAGATTTTTTGCTATAGTGTGACAGTTTTTACAAATTCTACTATTTTTTTTTTATGTACTACCTATTTCACTACTGGCTATACTCAATTAAAAAAAAACAGTTATTGATTTTTAGTTTTGACAGGAAAATACATTGTTGATTTCCAGTCCTGTATTTTGAGTAATTGTGAATTAGAAACAAATATTTAGAAATAATTAAATTTCTTTTGTACCCGTACTCGTAAAATAATGAGTGAACTCAGACACCGTCGTGGCGAAGGTGACGGAAATGAAAAAGTTGAAACTGCTGGCGAATCTGATCATGTACTTTTTTTTTATTTATTGACAAGTTTTGCATTGGATTAATTCCATGTTATGCTTATTGTTTTCCTTGTTTGTTAGGTGGATTCAGAGGAAGAAAAGGTGTTAGAGGAAAAGTATGTGGATGAAATGGCGAAGAATCTGCCTCAAGGTACAGATAAGACGCCTGAAATCTTGGATTCAGCGCTTTCTGGTCTCTCATCCAGGTATGGGCTTTCCAGTTATTTGCTTTCAATTTTCTATCAATGACATTGATTAAAAATTGGTACAACTTAGTTGCTATCTAATCAAATAGAATAAAAATGTAACTTATTTTTTATGAACATGAACACATATTTTATTTGCATTTAAATATAAAATCAAACATTGAATTCTTTATTGCAAACCTTGGAAAAATTGTAATAGTCAAAATAGGTATATCAATATACTATCACAGACATAATATATCACAGACATTAAAATTACATTAATTTTTAAAAATAGTTTTACCACAATGACATTTCATAAAACCTGTTTGTATAAAAATGAAGGCTGACCAAATCATGTTGTTATAGATATTTTATATACTGTGAATTATTTAAAATGTTTACCAAGATTGCTTTGTTAATTAATTTATTAACTATAACTAAGTCAAAGAATAATAAAATAACTACTAACATTGATGTATTAGCCAAAGATGAATTATGATTATTATTATATGGTACATTTAATGATGTGTTGAATGGTTTGGTGTTTAATTATATATTGGCTGTTTAAGTTGGTAATATAAATGTCAACTGTATTACTTTAATCACTTCTAAAAACAAAATTTAAAGATGGCAACTCTATATATCGTCGGTCCAGTGGTAAACTATTCAATCTGCAATTTTGGCAGTTTTTAGTGACATATGCCAAAACTAATTTTTTATGTATCTACAATGTGGCAAAATCCTATAACTGTGACTTTAATAGTTACCGAGATAAGTGCTTATCTGCCAAATCTAAAATTAGTGTAAAAGTAAACTAGTCAATGTGAAAAAATGTTCAGTTTACAAAACCAAAATCTGTTATAAAAATATCACCATGGTCAACTTGTTTAAATGGCAGATTGATTAGTTTACCTTGGTGCAAAGAATCACTTAGACTTGTTTTCAATCAAAATTGTGCATTGTACACAATACGCTCCCGTAATCAACTCACATATCTACCACTTTGGCTACTTGAACACAGTGAAATTATTTTACTTGTCTCATTCTGACCATGGTAAGCAAGTAAATCTGCTTTAATTACATAAATAACTTAAAAATTATAGTTTTATTTATTTATCTACCTAAAGAACAATTTTTTTACTAGACTACTACTACTAAAGAATGTAAAGATTTATGGTATCAATTTTTGTCCTCTTTCTGCTCTCCTGAAAAGTTGGACTTTTGAAGATTGCATAGTTTACTACTGGACCGATGATATATTAAAAATGATAATTGATGTATTAAAATCACATGAGCAATACTAAAAATCCACATAAATATTAAGTAAAATTTGAAAAAACGCTTCTTTTATAAGTGGCATAAAGAATTATTTATTAATTATTGAAATAAAAACATAACCAAAATATTATTATAATAATTAAATAACTTAGTTTGTTAATGTATTACATAAATTTTTGGAAATTAATCAATTTTGTTAAAAATATTGAGGTATACGAAAAAAAAAAACTTTGGTTTGTATTGTAATAACGGGATAACAAACAAAAAGGTTTTTTTGGTAAACAACCAAAAGTAAGAATGAAATCAGAGACATTATATATATTCATTATTAATAAATCATCATCAGTCCTTTTACATCCCCACTGCAATTTAACATGACTTCTGAAGCACAGAGTAGTTCAAGAAAAGATTTTATTTTTGGTCACCCATCCCGTGACCTATCATTGCGAAAGATACTCAACAACAGCGATCACGCCACCGAGCTACTCAAGAATCTATTAGGGGTTACTGCCAAAACAGGTCTCCGCCATATTGGAGAATTTTTTCTGTGAACTAGGTACTAGTTCGAGGTCATTTTGGCCTCCTTATTCAATTCATCTGAATTGCCCTAAATTGTTTATAAACCCTAACCCCTCTGATACAAAATCAAATGGGTATGTTATCCATAGCTTTGTTAGGTTGCCAAATGGTCATAAAAATGTTCAATTAAACAGCTAGCTAGACTTTTAGTATTCTAATGTAGGTTAGTTTTCTATTAAATCTAAATAAAAGTTGAATACCTAATGATATTTAAATTTAAAAGCACCACCATAACATTAATTTAGTATATTTCTCTGCCACAGAGCCGCAAGTTTCGCTGTTTACAAAAATCCACAAGTCTCACATCAATGTTTTTCTGTTGTAAAAAGTTTCGAAATCGAAAACAAACCAGGCGGGTTAATTTAGTATATACCTTTCTATAAGATCCGCTAAAGTAGATACTGGATTATATACATAACATAGTTGTATAACGTCCTAACATAATAAATGCATTCGATTTCAACAACTTTTCACTACTTGACTCCACTAGATGGCGACTCTAGCAAAAGTTGATTTTTGCAGGGAAACGAATGAACTAAAGACAGTAATTTCCGTTCCTTTTAACTAACATATTAAAAAACTGAAATTTGAAAAGTTCGAAACTTAGATATCAATACAAAAACAAAAAAGTACAAATAGAATATGAGTTGTTTATTGAGTTTTGAAAACTAACTTACTTTAATTTAATTTACTTTTAAACATGAAAGAAAACCGGAAGGGTTGTCATAGAGAAATCAAAACGTACCGTAGCGACATCTAGTTTGATTACTAACGTACAGTAAATACATCGATGTGGTGATACTGTGCTCTCCGAGTAATATGTGATCGCAAGACTATGCTAGCTAATACTCATAACAAGTAAGAATCATAATTATTATTGTCTAAACTTAAAAACAATTTCGAAACAGAATAATATTTCATGTTGAGAATTTTTATTGGTAGGTAGGTAGTATCATTGTGGTATCGCGCTGTAGGTACATATGTAGTTGCAAGCTAAGTCGCGATTTTCGCGTCATTGTGTGGATTTGTAATATGTCCACACAACAGTGTTACACAACCCAGCAATTAGTATAACTGTGTCCATACATAAACAATGTTTTAGTACATAAAAGCAAAATTCCAGTTTTCGTTTTATGATTATAAATGCATTTTCTAATTGCGGTGTATAAGGATGTGCGTTATTTCTGTTACACGTTGTATAATGGGCCATACGAGGCGTATAATCCTTGGAGGCCCATAGCATAATACATTATCTTAACAGGTTTGTGTGCGCTTACGCCATAGGTATAGTTAAGTATACATATTGAAATGTAAAAAAAATAAACTACATTACATATATTATGATTTCTTTATTTTTTGCTTACCAGTAAAATCCTATCGGGACGTAACAAAAGGAAAATAATATTTAGCAAATTAGTTTTTGGTACAAGTATGTAAAATAAAAAAACAGTCCATGCACATAGGTGGACTGTCACGGCAATCCTTACATTCCATTGTAGTCTGTACACGTTTTTTATTGCGATAGCAATTTCTGCAATCTTTCCTAGCGATTGCTTGCACTTTTCTCTCAGAGCCATTTTTTATTGTACGCTCTGTTATTTTGACTATTTTAGTCAACTTGTGACTTTGTTGCAGGGGATTTCTTAAAGAAGACTCGGGTATTGGTACGTTTTCTGGCAATAAATTTTCTATTATTTTCTCTCTAAAGTCATAAAATGAAATCTTAGTTTTTCCAGAATATTTGTTATACAATACATGAGCATTTGCCAGACTCATCAGCGTTGTATGTATAAAAATCTTTACGTACCAGTGTAACGTTTTTCTTTCACACGGGTAATATGCTATCATTTGTTCTTGAAGATCAACCCCAGACATATTTTCATTATATCGTTCTATTGCCAATGGCTTTAGTTTTGTAATACCATGTTTATTGGTCACTTCTTGCATCTCGTCAGCAAATTCTGTTGATATATAATGTATTTCATTTTTATCTTTCCATTTACCAATATGGACGCCATTTCTATACCGTGAGATATTCTCGCTCTTTTTCAATTTTTTCGCAATGATAACTCGTGGATTATCATTTCGTTTCTTATTTAGTGTTCCGGTACAACAAGTTCGTCGATCCAACATTTTTTTTGCTAAGGTATATGAAAAATCGTCCATGTATAATGAATGGCCAACATCTAATTTATTTTCCATCAATTGTTCGACAATTTTCTCCATGAGATCTTTTTCTGTTTCATCTTCAGTGCTGGCTGTTACATGAAATTTTAAAACCATGCCATCGGGCTCTGAAAGCACGTATAGCTTGTTGTCATATTTATGGCGTTTGCCTTTTATGTATTGACGAAAAAATAGGCGACCACGCCGTAGCACCATCGACTCATCCAAAGATAAATTCTGGCCTGGATAATATATATTATCCATTGTATTATTGAAATTATCAACTATTATTTGGCATTTATTTGGACACCAGACAGCATCTTCATCTTTTTCAGGTAATGTAAAATGTAAACAACGTAAGATAATAAAAAATCTATTTCTAGACATATATTTTGAAAAGCAAAACTGATACAACCAGTGAACTTTCCAATAATCTGTCCAACGGTTCATTTTCGCAGTGCCAGTATGCAACAGCAGACCCAGAAGTATTTTGAGCTCTTTAACGGTTAATTCTTTCCATCTTGAAATACGTGCGTAACGATGTTCACTATAGCTTTTCAAACGTTCAGCGTACTTGTTTGTGCAATGGATTATCGTTCTCAAATAATCTTCATGGAAAAAAATCCAAAAGTAGTCTATTAGTTGTGAAGGCGGTTCTATGAGCAACTTTGACTCGCGAACAAACGGAATTTCTTTCATAGATGAGCAAAAAGTGCTCCAGGTTAATGTAGATTCGTCGGTAGAAGGTTGAAAATATTCCTGTGACATAGCTAGTTCATCTTTATAATTCAATAGTATTTCACTGGGTGGTCGCGGCGACGAAACTCTTTCTTCATCTTCCGAATCTGAGGTTGAGCTGTCTTCATCATAATCATTATATAGAAAATCTTTGTCTTCATCACTATCCACAAAATCTTCCTCATAAGAGTTCCCTGAAGTTTCTAAAATATCTGTTTCGTGCGATAGCAAAATACGTTTTGATTGTGCTTTCAAAGGTCTATCACTTTGTCGTTTCATACTCTTAAAGGTACTACCGGGTTGATCACTCGTTATAATTTTACTATCTATGTTATAAGTACATATTTCTTACAAAAACAAACATTGTATTTGAACAGAACGAACTCAATACATCCAACCGCACGAGCGGAGTCAGAAAACGAACTAACCAATTACGTAAGACTCAAAGTATTGTATGATTCTATGGGCCACACCCTCTTTACAATAGTGCAATCGTTTAGTGCTTTCTGTAGACACCCATAAGATATACTTTGCCATAACCCTACGGTCCACTTAATAATCTCTATTCAAAATCCTTTGGACATTTCACGCGGCGTCGCGTGATAGGTCAAACTCATCGTGAACACGCGACGTCGCGTGTTTGGCGACAAACGTGTATCTGATTACATTTTTTTATCAATATAGATGGAGAAATTGGGTTATCCGTGGAATCTTCACATGGCTGATGATTGGAGCCTTCTGTCTCCTGATCTATGGAGGTCCTCTGGCATTAATGATAACGGTAAACAAACACATATATCAAATACTAGCTCGGGCTGAAAACCTTAGAATGAAATAATATGTCATACTTCAATAAAATTAAGATCTGAATCCATCAAGTCTGACAAGTACTAGTTTCTATAAATGAACAGATCCTATTAATATTATAAATGTGAAAGTTTCTTTAAGCCGAAACTACTGAACGGATTTTTATGAAATTTGGTATACAGATAGGGTGTTACCTGACTTAGATAATAGGATTACTTTTTATTCCACAAAACATTTCCCTAGAGTCCATGCAGGCGAAGCCGCTGGCGAAAGCAAGTATATAATAAAAGTAATATTTATAACATTGTTGCTTTTTCTTTGCAATTTCTTCATATTTTCTTACTATTCAACTAGAATTCTACAAATATTTCATAACCTAAATAAGCCAAATCACTCACTTTCGAGTTACTGAGACTAAATTTCAATTTTAACCAACTTCAAAATCGAAAAGGAGGTTATATGTTCGACGAAGATGTATGTTTTTATATCGTAGATTACATTGTTTTTGGATATGGTAAAGAATATGTATTATTTTTTTTATTTACACTAATGATAAAAAGTTTCATTTGACTTAACACACGGCATCAATTACGCCAATTTTTACGCAATAATCTCATCTCAGTAGTGTCAACTACTTGCATTATTCTATTGTACTATCTACGTAAAGTCCAATATTACTAGTGCAAAGTCTTTCTTACAAATCATTGGTGACAGATATGTTTATTATTTTGTGATCTAATAAAAAGAACTGTGACATAAAGGGTAAATGCTTGTACTGGTGGAATCATTTTTTATATATGTAGTATGTACGAGGGTGGTTTGTTCTCGGCCCGACCGAGATTTGAGGAAAGATTGTAAACTAATTTATTGTCATGCGACAGCTCGATTCTTTATTTAATCGTATGTCAAGTGCCATTGTATTGAGACAAGGGGTGAATATGTTAAAAAAATAAAACATGTGTTTATTTTTATTTTCTCGTTTTTATTCTCGTTTTCTTGGTCGGGCTAAGAACTTTTCAAACCACCCGTAGGTTCGTAGGTAGGTAATTTTCTTGTCTCTTACAAAATGTTTATGCAAGGTGCATTCGTATATAATGAATATGTATTTTAATATTTGACAGGTTTTGTGCGTCCAAGTAAAATGCTTTGAGGAGATCATCAACATTGGCTATGCGGTCTACCGAGTTCACGGTTTGCCGTGGTTCCGCTCCCTCTCCTGGTACTTCCTGTTAACTTCCAACTATTTCTTCTATGGAGAAAACCTGATTGACTACTTTGGTGTTGTCATCAATAGAACGGTGAGTGAAAGCATTGTTTATTTGCATTTTGTTTTCAATTCTGTACGATGCTTGTTTAAAATAAAAAAGAAATTAGAATTCTCCGGTTATTCATATCTAAGAGGTTGGTTCATCACCGCATTAATGTTATAAAATAATTTTTGAAATCTATCAGTATTCTTAATGAAGACTGCTCTAACCACTGATCTAAAAGGACTGACGAATTTTTCAAGCACTTGTTACTATGTATCTACTATAGAGCGTATTTTCATCAATCTTTAGGCAATAAACCCTGGCGAAAAAGTAACAAGTTCCTGAAAAATGCGACAATCCTCTTAGGTCCTGGGTAGCTCAGTGGTCAGAGCAGTCGTCTGGATTGCGAAAGGTCATGGGTTCGAATCCTATCTGAGGGTGCCAGTGGCCAAGGCCGTGCAAAACAATTTCTGCCAGCCCTCGCTGCCACCGCTTCGATGTCTAGATGGAACATTAGCTCACAAGCCGCAGGAGAAAGTCGACCTCTTGGCAAGCCTCTTCGCGGCTAATTCCCAAACCGATGACTGTAATGCACTGCCACCAACATTACCTTCTTGTGGCTTCACTATGCCTGATATTCATATCAGGCAGCGTGATGAGCGTGCGGAACTACAGTCACTCGATGTCCGGAAAGCTAGTGATCCTGATGGCATACCTGCGGTTGTTGTAAAAATGTGTGCAGCGGAGTTGACTCCCGTACTTACGCGCCTATACCAGCTATCTCTTTCTTCGGGTCGTGTACCTGAGGCTTGGAGAGAGGTCATTGTGCAGCCAGTGCCCAAAAAGGTCGGTCAGACCCTGCAAACTACCGCCCTATAGCTATCACCTCTGTGCTGTGTAAAGTCCTGGAAAGGATTATTAACTCCCAACTGATCCGATACCTAGAAGATCACTCCCTTGTAAATGATCGTCAGTATGGCTTTAGACCAAAGCGATCAACTGGTGATCTTCTAGCGCACGTCATGCACCTCTGGGGTGAAGCTATCGACAAGCGCGGCGAGTCCTTGGCTGTCAGTCTTGACATTGCTAAGGCATTTGACAGGGTTTGGCACAAGGGACTTCTCTCCAAGCTTCCGGCCTACGGTCTGCCCGTTCAACTCTGCGCCTGGATAGCCGACTTCCTGCGTGAGCGTAAAAGCCGTATTCTTTCTGACGGATGCTCTTCACAGCTTTTGTCAGTCAACTCCGGTGTGCCTCGGGGCTCCGTTCTTGCTTGCCTCTACAGAACAGCATCAACATGATGGAAGTGCGTTGTGATCTGAATCCCAAAAACCACATCGAGTCTGTTATTAAAACAGCATCACGAAAACTCGGTGTCCTGAACAGGTGCGGCGTTTTTTCACGCCCGAACAACTGTGCCTGCTATACAAAACGCAGGTCCGGTCATGCGTGGAGTATTGCTTGCACCTTTGGGATGGCTCCGCTAGGTACTTACTCGATGCATTGGATAGATTGCAGCGCCGCGCAGTACGCATTATTGGCAATGGTGAAGTCACCAAGAACCTAGAAAGCCTGCAACTGCGCCGAGACGTCGCTTCGCTTAGCGTCTTCTACCGTCTCTACCATGGTGAATGCTCTGAAGAACTCTTTTCCCTTATCCCCCCCCATCTCCCTTCCTCTTCAGGACCACACGTGCTGGTTTGCGTTGCCAGCAACTAACTGTGGCAACGATTCCTTCGCGTACAAAGAAATTTGGCGACTCATTTCTTTGTCGTGCTTCAAAAAAATGGAATTATCTCCCGGCCCATGTATTCCCTCCTTCCTATGACATAGGGTCCTTCAAGCGGGGCGTGAAGAAGTACCTTGCAGGTCGGCAAGGTGAGGGTGGTTAGTGCAGTACCTACGTACTGTTTTCACTAGCTGTCCTCGCGTTTGGACTACGCTTCCGCTTACCATCAGGTGGAGCGCAGTCATTTGCCCTCCATTTCATATAATAAAAAAAAGAATATTTATCAGTATAGCATTATGAATGCATAATTGATCAAATACAATGATCGGTCCAGGAGTCCAATTTGGTATTTGATGCAAAGAAACTCATGATTTTTTAGTCTTCTAATTATTCAATTTACAAAATTCATCGATTTTAAGGTCAGTCCATAGACAATGGATCGACTTGAAGTAGGCAAAAAAAAAAAAACTTAATAGACTGTTTGTTTCCGCTGGCTTAATTTAAAAACGAAACAAATGTTTAATTATTCTTTAGGTATGATAGTGTAACTTAACGAATAGGTATTTAACGGGTCCTGAAATTATTTAAATTACATTATAATAATAAACAAAAATGTCGATTATGGCCATTATCGGTGTCCAGCACCATTATCTATGCATGATATAAAAATATACACTCCATTATTTTCCACACGTAATGTAATTTTGATTCATGTAAACAAAAACTCGGTCACCTTGAATGTTTTTACGGCTAATGGGATTATTCTAGCCATAATAGAATTATTACTGTTGAATGCATAAGAGCTATTATTAGTGCAACGAGGTACAATATGATACTTTACCTATAAACACATTTTAAGGCCCACACTCCACCAAAGCGGAGATGTGCGGAGATGTCCAATGTGGAGACGAGAAGAGATGTTATTCTGTTCGGGTGAATCCACCGAAGCTGTGCGTAGATACGTATTGTGTCGCGGAGTGGAGCGTTAGCTAGCGTTGAGAGTGTGCAAGGCATTGAGTGCTCAGTACGCGTTCTGACATGAAAGGTAGACGTTATGTCGCTTTTACAAAAACGTACGCTCACATCTTCTCGTCTCCGCTGCGTCTCGTCAAGGCACAGCTCTCATCTCCGCTTCCATCGCACCATACAAATATAAAACATCTCCGCTTAGCGATCTCCACTGGAGCTTAGCGGAGACAAGATGTGTGAATAGCGAAATTCTATTGGTTGTTTAAAAAACATCTCTGCATTCGTCTCGTCTCCTCTTTGGTGGAGTGTGGGCCTAATGAATACTAGGTTAGATATTTATGCTACTGATTTTGTTCGTAATAGCATGGGGAAATAATATGCCATGGTTAATAACACAGTGAACACTAATTGTTTGTAAATAGCCTTAGGATAACTGTCTGAGCATTGCATCAGAGCATTGCATTACATATACCCGCTTCCCCCATCGCAGGGTCGGCTGGTTATGTGAACTCCTAATATTTTATTGTTATATAAGACGGAAATTTTAAATCGTCGTGAACAACGCTTTTACTATATCTTTAAAATAAGTGCTATTTCAGCATTGAGTTGCATACCTGATGGCGTAGCTGTTTATAAATATTTCCGTGAACCGGTGACCGAGTTTGTTTATTTGCATTATTGCAATATGTAAACACCAAAAACCAATATGGAGCTGATACCCTATTAGGTACTTAGTTTTGTCACTTTTTTTTTTGTGTACTTAGTTGTTTTTTATCCTTTTGCCAATTAAACTATTCATTATTATTTTTGAATTAAAAATACACAGCAATATGTTTATCGTTTTTATTAAAAATTATTTGACCTCAGTTCATATTTATTTCTGTTGAAGTGTATAACAAGGATTACGATTTAATATCTATATTTATGCACAATAAAATATAAAAAGAAGTAGTATAAAAAGTAATAAAAGATCGGACCGGTTTGCCAGAATACCGTTACGTTGCGTCGCTGCAAAACGCGACTGTCTGTGTTTATATTTTTTTATCTATTATGTTTGCCTTAAAGTTTTTAGGTCGGCATTTGTTTTTTTTTTTCATTTTCAACTTCTATCAACGTATAAAACCTTATTAAATTATCCCATCTATCAGAGGAATGAATATAATCAACTTATATGGCAGATAGTCAGCGCAGAGGGTCTTTATTTTAAAAAATTGTGCTGATTATTCTGGTAAAATTCTTGTAAATTTCGATACGATAATGTAGATCGTGTCACCGAGTAATTAAAATTGGTAACATTATATATTTTTTTTATTTTCCAACTTTACTCTTTGTACTAGGTGTAATCTTGAAAAAAGATTGAAATCATGCTGTATAATATTCCATTGATTAATGCAATGGATTTGATAATGTAATACTTTAATATCATTATTAAGACTTAACTGATAAACGGTAGACACTAGACAGACGTTATTTCATCTGATTTATTGATTAGCACCGATATAATTACCTTTGTTGAAGAATGTTTAAAGTTTGCTTTGACAGTTACACGAATCGCATTCATTGAAATTATACAAAATCATAATAAATTATGCAACCATAATCACCCTGATTATTGTGTATGAAAACTGCAAATTTATTCGATAGTTTTCACTTTGTTTTATTATTTTGGAAAACAAATGGCGATAATACATCAATAAGTACATAATACTAGTAAGAAAACAATATATATTCCTTAATAAACCTATTGTTTTCGGGGAACCGGAAAAGGATTTAAATAAAAAATGTCAACATCCGAATAGTCTTCTTCTTCTTCTTCTTTTTTAATTCATGGCCTATTTGCATTTACACAATTCCGCCAATGTCACGTTTGTGGTCTTTACACGTATAGAAACAATAATAAAATATGTAAAATTTTGAATTTCAATAAAATAAAAAATATAGCTCTGAGCGCGTCTATCTGATTACATTGTTAAAGATAATACAAATAGAATGTATATAGAAAACAAATATATTTATAAATTAAGACTATTATTGATTGCAAAGAATTTTGCTAAAATTTTGAATGGGCTGGGATTCTCCATACTCAAGATACATTTTATATTTGTTGGACGTGGAACTTTTGATGGTAGCAAATCATAAAGCGAAATGGATAAATTTGAACAATTAAATAAAATATGATCCGTAGTTCCTTCCTCAATGCCACAATCGCAGAGGGGGTTGTCTTTAATTTTAAATTTGGCAAGTCGAACCGGCGTACACACATGTCCAATTCTCAGGCGACAAATAATTGAAATCGTTTTTTTACTTAAAAGCTTTTCCTTAAAGAACCAGGGAGTACTGGGGATAGTTCTCTGAATTTCAAAATAATACTTTCCCGCTCTATTTCTAGTATTTTCCCAATCAACATTCCATGACCTCATTAAATGTTCATGTGCTAGTACAAAGAGATCGTGATGAAAAAGTTTGGAATATTTTAAAGAGCCAGTTATAACAGCTTGCTTAGCACATGCATCAGCTGTCTCGTTCCCAGGAATACCACAATGTCCCGGTATCCATGCGAGGGTAATGAGCAGCTTCTTAAGATGGCACCTATGCAATGCTTGTCTTATTTTAAATATTATTGGAAATTTATTTTTAGAACGAAACGGATGTGATATTATAGACTGTAAGCAACTCTGTGAATCTGTGAAAATGATAGTTTTGTTAAAGTTATGAGATTCGGCAAATAGGATGGCCTCAAGGAGAGCTAAAGCTTCTCCTGTAAATACAGAAGAGAGAGAGGGAATTTTGAAACTTAATACTAATCTGTGAGCGGGAATCCATACTGCTGATCCAACTGGATCATTAACATGCTGCTTGGACGCATCAGTGTACATAGAAATCCAGCCTTTATATTCCGATGCTAATTTCCGTGCCATTGTACGCATGGCATATGGAGAGTCTTTGTCGATTCCAAAATCAAGAAGAATGATCGGCTCAAAAATAAGTGATTCAAAGCTATTTTCAAAAAGAGGAAGACGAGAATACCGTTCTATGGGAAGGGAAGGAGTATGGAATTTTTTGTAGCTATGGAGGATACAAGAGACACCTACCGATGAACTGGAGGAAGTACTAGAAACTTTCAACAATATTTCTAATTTTTTAAGTAAAGGATGGGATGCACGTTGTATAACTTTAAGGAAAAATCGATCACTCAAAAATTGCCTACGCAGATACAAAGGGGGATCAACGCATTCGATCTGGAGACTATTGATAGGAGACGATTTCATGGCACCTATAATAATCCGCAAGCATTTAGATTGAACTTTAGAAATTTTATCAAGTGGCAACTTATTACATGGGTCTAAAAGAAAGGAACCATAATCGAAATGACAGCGGACTAGGGCATTATATATTAATTTTTGAGTGAATGGATGAGCACCCCACCATACACCCGAAAGAGCACGGAGAACATTGACCCCTTTCTCGCATTTATTTACAACACTATGGAAATGAGGAGTTCCTGATAATTTAGAATCTAGAATAACGCCTAAAAATTTTACTTGGTTATTCATGGGAATAGGGACATCTTGAAAAACTATTTGAGCTGTAGGAATGTTACGCTTTCTGGTAAACACTATACTGCAGCATTTAGAAACTGATAGTGACAAGCCGCGATCCATTAGCCAATCACCAAGATAACTTAACGCAGTATTGAGACGAAAGCAAGCTTCCTCGATTGAATTCGATCTTATATAGAGGGCTACGTCATCTGCATACTGTAAGACTTGACAGAATGAATCTACAACGCTCTCTAGGTCATAAGTATAAATACTATATAGCAGGGGACTCAAAACCGACCCTTGAGGTAGACCATACCAAACAGACCTGACTATAGAAGGCGCTCCATGACATTTGATTTCAATAGATCTAGCTGAAATACAATTAACTATGAATCGAACCAACTTCTCAGGAACACTCAACTGAATCAATTTACGTCTGAGAATTGGAAGAAGGACATTATCATAGGCGCCTGCTATATCTAAAAACGCAGCAACTACATATTGCTTTTTCTTAAAAGCTATACGAATATCAGTCGTAAGTATACTTAAATTATCCAGAGTGCTGAAACCCTTTCGAAAACCAAACTGAGATTTAGCCAAAAGACCTTGACTCTCAAAAAACCACTCTAGACGATTCCTGATCATATGTTCTGACACTTTGAAAAGGGTGGACGATAATGCAATGGGCCTATAAGAATTATAGTCCAAAGGGTCTTTGCCAGGTTTAAGCAGAGGGATAACTAGTTGCTTATTCCAGGATTCAGGGATGATACCTAAATGGTAAAAGGTATTAACTAATTTCAAATAATATAGTTTGGTTTCTTCCCTCGACTTAACAAGAAACGAATATGGAATACCATCTATACCGGGGGCAGTATCTCTAAGACCTCCAAGTGCCAAGTCAAGTTCCCGCAAGGTGAAAGGATTATCTAAATTACCAACAGATGGGATGATGTCATATGTTTTTATAGGAAGATAGTCATAGTTCGGAACAAACGAGGGAGCGAGTTTATCAGCAAATGCGGTAACCCATCCTGATGGATCGTTAGCTGACACAGATTTTGACCTCATAGAACCACGAAATCGATTCATTTGTCTCCAAACCATGCCTGCGGAAGTGCGAGGAGACATGCTTTCGCAAAACCTAGTCCAACCAAGTTTCTTTTTTTGAGATAAAAATTTTTTGGAGTGAACAGCTATTTGTTGGTACTGAGAGAAGTTTTCTTCAGTCATAGACAGATTGTATTTCTTCTCTGCTTCCTTTCTCTTACGGATAATGTCTGTGCATTCGGAATCCCACCATGGTGGAGAATTTCTTTTACGTATCGTTGATTTCGTGGGAATATGAGAATTGGCAGAACTGAGAAGAGTTTCCGTGAAGGCTTCATATGCAGTCAAACAACTTGCATTGGAAATCTCAGGTAATGAATTTAATTTATTTTTAACTTCTAAAGAAAAACATGTCCAATCAGCTTTATTTAAATCAAATTTCAAAAGGGGAGTATTACTGAATGTTGTGAGCGTACGGTCAGGTAAAGTTAAAAGAATGGGAAAGTGATCACTACCAAAGGTACTACTTAAAACATCCCATAAAAAAAGGGAAGATAGACGCGAAGAGCAAATGGATAAGTCAACTGCACTCTGGTTCTGTGATGGGGAGTTTCTCCTTGTAGGTCTACCATTGTTCAAAACACATAAGTCCAGCTCATCTAATAAATCAATAATTAAACTGCCAAAGGTATCGGAGTGATAGGAGCCCCATGACTCATGATGAGCATTGAAATCACCCAAAATAAGCACAGGCGGTGGTAAAGCAGAAATAATTACCCGGAGTTCCAATAAAACAGATACATTTGGGTGTGGGATATATAACGAAAGAAAAGAAATATTATTTATTCTAACAGCAACAGCATTAATTAGATCCCTATTATGAACAGGAAGTGGGACTTGAGTAAATAGTAGGGAGTTACTAATAATGAGAGCACTTCCTGCATAACCATCATCTCTGTCATCGCGCAGACATAGATATCCAGGAATATTGAAAGAAATATTCCTAGGAAGCCACGTCTCCGAAATGGCAAAAATAAGAGGAGAGTACTTATATATAAAATATTGGATTTCATGCTTTTTAGAACGAATACTATTGCTGTTCCACTGAATTATATTCAGAGGAGCCATTTTTGATTAATAAATTTAAAAGAGGTAAAATTTTCGGAGCTACGTTGGGCGGTAATGGTACGTCACTGAATTTCGACAAAATATTAGCTACAAGCAACCACAGAAGATCAAGACAATCATCATTCGGAACTATATCATTAGTGCTCGAATTACCAAGGGCACATCCATTAGGAAGAGTTGGAGGACAATTCCTAATTATGTCCTGGTGAGCCTGCTTGTCATATTCCTTCCCCAGGGCAGAATGTTGTCGAGGAGAGAGGAAAACAGTCTTTTTATAAGAACGAGAAGTCAGAGGTGAGGGTTGAGAATGCACAATTTGAGGTACGGTTGTAGTCGAAGAATTTACTGACTCAGAGTACAACCTTCTTACATTGGGATATAAAGCAGAAGCTTCTTGGAAAGAAATATTATCTTGAGTCATTCTAATTTTGATCGACTTTTGGCGACACTGTTCAGGACAGATCTTGTTCGTAGCAAAGTGTTTACCAGAACAGTATAAACACGAAGCAATATCTTCTGTAACATTACAACTCTCTCCCATATGCGGCTGCGCACAACGATAACATCTCGGTTTAGATCGGCACTGAGATTTAATATGTCCAAAACGGCAACAATTGTTGCATTGGATAATTGGGAGTTGATATGGGATAACGGGAATAGAGGTATAAAAAGAAAAAACTCTTTCAGGGAGATTTTGTCCTTTGAATGTTAAAACAACTGATTGGGTAGGGATCCAAGAAGCATGACCATCTAAAACTCGTTTTCTATTGAGGCGTCTGGCTTTTAGAACCATCCCACAGTAATCAGGAATAACTAAAGAGTCGACCAGCTCGTCCATGCATATTTCCGTTGGAATGCCTCTAATGACACCCATGCGTGTAACATTAAAAGTAGGAATTACTACAGTATAATTGTAACGAGCTAATAAAGGATTAATTAAAAAGTTATTAGCATCCTTACCAGTTTTAAATTCAACAGCAATACGGTTGCGGCCAATTTTTTTGACACCATCCTTAACTATATTGGTGATTTTGTTTTGCTTTAGGAATTGCCCGAAAATAATTGGTCGAATAGTAGTTCCAGTTGAAGGATTTGACTCAATCTTTGAAACATGTATAATAAATGGGCCCTTATCAAGATCAGAATAAGACTTATGACCCTCTTTTAATGACGGGTGTGTATATACTGATTGACTTGTTGATGTTGAAACTATGTTAATTTCATTTTGTTGCAACTTCAAAGAATCAGTAATAACTTTTTTAATGGGCTCACATTGATTTTCGAATTCAATACGTCGTTTTGTGCCGGATTGGCTAAATATTGGTGGTGATAGCTCCATCGGAGATTGAGTCAACTCCAACTCTCCATCAGGAGGATCCGGAGGATCCGGAGGAACCCGGTCCATTGCTTATACAGAAAACAAAATTAAATATTAATTAAGCACTTAAATAAATATACAAACGTAAACAGGTAATAATCCACAGCAACAAAATAGCGAGATAGCACAACAAAGAGCAAGCAAAATGACTAAAATAATCAGAACACAAAAAAGACGTGTATCAACCAACACACCGTTTTTCATCCGAATAATCAGTCAGTTGATTAGCCTTTGCTGACATTATAGAATGTCAGTTTTGTCTATAATTTGCGCCACTTCAATGTTCTTCGCCACGTGCAATGGCAAATGACTAAAGTATTATTGACCTTATTGGATTAGGATATTGAAGAGGGATTATCGTGCTCATAGATACACTACGATAGATGATAGATTCTATATATTTTACAATTTGTACTTTTGTTTTAATTTGCCTGTGATAATATTACGAATTAGATAATCGTTCTATTTCTAAAAGCCTTACATTCTCCATCCGTATTTTCATGCATACATCCTTTTTGGTTCCAATGCCGAATAATGGCATCTTAATGCTGTTTCAATTTGTATCTAGTCTGTGGTTTATCTGGTGGCCTAGAGCCCAATATTATTCATGAAATGGGCTAAATCAATGCCGACCGATGTTTGTTAGTTTGTAATCTGTAAACAAGATTGTGTCAAGAAGATGTTTTTGAAATGCCACCGACGCACAATGGGCTCTCGTCACCAGAGTTACCCAATTGCATGGCGACACAGGCGAAATTTTATGAGGATACATTGCGGGCAGAGTCGCTCACAGAAACTTGTCGTACCTATACAGGTACATGTGTATTGATTACATTTTTTATTAACGTCGACTAAACCAAGGTAGCGGTGCCTGAATTTGGTAAAGTTCAACTAACTCTTATCTTATTTCATCGATAAGCTGCTTATCTTATCGCAGTAACTAAAATTATTATTTCTCCTCAATTGCAGTACCGAACATAAGTACGTATTGTATGTGAACAATAAAACTATACTCACGCACTATAATTTAAAAATGAAATTGATAAAAATAAAAACAAGTTTTATTATGAATTATTTGGTTTAAAATTTTCAGAGCAGTCTGACAACCGTTCTGTGGAAATATAATCTAATGAGCTCTCTCCACTATCGGCAATGATGGGCAATCATTGATTGTAACCATTATTGCGCCGTTGTCTACACGATAGGCCATCCCACATTTGCTAATTGCAATCTGAACTATATGGACACCGAAACAAGAATCCAAAATGGTTAATTATAGGTCTTCTTCGGCTACGACATTTTAGCATCTATTACAGGCAAAACAGCACGCGTCCGTACCACATCATAAATAAATGCGAACTGAGTGAACGGCGATTGTGTGAGGTGACGCGCGCACGATCATGGCCAAACTTCCTTTGATGAGTGTCCCGAAATCCGATACAGTGGCGATCATGCACGATCATCGCTGATCATGGACCATTATAGGCGATCATGCCAATGGTGATGGCCTGTATTTGCCAATCATAGGCCACAGTGTGGAGGCGGTGTAAAAAAGTCTCTGAATGTTTGACACATGCATTGTCATAGGTAAAATACGCTTCTTCAACACTAATTGTTGATCGGAATATTAATTATGTTATGGTTGTCAATATTAACTATATAATCAGGCTACAAATTAATACGAAAATATCTCTGACCCAATACTCACAGTTTGGTTGATTTTGACCCGCGGACAAAACAGTTTGCCAACCCCAGCATGCAAGCATGAAGAACCCGAGCACGTTTTGTCTACACCCAAATGTCACTTCTCGGGAGCGTCCAAATGATATCTCACTCTTGACCCGAGAAAAGTGGCATTTGGTTTAGACAAAGCGTTTCTTGAGTTTGTCACGCTATGCATGGTGGTATACAATGTGTGCCTGTAAATTGAAAATAGTTTCACGATACATCGAAAACATTTTTTTTTTTTCATGATTCTATAAAAATCCAGACCCAAATTCGAATTCACTCATGGGCCCGAATTCAAGTCATTTAGTATAGAAATTCTTCTACTGAGTCCATTTTTTCTATAAAAATACATAACAAAATTAATTGAATATACGTGTTTCAGATATTCTATTGCTATGTCATTTTGAAACTCAGTTCATTTCTCAGTTGAGCGGATGCCATTTTTTGAAGTATATTCAGACACCTGAGTTAATTCGAATTCGAGTTTAGATTTTTACAGTATCTCAGGGCAGGAGCAGCTTTACGTAAACGTCCAGTATAATGAAAATAAAGTACTTACCTAATATTATAGTCTTGCCTACGTAAGCTCATATTTAAGTTGCGTGATTCACATCTCCATTATCAAAATTAGTTGGTATATACGTAAACGACTGCTATTAGTATTGATTAATAGATAAAACATATGAGCATGTATGTACCTACATGAGTACACAAGGGCATATATGTTCACTCTGTGCAAAATATTTTTGTAATGTCTTTTATCTAATTTAACGTTATATTATAACAGACTGAATTTACTGGAACACGCAGGACCTGTAGCACGAATAATTAATTTTTACGATGCGAATACGATTACGAAACGATTATTAATATTTGCATAAATGCTGCCGCAAAGAGAACATTTTTTTTTAATACAAAAAAAAATGTCAAAAAAAAAAGAAAACTCTCAATTTTCTTGAACAATTTTGAAAGCTGTAAGAAACCATGATAGCGATAATATATGCGTGCTATTATGTCAAAACAAGCTCCGTTCGATATCGGTTCTTGTCCCATATTGTAATAAAGTTAAAATTATCTTGATAGTTTTATAGTACAATGGCATCATAAAGGTCCCGAGGTGAGAGAAATAATTATTCGCTATTGTTCTGTACCTTATTAACAGTATAATGAGTATTTAATGTAATTTTATTTTGTTATATCTTCATTTGTAACGCGTTAAGATTCGCAAGTAAATGTTACACTGTAAATTAGAATCGGTTATTTAAAATTTTAATTATTGGTAAAACTTGCTCCATTGCTTGAAGTATACAAATAATATGAAATAAAATAAAATACTAACGGTTAGGAAGCATTTTCTATAAAATTTATTAAAATGAGATAACCTAAATTAACATTGACACCTCGTCGAGCACATCTCTGCTGGTTGCGCAACTGGAAACCCTCGCGACATCTATGCATTGTACAATAAATATTCATATCGTCGTACGTTAGTTTTGTTTCTTTAATTTTTCAAACTTTAAGAAAAGTATGCTCACGTCTTATTCACATTACCAACTTATTTTGTACTTTAAATTTTTATTCTATTATTACTAATTTCTTCGATATATTTTAGGTATTTTCTAGTGACATGTCCTAATGGTTAAGTAGCTCGGTGGCGTAGTGGATAAGCGCCGCGGCCCGCGATCGTTGTCGTTAAGCAACTTTCGCAAGGGTCGGTCACGGGATGGGTGACCAAAAAAATTATTATCTCGAGCTACTTCGTGCTTCGGAAGTCACGTTAAACCGTTGGTCCCGGCTGCATTTGCAGTCGTTAATACCCTCCAATCCGCATTGGGCCAGCGTGGAGGGTCATGGCCCATCCTCCTTAACCATCCATAAGAAAGGCCTGAGCCCCTGCAGTGGGGACGTAAAAGGGCTGGTGTATGTGTGGTGTGTGTCCTAATGGATGTGTTAGATACAATCTTATGTCTTCCTTGTCTTCTTCAACCCTATTGTTAGAACTTAGAGTTTAAAATTGTAAGATAAATATTATATAGTCTTATACTGCCAATTTGCAGAGTTATCTTCTATAGTTTTTATTTATTTATTACTTTTATTACATATTTAAAAACAAATACTAATATATCAATTATATTTATTTTAATATAGTTATGGTTTTTATATTTAAACTTTATTAGTTGCACTTTACACACCAACAAACTATCAGCGTTGTTGCGACCTACATCGTAACAACATAAGCTAAGACAGGGACCGGATTCACTCATCTGTTATTTTCTTGTTACGTAATGTTTATTTTTTCATATGTTTTTGGGTTAATAAATTTGCTTTATTTCTTTCTTTTATTCTTTGAAATCGCCTTTAATCCTCCTCCGTCCATAAATTTTTTTACTTAGTTATGTTTATTATAGTTGATCAATGTTGCATTAACAATGCTATATCGGAAAATATTATTAATGAAAAATGACTCAAAAGTCCATTTTGTACTCTGAGATGGAATCCCATCACACAGTAACATAAAGTGTATTTTTTAATCATTTTCCATTAAGAATATTTTGTATTATTTATCACTGTAGCATATAAGCGTAATGCTCAAGCTAATGTTCAGAATTATTTGTAAAGTATATTATATCTATAGTTAATTTATCAACAGGACTACCTCAAGTTCCTCGTCACCTACCACCGGTTTATATCGTTCAGCTTGTACTGTGTGGGCTTCGTGTGGTTCGTGCTGTCACTGGTGAAGAGGTACTATATGAGACAGTTCAGTCTGTTCGCGTGGACCCATGTCGCTCTACTGATTGTCGTCACCCAGAGCTACCTGATCATTCAGAACATCTTCGAAGGTGAGTGCAGTTAACGGAATGCCTTTTATTGGTAGATAATTAAAATGGTCTTCAACAACACATAGGTAAAGATTTGTCAATTTATCCTACTTAAGGTACCTCGCAACTTCTGGATAACCTCAGAATCTATCGGGATCTTACATACGCGATGCGAATTCAAAGATGTTGGATTCAGATGTATATTTGCATATAAAAGCTTTGATTTTAATATTTTATGATGTTATTTTAGTGCTACAAGTTACTAAGCTTGTTTCTTACAGTAATAGTAAAAGGTTGGCAAAAGGTGCGAGTAAAAAGTAGTTATTAATAAATCTTATCCTCTTTGGTGACGCATAAAGTTATTACTCTGAACAAGAGAGAATTATAGTTAATATTTCTATCGATATTCAAAAAATCGTAAACCAAGTACCTTTACGTTATCACCTCAACGAACAATATATGTTAGAGGTTAGAAGCTTACCGCCCATGCATAGAATTCATGGCTAAAAGCAATATTTTAATCTTTGTTGGCAACCATTGTGAAATTGAAATGCACTTTGATATTACAGCATTAGAGTCTAGATAAGATTGTGTAGGAACTTGTGTATAAGGAACGTAGTGAGATGTTTTTTTTTTATTAGTTGTGACAATGTCATGAGAATTCAACAGAATGATTCTAGAAAATATTTTTTGATAATACAATAGATTTTGATTTCTATTTCAAACACAATAATTTGGATAAATCAATTTTAATTATAATAATATAATAATATTACTAAAACGCGAACTAGAATCCTAACAATTTCCATTTAAAATATGTATTGTAATTATAAGCTATAGTAGTGAATTTATTTAATACAAGTTGTTCTACCGCGACTTTGCACGCCTAATTATGACCAATGTCAACCCCATACGATGTAGCAACCTGATGGTGAAAGAATTTTTAAAATAGGGATGATGACTGGGTAAAAAAAATGCAATTCTATTTAGTCCGTCAGTCAGATAATAGAAAAATATTAGATACATTTTTTTTTTTTACTTCAATTTAACAAGAAATAGCTTAGATAACAGGCATTAAAGTTGAGGAGTGGGGGCTCGCTACGTCACAGTTGAGTAGAAAACGTACTCTAACGTGACGTCATGCGAAATTTCAACTCAATGTAACGCCGTAATTTTATGATTACGAAAAAAATAAAAAATACGTGTTTAATATTTTTTAACACTCTTATCTGACGGACAAACAAACAAAAATTAATCATCATCCCTATTATCAGTTTCGCAGCCTATTGCATTGTTGTATGCACACAAACAATCAATCAATTCATTCCTCTGTATAATATTAGTATATATATTCTTCTAGTGGGATGGTTGTGCAGCAAAACATAAAACGGGAGGAATAGCCAAAGTTTTATAGTTTACTTTAAATTATGGGGAATATTATTATGGGGAATTGTTATAATCTATCTCGTATTATAAGTATTATAATTTAAACAGTGCTCTTTTCCTTCTGTTGTAATTTGAGTTACATATTTATCTATCTTATCTATTAGAAAGGAAAAAAATAGCTAATTTTAAAGGTAACATTTACCTTACTAATACTATTTAGCTATCTTATTTAAATTACAGCTTTTATGGTCGTTATTTCTTTGTACAAAATCAGTTAAAAATTAAGTTATTTTTTAAATAGTTTCAAATAGCTTGCCAGAAGGTTCATGTCGTCTTTTTGAGTGCACTATAAAGATTGATTACTCAGTAGTGGTAGTAGATTTGCACTAAATGTGAGCATTATACCGTTTGGATTTTATAAATTTAGAAAACCTAACGTAGAATCAGTCTTATCTGCGTGCGCGTCAACCTATTTATGATTGAAATAGGAGATGTGAGCCGCGATAAAGTTGTCTGAAGTGACAATGTATATCGAACGCTACGTACACTATTTGTGTCAACCCATATACATTGTCATGGACGGGGAAGCCTTACAACGAGGGTCGTTTAACTGGGCCAAATAGAAATATACGATTTAAGTCTTAAGCGAGGGCGTTGTACGGAAAATAACGTTAATTTATTCGGTTTTAATTTTTAATGTGTTTGTTAATTTTTTAAGACTTCTCTCTCACTCTTTCTGCATATTTGGTTCTCTGCTGGATCATTAATCCTCTTTATACTCTTTCTTTTATGCTTTAGGTATTCTATGCGTACGTTAGGTGAACTTTGACGTCTGTTTTATTTCATTCAACCTACGTTTTAGTTTTATTCAGCGTTTTCAAAGTAAGATATTTGCCTTCATATGTTTTATTTCCACTACCGTACTCCACGGTTGACCTAGAAAAATTTAAAAGGCTTCATTCATGAAATTGAAAATTAAATGACAAAGATATAGACTAACTGTGGAAACCTTTTATTAGCCATCTGTAATTTAATCTTAAGCTATAAGTATAATGTGCTGTCTGTATTCCCGAATATAACATATATAAATAAATAAAACTAAATATATTGTGTGATAGTACCTGTGCGAAGAACATTCATTTAACAAGACGATCAAAGTATATATCTAATTTGATGAACAGAAGTTCATAAAAAAAAAAAACAGGTGGTCTAGATTTCTATATTGAGAAGGTTAATATGTTTCTCGAATAACGTTCCGAAAGTGAATTATCATAGATGTACATATGTCAGGCTCTCGTGTCTTGTACCGAATCCACCTTTCGCACTAGTTACGCAGGGAATCCGACAAAAATAGAACCGCATCGCTTCGTACGCGAATCAGCTGAAGGACAAGCATCGGCAAGTAGACGAATCGCGTAATAGTACATACACGACTAATACTTAGCTTTTATTTTTATCACCTTTATTTTATTTTTATAATTTGCTGTACCTATGTGCAAATTTTTCATTAATTATTTTGTTATTGCGACGAAAAAATTTTACAATTAATTAGCACTTACACTACTTTATCAAACCAACTAATATTAACCGCAATTCACATAATTAGTTACACGTAGATGGGTAGACTAGAAAATGTAATCCCTCTGTCTGGTCGGTCCCTCATGTCTACAGATCGTGCGTAGCATCAGGGTCTAACAATTAACTCTTACCACAATGTAGAATTAGGAAACTTGTACCTAACAATTGTCTCTTACCACAATGTAGAATTAGGAGGAACAAAGAGTCTTTCACGTGATAAATTGATCTGATGAAAGACCTACCGACCTACCAACTGCTCAGCTTTTCCAAAAATTTGTCACCTCTGCGTATTGATTACATATAATAATATATGATATAACAAAATTTATTAAAATCTAATATTCGATGTGTTTAAATGTTGTCTCAAAACAACAGATAGGTACTTCGTATTTTTTTGTTGAAAAAAAACCATTTTAGACCATTACAATGTCGTCGAAGGGTTCTCGACCATGAAGGTTATATAGTGTTACATTTTAATGTAATTAATAGTTTTTTCCTTTTCGCCTGCGTAGTTTATTGCCTATGTCAACCGTTTATGATGTAGTTTCCCGGAGGTGAAGAAGAAGATATTTTAAAATCGCTCCGAATATATATCGCAGCGAGTATTAGATTTTAATAAAAGCATCTCTGCTTTTATAATATTAAATAGCTTTTCCGACGATTTGTTTGACAATGAAAGTCCCGTCAAAATCGGCCCAGCCGTTTCAGAGATTAGCCGGACAAACAGACAAAAAAAGTGTAAAAAATTATATTTTGATATATGTACCGTAAACATACATATGCATTTAGTAAAAAGCGGTTAATTTAATTTAACAATCAGACACTCTAATTTTATTTATTTTTATAACGATAGAAAATTACATTAATACCAGGTAAACAACTACTCTATACTAGTCTATACTATGAATAGAGTAGTTGTTTACCTCTATACTCTGTACTAAATTTCATATTCTTCAAAACGAGAACATGATAGGTTACCATTGCTAATACAGTAATAGAATTGGTATTTGAGAGTTCAGTAAAAACTGCAAATTATTAGAGCCTCTAATCATAAAACTTAAAAAAAGACATTTTCAACTGTCACGTTATAGGCCTCTAGGCTGGCCTCATATATTTTCGCATGACTCATATGTATTCGATTCCAGAATTCTTTTTCCGTATCTGGAGACCCGATTGCGTCAAATCTATGGAAAATACATTGACTGCCGCACACATTCGTTCGGAAGCACCATTCAATAAATCATTAGGTTTCTTCCGAATACACAGCACTCCCATAAATTTCTAAATACGGCCGTACACGTTCGAAAATTTGCAATCAGAACAGCGCCACGGGCTGTGCGTATTGGATGTTTTGTGTTGATTTTAATGTCAACACAAGTGCACATATGTGTAAAGCAGAAGCATTGGAAGAACAAGAGAACACCATAACGTACTGGCAGTATAAAATTCCTAATGCAAAAAGTGCAAAAAAAATAATTCCGAACGTGTTAAACCAATGTAATTCGAACATATGCGGCCAGCCTTATTGATATTACCATTAACCCATTGTCCTAAATATACTTAATAAATAATTTATCGAATTTTAAACAAAAAAAAACACATCAGGTTAGTTTATTTTATACGGATGGAATTTAAAGGATGTTTTTACATTAATTATTATTATGTATTAAGTGATGTGCGCTACTGCGGATATAACGCTACCGGTGTTTGGCAATCGATTCGATGTTCGGGTGAAAGGCAATGTTTATAGCTGGCCGAACATTCAGGTCAGTCCTGGAGGGAATTTTCCAAAATATCATCGGAATTTAACAAATCAGTATATATAGAGGTTAATTATTCAACAGCAATGAAGAGCTGACGTGAATAGTAGTACAACGTATTATCATTTGTCAAAACTTATAAAATTCACTTTAGAATTTAAATTGACTAAATTGAAGCTATTTATTCCGGTAAACTATGTGACGGACCGGTGTTCAAAAACACGCCGTTTACATGATGACGCCTTCTCTGAGGTCTGAGGTTGGATTCCCGATCTTAGTGCTGTGCTTCGTTGCTTCAGATGCTTTATAACTGCTTGTATTACCTAGTTATTTTGAGATTGGAAAATCATCATGTTAGTATAGCAAATATGGCTAAATATATGTATTTTACCTAATTAATATGTGTAATATATTTAATATTACCTACTCATTTAGCGATTTTTATAAATGAACAAATCACATCAATTTCGCCATATGCTTTCCCACAGAAACTCCACTCCTTCAATGGATCTGAGTTATCTTGTTGATTTTATGACTAGAATATATTATCGCATAAAAACAGCGAACTCGACGTTGTCACAGCATAGAGCTCCAATGAAATAAACCCTATCAAAAAAGTAAAAGTAGCAGTATCTGTCGTGGAGTTCGTCGTAGATTTTTTTTACAGAATAGTAGTGCCAAGTGTGCTACACCTTCGACGTGTTCGATGACGTCTAACGTGCGTTCCGATTAATGTGACGTCGTAAAAAGTAAAAAATACCTTTTTTGACATAACAATTATATACTTTATATTAAAAGAAACCGCGATCGTTGTTGTTAAGCAACTTTCGCAAGGGTCGGTCACGGGATGGGTGACCAAAAAATTATTATCTCGAGCTACTTCGTGCTTCGGAAGGCACGTTAAGCCGTTGTTCCCGGCTGCATTTGCAGTCGTTAATACCCTCCAATCCGCATTGGGCCAGCGTGGAGGGTCATGGCCCATCCTCCTTAACCATCCATATGGAAGGCCTGAGCCCCTGCAGTGGGGACGTAAAAGGGCTGATGATGATGATGAAAAGAAACACGATAATGATCATTATTTTTTAATGAAACTAGTGGATATATGCGTACTTACATTATTGCACATCGTTGATGTAAATTCAATTGTTTACGTTAACATAAAATTATTATTAACACACTTTATCATAACAATGCTGTTACACAGTTTAGAATACAGTGTCGAAATGTAGCGAGTCGAATACGCACGGAGGTCAAGTATATATATACATATACATAGCGTCTATCGTATACAAAGTATAGTAAGAATATAGTAGATATCAAAACTCGACGAAATAGGAACAAAAACTTTACTGAGAATTTTATACAGCTTTCAGGGTATGATAGGAGTACAATAATCGATAAATTTTTATTTCGAATATTGTGCGGTAATGTGCCGGCCACGTTTGTGCGGAAACGTGATGTTGTATAGCGTCGTCACGTGACCTGCCCCCCCTTATTCTGTAACTCCGAGGAGGATAACCTGATACAAATACCAACTTTTAGTATGGAGATCAAACATTAAAACATAACAGCTTTTTTTTTATTATGAGGGTATCATATATTTCCTTTTTAATATAGGAATTAATCCATCGATATTTTCTTTCGGATTATTAGTTAAAAAAATAAAAATCCCTTGATCTCTCAATGGCATGATAAGCAAAACACATATAAAGTGACTTCTACGTATTTTCACGCTGTTACTTATGTTACTTCCATGAAATACATAAATTTTCCTAATATTATATTTAGAAACTCATATTTTTATAAAAACACAGACAATAAATATTTGAAAAATATTTGTAAAAACATCAATAATATTAACAATGAAATACGACTTCAATCGATATTACTATATTACGTTAAGTATATTTTGTTTTGAATCCAATGAAAATTTCCATAGGAATATTGCATACAAATAGCCTAAAATATAACACGCAATATATGCAGCTTCTACTAAATATCATTAAAATCCACTCCGAAATACTTTAAATAATTTTTTTATCAAAAAATAAAGTTTAATAAAAAATCACTATTTCCTGTAAATGTTTTAGTTGGATTTCAGTTATTTTCATCGTCGCTATGATAAATAAAACAAAAATTTGTGAAAAAAGTCGTGTTAGTAATTTTGCGTGAAAGAAATGAAGGTTATTTGACTTGATTTTTTTTTATACCTTCCGTAGCTAAAATAAGATGGATTCTTAAATGTAGTCTCATGTAATTGGCTCACAAAATTGATTAAAAATATTCCAGGCTTATATCGAATTATTTCCGTTTTTCACGTATCGGCATCTCGGCATGCGATCGTACAAATAAGTGATTTTGACACATTAGAATTGGTCACTCTTTACGGTGATTACTACTTTAAGCCGTCAGTCAGGTTAGTGAATAGTGTATATTGCGCGATTTGATAATATAATAACATACATATAAGCATATACAAAAATTGTACAATAGGCGTCCTAATTGCTTTCAAACGATTTCTACAAGACAACCTATCTTTGTAAAAATCAGATTATGACTTCGTACAAAGATAACAGTTGCTTAAACGTCAGAAAAAAAAATATTGATAGGCAATAATAATAAAATAAAAGAGAACAGAACAGAAAGGGAAACAATGGTATCTACATACGACTATAATGTCAAAGAAACTTACGACAAACAGTGCGAGAAGACGGAAAAATAGATATAGATAAACAGATCAGGATACCGAAAGATAGAGTTTTAAATATATAGTGTTAAAAGAAAACTTAATTTGTGCCATTCATTATTAGAAAAGAAAACATATAGCATTACCTATTTAGCCGAAGGTAAAAGAGAGTTATGATTTTGGCCTGTATGTCGAATGACCCAAAACTCAATAAAATTGATGAATGTGTGTAAAGGTGCACCAAACAGTTGTTGGCTTGATATGGTATCAATTTTATCTCGACCAAATAAAGGTATGTCAGTTTCAAATCTGCAACGATTGCAAACAAGCCAAATGGAGCCATAGGTGATATATAGTTGAGATTACAAAAGTAAATATTGTCTTTGAGCATCAAGACGTCCAGTAACAGTAAAACAACTTTGTGAGACAGGGTTGAATTATAGTCACAATATGATTGTTTTTAATTTTTCAAATAACTAAAAAAAAAGACCTCCAAAAGTATCAAAATAATTCTTGAAACTAAATTTGAATGCGGGCGAGGATTTTCTGGCCATGCTTTAAACCGCCCGTCAGAAACTTAAGTTTCTTAAATTTATTGTAACCGCTTTCTGTGTATTTTTTACAATTCTTAGCGGCGACGACATTATTAAAATTGTTTAGACGGTACAGATTTGTATTTATTTTGATAAAGTTTAAATGATCCAAATATTTAAGGATATATTTGTACCATTTAAACTTTATCTAAATAAATACAAATCTGTACCGTAAACAAAAAAAAAAACATTAAAATCCGTCTATCCGTCCTTTTCACACACCCATCTAAAATAATTCAGATAAGTTGAAAACGTCCTCCTCTTTTTTAAGTCGGTAAAAAAATCCATATAAATCGATGAACTTTAATTTCAACATTCCCACTATGGTTTCAGTCGATTGGGGAAAATAATATTTTGCATGCACAAGAATTTGCGTTGTACTTTAATATGTTGCAGTTTATTAAAATAAATAGACTTGAGTAGGTCTAATATCTATGTCTATAAATAATGCAATCGTCTATGCAACATATCATAAAGAAACTGGGGCAGGCTATTTGAAACAATTGGAATTGATCGCTCGAGATTCCGCTCGGGCTCTGATACTCATCACAGTGAAGTTATAATCCCGATTCTTCAGCTATGGTATTCCCTTATTAAATTAATGTTTTCTCTTTTCATACTTTTCAGACCGCTATTTTTATAATTTCGTCCAACTTAATGGTTAGGATAGTTTTTATCCCAATTGTAATAATGAGTTATTTCATTTTTAAATTAAGATAAGTAAATTAATGAGGAGTTCGATAGGGCTTCGGCTTGCGCGCTCGATCTGTGATACGGTTGTTAAGCAACTTTTGCAATGGCTGCTTATAAGATGAGTGATCGAAAATTTACTATCTCGAGCTCCTCCGCGCTTCAGAAGGCACGTTAAGCCCTTGGTCTGGGTTGTATCTGCGGTCGGTAATACCCACCAATCCGCACTGGCTCCTCGAGCGGATCGGTGGGTATTAACGACTGCAGTTTAATCTTAATAGTTCGGTTCCATTTAGCCCTATCAAAAACCGCTTTTGTGGATTAAACAAGTCATAAATTTTGTTAATAAAAATTTCAATGTTTAAGTTTGGGTTGTTAAGATCGTTTAATGCGAATTTTTGACTCACCATACAATAAAGTCTACATTTTGTTTTACCTTTAACTTTCGTTTACTCTGCAGGTTTGATCTGGTTCATAGTGCCAGTGTCTATGATAATCTGCAATGATGTAATGGCGTACGTGTTCGGTTTCTTCTTCGGCAAGACTCCGTTAATCAAGCTCAGTCCCAAGAAGACCTGGGAAGGTTTCATCGGGGGAGGCGTCTCTACTGTTGCTTTCGGTTTGGTGGTGAGTACTTATGATATCATATCAATTTACTAATGTCACCCGCTCGGGGTTATCTCTACGAATAAAAAGGGGGACGGATCACCATGCAAATTGATATTTATGATAAAAAATTCTAGCTTATTAACTTCGCCTTCAGAAATGAAACTAACAAATAAAGCATAGTCGCCGAACAGATAGATTTTCGCTACTTTGTGCCTATATATATCTTAAAGTTTAAGTTAACAATACATGACAAATTGTTTACATGCATTTGTGCGAGCGCAATAGCAACATGTTTGCGGACGACTGAAAGAGATATATGTAGTGCCGGGTATTATTTATTTTTCTTTGGTGACTGCTTTAGAAAGATTTTAATCGTAAATATCATAACGACATTTGCCAAAGTCGCTTCTCAGCAATCGCAGAGTGAACGCATGATCAATGCGCTATCTAGTCTATACTTAATTTGACCTTCCACTTACTAAATTATAATATATGAAAATATCAAGACTCATATGAGTTGGTCCTTCGAGCTGGATAAAAGTTAAAGTCTCATTGGATTTTAACGAGTTTCTTTAAAAAATAATTTACTACAAAATTAACAATAAAAAAAAATAATTATAATGATATTGTTTCAGCTGTCCTATATAATGTCTCAATATCCTTACTTGGTGTGCCCAATCGAGTACTCCGAGTCTTTGGGCAAAATGACTATGGACTGTGAACCTTCACCGCTGTTCCGTTTGCACGAATATACACCACCGCAGTTCCTGCAGCCACTTATGAAAGTTGTGAGTTAAATTGGTCGTAGTAGTGTAATCGACTGTTTTTTTTTTTAATACTACAACATATTAATGTGTCATATTCATGGTGTGTCGTCGTTGCTGTCGCGTGTTGTTTCATACATTAGAGTGAAAAGGATATATTTCTGTCGCGACACATAAATTTCTATATTTATGCAGTACGTTAAAATTAATTGATTTGAATATACTTAGTTGCGTTTGTGTTTTCTTATTTAAATCTTTTGAGCATGCTTCAGTGACAGCCTGTATTAATGCTGTGCCAGTAAATATCCTTATTACCAGTGCATATATAAACGTCAGCATTATATGATTTTGATATCTATGCTATTATTTACAGTTCGGAATGGAGAAAGTGAATATCTACCCATTCATGATCCACTCCCTAGCGCTCAGCATATTCAGCTCCGTCATTGGTCCCTTCGGTGGATTCTTCGCATCTGGCTTCAAGAGAGCATTCAAGATTAAGGTTTGCTATTGGTTGATATGTTCTGGAAATTATTATTTACCGTGTGCGTCGTTTTTATTGATGCGCAATTCTATTATATTGTATGTTGCCAACTTCTATGAGATTACTATGAAGTGGAATCGACATTCAGTCAATTTGTAATCGGTGACTAAACATTGTCCTAATGTAACAGTGTCACAAAGACCTCGCATTGTAAATTACCACGCAAAACAACCTCAACTACTTGTATTATGCCATTGTAGTATCTACCTGAAGACTAATATTATTTAACTTTCACCATTGGTTTGTGAGCAAGATATAGCACTAATGATATAGGACTTGAGGTAGATAATACAGTGCCAATATATTAACAGTATAATCCAAAATTCATTGCGTGGCAACCTCCTGTGTATATAATATCTGCGGCTTTGCAAAAAAAAAACGCTAGAATGAAAATTTCGTGTCGTTTAAACAAGGGGAGGAATTATTTAGGTTGTGAAATAAGATTCAAGGTCTTCCTGTAGGATTTCGGTGACGTGATCCCAGGCCACGGGGGTATAATGGACCGGTTCGACTGCCAGTTCCTGATGGCCACCTTCGTGAACGTATACATCACCAGCTTCATCCGCACCGCCACGCCGCAGAAACTGCTGCAACAGGTGAAATAATTATGGAATTAAACGAAAATATTCTCTATTGTAAACAGTTTAAAAGCACTTTTGAAACGTTGCGTTCTCAAGTACAAATACAGGTTTCTGTTATATGTTCAGATATGAACCATTTAAACTTATAAATATGTAAGAAAATATATTTTATTAACACTAATTTGGAAAATATTACGCTTTGAATACTTGAAAAAAGTAGGGAAAACATATTACAAAAATTTGCTAAAATGCATGTCGTTAAATTAGTTGTATAAAATGTAACCACTTTCATTCTATTAACATAAACGCATATATTACGAAAATATTACAAAGATTGCCCAGCCGCCTATACCGTGTGACGTCACTTAGTACCTGGAATTTGTAGAGTGCGTTTTCGGCCGACTAGCAGCAGTTCCACAAACAGTACCGTATCTCCGAAATTATTAATCGCAGACATGCTGTTACTTCTACATTATTTCTCAGTTATTAATGGAATGTCTATTTATAACATAAAAAAAAATCATCAACTAGCCTATTCTGCTATTGTATATCTCAAATGGCGTCTCGGGTACTATCTGAGATCTCATCGTATTACTTGAAGACTCAGCCTCACTATTTACGCTAACATTAGCAAAATAAGAGCTTAGTACATCATTTAACTAACACGAAAAACTATCTTAGGCAATCACTAGCTTACTCTACATTATGAAGTAAAGATATTATAACATCGATTTTCTTATAATTAACTACAACATACTCATTAATGACGAATTTAATAAGCAATGTGTATATTAATTATTGAATATTACTCGAAAGCTGTTTCGTACACCTTAGTTAAAAAAAATAATAGTTATTTGTTTATACTAAGCATGTAGTGTTTGCCTGTAATTGTTTGTTACATACATGCATGTAATGAATTTTTACTTCAGTATGTAGGTTTATTGTGTAATCGAATATTGGTAAACTATTAATAAAAATAAATTAATAAAATATGTACAATGCAAATAAGTGAACAATATCAAATGAATCTTTATACAGCGACCGTTCACGAGCATGATGATTTATCAAGACATTGCTTTCTTCAAAAGTCTTTTAGGAAACTAACTTACGCTTAGCTTACTATTTTTAAGAGGTGGTGCCGGCATTATTATCACTAGCATGCGAGTTCCTAAAGTATAACTGCTATATTTTTATTACGATGGCAAAATATAGTATGATACAACAAATTTTTATCAATTTTTATTTTCTTAAAAGATAGTAGTTTATGCAACTGTCATATAAGATGGGTTATTAAAACACGAGAATCTGTTTATCTGAAAAAAATGGTGCACGCATGAATTACTTCCTTCTAACCCACCTACTTTGTTTAATATCAATTTTTCCTATGAGTAAAGATAAAGTAGTGTATGCATATAACTTAGGTATTAAAACACTCGAGTCAACCTATTATTGCATTCTGCTTCGCCTCATGCGATAAACAGACTCGTGTTTTAATACCCCTTCTTATATGACAGTTGCATAAACTACTATTATGTATATGCGCATATAAAGTGCGTATGTATAGATTAAAATCGTCTTTGAATTCGTAATTCGAATTTTCGATTTGAGTGTAGACAAAAACCTTTTTTCTTTTCAGGTATACAACTTAAAACCGGAACAACAACTTCAACTGTTCTACGCTCTCAAGGAATCGCTTGAACACAGGAATATACTCAACCTGGTACCGTAAATGGGTAAACGGAAACGAGGTAACTGAATAGATTCAATAAAATAATAATAATTAAAGATAAAACAATTATTATTTATTACATAAAAAAATATTGTAAGTGCCAGTCACAATTGAACGTCTCTGCTAATGTAAAAGAGAAAAGTAATTTGAAATTATAAATAGAAATATAATAAGTACCTTTTATACCTACTAGTTGATAAAACAAAATACTCGTATTCTTTTAGAAAATAAATAAAATTCATACAAAAATCGACGTTCAATTGTGACAATAAGGTCTAACATATCTCGTGTACCTTGAAAAATAAAATAAAAATCTAGTCTATAATTTGTGGAATCATTTATTTAGATGTTGACATTGAATATTGGACTTTATTTCTATAAGTAAAACGCTCTTTGTGACTAAATACGTTCTGTAGCGACAATAGAACATCGTCGAAATGAATGATTTTTACAAAATGTTATGATGGTATATTATTAATTATTCATCTCTTAGATATTAAAAAAAAATACAAAAATATTAAATTTATATAATAAATAGATGAAGAAATTAATATTACCTATTATTATAGAGTTAACGTAGATTATAATAGTTAATTATTTTAATTAAATTCTGGTGGCAGGAATGGTATGTAACGGCTCTTGATGGATTATTTTTTCCAATTTCTTTTAGGAATTTATTTACTATGCCTAATGTTTTTTTTCTTCGTCTTGTCTATAAATGTATTTGTTGCTATATAATTAATTCTCGAATATCTGAAAATCAAACTTCGGTTAGGGTGAAGTGCTTCTAAATCTTTATTTCTCGAATAGACTAAATTCTTGCGTGAACGCATTATATTGTATTGTGATTAAACTTTAGAATGTTTTTTATTTACTGAAAACATTAAGCATTTTATATTTAAGTTCGCTTCTAAATTTTAGAATCTGTGAAGTCTAGTTCTATCAAAATTAAAGTCTATGTAGAATGCATTAACTTTGTAAATTCAAGTTATGAAAGGTACTGACCTCAGAACTGATCTTAGAGTTGATTTTACTATTACACAATACTTGACAGTGTAAAATCCTTTCAAATAAATCTCCGGGACTGTATAATTTTGTAACCGAATGCACAAGCAACAGTTGAAGTGAGATGATGCTATACAACGTGTATAGCGGTGTCTCGCTCCCGTAATAGCGAGTGCATCTTTCAATAATTAAGGATAAATATAAAAAAAAAACTACAGCTTGAGGCCAAATGAAATGAAGTAGAATGTTAGCATAATATCTTAATGTGGGTTTGGTAGCATAGTAGAGTAGATGAAATAAATATATGTGTCTCATTTCCGCTTTACGGGTAAGTGAATGAGTGAACGAGACGTGTTAATTTTGAAAATGGCCGTAATTACGTTGTCTTACAAAATCGTTTCCGTATTCCGATATTTTTTTGCATTTTTGCGAATTAGACTGAATATTGAAGACGACTGTGTAATGTGCTAAATATATTTATAAAAAAAAACTTCCTAAGTGTTAAAAATAAACAGAATAATGGCGGGATGACGATTATGATTGGATTCACAGAAACGAGCTGTGAAAATTTATTTAATCGTATTAATAAACTTCCGAATTTGTTTTGCTGAAATTTCTGTTTATAATTACGCATAATCGAAATATCGACTACGAATAAGGCGTTAACTTTTTGACATGATTTAACTTGGAGCTGCTAAAACCATACCTAATTATGTTATTAATAATATATCCATCACGAATATTTTAATCGTCTCGTTATAATTCAGTAATGAAATGAGACTAACTTGAAAGATCTAAATTTCTTTTTTTTTTGATAATATAAAACAGTCATATAAAGTTTTTTTTTATAATAAAAATCGCAGTAATACTCAAAATGCACGTATCTGCATTCATTCATGTTTGTTAATTTGATTTTCCGTTAAATTAAACTATGTTGGCGGTATTGGCGGTTTAAACAGCTCCAAGTCATATCTTCTCAAAATGTTTTGGGAAGTTAAATACTGTTACGGTCAAAGAGTTTTTTTTTTTTTTTCTGGAGCAGATATAGTATTATTATAGTTGATTCGCCTTTAACTTAGTATTTGTTAAGTTTGGTGATGATTTTTGTGATTTTATATTATGTTGTGTCTCAAACTTCTTTTTTTATCGCTTATTTAGATTTGATTCGCTAGTTTCTAGTTTGTTTATAAGGTTTAGTTTTTTAATTGATATTGTTTATGTCTAGATACACAGAATTCAAAATTTATTTATGACGAAGGATTTTATAGATCATTTTTGCTTATCGCAATGAGCTTTCATAACGCTTGCATTTAATGACTGGAAAAAGCTTAATTTTTCTAAGGTAGATCATAACAGCAAAACATTGTAAAAGATAGCATTAGAAGTTAATAGATGCAAATTATTGGTACTTTGCAATTTTGATACACGTTTTAAAATACATAACACTCTTATGTAATAAAATGGAGCTGAACAAAAATACACTTTAAATGAAATGGATATAAGATTGAAATGCCATCTTTAAAGATTACTACGATTAATCCATTTTTTAAATCAATCCCATTGTCATCGGTATCAATGAATAATAAAATCAAGTCATTATTGTTGTATGTAATGTACCATTTATGTTTATTTATTCATATACACACATCATT
This sequence comes from Diatraea saccharalis, assembly GCA_918026875.4. Lineage (NCBI taxonomy): Eukaryota > Metazoa > Arthropoda > Insecta > Lepidoptera > Crambidae > Diatraea > Diatraea saccharalis. Next base: position 3,033,612 of record OU893344.1, on the reverse strand, counting down.
ATGTCAGGTTACCACAATATGTCAAGATTTCGCAGTTGATTTTCAACTCTACCCTTAATGGTTTAAGGTTTAAAATCAAATGAAGAAAATTGAAAAAATAATGTATAACCTGACTGTACATTATATTTGTCTATTCTATTTTTAAACATGTTATTATAATTATCCTGTATTTCTGTGGTTCTGATATAATTGTAAACGAATTCTAAGATACCGTAATTATTAACGTTAAAGAAGAATGCCCTAAATCTTGATCGCTTTCGATGTAACTGTGTTTCGAAAAAACAAAGTTCAATATTTATGTTTTTTTAATAAATTTCAATTCTACATCTATGAAATATTATTGTACAGGGAAATCCATAAATTACGTTATACATATTTCAAGATATTTGGAGCGCCAGGTACATTTTCTGGTAAATAAATATTTTTTTTTAGTTTGAAATCTTTGAACGGCGCGTAATATTAACTGGTGGGTCAACATGCCCTTGTGAAATGGGCATTCTCCTTTACATTTTTTTCAGACGTAGTTTTTAGCAAACACCACTATTGTGACTTTAAATTATATACAGATACACTTCTTGTTATAAATTAAAACTTGTTAATACATAATTTTGTAAAGCTACTGTGTTTAAACAACTAAAAAAAGTATTTCAATTTATTTACTACTAAAGGGAAATAATATCAACGAATCTAATGTTATGATTTTACTCAGTGAAGTTTTATTAAATCATTGTTGGCATTATGCAGTTTTGTTTAGTACAATCTTTTATCCATTTTCAACCTTAAACCATTGAATATTGAGTTCTAAAATGACTGCAGAATTGTGTTTAAACGCAGATAAGCAGTCCTATCATGTGTTGCCAACTATACTAAAATAAGTATAATTTGTTATATAAAACCGATGAAGAAATAAACACGTGAAAATAATATATTTGAGTTGCCAGAAACAGTCTAGTATTTTTTCCTATTTAACTGTTGTTACGTAGACTATGTCTTATATGTATCTAGTACTTGTATATGTATCTAACATATGATGGTTATACGAACTTTTAGGAATCCATAAAATTAAACTTCTTAAAGGACCAAGTAGGAACTGCTTAATAGAATATTCTTATTATTTTGAAGCATCTTTATATAGTTCACATTACGTTTTTGATTCAAAATTAATTCGATTTTTTCAGTAGTTATTTTTTTATATATAAAATTTTCACAAATGTATGTTTTGAACTTAAAGGCGTATAGCCTTCAATTCTTTCAAATTTCAAAATTTTCGGACGAAAAAATTAGTAATTATATTAAATAATAACTGATTAATTTCTATCAAGCACGTTAATGTGTGCGCACCGCGCTATTGTCTGATAATGACTGACCACTGTCACAAGATGGCCGCCTTTCAGTGCTCGATGTTCGTTTAGAAACGAAACTAAATTAAATCCATAGTTAAGTAGACTACTAGTTTACATGATAGATATTAGTGCAAAACAAACGCTCAACGCATATGCGGATATGGACATTTATATTGAGAGCCAAAAAGATTCAAATCGTGACTTGCCATCTTATTATAAAAACAAAACACGATTGTTTTTATTTTTAATTTAAAAACGTAATAAAAAGAATTAAAAGCTAACTATTCATTTCTTAATAAACATGTGGTCTGACAGTATGAAATATCCTATTATGCAGGTCTTAAATGTTTATGAATCATGTTGTTACTATAAATTTTATTTGCTGTTACCTTTGAACATTGAATTTATACCGCTCGGTATTCATCCGATATATTTATTATACGCTTAACTACCATACAAAACGGGAATATGTACAAAGTATTTGTAAAGTTGTGATAAACTTCTATCTTATTTGTTATTACACCCATCGTTTATTTATTAATAAGAACTGCTCATAATTAGGCCACCATCATTTTTATTCCTAAAACGAAACGACGCTTATTTTCTTGTTATTTATGAAAAAAATATATTTGATCAATTTTGAATACTGAAAAATATTTTTAATGAAAAACGCTTAAAAACCCACTTTGGCACTCGCCCGGATTGCAAAGTGGTTTTTTTTTAAGCATTTTCATTAAGGATAATATATTTCTTATTTTGTTTATTGAAAATACGAGACAATTATACATTTATATATCCGAACGAGTCGGGCATCTTGTATTGGAAAAACCGCGCGAAATATTTTTGTTTGAAAAACACCCAGTTGTAGAAACGCCCATTAAGGTGTTGTGATGACTTTGAGCTTTATGAAATCTCAATTTGTGAATTTATTTAATGTCGCTTTGCGTTTGCGCAACTAATTGTCAGTTGTACAAATGTCCATTAAGGTTTAATGACACCTATAAGCTCTAAAGAATGTCAAATTTGTATGGGTAATGTCACTTTTAAACTAATGAAAAATTTAATGGGCGTTCGTGCAACTGGCTCTAAGTGTAACTAAGCGATTTTATGAAATATCGTTTTGTGCTATAAATGTTGACAGATGAAAAAATTGTAACGAAAGGTATTCAAGTTAAACATTTCCAGAGACAATTTTAGTGTAACGTTATAAATTGATAAATTTATTTGATTATAACGTTATTAACGTTAAGTTTGCGGGAAGGGTATTAGCTGGTGTGTCGTATTATTCGGTGTACCTAATTAATTAATATATGTACGTATTGTAGTTGTATATGTTTAAATTATTTATTGATTATGTGACTTGTAATGAGGTAAATAAATGGAATCCTTGTGTAACTGTTCTTTTACTAACCGCGAATCCTCCGTTATGAGTATGCACATAACCTTTATTGAGTTGTGACGTCACATTTTCTTTTGATTGCCTGTATTGAGAAAAACTACTTTCAAATCATGACGACTGCGTCACAAATTTTTGCACCCTTTTTGCAAGAACGCAGTATCTTGAGCGGGAGAGAAACGCACTATCTCACTTGGCTTGGCACTGTAAATGTTTGTACTATGAAAATTCCTGATATATTAATACAATAAATCTTCATATTAAAATATGTTTTCTCATGAGTTGCTATTATACAGTGCTATTAATAAACAAGCTTTGGCGGCAGAGTAAAATTACGATAAAATTACAATTTAAGAATTAGTCTTAATACATATTATACAGAGAATTAGCAAATCTACTACCTTCTAGTAGTAAAAATCACTCTCGTATAACCTAACTAGGTTAACCTTTATTTAATATGAACTTTAAAATAATAAGTGGAGTCTCAGCGTAAATTTACTCGCTAAACCTTGTTTATTTAAAACACTGATAGAAAACTAGTAAAGATTGATTGTAGCAATAATTAAAATAAGTATCTTAAAAAGTCAATAAACTATTACTAGAAACGGGATTTCAGTTCCCGATATTTCGGCGTTGTTGTAAACGCCATTATCACGAATGATTAATGACAATATAAGTTTAAAACAATTTAAATTTAAATTCAATAAAGTTATATAAAAGTGAATTATTTTAAATTGACGATTCGATCAATAGTTAAATATTATATCGACTATTTGTTTAATATTAACCTTCATCAGAATTGACTGTGAAATAAGAGATTAGTGACAAATGAGTGAAAACAATGAACGGTGGTTATTTAATCGTTACTGATGTTAACATGTGACATCCGTCGCTCTTCCTGGTGGACATCTGACTTCCTGGCTATTGGGGCTTCGATTTAGATAGCGTTATAATAGCTCGGTAGCGTAGTGGATATGCGCTGAGGCCCGCGATCGTTAATGCTAAGCAACGTTCGCAATGGTATGTTACGGGATGGGTGATTAAAAAAAAATTATCTTGAGCTATTCTCTACTTTATAAGGCCGGCTGCATTTGCAGTCGTTAATACCCTTCAACCCGCATTGGGTAAGCGTGAAGGGTTATGGCCCATTCCGCCTCCGAAGGGGCGTCAAAGAACAGAAGTAAACTCGATATAAAACAATCGATGTCTTTCCCTAAAGTAGTTGATACGCGAGGACAGCCCGAAGACTATCTCGCGTCTTTTGCATCCGTAATTATGGTATTTTAATAGAGTACTAAAATTTATAACAAGTTTCAATAGATGGCACTAGCTTCATCATCATTAGCTCTTTAACGTCCTCTCTGCAAAGGATAATGCCTTCCTTATAGATAGTTAAGGAAGAGGAGATTAAGGCATTACTAAAGAGTTATCATTACAGGAATCCATTATTGAATCATTAGTCTATTAAGGCCAAGCTGATCCTGCAAAATATATATACAGATAACCTTAACATAAGCTTTCTGCTAACTTTCTTTTATGACAAATTGTGATATCATAGTTTATAACAACGAATCCAAGTGTGTTTTCTTTACATTAGTAATAAAATACCATGACAATATGCAGCTCATACAGACGACATATACGTAGGAAGTGAGTTCCGGTTTTTGCATACAAAACGAGTGAGATACGTGCGCGAGCGCATTCCCACGCGACGTTTGCGCAACCGTCTAGATAAAGCTCTGTATACTACTATATACTGTATTGGCGCGGTTGCACTGTCGCGTACGACACGTATTTGCCTATATTGAGTTTCCTATCTCAAATGAAAAGTCAAGTATCCTTATAAAATCACTCTAGATACTTATAAATTGTTCATACTCAGATCTCTACCTAACCTAAGTCAGATTTTTTTTTAAATTTTGAAAGGAATAACGGAAAAAAGGTAAAGCCTTTATGGCTAAGATTCGATGAGAAGAAGTGCGTTAATGTTATTTCTATAAAACTTTCCCATTCAGCTAATAACACAAAATCCTCACAGAATCCATCTTCTCCAGTAACTTTTTACAGATTAAGTACCCTTTTATATTAGGTAGAATGAGTTAATATTTTAATATACATAAAAGAAAAAAAATAGGTTGAAACTATTGATTTTATTATTGGAACAAACAAAAAAGTTTATTTTCACACTACCACCTATAAAAAAGGCTCGTTGCGGCAAAAAGTACTAATTTACCTTATCAATATCTATAGTCAACCCCACGCAAAAATTAAAGAATTTTCAGGTTTCATTGTGTGAAATAAGCTCAAAGAAAGAGGTACAGATAGATAGACAAATAAGTATCTATATTCTTCATCTATATAGGTATATATATATTATACTCTATATACTTATACGCGAATAGGTCAGGCAAAGTGAATACCTCACATTATTTCAAAATGGCGTATTCGTGCAAGTCCGTAGCTTGCCATGAGGTCCGCCCCCCTCTCCTCAGTCGTAAACAAGCAGAGCAAACGCAAGGTCGCGCGTCGTTTGTGAAAAAAAGGCGAAAAATAATAATATCACAATTTGTTACGATATTTTATGGTACTTCTTTTAATTATTACTATTGTGCCTATAGTGTTACTCTTTTGGAATAATTATTGACGTAAAGTGCATGTTTTCTTGTTGAATTACTGCGATATTCATTAAGTTATTGTGTCTGGATTTGATTGTAGGTTAGTTTTCGTTCAAAAAGTACCTGTCGCACAAAGCGAACACGGGCAAAGTGGATATGGTATCCACTTTGTCCAGTAATGATGTGGCTCGATTATTTACTCCAGCATATTTAAAAAGTGCTACTGCCAATAATGCCATTAAAGGGTTTCAATCTCCAGGAATTTGGCCAATTAATACGAGGGTCAAACTGAAAGTTCTTAGAAAATCAAAAACTGATTACATTAGCCAGTTATTAGTTTTATTATATCTTTTCAAAATATTGTCCATTCACGTCAATACACCGCTGCATGCGATGGAACCACTGGGAAAAGCACTTTGCCCACTCGTCCTTAGGGGTCTCTTCAATGGCATCGCGATACGCAGCCACCGCTTCTTCAGCATTCATAAACCGCTTTCCTTTAAGTTTTTCTTTAATTTTTGGAAATAAATAAAAATCACAAGGCGCGAGGTCGGGGCTATACGGCGGGTGACCCAGTAATTCAACGTTTGATGTCGCCAAATAGTCGATCGTTCGCTTGGCGGTGTGCGACGAGGCGTTGTCGTGGTGAAGGAGGATCCTACTGCGAGGTCGTTTCTCTCGAACTTTTTCCAAGACAAGTGGCAAACAATTGGTAGTGTACCATTCTGCAGAAACTGTTTTTTGATCCTCTAACACAATTGTTGCAAAATGACCTATCCTTCCAAAGAACGAGGCCACCATTTTTTTTCCCGCACTTCGATCTCTCTTCACTTTAGTTGGCAACTCCTCGAAAGGAAACACCCACTGAGCAGATTGTCTTTTGGTTTTAGGATCATAACAGTAAATCCAGCTTTCGTCACCTGTTAGTATGTCGAACACAGCATTTGAGTCACCTCCGTTAAATCTTTCAATCATTTTACGACACCAATCCACACGATGGAGTTTTTGAGCCTCAGTCAAATTATGAGGTATCCACCGGGCGCAAAGCTTCCTGACCGCTAAATGTTCGTGGAGGATTTTGTGCACTTGACTCATACCGATGCCTAAGCTTGTCCGAATCTGTTGATAGGTCACTCTTTTGTCAGTCTCTATCATACGCCGCACAACACAGATGTTATCTTCAGTCGTCGCCGTAGAAGGCCGTCCCTCACGTAAATCATCAGTGAGATTAGTGCGACCACGTTTAAACTCATTAAACCAGTTGTAAACAGTCGCACGAGATGGGGCTTCATCGTGAAAGGCCAATCGTAGTCTATCATAACTTTCTTGTTGACTTAAATGACATCGAAAGTCATAAAAAATCATTGCACGAAAATTTTCTCGTGTTAAATTCATGATGACGTGACACAGACAATTTTCAATTTGCCGCCAAATCGTAAAACAAATGACAAATGAATGAAATATATACTCAGTAATATTGGCAAAGAGTTATATTTTCAAATTTTAGAATTATATTTTTATTATATTGTTTATAAGTGGCCAGTTCTAAGAACTTTCAGTTTGACCCTCGTATAGATATGTGGGAAGATAAGGATTATGCACCATCCTCTACAACAATGATAAAACCTAATACCTCAAATACAAAAGCAGCATTTCATGAAACAACTTATCGAGATGTGTTAACTGCAACGGTAGACCATGGCGCGGTGCCTACGACATCGGGGTTTCAATGTTCATTTGGACCAAATAAAGCTTCGGAAATTTACGATCATGATTTTAGTGACGATGAGGTCGAACCTGCTGGACCTATTTGTGTAACAGTTCAATTTCATACCTCAACAATGAGAGAAACGAATGATTCGGCATTGGAGTCTGTCTTTTGTCCCGGAATTAGCGAGCCTGGAGAAGTATCGCCAACAATAATTCCAGAAGTAAATCAAGAAGATCCATTTAAAATCTCTAAAAGCCCTGCTAGATATTTTACTTCTGACATTCAGCACACCTCTGGATCAAAAGATAACTTATTGATCTCCGAAGAAATCTATGATCAAACTAGGTCAAGATCATGCACACCTAATGTTACTGATGACCACGTCATTCCAGCAGCTAATAAAGCAGAGATCAGTGCTACAGATTTAATGAGTACTTCGACTTTACTTTCAAATAAAAAACCTGCAATATATCAGACTTTACCTGCCGCTTATTTGAGTCCAAGAGAAATAAGGCCACTTCCAAATCCTTACGTTCCCATGGGAACACGAAAAAGATATATTCAAAGGTCTGAGGTGCTTACTAGCACACCGGTTAAGGGAGAATAGAAAGTTAAATTTGTTAAAGCAAATACCAAAGAATTAAAAAATATTAACAAAAATTTAAAAACAAAGACTAGACCGAAGAAAAAGACCAACATAACCAAAAATATTGAAGCGAGAAACACTAAACTTAAGAAATTTTAAATTAAAGAAAATGACGAAAACTGCACGTGCTATTTTTGTGGGGAAAATTATGTTGAAGTTAATGGGCAGCCAGTTGATGATTGGATCCAATGCAGTTCCTGCAAGAAATGGAGCCACGAGAAATGCACGGCATATGAGGGAAAAGGCATTTTTCTTTGTGATAACTGTACTGAAAAGTGATTAGTTACATTTTGTTTTTTTTTTTTTGTTATCTTTACTATATATTTTATTCGTAATTGTTCCTAGTCTGATTGTGTTCACTTTGCCCTTTGGTACTATCCACTTTACCCGATGGGTTGGGCAAAACGGATAGAAGCGAAGGATGCAATTTAATCAATTTTTTTAAGAAAAGTTATTAAGTTACGTTTTTGTTTGTTGATTTCTTTTAAACTTTAATAAAGACTGATTCATATCCCGTCACTATTTTATTTCTATGTCTAGTAGATCACATTCCATAGTCTTTCAAAGCTTAAGATGTCCGCTTTGCCCCGGACTTCCCCTCTGTGTGATCGATCATTGTAGTTAAAATTGAATTACTTAGCTAAAATTTCAATAAAAAAAAGAATATATTTTTGTGACGTGGAAATATGCTCGCACAACTGCAAAGATGATAAACTTATAATTCAAGTCGCGCACAACCGCGATCTGAATAAAAGGGAAAGCAATTAATTCCATCCGCAAGGAGTTTTATTTGGAGATAAAAGAATAGTAAAATTTAGCTACTTCGCTCTTGGAATATTAATTGCCGCACATCATATTAATACCACTTTCTTTATACGTTAGAACATGACACGTTTTTGCTACATTGTCAGTGGATATAAAATTAGTTGTGTAATTAATTGACGTTGCGAAATTAAATGACGTTGACGAAATACATCCCATTGATAATATTTCACGGTGCAAATGCGCGTAACAAATGAGTTTTTTTCAGTTAATTACATTTTTTTTATTGTACTATTAAATGATGATTGATGATATCTTCCTGTCAAAATCGTAACTTTATGGATTCTAAAAAGATGTTGATTTATTGTAAACTGTATTTTCTTCCAGATTCAATGATCTGGAAATGATGATTGTTCGCCTAATTTCTTTAATAACTTCATAATCTTGAAATTATAAAAAAAAAGTTGAGATACTGACAAATAAACCTTTCCCTTGATACAGCACACTACAACTGTAAACTCTATCCATCTTATTATTAAACGAAAACAAAAATTAATACTTGGTTTAAACCATTCTCCGCCTAAAACAAATTAATGACGACAGAAGAGAAAACATCAAATTAAGCCGCGCTGACTTATTTAATAAATAAAATAATAAACAAATAATTATATTTAATAATATGGTATTTTTTAAATACGCTTCTATGCTACTTACAAATTTATATCAAATAACTCAATCGGTTCAATTGGAGAAAATCAGCTGTGAAAGATAAACTGATGTGGGATAAATCTCCGACCATGTGCGATTGGGAGTCACAATCGTTTGTTATAGCGGCAATAAAATTTCAACTGTCTTATTGTCACGGTTCATGAGAATGTGTGAGAGGTGTAGGTATAGCCAGTTGACTGACGGACAGACAGATCTTATTACTGTAAGTCCCTTTACGTACACTGTCAAAATTTCGTATTCTTCTTTTAAAGCTGTTCTTATCATCATTGTCTAAGCTTTTAATTATTTGTAATTTTCTTTAATTTTAGGTATTTGTTTTATGTTACCTGGCGCTCTGTTTATTTTGCTGTTCTCGGTAATCTAAAACAAAACTATAGTGAAATCTATATTTAGATAATATTAAATAATATTTATATATTTCTTGTACATGATTTTTCACAGTGCACCCAATTGCATTAGTCAACAAATCTTCAGTTTTGCTTAGTAATTATCATAAGACGTTTACCGGGTGCCCATGATGAAAGCCTCCGTCAACGCAAGTTAACGGAGGCTTTCATCATTTGTTTACTAGTTCTGTTAACTAAATAACAAATGATTTGCAGAAGGATTCCATAATCTACTAGGTATATTTTGTGACAATTTTAGGCTAATTTTCCATAAATCAACTCGATGGCGGGCATAATTTCATCTATGTGTAGAGATACAATGAAATTAAACCTACTTCAAAATACAATGCTCATTGCGCATGTCAAGTGTAATTTATAATGCCTTTTTATTTAAAGGCATATCTGATCCAAGTGACATAGGACAATATTAAATAGAAATCTTGATTTGTTTTATAAAGATTCCTTTTTCAAATTGTCCGACTCCGACTCGTTCTTGGTAGGCTTTTTGTAAGACATTTTTAAAATCTTAAAAACTAGTATTAAGTTAGGAAGTTTTATGTAGCGGAATTATCGTTGTTTAATTTTATACAATCGTAATTTTCCGACTTTTGTATTAGTTCCTAATAGTAATTTTAATCAATATTTGAAAATTGAAATATAGAACTGGAAATATCCACAAAAATATTCGGAATATATGGATCCGCATTCTTCTATAAATTAGTTCTTTTTTAAGACACTAACGTTAACTACAAACAGGTTTAAGTCTCTTGCATTTGCCCTGTTAAAATAATTTATAATGTAGTCCGAATCAGAAGGAAAAGATAATCCGTGTGAGGACAAATATGTCTGCCTCGTATTGCTTTCTTTGTCATCTAAGTAGGTTACTTCGGTTATGTCAGGTGCAGTAGACAGCGAAAGAGCTGCTCAACTGTGACAGGTAATTTCAAGTGTGACAATGTGATTTCCTTTAGAACTAATATGGAGGATATTAAATAAAAAAAATCGTTAAATAACAAAAAAATAATTGTGTAGTTATGTAATAAAATAATAAGTGGATGAATGTTTACAATGCTTAGTTAAATACATTTATGATCAGTATTCTTTTAAAGTTATTTACTTGTAAATCGGTATGAATCGATTTACTTTTAATTTATTATTTTATGAATTGCTACCCTACCATTTAATTAATTTTGTGTTCTATTCTCGAAATTACACGATGGATAGATGGAACTTGGAGTGCGAGTTTACAAAGACCCTAACGATCTTATTTATAAATTTATATAAAACAAAATTAAAATGAATAGGTATTTACTTTAAACCATTAGCTGTCTGAAGCAAATTTATTTAATTAACTTATTTAGGTCAGATAGTGATCTTGCCGTTGCAGAAATTCGAATATTTTTTGATTGATGATGGACGTATTATAATTATTAAATGAGCTTACAAATCTTCAATAAATTGTGATCCTAGGTCATAAATCTAGATCATCACATACATAGTGAAAGAGGTTCTCAAAAGGCGTCGTTCAGGAGATTTAAGGTTAAAAATAATTGACTACCGCGGAGGCAAACATTTGAATCAAGATAGTTTATAGCGATTTAAAATACCAAACGAAATAAAAAACAAATTGGTAAATATCTCCTGGTTTTACAACTCTATATCATTAGTCATGGTTGATTATGCGTAGTGTATTGGCTCGATTAGCACACGTCGGTCGGCCAGCTGATTGCCAGTGCTAAGCGCGCGCGCACACCCCGTGGTCGTCTCGCATGCCGAATGTGGCCGATTCGCGCCGACAACGTGTAACGACGACGATGCAACCCCGAAAAATCGGGAAGTTCGACTTTGTGAGATCCGTGTTCGACGTATATGAAATTGTGTTCTGAATTTGAAATTTGTGAAGTACAGCGGCGTTATTGGTAGGTCTTAATTTTTAAAATTCACTTTGCATTATTAGAGTTTCCCATTAGTTCTTATTTTCGTTTATGGATTATTGAAATATCAACAATTATGAAATGTAGATCTGCCGAATTACTTTAAGTACTGGATAAAATAACCGAACCGTTATATAACATTAAGTATAAACTAAAATATTTTTTATACAAAAAAAAATATCATAATGTATTGTGGACCTAAATTCATTCTTTAAATTGCTTTCATTTAAATGGTCTTGTACCAATTCCTCGTATATTTACTTTCCTCAGTTTTCCCTGTTTATTTAAAAAATTATATAAAAATAGGGAAAACTGAGGAAAGTAAATATACAAGACCATTTAAATGAAAGCAATTTAAAGAATGAATTTAGGTATAATAAGGATCTATCGGTAACGATGTCATTGTAATAAATTAGAAAGAAGATAATACCAATATTGATGAAATAAACATAACTGTTCTGGTTTTAAACATTTAGTATAAAATTCGTCACATTTTACTTTTATATCCAATATTAATATAAAATATCCTTCGTCTAAATTTAATTAAAAAAAATATTTAGAGCTGTGTTTGCGATTTATAGAGTTAATAAATCAAATTCATATTTTCGTTTCTATGAAATAAAATAATCAAGTTCCAATATCAGCACAAAAATTTTGAATCACATGTTTGAGATTTGAGCAATATACATAATTTTATACTTTGATTCAGTATTTTGATGTTACTATGGTTCATTTTACATAGAACTCGTTCTAAAGCAACGTGGTCGGTTGCCTAATTAGCAAATGTGGAATGTCTGCATTGTGTCTAGTTTCCGGCCGAAGACAAATATTGCTCTTTCAAACATAGTTACGATGCGTCTCGTTTAGGTTAAAGACCTTCGAATATCTTTTCATTTGTTACAAGTTCGAACCACGATAAAGAGATTATTTTAGATGATTTTTTCAATAGATGATTTTTTTCATCATCTACCCTTTAACGTCCCCGCGGAGGACTGCCCATTACCCTCCACGCTGACCCAATGGATTATAAACGACTACAAATGCAGCCGGCACCAACGGTTTAACGTGGTCAGTGATGCCAACTTAACACTTTCGGTGCTAGATCTGGCATTACTTCCAGAAGATTAGCACCGAAATTTGAGTTTTAGCACCTAGCACTAATAGTAAAATCAAAGAAAATGAAATGCGAAGAGATTTGAAGATGATTTGAAAGAATAACGCTGTCTCTCCGATAAAAAATAAATTGGGATTCTGGATATTTCAATCTTTTATTGCCCTCCGCACGATCCTATATGAAAAAAATCCATTTAAAAAGTTTCTGACAGTGAAGAAGAATGGTTTTAGTAATGTTATATTTTGTAAACAGAATTGTATCTAATAAGATGGGTTTTCTTCCTTTCTAGCAATTTAGCAATTTTTGAGATTTTATCTAGCACTTAACTTAGGTATCGAGTTGGCAACACTGAATATGGCCTATGAAGCACGGCGTAGCTCGAGATAGTAAATTTTGGTCTCTCATCTCGTGATCTTCCCTTGCTTAACAACAGCGATCGCGGGCCACGGCGCTTATCCACTTCGCCATCCAGCAACTCAATGTAAAATTGTGCATTATACCAAATGGATGAATAATGGATGGGAACGAATCGAACAGGGTGAATGGTCCTTGACCTACCACGCGGGCATATTGCCGCTAGGTGACTGTTTATGACTGCAGATGCAATAGGGCCCAACGGGTTAAAGTGCCTTTCAAAGCACGTAGAGATCGAGATAATAAATTTTCGGTCTCCCATCCTATGACCGGCATTTGCAAAAGTTGCTTAACTTCCGTATCGCACTACGCACTAACCACTCCGCCATCTGCCTCCAGCCAATTAACACATATCTATTGCTTATACAAGTTCCAGAATTGACAGGAAAGAAAATACAGTAGGTTGTGAAAGTGCAGTAATTATATAGTTTACCTGTAATCTGCTGTCACGTGTTGTATAACAGTTACATAAAACTATCGGAAATCATGTAAGTTATCCCACCTTCCAATGATTTATTATTGATAAATAATTGTCAATTGTCATAGTTTTATGACCTGAAATATGAAATCGATCTTTGTTCATTCTGGTGAGTTTTTTAATAAGCAAACTTAATTTTAATTATTGTCACTAGACTATTACCAAAGCAAATATTCGACAATTATTCGACTGGGTATTGAATTAAATATAAATGTAATAGTATTTTAACTAATATTTGTAGGCGAAAAAATTATAAATGTGCACATAAAAAAATACTTATATATTCATAATTAAAGTAGATTTCATGTGACGGTGTAGTAAGACATCATATTTTGTGTCAATCAGTTCTTGCCAACTAAAACTTAACACTTTTACGAAAAGTACCTTAGACTTCACATTTTGATTAAAATATGCGATAAAATCGGTTAAACAATTTTTACTTGACATGTTTTAAAGGCGTTTTGATTTCAATGTTTGGAAATGGAAAAAATGCGTTTTAAATGCAAAAGTGAAGGGCGAGTTGTTCAATGAAACCGGATCACTTTCATTGACGATATGATTGATATAAAAGATAATCATTAATTGACCGAGGAAAGGTATTAAGAAATTTGAGAATACATCGAGCCTTAATATATTATAAAGACTAGCTTTTACCCGCGACTTCGCCTGCGTTGTCTAGTTTTTAAGTCCACAAATGAGAAAGTTCCATAAAAACTTTCATCCCCAATTTACCCCCTTAGGGGTCGAATTTCGTAAAATCCCGTCTTAGTGAGCACCTACATCCTAAAAAGAACCCGTATGCAAAATTTTGAAATAGGGTGGAATTTTCAAAAATTCATTCCAAATTTCAACTTTCTACGCTTAGGTTCATCTGTACGTTGTTTGTCAGTCAGTTTTGCAAGAATTTTATATATATATTTCTCCGTATTTTCTTACCATTTCTAATGCTTCTGTTGAATAATAAGTAAACGTTTGTTAATATTTACATATTCAAATAAAGGAAAACAAACCATACTTATTTCAAAAGGTTATTGATTTTTGTATTTACATTTTTATTTAAAACCTATGGAAAGCATCACAACCCTTATTATAATAATATAATAAAAAAAATAATTAATTTATGTTGAGTTAAAACAGTTGCACATCGCTTTAGTATTTTTTTTTTTGCAGATAAGTGGCCGGTCATTCATATACCTATTATTATCATTACAGTATTGTATAGACCGTACCTAGTGATTGTGTAAAGTGGTAAGGGGCTGCGTCTGTTGGTAACGAGCCACGATCCGCACCTTTCACGCACACCACGACCTGTGATCCCGTCGCATTTGTTCTGTCGCTATATAGAATATCATAATGGATTGAAATTTAGGAGGCTGATCTAATACTTTCACAATATTCATTGGTACAATGTATTAAATGTTCGTATAATACGAAAAATATTATTTCAAAGGACAAGAAAGATGTTGTATTTTCCATTTTTAAAACATCTAGTAATGTAGTTTATAATTTGTTCGAACCTCATTTGGTTAGAGGCAAAAAGGATCTTAGTCCATATTACTTAGCATTTTGTTTTCTCTAACAGTTGGTGTTTTCTTTGGAATCATACTCGTAGTAGTTACTTTTGATTTAAGAATCAAAAACAATAAATAAACATAATGGTTTCCGAAAAAAAATGTTATAAAGTCTTCATGTGTTTTTTGGAACAGTAATATATTGTAAAACATTAAATAAATTGCTGTAGCATTGAAAGTCAAGCTGAAAAAGTGATTTATTTTAGCTAGATAGCATATAAGAACAGCGATTTATAAAATCGGATTTCTAATAACTAGTCTGAATTTATCTATAAAAATCTCCCACAAATATAATTCGAATTAAATCATACTCTTAATTTGTCTGATAGACTAATACGAAATTAAATAAAAATCAGATATGACGTTAACAGTCAAGTAATTCGTAAGCTATATTTTGAATCATAATTGGCCATGGTCACGCATAGTTAAGTTATATGAGCTATAACTTTAATACAACCAACTATAGAATGAAAAATGACAGAATGTTCTTACACCTATTTAATTTTGGCGTTAAAAAAATATTTTTTACGATGTTTAATATCATTTTTTATTATATTTGATCAACTTTGCATTTATATTTAGAACAAATCTTCATCTTTATCGAAAGTTTAAATATTTGTAAAAAATATTTCTTTCGGCTGTTTGGGTGGATTGCCTGAATATAAATGAAAAAAAAAAGCTCTGTATCATCGAAAAACTAACAAGTACTTGAAAAATTCGACAGTCCTGTTAGATCCTGGGCACTTCAGAGCTTGGAGCAGTCGTTCGGTTTGCTAAAAGTCATGGGTTCGAGTCCCATCTCAGAGTGCCTGGGCCAAAGTGGATTTTGAAGCATTTTCATTAAGAATATAAATAACATTTATTAAAATCTTTTTATTTCTTTATTAGATATATTGAGAGTTTAGTTGGATATTGCTAGAATATTCCACATGAAGACTTAAGATGTATTAAAGTATTCATTATATGCATACAAAAAATATCAACGCGTGCGTGTTATGCGTATAGCTTATTTACAACAGCATGTTAACAAAATCGCATTATTATGTTTTATTGGTGTTTCATTTATATTTATTTATTTATATATAATATTTAAACTATTTGATTTATAAGGTAATAATCAACTAAGTGTTATCGTCATAATTGTAATACTTATATTTGCATACTATTTAAGATGGCCGAATAGCTCAAAGCTCTCACTTATTAATATTATTATTATAAGTATAGATGATATAGTGATCGAAGTAGTTTCCGAGGTCATAATCATTCGCAATTTTGGTAATTTCTTTAACAGTATAATGGATTTTTAACTTCAACTAAACTCTATCAAAAAATAATTGCGTTATTTTGTCTTTATGGACTTAACTCCTGGAGTAGTTGGATGAGTTAAGAATGATATCTCGGGTACTTGATATGATCATTTTTTTCGACACCTATTGAGATAATTTCGAACTACCTATTGACACTCTTTTTAGCAAACTATCAATAACGAAGAAAGTAAAGTAACTTTAGATGGGTGACCAAGAATTTAATATCTCGAGCTCCGTCGTTGGTCCCGACTGTGTCTGTAGTCAATAACCACACTGGGTTGGTGGGTCATGGCCCATTCTCTATTCCGTGCATAGTGAAGGCCTGTCTCCTAGCAATGGAGCCATTAATAGACTGACGAGGATAGTGATCGATATTGAATACCGATATAATCGACAACTTAGGTTTTGGTCTGTAATTTAATAAATAAATATATATAAATTAGTTAGAAAAATATATTTTAATAGCTTCCTCCCACCAGGGGTACCTAGGGAAATGCTTAGTGGGATAAAAATAGACCATATGTTAATCAAAGCTTAGAATTCAATTTAAAAATTAATTTGGCAAATTACAATAACAAATTCAACAGTAAACAATTGTTACTATGGAAACGTTTTAATTCCCTATACACACTTCCACACCCATTTTGATTCCTTTATTTGTTGTTTTTCGTAATAAAATATAGCTTATGTTTACAGCATATTATGTAGCTTCCCGTAGGTGAAAGAATATTTTAAATCGGTCTAGAAGTTTCGGAGCCATTATGTAATCAAACAAACAATAAAATCTTATCTCTAAAATACTTCAACGCAACACAAGATAGCAGATTAATAACAATAAAAGTGACAAAAGTCAAATTAAGATTTTTTTTTTTTATAAAAAGCGCTTACCAAAAATAGCTGACAGGTTATCATATCACGTTAAATGGCATTAGTATTAGTTTAAAAACACTAAGAATCTTCTCAAAACTGAAAAAAAAGAAAACACAATTTATAGTAGAGCAGATGGGCGTACATAATTACAGATCCGAGTGATGATTAAGCGATTTAAGCGAGACGTTAAACCTCTTGTGTCACATAAACATATATTTTTACATAACATAAAAGTAAATTGCAGGATCCATTGTGACTGTGGGAAACATCACGAAACTTTGTTTTGGCACATAACAGTTCATCTGCCGGTTAAGAAATCGACTCATTGTTAAGTTTAGCTGCGAAATAAAAACGGTTTTATTGCTCTGCTCGCGCTTATTGTGCTGGTCAAATGGAAAATGACCTTTACCTCTTTGCGAATAGAGGTGTGTAAATGTCCATTGTCGGGTGAAATTCAATATGAGTGCTATTGTGTAGGAGGATGATTCACGACCTGATATTAGCGTTATATAAATCTGTTGTTTCGAGACGGATTCGCGATAAGTAACGTGCGATAATTTTATGAATTTAATTAGTGTACTTTAATTATTTTATTTAGTACCGGTTTTGTTGAGTTTTGTAATTAATGGACGTTGTACTAACCAACTAAACTTTTGCCAATTCTTAGTTAAATTTTAATAATATTGGCTAAAACATTTTTTTTTTAAAGTAATCTAAGTCATTCGCCAGCTTTCAAATCTCCACAAAATATATACCATACCATAAAAATAAATTGACAATATTGTAAACCACTATCTATATAAGACTAAGAATATTTGAAAAATGCTTATTTAGCCCTTGTTTAATAAGCTGTTCGTTTGTTTAGACATATCTTAAAACTCACACCATGTACACAAAAAGTGAGAGTTAACATGAAATTAAAAAAATTGCAATTTACAGAATATTATCATATACGTACAACTTGATATGCTGTTAATTGTACAAAACCAAAACGTAACTTGAACGCGGCCGTGCTGAGCATCCGCCATGCATGTCAAATTAATGCCGCATAAATATTATCTTGCGTATATTTTTTATTTTAATCTCAACAAACATTGTCTTCCAAAAAGTCGGAATTACCTAAAGTTTCCTACCGTCTGTCCGTGGGAAAAGCGTGAAGAAGACTGACTAAAAATTCCCCGAGCAGCGGTCAGGGTCAATCACGAGTATGCTATATCAGGTAAGCCATCTCTGTGACGTAGATATTTCAAAGCCGCTGAAGATTTGACGTCAGCGCTGTAGAATAAGACACTTCTTTCAAATAGCGCTGTAACTTATAGCCAATGACTATTTTTTTAAAACAGTTTTATACTCTTTAGAAAATTAAAAACAATTTATATGCGACTTTTTCATTGGCACAGTAATTTTATATTATTAGATAGAGTTCTCAGAATGTACACTAAAAAATATTGGTTACTACTTAATAAAAGGATGTATAAATAGGTCTTAATGTAACTGAGGTGTTCTTATCTGTTAAAAATTGGTTTATTTACGTCACTGTTCTTGGATCACCAACCTACATATAAGTACCAAATTTCATGTCAATCTGTTCAGTTATTAGTTGGACGGACAGACAGACACGCGAGTGATACTATAAAAGTTTACGTTTTTCTATTCGGATTACGGAACCTTAAATATTAATTTTATTGCACTCTATTAAGTTACTAATTTAGATTTAGTCTGTCATAGTTTTCGAAGGTAATGAGGTACCAAAATGTATGAGAATTAAGTTATAATATATTGTATGCTGAATTTGGTGGGCATGTATTTTACTGCAAATGAATTTTTAATATTTTGGAGTCGGTTTTAGTAAAAAAAAGTACATAGACTTTTAGTGACTATGACATAGCCAAGATATAGCTACCTATAAATATTAAACGAAGTAGTTTGTTCGTATTTTTATATAAAGACAAAACTAACAAATGAGATGATGGTTTCTCAATAATCCTTAACAAAACTAACAAATGAGATGATGGTATCTCAATAATCCATATTAATTGTTTTTAAAATAATCATCAGAATCAATCCACTACTGATGAAGACATCATAGAACATTCATACAAAAACGTACAGTCGAATTGGGAACCTTATTTTTTGAAGTCAATTAAAAATACAATATGAATTTTGTTACAGGCACGACTATTTCTAATTCTTGACTCCTGATGACATTGAAAATGAGGCGATTGGGTTTCCACATAAGAACATTTCTTTTGGTAAGTTATTTATATTTAATTTAGTAGTCATAATGTTTTCTTCTTTTTTTCTAACGCAGAATTCTATCATCAATAATTGTCATAGACATGAACATGTGTATTTTTTTAAATTTGTTCAAAAATAGTTTATTTAACTATACTTTTGAAAGTGGATTTTAGTGTAAACCGATAATTACGTATATAATACTGGTCTCTAATATTTTTTCTAATGAACATCATATGATGGCGTCTTTCTGTGTTCTGCAATATAAACGGTCAGTTGCACATACGCCCATAATGTTTAATGACAACTTTAAGCTCTAATTAATGTTAAATTTGTATGTGTAATGTCGCTTTAAACTAATTAATTTTTTAATTGACGTTTGTGCAACTCGCTGAAAGTCTTTCTAATATATACTTTTTAATTCAAACAATATTACAAAAGGTTCGTTTTCATTATTTTGTGAATACATTGAAAAAATATTTCAAATTACTAACGTTTGAAAAATATTATAAAACTATCAAATCTTCAATTTAAATTTAATCCTTAAACCAAGGTAATTTTACCAAGGTCTGCCATGATGTATTTTATGTAAAACCAACTTCAATAGAAGTTTCTTGTACAGTAAACAGCACGCTAGGCTATACAAATCTGTCATTTTTTTCCACTTGATTTTAAACCTAATGTTTTGAGAATAGCGTTTAAAATTAACCGGAAAATTTGTCAAATTCTGGTAACTTGACGTACAGCCATGTGTTCACTCTTTTGAAGTTGATTTAATAAAAAATTACCAAATATTATCACTTACCCGCGCATAAAACTGCAACCGAGAGTTGGATTAACCATATCGACGCTAGATTATAGCTCACTGGTTTGATTTAATTCTGATATATGGGTACATTATAACGGATCGTCTATAAAAAATAACCTCATCTCTTCAATAGATTAAATGTACCTAATACGTTTTCAATTCGTTCCACACCCCCGTCGAGCGAGCCATATTTCATTGCGCCGCTCAATGCATACAATCAAGTTCTTACTTCTAATTGGTTTACTCTCAGTTTCGTTAAATAGCGCGATAATTTGCGTTTTAATTTTTAGCAACGATAATTTCCATATTTAGTTTCGTTAAAAATCCCTATATATTTTATAATAATACATAAACAAACAAATAAATAAAATAACAAGTAAAATTAATAAGTAGTTCAATAAAACGTCCAGGATAGAAACACAAAGCAAATTCGAGAATCAAGATCTTTAATTATATACCCGTATTGTTATAATTGAATAGATATTATTTTTTCATAGTTTTTAATTTTAAATGACGTCATGCATCCGCCATATTGAATATTTAAAAAGCCAGTGTAACATGGGATGATGAAAAGTTTCTAATGATATCATATACACTAATATCCGTTAAGTCTTTCATAAATTATGGAATAGAGAGCACATACATTAACCCTGAACACAATATACTCCTTTTTTCAGCATTCGTGGAACCATTCTACCGACAAATAAAGATGTTTTCATTGTCACTTTAAATTAAGCAATTTACGATTATATTAGCCTCAAATCAATATGCGCTCTTGATCAGATTAATGCCGGACTGAAATGAATTACATATTATTCAGATTTAGACGTTGTCATCAAACTTTTATCTGAAGTAGAATATTATTAACGATTACAATTGTAATGTCGAATTGTTTCAAGCAGGATGTATATTTATTGTACAGTTCATAGCTTTATAATAAAGAGTTGAAATTTATTTTAAATTACCATTAGGTAATTACACGCGAGGTTTTGATGTCTGGATTAGTAAATCTTTTCCGTGATATCCAACATTAGATAAAATATAATCACAATATTATTTATTTTTAAAGAAATAGCACAGTTTATCATAATTTTCTATGTTTGTCTCTTATGTGTGTCAATGGATGCGCCTAGTGTCAAGTGCGCGTCACAGTGATGCAACTCAAGTTACCGAACTGAAGAACCGTGATTTTCAAGGTTACACCTTTCGCAACTAATTATAACATATTTCAGAATACACTGTAGCTTATTATCCGAATTTAAAATTGTAGAAAATATTTTTAAATAAATTTAATACTATTACTATTTTGTTTATATCGAGAACGAATTGGTAAATGTCAGAGCGAATGGTAATATACTTTTAAAACGATATATGCATACTTTTTATGATATACAAATTTTAAAAGTAATTCTAAGAATATCACAATGGCGTAGTAAGGCATGTCATATTTTTTTTATAATTCGCGGAACTGTCGCTTTGACAATGTTATGTCATATAGAATTAACTTTAAAAATCATTTTAAAAACTTTTAACTGAGAAACCAAATGACTAATGGAAATTTGTTTATGTCTTGTTATTTATGACTTTAATTACTTCTGGTTTATTTTTTACGTTAAAATATTTAAAATAGACAATTCAAAATAGTCATGTAATGATTATTTTCCAGTTAAATAGATGTAGGTAATTGATCAGAGTAGTTATATTAGATTAACTTATTATTTTTGATCAATCTTGCATCTACAATATACTATATGCTTATATATAAAGTGTATTTTTAAGTAGTTTTCATTGAGAATAGAATAAGATTATCTTTTTATAAAAATATACTTTTAAAACGATATGTTGTTTAATGATTTTAGCCACAGCTAGTAACTGTTTATTGAGTCTATATTATAAAGAGGAAAGATTTGATTGTTTGTTTGCATTACATAGGCTCCGAAAATACTAGACCTATTTAAAAAAACCTACGGGAAGCTTTATCATATGCGTACGACATAGGCTATAATAAAAATACGTAATTAATGTAAGAGCAAATGAGGTTTACATTTTTTTTATGATAATTCATTTAAATTGGCAATAATTTATATTTGGTTAAAATAATATAATAAAAAGGTTCATTATCTGCAAAATTGTTATTTGACGCCATTGAGAATCCTATTAATATTATAAAGGCGAAAGTTTGTAAGTATGGATGTATGGATGTTTGTTACTCTTTCACGAAAAAACTACTGGACGGATTTGGATAAAACTTTACAGCAATATAGGTTATACATCAGAATAACACATAGGGTACTTTTTACTGGGAAAACTTCTCACTCCCACGGGATACCGACTTCCACGCGGACGAAGTCGCGGGCGTCCACTAGTTATTTATAATTACTAATGTTTATAATGATTGCGCGTTGATGTCTTTCTTATGGCTGTATAGTACAGGTTTAAGAAGGGTTAGTTAAAATAGATGTTTTATATAGATATTGAATACAAAAAATTCATATATAACTCACTGAAAATTGTCTTGAATGACTGATGTATTATAAAGTGACCAAAACTATTTTTAAGAGAAACTATTTGACTCTAATGAAATATTTTCTTAAATCTTTTATCAAAATATTGAATAGCAGCCATATACGTTCCATTTATCAATTAAATTGTATTAGTACCTACATCTACACGTAAGCAGATTTAAATTTTCAAGCCAGGACCCAATAAAATTGCAAAATTTTAGGTACCGCAAGACTTAATTTGAATAGTAAATAGGTCAAAATAAAATTAATAATTTTGCAATCAAAAAGGGTATACTTCTTGTGAACTTACTTATTCTTGATGAAATATATCCACTTGCACCAGGTACTATGAGATGGAATTCGAACTCACTACCTTTCGCCATCCGGGCGACCCATCTCACATTTTTCATTAAGAATATTTTCTAGTAAAATTGATGAAATAGAATAATTTATTTTTCATATTATAAATTAGAATTTTAAGGTAATCTTTAAACTTTAGATATGGGAATGTATGTTTATTTGTTCTTCCTTTTATTACGTTTTTGGTGTAATATAGTTTAGAGGCTCGAAAATGCCACATGCTAATTTATACTTAAAAATAAACAATATTTTCTCACTTAAATGGTCTTTAAACTCATTTACTTATATATGTTTACACCGTCTCATAATTTGCGGTTTAGTCTTGCAATACTGTTCACAGTAATGCATGTGTCATAGTGAGACCTTTAAATAGTTAAATTACAACATATCAACAAGTATGTACAGACAAAGTAAACGGAAATTCTTTCTTTATAAATAAGTTCTTTTGTTTTAGAGCCCCGTTAGTGGACTCTTTTAAGACGATTTCTTAATCACCCAGACCTCTCGCATTCTCGGGCTCCATCAATTTAACTCTTACTTTTATTAAAGGATATAATACAACATGTACAATGTATCAAAAAATTAGGTGAAAATCAATGTTTGTTCACTACTTTAAGATGCTAAAAGAATCACGTGAAAAGGTCGGTTCATATAAAACTGTCGTTAGAACTGTCTATTTATATGATACCAAATGTTAACCCGCGACTTCACCCGCGTAAATGATAGCCTTCAGCTTTCCGCCAGCGGCTTCGCCCACGTGGTCCCTAGAGAACTGTTTATTTGGATATCGATTCATATGATATGATGACACGGATATAGTTACCATGAGAAATTGAATAATGAACAATCGTTACTTCAGTAACGTTTTAATTCGCTATACAAACTTCCACTACCATTTTCATCCCTTTATCTGTTGTTCTTCAGCATTAAATATAGCGTATGTTCACCGCATATGATATAGCTTCTCGTTGGTGAAAGAATTTTGTAATCGGTACAGTAGTTTCCGAGTCTATGCATTGCAAACAAAAAAACATCTCTTTATCATAAAAATTATTTGATCTTCAGGTAGATCAAATAATATGTATTTATGATCGGATCAGTATTTCCCAAGATTACCCCCTAAAATCGAACGAGCAAAATGGGAAACTTTATTTCTTTATCACACATATTAGTATATATAACATTCGATCTTGTAAATTCGATAGAAATTCCGACACGTATTAACGCCTACTACCATGAGACGCTTGGCAGATCTATCGTTAGATTTATACCGATCCTTAACTGAAGACTGGAACATACTTAGATGATATATTTTTGGGTCACTATGTCAGAACAGTAAAAGCGTTTACCAAGTATGCATCATCGGCCTATTTATGTAATAAAATAAGGAGAACAGGCATGATGCAGAATGGAATATAATCTAATATAAAACAACTCCAACTGCACCTAGTGAACATTATTATATTTAGGAACACAAAACAAAATAATATAAAGAAAACAAGAGACAAATGGCGACTTATCACTTAAAGTTACCTCTTTCAGACATCCCGCAAATTAAATAAATTTTGCATTCACCACGCTGTTATCTCGGGGTACCTAGGTCTGGTGAATTTTTTAAACAATTTTCTTTAAAGTAAATAATCTGGTGTACATTTCCAATCGGTATTAATCTATTCTGACCTCAGTACCAATACATCTGTTAAGTATTACTTTTAAATAAGACAAATGAAGCATGAAAATAATACACTGTATGAGAAGATCAAGATATCATTTAACATGTTAATTTAAGCAAATTGATTTTTTTTGCACACACTCCTTGAAACAATACGCCCAATCGATTGATTGCGAGCGATAATAGTAGAAAAAAATAAGTCTATAACATTTATTTATGTAAGCGTTGATTGTTCTTATGTCATTCGACAGCCTTATATTTATTTGTTTAAGATCCGGATATGTCAACATTTATACATATAAAATTAGAGCTTACTACAAAAAAACAATTGTCGACTTTAATTAGATAGGTATTTTGATTCATCGACTAATATAGAACCTCATATCATATAATTAAAATAGAATCGTAATAATCCGTTTTGTCTTTGGAACCGTATACTGTGCCGATATAACTTTTTATTGTTATGAATAAAAGACAGTTTTCTTATTATTTATTTTTAAATATAATATGGTCTACGTAATTTTCGTCAAATATAACTCAATGATGATGTTTTTTTTTTTTGTTAAATGTATATTTACGTGTACATTTCACGAAGTTTAGAACAGCAGTTGATTACCTCCTAAAAATGAAATATCTTTATATAAATGAAAAATCAACTTCGATAATTAGAAAGCTGGTTTCCCAAATTTAAGAAGCTTATACCTACTCACGACATTACTAACAATGATACGTAACTTAAATCAGTGTAATATGCGTAGACCTTTTACAAACCATTTTCGTACTTTAACCAAATTTTTTATAACGTATTCATTGAAGTTTTTTATTACTAATTAACTGCGCAATTAGAAACAAATCAAATTCACCCGTATCATGACACGAACAGTCTGATCTGATTGTAAAGTCTTTGAATATATTTAGCAGTGTCCACTAGGAAATCCGTGTGGCCACCTGCTCAGTATTTATTGCGATCATAATTTGTCATGCACACATTATGATAATTAATTTTAATACGTGGCCATTTCAGTATTCTCACTATAGTCTAAGAAGTCGTGACAAAAATGTACAAGAGCCTTCTGAAGCTTAATATTTCAGTATGTTAAAGTACTAAGGGTACACACCACATTAATGTAACATTGTAATACATATTAAAGGCGCTTTGTAGTATTTTAAAATTAGTTTAAAACTTATTATTAATATAAAAAGTAGACTACAGATAGCACAATACAGCTCAGATGGCACAATCGTAAAATGCAGCGGCTCAGCAGATCTCAGAAGTTGGTGTGAAGTGAAAAAGTTTCGTAATGGATGAAAGTTAAAAAAATCTCAGACTTTCATTACATATTCTAAAATAGATAGAAGTTTGTTTCGCGCTGCCACCGCCAGGTGTTCCAACTCCTGATCTCCGCACTGGGTACTGAAGAACGTATAGTACTTAATTGTAGTATACCATTAGTACTTCAACATACTGAAATATCAAGCGTTAAAAAGCCCTTGTTCATTTTTGTCCTGAGCTATTTTCTGCTGTTATATTGTGATAATGGTGTGTTAAATAAATCATTCATTCATTCATTCATATCAGGGCAGGACTCGATCAAACCTGATTTAAAAATTAACCTCAATATTTATGGTGTCAATCAAAGGACACGATAATTATCTACGGGATTGCTACCATGTATATTATATTTTTCGAATGTAAGTACTTACAACAGCGCCTAAATATCGGGGACTCGATAAATATTAGGCTGGTAATTATTCGAAAGTAAATAAAGTTTTAAATTAAGAGGAATTATTACTTTATATACCCAGAGAGCTTTCAAAATTTGTAGAAGATATAAGAGTTTATAGTAAGCTACCTTTAAAAGACAGAAATACGGCATCACAGGCTTTTTTCAGAAATCCCACCGTGCATTATTTTATTATGTCTCAAAAGGATTGAGCAGCATCTTACAAAGCTCCCAGGCAGCTAAACTTTTTCTAACGCTTCTTACAATTATCATTATATTAACACAAAACTTTGACGACCAGCTAATATAAAACATTATTATTTTTTACATTTTGTATTCGTGATTTCTTATAATTTAGGAAAACGATTTTACTTTATTCCCATTATTTTTCTATTAACTCTCATGGTCATATTAGTCTTTGAAAATATTGTTCAACGAACGTGTATCAGTTTCAATTCTGCTTTATCATTCTGTAAAAAATCAATGTTGAACTCAAATATAATCGATACTTCTACTATGGTGCTGGTTTGTCGTGAACAGTTTTTCAAAGATGTAGAGATATTCTCAAACTGCACCTACTTAACAGATAAAACAATTTGTAAACTTAAATATCTTAAAGTAGTCATGAGGTCGTGGGGCATATTTATTTATGGAATTTTATGTAGACTGCCCGTGACCTTGCGCCGACTTTCTTTGCAACGATAGTTGCTACTAGGGTTGTCAATATGTCTTTAGCGAACGGCAAAGTTTTTCTTTATAAATAAGATTTAAAAGGATGGTATACTTTAAAAAATGTATAATATGTAGTACCAGCGGCCTGCTCGGATATCCAACCTACGTTAATATTATATTCAAATATAAACGATTTTACATTGAATAAAAGTTAATGTATAGACACTTTCATACATTTTTAAAAATATAATTTTATTTATCAGTTCATAATAATGAAAATATAGTATTTTTTCATACTATATGTTGTTTTAACAGTACGCAGATCCGAAATATAATACGCACATACCAATAGAAGTTCTTAGGTTACCCAATATAGATCAAATTTCAACCGTTGATTTTGAAGTCGACTCTCAATGCATTAAAGTACGAAACCCAATGGAGAATTGCGATAAATTTGTTAAACCCGACGTGCTGTTGACAGAACAATACTAGATGTATATAAATGGTTAACAACCCTAATTGCGGTTTAAGTAGCGGCAGTATGAACTGACACGTGGCTATTTCATATATACATGAGACTAATATTTGTGGTAACATCTGAACTCATACCGTCTAAATCATAAAATATTTTATATTTGTTTACAAATAAATCAATATATACCGAACTGAACCAACAAGGTTCTCAAAACTTTTTAGATATACTAAATTTATGATAAAATCAGGGCAGGGCTCGATCGAAACATTTATAAATTAACAACAACATACATATAATAATTTGCTAATAAAGTATTTTCTTGGCTTTCAACAACAGAAATTGACTTATTTAATTCTGATTAAATAAATCGATAGGTTATTAATTTTGCATTAACGATGCTATAGCTGATATTTATGCTAAAGAGAAATGCTAAAAAAATAACGAGTCCCTGATGCACGAAAAACGATCTTTACGATAAAATTAGATATCAGAATTTAAAATTATACAAAATTCGAGCTTCAATGAAAAATAAAAATCCTTTATTGCCTTTCTAAGTAAGATTATATGATGAAACTAGTAACTAATGAAACAGAACTCGTGACATTGATTTAATCACAGAACACAGAAAGACATTCTGTGTTCTGTGAATTTTATCATTAAGCTGATATAAGTTATAACTTTGGAAATAGCAGACTACTGTTTGATTTCATGATATAATCAATGTCATCACCAGATTACATTGATTATATCATGAAATTAAACTAATTTAACTATAACATGACATTGTTTTTATCATAAGTCTAGGTTTATGATCAATTTAGTTTATAAGCATATTGAGTAAGAGGTTAGACTAGGTTTATGATCTATAATCTGATTTTATCATAAAGTGACTTATGCACTGTTGGATAACACTTGGAATTCTTGAAGTCTACGTCTCTCAGATATTATAATACTATAAACTCGCTAAGAGAGAAAGCTTACTCGATATATTTTATATCAACTACTTCATAAACATGTGAATCTGTTACATCCGCATTCTAATGATTATAAAAATGAATATTACAACTTAATCATGGCAATATAATTATTATTACTAAATTACTTGATTATAGCAAATTAATATTCGTAAATAATTTAATCATGATATTTTCAATATTTGCTAAGAGACTTTTGTATAGTGGTTTAAGGATAAAAATTAAAAATATATTTACTTATAGCAATATAAAATGAATTGTTGACCAAAGCAGTTTACCTATTTTACTGGCAATGCATGGATAATATCAACTAATCTAGAAAAAAAGATAGCTATACTGGACTCGTCTTTATTACTTTCCGATCAAAGTAATTAATTAACTCTGTAGGAGAGTGATTAACTCCATAGTTAATAAGATACCGCTTTCTCATAATGCCAGTATAAATCTTAAAAAATGCTATATGTCTGATGTAATAAACGCAATTCTTTTTATTTCTATTGAATAATACAAAAGGTGTGTATTACACATTGAGTTCGACAGTAGTCAAAACACTGTTTTTGACGATGTTTTTTGGCTTTATTACACGAAACTGCCTTAGTGAATACATTTTTTTAACTATTCAAAGATTCTTAGGGGCTTTATACTTAGTATAAAGGTAGGTCAGATTATTATGCAAGCCGTTGTCTCCATAGACGATGTCGCGATCAGTCAGTAGGTTACGAGAGTCTCGTAGGCGCCGCCCGCCGGAAGAGGCTATGAATAATTTAGAAAAGTAATTAATCAACCGGCGCGCGCGCATATGTTTTATAGTCTCCATGCAATCTTAGTTGAATCGGAATCCAGTTAAATTCATTAGTATGAGATTTACCTATACTAAGCCTACTTATATTATAAATACGAAAGTTTGTGAGGATGGATATATGTATAATACTGTTTCATGCAAAAACTTCTGAACGGATTTTGATAATGATTTGTTATGTGGATAATTCTAAGCCTAAATTAACATATTGGTTCTTATCCCACTAAACAGTTCCATAGTGATCAGGCGGACGAAGCCAAGAAAACGCGAAACCGAAAGGGATAAATGAACTAGTAACTGCGATAAGCGAGTGGCCGCGCGCGTTTTCCGTCGCGGGTACTGACACTGAAACCAGAATACTCAGTGTCGCAGACTCAGTTCTCTCGTAATGATTTTAAAATTTAGCTTTCTCTATTGAAATATATATGACGTGTCCTGAATCTTCATTTGCACAGATAAAAAATACCAAGTATACGATTTTAGGTCATATTTTAATAACTATATGGTGTAAAATAGAACCCAGTTTCCTTCACAGTTAACTCAAAGAATGTAAAGAGCGCAAATAACTCCATGGCCCGCTATTTGAATGATCCTGATTGGTCAACATTTGCCATGCTTCGAAATTTAGCCTTCTGTGCAGGTATATCAATGAGCATTATTAGTTGTACAATCTTTGATCCTACTTTCAATAATGCAAGGTCTTAAGCTGCTTGGGATCGTGTGATGTTACCGAAATTTATGATAATATACATACATTTGAAGAGTGTCATAATAATGTAATTGAAGGCAAAGATTACAAATTACTGGGACTAAAAACGTAAAATTGAATTCCAAGAAAAATATTTACGATGCACTTTTGGCGTTTGACCTCAAAGCTGCGACACCTGTTTAAATAAATTACAGTTTAAAAGAATCTTATATGGCAATAGAACAAATGTTATATCTGCTCTTCGCTTAGTCAACACAGAATAAGTATTTTAAGTGTTTCACGCAGTAGTGTCTCAACTATGTCGACATAAAGATCAAAATTGTTTGGGGATCTTTGTGTACTTGTGTAGTATTGTCTATTTCAAAAGTTGCACAAGCCTTTCAATGTTTCTGTGGGTAAGTGAGTAACTCAATTTTGTAATAAGTAATAAGCAGAATGCAGTTGTCGATTTTAATAGGCAGTAACCATCCCTCAGAGCTCGATATGGCTATTTAGTCGCTTCAGGCAAACGTAATATTTGCCTAAACTAATCCTAATCACCAATTACTACTGGCACTAATCGCCTTGCACTCAAAATTCTGATGCCCTAATTTTTTGCCGTTTCGAGTAATTGGCCTGGCTGAACCAGCATCGTGATTTAACATTCAAAAGCAAATCAGAAACCGCAAAAAATATAAAACAGGCTACAAGTAAGCACACGCACTGGCAGACTTAAAAGTCGAATCGCAATTCTTTTTGTTTGCCGTTTTATGTTTTCAGTTATCAGCCTTAGATCGCATCCCGGTAGTACTGTTCTTTAAACTGTGGTACAGGTTAGATATATCTTTGTTGGTGTCCCATGCGGTGTGCATGTCAAAATCTAAAAAACCAAACACGTTCGAGTCGGAATGTAATGAAATATGTAATGTAATATATAGGCAGCAGTGTGGAAAGATTTTGACATAAATCAGTTTTGTCAATTTACGAAATTTAAAAAGATTCTACTTATAAAATTAAGATATAATGCTTTCATCGCATGTACTTTTTTCATCACAAAAATCTAAATTGCATCGAAAAATGCAGAGAATAATGATTATAAAAAATTGCACACATCCGTTAGGGCATCCAAACCGAGAATTTGAAGATGGCGACACCGCTTACAATCTACGACAGAGGTCGACAAACAAAATATGATAACAAACTGTCCAACCTTTCTCCTCGTCGACCTTCGGCCCGGTGACCTTGTGCGTTCGTGACATATGACGGAAACGCAGTGACATCCACCGAGTTGTAGGCGCGACCTCTGATTGTTTCGCGTCACTGCTTCACAGAACGGCGCCGGTACGCGCGTATTTATTATGCCTCGTATTGGCAGCGGCGCCGGCGACGAAAATGTCGAATGATCGAGCACAAATGAAAGGCCGACTAGACTTTGCTGATTCTATAGGTGGTATTACATGAATCAATACATAACGTGATTTGTGTATGTGAAATGATATTTCGACTTTTAATGAACTCCTAATTTCTATACACGAATGAAAAGTGACTTCGTCTAGTAAAGAGCTGTTTTAATTAATCTTCTCTTTATAAAATCCAACAGACTAAAAAAACAAGCTCTTTCTGCGGCATTTCACAGTACTAGGTCTCACGTCATAGATTTGCAATCCTATGGAGTACTTTTCAAACAGCCTAAAGTAATAGATATTGAATTAAAATTTTTGAAATGGCATTAGAGTTTTCCAAATATAAAACAAACTCATAAAGTGCAGAGACAATATTAGTATATATTGTGATGAAGGTGACTTTAAATTCTTGAAGTCATTTATTTTATAAAGCAACTCTATTTGAGAAAATAAGGTGGAAAAAAAAATTTTGGACACAAATTATCGTAATGTACCGACAAGGTATTTTTCAATATACATGGGAGCTGATGGTAGGTGTTCGACATCCTCAAATACTTAAAAATTGCTAAAACTGTATACTGTATTCGTTTCGATATGTAATAGTGTTATTTTATTTTCTTTGAATATTCTCGACAATATTTTAATAAGCTGTAGCGCTTGGTATATCCGTTTATCGGCAATATATCACTTGAGATCCGTTAGCGGAGTGGGTGGGTTGTGTAACATGCGCTTGCGCCGTCGCCAGCGACGCCGACACTACGTCAGTCGGTCGCGAGGATGCATCGTAACATCATTATTATCTAACTATTAATCATATATATTTTAATAATTACTTATTGTATTTATAATGTAACATATATATTTTTAAGTAAATTGAGGTTTTGCACTTAGGCTCGCAGCTCGGTGGCGTAATGGATAAGCGCTGTGGCCCGCGATCGTTTTGTTTAAGCAACTTTCGCAAAGGTCAGTCACGAGATGGGTGTCCAAAAAAATATTAATTCGAGCTCTTCTTCTTATGAAAGACTTCAACCAATGTCTTTGTATATTGTTATTTTGACTATGTATTTGTATAGGTGATATGGTATAGAAGTGAAAAGAATTCTTTAACTCAAAAGTATGAAAAAAAATCTTAAAAAATTGATACTTTAACCACCCTATTTTTTTTTTAAACTAAACGTCACTTAAACAGGTTTTCGTTTCTATTTTTTTTATAAATGATCAGTTGATAGCAGTTTGATTTCTTTTTGCCTCTTGAAATGTAAAAATCTTAAGTTATTAAGAATAATCAGTTGAGAATTTGTACTTTTCTGAATTGGCAACCTGCCGTAAGATACCCAAGATGAAATTCGAACCCCATGACATTTTACAATCCGGTTTTGGGTTTTCTCTAACCAACTAAGACTCTTACACTCTAGATTCTAGATTCTTACTAGTCGAGAGAAGTAATTGCTTGAGAAAATGTTATAATTGAAGGAAATATTTTTAACCAATAGACGAAAATTTAAATGAAGTAAGAACTGATAATACCTAATAATAATTACAAGCAATTCACCTAAAAATTGGTAAAGAAGTTTTCGCATTCGCTGGAGCATATATAAAAGCAGTTGTGACCATCCCAAACTTTTGTTGGCAAATCTTCAAAAGGAAAGCAAAGTCGAAACATTTTTTTTCCGGTACAAAGTAGGACACCTGAATTATTTGTAGAAACCTGTGTACACTGATATAGTGTTGTATTAAATGGACCGTTATTTTATAAGAATCAATTTAAAAATATATTAAGATAGTTATATGAAATAGCTATCTTATGATCAAAATCTAATAATATGTTTATCCAACTAATCTAGTTGAATAGTTCTAAATCTACCATAGGATCTTTCTTATGATAAAACGATTGTTTAAACCTAGACCCGATAAATTTTAATGCTAATACGAGTCCAAATAAAGCATTTTTCTATAATTTATGATCAACGGACTTAGGACCTGACACTGCCTCTAATGCACAAATAAGGATATTTTTTTAAGATAACTATAAAAATTCGATATTTCCCAAAGTTTCTTTCGGGTGCCAATAGAATAAACCCCCAGTTTTCATGTTAATTCGTACTAGTTATAGATAAATATATCGAACGGCGATGCACACAGTCCGTAGTTTGAAACAACTAGGTATTAATTAATATTCAAAAACACCATTGTCAACTAATTATATGCAAGTGGAGCGAGGCCTGGACTGGCATATGCACAAGTGTTTGTAAATAAACCGATTGACGTCACTGTCACTTTGAGCTGTCAAAAATATGTAAATATTTAATTTGAGTTCAAAAAAAGAATTTCTCATTTTCATTGAATGTTTTTTGAATGTATGTTCTATGATCAAAATCTAATAATATGTACTGTCTAATAATAATGTAATGTGTAATATTTAAGTAATCATTTTTTGGAATGTGTGATAATTGTAACTGATGTACGTCGTTTTTATCACAATAATAAATAAATAAAATAAATAAAATGATATTTTCGTGAGTAATTGACCGATTTCTATGATTTTCTATTTGTTTGAAAAGGTATCAAAGGGCCTCATTATAGTTCTGTCGATGTCGAATCAGTACCTTGTTGTTTTTATACCAGAAAAGACTGGTAACTACATTGTCTTAATTATGTTCATGATGACGTTGTGACTCAAAATCTACAAAACTGTTTTTTTTTTATAACTGAATACTTTTTTAAAAGCATGGCCATCCAATCCTCGCCCGAACTCAATTGAAGTTTCTGGAATTTGTGAACAGCTCTAATAGAAAATTTTTCGCCTTTTTTGAATTCTTAATTTTTTGCAGACTTTACACTTAGTTATAAGTTCCGTTATTATACAATTTTATAGCCATTTTAAGCAATGATCAAAGAATTTTGTAAAAAACAAATATGAATTTTTATAATTATTTTAACAAAAACCTATCTAAACATTACGTATATAAAAATGTATATGTCGTATTTGTCGAAATCACTCCGAAAAAAATATTATCAAATAAACGCAGAGTAGACAAAGAAAGAAGATAAATATTGTTTTTTATTAATCATTAGTTATTAATATTAATAATTAATTAATAAATAAATAATTGCAAACGATTATAAAATTTTATTTTAAGTGCTTAAAATAAATGACAACTTCCAGCAAAAAATATAGCATGGTATGATAAATTCAAATAATTTTAAACATAGTCATTTCAAGCTCGACATTGCGTTTATATATGAACTAAGCACTTTTTCACTGAACATTCCAATGATGACATTATTAAGCTCTCGCTACATAGATTCGGGTGCGATCGTGACTCACTCCAATATCGTGATTAAATATAACATTGCTATTATTATTGACATTGAATATTGGCATAATTCGAGCATGAGTTAACAACTTAGTAACAAGGCCCAATGCGGAATAATTTATCGAACAATCACGACATGTTTTATATACAATAAAAAAAGTATTTGTGTCCAATAATGAAATGTCTATGCTAATATTTAAACACCATCATAGCCATAATATCAAAGACTTTTTTAAGAAACCTGATATTTCGTGATAAATGTGCTGTTCCATCGTTAACCTGAGCGTAATTCATTTCAAAATATCTTCTTGTCATAATTTGAATTTATTTTTCAAGCAAGACTGATACAATTAATTAATAAAGTATTGATTTTTACAATAGTTAGTAATAGGGTTAAAATTAAAAAAGTAATCTTCAACAGGGAAATATCTGGAAAATTATTTAATGTCTTTTCATTGTAGAATATATGTATAAATTAATTTTTAAATAGTCTCATGACCGAGGAGTTTTAATGTTTATAATTTTATCTAATATTTTTGTTTTATTAAAAGGAGTTACTATCATATCGCTGCTTTCGGATATCATCATCTTAATTTTTGTCTTGATACATAATTTTATCGAAATAAAATTTTGTTTTCATTTCAATTTGATCGATGACTCAAAAAGTAGGTCACGTTTTGAGTCATTAGTAAAAAATTCAAACGTAAGCAAAATTAATGTTAATCCATGTCGACAGTACAGACACGATATCGAATTTAACAAGGTCCGTGTCACTTCATATTTGCATTAAATATGATTGTGTAACAAGGAAATTCATTTTGTCATTATCCTTGAATGCACTTTCATACAATCGCATAATTTTTAATGAGTCAATCGTGAATTCAATAGCTGTATGACACACGTATGAAGTATGAATGTATGAAGACAACTAATTCATTAAAATTAAATATAATATTAACTATATTGATTAAATTAGCTGAATACGGTTTTATAACTATATAATTACGGATAGGTCACCGTTAAAATGTCAGAATCGTCCGTTTATAATCTTTCTAAAAATATTATAATTCATTCTAGACCTACAATGGATTATAATGAAACTAGATATATTTGAAACTCATTTAGTTTTCACACGACTGCTTAAAAAAATAAGTGTTTTGTGTTTAGGGTTAATGTATGTGAATTTCTATATTCTACCATATTTTTTTGTATAGGGTATCATAAGAAATGTTATTTCCTCCCGAGTGATACTGGCTATATATTTTTTTTAATGCTTAACATGGTGAATGTATGACGCCATTAAAAAATATGTTAATGATGGTATCCCAATCATAGTCTTAAAGACCTGTGCACCTGAGTTGTCTCCCGTCCTGACACGCCTGTTTAGACTGTATCTAGCAACTGGTATTGTGCCAAAATCGTGGAAGCTTGCTAACTTGCAGCCCGTGAGCCCGTGCCCAAAAAGGGCATTCGTGCTAACCCTGCCAACTACAGGCCCATATCTGTCACCTCCATTTTCTGCAAGAGCATGGAGCCAGGGGTGTATTTACCCTAGGGCCAGAAGGGCTATAGCCCGGGGCGGCAGGCCGCGAGGGGCGGCCCAGGGCTAGGGCTTTGGTTTGGACGTTTGAAAAAATACAAAAAATATTTTGAGACTTAAGCCTAGAACGCCCCTGAGCCACCTTTCCACATGTTGATTTAATGTCTGAAGAAATTTGAAATTCAATTAAAGTATGAAAGCCGCCCCTTGTGATATGCGTGGATTTAATGTCTGGAGAAATTCGAAATTAATTGAAGTATGCAAGCCGCCCCTTGTTCTTTCCTGAACCGGTTGAACCGTCTATTTTTTTTCCACCTCGGTTTTTTTATTTTATGTCTGAAGCAAGTCTGAAGCCAAAAAAAATAATTTTAGTATTTAGCCTAAGTCGCCCTGCGCAAGCTAATTTCTAGAAGTTCTAAAATGTACAGGTTCAAGGGCAGAGTAAGCTTTACATTGGGGCACCTTGTTCCATTGGTTTAAAGGCGATATTGCAACAAAACTGTACAGGTTGATCTGCACTTGACTGTACTAGTCTATCTAGAAAAATAATAAAGTTTTCGTATGTTCGGAAGATATCAATAAGTATGCAAATCTATCACAACGTTCATCTAGGTATGGTAGGCGCTTTGTTTTCGTAGAGAGAGATAGAGGGGTAGAGCCGGCGGGGCGGGGTCACGCCGCGCAGGCGCCGACGGTGGCCATTTCTTGGAGTATTGCAAAATCTGTACGTATTTTTTACAGGATCAACGGAACGTACAAAAATATTGCAAACATTTTTAACGGAACCTGAAAATATAACCGTTAAAAGTTTGTCACATACGCGGTGGTCGGCAAGAGATGATGCTTGCTCGAGCCTGAATAAAAATTGGGAACAAATAATTAAAGCTCTGGAAGCAATAAAAAGTAACTCTTCGCAACAAAAAGCCTTAATCAAAAATGAAGCTACAGGTTTATTGGCTCAACTGAATTCCTTAGAAACAGCGATATTATCGGAATTCTGGGGATCAGTCCTAAAACAATTTAATACCGTTTCTAAAGTTTTGCAAGGTGTGGACACAAACGTTGAGGTAGTCTCCAACCTTTACGATTCCCTGATTACTTTTGTGAAAAATCAACGCGAATTATTCGATGCACTTGAAAAAGCTGGAAAAGAAAAGTGTACTGAAGATTACAAAGATAGCCGGAAAAGGATAACAAAAAGAAAAAGACGAGACGATGAGCAACGCGATGGAGAAGTAATTTTACAAGGACGGGACTATTTTAAAGTGAATACTTTTTTGCCAATATGCGACCAACTGTTGGGCGAGTTAAGGAGGCGTAAAACATCCTATGACGCTGTAACCGCCAAATTTGTATTTCTATCCAATTTAAGTACACTATCTGAGGCGGAAATTAAATTGAACGCATTATCACTCCAAAAGTCTTATCCTACTGATCTTGCGGATGATTTAAAGGATGAATGCATACTATTAAAGAATTTTTTGCCGTCTCAGGGACAAGAAACTAAAACAAGTTTACGCGAACTAAACTTATTAATTAATAAAAAGGATCTGAAAGTGGCGTTTCCTTACATTGAAATTGCGTTGCGCATATTTCTTTGTACTGCAGTAACGAATTGTAGTGCAGAACGCTCATTTTCGGTACTCAAACGGATAAAAAACTATTTAAGATCGCGTCTTATCGAAGAACGGCTTAATAATTTGGCAATTTTGAACATCGAAGCCGATTTAACAAATAAAATTGATTATGACGATGTAATAAACGAATTTGTTAAAAATTTTGTCCAC
This sequence comes from Diatraea saccharalis, assembly GCA_918026875.4. Lineage (NCBI taxonomy): Eukaryota > Metazoa > Arthropoda > Insecta > Lepidoptera > Crambidae > Diatraea > Diatraea saccharalis. The sequence goes on along the minus strand of OU893344.1, from coordinate 2,995,378 downwards.
TGAAAAAAAATGTAAAATATAAAATCGATAATTTTTTTTTTGTTTCCTTTCATTCCTTGATGGGGCGGAAAGCTACAGGAGCCCGGAGCGCGCAATCTTAAAATACGCCCCTGCATGGAGCGTGTCCTAAACGGCAGGCTCTTGGCGTACCTAGAATCCAATGATCTCCGTAGTGACCGTCAATACAGATTCCGTTAAAATCGGTCCACGGGAGATCTTCTAGGGTACGCCACACATATCTGTAGTGAAGCCATCGAGAAATACGGGGAGGCACTAGCTGTTTCCCTGGACATCTCTAAGGCATTCGACAGTGTTTGCCATGACGACCTTATTAGCAAGCTTCCATCGTTTGGACTGCCACCTAGCTTTTTTGACTGGATATCGGACATCTTGAGGGACAGATCCCTACGAGTGGTCGTTGACGGCTACTCGTCGGACCAAATGGCCATTAATGCCAGTGCTCCTCAGCGATCCGTGCTCTCTGCGACCTTATTTTTGCTGCATATAAACGATCTGTTGAAACCCGGTATCTTTGGGTATGCAGACGACAGCACCGTCATGGAGAGGTACGTGTCCAGTCCGAGAGTGCGCCCGGCCGAAATCCAGTCTTGCAGAGAAGAAATGGTTGAGCGTCTGAACCTTTCCCTCCAGGCAGTGTCCAATTGGGGCGTTGCCAATCTGGTGATCTGTGGTCAAGTGCTTGCCTATCTAGAATAAAAAAAAACATTTTTTCTTTAATTATAGCACATTCGCATCAAATTAAAAGTATTTATGAGTACATTTCAAAAATATAATACTTTCTATACATTTACTGGTCTCTTAAAGGAATAAAATAAAAATAAATAGACAATTAAAAAACACGACTGCTAAAATTTAATAATTTCTATGGCTTTGTTAAACAAAATTCTCATTTGAAGTTGGAGGACCGTAACCTAAGACCTTAAGAAAGGTTTTTAAATTAAACTTATTCTTTATATTCTTTGTTGACGCTATAAATATTTAATTTAACTAAAGAGTAGTATTCATTTTCATGCTTACACCACATCATTAAATCCAAGCTTCAGAATAAATACCTACATAAATTTCATTTAAAAATATAATCATAGTTAATTAATATTCTAAAACATTTAACTTTAGACTGGCGAAATTAGAATACACATAAATTGAGATAAGGTTGATGTTTAAATACCACTTAAATATTTCTGGAACATTCACACACTTTATCCGGATTGACCACAAAACAATTCAACCAATTTCGAATCGATGTTAATTTTAATTCATAACAGGTTATTTTGGTGTCGTTATGCCGCCTTATTGAGTTTATAACTCATATCTACAACTATGTTACCGGTAATTTGTATAATTCAGGTATAATATAGGATACCTGAATTATACGCATTTCTATATAATACCTAACGTTTATGAGAAATATCTTAAAAAAACTTCTGCACTTCTTGGTTGAGTTTTGTTGATTGTAATAATACGGTCAACTTTTTATGTACAAAGGACCAATAAAGGCGTTCCATACCTAAGAACCTTATACACAATATGTTTCGTCTACACCTTTTCTCAAGTACACCACTTCAATATCTCACTCTGGAGCAGGAATCTAACAAACTAAACTTAGTTTCCTGCTATCTACCCCAGCTGCCTGGCTGGGGTAATTAACGCCCGCCTTTAATAAAGCCAATCATTGAACACCAATAGATATAGCATTTCTATCAATTCTATACATCTATGACTAAAGTTTGAACAGCAATAGAAGTATTTTAGAACTAAATTTCAAGGGCCTTATTACAAGATTGGCCTTAATTGCCTAATTTCTTAACAATTATTATTTTCCATTACATACGTTACCTCGGTAATGTGTACCGACATACCTAATAAACAATAGCTGCTTCGCTATAATGACGAAAGGACATGTTGAGAATAGACAAATAGGTCCCCAGATTTTTATCAAAAGTTTTCACTTGTGTTCGCGCAGATCGCAGCTGCTTTCTAACAGAGCGTGTGTAGAAAAATAACTGGCTCGTTTTTTTCTGTTAACTTATGTAATTCTATAATTCTAATGTTTATTATGCTTACCACACTGTGAGTGTTGTAAAATAGCACATTTGAGTGTATTATTATTTGCTTTAGGTATTGTTGTGAACGATGCGAAGTAGAAGAAAAAAATAAGAATATATATTATCCATATTTCAATTAAAAAATGAATTTACTTTTAATTTGTTGGAGTCTAATCTATTTTTGTTAAGTTTTTTTTAATATAATCGACGCTGGAAAGCAAACACGTGGTAACCCGTAAAACCATACTTGTTCTTCAGAGTAGAAAATATTTTTATTTCTCTCGATAAACAATGCCTATATATGTCCATGGTAATTAATAAAGTGTTCCTTAGTCAATTTATACCGAAACAATTTTTTTTTAAATATTAAGATTTTCCACTCTAAATATCCATTTTGGTAATGCGGGTTACTACGTGTTTACTTTCCAGCGTCGATATGTACTATTACTTAAAATAATTCACAACACACATACACACAGGAGCGTACGCAGAGACAGATTCCTGATTGGGCCTATTTATTAAATATTTATTTTACATTTAATTTATTATATGATATATTTGCTCCCGTGGAGATTTATTTAAATTAATCGAGAGATAGGAAAATAATGTTTTCGTTTACTTCAAATATGTTAATTAAGATTGTAACGGTGCGCCGTACCACCGACCGTTTATTTCGTCCTAGGTTTCCGCATGCAAACTTTTTGTCTTTTATATTCAACATCATTTCTTTTTATTATACACTTTTCGTAATTTGAAATTTTAACTAATCTAATATGCTCTTTATGAATGTCAGTTCGTAAAAAAATCTGGTGTGAGCATGGTAATGTTATCATATAAATTTAAATATTTAAAAAAATAATAATAAGTCATAATATTTTAAATAAGAATATTGTTAATCTAAAAGTATATCTTCGTGCAATATCGTCCAATTTTATATATCACAGAAAACCCAGAAACGGGTTTTACTTTACCCTTTTCTTTATTACCGTTTAATAAAATAAAGTTCTCAAGTTCAGTCAGCCTTTCATTCATTCGCCCGAGCATCGAACCCGTCACAAGATGAAATAAGATCCTGTTGTACAGACATATTAAACAAAAGCAGACAAAATTCACGACTAAATCACATATCCAATTTTTATTGAAATTGTGTTCAGATATATTATTGGGTTCCGTGATTGAGTTAAATTAAAATGGGTACTAAAAGTTTACACGGAAGATCTCCATTGAAAGTATATACGCGGACGAAGTTGCGGGCAAAGGTATGTCTTTATTTTCATATGACAACACAAATGCTGTATTCCACAACACTAACCAACTTGCCAACAATGTATCAAGTTATTCAACTCAGATGTTACAAATGATGCAACTCCACCATAACTGGTGCAAGTTAGAAGTCTCGTATACAGGGTTACCATATCTCAATAAAATCCCTAGATTTCAGGATACATTATCTCTTTTAAGTATTGCAACCAGATTTTGGAAATCCTAAACACGCAGTTGCCCAAACTTCCAGTAAGAGTTAATGAAGATTTGAAGTGCTAATGAGTGTTCTAAGTTTGATTTATATAGGTAATGTAATTTTTAGCATTTATAGACATTTGTGCAACTAGGTGAAAATCTATTGAGTTTATAATATAATATGTTTTAGACCTAAATAATTCACTAATTATAGAAAACTAGAACCATAAAAAAGTATATAACAAACTATTAGCGAGGGAATGCTGGTTTCATTCCAGTCTGATATTTTACATGAGACGGATTCTTTTCCATATATTTTAAAATAGCACAGTAAACGCACAAGTCGCATTAAGTAAAACTAATTTTCAAATCGATTTCGGTCATATTGTCACCATAATTAAAATAATCTTTTATTTTTTAACTATAATAAAACTAACATACCCTTTTTTCTGTGCTCTTTTTACACTTAAGTAAGCTTAATTCAAGAATTTTCCTATTTTTCGTCTGGTAACCCTACTCATCATAATCGCCATCGCTCGGTCTACTTTCATATCACCATCTACGTACTGTAGATAAGGAACTGGCTTGTTCAGCAATCGGAAGTGGTGGTAAAAAGTGTGCAGTGATGCAATGTTGTTTTTGCTGGAAACCATGAAGATGAGTATTTGTAATTGGTAACGTAACAACTCGAGTTAACCTTTTTGTTTGTAAACTAATTGTTGTAAGTTCTCTCTTTATTTTAAAGCAGAATTAGCTATTCTGAGATTTCGCCGATTCTAATTTCGCGTAATTTAGATTAGCCTATGTTACCCGCATATGATTGTAGGTGAAAAAAATTTAAAAATTGGTCTAGAAGTTTAAACAATTATTCAATGCAGACAAGCAATCAAATCTTTCCTCTTTATAATAATAATATGGACTAGATAGAGATTTCGACGTGCAGATATTAATAATATTTTTAGAAACTTACTTATAAGTAACTTCTTTAAGAAAAAGTTAAAATAATTTATAATAGCTACAAGGATCAAAATCAAATCAACAACCCCTTAGCAACGTTTTGTGTCTGCGGCAACTTTATTTTTTTTTAAATTCTCTATTTGAATACTTCATCAGCAAAAAATTATAATTAATATGTATATTTGTACATCTAGATATTGACCTAATTATTAACTGAAACAATCACAATTTATGCAACATAATCACCTTCACAAACCTTTCTAAAAGATCATAGATCTTGACACAGTCGGCTAATGAAGCCCATTAAGTGACATTGTCACCTAATCATTTAATCAAAGTTACACTTAAGTAAGTATAAAGCTCATAGTATCAACTATTGTCCCCTTGCATTAGCTGCAGCCTTGCCTTTTGATATACATTATGCCATTAGCAACGTAACATCGTCGCAACAGGGTTGTCAGTAAATAAAACGACTACAAACCGTTTTATCGAGTATTTTTAAAATAGAAATTATGACATTACACCTTTAAATTGAAGCAAAAGATAGATATCTAATACCTTGCTATCATTTGACTGACGGACTAAACAGATTATTACATTTATGTAATTAAAATATAGCGATACAAAACTTACAAACAACACAGTGATGAACTCCTGGGCCTCCATATTATCGAGGCGCGCAAACTCCGCTTTGAACATGCCACCAATTAGCCATTCTGTCCCGGATGTTATTATATATAGTCAGCATAGAAAAAAAAAACTATATTGTCTTGGGTCTGGGTGTTGTAATACCTTCGTTGTTTTAGATATCCCTAATAGAATTTGCTACTTTTTTAGGATCTGAAAAACGTATTTAATGTAATTCAATATCTATAATTGGAAACAACAGACAAGTCGACAACCCTGCCCCTACGCAATTACGATAGAAGTTAGGCATTTGAGATCTACATTTTGGGAAAGGTAAAAGAATTGGTACAATCACAAAGAAACGATGATTGTGTTTCTATATTATTTCCAGTTTACAAAAATATATTATATAAAAACATTATATAAAAAGATTATACAAAAACAGCTATCAAAGCCCGTACAAAAGCATTTTTTACATAATTATTAACATATTAAAATCTATAAAATCAAAAGCTATAAAAACTTCTTCGATAATTTTTAATTTAACACTCAATTTTTGAAGAAGAATTACCTTGCTTTCTACTTCTAGAACATTGCAAATCTTAATAAACAGATGAGACTGTCAACTTACGCAATTATTTTATGCTGTACACTAAACTTAGATTTTATAATGACAGTAATGTCACTTCACTTATGTAGGTGGTATTAAACTTTCAACTACGTGACCGGTGTAATGATAGCGAATGATTCATTCAACATTATCGAATTGATGTCGATCTATAAATGTTATATCCATTGAGACACGGATAGAAAAACGCAGACATACTGCCTTGATACAAATCGTGGTACTTCATTAGTCTTTTCTGAGTCAATTACTTGAAAGAAAATATTTGTTTAACTCTGCATGCACAATGCTCTTCTGACAAATATTTTTAATGAATAAAAACTTTTTTAAAAATTGAACCGACTTAATATTTAAAAAAAGTGATAAATAATACTTATCTCAAATGTGACTTATTCAAGAAAAAGCTATTAAAATCGGGCGAAGGTCTTCTGTAGGTTAATTATATGTCAGCTGAATAAGTCGCTTTTAATAGAAGTGTTATTTATCACTATTTAAAAATTTGAAGCCGGCTCTTTTTTAAGTTTTAATTTTATGCTTTTTGGTGATATTGATATTTTTCATATAATAGGTAACACTAATAATATTAAATAACTATATATAAAAAAATCAACATAGTGAAAGTCTTAAAAAAGGAGATATTGTTTATTTCCTAGACATAATTTTTCCCAATAATCTATACTCATACTAAAAAGTGGAAAGATTTGATTGCTTGCATTGGATGGGCTCCGAAATTATTGGACCTTTTTTTAATAAGTCTAATATACGGGAAGCTACTTAATAGGCGGTGGGACAAAGACTATAATTTGCGCAGGCGAAATCGCGGGAAAACACCTAGTTTGATAGAAATTCGATAAACATACCTACTTTCATAAAAAAATACAAACCCTTTGAACACAGATAAACCTCCATTCAAAATCCGTAATCTTTTGTTTTTTAGCTGAAATAGGCCATGTCATAACCTATTATCTATATATTTAGATGATATCTGGTGAAAAGCGTATTTTTTGTTATTTATTTTTAAAACAACAAAATACGTTTTTTTTTACTAGATACTGCAACACTCAACGGTTTTCCTTTTGTAAAACTATTGATTCGATTTCGCTAAGATTTAAATGGCCACCACCAATTTAAACCACGTACCTTCATCAAATTGCCGAATAAAAAAAAATTGAAAATTGGTCAGCGATTGGCGGAAATATAGATTGATGAACCTACATAAAAAACATACATCGCCGTCAAACATAAAACCTTCTCCTTTTTGATTGGTTAAAAATGCTTAAAATCAATCAGCCCCGGGCACCCCGACATGGAGCTCGGGGTAAAATGACGTAAAACGAAGACCAAGTTTAAACTATTATCCGACCGAAATAAATCAACACGTCTCAATTTGACGTTTTCTTCTTTGTCATTGTCAATTCGCTTTAGGCGGCCAAAGGTTTCTCATTTTTAATTACAATCAATATTTTTACATTTGGTTTAAGCACCCAATTATAAAAATATTAAATAGTTTTTAATCAAAGATTAATTCACACAAGCTAAATTTCGGTACCAAGACAGGCAGAAGCTTCTTACAATGTATTTTAAGTTCCGCATCTTACCATTAATTATTCTTTAGTAATAGTAAAAAGCAATCACGTAACTAGTTGAACTAGTTATGTACGAGAACAATGGCAGACAATAGCTTAGAGCAAGTGGCTTGAAAGCTGACATTGACATTTGACGACTGACTATGTGGGCGGTGCTCGGATCCGATGAGACATTTCCGGAAGTTAATCAGTTGAGAAACTTATGTTTAACAATGTTTTTTTTTAAATAAATACAATCAAAGGTAAAGTAGAGCTTGATGGCATTGGCTTTCGGCCTGAAGTTAAGCAAATTTCGTAACAGTTAGTCATATGATGGGTGAAAAATTTATTATCTCGAGCTACTCCAAGACTCTTGGACCCAAATGCATCTGCAGTAACACCCACCAATTTCGGTCTGGGCCGAAAGCAGTAGGGTCACTAATAAGATGATTATAATGAATAGTATAATTTCAAATTGTTTAAATGAGGTCGCGTTAACGTCTATGCTAGTTTTAATAAGATGAATGACAGAAGAAAAATAACGTAATGCCAATTTACAACTATTTTAAAATTGAAAAAAAATCTTATGTATCAATTTAAGGGAAGATAAAGACATCAGAAAAATACTACACAACTACATACATTGTTCAAATTCCGATATGAGTAACTAAAGCTCCCGAATTACGAAGTATCTGAGACGAAGGTACCATAACATCCAGAACCTAGACAACATAGAAAAAGACCGGCAATCGAACGCGGGATCTTAGATATGGTGACACATTTACACCGGTGTGCTAACCACTCGGCTGGGGAGGTTGTCAATAAACAAACTATAAAACGATAATTAATGAGACGTGCACAGAGATTTGTGGTCCCTTTATTTAAAAAAAACTTACAAATTTTCACCATAATTTCAGTACCTTCTAATGAGTCCAAGACGAAGTGTAACTTATCTAAAAGTTACCACATAATTATTTTGTTTTATCGGAATAGTAATAAATTTTGAACTTTTAATATTTAATACCTATTATTTTAGACATTATTCACGTAAACAGTCAGCGGCCGATATAACGTTTGGTATCAATCTGAACAATTTTTTAATTTTTATAAATTTAATTAACGTGCCTGTCTTTTTTTAATACTAAATTCAGTAAAACATTGTCGTAAAATGACCAAGGTTGTTTTAAAAGTTGTATACTCACTGCGTCATCGTATCTATTAGTGTTGCTTATTTGTAGGAAATGTGGTTGTTAAATTATTTGTATGTAAATTTTGAATGCTAGCCGATTATGAGTATCATAATAAGGAACGACTAATATTACATTTTTTTATTTAAATCTAACCCCATCATACACATTCCCATTGCAAATATTATAAAATTTTCTTTAAAAGATAACAAATATGTATTCATATTTAATTTATCACCAGCACATAACTGAAAGCGCAACTATAAGCTATAATTTTCCAAAAAAAAACGGAGAAAAGTCACTACGTAATTAGATTGACTAATGATTTTACAACTTAATCACTAGCGCGCAAGAAAAGTAATGAAAACAAAATGGCGAAAAATATTTAAACGATACACCGGCCAAATTAAGTAGTCCCTTTGCGCAAACCCTACTTTTTAGAAAACTTCTTAACTTAATCAGTTTGCGATAAGCCTCTCAAAACCGTAATCATGCATGAATTTTACACATACAAATGATTTCTACGTACAACACGAGTTTTGACTTGGCTTTGTTTGTATTGCGAATAAGCTGTAAAAAGTGCAGCTTTTCATCGAATCTGTGGCGGCGGCGTCAGCGTAGCGGTCGGTTGACAATATTCCGCTCACTAGAATGTAATAGTAGTTCTGTCAACTTTTGATAGATGGCACTTTTACTAATTTAACCAAACATGATCATAAGCATGTGAATACTCGTATCGAGTTAATGTGATAATGTACATTTTGTTGGGTTTTATGGGTAGGATATGCAGTACTTATTTTCATGTATTGCGTGCACGCCACTGAAGATAAATATAACTTATTTATGTGTTTACAGTTGGTGTGGACGGTGGCACGTAAAGGCGACGGCTACAGCTGTCCATACGGTCAGAAATGTGTATATGAACCTGCGCCACCTGGACGCGCACCCGCATGCGCACAACCAGGCCTCACGTACTGCCTCTACCCAGAACCGTATCCCGAGTAAGTGCCACATATCTTTTTCTTTTTACTTCCTTATGTTATGCGCATGTTTAGAAAATAGTATTATAAAGAAATATACTAATAACGGCTGTTAGGTTTCGATTAATGCGATGATTCAAACATATTGATTGAAAAAACTAACCTTATAAATTAACAATGAGGGGGCCTGATGATCTGTAATACGGGTTTGAACCTAAACAGGCACCAGTCTCCCACGAATAACTTGTCATAAATCTAAACTAATAATAAAGCTGAAGAGTTTGTTATTTGTTCGATAGAACTCTATAATATTAGGAACTGCTGGTTCGATTTTTTTTTGTGCTGAATAGTCGTTTATCGCGGAAGGCTGTAGACTATGTAACATACAGTGGAGCAGCAATGATAAATGTTACAAAAACGATGGAATATTATACTTTTTGAGAGCTTTCCTTGCGTGCTCTGTGTAAATTGTGAAAGTTACGCAAAAACTATATATTAGAAAATTGATCCCCTTTGAAAGTTCTAAAAAAAGTCCGCGGCAGCATCTTATATCTTATCCCGAAAAAAAACACATTAAGGGCCAGTTTTTTGATCCGTAGTCAAATGTCATTTCACCATTTGTTAACTTGACTATAGTTAAAACAATAAGAAGTTGTTAACTCGCTATTTCGTTTTTTGATGCCAAATTTAACCATAGTCAAATTTAACCACTGACCAATTTGTTGCCAGCACAATGAGTCGTTTTTTCGCTATACATTGACATGGGTAATTTTTTTCTGGGTGACAACACTAACGGTTTGAATGAACGGAGCGAACTATATACCATTTTTGACATTAGGATTTTGTTCTAAATATCAAATAGACGAAAGAAATCTATAGATTATCAAACAATGTGGATGTTTATGGTTGTTCTGTTGTGTGCACTATGTGTTATTTTTCAGGAATAATACATATTAGAAAGCAACAAAGATATGTTTTTTCCAATTATTTTAAACTTAACTTTTTATAAAAAGCATATATATGTTTTTTAATTATCCTATAGAGAAATACGTGAAAAGAATATAGTATCTAGTATCCAAGGTGGGATTGTAACGTTGGAAAATAAATCCAGGACTATGTATTTTATGTACTGTAGGCATATTTACCTTTTGTATTGTCTATTCGTGGAATTTTTAATAATTGAATAATTTGGCATCTGCCCGTGGAAACAAGAAAATTCTTTCTATATAGTACAAATATAGATACTAAGGATGATCAAGATAAAAATATAACTTATTTTCAATAACCCTATAACCAAAAAATGACAATGAATATTTTCCTATGAAATTGCATCATAAAACGAAATCCCAAAAATATCTAATGTCCAAATTCACTATGAAATCATGTAGGTTATAAAAACAACGTAAAAAACAATAACAAGGGACCAAGTAAATACAACGCAGTTGTACATCTGTTCTTTTAACAATTGGTCATTTTCTTAACCTAGCTTCCAGTGATGGTTAAATTTTTTGACAAATGGTTGTAATTCTGACAATTGGTTAGGCTAACTATTAATCAAAAAACATATTTTTCTGATATTTAACCATTTGTCAAAGATTTTAACAAATGGTTGAGTTAACCACGGATCAAAAAACTGGCCCTAAGGGATGAAAATGAGAGTGGAAGTTCGTATATGTTACCATAGCAACAATTATTTACAATTTGTTATATAATAATATGTTATTGTTATTATGTTTTATCTTTTCATATGTCATCTTATTCCATTTTTAAATTCCTTAAGCTGTTTAAGCAGCATTAGATAGTTTTGTGAATAATTCAAACTGCATAATTACATCTCATTAGCTAGATAGTTGCAATTTTAACAGATGGTTTATTTCAGTTGCGGTTATACTAACAAATACTACAAATAGAGTTAAAATATGTAAAAGGGACACCCATACGACAAACATATTTTTGTGTTTTTTTTTAATAATGATCCATCCTATCATCCGCAAGTTCGACTCGCACTTGACCATTTGTTTTAATAACACAAAAGATATGCAACTTATGTTTTAACTTCAACTTGAATTAGTGTAATTCGGACTCTTTAGTGACGTGATGTTGACTGTAGTTGTAGTGTAGCTGTAGATAAAGATACAATCTTGTTTATTTATAATATTTCAGACAAATCATCCGACAACTTATAGAAGCCGGACAATATGATATACGGACACTGCTCTCAGACGAGAGCCGTGACGAGTTCAACGCTAACCGGAAACCGGAGTATCCGTACGCTTACGGACCCAACTCTATACCACACGTCGACCAAATATCCCTGGTCAACGACCCTCTGTACCCTAAAGACTATAACACTAAGTACCACACCAGGTACAATCATGGTGAGCGGCACACTATATTTTTATTCGTTTTTCTTTGTTAATAAGTAACTAAGATAAATAATGGAAATCCTACCAAAATTTACATGAGAACATGTAAAATGTTGCCTAAATGACATTATATGGCTCGCACTGTCAAAAAGTTTCCAGCTCTTATATAAATCCAAGCTTCTAACTCTATATTCTGTAACTCTGCAATCCTTAACTTTATCTTAGTTAGAATACGTGGGTTAGCCAGTTTATCACGTCAAGAACTATATTTGCTACAATGGAAAAGTTATAAACAGTACAGTGGTAATCTTACGTCTACGCGACGGTCAAACCACACTTAACTAAGGTGTATAATTTGTAAAATGAGGGTATGGAGAGTGAGAACCTTAGCTCTTCATAAGAATTGAAAAGATTTAAGACGGTAAGGTGTCGTGTTGGCAATAATTTAAATGAAAATGTTATTGCTGGGACATAATTTACACTAACGTACATAATATTAAATTCGTGCATTTATTACATTTTCCCCTATATTTTCGTATTAATAGTCATGATTAATTCAGCTGCAACCCGCGATATCAATCGTTTAATGGCTTAGCACGGACGCCAAATTCAAATCTACATTTACAATTTCCAGACATCTTCACTCAGAAGACGCCACTGCAACCCCCGTCTCCGGTCGACCCTACCCCCTACAATATCAACACGTACCAATCATCGAACTTCTCCAAATTCGGTTTCCAAGGTTTCGAAACCGGCAGCAACTATTGGAACCCTGGACTGAACCAATACGACAACGAATATGACAAGAAACTTTACAGACAGAACAGTGGATCAAACGTTGGTACAAATGTTGGTTACAACCCGAATTATTATAATTCTGGTAACGAAGGATACCATTACGATGCACCTGCACCTGATTGGTACCGCCAAGCGTCCGCTGGAGTCACACAGTATAATGCCAATCAGTGGTGGAAGTAAGTCGATATGCATTTATTTTTTATTTATGATCTAATAAAAAATATCTTTAAGTTTTTATTACAAGTACCGAAAATAAATTCATTCAAAATAAATTAAAATTTTATTACAAAAAATAGAGTATGTAGAGTATTATAAAATAACATTCTGTAAAAAAGAGGATTTAAGCGTCCTCTATTGGTTTTATAGATTATAAAACCAATTGGGGACGCTAAAATACTACTAAGGCGTACTAGGCGTACTTCGCCTACGTGATATGGTACCATACTCTATTTTGGAGTACGGTTGACAACCCTTTCCCTAGGTGGCGTAGTACTTGTTGTGACACATATGTTGTTACAAATTTTCATGATAATATTTTAACTACTTACTATGAAATCTGATCATTGTATGTCGATATAATGTGTGTGATTTTGTCAAAGATTTATTTATTTCAATTTAATATCCAGGTACATAACGCCATCTCGTTCAGACGTGACACTGGAGCGGTCCGTGACTTTCCCGACTCGGACGTCAACTGTGCATCACTCCCGACGGCGTCGGAATGCTGAACTCGTCCGAGAGGCATCCAAGAGGACTCTCACTGGAGCCGAGGCCCTGAGGATCGCCTTAGGTTTAGCTAGGTAGTACAATTTCTTTTTTTAGCCTTAACCGTAAGATGAAGCGAAACGGTTGCATTTAACTGTTTTATATTTCTCACGTCATATATTATATATTTAATTTACTTTAGTTTTATGAATAAACAAGTATCAATTGAGTAGAAATAAACTATGAGTTCAAAATATGTACCTATCATAATCGAACCACATCAATGTGCCTAGCGGGCAAAGGATATGGTGTGCTATATTGACAGAACAACATACTATCTGATCATATTAAAGACTGATATATTATATTTTAATGAAACAGTGCACCAGGTAAAAATGAACCTAAAATAATGTTATAAATTCAGTGCAGAGACCTCAGCAGAACGCACGCGCCGCCAAGCGGCGAGCGGCGGAGAACTCTGTCAGATACGTACAGAATACATCACGCCGCGCGCCGCGCTCAACAACAAAGGCAACTGGCGGTACGTCGTTAACATGCCTGACAACATGACGCAGCTTGTAAAAGCTGAGATTTGCGCGTAAGTAAATAAATTTTCATTAATATTAAAATACACTACAAAATGTACGTAGCTATTAAAGATAACGCCATCTATTAATAAATTTCAACACTACAACAATCAACTAAAACATTGATGATATATTTTTTCTGTTTTTACATTACAGAATTATTTAAATCTAAAGTCTAAAATCGCTTTCCCAATTCCTTTTCTTTAATCATAGAAATATTAGTTATTTTAGCTTTCATTCGCATTGTTTGTTAGCAAATATATCGACGCTTTACGTCATCTACCGAGAAGTAGCGAAGCTTAATCTCATATAATAGAAAAAATACAATTTTCGTTCAACATCTTACTATAAATCCCTTTATAGATAGATTTATCGTAACAGTTAACACCCATTCATAATTTCACAAAAATACCCATATATAAATACAACATTTTATTTATTTTATGTTACATTTGTTTTCACGTAGGCGAGTCTTTTAAAAGAATTTGTGTTTTTTTCAGATCGTCTCAATGCAGTGGACTTTGTACGGTACCGCCAGGATATACTTCACGTTGTGAACAAAAATACATACAAAAACGTTTAGTTGCATTGGGTTCGAGCGGTGACAACCTTTACACAGATTTATTTTGGATACCGAGCTGTTGCCAATGTAGTATAATAGCTAATAATTAATATAATCGCTAATTTCTCAAACTACATCAAATTAAATCAAAAGCTTTCGGACAGTTTACTCTACCCAGCACTAGATGGAGTTAATAGTTCCGAGCTTTTGAAATGTGTAATTTTTCTATTTAAATCTTTGCTAACATTGAAGCACTCATTGCCTGAATAATCAATTAACAATATTATTAGTTAATTATAAAAAATATTTTCAAAATTGTAATAAACTAACTATTAAGTACATCGGTCCGCTTGCATTTTCACCGAACCTAACGATATCGTGCTTAGCGATCTGTAACTTAGTTACTTTGAAAATGATGCGTCATTTAATGTATTAATGGTATATTATTAAAACCTTTATATTGTGAAATAATTACCAAATAGCAGTGCAAGCTGGATTATAAGTACACAGTTCCTTTCCTAAATTCGGATAAAAAAAGTATTGTAATTTCTATAAAAGCTATCCTAAAGGCAGAGTATTATAAATTAAGCAGAACTACATTTAAATATTATAAAATATTAACAAAGTATTAATACTATAGATGTTTAAAATGTAAATATTAGAGTTAGTTATTAAGTGTGGCTATAATTGTTAGTAATTTAATATTTTTTTTAATATTAGTCAAAGCAATTTTGTTGATAAAGTGTCAATAAGAGGCTTAATGTGGAGAATGTACAGCTATTCATAAAACAATCATTGAATATCTATTTCAATGTTTGAATTTAAACGATATTTTCTTGTATAAATTTTTGAATAAATTATAATTTATCAAAATTTCTTGTTATTTTATTACTCCTTCCGTTTTTATAATATTTATTTGTGTCTACTAAGCTTTTTCATTATTTATTTAATGAGCTTTAGTTTAGAAGATTTTAAAATCTATATACAATAAAAATGAATCGGAAAAATGTATGCGTAAGCCAGGTTGTCATAACTGTATATACAGACTTCAAAAAATAATTGTACTTAATTTTGTTGAAATCTTTGTTCACGTATTACAAATTAGAAATTGGATAAGTAATTTTTTTTCGTTTTTGGCTTTCAACTTAGGGATCGATATAAAATTCTTCAAAATCAGTTCAGTAGTTTTGAAGACACAAAACCGTTAAAGTATAATGATTAAAAATATATTTTTTTTAATAAGAAATAGAACAGATTTCAAAAATACCCTCATAATAGTGGATAAAAAATAAATAAAATCATCTACGGAAGTAGAGCGGTTAATATATAATAATCTATATTAAACATTTTTCATTTTAAGATTCTTTTTAAAGTCTTATTATTTTTTTAAGACAACATATTTTGTAATAGAATTTTTTGCATTGGGCAAATTTAATAAAAAAAAAGACAAGTACCTACTTACATTCTGTGTGCTACATTTTATAAAATTACAAATACCAAATTCCGTAACAGTTTTTTATAATATCAACATTATCAAATATACGCACAGAACATTTACGAGTCACTGTGATCGAATATAGAGAAACGCGTTATTCTGCTTTATTCGAGGAATAGTCCTCGCCTCCCCGGGGAGCTTGTAAGGATATTTTGTGCATTGTCTTTGGAACTGGAGTTATGAATTGTGATTTATAAGCTATTATAAATCACGGTTTGTTACTGGAATATACAAACTTATTTATTATATTTGAGAATATCAATTGAAATACTTGAATGTAACTACGGTTGTAAATATTAGTTATGGGAAAAACTTTCCGCATTCTGAATCAAATAATAATAGTCGGTATTTTCACAAACGAGTGCCCTCCACATATTTTTAATTGAATTGCTTAGCAAAAACTTATTTTTTTCAAACTATATCTTAGTTGTTAAGCTGCATCATTTTCTTAAGATTGGCTGTGGTAGAACCCACAGAAATTTATTGTATTTTTTCCATTTTAAAGCTCATTAGCAGATTATTTTTTTATACAAAAACTGTTCAAAGTTAAGATTTCTAGTGTACGCGTCCTCTTAACCTATGCAAGATCCGATTTCATAGCATACCCATAGCGATGTTTATTAAACTTTAACATAGAACTTTTCTTTATTACGTTATTTAACTTGCTGCTGTTTTCCCGTGACTTCAGCAGCGTAAGTTATAGCTTATGTCACCTGCGTATGATGTAGCTTTCTATAGGTAAAGAATTGTCGTGATCGAGTCAGTATTTTCGAAGTTTATCTCCTACAAACAAATAAAACTAGAAACTTTACCTTTTTACAATATTAGTATATATACAGCGGTAATAGATAAATATGGAAATTTATTTAACATAAAAAAGGAACTGCAACACCCAGTCCATTAAAATCGTTATTAATAAGCGACAATACCAAAACAATTTTTTAAATTTAGAACATTCATTATAGTTTAAATAAAGTGTTCATTAAATCTTAAAAATCGTTTGTGTCACCTCAGCAAATTAAAATTTTAAATTCTAAATAATAAGAATATTTTTAATGCCTAAATAAAATTTACTACTTTTTTACACACAACCATCGTAACCAATTCATGTGTTACCCATATTTTATGAATGTACGATTCTGTGCATTTGAAGGTTTCCCATTTTTCCGGATCGAGTTAACGGGAGAGGGACCCTGATCCTGAGGGCCGTAGCGCACCCTTGTCTCGGCCTACCTTAACAAATTTTCTCTTATCCTGTAAACTTGATGCTTATTTACCCAATACGTATAAGGGTAGCAATTGCGTCAACATACGTCAGTTTAAAAAAAATCTCTTTGTTTTTTTTTGTTTGTATACGTCTAGCGGAATTATAATTACTGCCATTTAGTATACTGAAATATAAAATATAGCATTTCATAAAGTGATTATGCTTATGCAAATGTTTTGAATTTTTAAACAATTGATGAATTTTTTTGTATAATGGTACAAAATATGTTAATAAAAATAAAACGATTACAAAGTAATACGCGACACTACAAAAAGAACAAATTGTATCGCCGCGACGGAGCGAGCGCCGAAACTCGCGCTATTAAAAATAAAAAAATATAAGCAAAAAGTCGACTCTACGCGTAAAAGTAAAAGAGGAAGCGGGGAAAAAATCAATGCTTGCGTTTTATGTTCTATGCGTGTGACAGATCGGTTGTCATGACTACCATGACCGGGGGACGCGGCGGCAACCGCAAAAGGTCGCAAGTGCTACTAGGAAATACAAAAATGGCGTCTTCGTTTCCCGCGTAGAGACACTACGCGGCTGCTGCGCTCCCACTTGCGACGTTGTTATTCCCGCCAAAGTTCTGTGTGCGTCGCGCGAAAGAGAGAGAAGATGGGGTAAGGGAGCAAGTAATCGATATTACGCACTTTTGTAGCAACGAAATTGGCGCGCCGCGATGCAAGAAAGCTTCGCGCGTGCAATATCTGCTTGTGAATTTTTAGCAAATGCTTTAAACGCATAATATTTTTTTTTTTATGCTAGTAATTCTTAAATATTCAGGTTTTGTTAATATTTATTAGAAATCGAATATGGCTTGTTTAAAGTGCATATGTTAAAACATTTAAAATGAACATAATAATTGAAATTAAAAAAAAAAGTTTAATTAATGATACACCAACTGCCAGTCGGTTCTGATGAGGTTATTATAAATAATGACTTTGGAACACAAAATGAGTTTATCCACCAGTGGGTGGTGAAATGTTGATGAGTCACCGTAGTAGGGGGTTACTGGAAAGCTCGCTCGTGAAAATACGAGGTTTTCCCCGTACAAGAACATTTCTATTTCGGAGAACTGTTTATCATTCCATTCCTCCCTCGTCATTTTTCCGAAAATATTATCTTATTCTTAAGTTTCTGTATTTATAGAGTACCTACCCGGTTCCTTTTCGATTCATCAAAATAAAAGCAATTTTCTTGCTACTATAATTTAGAATGCGTTAGATGTTATTGTTAAGAATGCTTTAGATGAGCCGAAAAGTGAACATGTAAAGATATTTGCCTTATTAAAAGCAAAGTAGTCGTTCTGATTGTGAAGAATTCTGGGTTCGAATCCTTTTTGGGCACCTAGCGTTGTGGAATTTTCAAAGAATTCTATAATAAAAAAATAATGTAAATCAATATTTTTTATAATCTCTATAGTTTTTTGCTCCTTGGTATTGATTAGGTTTTAAAGATACTTTTTTTCTCTACTACTGAATCGTGAGAACATAATTATAGGCAAAACTAAATCTTTTACTATCATCTAAATAGTATTGTTAATATGCAAATAAGTAGCAGGTAATAAATTATTACGCTACCATTTCTAACGTGAGCTTCTGCTGGATTTTTTTACCGCTATAGAATTTTGACATTATTTTTATTACATTTGGTACGAACTTTTAAGAGTTTTGTTTACATTAGTGCTCTAAAATGAGAAAACACAAGTGTTTATAGTTTTCTATGAAAATCTTCTTCTTATAATAAGAATATCATTGAATAATTGATATATGAGTCACTTTATAACTGAAAACCATGACGAAGAAATGATTAATAGCATATCTTATAGCGATAACCATTCATTCATAGATTCGAAGTTTACGTTGTACAGAAATAAGTACAATAATTTTAGTATTCTATTATTATCATTGCTGTAGATTGAAATAATATCCTTGTTCATAAATAGCTTCTCGCTGTAAACAGGATTGACAGTGAGTTGTTTACAATGTTTGTAATATAGTGTAATAGAGATCAATTCATATTTTTAACCAGAATTAGTACTTAATAGGTGTTAATGTTTACACCCACTTAGAATGTTGACTTCCCCTCACTTTCCTCAGCAAGGTGTTTCATAAACTAAGGGATCAATTAAAAGAGAGACTGTCAAGTGGTTCATCCAGACCATGGGGTACCTCAGATCAGATTTAGATTGAGGGGAGTACCGTAAGTGTGCCATATAGGTGGCTGGGGTTCAAACCCTCTAGCACCTTGTGGTCTGCAACAATCGGAAACGTCAACCTGCTACATAAACGGGAACTAGTCGCACCCTCTTGCAAAAATTGCAGAATTATTTCGATTAGGCGGTGTCACCCCTTAAAAAAATCATAAATAATATCGCGCAATTTTAGTAAACTTCATCTGTTATTAACGTATGAATGTTTATCGCCAATTTTTATATCGAAACATTTAATATAATGAATACGTTATAAAAGTTTTGATTTTTAACGATGACGGTAGCAAAAGTAAAACGGATCGATAGCAACGCCGACGCGAAAGCTCCGAATAAACAGATCGAAGCTTTTAAACGAACGGCCGAATCGAATCCCGCCAAATGCAGTGACAGCTGTGCGTAGCTCGTAGCGCGTAGCCGTAGAGGCGGCGCCACCGGTATTATTATTATTTGTAAACAAGCATGTGCGGGCGCGGGGCGCGTCACGTGACCCGCCGCCATTGGCCCGCCGCGCGGCAGCTGCGCCCGGCGACGCGCGCGCCAGTACGCCGCCGACCGCCGCCGCGCACATACGCGCGCGCCATTTTCACGCGTGACGCGACACGCGCACGAACCACGCGATCGCGAACTTACAACAGCTTTTTTGTTTATTTTCGCTTGCGTCCTTTGGACCGTTTTGTGTTTCCGAGGCAGCGAGACGAAGAAAAAAAGGAGGTGCGGATGGATCAAGCGAACAGAGAAGGTACTGCGAAACTAAAGTTTTGTGCGCGCTTACGATCTGTGCAAGTGTATATTATAAGTGGAGCTTTCGTTATTGTGGATTTGTTTACTTATATTTGTATGTAGAGGAAGCCACCAGCGCGTGACAAGGGCCCCAATAAGCCGGTCGCGTGCTTCCGCCGGAGCTTTGACTGTGTGCAGCTTTTGCGAATGAATTCGTGTTTATATGGAAGATAGTTTCTGATGATAAACACCATTGCCGACAAAAGATTTTTAATCCTAGAACTTCCATAAAATCAATCAAAGAAAGAAGTTTTACTATGTCAAAGAGAAATGGCGTGTTCCTGTGACGCATCAAACCAGCATAAATGCTGGTGTCACTAAATTAACCCTTAATTGTTACAGACAATTCCCAGTATTGAGAAATATAGTAGATCGCATCACATTCTTTCTTTTTGTTGTCTGTATCCTGTCCTCGATTTGTTAGAAACAGGCTTTTTCGAATATTTAGTGCCCATGCTATGTTCATTTATTCTATTCGCCCAAATGCAATGATTTGGCTCTAAGATCTCCATAACACATTTCAATGAAAAGATATATATCTTCAATGTTTATTCTTGGATGGTTATGGAATGATACTATAAGATCTTTCATGTTCTAAACTTGGATTTGTTTAATACATTCAAGAGATCCGATCCAGTGTTTGGAATTCAAACACGTTATACTCTTCATCAGTAAGCGGTACATTAAAAAGAATTCGGTATAAAATTAGCACCTCTTACATTGCGAGTGACATAGAGATTTAAAGAAACCATAACTCAAAGGAAGATCTATAAATAACTTAATAAATTACGCTGGTTAGCGAGTCGGGAGACAGCAAAAATGAGGTGAGCCATCAAAACAACGAAGATAAAAAAGAAATAGCTTCGCCATTTTTGTTTTTCAGTTGAGACGTCGACTTTGCGCTTTGGTGCTTATTTTATTTATTGTTCTAACAAGCATCCAACCTTACTGTTGAAGTATTGAATTAGATTTTTATAAAAAAATATGAATAAATGTACTATGATAGAAATTTAATAAATCTGGAATTCGTTATTATTTCCAAACACAATGTTTATTAAGGATAAGAGGAGTTCGGGTAACAGAAATAAAATAAAAGTAGAGTCTGCTTAGAATATTATTACTAGTTCAATAAAAAATCTGTAAATCAACATTCGGAAGTCTACCAAGTTTCCGCGAAATAGGTTCTTATGATTGGCTATTAGATTTCCAATAGGAATAAAATATGGGTCGAGAATCAAATAACTATGTACTCTGTCTGGAACTATATACTTAAGACTATAGATTTTTATTCAATTAATTCAGCAATTTACACAACGGATATTAATAACAATTGATAATACAAGGGACAGCCAATTACTATTTTAGAAACAAATCTTAGACAAATGGCGAGTTTTAAGACCCTCAGTCTCAAGATCTTGATAGAAAAACAATAACTGGAAACCCTCAAGCTAATATAATATATTTATCGTCGTTTTGGAGACTATAAAGTATCCCAAGTTCGTTGAAGACAACCCGACGGTCCCACGGATTAATCGAATAAATAATACTCCTTCCTCCCGTGAATGTGATAATGGGAGTCAAGTTCAGTGAGGCCAATGAAAACAAATAAACAAATTGGCCAATTTCGCTCCAGCTAACTGTTGGTACATATGTGGAGCATCGCCAGGGATTGTGCAATGCTACATGCTTCCTTTTTAGTCAGACCGACGAGTTATGTTTCCTCCGGTAGACTAGTTTCGGAACTTTCTGGTTCATGCTTGTCCTTTATATATATATCATAATTACATGATGTCCATTATTCAGACCTTTTTCGGCATTATTTATATTGTGAAATTGTGTAGAAGAAAATCGTATCCGAACATTTTTTTTAAATATTTGATATTTTGAATTAATTGCAGCAGCGTTATTTCATCCTACCTTTTATTACTTCTACATTTTCCGCTTCTTTTATCTTCTTTATATGCGATATTATCTTTTGACTTGAATTGACAATAAGAAAAGTAAATATTTTGACCAAAGTCACAATTGACATGTACTTCTTTCACTATAGGTTGCTTGGTTTCTGTGTAGCAATAAGACCAATTTTTACTTACTCTTGTTTTTCGTTATTTATTGTGATCTGTTTATTATTATTAATACAAACCAGCTATAAGCGAATGAAGTTATTTGATTTTAGTCACTTGAAAAATATGAATCTTATATTACATACAGATTACACGAAATAAACTAAAACATTTTATAATATGAAAATCTTCGTTTTTTTCGTCTTTTCGTCAACAAATATTGTCTCCTATGTAAACGTACAGATCAAACGACCGTCTGTAGTCTTCAATATCTCGATTATTGCCACAAGTAATATCTTAAGTTGATTCATACTTTCTAAAGGATAATCCGTTTCTTATTGCTCAAGAGTAGACTCCTCAAGGTTCTATATACACCGACTGCGTACACTTATTACAATCCCCGTTTGGTCTAAGTTTAAACGTCAATGTACTATAAAGACGAAGTTTCAGTAGTATATGTAATTGAGGGAATATTTTATTAAGTTAGATATAGAGTCTAGCCGGTGAACGATCCCCGTTCGATGCACACGTTCAGTTATTAGTCGGAAAAATTCGCTTCTAGATTTACCTATTGAAAATTTAGCCAATGTGTTCGGTCTGCGAAATGAAGATTAAGCAACTTTCGTAAGAGCCAGTCTTTGGATGGGTGACCAGAAATTTACAATCTCGAAGCACTTTAAGACATTCCTTCTGCATCTGCAGTCGTTACTGCAGTCGAATCCAACTGGGTCCATGATATGATACATGGTATATTTGATTCTATCCCATGGAGAAGATTTAGGTCACAACATAGCTGATGATGGTAAACAACTCGTCCTGTAGTGATTCCTTTCAAGAAGAGTACCTTGACCTTTCCTTGAAAGCGAACTAATCGTATAACTTGTTAGAAAAGATCAGTCTACTTTGTTTATATGAAAAAGCAATTCCACTATATCCAATTAAATATTGCGACTCCATTCAAATATATTATCCGAATATTTATGACGCAATCAGGCACAGGAGAAGAAGATATTCTGCAAATAAATTATTAAAAAAAGAATATTCCAAAACAATTTAACGAATAGTCTTAATTACTTTTATCTAATAATCTTCTTTCACTCGTCTCGGCCTTTTGCTTTGCTTTTGCCTTGTGAAGACTAGTGTCTTACGAAGACCGGATTTGATCCGACCATCTTTAAGTGCTGCGGCCTTTTGATTGTTTGTCTTTAACCTTACTTTACCAAAGAGCTACTTGCTGCCCCAATGCGGATTTATTGGTGTTAACAACTGAAGTATCTGCTTCATCGGTGGCCAAATATATTCCATGACAAAACTTAAGATCCTGCTCCAACCACTGTGCCATTCAAATTTCAAATTTAAAAAAATACAGTAATATTTATGATTTAAATGAAGATTGTATGCGACTATCTCTAAATATCCATGAAGTGAATTCTCTAAAGGAAACAATACTAAATCAAATAATCCTAGTCATACACATGTGACTTCCTTCAAACAATTCCATGTCATAGGTGTAAGTATAAAAACTGTTCAATTTCCGATGTCGCATCCGATAGCAAAGGCAGACGTGCGCACGAAAAAAACAGTCTTTACAAAACTGTATCGGCCAAGTTGTTATTACGCGCGACTCACAATGATATAAAGTTATATTACCTTTATGCGTATGAAGGTAACGATCAAAATTCTTTGTTACGCGTAAGGGGAAAGTGGTTCAGATAACTTTGTCGAGATATTGAGGCATCAGAAAAAGTGGTAGTGTGGGAAAGATTATTGTAAAAAACGCCACATCTGCGCCGCTATTCAGCCGGCGAGTGGTTCAATGGGATAGGATGGTAACTCTATACTGGGACTCGCGGGCTTATCATTCTAATGTGTCTCAATCTAAATACTGATTCGATTTTTTGTTTTCCTAATAATTCTATTGATATTAATACGTATGATAACATTTATAAAAATCCTACTATTTTTTCAAAAAACCAGAGGATCATTTCTGGGTAAATGTATTGCTATGTTCAATAAAGTTCCAAAAAATGTAATTGACCTACTCATAAATAAATTTCAAATTCATGAAAAGAATATACTTATGAGTAAAGGCCTTTATGAGCCTTTAAGAGTATAATAAGGTTGATGATTATTTTAAGGATCGCAATGCATGGAGTTGATAGCCTTCGCTTTGTTCTATAAAGACTAATTATATGTTCAACCTATGTCCTACAGACTTGGAAAGTTGTATTTATTATTGTAATAATACATATTATTTTGGCAATATTCAACTTTTTCTTAAAAAGTATTTATTTTGTTTAATATTCTATAAAAACACAATTATAAAGTTTGCGTTGAATTAAACTTTGTTAATTCGATAGTGTCACCTAAAAAGGTCCAATTGAAAACGCCAGTGCTATAAAACCTACTTTTTAATTGGAATTCTACTTTCAATCAACTGGAAAATGGAATTCAACAAAATTTCTTTCTTTCTTTCAATTGACAAATATTATTATAGAGCTGAAACATAAACGTATTTTAATTGGGTTCCTTACACTCGAACACTCAAAAATAGTAGGTCTTCCTAGGCCAACCTTCTGTTCAATAAACTTTGTATGTTGCATGAAATATATGTCATAAAATTCTAAGCTAAAAAATCGATCGCAAAGTTTCCGATGATAAGAATGCTCTTACGTATGACATAGTTTTTATATAGAAATAGTTATTATTTCATGTACATATCTATATTTTTTGAAATAAAATCAACAACTTGATTCATGCTTTTGATTTGCGAAATCGTAACTGAACATTAAATATCAGACATGGCTTTTCAACTTTTAATATTTTTAATTTATCAAGAAATAAAAACGCTATGGTAGTGGTGACTAAGCTGGCCCGCTAATTTTGAGCTTTCATAAGCTAAAAACTGTCTATAAATAATAATACTAGAAATATTTGCACTCGTCCCTTTTACTCCTGCGGTCAACTAACCAATAGGAATATAGAACTTTAATTTAAATGAACAAATATATTCAAAATTGGGAGCTTACAAACTATTGGTCATCTACGGCGCCATTAACTTATTAGTTTTATCACGATTAAGTAGTTAAATAGTTCTCATGTAAATCAATTTCAGTAAAATACAAAAAAAAAATACAATCTATTCTTAACGGTAATGTTCCAAAAATAAAAAGCCTCCTACTATGCAATTTAAATAAATAGTAAGTTGCTGTTTAGATCAGTGAGTTAGTTGTTGGTAGCAATCAGCCTGTCGCGTGTATCCTGTTGAAAGTGGTCGGCATGAATCTAGCCTACCATTTAAAAATATAACTTACGAGAACTTTTTTCTTTATGGGTGGTATTGAATAAAAACTGTCCAAATTAATGTGGCCTCCTTAGTGATACCTTTATATGAAGTAGCTAAAATATCTTTTGACATGAAAAAAGCAGGATTTGGATCATCCGTGTTAAAATATTTTTACCTGAAATTGATGCTATTTATGATTTTTCAGATTACGTGTATTAATAAATACTTTTAAACTGAATATATTAATACACATATACCATTTGAAACAGGTTAGCTATACTCACATCCCTTTATATATTTTTTTAAATCGCACTATCTATTTATATTGGAATAAATGAATTAATTAACCATCCATAAGGAAGGCCTGAGCCCCAGCAGTGGGGACGTAAAAGGGCTGATGATGATGATGAAATGAATTATTAAATGCTATTTAATTTCAAATGTATCTACGTATATTATTCAACATTATAAAACCCCAAAACCGCACAGATCCGAGATAATACAAAAATTTTATAATTATATTTTCCTAATTGGAATTCAAAACTGGAATTGGATAGTTTCAAATCGAAAACATCTCATTTGATTTTTCTTTGAAAAAATTATTCAAGCTAATATAACAAAGTGAACGCATGTTTATTAGACTTTCTTTTACGTTGCAACGAAACTTCATTTTGGTATATTTTTTGCGTAATTGGGTATTTGAGGAACGTTTCACTTGACCACGTGGCCAAAGGCTCTATTAACAGAAACTTCATATTTAAATTAAAATGCCTACATATCACTCATACAAATTAACAATACATCTGGGGGCATATTTTATCTGTACTCAAACGTAAATTTGGATTATTTCGAATTGTTCTTCTAAATTTGATTGAAGATCACCTATGTATTAGAGGCAAAGCACAAGTCCTACCTCCGTTTCATTACAAATCATCAAAAAATGCAGCAATTTGGATTCGTATTAGTATTTTGAAAATATTCAAAATTTCGTTTCCAGAGAGATAGAACAGGCTTCCAGGTCACGTTAATTCGGACGAGTAGAATTTCTGCTCGATGCTTATCTCTTATTGTGTATAAATTATACTTTACCTGAACGTATATTTTAAGTTGTGTTAAGTCCATGATCGTCTTTATCGGTAGCCGCTATCACACGATCACCACAACTTAGATATCAGTTTCCGGCAGGTATTGTGTGAGGCGGATGTCAAACGCATCTGTTTGGTAGAAAAAAAGTGATCAAATAGTCATTTGAGTCTATAAAAGTGTTATAGAAGTAACTACGTGACAATTATATAAATTAAGGGCGGTTAAAAATCGCATAGTTACTTCTATAAATCTAAAATGTTCGAATCTCTTATTTTTTTTTTTTATATTGACAAAGATTTTTCGTATGTAAATTGTCGATTAAAATATTTCGCAAAGTTCCTCGGATTGTTGATAAGTCGAAGTTGTTATTGTTAATTAATAATAAATAAATGAAAATAGATAAGACAAAACTTTAGGTCCTGAATTTGGTTCTAAATAAAAGCAAATGAGGTAGCTCTTTACTCTCATTAATTACTGTTTACGTACAGTTGCTTAATTTATAAATGAAAATTCTATGTAAGGTGTGCATGATTTGGTGTTACTAATTTTTTATTTGCTCCTAGAACATCAACGAATTTGCTGCCTTAAAATGATGTAAGAAAACCACTTATTTTTTTTTTACAATCATAAAATCGGTATACCTACATAGATCAAAATCAGAGTCAAGTTTACAACATCCAAGGATTCGAGAACGTCATCTAAACAGAACAGACTGCCTGTGCCGCAGCGCGCTTATGCACAAAAAAGCAACAACATCCGATGCTAAAAATAAGCTGTATAATTACAGCCCAAAGCTGAAAGCGCAATGCTTTTGCTGCATGCAGCGGTTGTACGGTTGCCCTTGACAACGGAGACCCAGATACTATCGCGTTCCACGCACACCCTCACGCCTCACCCACACATAGACGTACAGACGAATCTTTGCAATAGGTACACAGAGTACACACGTCCGAAGCGAGTTGCGTTCCGTTTCGAGCTTTTTAAATTCTTTTCTTTTTAAGAACGTTCTTTGTGCAAATGTACAAAAGAGTTTGCGTTCTGATTTTTGGTCGGCCGGTCTTGATCGTTTTGTCGCTGATGTAATGTAATGACTCAAGGTTCTACCGAAACGCTTTTGTGAAAATTTCTTGACGAGCTTTGAAATATGGTAGTATTAGTAAACAAAAATACAAACCACTGTTTACTATGATATAAATACGAAGCAGTCAATCAGCTATAAGGTGATCTATTGTGTTGTATTGTCAAAATATTGTTTCTATTACATAAATCTAGACTATTTTCATAGAAGAGAAAAAGGCAGTATTGAATCCTTTGATTTTACGACTTGGGTTACGTAGACAACAGAGGCGTAGTGAATAGAGTGTAAATGGAAACTTTTTTATTTTCTCCCTCAGGAAAATCCGCGAAGGCACTCGAGGGGAAGCGAAAAGTCGAAACGAGCGTGTTGCAATTTAGTCCCGTTTTATAGACCAAACAAAGGAGCTCTTTGATGTTCAGCCTTTGGCGAATTGTAGATATCAATCAAAACTGTTTTATCGTTTAGTTCTTCTAATTAGAGCCCTTTTTTGTTTGTTAAGCTGATTTATACCTTTTTATTTCTTGAAGAGTTTAGTACTAAGTTTACAATTTAAAGCAGCCTTGATGAAGCACAGCCTCTACAGAATTAAAATTCCATTCACATTTGACGTCACAGGCTCTACGGACGATGTGTGTCGATAGGATACTCGATACGTCAATAAAATATCTTCTTTCTTTAAATTTAGAATGGAACGTGACTAGAGCCGTCATCCAGACAAGGTAGTAAAAAGGACTGAATTATTTCAAATTTAGAAGGTGGACGTGATTTACCATTAATGAAATTCATTTATAAAAACGTTTATATTTAATAAAGCTTTATTTCCAGCCGTTTATTTTAAAAGACATTCTCATTCGTGAGTGACTGAAATAAATACGAGACTACATTTTGCAACATGATTGTATAAATTCGGTTATACAATCAGAAAAATGACGATCGTGAAATGTAGAATAGCTTACAAATTCCTTACCAACGGCCTCCTAAATAAACAAACATGCACATAAAAAAAATAAGCCACGATATTCTTGGAAACGGGGATTTACTAGGAATACTTTATTTACACAATATGAACTCGACATTACATTTTAAAAAATATCAATGTAGAGATTTTATAATTAGAACTAAAATGTATTGGAACATGTGTGGAAAACACATATTTACAGATACATGATAAATGCTAGAATAATAAAGATTAAACGAAAACGACACAGTTTCGAATTGAGGCGACTCAAAAATAGTTCCCTTAAAATAGTACATCCGAAATAGAGCGTACTATTAGCGTACCCTTCTATTAATAGTTACCTCTACGTGAAACGAGGATACAAAACGCCACGTTGCTGCGTGTATGGAAAGGTCTTGGCCGATTTACTTCCGTGTCATTATCGAATAGTCTCGTTCTAATTCACAAAGAATGTGGAAGTAAAAAAAATATTTCCAAATTCAAATATGTAAGGAAAATTATTTTTGAACTTTTTACTTACATTAGTAAGAAGGTATAATCAAAATAATGTTTACTCGAAAACCCTTTTCAAGAGTCCAAAATATTTTTCCTACGGGGCGATGTAATAAATGGACTAATGTATTATCTCCGGTCTAGGTGATGTAGTTCATTCAGTCAGATACTCTATAATACAAGAGCTTTAGCTACAAATATTGGAATCTGAGCATTTTATGTGATGTTGTCTTAACTCATCACCAATATAAAAAATAACTTTTATAATTTTAGTACTACATCACGTCACTTAGGGTTTCAAAACAACCTTGCAAAGGGTACTACCACACCCAGACCCGGGACAATAATATATGAAAAAGGTAATTTTCTACATTGACCCGTCCGTAATCGAACCCAGGACCTTAGAGTAGGCGACACCTTCAAACCCACTGGCAAACACTTGTTTAAATGTCAATATTATCTTCAAAACAGAAGCTGTTTCATGTTACCTTTATACAATAAAAAAAAACTTTCTGATTAAATTCTCTTTGCTACCTATTTCAAACATTTAAAATAAACTTAGGACCGACTAACTTTCCGATATTCGCGCCATCGATTAGATTATCAAAACAGGTATAGTACGCATGCGCGACGGCACGCAGTAAACATGTCCACGGGTGCCATAACTTGCCAATTTCTACCTTCTTCGCGTTCCACGTCTTACGCATAATGTACAATGTTTAATTTCCCGATTGCTACATTTTATATGAAAGTACATGGTAGACTTTAGGCTCAATGAAAACTGATAACATTCTTTTGATATTTTAATAATATCATTTTTCTTTAATAAATTTTTGTGTTCTAAATGTTAGAGCAGATAATTCATTTTTTAAAACAATTCGAAATTTCCTAAGTATATCTTTTGTCGTTCCGCAACTCGTATAAGTAAGATACACAGCATAAAAGTAAACTTAGCGACGAAACTTAAAAGGCAGGTTATATAATCAAGAAACTTCTATTGAACTCGGCCGGTTACTGTTAGTAACTTATACAGAACTCCCGGATTTTGGATTTGAAATTAATACACCTAGCAAAAGTCTAGAGTTAATATAAAAAAAAAATTAAGGCCATAAACTTTCATTTTATCATTTGAATATGGTATACGCATAGAACTATGCGTGCCGTAATAACCTGTAAATAAGGCGGCACATGGACTTCATTAATCACCTAATTAATCGTTGAGTTATTTGCATGTACACTTTACACTATTATTTGCATGTGACCTTATTAGCTACTTAAATAAATAAGGTTTTCGCTACATTGTTAAGATTATTAATTTCAAACGCTACTGTTTATAACTTGGACTTTGTGTTAATGATTTTTAAAATTTATTTATTTAGTTATCAGCCGCAGCTGAGTGGACCACCCGTTTCAAGGTGGTGCAGAAAATGGACTTCTCTATATTGTCTCTTTTCTGGGTATCACAACACCCAGTACCTTCGTTACAACTTCGTTGTAGCAGATACTCCATAATAAAGTGACTTTAGCTACCCCTTTTTGAAACTGAGCAATGTGTGTGATATTGTATGTTGTCCAATTTTAAGAAAACTATTAAAACTACAACATTTTATAATAACTATGTATGGTTTGTCCACAGATTGGTGCAGGCCGCCCGAATAGCCTCACAGCCACAATCGCCAACAACCAAACCCACCACGACATCAAACCAAAGCCTCCAGTCATATCTTTCGTTTCGAAAAATCTAAATATATAATCACTATTTTTTTAACCTTTTAACGATAAAACTAAATCGTAAATAGTATACGCTACTCCCAAACAGTACAAATTAATTTAAGTCTGAAGTGATCGGTATTTACAATAAAAAAAATAAAATAAAAGCCTTCAAACGAGCGAAAGAGAATCAACGACCAGTATTTAAAACGTTCCAAAATAACAAATCGTTAAACGAGTGCACAAAATAATTTATCAATCGTTAATTTTGATAACGAACCAATTCCTCGAGCATTTTCTAAAAAGTCAGCCAAAGATTTTTATAACATTTTAGTATTAAGACTTGTAAGTTATTTGCCGCTAAGGACTTTTTACATGATTTATTTGTTAGTGGGCAAACGAAATTATTGTGATTAGTGTAGTGTAAACCAGTGTGCCGTATAATCATAAATTAAGTGCTACTTAGAGAACTTTAACAAATTCAAGTGTAGAGTACAAAGCGAGTTCCAGTGCAGTTTTAGTGTTCAGTACAAGAGAGACTAGAATAAGATTATTTTTGTATACGGAGAGAACGAGGAGCGCGATGCGACCGCGCGAGCGAAGGCCATGAGCGAAGCGCTGCGCAGTGAGGCGGGCGCAGATAGTGCGCACCTACCGCCCTTCTCCACCTTCGGAGATATGGCGGAGAACGAGCAGCGTATCCTCACCGATACGCGGCTGCTCGACCCCGCCTGGGAGTACTACGAACGGGGCGACGCAGTCTCCGTTATCGCCAGCCAGCCGCAATACCGACCCTGGGAGTCTATGCCTATAACAGTGAACTCCAAGGATGCAATCCTCAGGGCCGGCTTCTCCACGCCACTCGACTACCAATCGGTTACTCTGCAGCCTATACCAAACAAGCTGCCGTCCTTCCAGAGCCAGTTTCAAACGTTTCCAGAAACAACTGTTATTCCGGAAACTGGCTTGCCTAGCGTCACTCCGGTGCCTGTAACTACTAGCCCTACACCGAGCGCGAGCCCTAGTCAGTTAACGCAGCTCACGCAACTAACGACGCCTTCTTCACCGGCCCACCTGACTACGCTAGCTCAGGTCACGCCATTGTCAACAACACTTACGACTTTATCGCCGGTCAATGCCACTACATTCCATACGCTAACAGCAGTCAATGCAAGGAGCTATCCGATCGTGCCGGCTCCGCTTCAAGCGAGAGAGCTCACTCCCGCTGGACAAACCTACATTGATGATCGGCATATACAACTCTATCAGCCGAATATTGCGACAATAAACGCTTTCCCAGCTCAAAACGGGATATTACACCAAAATGGAACAATTCTCCATCAAAACGGTAGTTTGTTACAGAACATACAAAGCCCGACTGTAGTTCATGTGCTTAAAAACGAGCCATTCGATGTAAAATCTCTTCAGGACAAGTACACTCCGAATGGTTTACATCACAGTAACTTCCAGAATCCTATGTTAATTGATAATGGATATGAAAAGAAGACAAATGGTTTCGGGAGCGGATCATCACCGACGAGGTCTGACTTTAGAAAGAAGGAACGTCGGAAAATGCGCGCAAATAGTTCAGAGTCAGACGGTTCCAATATGGAGGTTGGGTCGGAGAGCAGTGGACAGGTGGCTGCCGTGTCGTCGACGGCCGGCTTTAAATCACCTATGCACGGAGCTCCACCCATGGCTACGGGCCCCATGGAACTCGACGACATATCAAGTGAGAAACAGGTGAGCAAAACTTCAGTTTGCATATTTTATTTCCATTACTAACAAGGTTATATTCTGAAGCATAACTACCCTAGAATCGTTTAAATATTTTTTTAAAGAATCCTTAGATCTTCCTTTAAAGATAAATTATCGTGCTAAGACGTAATTTTGTGTCTAGATAAATTGAGTAGATAAGGCGATGTCTTAACTTTTTATTAATTCGTCTCGACTTTGCTCGGAATATCCATCACATTTGATTTTCATCGCAGAAACAATGAACATTAAATTAAATTTGACGTATAATGACAGACGTGTCGTTTATGCACGAAAGTCGAACGGTACAATGAAATCGGGTATATCTAGCTTCATTTTCTATGGAACCGACGAATTGCGTAAACAAGCCTCCCGGGATTGGCAACTGGCAGGAATATTCCCCAATGTGGAAATATGAGGATTCCCAGAATTTCATCCGCCTATACACGTGGCGTAGAAAGTGACTGATCCTGTAACAGAAACTTTCGTCGTAATTTCACCTTTTATTATTCGGGGAGCAGTTTTTATTCCCGGTTCCGAGTTTCGGAATGGCCGAACTCTCTGTCTTCGCGGCTATAAATTTAATAGTTAGCCGATTCTCTTGCTCCACCAATAAATTAACTTCCTCTCTCGTTTAAAACACAAATTAAAGTCAGGCGATTTACGCGTGTCCTGCTTAGAAAATTTTATGACTTTCATTCAAATTTTACAGGGAATGCAATTAGGCGGCAGTTTTGAAGCTTTCTGTATTAAGGAACTTCGTTGATTTAATTACGCTTAATGTAAAATTTCTGCGCTTATATTTCTATCGGACACTCGAAAATAGAACAAACTTGATTATGACGGAATAATTTTTCGACGGTAATGTTGTAATAGAACGTCCGTCGGGTTTGTGATCAATAGAAAATTATAATTTTTTTCTAAATTCCTAAAACGATACTGCATTCAACAGTTAATGTTTAATTACAGTAAACAGATGAATATTAGAGATTATAGAAATATTAGAAATTAGAATTGGATTTCTGAATATTAGAAACACTGATCGAAATAAAATAAGAGGTTAACAGTCAAATGAATAACAGGGACTATTTAGTATTATCATTTCCGAAGTTTGATACCCTGTTGAATCAAAAATTTTCACTCTTTCACTCATAGATTATAAAAATATACATAAATATGTATTTATTATCACAAATCTTTGCATTAAGAATATAAAGATTATTATTGAGCAACCTCATTTTCGGGTAAATATTATTTAACTAATTCACGTTGAATCCTTTGGAGGTAGTGTTCAATCACATTAGTCTCCAGAGCAACGCACTCATATGATGCTGGTCATTTGCCTCTGTTGTAAAGAGCTATAAAAAATGATCTAACCTAGCAAAGGTCCAGGGCTTGGCGACATTCCGGTATAAATGTCAGCATTTCCCGGTCTAATAATGAAACACCTTTGCCGGCAGGTGTCCAATATTATCTGTTTACTGTAATTACCATTTACAATTTGTCAATTGTTGAATATTAGTGAAAAACTATTTTTGAGCAGAATGAATTTTAAAATTATCACATTTAATGGAAAAAAAATCTTCTCTTTAAATAAGATTAATCAAATCATTTTTAAGTCTTCCATTTTTTTTTTAGTTTCGTGTTGAGGTCGTCTTTTGCCTGATAGGAAAAGTGTGCAAGGATTTTATATATGAGATGCCTACAATATATAACTAACATTGAATTAAAGGGACTTAATATAATTTTATACATTAATACCACCTTCAGCTTTATTATCCTATGCAATTAAATTGTCTAACCATTTAACATAGATGACACATCTCTTCGTTTTAAGAAACCAACTATTAATTCTTTCCCCGAGGCGTCAACATGCAACAATGATCACAGAAAGGTTTATTGCTTTCCTGTAGACATTTTATGAAAAAGGTTTGCTATTATATTACTTTTAACACATCATTTATATTCCCTGATCACATGTCCCATTAAAGCAAGTCCCTGATATAAAAAAAAATAATATGGCAAAGTTAAGGTATATACCTCGTGTATTCATAAGTTTTGAGACGAAATAAAAGTTACGTAACTTTTGATAATTACCTTATATTTCTAAAATTTTCAGTAACCATTAAGTAGATATTAATCAACAAAAAAATATATATTTTATTCAAAATGACAACCCTTGTTTTATAATACAGGCCCTTAGACGATTTGGCCAGTCATGAATGGCGGCACGAATATTTTCTAGCGGTATTCGCTTTGCTTCTCGAACAAGAGTTTGCTTCAGTGACTCCAAGTTTGGGCGGGACTTTCGGCAGACCCTGAGCTCTAATTCAGTACCATAAAGAATAATCCACCGAGTTGAGGTTGGAGATGGAGTAGGGCCACTCATCTGCCGCGATGAAGTCCGGCACACTCTCCCTCAACCAAGCTTAGGTGCTTTTTGCCTTATGGAATGGCGCCGAGTCTTGCTGAAAAACCCAATCATTATTGTGAAATTACGTATCAGGCTTTAAAATGTCACTCTGATAATTCTTGACTTTCACCTTGACATCTTATTGTCAGAATTGAGGCGAAGTGACACCTTCATACGAAACTCTCCACCACACCATCACACTAGCTGGATGATGAGTGCGCGAGACATTCCGTGCAGAAACACGTACATCCTTGCTACTTTTTGCGTTCACTTTATTGTTTTGTTGATTGAACTTTTCTTCGACAGTATAAAATTTTAATAAAGTTTTTTATGAAGATACTGATACTTCCTGGCATCGTGTCTCTTCAACAGCAATAGACAACTTTCGCGTCATAACTTACGAAGACGAACGTTTAAAAAGTGAACTTTTCTACGGTTATAGGCCCTTACCTTAAGATCATATTTCAGTATTCTGTTCACTGAAACGTGCGAAATATTAGTCTGCGGAGAGAGTTTCTTCTGTGTGCGACATGGATTTCGGCGAAGTAGCTCTCGGATGATTTTGATGTTCGCAGGCGTCCTCACAAAGCGTGGCCGACCACTCCTTTGGCGATCTTGCAGAGAACTTGCCTCTTTGTACCGCTGTATTGTGTAATAGACGAAGTTACGGCTTACAGGAAAATTTTTAGCTCGCGGAAAATCTGCATCGGTTTTTTTCTTGTCGTAAATAGCGAAATGACAGTTGTCTCGTTCCCTCCATCATGAGAAAATATGAACAAATGAATTTGCAATACAAATAAAATGAAAGTTATCATTCCAAATTCAAAATCGGTAAAAAAATAAATAACAGCCAGTAACATTTTATTTTATTTTTTCAGTAAAAAGTTTGTCTCAAAACTTCTGAACACACGAGGTATAGAAAATGTTATTGTGTGTACATGAATGAGTTTATAACTGTAAGATTTTTTGCTTGAATGGAACAAAATAGATTTGAAATAGTGAACCTTTTTAAACTTTTGAAGTCGGTTTTATTTGCTTAAACGTTTAATATTGCGATAGCGCTGCGTTTGACGCTGCTTTATTCGAATAGGGTGCCGAACTTTTGGTGGCAATTACTGAGTAAAATAATATTATTATACAACTCATATTACTAAACGTGATACCCGCGGGCCTCTTTTTTTGTCCCTGAGTGAAAATTTGGAAATTTTTAACCGTCCTTATAATTTTAAAATATATATTATTCGCGAAGATTGTATCTTCATCACAAGCAGCATCAGGTCTTACCTTCGGTACATCATAAATTATCGAGAAAAGTGTTATTTTGAAATCATATCAGCGTATCGGAAATATTAGAAATGTCGTTTTCGGAGAAATACAATTGTCTTACGGGTGTCATGTTAATTCGTACAAGTAGTAGTTAAGATACCAAAGACAATCATCTTTATCATAAAGTAAATAACTATATAATAAATAACTATTTTACTGACGTGGAAACGTATAGTGTCAAATCGTCAGTATTATGTACTGAAAATACTCGAACCCATGCTAAAAATAAGAGCTTACAATGAGCTCCAATTCCTTAAGTACACAAGAAAACTTCCAATATCGCAGTTCAAAGACTTATATATTCGTTGAATCCATTTTTATATCAAATGTGAATGAAATTATTTGTAGCGCGATTTTTATTACTGGATTTATATAAGATCCAATTACATTTAAATGTTAATCATTAAAAAGTATAAGTTATGTATGTAATACGTTGTATTAGAATCGGTATCACTAAGTATTATCTAATGTACTAGGTCATCATTAATCATTGTAGCCCCGAAATGTTCAACTTTTTTTTAGAAATGAATGATTCCTGAGAAAAGTATTCATGGGTCAGATTTGTGATTTGTTTTCACTATTTATTTAAATACGCTTAATGTAATTTTATATTAATTAATGTAATAACGGAACATACCTACTTTATTTTTAATCGACTTCATAAACAAAAAGAAGAAGGTTCTTTATTGGACTGGCATGTTCTTTTGTAAATTCAAAATTATTTTTCCTAAACCTAACCTAACCTTCCTAACCTTCGCCAAACTTCAGCTGAAATTGCTTGAGCATATGATAGCATTTATGTAATTCGTTCTAGTTAGTTCTAAAATATATAATCATTAGATTTTATCTGTGGTGAGAAAATGGGTCTGTACCCAAAACCACTTTTCTCAGGAATCGCCCTACTCTGTGGATTATAACAAGTACAAATTTCCAAATTTCTTTACATAGTTTGTTGGAAATTAATTGGGGAAAACTGAGTCATTCATACACTTATTTTCAAAGAATCACTAAAGATTCTTTGAAATTCAATTTCTGATTCAATCACTGCAGAAAAATATTTTTTCGTATAGTATTGACTTCAGGTGATTGTGCTAATTACATTTATTGCTTTCGATATCCATAATATAAGAGCTGCCTATTAGAGTTTGATTAATGTATACCTAACTGTATAACTTATTTTATACTAATCAAAAAATCTAGTGCCGAGTTCAGTATTTTTCGTGTCATATAAATACTATTTCACAAAATCTCTCAGATAGTTTAAACTCAGTTTAGAACGAATCCAACATAAGACCCATCGACCACATAACCTTTGTATAGCTGCAGCTGTCCGATGACTAGCGATTGTTATCTAGTGATGGATCAGTGCGAAGTGAGCACGATACAAAAAAATAGATTTACCACTCTAAAATTAACCTTAAACTCTGTAAAATAACGTCTTATTTTAAAACTGAAACATCAAAGCTGTAGGCGTGATAATTTTTTCAATTGCAGCTGTTATCTTTGATTATAATTAAGCTCCTTTATTTTAATCAATAGTTATTTGTTTAAGTTTTAATAGTAACAGTTTTTATGTATTCACAGTAAAATAATGGCAAATATACATCGAGAAACTTTCAATAGCCATTGTTATAACAGAAAGCTCTTAAAAACACAAGAAAACGTAGCAAAAGGACGGCAAAAAACAAAAATATTATAGTAAAGGAGCCCAAGCAATTATCAATGCTAAAAAATAGAATATACTATTAAAAACATAATGAAAGAAAGAACAGAAGCAATGCAGATCAGAAATCGAATGAAAACCAACTCCTTGATTGATTCATCACCCTTTATGATCACCATCTATGAGTATTAAACAATATACATTGTAAGGGCCCATCATAAAATTATGTTGCCCAAATGAATAGTAAAGCTAGCTAAATTTGTCATTAAAAACGTGCCCAATTTTATATTATTCCTATATTGTTACAAAATATTTTTTTACATTTGAAATTTTAAAAAAGGCATCTAGAAAAGAAATATTTCTTTTGGAAGTGTTTTGGAAATTTGACATTCGAAGGTGATAAGCAAAAATAATAATGAGAAGTTATATAACACAATTAATAATAACTCGTATATATACCTAAAATATTAATTTACGAAGACTAATATTATAGAGTGCTTATTATAGACTACTGAACCAATATTAAATTTTTTTTTCACCTACGTGAAGTTAAATTATATGCGGGTAGGCTATAATTTGAGTGGGTGAAGTTGCAGAAAAACAGCAAGTATCAAATAAAGTGATGTCTCTAATGATAATAATCCAATGCTATACTCATTTTTAGCTCTCGTTCACACAAACATAGTATTTATTTAGTTCACCAAGAA
The DNA here is from genome assembly GCA_918026875.4 of Diatraea saccharalis. Taxonomy (NCBI): domain Eukaryota; kingdom Metazoa; phylum Arthropoda; class Insecta; order Lepidoptera; family Crambidae; genus Diatraea; species Diatraea saccharalis. The sequence goes on along the minus strand of OU893344.1, from coordinate 2,956,604 downwards.
AGTCAGTGTTGCTTATCAAACAACTCCAATCTTGTCAGTTAGTCATTGTGTGACTCAATGGGGAAAAACCAATATACTTGCTTACCTACCTTTCCTAGAAAAGTGAATTGCTTAATACGAATCAATTATAAAGAAAGGGCTTCCCTTTAAAATTTATAATTATAGCTTAAGTCACCAGTGTATGATGTATCTTCCCGTAAAGAAAATTAATTAATTAAACAAACAAACAATCAAATTTTGTTTCAAATACAAATTAAATATACTAGCAGGTTAAGGTGAAGATATTTGAAAGGGCTTAAGTATGTTGTTCTTGAGAAATGACATGATACCCAATGTTTAAAAGACATGAACAATCGACAAATGTAATTGATCATGTGTGCAGTTCATTTTATATGTAAAAAAATATACATTGGTGCAATGTAATTAATGTGTAATTAAAATATTTGCTCGTCGTCGTGCGTTAACTATACCTTTTAGAGACAAAATGCTTAATTAGATACCTCGTCTGTTCTTCGTAAAAAGTAATTCGTAATTAGACTATTGCAATGACGTTCCAAAGCTTTTATAGAACTATATATGTATTAAATAATTTTTTTTAAGCTGCATATGACTTCATTAAATAAAACTAATTTTTATATAAAAAAATATTGTCAATTAATCAGAAATTAAATAAACAAACACATTTAAAATATATGAAAGAGGATCATTATTGTTTTTATTGTTTCTATACTTTAAAAAAAATATATTATTTTTTATATTTACACTACCGCTTAAAGCTTATGGCGAAATGAAATGAAATTAATTCCACATAGAAAATACTCAAATAGAAATCAGCAATAAACCTGATTTATTAGATAGGTTGACCTTTATCTTTAAAATAGTATTTATTTAAAAAATTTCATAAGTAGGTTTTAAGCTTTTGACCCATCTGATCTGATTGGTCTAAAAAATGAATACATGTAATAGAAAAAATTCGTCAGCTGTTCACCGGGATACGATCGGCGGATCCGACCTCCGATGTCGGACGATGATAACCGTCAGAGCGAAGAAAATTATGTATTTCAAAATGGCGCACTTTTGTTGCCGCGTTACAGCTGTTATTATGCCTTGTCGAAATTGCGTTTAGTTTTCATTGAAAATTTTTTAACTTGCGTTTTGTTTACACAGCTACATAGCTGTTTACATATAAGGAGTTACCTTTTTTACTTCAAATCTATCGATATCTTCATGCCAGACCTCTTGAGGGGTAGGAAGGCTATGAATGTCAAGGAAGCGAAAGAAGTTTAGCCTTTTAGCGCTCGAGTCTTTAAAAAGCGATTCTAGACGTAATTACTAGATACATAAGTTACATTAAGTAAAATATGTCCTAAAACATACCTAAGTATTCTTAATGAATAATGCTTAAAAATCCATTTTTCCCTTGCACTCTGAGATGAGATATTTTTCAGTATAGCCCTGTGAACGCAAAATTGATCAATTATGATAATATAATTAAGTTTTAATTTCTAATTGTAAAGCTCATTATTGCATTTGAAATTTGTAAGACTCTCAGCGTAATTTAACATGTAAAACACAATATCCGACAAATACCCTCTTTAATTTTGTTGACTAACTATTTTGTATCAAAAACTAATCGCTTTCCGTTTTGAGCCGAGAAAATTCTCTTGAATTATTTGCATGCCGTCATACTTACAGAAAAGAATTCAAAAATGTCAGATCACACGTATGATAACTAGTCAGATTAATAACGGTTCACGACTGAACCTCAGGTTTACTAAATCTATATTATAGATATTATACTCGTATACTGTAAATATCCGCATTCCGTATTTGATACAAAGAAAAATAATCAGGATTCAAAACTCAAATATTTTTAACACGTATACAAACTAATCTGTTCAAAAACTCTGTAGTGCTACAAAAGCTTTTTTATGACATTAATAAATGAGTAAACTCAATTTTAATTGCTTAGTCCAATCAGTTTTTGGTCTTGTTCAATCAACATTCATAATTAGACCAGCAACAAAAGAGGTCAGACTGGACAATCTCTTCCGTTCCAATATTTCGAATGGCCAATTGCGGAACCCGTGTTAAACAACGAGTCTGAGTAGTGCTCGTGTATTTTTTTTTATTCTAATGGGTCGAATGCATTGTCCTAAATAAGGCCAGGCCGTCGTTTCGATTGAGTGCTGGCGCAGGACCGAGACGAGCGATTAAATAAGCAGAATGCACCGAAATTGTTTGTCTGGCAAATAATTGCAAACCTTTTTGTTTTGCTGACCGTACTGGATCAAACAATTTTGAACTCTGTCGGTGAAAGAATAAGTTATATTGTAAAATTTTACGATATCAGACTGATATTAGGACACGCGATGTTAAGATCTCTGATATGCCAATTGAAACAATTACCTTGTTTTACATTTTATATTTTGTTAAATTGTACATTGCATATAACTAATTATATAGCGGTAAAAGTTTTTCGGACGATCAAAAAATTCAAAGAAAAACCGACAAAGTCGAGACGAAACTTAAATAGCCTTGTGTAAAACCGATTTTGCTTTACTAAGGTAATTGCATGAAATGTAGTTCCTTGCATTAATTTCACGTGTAAACGTCCAGTTTCACAATGCATGCATTAGTTTCATGAAACTAGATAGTTTCATATCACGCATATTTTTAATAAACCTAGTGTCACGCAACAAATATGTCTAAGATTTACATGGCGAAACTGATGTCGCGACACCATCTGCGCATAATTAAAGCTTCGACGTTAACGTAGCCAGTCAGAGATAATGATTACACGCTATATCGAAACTAGTTTCATATATTCTGAAATTATCTTCGCTAACTTTTTTCAGTCTGCCTGACACTAATTTCGAAATGAAAATGTTAACTTTGATTGCAAAATTTTGTATTGATTATCTATTATAACCACAGACAAAAAAGAAGAGGAAGCGTTGCGGAGAATGTATAGGCTGCCAACGCAAAGACAACTGCGGCGACTGTGCACCCTGCCGCAACGACAAGTCACATCAGATCTGCAAGCAACGACGGTGCGAGAAACTCACCGAGAAGAAGGTAGGTTTCGGCTTCTTGCAACTCACACTAATCATATAGGTTTTAGGACGTCTATGACACTTTTTAGTACCAAAAACTGAACTACACTAATAGCCGGTTTCCGAATTGAAAAAAAAAAATATTTTCAATAACTTTAGTTTTTTTATATCTCAGAAGTATAAAAGTCTTAGTTTCATCAAACTGCTATCAACTGATCGTTAACACCGTTTCACTAAACTAGAAAAAGGCATAACCTAACTAGGAAACGCCTAGTCTCACGAATTGGCTAGGCAGATAAGTTTAATTCCAAACAAACATTTTTTAACTTCTCTTCCTTTACAGATTTATAACTTATCATATGATTATTGTTAGATGGTTCCTAGTCATTGGTGAAATGCATCTTCACCTTAAGCGTTTCCAAAATATTCAAGCAACAGATTTGGGCGACTCATAAGTTTAGTGAAAACGGGCATAAGAAAACTAACGTAACTTAAAAAGTAACATTTAGGTAACAGTTCGACATTCTTGACTTTAAATTCTCAATTTAGTAACCGGGTGTTAGTTTACTGACATTATAAGGAACACATTGAGACGAAGTAAATTTTTCATTTAATTACTTAATTAAAGATAGTCTTAATCATAAAATATTATATGAGGTAAAGCCTGAAGAAAAACAAAATAAAATAAAAAATTACAAACATTCAACGCTACCTAAAATGTGTCATTCTGTAAATATTCTGCGTAAGAAGCGTTGTGTATCATCGGTCCTGGAAGAACTGACAAATATAAGAAATGAGATTCAACCTTATACACTCGGAAAGATACGTCATTTACTAACGCATAAGGCAGATAACCCGACTTTGGTAATTTTAAGGGTTACGAGGAAGCGACACATTACAGCCTTTAACGTTATTAGTTTGTCATAATGCAACATTTTAGAAACTATTCACGATAAAGTTATATATTTATGTATGTGTTAAGAAGAGCTCGATGGCGCAGCGGTTAGATATTCGATTCCATTCATAGGGAAGGCCTGAGCGCCAGCAGTGGGGAATAAACAAGCTGGTGATGAAGATAATGATGATGTATTAGGAATCCAATCTTTTTGGCTATTTGGCATTTCAAGAAGTCTTCTATAATACTACCTCAGTCTCAGCTTATCGAAACCACCTTGACACGCTTTTCAAATCTTTTATCAAATTTGCACCGACCCTAGTCGGCCTCTAATTTTTTTGTATCCAAAATTACATTCGCGACGTTTTGAATTCTTCTCCTTAATATGATTAAAATTTGAATAACGTATCACGTGTTAACCTTTATCAGTATATGCATTACACCTTTCATTTTCATACGGATCATGTTTAATACATAGATCGATAACATTTGCGTTTGTGAAAAAAAAATCTCGAATCGATATTGTGTGAATGACGCAAATAACCAGCATTGGCTTTATGTATATGTCATTTGCATTAATTTATACGATCGCATACGTTATACGCCATTTTGTTGCTTTTTTCACACTATTGAGAGATCTCCGTGGAAAATTTCATGTTTCCTTGTCCTTATATGATATAATGGAAAAGAAAACGATATTCTAATTTTAGTATAATTTAAACACTTAAGTGACCTCAAACTTTTCAATTAAAAATAAGAATTAAAAGCCGGCCGAGAACGAATATTGTATTAAAATGTTTTACTGATTACTTATATTTTAGTGTAGTGAACACGGAGCCTATAAAATGATCTGAAACGTTGTGAACGCAATTTAAAACATGCTAAAACCTGATGAACCATGCTAGATCCTTTCATTTAATTTTTGAAATTTTTTCTTAAAAAAAATATTGCCTGTAATTTTTTTCCAAATTTCAGTTATTTATACTGTATATATTTCAGATTTTTGTAGCAAGATATATCATCAATATTATCTGCGAAAAAATACACTAAAATATTGATAATTAGGGCTAATCACGAAGGTTGTTATCGAGATATTATATATTATTTATTATTATCACAAGTCTTTGAATAAACATTTTATGGTGAAACTAATGCAAAACGCAAAATAGTTCAAACTGTAGTTTTCAATCGAGTGTAAGGTAGTTTATTTTTTAGAAAACAAACAGTAAGTTTAATTGCATGGCGAATAACTAACAATAGGAAGCCATTTACAGGTCCTCGCAGATGATTTAACTCTATTCTAGAATGTACAATACCATAGAGTTTTTAATAAAAACACATTACATAAGTTTCACAACAAAAGTCTTAAAATTTGTTTTTCAATATATAATACTTTTGTGTATATATACTAACATACATCAAAGCGGTTTTGACTTCGTGCCAATCCCTAGGTTTATATTCTGCTTCAAAGATTATTTTCCAAAACTATTTTCCTTCTTACTCATAACATAAAAATTATTGTAAGTTATTTATGATCCATAATATAAATAACACGTAAACTACACTAACACAAATAAATATTATATACCTATAACCGAAGGTTGTCTCACAATCACCAAAACTCAAATTCAACAATTTGAAAATCGAAACACAGAACAAAAGACAACACAATTGATTACCATAAAAAGGTAATAAAAAATATAACAACAGAATTAATAGCCCGTGACAGAATCATTAGTCTTTTCGTGCGACCTATTTTATATCTTTATTTTATACTATCTGCCTAAAAAGCGGTGTAGACGATGAACGTAAGAACAAAAAGGCGAGGACTAATGGATTTTTAAATACAACAGGATGACGACATTAATTTCATGCGTCGCAATAGAAAAATTCATAAAAATAACCATTGTTAGACAAACACTGAAATATTTTATACACGCGCAGCTTAAACGGAATCCGATTTAAAAACTCAGCTCTCATTTGTGTGTTAACTGCGAGACCCATTAACATTAAAATCTCTGAGCAGTATTTTTTTTAGATTCGCGGCCTTAAAGAAAAGCCGGCAAGATTCCGACGCAAAAATAACATTAAACATTACACTTTCTCCGGGAATGGTACGAAAAGGAAGAACTAGGAAATTATCTGAAATTTTCTTTTCGTTGGAGGAAAAAGTTACTTTTTTTTCTTGCCTGAGAGAAAGTGCGAAGCGAGAGGTAGCTCGACTTAATTTACGATTACAAGTTACCGGCTGCGAAGTAAGTTGAGCAAATTAGTTTTAAAACAAGCACCGTAAAGCTTGACTTGGGGGTGGGGAGGCCCCACTTGGGCTCTAGAAATTACCATTATTTAGAGTCTACTTTGCGAGTGCTGATGTATTTATACACCTGACGTTTTATTTATGTATATATACCTAACATTATATAAAAAAAATCTTATTCATCAAGTATAACGTTTCTTTTTTCTTCCAAGTTGATCTACGCAAAATTTTACTTAAGAGTTAACATATCCACTTTGAACTACAAAGTGACCCACAGATAATTTTTTATAATAATAATAATAGAATTACTTAAAGAAATTGAACATTATAAGGGATGTGTTTATTTTTTTTTTTCTATATTGGTAGCAAGATAGCTGTGAAGATTTCTAAATAATTAACAAACGTAACTTTTCCCTTATTCCCTCAATACCTTAAAGTAAGTTTAATAGTGATAAGAGTACAATGTTTTTTTACTTAACGATCGCTAAGCAAAGAGGAGAGTAATAATAGAAACGATATTACCTGTTCTGTCTTAACTTCTAAACTACTTATCATAATTTAGCTATGGAGGTTTTGATAGAAGCATTAGGACCGGATACATGAAGTCACTTTAATTTTCGTTACTCGAGTTTTAGTTCTCAAACATACATATTTTTATTAACTAAAAAGTTTTAAGTAAATACGTTATTCAAACTATCTACCCCATTAAATGAAAATGTATGTATATTCAACCGTTTCCATGTGTTTTACACCTTTTAAAATTTCATCAAACACTTTCAGCTGTTCTTGTCCCTCTATTTGTTTGTACACCCGAACTGTTTTATTTTTTCTTATTGGTGTACGATTATTTATATTGTAGTTCATATGTCGCCCACATTATCTGCGCACGAGCCGCTTATAGCAGCTGCGAGAACGCATTGCGCTTCGATCGACACAAGCTACGCTAGGATTTATCGTTCAATCTGCCTTTTGTAAAGGAAAGGTGTGCTTGATTGATTGATAAATTTTTTAACATAAAAGGAGGTTCAAAACAAATCGTTATTTAAAAATAGAAAATTAATTAACGAAATACTCTTTTTGATAAACTTTTCTTTTTGTTCTTTTCCGAAATCATATTGATGTTAGACCTCATTGTAAAGTCATGCTTGTATAATTTTGCTTATTTAACTAAAACTTCAACATATACCTACTTGTGAATGACTAGCTGGTTTCCCGCGACTTCACTTCAGGTCCAGTAGTTTCGGAGCCTATTCAATGTAAAAAAAAAAACAAATAAGCAATGAAATCTTTCCTCTTTTTAATATAAGTATAGATATACCTACAAAAGATAATACCTATATAGAGTAATTTGCAAATTTTTCCACGAATATTAAGAAATTTGTTTTAATAATTCTAACAATTTATCGCTTGCATGTCTTGCACACATTTTTCTTTGCAATATCAACTAAATTACGACCGGAATTTTAATAAAGAACTCGAATATAAGGATGGCTCTTGTTTTAATATTGCATTCACGGAATAGTTGTATCATACACTACTTATACTTTTCATATTTATCCAAAGAAGAGAAATTGTGGGTAAGTAACAAACTAGACTTTTTTATTACCTACCTTTTGTTACCTTATATCCTCAGATTAGAGTAAGAGCATGACTATAAAATAAGCTTAAAACCTTACAAGGTAAATTTGGCTCTTTCTCGGTTTTCTATTGAACTAAATGTTGCATATACAAACAATTTGAATGACAATGCCAATATTATTCTACATAGCAATGTTTAATCCGTGCAGCGAGCGGAACAGCACTATATAAAGAAAGAAAAAGAATTAACAACATAATATATTAAAGCATAGAATTATTGTGTATGCTATCTGATTCCAATACTGGACTCAGCTCAGTAAAAAGAAACAGGCAGGACCCGTTACAATGATATTCTATATATTTTATATACAATATTTTCAACAAATGTCAACGTCTTGATTCACGTCACTGATCACTAGTTAATAAATACATTTATTAATAAATATGTTCGGAATCTTTTGAACTTACATTTATAAGTTACGTAACAAATAACTGCCTCGATAATACTTAGAGAGTCCTTAGGGCATTCATGTTACACGTGCTGGTCACTAGTTATCCAGGTCAACAATATCACGGAGTATTAGTTTAATAGAAAATTATGAGAATATTTCATATACAGGGATAGCTTTCAACGCCATAATTAGTTTGTGAAATATTTTTAATGATAGTTGACTTATGGTTTAAAAATTGGATTTGTTTTTTTACTAATAAGTAAACTTTTGAACTGGTTTCATTATAAGTCAACTCCTGGACACAAGCTATAATATTCGCGAGCTTTGTAGGAATTGGTGGATAATAAGAACATACTAACCACTTTTCATTGAACACCTCAGAGCCATAAACTGGTTTGTTAATATAAATACTTTTTAGTAGATGTGCCAGTCAAAGAGCCGGTAAAAGGTCGAGATTAGAGATTTTCTCACATCTTTCTTGATTCCATAACCACTGAGACTGAAAATTCTCAAAACTTAATAAAAACTACACGTATACACTCTACTGAACCGGTTCAAAACTTGAAATAATATGTAAATTTGACAACACTTAAGGCTACTCAAGGCCAAACTACAATCAATTTTAAGCTTTATACGTTGATAATAGAATTCAGATGTAGAAATTTTCCTTCTTTGAGTAATTTGATGTGCTGCTATGTATAATTTAAACACGACATCTATTGTAAGTAATAACGTAGCCTTATATTTAACAAGCAAATAAACTTTATGTGACGAAAATCAAAAAGAGAAACACTCCATAGAGAAAATAAAGTTCTGCAAAAGCAATGATAGTGTTTTCCTTTGAGACTTCACAAACAATCGTGCAATAAACATTACCAAGAAAATCGCATATAAATCTCCAAAGCTTTTACCGTACATTTTAATGGCGTTTTTATCTTCTCCAAGCTCTAATATATTTTACTTTAATCGAAAATTCTTTCCACGGGCGTAATAAGCAAAAGACACCGTCGCCATTTTGTATATAACCCAATTTATTGTTCTGAAAGTTAAGTATTAAAGTTCAGTTTTATGAATCACTATTATACTGTCCGCAACCTAAAGTTTCATTTTTTTTGTAGCGCCTAGCTATTTTAATAAAAGAATATTTGCTCTATATCATCTTAATCGTGGAACAATATATATTTATGGAAGTAGTTAGTGTCTGATCCTGTTTCATATTAGAATTTATATAGGTACAATTTTTATGGAAGCTAGTAATATATATATTTAATTTGCAAATTCTATGAAATATCGAACCACCTATCGATCGTATGACAATTGATATTTTCTTTATTTACTTAAACTGACTAACTACGGCTATCACATGACTACAAAAATGTTTTAGATTTTTTCAAATACTAATTCTAATCATATTGTAAGTAGTTTGTTGGTAAGTTTGGTAGAACAGACTCCATATCTTTTTATAGTTACTTTCTTGTCATTATCGATGGTCCCGCCAAATTGCGCCAAAACTTGAATATCGAACGGGAGCCTCGTGGCACGTGGATACTCCCACAACGCACAGTGGGGCGAGGTGATTATAACGGCCGGTGGAGTTTACACTTTTGATTTTTTTTTTCTTTTTTTCGAAGCGGCACGCGCTAAGGGCCGATGATTCACGGCCGGCAGATGTTAGTCGAGCTTTTTGTGATATCAGCTGATGTAACGGGCTGGACGAATCGACTTATTTAATAACGTTGAATGGTGCATCCGTGTGGCAGGAATCAATGTTACGTAATTGATTATGATACGGTTTGCTTCATTGAAAAAAAAACTATTTTTTTACAATCATCTGTCTATATTTCAATACGTTATTTTATATATATTTATAATGCCCACAGTTAACAATCGAAGTAGAGTTCAATATCCCATGATATAAAAATTTCATTGACAACAAGCTTGTTCGGGTTCGTTGCTTTAAAATAAACAGGAAACGGTTCAGACGCTTGTTTATGTCAAAAGCACACTGAAAATATATGTTCAAATTGTTGAAATCAAAACAATTATTTATTTGATATTATTTTAAGCAAAACATGTACTATATTACATTTTAATAATAATGTAAAGCTTTTTTATATCTTAACTTTTTTTTATATAAAAATCCTTTTTGTTTTCACGGGCTTTGTGTTATATGAAAAAAAATATCTACCAGAGGCATGAAACATCTGCCGTGTATAAATAATGCTTTGTGTAATTTTCTAAAGCACGTCCGTCAGTTGAATTTAGAAATTAGATACTTTCCCATGCCGTCAGAGGTTTTAAACAATTTACTTTATTGAACAATTTACTTTATTGAATAATAGTATGCTACTAATTTACTTTTTATTCAAAATTGTAGGGCTTCCTGGTCAACGAAGTAGCCTAATTGAATATATACGATATTTCCTTAATTCTTAACTAAAACTTTATTTTATTACATTTTTGTTGAGTTACTTAAATTTTTATAGCCAAATTTAAATAAACAAATAAACCATGACAGCATCATGGCCGCTGTATAAACCGGCATTTGTGAAAAGCTCTATTGTCGATGGGTAATAAAATTTCAAGACGAGAATTAAAGCGGCTGCTTATTGCTGTGATGTGATAACAAAAAACACCGAACCGGTTTTAACCGGTTCACAGTAACGTTTACACAGATTAAATTTCGTTTTTATGTTAATACCCTATGATAAATATAACGTTATTTTTATAGTCTATCAAAATAATAATCATATAGTTACGCTAAACAATAGGTTTCTTTAGTATAATATAGGAATTACAATTTGTCAAGTACGAGTTTATATACTAACTGTGAAGAGCTGGTACCTGGAATAGGTTTTATTTACATAACCATTTACACAAGTTTATTAGTTTTACTAAATACTTACTTTAAATGAAATTCTTGATATGTATTATATTATATTACAGCTCTGTCCCAAAATTATTTATTAAACTAATTAATAATTAAAGAAAAATGCATACTTTATAAGAATAATATATTGAAATTTGAGAATTTAACTTAGCTACTCCAAAACTTTTTGATAAATAAATAAATAAAACTCTGATGTGGACCAATCATGATTGTTAAGTATCTTTACTAATATTATAAAGAGAAAAGAGATAATTCTATCGGTTTTTTGCTTTGAAACTAATGGAGCGATTAAAAAAATTCGTTCGTCTACGGGAATACGCGGGATACACGAGTGACATAGTCTATAATTTACGAGGGCAAAGTCGCGTAAAAACAGCTAGTCTCAATTAAAGATATTATCGTTATTTTTAAATTATAATATTTCATTATAATATACAGGTTCTTGTGACAATCAAACGCTCTGTTTGTTCGTTACATAAATATAAGTATAGTTAATATCATCCGTTTGCAAAAGCTACTTGTGTTCGGCCCACATGCAACAAATCAATAATTTTTCCTAGCAAAGACTACCCCAAAGCACGCAACTAATTCATACTGCCTAGAACACGATATAAATAACTCTATCTGTACATGTTACTCACAACTAAACAGGTTGCACACGCGCGCACATTCCGTCCAATCACAGACGAGCTTCCAGTAAATACTGCGCTTGTGTGCGTGTAAGTGCGTGAGGGGTGCGTGATGCACCCTTACTACGCATGTACACGAAACTGGACTTGATGCATTTTATTATTACTATTAAAATTGGATTTTATACGCCCCGACCAGATCTAGTAATTTATAACAATTTATGGAGACTCGAGCAATAAACATTTTGTGAAAAATATATGCGATGCCTCTATCAATAATAATAGAGTTTATGCCTTATGGATTACATTTGAACGGTTCTATATGTGTGCGTGTTTTATGGATATGAACAATACCGAATATTGGGAGATAACGCCAATTTGATTATAGTTACGACAAATGACAAATAGCACTGCTACAAGAATTGCTGGACTGAGAATCTAGATGGAAACGTATATTTTTATTGATGACCCGTATATAATGCAGGTTCCCGTAGGTGACATATTTTTTTTTAAATAGACCCAGTAAATGAATCAACTTTTAAAACGGTAGATCCAGTATTTTCGCAGCCTATTAAATGCAAACAAACAAAAATCGACAAACAACTCTTTATAATTTTAGTATAAATAAATAATTTAAACAAAATCCTCTTGAGCAAAGAAATTCTGGCAACATCTAAGTTTTATTATTAAAATGTTAAATCATAACTTTATTATCTTTATTTTTCAATAATTCAAAAATATAATTATTAAAAAAAAGGAACAATACAGCTCAAATGATTATACCTACCGGTTCAACGTTTAAAACATAATCCTTTTTGTTAAGATAATCTGGCAACTTTAAAATTAAATAGTCTATATTTTTAAATGATTCAGGAATAGAATTATAAAAAAAAAAAAAACAAAAAATGCCTGGAATGCTAAAACCCGTTCGATATTTAAAATTCTTATAATGATGCCTAGCAAGCGATGTGCAATGTGCGTGAGACAGGGGTAGGCAGTACGGCGTAAAAGCGCGTGCCCACGCATTCAGTTCCGCGCCCCGGGTGCTTTACCACAACACCGGCTCTGGCTCAAGGGCTTTTTAGAACGATTTAAAAAGTAAACTACAGGAGAGCGGCCTGCGGGTCAACCAAATCGCTTTAAGTGAAATCATGACGCAATCATTTTCTGCATGACGCAATAAACTCGAACACATTATTATATTTGATAAATTGTGCATTGAAAATGATATATTTGTATGATATTTTTGTCTCATACAAAATTTTTATCTTATAGAATATTTTTTTAGTCTCCAATACACGAGGTGTTTTAATTATTTCTCTATCTATATATCGTTATGGAAGCAAAAATCAAAGAAGGTCAAAGATTTCTTTTTATAAAACATATTTGAGTTAGTTTAATGGTCTAAGAAAGTTACAATCGATTATTTACTGTCTTCAATTGTTATTTTTAACAATGTTCGCTTAGACGTTTGAATTTATAAATATTCTCATAATCCTATTTTCTATTTCGTATGACTATTAAGCAGAATTTTGTTGCTTTTGAATTTATGCTTAATCTTGTATTAGGAATCAAAGGTAAATATTTTTAATTATAAAACTTTCATAATGTAACATTAAATTATAACTAACTCAATGACATTAATACGTATTCCAAATAAAAAGCATATAAAAGAAAATACTTATAGACGACATAATAAAACAAAATATTTAAAAAAAAATATTAAAAATATAAAAAGTATACATAAACTATAAAAAGGTTTTACTATCGTCGTCGTCGGCAACAGATATAAATAAATGTTTTACAATATGCAATCATAAGGATGTAATGGTAAATATGTCATTGACTAGCATTATTGGAAAATATAATGAGTATATCGTGACACAAAATACCAAATCGTTAATTTGAATTTAATTAAAAGTAGGTAATACATTGACTCTCAAACAAACTATTCTAGCACGATAATAACTTATATAAAACCTATTAAATCAACGACTTTATATATGCATATATTACAATAGGGATGATGACTATTTTTTGTTTGTTTGTCCGTCAGGTAGAGTGTTAAAAAATATTAAACACGTATTTTTTCTTTTTTTACGTAATCATAAAATTACGACGTTACATTAAGTTGAAATTTCGCATGACGTAATGTTAGAGTTACGTTTTCTACTCAACTGTGACGTAGCGAGCCCCCACTCCTCAACTTTAATGCCTGTTATCTAAGCTATTTCTTGTTAAATTGAAGTAAAAAAAAATACGTATCTAATATTTTTCTTTTATCTGACTGACGGACTAAGTAGAATTGCATTTTTTTTACCCAGTCATCATCCCTATTTAATATATGGACGGAATATTTAATTTATACAAACAGATTTTATGGATATATGTACTTAGTTCCAATAAAAAAAAAGTGTGCGCAGAAGTATAAGATAAATAAAAGTGTTCGTCATAATTATTCAAGTACACATTTTTTTCTTATAAATTGTATTGTGCCAAAATATTTACATAAATTATCATTTACATTTAAAATGTCGTTTACAGACTAACTTGCTCTCTGTTTCAAGCAAACAAATTGGCTATTAATAAATTTAATAAATGATATTTATCTTTTTCACTGACGAGAATATCTCTGAAACTGCAAAGCTTTCGAACTTTCGTCATATTACGTAATTGTGTTAAGTCTGAGACTCTACTAAATTATCTCTATTTTTTTATTTATACTGATTGGAATTTTATAATATAAAATTATGTGTGTATCTATCGTAGTTATAAGTAATACGACAAGCAAAGATTACTGAAAATTCTCATAGTCATGTAGCTCTAAATCCATTCTTCCATTTACAATATGTATATAGTATACCTATATACTAAAGATTCATTTACATTAATAAGTTTCTATTAAACACTAGCTGTTGCCCGCGACTTGGCCCGTCTAAATTATAGCCCGCCCGAAGGATGTAGCTTCCCGTGGGTGTAATAATTTTCATGCTCGGATAAATATTTCCAAAGATTATCCAATGCAAACAAAATGAGAAACTTTATCTTTTTTATAATACTAGTATGGATTTTGTGGAGAAAACTGATTGAGTTATAATAGAGTTGGAATAGAGCCATTGATTTTCAGGCCTCCGTATTATGCTGACAAGCGAAACTTTTACAGAGCTCACATTACCACCATTACCTATAATAGTTTTACATAAGCAAATGTACACTTGTTCATACAGTTCATTAGAGACTTCCCCACCGACACGCGCCGGGGCCGTGCAGCGTGAACAACTCCCCCCTATTCCTCACTCCCACCCCCACTTTTACCACCCTCTACGTCAGAGAGATCTAATTCTGCACGCTTCGGAATACATAAAGACAATCGGAATGAAAAGAGGCCGCAAAAGATTTTTTTTTCTATCATTTTAAATACCTACTACCTACCTACCGGAAAAAACTTGCCAATTGTGGAAATATTTAACATTAAAGGACGAATGTATTGTTTGATAGAAAAATATCTAAGCTCTTTTCCTCTTTTCGTATATCCCTACTTTCAAACGCAGTTTCGATGTCATCCGGATGGAACACAAATCAGAAGTCAAAACAAAACACGCACGTACGTCGAAGAAAGTCAAATAACGAATGTTTTCGTTTTTCCCGCGTGCCAGTGTGCGTTTACACAGGGCTTATACATATGTGATAATAAGCGCCCCGCCCACGCTACAGGGCAATGGGCTGCACGCGTAACCTACAAATAGGCACTCGTTCCGACCTCTGAACTGATTATTAAACGCTGAAAACCTCGTATGAAAACAAAAAAGTTTTTTCACTGTTTATCTAAACTATACTTCCTCTGTTTTAAAAACTAAATGACATTTTATTATTCGTTTGAACTTCGAACGAGCAGTGAAAACTTTTTATCACGGCATAATGAATAAATTTAACACAAGTCTTGGTCATGAGTATCTATGTTACTCTAGGTAAACTATTTACATGAATTTACTTGATCAATAATCTTAAAAAAAATACTTCAAAAAATTACCAGTTCCATTTGCTACCTACGTTGCGACGGTGAATTTTCAAAGTATATACATATAAGTAATATCTATTATGAAAGCTAACTTTATCCATACTAAAATACTAATATAAAATAACCAAAAACATAAATACAGAAAAAGATTATTATTATAAATATGATTAAGATGAAAGATTTAATGATTTGTTTCTTTGCATTGAATAGGATCCAAAACTACTGGATCGATTATAAAGTTGTTTCACCTATGACAAGCTATATAATACACGGATGAGAGGCTAGTATTGACGCAGCCGAAGACGCAGGATAACACCTAGCAAGTCATAATATTAAATGTCGAGTAGCTTTTTGGCATAGTTAATGACCGTGTCTGGTATAAAAGTTAATTTAATTCTATTTTCTAATTTAATAAAGTTTTTTTTTAAATATGAAGTGTTTCGCCTCGTTTCCAAACAACTACATCCGTTTGACGAATTAATTAAAAAAATACTTGTCTATGACCTAATTATTGTAGAAGGTTGCCGCGTCGCTGGTTCGTGCGTGCCGTAACTAGGGTAGGTTTAGGTATTATATAATGTACTAAAGCCTGGAAGGCGTAACCTGGGACCCTCGTTGCACGACCTACTGAACGCACTCCCTAGTTAGAGGGGTCGACAGGGAACTCTGTTTTTTTTTAAACTTTCTACGCAGATAATAGAAGTAAGCATGAAACTATAAGACAGGAAATATCTAATATGAAACTAAGAATCTCCATGTCCCAGAAATACATTCACTTTTAAAAGAAAAATATATTACATATTATGGATCCAATACATTTACATAGAACAATAAAAAAATGGAAAATGTAAAGTCACTATACGTAGTGTTGATTGGTCGTTTAAAATTTATATTTGTCTATGAATTAATATCTATCAGTGTACCAAATTTCAGTTGTATCCGTCCAGTAGTTGATAAATCAGTCAGTCACCTTTTTATTTATTATTATACTTATCAAAAAAGCAAGCAATATCATTTGAAGAAAAATCCAAATGTATTAACGACCAATCTTAATGCCGGACGAGATATAATTCTATTACAGATGATTGCCTAGATATTTCTAGTAATTATTGAATGGCAGCGAGTTCCTTTTTACTTACTTTGTGATTGAATTAAGATAAGCCCCTATTATTAATGTTTTGTTTTCTTTTCATTAATCTAAAAGCTTTTTAATATAAAGTTCTATACATATTTTGGATATCGAAATATTCAAAACTCAAGGCAAGTGATCAATTAATCATGATATCAGACCAAATGAGTAAGCGAACTATAACCTCAAATTTTTGACTAAATGAAAACATTGCGAACCATGAAAATGATCGTGATGCAAAATTTCAGACAAATCATTTTATTCTAATTCTAGAATTTGGTACCTTCCATAAACACAGGGCTTCAGGAATTTTCATACCCTTCAAAGTATTTCACACTAGCACTAGCTGCTTTTACGCGAATTCGCCCGCGTAAATTATAGCCTGCCTGTGATGTAGCTTTCTGTAGGTAAAAGAATGATCATAATCGGATTAGTATTTACTAAAATGATCCCTTACTATTAGTATTGTTAGTAAAAACACAGTTTCCTCAGCCCGATGCTTCCTTCCCATTCGCACGTAAGCACACCTAGGTCTCTCCACCTTCTCCCATATCCTGCTTCCCCACATATTTTTCCCGGTTTATTTACATACACAAGTGAGTCATTGCGCCACTCATCGAACAATCTACTGCAGGCTAACGACCTCGCTGTTTCAAGCCTTCCCATACCCTTTCAGCACTCACCAACATCAGCTGACCCCTCGGTCTTCATACTGACACCCCTTTTATCACCTATATCTCAAGGTATGTAACGGCAGAGGAGTTTTTACTAAACCGGTGGGGGTATAAGCTAAGTTATTGTGTGACCCAAGCACTGATAGGCAAATTGCAATTTTTTATGCAGCAGTAGGGTAACGGGAGATACGAGCTGAAGTGTACGTATAATTGAAGTAAATAGAACGCTTTCAAAGATGGCCGACGATTATAGGATGATAGTAAGTAGTTACACGCAATTAACTGTTATAAAGCGGGAGTAGCTTTTAAGAAGGTTACTCGTTCTAAAATAAGTGTTGATTATTTTATTTTCGTTCGCCAGGTGATCGGTTTCATTGAGGATAATAAAAAAGTGCGGCGAAATAACGATATGAGCTTGTTAACTTCAATACATTTATCGAATAACTGTTACAAACTTTTCTTTTTAAACTCTTTTTTAAGGTATGAAAATCGATACCAATCGTCACTCTTTCGATAATCGTAATTAAGTGACGACTGTATGTAACACGAACCCGGCGGGAACTGTAATTTATTTGGCCCCGGTTTTTTGAACGAAGCTTCCGCTGCGCCTTGAACGCTGTAACGTTAGGAGGCACCTCTGTTTGATTTATGCTCGTACACGGCATAATGTTTGTTTCTCTTTAAAAAAAAGTTCTGGGAAAGAGTTGGCGACATTTGTTAGTGGCCGGAGTTACTTATCGCTTCATTGAGGTTGTCACACACGATTTTTATTGCATGGTCTTGTTTGTCGCAATGTAAAGGAAGTAGTTGTTCGCATACAAGATTTATAATATCAAATAGTTAAAGAACAAAAAATAGCTTTTTGTTTAACATAAAACATTAATTATATTTCTGTATATTGAAAATATGTTTAGTCTACTTATGGCAAGTTTAAAACTGAATTTAGTAAAGTCTGCGCCAACAAAATTACCCACACGTTCTAGCCAAAGTCTTAAGGAAATTTGAAAATAACCCGAATGATATTAGGGTAAATAATTAAAATATTTTTGACACTATATCGTGTAACACCCCTATCACCTGTTTTATTGAAAGGCCGCGCGATTTTCTCTTTTTTCTTTTCATCTTTCTTCATAATCTGAACTTCAAAATCAATCATGCACTATTTCGTGGTTCAGTCGCATTTAATTTGTGTATTTCCATATACAGTAGAGTGGGACAATGCATCAGTTAGTTCTGGATATATCAAAAAATAGTTTTAATACTACGAACTCTGTTTAGCCGATAATAGGTATAGGTGGGGGTAAAACATGATATCGTACCATAATGGAGGAAAATTAACGAACGCAACTGTTACATTATAGTACTATAAAGATACTCTATTCACACCAAAACCGTAAGTCATTCGACACGCATCTGTCATTTTGTACCGCTGTTAACTATCTAACGATGGCGGTACTCCGCTCATGTAGTTTATAACACGAATTCAACACCTGCCTCCATTATCAGGGTTTCAGCTATGATATGCTGTAAAATAACCTCGAAGTTGTCATCCAACAAAGCGTTGTACCATCATAGAGGTTTAATGGAATAAAAACTCCGTTGCTTTTGTAAATAAATAAAAAACCTTATGAAATATATGAAACAACTTTTAAACGATTCAATCATATTTTCCACAAAAAGAAATTGCGGTTGTGCTGTTTATGCACGTTTTCTTTCATCTCTACCACGAATATTACCTACGTTGTACATTACAATAACTTGCGTAGGTTGGATGCTAATATAATCCAAAGAGTTCTCATTTCGAAATATTACTTCTTAAATTAGTGGAATTTGAACTTCAAACGTTATATATGTTTTTAATTGAGTAAATATGTACCTACGTACTTAGTAATTCAATTAAACACATCATAAAGTGCGTCTGATTACGAAGTTATAAAGTAATATAATTAACAACTTAATCTTTAAATAAAATGAAACACATTGATAAGAACATCAAAATCAAATAGAATATCTATCAAACAGGTAGAAAGCTGTAACTACATAACGATATCCATAAAAAATCCAATCTTTTTAAAACGTATTTAAAAGGAGCATTAACCAAAACGAGTGTTGCATAAAGAATTAAAATATAAAGTAAATCGTTCCATACACGATCCATCAAACGAGAACTGGCTTGCATTTATTAAATTTTGACATAAATGTCCGCCATTTTGAATTGGAGCAGCTGTCGGGTTCGTTGACCTGTTTTTTATGATACACCCAGGTAGAAGAATTCACATTCTATGTATGCTGATAGAAGCTTTTGAGCCCTGTTTAATCACGTTCAAGTTTTTTATTTATTTCATTCTACTTATTAAATTTAAAAATGTACTTATAAAGAGCTTTTATTAAAGCTATGCAATTATTAGATTGTAGATAATTCTAGCAATTATCTTGGTGACAATGTGTTGAGTATGTTTTTTAAAGTAGTGACTTATCAAAATCTAATCTTTGCCATGACACTAAGAGATTACGATAAATTCTATTTTACATTTATTTGTTTATTATATGTTCATCTTTTTTATTTGGACCAGTAGACTTAAGTAGATACATAATTTACAGTAAAAGTTTTCATTACAATAACTTTAAGTCAGCTTCTGGTATTTTTTAGTGTATTTGAATACACATTTAATGAATTATGATAAGTACTAGCTCATTAACAGTTATATTAATTGGTCCTGGCCAGTAAGGTATGGTAAGTAAGTACGTGATAAAAATTCTGTTATTTATAACTATAAATAGAAATTGAGAAATCACTACATTCCTACCAGAAATATACAAAATGTAATATAAATAAATTATACCATTACATTTTGTCAGCTCCGAGTAACTCGTCGTATTTCTATCAGTTCAAATAAAATTGTACAAATAAAACCTTAATTTTGAATTCTGTCTCTGGGTGGAAATCGCATTAAAATCTGTTTAGACAATTTTCAGTTTATTCCATTCAGACAAACAAACAACATTTAAGTTCTGACCAAGAATCTCAAAAACCATCGGTTTCTTAAGTCGTTATTTTATAACAAAACATTACATTCATACTAAAGGGTGTTTTTATTAGATTTTCGTTTCAAAGTTTAAGCATGTAGTAATAGGTATTATATATTGTTCAGATTAAGCTCCGTAACTTATATTTTTAAACATATAATGTTACAGCGTAACTTGACGTCAAACAAATATATTGGCGGCGGACTTTTTTTAAATATTTATTATCTGTAATATTAACTTTAATATATATGAAAAATTATGCTTAAAATAAAACCGCTAACGTCCCTTTGTAGGCCTTATATTCGACCCTAAAACCATCTAGTATTAAATTCATAACTTGGTTGAAAAATCGTGTCATAGAACAAAAATAGATTCAACATGCTAAAGACACAATTCAATATTAATTTAATCATTTATTTTCTGTAATACTTACAAAAAGCTGACGCCTCTGACATTTACAAGCATCGCTTAGAATTTCTGAATTCCGCTATAATGGGCTGTATGAAAGGTTAGCCAACGGAACTAAAATATCACAGGCTCTCATCATACTAATAATTAACAAGAAAACTGGTCAATTTGCGTTCAGAACAGATGTTTGCGCAAAAAATATTACGTGATGATAAAGTTATTGAATACAATCGTTAAAAATTATAAAAAATTCGTCTGTAGAACGAGAAATGAGATATACCTAGTATCGTTTACGAGAGCGTTCGCACCAAATTTGAATCAAATGCATTGACAGCTGTCAAATATTTGCTTAATGTTGCTTATACGTTAGTGGTGCACTCATAATAATTTCAGTTATCTCTATTAAACTAGATTTATTTTAATATCGTTGAAATTCAAATATCTTTTTTAATAACAAATACTTTGGGTAATTATTGAACAGTATCAAACATTAACAGCCATATTATAATGAAATAACTTCCAGAACAGTAACCTTTCAAAAGTTGTTTTATTAACGGCATATCACGGTCGTTGCTAAAAATAATATGTTTTCACTGGCGTTGGATTTCCTTGCCTTTTTTATTCAAGCAACTTAAATAATAATTAAAAGTGCACTTTAAACACTGTAAAAAAGATTCAACTGGTTGCCAGTTGCCGAGATTATTTTTTATTGTTGTAACCACTTCGCTTGCAAATTCTCCAATGGTAACCATAAACAAAACCTTTTCGCTATCGCATCTGGTAATAATCATTAATTGTATCTTGTTTAAGGTGACAGTTGTGGTAACATAAGTCGCAATGTTTACGCAGACCCTTAATTTGTAAAGTTCGTAATCGGAATATTTTACATTATTCTTGGACATTAATCTACATAAATTTGTCCATTAGTGAATTATTCTTTTTTATAAAAAGGTTGTTATTAATTACTAATGTTTATTATAACTTCACTAAAATACCTTAAAAATATACATTACTTATAATTCAAATGATACAATTAAATCTTGTTCATCTAAAGACGGTTGATGTTTACGCAGCTTTTTCTACATACTTCTTAATGAAAATTTACTTAATCTATTCGGGAATATTTAGGCAGCGTTTTTTTCATATACTTTGTTTTTCAAAACAATATTAAAGGAAATATTTTTGTTTTATAGACCATACAAAATAAATTAATCTTCTACAGGACGAAGTGGTGCTAACATTTTAGCAAATTTTAAAGATATATATATTATCATTATAATAAAGTATTATAACTATTTCTATTTTGAACAATCTTTACCCTAGGGCTATAGTTTGGTCCTAGTTTCCACATATGCTGCTCTATGGTTTCGCGCACGCGCGCTAAAGCAGCTGCGCAGGTAACGAGCATCAGGAAGTATATACCATATGTCCGCTCGCCAGCTGGCGACGATGGATTTATCACATTGTTCCATTAACGTTCGGCTGATGTCCCAACACTATACATGTGCTTTAAAAACAATGTCGTTATAGTATCGTGGAGAGATCTTTCTTTATTAAATAACATGCACACTTTTATTGCCACAAGAAATGAGGTTTTCATCGTGGCATTGCATTATAGAGACCTTCACATCTTTTTGTCAAGTATATTATCTCTTATTGGAAAATCTAGATTCAGGTTTGACACAACAAACTGTCAATTTCGGGTTTCGGATATATGTGATCGATACGTGCAATTTGTTTTTCATTTTACGTGTGATTATTAAACAAATAATGTATTGTTTCAGGTAAGTCACCGTTTTATTTCAGAAACAACAGTATAGCAGGATGGCGACGGACATCAAAGCTCATTATCAAGGTAACAACGTCGTAGTTAGATTACTAAACTGAACAGACACAATATTATGATTTATCAGTATTTTCTTTTGTAACCTATTTTCGTTGGTATACGTAGTTTGTTGAAAGTTAATTCCTAATACGATCTTAATAGAGGTGACATAAAGTGAATCCATAAAATGAAACCACTCAAGCGAATTATACAGGGTCAGATAAAAAACTCACACAATATCACAGGACTAAATGGCAACGCTTGTTACATTTCGTTTTAAAACAAGAAATTACATTTTTTTACTCTTCGAATGATAATATCTATAATATGCAAGTAACTTCACAGAAGCAACGCAGTGTCATCCGTTTTGTATATTAATTTATTTATATACATGGATAACCAAAAGCTAAAACTACAAAATAAATAGTTTAATATAATAGTAAAAAAGGTCACTTACAATGACAATTACATCGGTATAGATACAATAAAAACACACATACAGTATAATAAAAAAATATTTAATTTTCTCTTGTTTCTAGCTGTCAAAATAAAAAATGGCGCATCTTTCAGCCTAATAGGGCTGTCAAACATTCAATTTATAAACAAAAAAAGATTATTTTGCAACGTCATTATACCGTCTGGGACTCTAACAGCCAGTTGCACAAACGTCCATTAAATTTTTCATTAGTTTAAAGCAACATTACCCATACAAGTTTGACATTCATTAGAGCTTAAAGGCGTCATTAAACCTTAATGGACGTTTGTGCAACTGACCGTAAGAACTTTGTAACTGCTAATGAAAATTAAAAATATTCGATAGCGGTATGAAGTTCCTGATTTATTTCAAATAACTTCAAATTTCACTGCTAGTAAAACAAATTCCTTTATTTTTATTAAAATATAGCGTTTGTTTAAAAATAACATAAAATATAGCAAACATATTTGACTATTTGACGTATGGCTATCGTCTTAATCATTAATAAGACATATTATCTTAAATAAATTAGAGTTAAAATAAAATTGAGGTTGGTTTGACTAACATGCGTCCTCCGTATCACGTCATGAGTTAAAAGGTTGAATGAGTCACCGTGTGGGTGCGCGAACCGTAGAGGGTGAAAATGCGACGTTGCATTTTTCCCGTATCGGTTTATACGCAAACTGCTCTGTTGCCGTCCCTTTAATTGAGGGACTGCTCTACGATTTTTCTTTTTTTTTCCGCCGTAATTAGTCCGATTTGCGGCCAGCTTGTTAAAACGTTAAGAAGCTCATATACTTCTTTTTTTTATCAGATTAATGTCAAAGATTTTAAATTTTAAATGGAGAATTTTCTTTTGAGAATTTAACTTCTTATAATTTAGATAACTTGTAAGTTGTTTTTAAAGAAATCATTATAAACGAAGTAAGTTGGAATGTGAGTAGAAAAGATTTGATTTAATTTTTTCTCATTATTGTTACAAATTAGACTATTTTCAAAATGAATAGACTTATAATTAGTCTTATACCACTGGGGAAAATATATACTCGTGAAGAATCATTCGACAAGATATTCTTAATGGCCTTAAATAAATTTCAATTTATAAAGCTCTTTAAAATCACAGCTCTAATATTGTATAATATTAAATCAAATAGCAAAATACTAAAAAGATACCAAATATATTCCTATAATTACACTGTTAAAGCATTCCAAATATCAAATACTAATGACTTGTATAACGGATTGGCAAAGTCTCTACAGAATATGTTTTTAACTTCACCACAACATTATATCGTATCGTATTGATAAGTTACTTAGCCCTTGTTTCTACTCAATTGTGTCTACACTGCTGTAATGTCACAAGGCCAAAGCCATAGCTCGAGTGAAGCTTTTAAAGCCGTAAAACAAAACACCATCGCGATAGAATCAAAAACACTCTGAACAGCAAAATTGTCGCCAGGTGTGATCGCACATTAAATTAGCAAATAATTTATCAGACATTGTGCGTCGCACATCGAAATCGCAGCAGCTTTCGTTGCACAATGGTGTGCAATAACACGCATTGTGAAAAAATAAATCTTACCTACGTGATTCTTTTTTGTCGAATCTCAGCAACAATGCGGCTTTATTCAGTTATTTAAACTGTCAAATGTCAACAAGAATTCCCGAAGATGAATAGATGAGAATAAAGTGTATAATAATAAGATATAGAGTTTATTTTATTTTGCAGATGTTGGTTGCAGTAAATGCAACGGTGCATAAATTTTATTTTCCGATATAAAGTCTGACCATAATCTTGCTCGACCTATAAAAATAATAATAACATTCGAAGCAGTTTAAAAAAATAAATTTAAAGAGCATATAAAAACCTCTATACGAAGTATAATTCAACCTTACCAAATCCACAAATAATTAATTTAATAAATCACTAATCTCGAGAATTCTATTTTCAAAATCTCTTTTTCACAGTCTGCTAACTATACTTATAAAACAAAGGCACGTCCGCGCAACGAGCGCACGCGCAGAGCAAAAGCAAGATGGCGCGCGTCCGGCGCGGCCATGCCACTTCCGTAGCCGCATCCGCCGTAACCTGACTCCTGCGCAGCCTGAGCATGCAGCCTTAACCAATCGATTTGCGAACCGTGAACTTATATTTAAAGATTGTATACGACCAAAAAACAGTATAACGTACCATTCAACACTTTTTGATATAAACCGACAGTTGATGTTGGTTGACTATCAAAAAACTTTAAACGTTTTAACTATTTTACTATTACTGTACAGTCAATAGCATATCAGATTATACTTTTTTTATTTTTCCGCTCGATTAAATCGATCGATCGATTAAATAAACCTTAATATCTCGTGGGTAGAGTTTGAAATCAACTGGATAAATTTGACATATTGTGGGAACTTGATGTGCAACCGTGTGTTCAAGTGTTAGTGATATTATGATGACATAACCGGAAATCCAAAACCTAAAAAAATTATAATAAGTATAAAGCCAATTTGCATTATAATAATAATATATTAAGTCAATGCATTCCTTGCATTATTTTTAGATATTCAACACTCATTGAAAACCTTATTAAAACAAAATACTCTATTCTATTTTCACAAAGTGAGTTACAAAATACAAATAAAAACATACCAATGGAAAAGCTAATCTATATAAAAAAACTAAATAATAAATAAGGTAAGTTTCAAGATAAGTTTTTAGCTTTTAAAATTGTTCCCTGTTATTTATTGAACACCGCTTTACTTTAAATTAATTGTCTTGGGCAAATTCATGTAAATACATTTGCTATTCACGATAAAACATGTGTAATTTAAAAAAAGTAAGTTTTTCTTCTGTACTTGTAAACGTTAAAATTTGCACTAAGAAAATAATCATGAACAAAATTACTTATATAAATATATATATATATATATCTTCTACGAACCCTGAACAACAATTCAACCAGAGTAATTTCAGATATGTATCAAATTTTAAAGGAACACGAATGGCATTTTAAAACTGTGAATTTAACGAAAAGTATTCAACTCGCGCCCCTTTGTGAGTCGATAGTCGTAAGAGAGAGACAGAAATATACAGACAGCCTTCTCTGCCATTCGAGGATGACACTTCCAAGAATCGTCAGAGCTTTTGAAGTATTTGAAATGCCCCACACACTATACCGTTAGTTTACTACGACTGAGTTTTTTTCGTCTCTTTTCTACCTTTGTATGTCTCCCCTCTAATTGTGCGTGCGAATCTGTAAACATCCAACTGTTTAGCATCAATATCACAAATTTTGAATAATAATTCGCAGTACAATAATCATTCGGTCGTCTGACTTATTCAAGATTCAAATAAACGTTGAGCATTATTCTGGGATGTGAATATGACCTCATTTTTATTTATAGAAATAAAGAATACATTGGTTTCATTTTCCAAGTTCAAACGAATAGTTGATTTTTTTAAATAGTACTGGCACACGAATACAGACAATAAAAATTTCGATTTCGGAACGAACTAGTCGTGCACCCACCCCCTTTCAAATGTCGACGAACGGGGAAGTGCGCCGCGCGACGTTGCCAAAACGGAAAGTGAAATTTCGTCACACTCTCCCTCTCATTCACTCACACCACCACACGCCCAGAATAGTTCACTCCTCGTAACTTTTGGGAGTGTGCGCGTAATTCGGCAGACGAGTTCTGCTAAAGTGTGCGTTTGTTTTGATGAATATTGTACACTGGTATGGGCATGTGTGCGTTAGACGAATTGTAAGAGCGTTGCAATATACCTACGTTTCGTAGCTTCCGTGTTCGATCGACTTTCGTAGACGCCGGCTTGCGTCGTGATTCTGAACAATTAAAGTTATTAAGGAAAAGAAATGAGAATTGCTCGGTACGTCCTAACTCTTAAAGCCTTTGTTGAAGTGAATTCAGTTGAAAAATGTAATCCACTATCTAAGAAAAATATTTGAACAAATCCATTTTCTCCGATAACAAACGAGTTTCATGAACTTTTAGGCAAATCTTTCTTATGTAATTAAATGCAATTGGCAATAGGATGTATATAATTTTTACGATTTTAAAAAGAATAAACCTTAAACGATTAAAACCAAATTATATATCTCACGGCCTTCCAAGTTAATATCAATAATAACCGCCCCGATAGCGTAGTATCATCAAATAAGCCATTGACCTTCAAAGTGACGATTGTGTAGAAAAGCTCAGTGCTCGAGGCGCGAAAATCCGATAACTTTCGTGTCGGACCCCGCCCCCCACTGCCCTCCTCTACCCCTCCTTTAATGGCATAAAAAATCAATTTCCCGCCTAAATTACGCCGAGTCGACAAATTGCGAACGCGTCTAGTCTATAATCGAGAGTTTAACACATTTCTATTTAGGTTTCTCATGAAACTTATTGAATCGTTTATATAGAATTTATACGAGCAAAAAATGTGAACAAATTTATGTGCATGTGAAATAAAATTGTCGAGTCAGAATTAATGGGCTTGTTTATCAAAACTTCACCAGAATCGTAAACAACATCAAAAAAAGAAGTAATCTTCAGAAATATCCTTGATTTATTAGACTAACACCTTTACAAAAATATATGTCACATTTTTTTTTATTTACCCGTGTAAAGTAATTAAATCCTCTTTGGCAAATGTAAATTCGATTTACCAAAGAGAATCAAAATACGTATTCATCAATATCCACGTTCTAAATTCAAAACATTTTCGTGTTCCGTGACATTCGAATCGTTCAGCGCACACAGCGTTGCCATTTACATGTATGTGCAGTGTCCGCGTGACCTTGGAGCGACGGCGAAAGTGACGCCCCCTCGCCCTTCGAGCCAACCTTCCGCTATCTACATGGAGGTTTTAAAACCGCCTAGACTATGTATTTTCCTTTTTCAGATTTGATCTCTATTAGCACTTAGTTCCATTACAAGACAATGGCTTTTATTAAATTAAACAGAGCTTTGTTTGCATTAAAAAATCTTATATTTTCCGTAGCTACATAAAAATAGTATTGATACCAGCATAGATTATACATATAATGTATCTAAATTATATATTTATATCTAAATATAATAGTTATATCTACTATAAAATCATAAAAAGTCATGGTGGTAATAATACCTCTACTTCTATAATGTCATATGTAAAGAAAATAAAGTAACCGTAGTATAACATCTATTAAGTAGATGAGCTTAAGCGACTACGATGCTCGTAGCTCCGTAGCCTACGGCTACGAAGGCTTCCTCCTTCTATCAAAGTGAGTATTACGAACTAAGTTTCCGTCCTCAAAGTAATGACGCTTATCTTGTAAGATTATAATAATGAGAAAGTTTAAAAAACTATTCAAATAAAAGTTTTCAAACTTGGATATTACAGACTAAGAAATATGAAAAGGTAAAAATTGACGAAGAGATTTCTTTACAAAAAAATCGGATGAGATAGATAATTTAATTGAAAAACATAAACTCTTTGAATAGTTAATGGTTCGTATTTCTTCTTATTTGATTTCGAGAACTATTTTTTTTATAAATATAAGGTACTTTCTCAATTAGATGGTGCTGAAGGATAAAAATTCCATTATAATGAGAATATTACTTGTCACAGTTCATAATAAACTTTAAATACAATAACAATGATTTGTTTATTTCACAAAGACATCACAGTATTACATATTCAGTAAGCTCTTTGACTTCGGAGTTAAATATGAAATATCCGAGTTTCAGACGCCAGTGCGGGCTTCTATTTTAAATTTAATATGACAAAATAGCCATTAGGAACTCACTATGAATTTGTATATTTTTGCTTTATTTTATGCAATCGATGATAAAATAAGGATTTGTTATTTATACTTCAATTATTTTCTTTGAATTGTAAATACAAATCGAGGAGGCTAATGCGAAGTTTATAATTCTAATCACTACATTAGTCATCCTTTAAACTCTTAAATCAATAATGATCCAAGTAGTATAAAAGCTTTTTGGTGACTTTTTTATATAACACATGGAAACACAAGTGTACTTGAACCCTGAAGGTTGCATCCATAAACAGGGCAGGGTGACCTTGAGATAACAGTATTACCCCGATAAGGGCAGGGTCAGACGCGCGCCAGACGGCCCGAGGGACCGCCCTCATAAAGAGGGATATGCCAGTTCCGTGTGGACGAGGGAAATGCCTGTTTGATACATTAAAGGAGTTACGCGCGAGTCAAATCATTGTTACGTCAAATTCTGTAAATATTCGAATTTCAAATCAATTAAAAAAGAATCGCAATAGAAATTGAATACATTACACATGATTAGGGTAAACCTAGAAAATGAATACCCTAGATAAAACGAATGTCCTATAGAATAGAATAGAATAGCCCTATTCTATTTATTAATGGTGTGCCTAAGTGTAACTGTCTTATGTCCCAAGATCCACTGCACTTTTTTTATCCCACCACCAATGTTTGGTATTGTGCAATCTAACAACTCCTGCTGCTCATGCACATATGTTTGAAATTGGTGAACATATTGCAAGTACCGACTGGGTATGACAATTCCTAAGTATCGAAGTTTTGCAATTATTACCATAGACTTCCGCATGATAAAGCCTGATTCTTATTAATGTTTATCAAGTATTTCAGCTGTAATATACAATACACACCACCAATGACATAGTGCTATCTTTGGCATAATTTTTCATATAGTCAGATTCTTACTTAAATCTGATTCTCAGACCATTACATTGTATCGTTCGAGATGTGAAGTAGTTGACGCAGATTTTTCTCTTATTTGTTAGTTTCTAATCTATATAATAGACAACTTTTTCAAAGGTTCTTAATCTACATAGTCATAGACAAGACAATCATTAGGAGTTATTCAGCTAACCACATATAAAATGTACATATACGCTAAATTTATGTATTCACAAATTACTCTGCAACTAAGTAGCGAACCTTTTTTTGATAACCCAAGAAAAATACATTTTCAGACTCAAATCAGAGCTCTCCAGCCACCCAGCCCTGAAGAGGCCAGGTTAGTGTGACCGGCCTACCTGATAAAACTGAAAGCAAGGAGAGCCCGGTCGCAATCCTCATCTTCGGCAACCTTGGTCAGATCTCCAATATGGAATTTTACCTTCTAAATCAGAATCCAAGTTCTAAGTCCAAATCAAATAAGTTGATATCACATCAGCACAAATATTATAGGTTCGTAAGAAATAGATTTGACGAAGTGTTGGCTCCGCACATAGTCTGTGGTATCGTTATTAAACGCCGCATCCAGTAAATCCCGCAGCGACCGACTAATCCCTCGTCCCGAAGTCGAGGTCAGGTTCAAGCACCCTCACAACTCGCCGTAACACCGGCGAAAATTATAAATATAAGAAAATTATAAACACAAGTTATATACGATGAGAAGTGTGATTTCGCAGTTAATAATAAATTCAGGCAGCAATTTTAATAGCTAAGAAACTTTTTCAAAGGCCAGCTTTGGGATGGGTGACCAATATTTTGCAAAACAATAGGAAGGCACGTTAAGTTGTTGGTTTTGGCAGAATTTTAAGATACTATTAAATGACCTACTCTTAATTATAAGTCAAAAAAGTTATAATGTGACAAACGAGCTCTCAAAAAATTTAATATTATTTGTTTGCTTTTTTAAATTATTATTATTTTAAATTATTAAATCCATAATTATGATATGTCATTTGTAAAGAAATGCTCGAAGTAATATCGGTAATTGTTCCATTTCAAGATGAAGACAGCTTTAAATGATGTTCGATAAAATTCAATTCAATTCTTATAATTTAATTATTAGTTTACAACGTTCTAACTTAAAAATCTTAACTGTGAATCCGTGTTCCCGAACGACATAAAAAAGAAAAGCTATGCAAAGGAATTGCTCTCGAAATGTACACGAAATCGAAAGTCAACCGCGGAGTTACATCTCTATATCGGATGGGGTGAAAGCACACAAATCGTCGGCACCGCGGGTGACGGCGGCGGCGGGCGGCAAGTGTGTCACCCCCGCTGTCAATCTATGAACCCGCAAAATGTCTCTAGGATTTTTCCCTCGCGAAATAGAAATTATACTTTCGCCTCTTTTTACTTTTTTCTTTCGCTGAAAGTAATACGCGGTATCGCCTAGAGCTCGACTCGAACAAGGTCGTTTCTACTATTCCTCTGTAAGTATGAAAAATAATGAAAAATATTATTACGCGCCTTTTGGAGTCAGAAAAATTGAGTAGTGACAAATTAATAGATTGTATTATAATAAAGATCGTGTAATTCGTCTAGCGTAATTTATGGTTAGCTCTACACATATAAATTATTAAATAATCAAATATAAATTTTCGCAAAACTGCTATCAAATCATTTGACGAGTTTCACTTGCATAGTTATAAGTTCCTGAGGTTGTGCCTGAGGTTAAGCATCCACATAGCTTATATATATTTTTTTTTAACACGACAATGCACATATCACCTTCTTTAGACTCTTGAGACACAGGACGCGAAGCCCAAGAGTCCTAAACAAATTCCCAGTCTGACTCATTTAATTTCTATTATCCAGAAATATAAATAATAAGTGCGCCCTCATGCACTCTCATAAAGCAAACTACTTCTCTTTCTTTTTGTTGAGATATTGCATCGAAAACTATAAACAAAGACGTTTTTCAAATATATTTTTTTTACAAATGAATGAGAAACTGCATTTTTAAAGCCAAAAATATTCTTCATACATCACCACCATTTCCACTTTACGCGAAGTGCTTTTAACTGTTATTCTCACTGAAATATTCCTTTTTCTCTTCCGTGAGAACATTTTAGAGTGAAAAGAAACTTAAAAATGGCGCTTCACCTCCGTTCCGTGTAATTTTCAATATGGCAGACTTTTAATCGGCAAAGGGATTTCACGCATAAGGTTTATTGTGATTTTTCAGTAATGTTCAGAACATAATATGTTACTCTTCCTATGTGTTTTTTTCTATTTTGCTTCCCCTGAAGAAACATTCTAGACAAATAGTTTAATATTTACTTAAACATCACACACAATGTTCTGTTTAAAGGTTAGGTAAAACGTTTATTTTATAAAAATTTGAAACAACAAAAGTGTCACAGCATCCAGATCCCAAATAATGAAAATGAAAACCACTACCAAACCATGTTAATAAATCAACTAACTAACAACTAAATTATTCATGTTTTTCGGACTCTTATTTCTAAAAAGGGCCTACAATAATATTTTTTCTGAATTTCTAGTAGTCTATCACTTTAATCTTTTTAGAAACTATAGGATGGAATTTTAGGACATGAATTAAGGACTAATTATCAACATTCGCCGAACACGCGTTGCGCAGCATGTTTCGCTAGCATTTCCCTTCAATTATATGACCTTGAAGGGGCCATGAACGATAAATTCACCCCATATTCAATATTTCAGTCTAGACTAGAGAGGGAGAGTTTTCGATTAAGATGAGTTACGACCAGTTGAAATAAGAATGACAATCGAATCATTCATAACTCACCTCACTAAAATCCGTTTAAATTTGGAATATCAATCTTCGACTTTTAAATACCTACGCACAGAAAAAATAATTCAAAGCAAAACCGTTCACGGCTTTGTGTTGTATTTTAAACATGAAACTCCAAATGATCGCAGCAACTTTTTCTTTTTGAATAAATTCCTTTCTCTAAGAACAAAGGCAAAGAAAATTACTCAAAATAATTACTGAAATTTACCACAAACAAAACGGGAACATCAAAAATACTAGAGAACTTGGACAATTAACTCCGTGGAGTCGTTAAATTTATTATAATTCGGGCCACAAATCTGAGAGTTAGCGAGTCAACTTCGGCTATTGTCTGGATTACGTAACAACACATCTATTGTGAGACGAGTGAGATATTAAATTGTAACTTTGTCAGATAGCCGAGTTTGTTACACAAAGATCTGGAATGTACGGCGCGGTTAGAGCTAGGTTCTATCTATACATCGTTACAAACTAATTCACCTTTATTTAATGCCGATTTTAGTCTGATACATAACATAAATGACTTTCTTTTAAGTTAGTTAGAATCTCAGAATGAAGCTTAATTTTAAAGCCAGATTGATGAAATTATTCAGTATTCCTATATCATAATAGGGCTATTAAAGTCCTCATTGTTAGACCCAGATTTCCCTATGGATGGCATAAACTAGGCACGGGCACACATGGGCCCAGTGTGGATTGGTTGTAGCTAACGAATGATATCAATTGTGGATATTTGACATTTTATAGTAACAATATAATGTGCTGTTGTATCCGTTATTTTTAAGGTCTCTTTTTATTAGTAAGTGAATAATAGATATTTTGATCTTTATAATTATCATACGGTCGACACACTTTTCAGTGGCGAATCTTAAATCCAGGGATACGAAGATATTTTTGTAACATTCCTATAAATTGGCAGGTCTTAACCTCTATAATTAATATCATAATATCCGAACCCTTTTGACATTTATTTTCAGATATTCTACAGCGCTCTAATGTTCTAAAGAAAACTCGATTATCTTGTTCAATGAATTAAAAAAATATCTTTAAAGCTACCGATGTTGATTAAAATACAGTATATTTTAAACTTTAAATGAGTAATTTATTTTTACTTCAATAAAGACTTGTTTATTGAAAAATAGATACTTCAAATAAATCTAGAATATTTTTTTACTTATCTTTGTATTTCAAGGAGTTACATTCTTTTAAATAGTAATACTTATTATTGTCTAGTATAGTTTCTCGCTCAATTTCATTATTATTATCTGGTAACTGGTAAAATTTTTAATTTATACTTGCTGTTTTTAAATTAAACACTCACTATACACTTTCTGTTTTAAAATTAAAAAAGTAGCTACATGGCATTCTTTTTCTTTCTCTTTTATCGAAACTTTTGTACAATCTTATACATTCATTCGAATTCGGACTTCGTAAAGAGGTTGTATAATTTTCTCTGTGGGCCCCGTGACCGAGGTCAGTTCGGATCGGACCCTTGACCCTCTTGTACCTGACGGGATGGCCCATTTGTTTTATACGTCGCCCGTGTGAAGAGATTGACTTTTACATGGACTTCCTTACCTGTTACTCAACCAAAAATTACTATTAAGACCATTTTCATTTTAGGATATTTTTATTATGCGTCATATTATGGGTCTTTAAAATGGAATTCCGTTTTCAATTATTAATGAACGACATAGAGAGAAAACGAAAGGGAATTGCGTATCAATTATATCATAATTTATGAATTGCTTGAAGACCAATAAGATTAAAATTTGTCTTTACTACAAAGTTAATATTTATCAGTGAATTAATATAATCAAACAACATCACATACATTGCTCAGAATCCAAGATGAATAGCTAAAGCTTCCGTATTAAGGAGTATCTGAGACAACGAAGATACTACAACAACCAGACCTGTGACAATATAGAAAAATACACTTTCTACATTGATCCGAGCTGAAATCAAACCCGACAGAGTTGGTGACACCTTGAAACCGGCATGCGAACCACTTTACTACGGAGATTGTCAGTGTTTAACTACTTATAAAAAAGGCGAAACTTAATATCTGTGAATGTTTTGTTTTAGGTGCCAACATAATGAGTAGCTTCGTTTTATGAATTTTATTATGATTACAAATCTCTTTTACCTTGGATTTGAAATAATAC
Organism: Diatraea saccharalis; assembly: GCA_918026875.4. Taxonomy (NCBI): domain Eukaryota; kingdom Metazoa; phylum Arthropoda; class Insecta; order Lepidoptera; family Crambidae; genus Diatraea; species Diatraea saccharalis. Next base: position 2,921,598 of record OU893344.1, on the reverse strand, counting down.
GTCTGTGAGCTGTTTTTTGCTGCGCTTCTTGAACAAATGATACATTTCAAACTCACGCATTGTTCCGATTTTGCATAATGCCGATAATTTTATTGTTTCATCCGCAGCGAAAAACATTCAAAATACTATGTTGCATCGCGGACGCGGTGACTCAAGCATTGGAACAGAATGGGACAATGTAACTGACTCACCGACCAATCAGAATGAGCTTTTCGCTTCTATACCAATTTCAAACATCGAAACTTGGTTTTTATGGAGATCTCTTTGTTCGAACTGATAGCGTTTTCTTTCTTTTTCCTTGCAAATTCTATTAACCGGTTCCAAATTTAAATTATCTGTATTAATGATTAAAACATAAATGTTTATTTATCTAATAAAAGGAACTAAATAAAAATAACATCAAATTTCAGCATATGAAACCGAACACTCTAGCCATAACTATAAAAACGTTTTATTTTATTTTTTAATGAATAAACTTATATTCTTTTATAATGTTCTTGTTTATTATTTACACATTTAATCAATATTTTTTATTGAAATTAACATAAATTGAAATCAAAAATTCAATTTCAATTTCAATTTTTTAATCAAAAATTGAAATAAACTCAAATTTTTAATATAAATCTTTCTTATAACTATGGCTAGTCATAACAAGAGAGTGGGGCAGTCGCACGCATCCAATCAAAATAAAGGACAATACCGCATGCACACCAAAGAGCACAAAATACAAATTCAAAAAGAAGTATTCCAATCCAACAGTAGTACGATTGAGAATGTATTGTTTTTTCTAATGTCGCAACTAGCTATGTGCGTCACAAATGCGGCATCATAACGTATCCGCCACTTTGCCCGGCGGAAGGCGGTTCAATTTGTTGAATTAAACGACATACTAGTTGCACAGATTCACTTGTGAGTTTTGTTTGAAGGATATCAATGATTTTGATAAATCGTTTTTTTCGAGTCATTTAAATAGTTACCTAACTGATATGCCAATTTTAAAATTAAGAATTCGTAGCTTTTTTTTCATAAATAAAATGCACCTTTTTTTGTAACAATAATAGAAGCATTTGTGATCAAAATATATAATGATCTTTGTTTTATTTGTATTAAATAAAACTACTAATTATACACGGTTCTATCGTTTTATAGGTAGGTAATTTGTTTTCTAAGCTATATTTCTAAATATCTAACTTATTTACCATCAATTTGTTTACGAACATAACTTATTTGGACGAGATTAACTATATCATAGTATAATATAACGCAAATTCTATTACAATTACTGGTTTTATAGATAAATAAATTATCATATATTTAAGCAATGCCATCTATCAAATGCTCAGAACAGCATGTAGTGCAGCTACTCGCCGCTGCGGCGTTAGAGTCGCATCAACTAGTGTGCGTGCCAGCGTTCCGTGATTGCACTGAATTGATCTTCCGCCGCGTCGTCGACAGGATAAAAACCCCGAGCGGCATGTCCTCGTTGACATTAAACAATGGCCGATCACAGTGACTCGTTGCTGTAGACGAGTCAATTTAGTCACAAGTTTTATTGGAGCCGAACGAGATGTATCAGATATGGGTAGAATCTTTTTATGGTACGGCACTTCAATGTTTTACTTACGCTTATTTAGTGCAATGAATCAATTTGTGATTTAATTTGTTTATAGGACTGACTATATCGATCAAACGTTTTAATTTACATTATATCGAATAAATTATTTGGGTTGGGTATACAATAAAAACTATATATTAATATATGAAGTATTAATAAGGAAGTTATGAAATTTTATATTTACAATAACAATCAAAATTATTTAAACATAATGTGTGTATTTATTTACCTAGAGAATTGTGTGTAAAACTGCAACGAAAGTTATTCCGTTCTAGCACATCCACAGAATTATCGTGCCAAGCAATTTCTATAACGTAAATAGACTCGTTATTAAGTAATCAGACAGAGTTTTCTATCCAATTTGCACCCATTATAGTTTTCATCAGTTAACCAAATACTAACACTTACCTTACAACCTTGGCCGATCGATTAGCTTTGGATTAATTAGGTTGCGGTGTCTTAATTTATCTTCGTCTTCCGCTATAAGTTATTTCCAACTTATGGAAAACTATCACGTACATTGTGTTTCGTAGTTTTGATCAAATATAATCATACCAATAGTTTCGGAGCAGATAAAGGCAAACTATTCAAAGATTTCAAGGTGAGCATTCGCCCATCGTCTCCAATACATAGATTTAATAAATATGTAGCAACCAAATATCACTTCACTTCTCCTTCTCTTTGAAACATTATCATTTTTTAAATATTCGATAAAAATAAAAAAGTACGTCTTAACCAGCCTACTATCGACACACCAATATATTTAACTTTGCAAACAAAATGGCTCCATAAAGTTATGCTATAAATAACGTTAGCTCGCCAACTAATTTTACACGTGAACACATTTAATCAAAGCGAAACTGTAATGAAATCTAGAAAAAAAGTAGAAGAGACGACATATTTACTAACACAGGTAAACTTTTGTCATACATTACAGATACCTACTCGTCGAGTGTTTTTTGTTCAAGAAAATCTACTATATTTGTATGTCGCATTGTTTTCTTAAATATGTTTGTCACAAAATTCCAACTTCTACCAACTAAAGTAGTAATTGTAGAAATTTGAGACAGTAATGCTAACGATATAATTACGGCGAAGGTTGACGGCCATTCCAAAAAAAAATTACTTAACTAACAATGTGCTTTTCTGTTGTAATAAAAAAGTGCAGTTAAATATAATATTCATCAGCTGTTTCCCAGAAAACATATAGGTAAAACATATTTGAAATATGGGTTCGTGCATAGGCAATAGAAACATTATAGATAAAAAATCACTAACAAGAAACACCTATAGAGGAACATAAACGTCTAAAAAACATGCTATATTGACATGACGAATACAAAAGCCTGTAACTAATAATGCTTGAAGAAATTCATAAAGAAAATTTTTAAAAGAAAACCAGACTAAACTAGGCAGAGAATATTCTAGTACCACAATTTATGAAAGTAGCCCGGTGTCCAGAGCTTTGTGGAGCATTTCCGCCTCGTCCAAGAGAAATTTAAGCACGCAGACTATTGTTCTTCACTAGTTGCGATATCATCTTATGAATTTGTGCTATTTTAAAAAGCAGCTGTTTCATATCATGCCTTCAAAAAATCCAGGTTGCTAAACAAATCATGCTTCAAAAATTGAATTCCAATGTCGTTCAACAAAAACATCATATAATTTACATGGTTACATTGCCGCACTATCCCCCGTCGTTTGTTTTATATGTGTCAAATCAGGGGTGCGAAATGACGACGTGGAACTAAACAATATTGGACTATTAAAAATGGACACCACCCGGGGTAAAATAATCAGGGTTTGTCACCCTGAAATATGAAGACATGTGCTTACTTCAATCTCACGAAGAGATTTTGTTCATATGAAATATTTTATCTTGTTTTTAATAAAATGAATTAAAACTAAAAAACTGAATTCCAGTCCCTAGTCGATCGTGAATTTGTGATTATAATGAATGTTATTTTAGGGAGATGAACGATATAATGAATTTAGAGTTTCAATTTGTTTACATTATACGAACACAGTACACAAATTCTATTTGAAAAATAAATTATAATCATACGTGCTAGTTAATTTTACGATAATATCACGCTTCACTGAGTGACGGTGCGTAGACAAATCACATTGCATAACTTGATAAAATCTGCAGACTTTCTTGCAGACACCCAATAAGTATGACATAGCACGCACTCATAAAAAACCTCGAATTTTAAATTTGTTTTTCCATTCCTTACAACATCTACGTACATTGCAAAAATTACGTCACTTAGAATATATCAAATATGGATAATGTTTTGTACATATTATCAATCCATTCATATACTCGTACATATATGCCTACAAACAAGTACAAGGTCAATAACTATGTAGATTTGAGAAAATAAATTTATATTACGTATCAGAAAAAAAATACAATTTATTCAAGAATATGTTTCGAATAAAATATTTTTATATGACTAGGATCATGCTAACGACAACTCAGATATAATTCTCACATTATCATGTTTTAGTTATCTATCAGGCACATATTAGTAGGCTTTCGTTGATATCTTTTTAAAAGAAAAACCATTACAATATTTAGATGTAAAGCTACCAAAGTGCTTTATCTCGAATTGAATATTTGAAATAGCTTCTGAATAAAATGTCGCTAACCTACGACTGTAGTTCCGCAAATTTGCACGCTTGCCATCTGTCGGTTGGTAGCGACATTAAACACTTCAGCCATTTGCAATTTAGTAACGGTTCGCAAAACGGACAAGCCCGGCCCGAAACAAAACACATTCCAATTAACCTCGTTATTTTTACTGTACAGATTAACGTTCCAGATTATTTTGTGCCTTTATTATCTTCATCGATATGTTGCACCTGCCTTTTAACCGATTTTAAATAACAGTCATTTCCATCCATCATGCCAATACAATAACAACAAAGTTAATATTGATGAATTTTTTGCAAGTTATATTTAAGTGAAATTGTATAAAATAGTAAAAGACTGGGCTAAACAAAGTTTTCGGCTTATTGAATAGTACGCTTTTGAGAATAATTATTTTAAAAATAATATTCTAATAAATATATGTCGATTATCGTTCACACAAGTTCTTTATTATTTATTATTATGATGTTAATTCTATATTTAGCAGGTACTAAACATAAGATAATTTTATAAAAAGGGTAAGAAGAAGAAAAAGCAATGACAAAATATTCAATACAGTCGTTTGTCAGTCATAAAAAGTATATTTCCTTCAAGCACTCAATATTATTAGGTAAAGCCACCAAACTGACGCCTCAAATTAATAACATTAACATTACGTTATCGTCAATGTGAGCAATCGCGTGTCGCCATGACCTGCCCCAATCGCTGCCAGCACAGTCATCCCACACGCAGTCACGTCTTACGCACTGTGCCCACGCAAACGTAAACATCTCGTACGAGAATTGTTACGACCATTATTTATAATATCTATCGGTATCTTCTCAAAATGTATCATGTTCACTTTCCATACACTGAATGATCTGTCACATGGTTTTTTAAAGGTCGCGTTTATGCACCATGAATAATAATTTAAATTAGTTTTTGCTTAAAATATAATAATATCTTAGCATCTTTATAAGTTTCGTAATTTATAAATAATGATTTGAGGTTATAATAGCTGTCAAAATTGTGAAGCTACTTTAAACTTAATGCATCAAAATCAAAGCTTTTTATAGTTTTACTTGTAAATATGAAAATAAATAAAATAAAATAAAAATTGTGAATGTGCACTTTGTAACCTTGACGAAAGAATATTTTTCTTAATAGATGAAACGAAATCTATCGGTCCGAATCGCATTACAGTAGTGTAGCAAACCGTCATTTTAGGGTCCGAATCGCATTCGGGTAGTTATTATAGAACTATTTAAAAATAAATTATCAGTCTCGCAATTGTTATCCTGACTTTATTTAATTGAAATTTAATTTTATGATATGAAGTAAATAAAAAATGAGATATATCACATAGTGATGAGTATATCACATAGTGTGAAATTTACTAACACATCTCACTAGACTAAATTTTTAGGTCAAAATTGGACATGTCCCTTTATTACTTTTTTCTAAATATATGTTACACAAGCTTTGTTTAATGATCCAATTTAAGATACGACATCTTAAGATTCATTCCATTCGTATGCAAATCAGAATTATTAAAGCATGACATAGTGAAGTAATGTAACCGGTTTTTAAGATTACCACAGCTGCTATATATACTCAACAGCTTTGTCAGTTTATTAATCAAAACCCAAAAAGCTACCGTCAGACTTAGAAGAGTAATTATTTAACAAACAATTTGAATAAGAATAGATAAGTAACAGAATGAGTCGGACGTAAAGTCAAAGCGAGAAAGCAATAGAACAAATGTCGTGCGCATTCTAACACAAAAACAGGAGTAACGAACTAAAACGCCAGGTGTGACTCGATGCCATGTGCTCGGCAACAAAACTATATTTATTAAACCTATGACTCAAAACAGTATTTAATTTAATTAGTATGGCTTTGTAAGGATGTAACTATAAAAAAAATCACCTTTTCAAACAAATGCCTATAAAATTGTAATAAAATATAGGTCTATACCTAAAACCAAATGCTACAAGATTATTACTGAAACGAGTTATAAAAATAAAGTCATAAATTAATATTTTTCTAATCTGTAAAATTCCTTTTCTTCTCGTAAAATTTGGTTACTTAATTTAATTTTCAATCTCTAATACCAAATTAATAATGCATTCTAGCAACATATATCTGTTAAAACAGCGCCATCTATTCGTAACGAGTCGCTACTTAAAACGCCACCTAGTGGTGAATGGCAAACACATTAAAAACGTGCTATTCAAAGTATAGACAGCGTCGTTCCGATCTTTTTATAGTAAATACTGCTAGATGGCTCTGCAAACTAAATGTACAAATAATAATAATATATTGCTATATTAAAATTCTAAATGTGGGATTATTTAAAAAGCTTTCAATTTGTTATGATTAACTACGACCGCATTTTAAAACAACTAACTAAAAAATATCACTAATCTGTCGCCATCTAACCTTGTATCCATTGCATGTTTATTTTCTATTCATTTCTCCCCTTTTTGTGTTAACGTTCCTTTATTTTACTTACTTTATTTTTGCTTTATGTTAAGTCCGTGGTGTGTCTGTGTTGTTTTAGCTTATTTTGGCGCCGGACGGGACATTGCAGACGGTGAAGAGTGAGTCGCGGCGCGGTCGGGGCAGAGGGCGCGCGGCCACCACGCCCGTGAGTACCACCTTTACCCTTCTTTCTTTTCTTTCATTTCACCTTTTCATTTCTTCATTGTGTCAGATTTCATGTTTGCAGCCAATAATAAACTAATCATGTGACTAACTTTATTAACACACGTGAGTCATTTTAAAATGCTATTTAGTGTAATATTTGAAATATTTTTATCCAGCTGGTATATAAAAATAAACATTTCTGTTTTTTATAAATAAATAAATATGTGAATAACTGTTTTATATGAAATATATCGCTAGATTAAAATTTACCCAAAAGCAAAATAAAGGCTATGCCATTGTCCAATGACCTTCAACATTTTCTCACTAAACTACATACACTCTAAAGTTATTTGCATAGAGTGAGCTTTCACAGCGTGACGAGGCTTCGGCAAAGAACAATTAGATATTTCGATTTTTTACTAAAAAAAACATAAATAAATTTGCTTTTGTGACCTATAGTGTAATAATATTATTATATAATTATTGTTTAAAAGGGTTCTTCGACAAACTTCTTCACCGCACTGATTTGTGCTATGTAGATAAAACTCTTACAAAAATTTTCGTCTGTTGACAAGGATTAAATCGGTCCAAACAAAAATTCACTTTCACTGGTACCCGAAAACAGCTGAATGGTATGTTTAAAATAACCTGGATCACATTCATGGCCACCTGTACACCGACATGCACAAACATGAGCCCATTCACTTGATGAACGAGATACGACCCACCAAAACGGCGACGATATCTCAAAAATACGAATCCATTGAACTATACATTTGTTCAATTTTCAATGACCCCGTTTGCGAGGTGCCAATGGTCTGCGATATCAGCGATGGTATACGTCGATAGTGAGGGGACACGCTACGGATTTTTCGACTAAAATCATTGAGCGTCGCACCTGTATTCATTCAGTGGCAACCGATACGTTTTGATTGTAATTATTGAATGTTCACGAATTGAAAACAAAAGTACACTATCAAAGCTTCAACGTGTCAATGTTCATATAGTAAGCGATTTTTGCATCACTTAGGTTTTAATTTGTCATACTGGACTAACAAAAAATTTGTTGATATATTTTAAACCAATAATAAAAAAAATACACTGCGTCTCATGGTTTAACAAATAATTTACTTTACTCTCAAGTCAATTTCAGACATAAAGTTACTTTTATAAAATTACATTATTAGATATTCTGCCGCTTTGAATGCACATACATTGATCAAAACTATAAAAATTCCAAACAAAATATCACAATGGTTTTATTTAATAATTTCTAATAGCTCGACGAAACCTTTTTAAGAATTATTGACAGCACTACCTACTGGACTGTGAGTATTACACTTGTTGACACGTATTTTATAGTCGAGAGATGTAATTACTTGAGTAAATGTCGTAACCTAAGCAAATGTTTTAACAAATAAACAAGAATTTCAATGAAAAAGTAGAAACTCTACATAGAATGCCAATATATAATAGCCATTGACAGTGCTTACTTATCTAATTCCTTTTTAAAATTGATCAAATATAATAATAAGAACAAATTTTATCTATATCTACAGCCAAAAGAAATATTTTTTATAAATATTTAAACTTGTAAAAATATTTCTTTTGTTAATTTGATTTTTAAGTATTTTTCATTAAGAATATTTTCCATTATAACATCGTGAATGCAAACTTCATCAAATATAATATAATAATAATAAATCCTTTATATTTGTTAAAAGTATTTGCTCAAATTATGACATTTACTCGAGTTACTTCTACTCGACTACAATCGACTTTACATCGAATATCGATAAAGAGTAAAGACTTGGTCAGTGCACTTGACGACGATAACGTGTTCCGTCATTCAATTGTTCCGTATATTTATTGATAACAGTTTATTAATTTAACTTTTATTATTGTTTACATATCATAGCCCGCCAGCGGTCTCGCCTGCGCAGCTTACATGATGGCTTATCCCTAGTTAACCAATTTCCAAAACCAAGCTTAGAATTATTCTTATACCAAATTACATCAGAATCCGTTTAGTATTTTTTGCGTATTTATAATATTGCTATCCTTCCGCCAGCGGATACGCCAGCGTGGTCCTGTATTATACATAATAAGTTTCTTTTGAATCACTTCATGAAGAAAGTAGTATTTTTAAAGCCTTAAGCATACATAAGGACAGACCAGACAAACGGAAAGCGACTTTGTTTTGTACTTTGTATTGACCAGTGACCTAATTGTCTAATTTTAAAATCTGTCACAAACATATAGCGGTTGTGATAGCTCGGTAGCGTAGTGGATAAGCGCCGCGGCCCGCGATCATAGTCGTTAAGCAACTTTCGCAAGGGTCGGTCACGGGATGGGTGACCAAAAAATTATTATCTCGAGCTACTCCGTGCTTCGGAAGGCACGTTAAGCCGTTGGTCCCGGCTGCATTTGCTGTCGTTAATACCCTCCAATCCGGATTGGGCCAGCGTGAAGGGTCATGGCCCATCCTTAACCATCCATAAGGAAGGCCTGAGCCCCTGCAGTGGGGACGTAAAAGGGCTGGTGGTGAAGAAGATGATGATGATAGTGAATTGTGTAACTTTTAAAGCCGCAATCACTTTTGCAACGGATGATGATTTGAGTGAAAAGAGATATATAAAACGTCAAGAAGGCAATCGCTATCACATAATTGTAGCGTGAAGTTCAAGAAAATCTATCAAATGTATGGTATGATGTGGGTGAAAATAAAAGTTAATTGTAATTAGTCCGTCAGTGCTTGAATTTAACAAAAAACGCATTAGATTAATAAGCATTAAAGTTGAGAAGTGGGGTCTCACGACTATGCCGAAAATGAACAAAGTTGTGACGTCATGCGACATTACAACTCAATGTATCGCCGTAATTTATACATTACGTAGAAAATAAAAAAATACGTGTTTAATATTCAATAAATCTACCTGACGTCCTACGATACATCTACCTGTTTGTTTTACAACAAAGATACCCGCCTTATTTATTGTAATCACTTTTTCAAACTAGTATAGAATTAAAATTGAAGATTATATACAGTATGTAACCAATAACGATAGTCTGGGTCGTTGACTAACGTAACTATTCACATCTAACTATGTGAATATGAAAAATATGAAATACAAAGAAGATAGAAGAAGATTGCGCTTATACAGATACGTTCGTTTGTGCCGAGTGAGCGGTGACGCCGATGTCAGAAACATTAGGATATGTCATTTATGAGATTTCCGCAAGCCATTTTCGGCAGATTAATTGTCCTTTAAGAAACTTTTCGGCATAATAAAAAGTATTATATTATTTCGAAGCTACGATCTTTTGTATGATATGTATGAATATGAGTAGATATATTGTATTACTACTTATATTTTTTTTCATACTTAGTTTAAGCAAGTTTTACAAGGGGCGGTCATAAGATGGGTGACCAAAACTATTTTATCTCGAGCTCCTCGGTGCTTCAGAAAGCGTATTAAGCTATTAGATCCGGCTGTATCTGCAGGTTCGCGGCAGCTGTGATGATAGGCTGATGATGATGATACTCAGTTTAGTGTGAATAGGCACTTCCTGGGTAGGCGTGTACCATCTTAGGCCACATCAAACTTACCATCAGGTGAGATAGTGGCCAAATGTCAACATAGTTTTACTCTACCAGCCAGATTGCATTATGTGAGAGAAAATGTTTTAACGGAGACTTAGGACAACTTATTTCACTTTATAGGTATGCCAATTCTGAAATCGCGAGCTTGAGTAATCAATTTTCCTATCTTGAGCTTGAGTAATCAATTTTCCTATCTCCTGTTGATCAGGAGGTAGGAAAACGTTAAATCTAGTTTAAAATACTAACAATACCGTAATTTTCCTTCCGTCTTAAAAATGAGATCCTTACATTATGCCTCTTCATCTGACATGACAAATTTCAATTCAATTGATCCAGTAGTTTCGGAGAAAATCAAATGCAACAAACGGATAGACCGACAACCGACAGGGATTCCGTTTTTTCTTTTTTAGTACGAAACCCTAAAAATTAAACTTGCAATGAATATTCGGTTAGTATTCTATATCCAGCCAATTCGGCTTTTGTTATATTCGACCGAATGCCGAATACTTAAGTATCTAATATATATTGTTGTAATTATCGGCAAAATAAAAGAAATTATTTATTAATTTTTTAATAATTATATTTTCATATTTCTTATAATCATGAAAGTCAGAACAAATAGTACACACCATCTTCTATATAACGAAATTAAACGATTTTTTATGCTATCGTAATCTAAGTTTAAAAACGGAAGGTTATGTATGGTATGGTATAAGAAAAATTTTTCAACGTTTAAGGAAGCAGTTTACTTCTTTTTTTCTCCTAGACTAGCCCCCAGCTTCAGAGAAAAAACGCTCTGAATAAAACTACCTCCTAGCGCCGATTAATATTTTGCTGCAATCTTATTAATAATGGAATTTATATATTTCCTTGCTTCCCACCACGTATACGGATTGGCATGCCATGATATGTTATTACTATTTAAAAACGAACTATTTACATCGCAACTGGATTTTTTCTTTTGATACAACTTTTGGCGCCACGTACCGGCCGAATATTTGCCTTATATTCGGTTATTAGGCCAGGAAGCTCGCAGAATATTCGGTATTCGATATATGACCGAATATACTATTCGTTGTAAGTCTACTAAAATGTTTTTCTTTCCTAATTGGAACTTTTAAATTGAAAATCGATCGACAACAGGTCAAAATGTATCTGCTAACAATCTATGGACTTAATTATCTGAAAAAGTATATGGATATCCAAACTTTTTTGAATCTCTAACCTCCTTGTTACTAAACTAAAGATACGTAAATTCAATTCGTAGGTTCAATTTACAATCCAGATCTGTTTTCAATAAGTGTTGTATCCATTATTGTTTGTACTTTTAATATAATTCTCTTATATGTTTATATTGTATCAATATTTTTCCAATATTAGCCTTTAGTTCTGTAGCAACAAGAATCAATTTAGGAATGTTTTCATAAAAGTAACGTCTTATTTATAGCTAGAACTATAAAAGCTGGAGTGATAAAAAAGCAATGAAAAGTGGAAGTGAAGATTATTTTATGTACAGAAATATTAAGTGGCCAGAGCGATTTTTTTTAATGCTTAATAAAATATTATATTTTTCACGTAAAAACTTTACAAAAATAAACTTTAATATTAAAACAATATCGACTATTGACAAAATTTTTAACATTATACTTATAATTAATACCTTTACCATATAACTATATTTTTTTCTGATAGGACAATATCAAATATATCATAATTATTAAAAAAACGTCTGTATAAGTGACGTCATTCATGTGTTAGAGCATTTATAAGATCCTGTAACGGTCTAATAGGTAGGTAATGACATCTTGTAGTTGGCATCTTAACAAATAACTTGAAGATTCTTTTGGATCGTAAATTTTATATATACGAAGCCGTCGCGAACATTATTTTTAGCATGAACATAAAGAAGAGTTTGGTGTCTGTTTGTTGACTTAATTAAAAGTAATACTCAATCACATTAATAACAACACGTGATATTATGGCTACTTAAGGAGATAATTAGGTTTTTAGTATTATTAATGCGCTTTACTACATTATAAATAGTTAATATATAATTTAATTTTGACGACTTCTGGATGCAAGATGATAACCATAAATTGGGTCAGGGTAGAGCACCTTTTGTATGACTCATTAATTTAAATACTTACTTAAAGATTAAGGATAAAGATTTACATTTACGCAAAAAATAAAAATACATACATTTAATGTGCACAGTTGTTAATAAAAAAGTAAAACGCTTTATTGATTCAGAACCTTATCCAAATAAGAGGAACACTTGATAAAAGGCACTTCCCGATCATAGCACAGTTTTTACTTAACACTAATCAAGGCGTTTTAATTTTTAAATCGATCGAAACCCCTTTCGTGTTGAAATTTGAAGGACATTCACGTACTTCACGCTACTTGACATTACATAGCGATTGCAATCGTGACGTTTTTGTAAGATTATAAATGTACGATATCGCTTATTTAACGTTAATTGGAATTCTAAGGCAAGCGTTGGACGTAAATATTATTTTTACCAAACTTTTATTGTGATGAGAAACCCCAGTTACAATAGTATATAAATGAATTTTTCAAATCCAAACCGGCAAAGTTTTACGGAGACGCTATCCAATCTTTGCCTAATCGCTAGCGTATAATAGTAGATAACGATGGTTATTACATTGCGAATGGATAAGCTATTACCTATTTCATTAATAAAAAATTTCATTATATGCGCTGAACCGTTATTCGAGACCTAAGAGTGAGACAGCACTACTTCCGTTTCCTAGAACAGCCCTCCTCCGATACCCTCCACTACGTAACTACCGGCAGCGCAAGTGCGGTAGAAGGGATTTTTGTTTTTGCTTGTCACCGGCAGCCGTGGTTTGACTCGTCACATTGGCATCGACTTTCGTCGAGTGAACACCTCCTTATTAACAACGTTGTTGTTCGTAAAAAATTGTAGGTAGATATTACAAGTTTATTTTAAATTTTAAATATCATGAGTGGAACTCCTGAGCGGGCTTCTAGGCCCAGACAACATAATTTGTCACCAAAGCAGGCTTCTAGGCTGGGTGAACAGGAAAGAGTTACTCAGGGGGCTTCTAGACCCCGAGAAACGCATAAAGAGGCTCCCAGGCCAAGAAAGCGTCGTCTTTCGTCTACGAATTCATCGGTCAGTGATGACAGTTCGAGCACCAGTCTGTCTACGTCCTCGTCGTCAACATCCAGCGGCAGTTCATCATCTAGGCCACGGCGTCATCATAAAGAACGTAATAGGCGGCGAAAACAAAGTAAAAGTGACCGAAATTTTGAATCATTGGCGAATCAAGTGAGTACAATTATTAAATATTTGAAGGATCAGGATCAGTTCAATAGTTCACAGAACTTAGATAACGATTTAGAATTGCACCCTACCCGAGAATTAACGAGTTCATTAATTCCTAGTGAACCTCTTTTAAAAAGACCTCGATTCGATAAAAATATCCATTGTAACATCAACACTAACTTAAAAGAAGCTGCGATTGATAATGCTTCCGAATCTAGGCTAAATATTTTATCGAAATTACATTATTTCGATACAAATGATTGGGATCGCGTAAGGTATATTGACACTGAGAAAAAGTATCTTGCAAAACCTGGATTTCAAGACTTGGATGTTAATACTGAATTAAGATTTTATGATCCTGATTCTACTTGGCTAAAATCTTTAGACCGTTCTTACGGTGCTTTAACCCATGCAGTAATACAACAAAATGAGCTCTTCAAGAATAATTTACAAAATATAATAGAATGGTCTCACAAGTCGGATACTGTGTTGACCTCGGACTCATTATTTAATAAACTAAGTGAATTATTTTCTGAGAAATCACAGTACATAAAGGTTTCCGAGGACATACTTCAGCTTGTGTGTGGGAGACGAGCCGATACAATACAAAAACGCCGGGATAGCATACTATCGAGTGTTAAGGATCGCTATATTAAAGAAGATTTGCGGAAAATTCCACCTACCCTCACGAATTTATTTAATTCAGAAATAATGAGTTCCTTCTTATTAAAAGTGGGTGGTACAAGCAAGCTGTTTCATAGTAACAAGCGCTCAACGGATGAGCCCATTATGTCTTTTCAAAATAAAAATAGTATTACTCGCGCTAAGCGGCTGCGGAAGCCGGCACCACGCGAACGCAATTATGATGATGTCGAACCTGTTCCGGGTCCATCATCAAATAAAAACAATAATTATGTTAATAAAAACAAGAAGTTCGCAACAATCAATAACAAATTTAATTTGAAACATCGGGACGGTAAATTTAATAATTCAACTGGCAGGAATAGTAATGGTAGATTTCGCAAATGACTGGAGACAAAACTCGTTTTACGGCGGTTGTTTAAAAGATTACATAAACTGTTGGAAAAAGTTAAATGCGCCGAGACATATTCTAAAAATAATATCAGGTTATCGAATACCATTTTGCAAAGTACCGCCATTAATCAGTCACAAACGTTTATTAAAATATCAGACACCAACAAGTGCAGAAATGTCACGAGAAATTTTAAAATTAAAAAATCAAAATATACTAATACCCGCGCCGCCGACTCCAAGTTTTATTTGTCCGATGTTCCTCGTGAAGAAATCGGATACCAGCAACAGGCCAATATTCAATCTAAAAAACTTGAATCGATTTCTAGCTCATTTCAAGTTCAGATTAATCAATGTCAATCGGGTGCCGGATTTTCTGCAACAGGGCGATTGGGCAATAAAAATAGATCTTTCGCAGGCCTATTTTCACGTTCCACTGGCTCGCTCTCATCTGCCGTTCCTGAGGGTTTTATACCAGTCAGAGAATGCAACAGAACCGGAACTTTTACAAATCACCAGCTTACCGTTCGGCCTTTCGTCAGCACCCGTGACATTTGCGACAGTTTCCAACTGGGTAGCAGAGGTTTTACGCAACAGAGGTATGAGAGTAATCGTATACCTCGACGATTATCTGATTGTCAATCAGAGCCAAGCAATGTTACAAGAACAGGCTGCGGAAGCCGTGCAAATTCTGAATTCCCTTGGCTGGAGTATCAATTGCAAAAAGTCAGTATTGGCTCCAACCCAGACGATCGAGTATCTGGGCGTCACATGGGACCTCAGACAAAATATCAAATATATACCCGCCAAAAAGAGACTAAGAATAAAAATAAAATTGGAACAACTTCTAGGTCAAGGTCTTTGGTGTCTCAAGGATGCTCAGAGAATATTGGGAATGCTAAACTTTGCCTCGTTTGCGGTTCCCAGAGGTCGGCTTCATTGCCGCCCTTTACAAAAAGCAAGTTTTCGGCTCCAAAAAGATCAACCACTGTCGAAGAGCACAATTCAACCCCAGGTCTTGACAGAGTTCCAGTGGTGGTTAGAATCCATGGGAGCAAGTACACCGATTCATTTTGCACCCGCTGCTCACTTTCTGACTACGGATGCTTCAGGCACCGGCTGGGGCGCAGTAGTAGATGGTATTCATTCGACGGGAGGCTCTTGGCGTTCCGATCAGATAACATGGCACAGCAATCTAAAAGAGATGTGGGCAATAATCAATTCCGTTCAAACGTTTGCGACACAGTTTCGGAAGACGACTGTTCTAATACAATCCGACAACAAGAGTGTCGTGAGCTACATACGGAACGAAGGCGGACGTTCGAAAACTCTCCTTCAAATGACTTGGATACTATATCAACTGTTAGATCAGAACAACATCCATGTTGTTCCTCAGTATATACCCGGAATATACAACGTAGAAGCAGACATGATCTCCCGACAACAGAGACAGACAGAGTGGACGTTAATTCAACCAACGTTACGGGAGATATTCAGGCGCTTGGGTACACCAGAGATCGACCTCTTTGCATCTCAAAAGGCTCACATTCTTCCACGATACGTTTCACGAGACTGCAGAGATTCAAAAGCAGAATACCACGACGCATTCAGCAGAGAATGGCGATACCGCAAGGCCTGGATATTTCCACCACCACACCTGGTACCTCGAGTTTTAGCACACCTAAACAGGGCCGAGGGCATATTTCTACTTGTGGTCCCACGATGGAGAAAGGTATTCTGGCGTCCGGACCTGAAACGCCGAGCTATAGCCGCACCTTGGACAATAACACATCTGAGAAACTGTTTATTGGACACACAAACTTGGAAACCACCTGCACAGGCGGATCAGATGTGTCTCGAAGTTTGGTCAGTAAAAGGTGGAACCACTTACTAAATGAATGGTCATTGGATGAAATTGAGTTACTAGACTCGAGCTGGAGAACTTCTACAAAGAAAGTATATTCATCAGTTTGGGACAAGTGGCGAAATTGGTGTCACGATAAGGAAGTTGATGTTTACTACCCAACGGGATCGCAATTGGCTAAATACTTGGCTAATCTACATTTAAGAGAAGGTCTTGCTTACAAAACGATTTTAGTATATAAATCCGTGATTGCTACTATGACGGCTTCCGAGACAGACTCTTTGAGCAATAATCCTATTGTAAAACGTATTTTAAAAGCCATATCACTAGTGGCTGCTAGTAAAACACCTAAAAAATCTTACATATGGGATCCATCGAAAGTTGTGCTATGGTTGACATCTAATGTTCCGTTGCACCTAACACTTTATGAAGTATCACGACGTACCGCTTTATTGTTGCTTCTGTCATCCAGCCGAAGAGTCCATGATCTCACTCTCTTAAACATTGACGAGGATCATTTCGAAACGTTTGACGATCATGTCATACTACATCCACGGTTCGGATCCAAGACCGACAATTATACACATCGACAATCTTCGTGGAAGTTGATTAAAATAAACAACGACAAAATATGTCCAGTTTATTGGATGAAACGGCTCATCGAAATATCAGCTCATCGTCGAGAAAACAAAAATATGAGTGAACTGTTCATAACAGCACGAGGACCAGTGCGGCCAGCGTCTCGCACAGTACTCAGTGGCTGGGTACGATCGCTATTGCGCGCTGCTGGAGTGGAGGCGAGCGCTGGCTCTACACGTAGCGCCACGGCTTCCCAAAATTGGTTGAATGGGTATGACATTGATGAAGTTATGAAAAAAGGAAATTGGCGAACTCCGAATACTTTTGCTCGCTTTTATTCCTCTGAAATTCGTAATTATTGTAACTCGAATTCCAATTTATCTCACGCTTTTCAAGCTATTTAAGTAATCGATTGATATAATTTAAAGATGATTAATTGCATTTGATTATTTCAAATTATGTACACCTACTTACCTGCTTATGGGAAAATAAAAGGAAAGAAGTATTCTTCTTCTTTGTTTTTCTTTTTATAGTTCTCTTTATTTCTCACACATTGGCATGATATAATTAAGTACTTACTTAATTTTAAAACTTTTACTTGCCACCAGGCGATAACAAACACATCTCACTCTTAGGTCTCGAATAACGGTTCAGCGCATATAATAAAATGTTTTACCTGAAAATAAAACAGTTATTATATGCAGAAACCTTATTCGAGACCTAATTTTTAATTACTGCCTAGTGGCTAAATTCTACTGACTCCAGTGAGATACAATATGACGAGTCAAACCACGGCTGCCGGTGACAAGCAAAAACAAAAATCCCTTCTACCGCACTTGCGCTGCCGGTAGTTACGTAGTGGAGGGTATCGGAGGAGGGCTGTTCTAGGAAACGGAAGTAGTGCTGTCTCACTCTTAGGTCTCGAATAAGGTTTCTGCATATAATAACTGTTTTATTTTCAGGTAAAACATTTTATTACGCCTGTCGCTCATTATTTATCAGCCAACCCTATAGTTAGTGAACGTAACACCAATGTTCAAATTCCTGGAGACTATTATGTTTGGTGAAATTTAATTACGTCAGAAAAAAAATCCATCGTGCATTATATGAACTTCTTCCTCTAAAATTTTGGGTTTAATTATTCTGCACTATTCAAGAAGTCAAAATCGTTAATATATTTTTGATTCCGAGATCGAGAACGCCAAAATTACCATTTTACGCACAAATCGGTCGAAATAAAATAGTGCCCTTAAAAATTCATATTTTATATTAATAAACAAAAAAGACTTGACAATTGTTTTTCTTCGTCTAATTTTATGTTGATCTATGTAAGATAGAACTCATTTGAATGCTTTGAAAGAGGAGAGCTTAATTCGAATATTTATCTAAACGCTATAAATAAATTCAAGCTGTAAATATGAAACTCCTCAACCGTTGACCTGAAAGAAAAATAATCGTACTTCCAATCGGTAGGTAAGCTCGATTCGGAAATAAATTGAAAACCGACGTAATGAAGACGGGACGTATAAAGCTGCAGACATACTAATTTCGCGGGCGCCATCTTGTCGTTGCCATGACTACGAGACTGCCCCCGCCCCTGCACTTGCATGCACTTCCAGGCTAGACTCCGCTATTATGTCTAGATAGAGATGTTTGATTAGTAATTTTGGATATTCAGCAAGAGCTTTCGTAGGCTACGTCGCTAATACTAATATTATAAAGGGGAAGATTTTCTTAATGAAAAATGCTTAAAAGATACATTTTGTTCCTGGCACTCTGAGATGGGACACGAACCCATGACCTTCCGCAATCCGGGCGACTGCTCTAACCACTGAGCCACCTAGAACCTAACAGGACTTAAAAGCCTTTCAAGCGCCTGTTACTTTTTCACTACTATAGAGCGGTTTTCGTTGTATATTTTTACATAGTAAAATGAAAATTTGTTTTAATTTATATTTTAATATTTTTGCATTCACACTGATGTACTGAAAATTTTTCTTAATTAAAAATCTCATCTTATAGTACCACGGCCAAAGTGGATTATTTATTTTTTTCAATATAATAAAAACTAAAGATTTTATTGTTTGTTTGCATCGAATAGAATCCGAAACCACTGGGCCGATTTTAAAAAGTCTTTCACCTACGGACAGGTACGTTGTCACTATATACGGGTTATATAGACTAATTTACATAAGCGAAGTCGCGGGAAAACAACAAGTACGTTATAATAATATGCGTTGATGCAAGAGAACATACTAAACCGTTGTCTATGGATATTTTTAACCTGAAAAAAGATTACGAACTATATATAATTCTCTTTGGAAGGGTGCTATCACTTGACGAAAAGACTACAAAGTTCAAACCCGACCTCTTTGAGTGTTTAAAATCTTGCAATTAACTCAAAATCATTCATTTATGAAATGTTATTGCAAAATAAAATAAGTATAAACGTTTGGTAAATTTCACAGTTGAAATATGAGATTCCTGTATGCAAGCTTCAAACTTACTTCTCAGTAGTTTGAGTAAAATTTAAATAATTTCGCATTTCATTTGCATAAAACTATTGTCGCCTTCAGGATAGTGATGACTGTTTGTAATTTATTAGGTTTTTCAGCGGCATAATCCGAAACAATCTGAGTTAAATCAATTGTGTAAAGGTTCTCTTTATTGACTTTTACCAAATATTTTTAGAAAGAAATGACTGCATTTTTTTAATCCTTACAAGTATAATTTGGACTTTATCGGCTTAACTGTAATAAATAAAATCTTATTTCTTCATGTCATATTCCGTAATGTCACCCCAATCTATTTCCGTTAGAATACTTTGCCGGTTCCTAGACGTGAATACCTACTCTTTTTTTATTAGAAATACTTTGCCAGTACAAACATATCGAGTTATATAACAGTTCCTTGAATGAAGTTTATTATAGGTAATGCTGATTGCAATGTATTGTAAATGTTTGATCAAATATTTTCACTACAATTTTGACACTGTCTATTACAAGAAATAAGTAATTATCAATTACTATATGAGTATAGAGCTTTCCTAAAATTCTCGTCTATTATAAATAACTTTAAATTAACATCTTTCTCAAATAAAAAAGAAACTAAATTTATAATCAACACTAAGAGATATATACAGTGTTATTCCGTTTTCACAACGGAATCACTTCATTTGTTATATCGCCTCACTTCTCGTAAGTAATAAGAAACAAACAATAAACATCCTGTAAATCATACAACTCCGTTTATTGATATTAATTTTCTTTGTATCTACATTTATCTTTATAAATAAAGCCATAATGAAGATGTATAGAATTTTATAAATGATTATATTATCAATACATAATACAAAACCAAGTTGCTTTCCTCTGTCTGTCTATCTCTTTAAATCTTAATAACTACGTAACGGATTTTGATCCGTTTTTTTATAAAAAGGTTGATTCAAAAGGATTTTTTTTATGTATAATACAGGACGAAGCGGATACCACTGGCGGAAACATAGATGTAGTATATACAAAAAATTACATAATTTGATAATTAAATAATTCCAAATTGCAAGTTTAAAAAACTTCTACGCCGGTACACGGAGCAAGTCGAATTTATTTTCTAATATCGCCGTCTCATTCAGGCGCGTTCGTCGCGGGAAATTCGACGCTAGATGCAGCCTTCGAATTATAAACTCGGACGAAATTTGCACAGAGCATCTTGTAATTGCAAATTTCGTCGCCACGCGCATGCGCCGCCCAACGATCAATACCGCAAGACTTTATTATTGTTTTTTCTAAATACAATACTGTTTGCGCGGCAAAACGTGAAAAGTTAGGTTATGTATCCTTTTCACGGGCCGTACTAAATAAGTGTGAAAATTGGCCGATGCAATATGGTGGTATTAAACTTTTTAATAACGTGTCTGTAAAAATAGGGGGTGTTTAAGGGAGAAGGGGTTCTTCGCCCGTTCCTATTGGATAGTTACTCTAAAACTATCGCTTGAAACTTTCATTAATGCATTCTATTGCCTCTTATGTGCTTTAGTCTTTGGCTTTAACATGCAACGTAATTTTGTAGTGAGCGTCTTGTTAATAATGTACACAGAAAGAATTTATGATCAGTACACAAAAGGCAAATTGTTTTCGTCATTGTAAATCATATTCAAAACTTTCCTTTCTCTTAATGTTATAAAATGTAAAAAAGAATAATATATATATAGTTATACCTACAAGTAGATATTAATGTAGCAAGTTACAAGTATTTTTAAAAGTCTAAAGTGAAAACATTAATATTTAGAAATGAGTGCGATATAAAATTCCTATAATATGAAAAAAAAATCCTTTTTAAAATGTACGCAAATAGGCTCATGAAACCACGTAATATTCTTAGAATGTTTGAAAATTTCATATCTTCACAGAGGGTTTTCAATGGTGTAAAGAAGACGTTAAATATTTTATTATTTTCGCAGAATCCGTGAAATCGTGCCTTAGATTACAAGCTTTCGGGGTACAGCTTACAATTGATTGCGTAAATAAGTAAACATTAGGATGGACGTATTACCTAACGGAACACACGAGAAATGGTTTTAAGGTATTTTGAATTTAGAGTTCACATTTAGAATAACAGTACAATATTTTATGAGATACTAGCTGACCTGGCGAACTTCGTACCGTTATATACGCTTTTTTTTATAAATTAGATATGTTTATATTTTTTATATCATTAGAATCATTCAATTTGCTGCGGTCGTTTGGAAGTTATGCGCGTATATACATTTTGGCGATTAATTTATAAATATATATTAACTTGCTATATAAACTATTAAATATCTTTACCTTAATTAATTTTTCATAATTTTGGTGAACTCTAATCTCTTATAAATTATAAATAGGAAAGTATTAAAATGCAACATCTAAATTAAAAAATAGACAATGCTGGCAACTTATTTAATAGTAACTAAAATACAGGGTAGTAAGACATATTTTGGTTGATATTAAACAAAAATAATTGTCAAAGTGGAAAAGCAAATACTATTTGTACTTGTGTAATTGTTTTATTTTTTATACTATTATAATAAATAACGGCAAAGTGAGAGTCAGACTTGAGCACCAAGTTTGAAAAATAATATCACACAAGACAATCGATACCATGATTTTGTTCAATGTCTTTTACTTTCTACGGGCGTCTCCGTAACTCGACGTCAAAAAGTCCACCTGTTTTGCGTATGGAGGTTATATGGCCGGAGTTATTCCGGCCAGCTCAGCTCTACCAGAAACGGTCCCAGCGCCTTCACGTCTAGCCTCCTGCACGTGTAGCAATACGAACTCGATAACGCTTGTCTACACACAAATATCACTGTATTTCTCTCTCGACTGGATAAAAACTAAGTTTGATGTAGACAAACCATTTCTCGAGTTTGTCATGCAACGCGTGCAGGAGGTTAGCCGGCGAACCGGGACATCTTGCCCGGTAATTGACCGCTCAGTTGGATTTAGTTCACCAATAATTTGTTGTTTACATCGCTTTTGTAAATGGCAGCATAACAATCTAAGTAAGAAACTTAAAAAAAAAACTTGCAAACTTTTTATTTTCCTTAGGCTGTGGCAAATTTCAAATGTCATCGTAACCCTTTTTCCCGTGCGAATGTCAAAATTGGTAATGGGTCCGTCTTTTGATTGCGCTGACTTAGATTTTTAGTTGCAGCGTTAAAATATTACAGACTTTTTACTATTAATTAATTGATATTAAATTCCAGTTGATAATTTTAAATGTTCTTTCTTTCGTTCTTGATATATAAACAGACAAATAAACAATGAAATGAGCTCTTAGAGAACACCATTTCCCTTTTGAGGTATTAACTTTAAGTCACAAAGAAGTTGATTTATAAAATTTGAATTATCATCTGCATTGCTAACGTGACTGTCCATAAGAGAGTCGTCGACATTTGAAGAAAAAGCTGAAGTTCCCATTTCTTTAATAAAATAACATACAATTTTTCAAATGAAAAGGAAATTATAGCATTGTCTCACGTCACTAACTTACAAACAATAACATAAAAAGTACCACATATAGTTCATTATCTTTTTTGAAATAACTTTAAACACAAAGGAATTCCATGCAATCTTCCAGCGAGCAAGATGACCAATTTTTTAGCGTTATTGGAACGGAATGGTCTAGTTTTTCTTTTTTAATTAATGCTCCTACCACACGGAAGTCTCGTTGAATTAAAATTCTCTGTCGACTCATAAAGCATAGCTAGATAATGAAACAAATAGCAAAAATTTCTATTAAAAAAATATGAATGTAATAAAAAGCATGTACGAAGATAATGTAGTAGTTATACCTTCATTTTATCAATACGCATAGGTACACAAATATTAAAATGACAATTGAACAATATTATGACATATAAATATTAAGAATATTAATTACTAAAAATATTTGATTGCTTATCAATATTGACAATAGCGACGTCGATGCCATCTTATCGCAATACGACACGACACGGGCTACTGACCGTTTCAGCAACCTGAAAAATCCAATTATTTACTCACTACAAGTTCACACAGATATGAAAAGGCGAAAATATTCGATTGCTTGTTTATTCAAAGGACAAATTTTTAATTTCTTACACTACGGGATACTACATAACACGCGGGTGACATTGATTGTATTTTTTGAAATCACAGGAACATAACGCATTTTTAATAAATTAGTTACATCATCAAAATGCATTAATTCTAAGTCTTGATTAGGACAAATTTATTTAACATAATCTATTTTAAAGTCAAAGTTAATCAACTTTATTAACACTTAACACCTTGCTCAATTATGAAGTTTGTAAATAAAACGGAACCGGTGGTATCGCAGCTGTACGATCGTTGTAAACCGTTTAACCTTAGCCTTCGCAAATAAACCAGCAAGGAGTTGACGCCACCCTGATAATCCCTTGGGAAAGCTCAACAAGTGTAAGGATTAGAACGGCAGACACCGCGGTGACAGCCCTGGCCTTTCGGACGCTCTAGGGTTGCGTAAATTGTTTGACTTTTATATTTGTCTGTATACACGAAATGATCAAAGTCAATAATATATAAAAATTAAATGCATATGCATAAAATTAAGCTAATTCAAAACGAATTCCACAACAGAGGAGAAATTTTTCAGGCTCATGTTCCCAACTATTAGAGTAGAATACATAATATATATGAATAAATGCAATTACTTCTCTATTAAACTTCTCTTTTAACTAAACAAATTAAATTAATTTGTAACTTTGTACTTAGTTTGCGTTGTGTTAGTATCTATATACAGTGATTTATTTTTAACCATCTTCAAACATAAGAATAGGTTTTCAACTGGATCGTTTTCTTGTATTCATATTGCACTTTTTAGTGGTGGTTTTTCTGGTAGCCAGCATAACATTATCCTTTAAATGCTGTACCGTTATTCTAGTACAAAAGTAGTCTAGTAGCTTTTCACTGCAAAATATGTTAAATGTACCTTTTTAAATAAAAAAAAATGGGGAGTTTAGGCTTTGTTGAGGAAGAGGACTGACTATACAGAAAATATCAAAAGTAGTATACTGCATCCTCGGTATTAGTTATGATGTAGAATTAAATTTTTTGTAATGAGATTCGTGTGAGTTCCATACCTAAAGGATAAAAAACAGAACCCTATTGCTAAAAATCCATTTTCCATCCCTCCGTCTGACCGTCCATCTGTCAATCCGTATGTGATCAGGCTGAACAGTTATAGATACCAATTTGAAATTTTTACAGATGACTTATTTCTGTTGTCGATATAATAAAAAAAAAAGATTAAGGGCATTCCGTTCTAGAGAATAACCTATGCACACAGTTAATGTTTATTTCTATTAATACCTATATACTGCTCTAAGTAATCTTCCGAGTTTCTGAGCTAGTGTTGATTCACATTTTGCTTTGCGCGATTATCGTAACTTTAGCCCTAATAGCCGTAAGCCCTGATAGCCGTCTCTTCGTTGATAATTCCCAATACTTATTCAATCGATTGTATTTCGGACCACCTAATCTTTCTCATCCTTCTCCAATACTACAAAAGCCTTATACTACTCTAGATAATCTTCTTGGGTAAGTTTACATACTCACCTTTAATAGGTGTTCCTTGTTACTAAACGCTTTCTTAGCCATCGTTGCTTTCATTAATTTTATTAGAAATACAATAGTATGATTACTACAGTCCTTATAAATATAAAAGTTGTCGAATACATGTAACATACACATGAAATAGTAAATGGAAAATCGGCAGGGTGTTTCTTTTCTCAAAAACATCGTAGTAAAATCTAAACTACTCATCCAATTGATTTAGTGTAAAAGACAATTTGTATTTGCATCATATTTCTTTGACGATAAACGTATTTATTCTGATAAGGATTTAAAAATCACCTATTCAAATAAACGTTCAAAACTTTAAATACTCTATTTCGAAGTTTTTTTTATTTTTTTTGGAAAAAATGTTAGCACACAGATATCTCCCACCGCAGACTTTTTTTTATAGATAATTTAAAGCTCTCCAACTTTTCTTGAAAAAGCATTCGTATATCTTACCGTTTAGGCAGCGTTCACAAAAATAGGCGCCCTTGGAAGTACTTCTATCCATAAGGAACATTTTAGCGGGATAAAAAGTAGCCTAAACCCAGACCAATGATTGCCTTTGTACCAAATTTCATCTAAATCCGTTGAGCCGTTTCTGTGTGAAGAAGTAACAAACATCCAAACTTTCGCTTTTATAATATTAGTAGAATAGTTCTGGAAAGACGAATGTAGTCAGAATAACACTTCATTATCAACACCACATATACATAAACCCTCAAATGGATAACAAACTTAAAGCATAACAATGGACATTGGAAAATAAGTAAAACAACATTATTACATTTCAATATTTATAATACCGCTTTTGTAAAAGCCATTTAAAAAACAGCAATCTTCATCTAAAGTACCTGCCCTTAAACTGAAAGGAATCCGAAATGTGAAAAATGGTTCACCTTACAGCATAACGGTATTCAATCCGCAAGAGTGTCCCATAAGAGGTCCCCGGATGCTAATGTTTTATTCGTGTCGGATGTCACGCGCCGTGCAACAAGTGGTTACTAACCGCTGTCAAGGGGACAACCCTGCGACTACATCGGTAGGGACGACAGATTTATTATTGAATGAGGGACGTCTCATCACACTTATTTCTTTCTTAAGCCGTTTGGTTTTTGCACTTGGAGTTTCATGTTATATATTTTTAGCGAATTAAAAACAATTAAACACAATTTTGCTAGTTATCTTGGAATGAATACATGAAATAAGTTGAGTTCTTTGAAATTTTAAAGATATAGATTTTTTATATACGGTCTCTTAACAAGTTTTCGTTCATAGAAAATGATATTCTTTTAAGAATTGTGTTTTGAGAGAAATGCATAGACGTAGGAACGAGAATATTTCAGGCTGCCGCTGTAATCCGGACATAAAGCCGGCGGTAATCCATGATATATTAAAAAGTCGCCTGAGCTGAACACAACAGCTCAACAAAGATATATTTTAAGGGTTTCCTTTATTATTACAATATAAAAATTGTTACAAGTTTCATAAATGTAACGGGAATGGGAAATTACTTTTCCAATATTAACAAAATCCTTCCGTGGGTACTATGTTCTGTGGTATTATGTGATACTAAGTTCGTATGCCATTTTACCTTAAATGAAAACTTGTGAAAATATTGCATCCCATGTCATAGTGCCAGGGACAAGGTGTATTTTTTGAGCATTTTTCATCAAGAATATTTTCCAGCATAGCATTGTGAATGCAAAATAAATATAATATAAAATATTTTTTTTTTTATTTAACTTTATATTTAATAGTTTAAATGAGGGTGCGCGAATAGGTTTCTTCGGTTGACATACACGCTCTGCAGAAATGGGTATCTGTACATCTATATTATAAATGGAAAGATTTGATCCTTCGTTTATTTGTAATGAATAAGCTAGGAAACTACTGAACCGATTAAAAAAAAATCTTTCACCTACGGGAAGCTACCTCATATGTGTTAAATTTAAACTATATTTTATCCCGAAAACCAACAAATCAATAAATGAAAATTTGAGTGAATGTTTGTATAGGGAATTAACGCGTTACTATAGTAACAATTGTTTACTATTCAATTAATCGACCCAAATCAATTATAAAATTATTAAAGTTTTTTACACAGAAGTAAATAATATTACTTATATTATGAATGCGAAAGTTAAAACAGTTCATTAAGAACTATGCGGACGAAGCTTCTGATATAAAGCTAGTATATAATATGGAGGTTTTTACTAAGTGAACAGTGTCCAGTTATTAAACCCAAGATTATGCAAAAATCTCTCCAGTTCGAACGCAGCTTTTGTATTTTCTAAGTCCCGATGTAATAATATTTTCTACAAAGCATGCATGGCCGTCAAGATATTAAAAACTTTGCTAGACTGGATGTGGGTCACGATGATTCTGAATATCTTTGGTACTCTGAGATGGGATTAAACCCACGACCTTTCGCAATCCTGGGTAGCTCAGGGCTAAAAGCAGTCGCCCGGATACCGGAAGGTCTTGGGATCGAACCCCATCTCATAGTGCCAGGGACAAAGTGGATTTTTAAGCATTTTTCATCAAGAATATTTTCCAGTGAAGCATTGTGAATGTAAAATTAATCAAATATAATAAGCTGATAAGACTGTTTAGTATAGTATACGTAGAAGTCTTTAGGTTTTCATAAATCACAATTTGCTGAATAAGACTAAAAATGTTAATCCATATCGAACGAGAAATCCACTTAAGTTTAAAAAGTAAAATAGAAACATTAAATTACCAAAGTTTTTATAGAGCACACCAAATATACATCAGTGTTTTTCTTTAACTAAATAATATGTAAATGGGATTGGAACTTTCTGGAATTCGACATTTGAAATGAATAATTCATGCTCAACTAATACATAATGTATACTTTATTAGGGCAACAATAGACCTCGACGCCAAACTATTTTGTGTCAATTGTTTGGACCAAGGAGGTTACAACTAACACTACTCAAGTTTATGGTTTATTTATCAATTTAAAAAATCTGATACCGCCAAAAATTTTTTTTATTAAAATTGTATCAATTGTTTATTGAGTTGAATGGGTAATGAAAAATCGCTCGAAGGTTTTACAAAGACAAAGAGGAGGAATCCAATATCTGGGTCAGGTTACATCATGAGATACTGGAAATACGAGTTGTTATGTTATGTTAGTAAATATCTAGGGCTTATCAAATAAAAATAATATATACAATCCAGGCTGTTACAAGCACTTGCAAAAGTCGAAACTCTATGCCATCGGTTGGTAAATCTTAGCGGGCGACCTTGTAGCTAGAAAAACCGGAAAGAAACTCGGTAACCGCTATTTTCTTCTGTCGTAGCTTAAAAAATTGCGTTAACGGTTCGAAAAGACCACCCCATGGACGTTTTAATTTCAAAATTGTATTAAGTTTTGAATGTCAATTATTGACTTCTGAAAAAAGATGCTATCTTAAAAAGATAAAAAAAACTGGACCTATGTATTCAGCAATGATTGATAATTTTTAATAATGTTCTTATAATTTGAAAACCGATTCATTGTTAATCGTAACCCAAACCAATGGCAATTCATAAACTGTAATTGTTAAATGTACAATGCCTTTAATTGAAATAGAAACAAACGTTATAGTAAAATGGAACTTTATTTATAAGAAGGAAATTATATATATACACATAATTAAATACAATATATATATTCGATTTGAGACGTGGTACGCGTACGTCATCATTTTGAGAGCCTTAACTTTTCCGGGTGAACGGCAAATTTAATTTTCCGTTGAAATTGGTATCCCGGGGCTCCGCAGAGCTGCGATGAATCGAATTTACCCTATTAAACTCCTATAAATACCTATTCTTCTCGAAATTGACCCATAAAAAGGATGTAATTCTTGTTATTTTCTGTTTTCTTTAATATTATCGATGTTAGATTGATTTTGATTTCCTATTTACTATTAATTTGCAAATAATGATCCTCAATAAAGAAACATATGAAAGTCCTTGATGTTCAATTTCAAAATATATTTTATTCGATTCATGAATTATTTGTAACCTATAAATTGGTGCGGAACTCTCGATAAGCCAGTCCGACTCGCTCTTATCCAGTTTTATTATACGTACGTCATATCCTAACTCAATATTTAATAGGTGATAGAAACTTTTTGTTTTACACTAAAATTTCCTTTAACCACGATAAGACATCGTTTAAAAGTCACAAATGAATCATCTGTATCTGGAAACAAATAACGCACGACCGATAAATGAGCCTTGAACCCAACATCACTATCGACTGTCGTAAATCACTTAAAGATATTTTAATTAAACATCCTCAATATATCAAAGATGGCGACCGGGTAGGAAGTGAGTGCGAGAGGGTAGAGGGGACAGGGGGGTGTTGAATTAATTTAAATTTAACTTGTAATATATCACGTAGTCGCCCGCTAATAATGGAATTATGTTTGTACTGCCAGAATCCATTTGCATTCTTATTAAATTCGTTATAGGTCCTAAAGCGATGACGGAAAGATGAAAAGCGTTTCGATTCTCGCTTAACATTTTTACAGGATGCTGAAGCCAAATGAAACGTATTTTTATTTAAGAGATCATTTATGAAGGGCACGATTTGTTTTTGGACTTTTTGCTCACCGAAAAATATCTAAAATCTAAAAAGTTTTTAAGTTGTCAACCTTATTTCATTATTTTATTTGATAATACTTCACTATGCCACACCTATACCTATCGATATTATTATAAGTAAATATTTGGTTGTTTATTTGCATTGAATAAGCTCCGAAATTATTGGACTAGTTTTAAAAACTCTTACACCTACAGGGAAGCTACATCATACTCGTGCGTGGGTAATACAGGTTATAATTTATCCGGGCGAAGTCACAGGAAAAAAGCTTATATAAAATATAATATTTTGAATAAACTGTATTTTGTGAGTAAAATCCGATCTAAGAAATCTATTTGAAAAAATAATAGTGTCAACTGTATATTATTCAGAATATTTTTATCCGGCTATGTCCCTTATCAAGCCGAGAAGTTAGTTTTAATTAAATAATAAAGTAGGTATCTTAAATCTTTTTTTTACACTAGTATAACACATATGAAACAGTATCACTAATATAAAATACTTACAATATTCCTCAATATTTATAAGCAGGTCAAGGATTGACTGAACTTTTTGGTTTACTTCACACTATTAGGAACGATTTAAGAACATAATTTCACTAGCTTTCCGCCAGCGGCTGCTTCGTGCTCTTGTATTATAAATAAAAACCTTCCTTTATCTATTAAAAAAAACAATTACTCTATCTATTAAAAAAAAACCACATCAAAATCCGTTGCGTAGTTTTAAAGATAATACATAGGGATGTAAAAACAGAGAAAGCGACTTTGTTTATTTATTTATTTATTTATTTATTTACGACACATAACAGATTACAATCAATTTCATTGCAAATAGTATTAACAAGTTATTCGATTCTATGTAATGATACACGTTTGTCCATCAGTTGTATTTATTATTAGAGATTTAATGTATCTATGAAGCTCTATTGATATCTCCGAAATCAGTCTATCTCTCACAAGCCACATCACATCTCATGTGCCTAATGTATTTTCGTTATCCTGATTGGCAGATCAGTCCGCAGCGCTAGATATTTCATTTGACCGCTCAGACTATTCAGGCTGCCTAGATTGCTATTCTAAATCCCCACCACCACCCCCGGAGGTCGAACAACCCACCCCCTTTCGTATTGCGCTTAATTTCCGTATCGTATGGTCATTAATTTGTAAAGTGATATTCGCTGCGCCTGAAGGTTGTTAAATTAATTGATTTCCCGTAAGGATTATAAATAATTGTTAACTGAGAAGCATTGTTTTTATATTGAACTTTATTTTAATTAATCTTTATCTTAGATTCTGATGATCTAAAAAGTTTTTAGTGTACGAATGTCACTAGACATGCTTGGAAGCGGCAAAAAAATTAAACTTGATTTTTGAAATTAGAATTTTATATTCAGTTATACTCGTATCTTTATTGGACCAGCACGCGTATAATGACGAGCTCGAGACCGTTTTGTCTACACCCAAATGACACTTTTCTCAGTTATAACATCTCGTTCCCATATAACATCTCGCCCTCGACCCTTAAAAAAACGACAATTGATATAGACAAAGCGTTTGTCATGCTACGTGTACTGATTAGACTGTACAAGACATTTTTTTTAAATTTAAGAACTAACTATATTAATTATTATTATGACAAATAATTTATCATCGGAACACGTAAAATATACCTTTGAGTAAGCACCCGTTCCGATTGGATTAAAAAACTATCACTATAACATTGCTCAATTAACCTACAAAATTTAAGAATTATCAATCCCAAAATGAAAGTAAAGAAAAAGTGTACTTTGTTTATTGGTCAACTAATAAAACCTTCATAATCTATGACCTTATTTACACGCAGATACACATACATACACATACATCATATTCCTGTTGAAGTTTAAGAACAAATACTTATATAATAAATCAATAATTTATTATTATAAAACTAGCTGACAACAACGAGTTAGTGAAAAAAGAGTGCGTTAAAGTCTTTTGTTCATATAAAAGTTAGAAAAAAGCGTTTTCTGTTTTATTCAGAATTTAACGTTAATCCAAGATTTTTTTTCTCTAAATTATTTATATATTCTTACCCGACGAATTTCTTTTTTAATAATATAATTTTATGTAAAGTGATATTACCATAGAAGTCTTTGCTTTAGACTGCAAACTTGTTTGAAGAAGACGGAAAATTATTTATAACACAAACAATAGTCTGATACTTGATTAAAAAACACTTTCCCTAGTTCATTATCAGGCTGCACCGAACTCTGTTGCAATAAAAAGCCAAGTTGTTTATCTTCAGCGAGTTTGGCGACCTTTTTGCGCGCCCTCTGGCGACAGATTATGGCGGGATTGGCGTTGTCACCGTGCGCCAACTTTTAATTACGACCATTGTGCGAGGAAGTTTTAACTCGACAAAAGAACTTTTTCTAATGAAACTTGGCCCACTCTGTGCCGTTCTTTCCTTAAGTGTACCTACTTGTTTTTCTATTATGAGTTAGAGTGGCTGTCTGATGTTATTTTTATAGAAGAGCGTTATTGCGATATACTTAGATTGGTTCCATTTCGAATTTGCTTTTCAGGTATATTTCGACCGGGAATAATTAAACTGACCGTTTCAAAATTTAGGCTTATTGAGTTAATATCAAATATATAAATTAATTTTCCCTGAGTTTCGAATTTACAGAGCTTGAGAAAATAGCATAGCTTAAGCAGATATTTTTAACTAATAGACGAAAGAACCCGGGTAAATAAATACTGTTTATTAATTTTCTCCGAGAATAATCTATTATTACCATCAAAAATACCTCTGTTATTTCAGATTTACATAATACAAGTGCTTTAGCTGTTTAATTTGGGATCTAATCAACGTATGTGATGTTGTCTAACATTTTATATTATTTACTAGCTGACCCGGTGAACTTCGTATCACTTACCTCTTAATAAAAAGCATATTAATATTGAAAAATATTGCGTAAACTGACCATTGCACGACCATAAATATTGATCGTCAACTGAACGTCTGACAGCTAAAAACAGTTTGTATGGGAAAATCAAATTGTCGTTTTTAGTATTATACTCGCAATTTTGTCATATTTTCTCATCGTTTAAACCTTCCCAGGACTTCCACGAATATTTCAAGACTAAAATTTGTCAAATCGGTTCAGCCGTTCTCGAGTTTTAGCGAGACTCACGAACGGAAGTTCATTTTTATTTATATAGATAATAAACATTCTTTATTGTATATAACATAGAATAAATAACAATCATTGTACAGCAAAAGAAAAAACCGTACATAAAAGGCATATTTCAAACAGCAATATTTCACGGACATTTTACAGATAAAAATAAATCATGAAAAATAATATGGTAGATTTTTATAAGAGCAATGTACCTTCAACCAAGCTCTAGAAAGGAATACACAACTTTTAATTTGATCGCTGAATGTACTTAATGAGCGAGCTTTCCTGATATTCTCTGGGAAATAGTTCTACGAATGTACAGCGTGAACAGAAAAGTTATAAGCAAAAGAAATTATACAAACTTTTTACGAAATGTACAAAAACTATTTAAATTTAATGAATCCATTCGTTTTCGGATGCGATTCCTTTTTTGTGTCCAGTATCTTGGTGCTCCAAATCTTCTGAGGTATAAAAACTATCGATGAGCCCAGTATTTGTTGTAGGTATGAATTCACGAGATAGCTAATTTCTTTTGGCATTTACCTATGGTAGAATAATCTTAGAGCATTATTTATTATAGGTTAGAATTATCACTAAAACAAAAAGTGGTCAGCAAACATCACATCGTATTTTTCTCAATATAGTACGAGTATAAGAATGCCAAGAAAAGAATCAGATTATGAATTTTCTGCGAAATTATACTTTTAGTTTTTATGTATGTAAAATTTAACAAGATAAGTCTGGCTTTCAAGATTATGATATTTGAATATATCCCATAATGCAGGCCTTTCTGCTTAATGATATTTATGCCATTCGCAAATCTGTATAATAAATAATAACATTATTACATAAAAAGTTCAGCCATAAAGAGGGAACTTAGTCAAGTGTTAAATATAATGTATACTGATGTCGAAATTTAAATGTATAAATGTATACTGATGTCGAAAAGTCTTTGAATTTTCGACTGCCTCATTAACTTTTCTTTTAGGTAGTGGTCATTCAAATAACCAAAGCTTGCAAAGTAGTTGGTATGATACTGACTTGACATTCATTTCATCATCGTCACCCTATTAATGTTTCCACCGGGCACAGATCTTCCCTATGGATGGAATAGTATAAAACAGGCATAATGGACCATAGGTAAGTGTTAAAGATTACAGATGCAGCCAGGACCGTTGGCTTAATGCCTTCCGAAGCACGGAGAAAGTAGAGATAGTATTTTTTCGCTCCTGCGAAAGTTGCTAAGCGTTCGAATCGAACGTGCTAACCGCTGCACCATCGAGCTCCTATTTAATTTTTATAAATCTTTATTATAGCATATTCCGGAACGTAAAAGCTCGCAATATTCACGTAGTTCAAACAGAAAAATGAGACAGGGCCCTGCATAAATTGCAGAGCTCCATATAATTAAAAATCAACATTTACATTCAATTCGATCTTCCTCCACTCATCAGTATACGCCATTACGTCTTTATTTTCCTTCCGTTTTCGTTCTATAAACAAACCGAAGTTTATAATCTTCTGTAGGCGATGTTATTACGTTTCAATTAACGCACTCATCGAATATCTATTTGTAACACGTTGGTTAGAGTAGATATATGATACAATTTAATTTTACCCAAAAAAACACGTATCTCGTTTGTAAGAGGGAAAATCTTTGGAAACATTGGTCCTATCATGAAAAATTAAACTGGTAATTGAAATGACCGGTTATTTATAAAATAATGGTATAAAAGTTCGAAAATATATTTTTTGGAATAATGAACAACTTCCCATATTTTCTCTGCTTTTATATCGTGTGAATTGTGCCAAGATAAGGCACATGTGCCAAGCCAAGTAAAGAAACGACAATTGAATGTAATAAAAACTCGAGTGTGTCTTTTTGGATTTGATTTGTTGAGAATTGCCTGAATATTGACGAAAATACGCTCTCTAGTAGCGATAAAGTAGGTCCTGGATAGATCAGTGGTTAGAGCGGTCGCCCGGTTTGCGAAAGGTCATGGGTTGGAGTCCCATCTCAGGGTGCCAGGACAGAGTGGATTTTTCAAGCATTTTTCATTAAGAATAATTGTCAGTATATCATTGTGAACGCAGAATTGAACAAATATAATAATAAAAATAATATTGAAAATCTCTGTAATAATTTTTGTTTTAGTACAAATTCTCCCGAAGTACATTAGAGAAAAAATGGAAAGGCTTGCGAATTTTGCAAATGTGACTGTGAATGAACAGAAAGAAATAATACTATTAAATGGTTTTAAATAAAACACATACACATATACACATTTTACATTAATTCAATGCTTGCATCAAAAAAATATTTCAATTTGTATATTCTAAGTTCATTTTTGTAATTACATGAATTCGAATACAAGCATTTTCATTTATCATCCAGTCCATTCCCAAAATCAAAACTATATTCTATTTATTTTTTACAGTTTCATAATACATACACCACATCAAACAATTATGGAAATTTTTACTTTCCAAAAAAAATAATGACGGAATAGATATACCGCATTTTGAAAATCAAATTTCGAAAAACAATAAACATATACGAGATATAAACGCACCAAAATATCCCATACGTCTTCCAAACAGGCTATAATTTATTTTTCATCGCGTCCAAGGGTCATCGCATCTTTCGTATCACTTAAAACAGGACAAGCCCTTGACTGCCATCATACATATTAACGAGGCATAGGAAACCATGTCGTTTAACACGATCACATTTATGTGCCTGCCTCTATGCAAGTCGATCGACTTATTTGTACCGACACCTGGGCCATTGATAAGAATAACAATGACATTTTAAATTCACATTGTATGAAAATTAAAAACATGGAAACTTTTTAGTTTTCTCTGTGTTTTAGAGTCTTGAAAATAATTGTCAAACAAACCGAATTGTGGACTCTTCTATAAATAAATTATTGTGATGTAATCTGCTAAAGATATCAACTTAATTAAAACTAAAAGCTCTTCAATTTTAACGCGTCAATATATAGCCTTAGCACTTCGCAACAACAAACATTACTTCCGAACGATAAAATAGAAAACTTTAACAAATCTATTTGAAGCAAAAGAAGCTAACAAAGCTATAAAAGCGAAATAATAGTTATGGAAATAGTCTTTCATTTTCCACGAAAGAAAACTCCGTGAAACTACCGACAATATGAATGAAACTATAATATTAGAAAAGTTTCGCCCGGGAAATGAGAAAACGTTGTACGGGCTCGTTCGTCTAATACACGCAGTTATAAACTTGTTCAATAAAATATCGAGTGGGTATTGCCCTCTCTGTCATACCCGCAGCAAACTGAAAGTGCCCTCGTTTAATTGCATATTCAATTAAAATACATAATATTGTTTCTTAGTGAGAGAGGGACGAATAAATTATTCATCTCTTTCTTTGTACAACGAATGGTTTGGTTATGTCAGTGCTTTTGCACAAAACTCCTTAGTGTATCTACAAATGTTTGATTTTAAAATAAAACTAAGGAATAGAAACTGATGTATTTTAATGTTAGCAAAAATTATTTAACTTTCATAAATTAAATACTGGCACTTATAACTTTTGTAGGTTGGTTTAATAAAATAAAAAAGTAGAAAACTTTTTTAAAAAACATTAAGTACATTTTTAGTCAAAATATTCGTATGTGATTCCAAATTTAAAATAATTCGGGTCGTCAAACCCTTTAATGGAGACGCGGCTTGGAATATTCGTACATTATTGTTAATTTAATGCAGTTGGTATATAATATAAGCGATTGTTATGATAATACGGCCTGTAATAGACGGAGACCGGTGAAATATTGACCTCTTTTGCATAAGTGCCGTGGCGTAGCTCTACGACGCTATTGCCGGAATCCGTAGCGACCTAATTGCTCATTAACGGAAACTCTAATGAAAACACATATTTGTCACTTCAGCGTGCATTTCAGAAACGATTACTAAGATGTTTCAGGAGATGTGTTTCGCATTTTAGCTTTTTAAATTGAGTAAGTCGTACTGGCAATTCCAAGATGCAAAGTTATCTGTACATAAATGATATAAGAAATATCGCAAAAGAATTAAAGACCAAAAATAATAAAGCGATGACTTATCTTTTAAAATTAGCTGAATAGTCTTCCTTAAGTAATTGTGTGTTTACTGGCAAGAATGAGAAACTAGCTTTTTACCTTATCTAATTTTACTGAATAGGTAATTACACCAAATTTATAAAAATTGTGGAAATTTGTCTGCTAAATGACAAATTCCCCCAATTTTAAGTATTTTTGTGAATCAAAGATTTGTTCAAAAATCTCTTCATACTATAGGTAAAATAATAAATCAAGGTAGTTGTAAGATATTTATTAGTTATTATCACTAATATATCTCCAAGAAAATCGCTGTTTCATTACTTTATTATTCAGGGATAATATTATTCCTGAATTTAAAATAGAGTCCAAAAATGTAAGAGATTAGATCACGACTGTATTTATTTTAGCGATAATTTAAAGCACATATTGACAACCTATTACAAAAGCTCAAGTTGTCGATGGACGTAATGTACGTAAAATTCGTAGGTAATTTGTTTATCAAAACGTCTGCTTCGTAACGCGTGTGTACGTGTAGGTGTGCGGGGCGGGCGGCAAGAGGCACGGGGGAGGGGGCGGTGCGCTCGCCACGCTCGTTCCGTCACACGGGCAGCAGTCACGTGCGACGACGCCGGTTCCCAACGTAGTTTACGTAACATATCGATTCTCGTTGCAACCATCGACCGCCGAAGGCCGATGCACATCACTACCGCGATTCCCGCGCAATTTCAAATTTCGAGCGTTCCGCGTGTGCTGTGATTTTTTTAAATTTATTATTATTATTTTTTTACTTTTTGGCCTTGGATTTTGTAACGTCAGACGAACAGAAGAATTTTAACTCGGTGAGCGTTTTTTTTAGTTATAGTAAGACGTGACTGATAAATTTAATAATTTATTGTTGGGTAAAAACCGGTTGGATTGCGCCATATCGCTATGGTAAAAGGTCAATACACTCAGTGGCACGCGACCGCGAAGAGTGAATGTAGAGCGGTGCTGCCGAAGATGCCGCCAACTCAATGTGATCAATTGCACCATAGCCAAAAAATATATACCATAGATTACCTATAATAATAGGTAATCGTTCGTATTCAGCCTGGTTGGGATAATTGATAGAATATTTTATCATTAAGTTTTGAATTAAAGCTGTTTAGATTATAAGTTTCATTATATCATTATTAATAAAAATTAATTGTACATACGCATTTATGTACAATCAACACGTCAGGTTACACAGTTGTCATCTTTTTACATTTATTTTAAATCTAATGCACTAAAAGTAAACTTCAAAATCAACTTCGAAAATTTGACATATTGTTGTGACATGATATCCTGATGTATGTACGTTTTAAATAAATACAAATTTCTTACTAGCAAGTATTTTAAAAGCTTACAAAAAAATATTTAAAAAAATTCATTGAACCCACGTGTAACAATGATAAATAATAATGAAGGGGCATTGAATTCAATTTTCCTTAAGATTATGTACTGTAAAAAACATTCGAGAGTAAGGAACAGAGACAAATCATCATTACGTTACATTTATTACTTTATTACTTATACCTATTTATCTTTCTATATTACATCGTAATATGTTTGTAATAATTATTAAGCAAGATAGAAATTTATATTTAAAGACGTTATTAATTACCTATTTAAATTCCTTATAAATAATTACTCATGAGCATATCTACATTTTACACATCACTAGTATTATGTATATATCAATAATATTGTGTAACTCGTCGCTAACGTAAAATAATCATAAACAAGAATTTATACATTTCCTTATCACAAACCTAAAAAGTAGGATTCCGGTCCGATTCATGGTTCTTGTTATCTGCTTATCGCGATGTTAGTTTACATAATAAACTCAGATTGTACGTCCGCAGATAATATTTTATCTATGGCCTCAATAATATTCGAAAATATTTTTCCATTTCTCTTATCATTACAATTTATACTATTTTAAGACGAAATTTATGGACAAATGTAACATCCTGGCAAATAGTTCGCATATTTAAACGCTCGTAATCATCTAGCTAGGTAAACCATTGCAATAAGGTCAGCAGTGTCCAACTATCGGAATTCGACCACAAACTTTGATCATTCTCAAGGTTTTATTGTCCTTAACGATAGTTTGACATTCAGTAAACAAAAGTATCAAACAAATCGTAGAGTGTAATGACGGCGTTATGTTTACTTTATTAATAAAAAAAATATTAAGTAACCTTTTGCACTTTTATACTCCTTCGTCGACACTATTTTCTTAAAAAGGAGTTCAAAGTTTCTTTTAGATATTACATAATAATGTGGATTGATACTCAATAAAATTTTTAAATTGAGTGTGTGAAAAGGAACGTGTCTGACTTATGAAAGTTTAAAAATAAACGCTGCGTGAGGTAAACGTTCCATTTAACGGCACACCGCGTCACTGCATGGGTGTGCCGCGTATACAATCATGGCAAATAAAAATTTGGGTCACTCTCGTCTGACCTCGATTCATTGAGAGCCAGATCGTGCGTTATGCCAGTTCGATGTATGATAGTGTTGTAAATAAAAACACGTGGCCTGCATGCAATATATTACATGCGATAAAAGTCCGTTACGATTTGATTAGAAAACTCAATTTGTATCCGTGCTCGTGCACAGTAATATGACTCACTCAACTCCTACATGTTAGCCTCTGTGATCGTTAATCAAAATTAGAGTCAGGTTTGTATAAAAAACAATATCCGCTTAATAATGGTAATTGTTAATCCGTTATTAAAATCATTATTTACTGTAACCATTTCTTTGACAACCCTTGAATGAAAATTTTATTAAAAACATTGTTTTAAATGCATCGTTATGTAGTAACATATAATTTTGAAAGAGAAAAGAAATATGCAAACCATCAGTTGACCTATGCAGCAAGCACGCTTAAACTAAGAAGGACCGGGGAAAGATCACTATTTTCAGTCTCTATCAAAACTAGCATAATAACTAATATTTATAAAAACTTAACGCGCCCGATTATTATATTTCATATCCCATTATAACCTAATATTATCTTAAAATAAAACGATGACGACCAATGAAATATATTTAATGAATCCCGCACGCAACACGTGACTCTAAACTGGTTGCCAGGGAACTTCCAATAAAACTACACAATTTGAAAACGAAACCGGTATGATCATTATCGTACGATAAACAAAATAAAAAGTGAAAATCAATATTGTCCCGGTCCTGTTGGTGTCCGGGCGAATATGTAATTAGAAAATTCGCTGCATTTCGAAAGCTAAATTATCACTTTTCTCCATACTCTGTACCTTTCCCGTGTTGCACTAACACATTAAATTAAAAATGAATGTGTCCTAGGGTAATTTTGCAGTTATTGATTAGTAGGTACACTTTAAATTAAGCGGTCAATAACTCTGCTGCTGATGATTCAATATTATTACTCAAATCAATAATATAAGGCATATTGAACGTTAAGACGGGAATGTTTTATATGCTGTATTTTGCAACCAAACCACATTGATCAGTAACGGTCATATCGAGCTAACCGTTTTCCGGGTTTGTTCGCCCGCTTAAATTATATATATTATTAGCAAGATAAATAATCTGATTTCTTAGCCATATTATATTACAATTTGCATTCTACCTAGTCACTTTTAATAATTTATTATCTATTTTTATATAAGTACATATCTAAGCATAAACGTATGCTTCATAAATTATTCTTTGTTTGTAGAATTAAAGTGGACAGAATTATTAAAAAGCATTTGTTATTTATAACTGTTCTGTGTCATGCAAACGCCAACGTATATTTTAATTTCAAACATTTTCATGAGGCACGTAATTGACTTTACGAGTCATATCAACTGCAATTAGCCAGTCTGGCCACTGCTACCTTTAATGTGTTTATTTTGCACGGAAATGAGAAAATATTGGCTGGATGGCTGGTTTGATGTTGGTAAAAACTTTGAATTAAATTGGCAACCCTGGGACGAAAAATAATTGTTAAAAAGGATCATGTCCACTTTCCATACATTGATTGACCTGTCACATGCTTTTTTTTTAAAGTCGCGTCTACCCACCATTAGTTATAGTTAAAATTAGTTAGCGCTTAAAAAAAAATATCTAACATCTTTTTATTTGAAGGCCATCTTTTTATTTGAAAGGGAGATTCGTAATTTGTAAATAATGTTTTGAGAATATAATAGCTGTCAAAATTCGAGATAATTGTGAAGCCACTTTAAAAATTAATGCATTAAATCAGAGCTTTTTGTAGTTTCACTCGTAAATATTTCCATATTTATAAATGTAATTGTGAATTTACACTTTTTAAATTTATGACGAAAGAATATTTTTCCATAGTAGATGAAACAAAACGTAGTGTACCGTCATTGGGTCCGAATCGTAATGAGGTATAATACCCCATTAGCAAACCGTCATTTTAGGGTTCCGAACCCAAATCGTGGTATTTATCATAGTACTATTTAAAAATAATTATGTGTCTCGCCATTTTTATCTTGACTTAGTTTAAGATTTGATCGATGATATGAAATAAGTATAAAAATAAGCTACTCGTACATTTTGAGATACATCACATCACTTGACGCGCTAGAAATGTTTAGGTCAAAATTGGACATGATTCTTTAAAGCTCTATTTGTCGTTTTTATAATACATTCTTATTTTGTAATAAGTGTCATTAAACATTACAAAATACAATACCTGGAATTTTATTCGTAATAGGCTCCGTAGAGAATTGTTAAATGCTTTCTCTAGCAGTCACTTTCAAAAAAAGGAATGTAGAATATTGAAACCGCTAGTCGTTAAAAAGAATAAGTGAAATCAACCTGAATTCCTAATATTCATATGCCGACTTTGTTTAAAGAGAAGACAAATTGAATATGTTCGTCACTACTGCATCATTACTCTACTATATTATTGTCTGCACTTATCAAATACCTTATCATGTCAGTAAATATCCAATTTTATTATAATATACTGAGTATTTAACGTTTTAACTAAATAAATCAAACAAACTAATCACTTAATAAGGTTTGCATTGTAAATGAAAGAAGACCGTTGATATCCAAAAGTAATATTAAAGGAACTGTGTTTGGGCGCCAATTTAATTTTGGCGCCCAAACGTGGTATAAGTAAAAAATACCTTCTGACGTATTATAATACGAGGACCATTTGTCAGCTATCGTGACCGTGTGCCTTAAGTGGCGAGCCGGCAGACCGCGTGGCGGGCACGCACGGGCCTGTGACACCACGCTACGCTCCACCCATTACTATTCCATTCAACATTATAATCCTGTCCACTCATTCACATGTTTACTATAACAACACTAACAATATATATAATTTCAATCAGAACCTACGTAAAGAGATTTAGGAAATGATTCACTAATTTTCATTTAGGTATTTCTATACATTTGGAAACGAATACGCTTACATACATACATAAATTATATAATAATAATAATTTACAATACTAAGTAAGTCAATCTTTTGTGATATTTTGACAAATACATGATATTATCCCTAAGATAGATACTCCCAAGATAGAACTACAATTTTCAGGCAACAAAATTACATAGGTCTTATTTTCATCTCTGACGTCTTTCTCACGTGGCGTAAGTCTCTTAAAGCTATGAAAGTACAGCTATCTGAATGTAAGCCGATTTGTTTACAAACAAGGTGTAAAGGCATTCAAGTCATCCTTACATTTCTCGGGCCCGGCGGGCTCGGATCACGAGCGAAGATCCCGCGATCCCGCCCTTGAACTTGGCACGTCAAGCTCGCTATCGGAACGCTTACCTCACTCACCGCTGGGAAAATATATTCTCTCTACATTTCGTGTATCCGTGCACTTCCATTTGTGATTGATACTATTTCTGAAGTACCTATACTATAACCGTGCCTTTACATTGTTATTTATAAGCAAACTATTTACGAATCAAATAAATAAAAAAAATATTGACTGTAGTAAAAATCAAAAACAAACAGATTAAATTAGAACAAGTTAATTATTATAACGCCATGTATAACTGTTGAGAAAAATATAATTGATTCTACTATGAATTATGAGAAACAACGAACATCGGAAAATATTGCCTCAACAAACCATTAGTTTCATTTTACCAACATTGAACCAATGTGATGCAAATATTAATATGATGAAAAGTTGAAAACTTACAAACGATCTCCCGTCTGGTTCGATACAATAAAAACGTCGTTAGTAACGTCACGTGAAGTTTTCACTTCATACACGCGGTACATTAGAGGGTCCGTCTGAGACTTGTGCCAAAGGAGTGGAATATATCCGCTTCTCAAATTAGGGTAACCACAA
The DNA here is from genome assembly GCA_918026875.4 of Diatraea saccharalis. NCBI lineage: Eukaryota > Metazoa > Arthropoda > Insecta > Lepidoptera > Crambidae > Diatraea > Diatraea saccharalis. The sequence continues at coordinate 2,877,980 of OU893344.1, read as the reverse complement.
TATCATAATATATACATAATACACTATGCATATATCATAATGTCGTGTAAACTCTTCACTGATAAATATGTATATATATGACCAGTGTTTTCGGCTTGATAGAAAACGTTAGATTGAATCTAGCCTGTTACAATCTAATCTAATTACAATCTAAGTAAATTATCTAAATGTTATGCTACTCAACACTCAAAAACAGACCATACAAACACCAAGTTTAGATTCATAAAATCTTATGAATCTAAACTGATAAGTACGCATTTTCTAAATATATTTTTAAAAAGTGGACATCACATATAAAAGATATGTCTTTTATAGATTTGCTATTAAACTAAACTTGACCACAATCCCCTTCTGTTACAATTTTAAATTTATTTACAATTCAAAATTAGAATTATGTAAAAATAAATGTGTGCCTTAACCATATGGAAGTTTCCGTATGTTATAAAAAAGCGTGGTAACCATAACCGGTCGACGTCCATGAGTTATATCCGGGTGCGGTACGCGTAGACGCGTAGCAGACGGCCCTTGAACTTTGTTGGCGACTTCACCCGGCTCACCCGGGTCCCGGCGTGCGTAATGTGCGTGAAACGGCTCGCGTTACATGTTGATAGGACACCATTTGTCTACTCCAATGACGGGTAGGGATCGTGAATTACATAGTATTTTTCATTGCATAAAAACGTAAGTTTTTTTTACTATGAATAACATTCCAACGTAGAAATATAACCATGCCCGTCTACTTTATTCAATGAAGGTCTAAATGTGAATAAACTTATGTTACCTCAAAATCATACGAGTACTTTTTTACTCAAACTACTCATTTCATAAAACAACTTTTATATAAAACTAAGAATGTGTATTTAAGTCGTATCACATTTAAAGGAACTTTGAAGGATTTCAATAAAATTTTAAGACAACTCAGTATACAGTGACCTGATGTTGAAAATATAAATGTGAAAATCATTGCCACTATAAAATACTTTTTTTTTACAAACTGCACGGTAACTATTTTAAAAATTCTTTCACCTATGAAAGATACATACATTATTCTTGTTATTATTATCAGATAAACCAAATAGTTTGTTTAAGTAATAAAAAAATAATAAGGTATTCGCTTCATTGTTTCTTCGATATTTAAAATGTTCTTTTTTCTGTAAATATTGAAAGATATTGAGTCGCAAGAAGTTTATATGAATTTTTCTTTTTGCTTTATTTTTGTAGTGCTAATACATTATACAAAAAATACCGGAGACATAATGTTTTATTTAAATTTTCATTGATACATTAATGTTAGAATCAACCTTCGTTCTAGACAAGTCGGGTGTGATATATTAACTTTATTTCAATTCCAACCTAACTCGTTGATAGACTAAGTTGTTTAATTAATGTTGGTGAGAACTCGAAGCAATAATCCCTGACCTACCCTAAGCGACGATGACTAGATGGCTCAGAGATTTGGGCGCACCCGGGTCTCCGCCAGGTCGATAACCCTTACCCGGGTCCTGTGGTTACTCCGCTTCGGGTATTAACCCTTTCATTGTGTTGATAGTCTAATATCAATGTCATTTTATTTCTTTACAACATTTAAAGTAAGCGATAATTTCATAGAACTTATTTTTTCATATTTATATTAAGACTGGGCATAAAGACAAAATACTGTCCCTATCATTGCGCCCGGCATTGAGATACATAAGGAAACAGGAAAGAAACAATTTTTAATTTATTACTCGCAAAATTATTTGCATGCATATAGCTCTTCGCCTAAAAAGTGACTCATTTTGTAGAATAAGAAATCGTAAAAATAGTAATTTGGTGTAAGTTTGTGATTTCTTTCTATCGAGAAAACTTTATAATTACACGTTTGAACTGTGACAAAATCCTTAGGATGTACTTTTTGTGTAGTAATAGTTTTGTCACTTTTTTATTACAGCTGATTTGGGTTTTATTTGTACGCTCACTAAATTAAGTGACAGTGGTTATCTAGTATTCGTAAAATTGGTCTTTAAATTCGTATAAGTGATACATCTAGCTAGAGACAAATAAGCATACATGCAAAAATTGCATTACTTTAAATAACAAATAATATGAAAAACAAATGTAAAAACTACGGCATTGGTTTCATCGCGTTTTCACTAATAAATGGAGTTGATAATAAAAAACATGTATTCATGACGGTTTTTTATTAACTGAATTAAGGCAATTTATATAGAAGACGATGGAAAAATTCTGCCAGTTGTGTGTGAAGTTATACACGTAAGTTGGAATTGTACGAAACTTCTCGATATTAAGCGCATAACTAGCGATTGGCTGATTTTTTATGCTTCATATTTATATTCGAAAAATTTAAAAATTCCAGGTAAACTAGGTTTCTCGATTTGTCCACAGTTATCGATGCCAGCCTTAATAATATGCAACTGCATAATGCATATACGTGTCTCCATACACGTCAGTAGGTGACTCACGCCCAGTCAAAACAAAACTGTTGTCTACTAGACACCAGTTGACAACGCCCGCAGCTCATATATAATTCATCTTAATGGTTTTTTAGCCGGTAAATCAAACGGCCGACATACGACACGAGAACCGGTCGGGCTATCCGGTTTTTTATCTAGTGCCCGGTACGCCCGGGTCGGAGGAAACGTCCGGTCGATAACCTGCGTGTAGTGCCCGTATCGACTTCCTTTAATTAGATTTGTTTTTTTATCGTGTCTTATTGATTCTTATTATTTATAGCCAACTAAATAAACATAAGAGTATAATAATATTAATCTGTCTGCGATTGCTGAGGCCTAACCTAAGCAACTTTCGTAGAGGCCAGACATAGGATGGGTGACTAAAAATTATTATCTCGAACTCTTCTGCGCTTCTAAAAGCACTTTAAGACTGACTCCAGCTGCATCAGTAGTCTTTAATATCCAGCAATCCGCACTGGCCCCCATGGTGGGTTTTAGCCTATTCTCCATCGTTATTTTATTTATAAATAAGGTACACCTGGGTCCTGCAGTGGAGATATCAATAAGCTGGTAATGATGAAGAACGAAATAATTTATTACACATCTTGAAATATCTTTAGGTACTTAAAACTTTTTCGTGTTTCCTAATAACTGCAAGATTATAATATTTAAGCTTCAGAACATGGTGTTTCTCTGTGTTTTGTGGTGTTTATTTATCTTCCAATTTGATGGTTATACTTTTTTTATTAAAGAAAATCTACATATCCTAATGTTTTCATTCGGAAAACGAAGCATTTTTTATTGAAGATAAATCATATTTTATGAAAACTTAATGAATGAATGAATAAATACTTTTATTGTACACCATAATTAAATTAGATAATCTATACAATTAAGTGGTACAATCGGCGGCCTTATCGCTGAAAATCAATTTCTTCCAAGCATCCGCAGGTTGCAACTGAAATAAGAAATCTACATATTCTTGATATCACGTTACAAACTGAATGATTTGATATTTTCCTTCATAAAATATCAAATAATGGAACAAAGGACTATATTATTATCAAGTAACACCTTTTTGAAACGTTAATTATATACGAGAAAGTTTATTTTTAAATGCAAATGAATCGTTATAATGAGAATGTACATTTACCTATTCTTCTCATTTTTACCTTTTTTGTTTTCAATTTCATATATAGAACGTTACAACCTTTTTTCACGGTCGTTGCTAACGAGATAAATGTTTTCGTAGAATAAATACTTTTTCAACGCCAATTTCCAAATTCAAATTTTCTTAGAATAAATTGTGACACATGTTTCGTAATTACAATCCTCACTAATCTACGTTTCTTGTTTCCAGGTCTTACAAGACATCAAGGTAAATACAATATTTATCTTTTTCATGTAGTAGTTTTTTTTTTGCATAAATTAATTTTATTTTGCGCAACTCCCGAATGCACGTCCACAAAAAAAATATTTTATCTTTTATTTAGCTTATTTGAGCTTTGTTATACGGAACGGGCTTAATAGGAGCCGGGTTCGATTCCCGGTTACTATCGGAAATGTGATGCCTTCTAGCTGTATCAGATAATTGAATAATTTTTAGCATAAACACCTGCAGTGATTAGTAGTACAAATACCTAATCATGGGATGGGTGACCAAAATGTATTATTTTGAGCACTACCATTAGTCTCAGTTGCGTCACCCTTCCCTTCCTTCGTGTCTGTCTGTCAATCACACTTTATAACTTCAACATTCAGTCTAGATTAATAAGCAGTTAAGATAATCATTGATCCACAAATCTATATCAAGTACAATACACAAATATATCACACCATTTCTTGCACTTCTTAACGATATCCTTCTCCAGATGAAAAGCTTTCAATTGAAATAACATCATATTTTCAGTAATTATCAATTCATGTATGTACATAAGACGCAGCATTCGCGAAGGTTCAATATCTAGGAGGGGGTGGGGACTGACGGCGGTCGATGTGTCATTGACCCCCGGACGGTTTTCGATGCCACCCCGTACCGCCTTCCTTATTTATTAAAATTTATACTCAGCTCATTTCTGATAATAGCTAGTGATTATTATATCAGATCTAAACAATGGGAAGATGGTGTTCAAGAAAACTGATGTAGGTAATATCAATGCAATTTCATTTTACTAAGTCATTATCAGTCTATTAATGTCCCCAGTGCGGGGACGGGCCTGCTCTTTAGATGGAACCAAATAGATTTAGTTCGTGTTCCTTAAAAACGCAACTGTGTTGTGGTATTGTAATTTTTAATTTCCTCATTAAAACTTCTTAAAGTTACTTGTTTTTAATGACTGTAATAATTACAACAAAAACTCTGAATCATTCATTCGTAAAATATCTCTTTCCATTATGTGTAACACATTGCGCAGGGACCGCTATGTGAAATCCATATCTGTATCATAAACTAACAAACTGAAAACCATAAAACCAAGCCGTTAAAGTTCAATTTGAGTCGATTATTGAATATTCCATCTCTTTCCTGTGGATATGCCCGTCTACCTCATTCAACAATCGCTGTCCAAGATTCTATTTACAAAACATTAGGAGCGGCGTTGCCGTCCCGACTGCGCCCGAGTCTCCGTGACGTCACTCCGTTTCTTTTATTTCCAAGAGAATGTTTCGATATGGATGGAAATCAATGTAAAAAGTTTATATATCTATAAGTACTGATATTATAAAAAGAAAAGATGTGTTTGTTAGCATTAAGGAGGTTCCGAAAATACTGAACGGATTCTGTGTGTATTTCGAAAATTCGTTCAGCTACGGAAAGCTACATAAAACGCGGGTGATATAGGTTACGCGGGAGAAGTCGGGGAATAACAGCTAGTTGACAATAATACAATGATGGAGGGAAAAACATACGTCGTACTTAGTTGAATAATCCGAATATAAAAAGCTCATTGTTATAGTTCCAAGCTTTCATTTTAATGTAATAATTCGACATGAATAAAACAATGAAGATCGAGTAATGGTTCTAAAAAGTTATCATTCATAATAAGTCACTCGAACAGTTTTCAAAAAATACAATTCCACTTGAAACTTTATAGTCTTGTAAAAACGGACATTTCCCTCTAGATTTTGAAAATAATGCTTAAATTACGCGTCACGCAATTTTATTTTATTTTAGAGTATACTGTACTCAAACTGTAACTGGACTACTCGACTATAAACATAGTAGTAGTCTTTGCCGTGAATTCATGTAATTTTTTTATATCGTTTTGAAATTTTAATATTCTTACATCATATCGATAGATGTTATGATACGAGAAACGTGTATTTTGAAAACACACCGCAAATTATTGGCACTTGTTGCTGCAATCAATTGTTATTTGATAAACATTTGCCAGTATTGTTATCGGACGACACCATAACAATAGAACGCGGTAGAAACTACTCATTTAGTAGTTTTGTCTATTCCTAGCAATTTGTCATCAATCATTGTGCTAGATCAGAGATTCTCAAAATAATTGATATTGACCTCTTGGGGTCGAAAAACTCATAATAAATGGAAATTATTAGAAAATACTCTAATTGTGATCTGCATGTCAACGCAAGTTACACCTAACTAATAAAATTTGATCCGTGTTTCATTCGAAAAAGCTCAACAGACATAGAAGTAACTAAATATGATATGAACTTTAAAATATGAATAAACAAAACATTATCTTTCACTCTATCATACAATGAGGCAATATTAAAACTCAATCGATCAAAATAAAAGTAATTTTCTCTATATTTTTCAAATAAAATCTTTATTAATGAACAATCTTCAATAAACTATAATAATCGATAATAAATCAATGTAGCACGGTAAATGCATTTATAAAGTATAATAAATGTTGCGATCATGTTATATTTAAAACTGAAATTGAACTATTAAAATCGTTTCAATTTATAAATAAATTTGTAACACATTTTATCTGGTGGACAGCGAAATTTAATCAAGGCCGCGAAGGCAACCATAAAGCGTTCGAATAACCTGTTTGGACATTCCACGCGCGTCGTGCCCACATTTAAGGCAGGAAGGAACCAATAAAAATCACCTACAATGCCGAAGAAGGCTACCAATTGGACAACAAACACTACAATACGTATAACCTTCATCATCACTGGAGTATCTTACTACGTACCAGATCTATTAATACTACACGGTCTACACTATCCAAACTATTGGTACAAATAAACATGACACCTGACGGTCTTATTATATTTTACCGAAAACGAAATTGAAATCGAAAAAGAAATCGAAATGCTAATACGCCTTCAAAGAATCGCAATTCCTGATAATTTATAATGGAACGGAGGTGGGACCTGACACTGTATGATTTCACAGTGTATGATTTCAACAAAATTATTAGAACGATTTGAAAATTTCCGAATTTTCGTTTGACCTCAAATAGAATAGGGCCACAGGTGTCATGTCAATTCATACGAGTAGTACTGATAAATGAAAGGTTAAAGGTTTGATTGTTTGTTTGTTTATTTGCAACGAATAGGCTCTGAATCAACTGGACCGATTTCAAAAATTCTTTCACCTACGGGAAGTTACATCATACTCAGTGCACATAAGCTATATTTTATCCCGAAAACAGCAAATAAAGGGATGAAAATGTGAATAGAAGTTTGTATCGAGTATTAAAACATGAGTAGCTCGGTGGCGTAGTGGATATGCGCCGCGACACGCGATTGTTGTCGTTAAGCAACTTTCGCAAGGGTCGGTCACGGGATGGGTGACCAAAAATTATTATCTCGAGCTACTCCGTGCTTCGGAAGGCACGTTAAGCGGTTGGTTCCGGCTGTATTTGTAGTCGTTAATACCCTCCAATCCGCATTGGGCCAGCGTGAAGGGTCATGGCCCGTGCTCCTTAACCATCCATAAGGAAGGCCTGAGCCCCTGGAGTGGGGACGAAATAAAGGGCTGATGATGTTGATTAAAACATTACCATAGTTACCATTGTTTACTATTCAATTGTTCATGGTTATTATATCTGTGTCATAATATGAATCTATATAGCTATTTCGAAATAAACAGTTCCCTGTAAGCTGGTATAAAATAAAATTACTCTCCACTTTTATCGTTCCCTGTACTTGTTCAGTAGTTTTAGTAGTTTTAGCGCACGTGCGATGTGGAGTCAGGTCTCCCTAGTTTTTTGTATCATAAGAAATAAGTAATTCAATTGCTAAAACTGATGAGAAAAAAAATGGAACTGTATCACATCAATCAGACAGAGATAGACAATAATTCATTATGCTGAAAAAAATAGCCAAATATATTTTTTAATTAATTACTCAAATACCATGAATTTATGAAATATTTCGTGTTAAACGTGCTAAGTGGCATATATTTATATCTGTATAGAAAAAATACTATTAAAAACAAAAACGAAAATCATCGATTTTCTAAATTTAATTTTCAATTTCGTCGAATCTTATTATGAAATTATCACTAACCATGGTTTACTAACCATTTTTTTAATAATAACATATTAAGCGTTCTAAGAAACAATGTACGAGGGCGGATTAAAAAGTTCACGACCCAAACACATAAATACTTAAACTATTTCAATGTTACTGACCTCTTTCAATAAATTTTACAATTTGACAACCAGAGAGTATCTGGTTGTCAAATTGTAAAATTTTATCGCAATAGCATTAACTGTATTTAAATTAGACTGAATTTTGTGAGCCTTTGTGCAGCATTTTTAAAGAATGGAGAAAATTGAGCAACGTGCGCTCATACCTGTTTAAAAAAAAAAAACCAACTCCAAAAGAGATTCACGAAGATATGTCAACAACATTGGAGGAATCTGCTCCGTCGTATACGACTGTGTAAAAGTGGGTTGCTGAATTTAAACGCGATGAGAGAGAATTGAAGATGTCCCTCGCTCTGGCTGGCCTATGACGTCTACGACTGAAGAAAATATCTGGAAAATTTGTGATCTGATATTAACAGATCGGAGATTGATCATCAGGGAGATTGCAGACACTATTGGTATCTCGTATGAACGAACACAATACATTATAGTCAATGAACTTAGAATTTGTAACAATGGATGAAACTTGGGTACATCACTACGCCCCAGAGTCAAAATAGCAATCCAAGCAGTGGAAAAAACGTGATGACCCGACTCCAAAACAAGCCAAAACAATTTTGTCAGCTGACAAGGTGATGGCGTCAGTCTTTTGGGATGCTAAGGGTGTCATCATGGTAGACTACCTTGCAAAAGGTGAAACTATAAACTCGGCTTAATACTGCACCCTCTTACGTCGCTTGCGCGAAACAATCAAAGAGAAAAGGTCAGGATTCCTCAGCAAGAAAGTGTTGTTTCATCAGGATAATGCACGCGTTCACACGTCTGTTGAATCTATGGCTCAAATTCATGATTGTGGCTTTGAATTACTGCTCCCTTCCCGCCTATTGGCAGCCCCTGATTTGGCACCTTCAGACTATCATTTATTCCCAAACCTAAAAAACACCTTGGAGGTCAAAAATTTTCATCAAATGAGGAGGGCGAAGCTGCGTTGGGTGACTTTTTTGAAGACCATGAAGAAACTTTTTTATGACCGGCATACAGGTGTTGGAAAACAGATGGAAGAAGTGCATAAAGTTAAGTGGAGAGACGTGGAAAAATAACATGACTTTTGCTTATATTTTATATTGTTTTCTTGCTGAGGCCGCGAACTTTTCAATCCACCCTCGTACAAAAACAATTTACGTATGTGAAGAAATAAATTTTCATTCAAAATAATAAATTCCTTCTTTTAAAACAAAAATAAATAAAATTGATATGAAATGTTTTTTTACTCGTACATTATCAAGGTGATATCTAACTTTATCATATCGAAGATATGATACTATCTTGTTTATTTAACAGACAGTCCTAAAAATAAAATGCTAAGTAAACACGGTGGCTCAGAGAGAAAATCTATTTCCATTCATAAAACACTTCCGACGTAGTAAAACTTTCAATGGAATTTATACTTAAACTGTTATCGAAAAAGATGTAATTTTTGATGACTCATATTTGGTTACCTACTGGATATAAGGCAAACATGACACGACAAAATATCTAACCTATTGTAAGGAAAATTGATGGTACACCAATTTATATGCAGACATGACGTGAGGAATGATGAAAGATGATATGAACACGTTAAATTATATGCGTAAACAACTCGTAAGAAAATATTTATATGTAATAAAAACATACAAACTCCCTTTTGATTTTGAAGTCTATTAAAAAAAATATGTTCATATAACGAAAGTCATAGAGGTTTTACTTATTTGCACGACATAATACATTTTTCCAAAACGCATTTGATATAAAACATTAAGTCACGATTCGTAGAACAAAAAAATCGGTGAACGTAGATGAAATACACTGGACAGAAAACTAAGTATCACACTTTTAAAATGGCAATAACTTTTTAAGTACACAATCGAAATAAAAAGGACTCGAAAAAGAATTTAATTTAGTAAAATAAAGTAAATAAAGCTGATAAAATTTACTATAACATGGTATTTATTTTAAATCGCTAAACTTATATAGATTACAAAAAAAATAGGTTTCAAAAGTGTGATACATTCTTTTGCAGGTCAGTGTATATATATAACATAGAAAGTCTTCCTTTTCGATATGATATCATAGGAATGCAAAATACTCTTTTGTTTTTTGTCTGATATAAATAGGTTATAAATAAGTTCAGGGTATTTGTTGAAACGAGTCCATTTATTTTGTTATACAATTTAAAATTACTTTCATTTCGTTAAAAATGATATGGGACCTCGGGCCCAAAAGCTGTCTAATAAAAAAATATATTTTGAAAATCGTTCAACATTTCGGGGAAACATCGGTGAACATATAAAAAAAGACACCTACATACGCGTCGAACATGGAATCTCCTTTTCGATTTTGATGTCTGATAAATTAAAACAAAATATATAACTTCTTGAACATAATCCACAAATATGGAGTCTAACATTCTCTAGCTAATTCTCGATCGGATCAGTGAAGATAAAAAAAACAATTTCTACTTCTCGGCCGACTGCTGTTTTAAATTTCCATAATAGAAGAGCTTTAGTTACTCACTTTCTAAAATGTATGTGATATATGCACTTTACAGAAACTGATTATTTTGTAGTAGCCGTTTAAGATTCTGCATCTGAAAAAATGGAACCTTTATACGATTACTTTATTGTCAGTCTATCCTTCTGTCTGTAAAAGCTTTAATTAATTTCGGGAAAGATATCGAGTTATTAAAACTAGTCTAAAGCCTCTTCAAGCTGTAAAAATATTATGATTCAAAGACAAATCTGAAAACTAAATACATGTGCACATAATTTGCATTATTCGGCTTGCTTGCCTCCATTTTAAAATTATTTACTGCATTATTACAATTAAACGTATTCAATGGATTTATAATGATGAAATACAATTATTTATAATGTAATTGTAATGTCCGGACATAATAAAATTAACATATTTCAAAAGGACATTAGGTCAACAACACGGAAATGTGTAAACAATATTGCCATCATCCATCCAAGGGTAAAAGGGCTATCGACCACCATTTAAAAATAGCTATGAAGACATCCACTCGTTTCTTTCGACGAGTGAGACGTAAGTAATCAGTCGTAGCGATAAGTGACAGCGATTAGCGAGAAAAAAATCAAGACATTCCAAGATATGCTAACTAAAAAAGACTTGTGCCCGTTTTCATTAAAATTAGGAGTCGCCTAAATATTTAGGAGTCGCCTAAGGTAAAAATGCATTTCATCAAGGACTAGGAACCACCTAATGACATAAGACAATGTCTAAAGTTATGACATGCATTATGCGTTACCTTGCGCTATCTATTTGCGTTATATGACACAAATGTGTCAAGGGATAGAAGCAAAACTATTTATTTGGAATAAAACTTATCTCCTTTGGCGATTCGCAAAATTATGCGTTTCCTATGTAAGCTATAAATTTATTTTATTTTACTTTTGACTATATTATATTTCCGAAATCAACGCTGTCACTCTTGATGTTACGTGTCCTTAAACTGAAAATCAGTGTTTTGCTCACTCTGAGTGAAAGTATCGTTGAGCTTTTGCCTATTTGGGTCGCTGTAATACACACTTTAAATTTTACATGTATCATAATTGTGTTTGTGTATAAGTTTAATTTACTTTCATTTTATAATATTGTAGTAATTTTTCTTATATGTATCTATGTGTGTTTGAGATGCAAAAAAACGACTTCATCTATCTATTCTAGGTACGTGAAAACGGGTGTAAAATACGTATATGCATAAAGTATACTTCGTAGGCGATGCGTTCCCGAGGGATTAGTAGCGATTTAAAATTGTTTTATGTATTTCTTTATTATTTTGAAAAGATAAAATTAATAAAAATCAAGAAATCATCATTATGTACTTTTGGTGCATAGTAATGAGCCGTTACATAGAAAATTTGTATAAAAACGAAAGAAAAGACAACTTTTTGGGTTTTTTTAACACGTCTGAGTTATGATAATTTTGAACGGTATACAATTTGTCATTGTCGAAATTATAGATTTAGATTATCGAATAGAATCTGAGTAAAATACAAAGTTTCACTGAAATTATTGTTCGTTTACATAAATCTTCGTACAGAGTGGTAAGTGTAAGTTTTACGATAACGCGTTCACTAGTGAGCGCGTTAAGAATTTGTATGGAGATTTGTACTTCTTGGTAGTTACCGCTAGAGGCGCTGTACCGGATTCCATACTAAAATCTTAACGCGCTCACGATCGACAGTGAACGTAAACGTCAATAAAACTTACACTAAGCACTCTGTTCACCAGCTATTTGACATTCGAAAGACTCGTAATGAGGAAGTATTTAAAAAAATACATTAGTTCCTAGTTTTCAAAACTCAATAAACAACTCATATTCCATTTGTACTTATTGATATCCAAGTTTCGAACTTTTTAAATTTCAGTTTTTTAATATGTTACTTAAATTAGTTTCCTGCAAAAATCAACTTTAGCTAGAGTCGCCATCCAGTGGAGGTGATTTTTAGTGCTTTCGTTTTTTTTTAAATACTTCCTAATTGTAATCGCTAGTTAGCGCCGTCATCGCGCTGCCAGAATGAATAAATGAATATTACTTATATAACCTCAAAATTAACGTTATACAGTCAGACAAGTTACCCAAATCGTTCTTTAAGTAAAGTGATAGAAGTAACTCCTAGACCCGCTACCTCTCATGACAGAGACAGTCTGTTATGAGAATAGCCGCCGCCCAACGTGGTCCAACACGTGTTGTGACTTGTGGAGAGCTATTAACATCTGCGGCTTGTACTACATTGCACGACATTGTCGTCGAGTACAATGTGAACTTAATAAGGCAGTTTTAGGGACTTCTTGTTGCATCTGTTTACATTCCTTTTTGTTTGGAAAGAAGTTTCATTATAATATAACTTACTTCAGCACTTTTTGGTATCTTTTGAAATATCATTGTCTATACAAGGTTGCTTCCCATTATCTGTACGCTGAGAACTTTAGAACTACACAAGTATTTAAATGCGGTTTTCATCCATATACGGTGGTGATTCCTCAAAAATAGTATTAACTATTTGTAAAAAAAAAACTTTACTCATATCTTTTACGATGTTGGCAGAAATCTTAACATGTGTTACGATTAACAGTTAGGTAAGGAAAAACACATTGTTAAACAACGGAAATTGTATAACTCCGAGACTTTGTTAGCTGTACATATTTTGTTTATTTTTTCGCGGTAAAAACAACGTAATCTTGTCCGATATAATCATCAATTCGGTTTCTAGCGCAACGGAAATTAGTCCTCGTCCGGAGGAAACCTTACAAAAGCTCGGCCGCTACAATTTCATAAGCCTGAATGAGCTCTATTACGTGAATTGTCAAATGGCTTGTTTTTATTTCTCCGTTGATTTATTACAGTTGGATTTCAGTGTCGCAAAAGAAGGTAAACCATTACATCGTTCTATTTTTGTAAGATTACGGATGGTTGTTGTAGTATTTTGCTATTCGAAGATATTCTCACCAATATAGAAAAAAATGTATTAAGGTAAATGTCACCTATGTTGGACTTTTCATATACCTTGAAATCCAAAAGAATGTGTATTGAAACATGAACAAATTACAAATCAAAATCAAAAAATAATTGCTTATACTGTCCATGACTGTGGACTTTACCTTACTGCATGAAAGTTAATTAAATTTAGATAGGTTACTTACTAGCGACGCGAACTGACTCTTATCATCATCACCCTATTATTATCTCTACTGCTGATGCACGGGCCATTAAGGATAGAATATTATGCAACATCACATATATGTATTTAGAAGGCTGGAAGAGATTGCTGCTTAGCAATAATGATGCCATTTGTGTGCTTTGTTTCTTTTTATTGTATATTTTTTTTCAATGATTTCTTAAATCTTCAACAATCGTCATACTACAGCAAATTACACAAAATTCAGTCCGTCGTTTTAAATAAATAGGTACATAATATTGATATCACTAAGAAAATCACACGTAAATCTATTTATAATAGGATTCAGATAGACAAATGTGACAATATCTTCACTTACAAATTAATTCACTTCTATAGACATTTTTGTTGTAGTCTCAGACAAATTACTTTTACGTATTCTAAATTTCTTCTTATTTAATTTATAATCAGCACTTGAAAAATATACTATAATTTACCTATTCATTTAAAACTCTTATGAATGTCTAAATTTTATTATACGAGAACCGTTTTCCTGAATTATTGAGTCAGGACTCCTTTGATATATTTTTCAGTTTTTCCTTATCGGAAACCTTGGAAATGAGTGCTCCTTTGTCGTGGTAAAACCGCAAGCGATCCCATGTTCTATTTCATATTTTTTTCTATTAGTGTTGCTAATTGCTAGTATGTACCTTTTTCTACGACATTGAAAAATTAAACAAATATATTATGTAACCTACTTTATAGTCAAATTTCTATTAATAATGTATTATGTATAACGAAACATGCGGCCTGCTCGCCTGCATGGTGCCTCTTTACGCCGCAAGAAATAGATTTATGTAATATAAATTATTTTAAACGACCTTCGTAACAATAATAGTGGTTAGTACGCAGTCTTACATCACAACACGAAGGTGTAGCTTCGATTCCAGGTTTAATTTTTTATTTCGTAAGAAACTAGTCTTATAATCAATTTTCTTAAAATCTCGCGTCCCTTCACCCTGAATGTTGATGGCCAGGCTATGATTAATTGGTGTGACTATGGCGTGTCCTCTATTTTGATAACGCTATCTAACGGGGTCGTCACGGCTTACCGAGCTCCCTCTGAGATTACTTAGCCAGACTCGAACTGTAACAGTGTTATTAAAAAACAAGGTTTAACGTTGAAGTAAATTTACGCTGGGACTGCACTTAGTCAAAATTCATATTATTAAACAGAGACTCGGCAAAGGTTAACCTAGTGCGAGGTTTTACGGAGTAATATCTACTCCTAGAAGGTAGTAGGTTTGTTTATTTTCTGTATAATATGAATAAATACTAATACTAAAATTATAATTTAAGCGTAAGTTTGCTCTGCTTATCTTGCTTATCCACTGTAGGGATATAGTATACTTTTCTATTATTAATGAATGACATTTTAATATTTAATTCAATAATAGTTTTGCGTATCAATGATATCTATATTTGTTATTTAATAATTTTGATATTGGATATATGACTTTGTAATTGTATCGTCAATATTTGCATGCTATTGCTGATGGCTAAATGGGCTGAATTAAAATTGCATTTCAATCTACATTGTACCTCATTTAAAAGCAAATTAATTATTATTACATTTCCTTTTAGAATGCTGAATAAATTGATATCAATACGTGTATAAGTAAATATTTATTCGATTAAAATAGTTAATTACAATGGCTTAAATGCAACAAGATCTATTTGAAAAGACGTACTGCAAGGTTACCATACTGGCCCCATTTCATACGTCATACCTATTCGCACATTTAAACGTTCCAAACGTTTTGTTTGCTAAATAATCCTTGAATTTATTATAACTGGCATTTAACTGTTTTAGTACGGAATCGGCTCCAGTTACGTTTCATAGGAACATAAAAACAATAGTATTAATGAAATGATGCTACATAAATCATACGTACGAAACGAACAGCCCGGTTTTATACGCAAATATGCGGCGAGATTAATTCCCTTGGAATAGTGGATTTACGGGTTTTGATTGAACGCCAGAAAGATCAAAGGTATAGTGTGGCCTTGGAATGCGTTGCCACAGCGATAGTTACAATAACATAGAACAGGTACTGAAAGATGCTTCTCCGAAATATGACTTAGGCCGTAGACACACGATGCGTTTGTCGTGACAGCACGTGTAGCATGACAAACTTGAGAAACGCTTTGTCTACACTCATTTGTCAGTTTCTCGGGTCGAGCGTGAGATATAGTATGGACGCACCCGAGAAAAGCGACATTTGAGTGTAGACAAAACATTCTCGAGTTCGTCATGTACGCGTGCAGGACAATTGCTGCAGTCACTTCCAAAAACTATATAAACAGAAAATATCAGTATAAAAACCTATTTGATTTGATTGTATTTTTGAGTCTTCTTCTCATTCGTATACTCCTGGCATAGTGGCTGTGGTTATGCATCGTCTGGTAGTTAGACGAATATAATAGCTTTTTGCGACTTTTGCGAGACTCCTCCATCTATATCTAATGTAGTTTTACGTGTGTGTCGAGAGTTATATTTAAGTAGGTAAACAAAAAAACATTAAATTTTAACTAAACGTTGAAATTAACACATTTCACATTGTAGTGTTGATATTCTATATAATGACGAAAACTAAATCTATCGATTGAGCTAAGTTTAATCACAGAAGCTTTGGGTAAGTCAAATATTTTTAGGTGTGCTTTGAACGCATCATATAGTTATTATATTGTAATCAAACACTACTACGAATTACGCGTCGTATCTATTTAATGTTGCATTGTAACGCCGCATTGTTAGAGATCCTCAAACTTGTATCGTCAGCTGTCCACTTTAGGAATTAATTATTAATTTATTAGCTTATCACTCAAAATATGTAATTTATTTGGATTTATACATAATCAATCGCTCTCGAATTTCCCTCAAACATCCCCTAAAAATCACCTGCACGATTTGTTGACTTATTCTAAAATAGCCGATTCAACAAAAACTGCCGTGTCTAAATCAGAAGTTTTTGTGCAAAATTCTATGGAAAAAAAGCCATTGCAATCCCTAACAAAATTCCTGTTTTTTCAGAAACTTCTTTTTATCTTTTCTATGTAAGTCATCTTGCCTTTACCCAAAAACATGAATAAACTATTACTTAAATATTAAGAGTTTTTTTTATATTCTACAAAATGTACAGAAGGCAGAAATATCAATACAAGATATCGATTTAAATTATAAACCCGGACAGAAAAAACGTTATCTGTATTCTCTATTATTATTTTGTTATTAATAGCTCAGTAACGTAGTGGAAAAGATAATCACCGAGGCCCACGATCGTTGTTGTTTAACAACTTTCACAAGGGTCGGTCATAAGATGGGTGACCAATAAACGATTATCTCGAGATACTCCGTGCATCGTATGGCACATTAGGCTGCTTTTACAGACGTTAAGACTCATCCATCTGCATTGGGCCAGCCTGAAGATTTATGGCCATTCCTCCTGAGCCGGGAATACAATATAAAACGGTTTTTTTTTACGTAGGGGAATGCTATATGCATTATCCCTGCTGCTTGACAAGCGGCAGGAGTGTGGGACTCTATCCGCGCCCGAAAGCTAGTAAAAAATGCGGATGGCATACAGCAGATCCAAAAAGCAGGCCTGAGCCTCTGCACTGGGGACATCAAAGGCTGAGGATTTTGTTCTTAGCCCAGGTAACGCAGAGTTATGTCGTATCCTGATTAAAACATCATTGTTTTTAACGCATTACCAATACCTGCATACTCAAATACTCAAAATGATCTTATGAAAAAGTTACAAAAACATTTGTCTCGGTAAAAATAAGTATTTCTAAGTAGATCTAAAATAATTGACATAATTTTTATTTGAATATTAAAAATAAAGGAGACCGCAAACAGATTAAACCAAGAAATTAGTAGTACAATGATCACATTATGCAAA
The DNA here is from genome assembly GCA_918026875.4 of Diatraea saccharalis. Lineage (NCBI taxonomy): Eukaryota > Metazoa > Arthropoda > Insecta > Lepidoptera > Crambidae > Diatraea > Diatraea saccharalis. The sequence continues at coordinate 2,860,299 of OU893344.1, read as the reverse complement.
CAACAGCAACTATTCAGTCTAAGTAATGAGTTTCAGGTCGTAACGAATGGGGTAAGACAATCAGAATGGTGCTGCAAGTTGTACGAGACCGGCCAACTTGTTGACAAAGCCGTTTTGTTCATGGGCTAATGCATGGCTCTTTGTGTTTACACTTTTGAAACCAGAGCATGGACTATATTATTTAGATGCATTTTGTTTTATATTCGGTCAAGTTATATCAGATGATAAAAAAGGGAGCATCTTTACAAACAAAACGCAATATTTATTTATTTAAATAAAGACAAACTATATATTATTAGTAATATTTTTGGCTTGGATGTAAAAGGGAAAAATAAGTATGTTCTTTATTCAAGACAACTTTTGTCAAGAAAATCACATCTTAATCATCACAGTTACTAAATCAGACATTAACAACATAGACACAGTTCCAGTTGCACCAACGTCTATTAAAATAGTCATTAATTTAAAGCAACATTACCCATACAAAATGAGGCGTCATTAAACCCTAATGGATGTTTGTGCAACTGACGAATAGACGCTCATTTATCTAATAAAAAGATAAAAAACTAAATCTTACATTATATTTTCTTCTCGGCGTTAATTTCGAAATAACTTATTTTTAAGCATAAATTTATACATTTGATATGCCGTTTTAAGTAACGTAATATACAAAAGCCTACCTTACACGCCCGAATAGGTTTGAAAATATTATTTACAATTATATAAAATTCACTTTGGCATCTGCTGATGAAATTAATATCATATGAGAGGTTCATTGTAAAGTAACCATGCGAAAGTACGGCAGCCATATTGAATTATAAAATATTATCTATCTTTTTGTGTTATCGGATGAAAATTTTTTTTTTTGAATTTCTGTTACCTTAATCATAGTTTGAAGACCGTTCACTAAAGATTGGTATGGTTCAAGGTAAAACTACAAATGCAGTCACGTGAGGGTTCCACTCGATAAAGGATAATAATAATATAAGTATATACTAATAATAATGTTTTAGGATTCTGTTACCTCGTAAGGATTCCTAATGGGATCACTCATGTGCCTGTTTGTCTGTCCGACCGTCTCTGTCGCAGGTTTACTCCGAAACGAAAAGAATACAAAAAGTAGTTCTGTAATAGTTTTTTTTTTAAGAGTAGCTGCAATTTCGAATCAGAATGCTGACACTGAATGAAATAATGGACATCAATTTCAACTATTGGCTTCTAAAAAGTTTTGTTCGCTTTTGGGGATAATATACTTATTTAGTTCCCATTTACTATAACTCCATTACATTTATTAGTTATATTTTTTTATACATTGAACAACTCGCCTTGCTTCACACAAAATAATAACCAATAGCACCTATTCTATGCCACTAAAACATCAATTTGTGCGAGTTAAAAATAGTATTCACAAAATTCACCGAGCCGTGACGATACATCAATCTCACGGAACAACGAACAACAAAGAGTGTTACTTTAACATGATATTTATAATAATAACTCGAATTTCATTTATTCCTCTTTATAAAAGTATAAAATTTCAATTCCAGAACCTTTTGAAATTAGAACAGTCGTTTTATTCTGATATATTTATATTCATAGTCATTTATATATATTATATTATGTAGTTAAATATATTCTGCACATTCCATCTACGTGTAATTTCGTTAATTAATGTAAATAGAATATTCCAAGTTTTAAATTACTTCATTATAATGCCTCTCCATTTCGCATACGCGGATGCCTTTGCCTTTATTAATGTTATAGTCTCATATACCTAATGATTCGATTTATTGTTTGGCAATTAACGTAACATTATATTAGTGTCCACAAAACCTAAGTTTATTTTGAATTCTAACCTCAGTGCATTAAGCTTTAAAATCAAGTGGAGAAATTTAACAGATTTGTATAATATGCTGTTGTCTATACAATAATTCATTTTTTTTTATTTATATTCATAGTTTCTTTACATAAGTTCATAGATAATTAGATTACTCTAAAGATCTGCATTACTGATTATTACTTATTTCGTTACGGCACTAACTATAGGTACTTATACTGGAAACAACTGTAATTTTGTATTATTTTCCCATTGCAAATCACTATCTGTAATGATGGTACAAGGAAGAGGTAGAAAGCAATTCCAGTATATTATACTCTACCTTGAACTAAAGACAAGATACGGATTTCGAATTAGCGCTCTGAGTTTTTAACCGGAACCAGAGGGTAAAACGGCCCTATATTACTAAGATTCCTGTGTTCATCTTTTTGTCTGCCCATCTGTCTGTCATCAGACTATATCACATGAACCTTGATAGTTAGACAAGTGAAAAAACAGAATATAATAGATATTTACGGGCGGCTCCCATACAACCTGATTTTTCGCGTTTCCCGTAAACAACGGTACGGACAGACACCTTCGTGCAAGAGGCCGACTCCCCGATTCTTTTCAATTTTCGTTTTCACACCTACCCCAGGACATCGAAGTCTTAGTAATAGGGTCCTGCATTGTTAACCTTTTAGGTATGAAACCTAAACCTAATCAAGCACAGTTCCTTGTTCTAAAATAAATTCTCAAGACACGAGATCATAAGTCCTATTTATTGTTTATAGAGTTACCGCGGCCGCAAACCCCTCGGCGGTACAGCCGGCGTGCCCGGCGTGAGTCCCGGCCTGCCCGGCGTGAGTCCAGCCGTGCCCGCCGCCTCCTCGAGTCCCGCGCCCCACGCCCCCGCAGCACCCAGTCCCGCTCCAGCAACCACACCTGCCATGAAGCAAGACCATCCCAGCCAACCAATGGTAAGATATTTTTTTCAATCTGATCAATGGTCCATTTCATCTAGTGCAATCTAGTAAGTTAAAGCAAAATACGCAATCTTATTTTTTCTATGAACCTATAACTATGTCGACAATAGGACCACTTTTGAAAGAAAGAATTTTGAAAATCTGCCTACAGCTTTCGTAGAATTTTCGATTTTGAAGTAATTTAAAATAAATAAATCGAACCTATGGAAGTTGCTTGATTGGCGGAAAGGAAACTTTTTCGAAATAGAAGTTAATTTTTAAACGTTTTTCTGCAAGACAAATATTGCTGCATTGAGAATGAAAAAAACACCTCTGAGTACCAAATTAGTAGTTATAGAGCAAAGCCAAACATCAAGGCTTAAACCATGACGAGATAAGTATTGTCGAAACAATGCTGAGTAACCCATCAATGAGATAATTCAATTGAAGACAAATATAAGTTAGTTATTATTATAATTACACTAACGACTCATAACCGCCCCGAAATACCCACTATCATATCGAATAATGAAAGCACGATGATGGTTTGCTAACTACATCGCTGTAACACGCTACTTAAAAACGTATTAAAGCGCCATTAATTACTTTGAGTGTGTAACAAGACGTCATACATAGTCAAATGAAGCTATAGGCAACACAAACTTTGGAAATTAAGCTTAATTATGTTACGTATAAGATTTATTGCATTTTTAACGACTTCGCTCGCACGACGAACGAAATTCTGACGCTCAAACTTCATTATTGAAATTATTCGTGTGAAATACATTGAATTAAAGTAATAATAAACTTCATAATATATAAGGGATTTCGTGGAAAATTTAAAAGTAAATTAGCTAATCAAATAACTTTCATAACAACCTCGTTGCCGTAAATTCGTTTGAATAAATTTTATCCAGGAATCGAAATCAGATTTCTTAATTCAAAATTTTGAAGAAAGAATTTTTGTGGCGTCATTGCCATGACATTGTATGAGGCCGGGAGTTACCTTTTTCTTTTTATTATTTAATGAAAACAATACTAAATATAATTTAAATAATAATTTAAAGCTATAAATGAAACAACTTTTCTTGAGTAAAGATAATTCATTAAATTGAATTTTCATACAATCGAAAACGAAATATATTCAAAGAAGTTGTTTATAATCTCCGTCTTCTTATTTTCCAAATAAAAGCTCATTAATTTAATATTTATATTCCCTTTATTTTAGTAGCAAAACTCACTGTGAGTTTTGTTAAATATTTTCTAATCTGTCACTTTAATGTAAATTTACTCAACTCAACACAGAAACCGGGCGTAAATCTGTAACTTTCGCGTTGTCGTTTTAGGTAAACCTTTTTCGAGATCCGACTATCCAAACTAAACAATTGCTTTACAGTTTTTGACCAGATCGTGAACACTAAAAAGTCTTTATTCGATTGATTTTAAGTCTCAAAATTAGTTAGACAGGTTATTTATATAAATGTTATGATGACTGAGTTTACACTAAGGAAAAATACCGTTGATTATTTTGTAAAAGATAAGGTACCTCTTTACACGCGACATGATTATTGGCATAAGAAATATTAATATTTACATAAACATTGATGGCAATACGAACAAACTAGCATACTAACAAATACTTGAGAAATTTGTCGTCGTCCTCGATCTACTGAAGATCAAACATTATAGCAATAATTAACGGCATTTCAATTTAGTGTAACCCGGCCAATAAAGCTCATGTGTGGGAAGACCATGCGTCAAATAAAGGAATCGCAGGTTCAAATTCAGTATGGTACCTGAAATAGCTTCTAAAATATCTAAGGTCGTAAATGCAAAATTTTATATCTAAAAAAAGGTATTATAAAGCTTTAATATACCACTTCCTGTGATGTTGGTGTCGCTATACATAATTTACGTATAAAATAAGTTTAATAACAGGAACCAAACTACTGCTATTGTTACTATAGTCGATAAATAACAAGTATCGAGTTCGTGTCGACCGAGTTGAATTACTACTACCCCGGCGTTTACAGGTTATTGGTTCCTGTAATATATAGCCAAAGTTTGGAACAAACTATTAGTGCTGCAAAAATTAAACAAATAGGTACACCATAGTTGATAAATGTACTTTTAACAGAAATGTAACATTTTTTATGATTTTTTTTCTGGTAGGTAGACATATAGTTTAGAAAATAATATTATAAGCAAGTATGCAATTGGTGCACATTTTTTTTACCACGAGTTATATGAAATAGATAATATAACAGATTTATGTATATTTTTTAAGATGTCTTATATAAATGTATTAACACGTGTTATATAAAATATAAGTAGAAAAAATATGAGGCGATGGTAAAGTTTGCGATAACTTGTTAAGCAATTTTCATGGGTTACGACCTACACAGCCGACTGATTCGTCGGGATTCCGAGTTCGATTCCCGATCGGGTCAAAATGCACTTTTCTATATTTACTTGGGTCTGGGTGTTGTAGTACCTTCATGGTCTCGGATCACAGTCTTAGATACTCCTCAATACGAGGACTTCAGCTACTCATCTTGTAATCTGAGCGATGTACGTGATGTTGTTTGATATGTATTTATATTTTTAATTTATTATCTCGAGCTCCTCCGTGCCTCGAAAGGCCCGTTAAGTTGTTCCCCGGCTGCATCTGCAATTCTGCAGTTGTTAACAACCACCATTCCGCACTGAACCCACGTAGAGGGCAATGCGTGGCCCAATCTCCTAATTTGATGTGATTCCATTCATAGAGAAGGCCTGTGCCCGAATAGATTTTAAAGTCTATTTTAATTTTGCGAACTGTTTATTTGGATATCGATTCAAATCATGACACGGATATAATTATAATGACAAATCGAATAATAAACAATGGTTACTATGGTAACGTTTTAATTCCCTATACAAACTTCCACACCTATTGTCATCCCTATTTTTGCTGTTTTTTTTTTATTTGTAACGAACACGTTATTAAAATTTATTTACTGATTACAAATTGTTCATGTTTAAAGAAAATACTTTTAAATTGAGAAACACAAGAAAACACCCATATTGTATACTTGTAATCTCAACGGAATCTCATTAAAAAGACAAACAAAGTTTTAACAACGAGCCACGTACACACCACGTTATTAAACGACTCGAAGGAATTCGCGTTCAAATTAAAATCCTGCGAAGTTCAGTAACGTTATGTTAACATGTAATTTGTTCAAGCAACATGTTTATCCACCCCCATTTCGTGCACGGCTTTTAATAATGTAGTAATATTCTTTAGCTCCACGGGGATATTAAAAAAATAATTTCTTACCTGCCCTCTTTGTATATTTAAACTCGAAAATTGCCCTATTATTAACGAGGTTTGCTTTTAATGCTACTGGAAAACATAATGCAAAACATTCCTTTTTGGATATTGAATAGAGATGATGCGGGGTAAAAAAAATCAAATAAAAAAGACGTGTTTAATATTTTTCAAAAATCTACCCGATGGACAGACAACAAAAAAATGTAGTCATCAACCGTATTTCATAAGCGTCTCGCAATTTTTATTGTGGTTAATCTTACCTCACATCGATCTTGCAACTTCTACAGATCTACAGAGCTTTGTATTTCAAAATGATGATTGACGTCCCAAGATGTCAGTATACCTAAATCTTAAAAGGATTATATAACCAAAAACAAAAGTGGAGCATGGAAGCTACAAGATTTAAATACATTTAGCTGACCTCGGTCAACACAAGAACGTATTAGGTCGTTTCACACGATGGTATAACAAAGCAAACAATATCCAAGGCCCCCGCGTAGCCTCGGCCTCGATCACAGTTATGTGAATATTATGACAGGTGCTCATTACTATGACCCAGATTAAAAAAAAAGAAATGAGGATATACAAAATAAGGTTTTTCTTTTACAGGCGCCCATGCCGTTCTACGCGGGAGACCCGAATAGATTCCCGACAGCATGGCAGACAGATCCATCGCAAGGTGAGCCACTTACACCCAAAAAAACACATGTAATATATAATAATTCTCAACTAGACGGATTAATTAAAAAACGACTCAGGAAACAATTTGTATGTTATAGGTTGGCAAAACCAGTTCATCCAGCAGCTTCCAACACAGACCAGTCAGACGACATTGGACTATCAAGGAAATCATACTGCATACGCGACGTCGCCTCACTACCAAGGAAACACCACGTACACCGTCCAAAATGTCGCGACAACATTCGATGTCACCAACAACACTTACTACCAGACCGGTGTTCAAGCGGTTCCGACGCAAAGGCCGCCGTCCAACCGCGGAGCTTATACTCCAGTCCCATCTCCTAGAGCCCCACATTACACTGCAGAGTATCAACAACAATACGCACAACAAGCCCCTACTCCCGGTGTCACTACTGGCAGTGATTCGAGGCCGTCGTCTGCCGCTTCTTATCAAAGCTCTGTAGCGACCTCAGCTGCCCCAGTGTACACGGTTAGTCAGCAAAATTATGAACGCACAGAATATAATCCAGACCACACAGACGACTACAGCAACGGGGAGAATGGAACAACCGATTCAAATAACGAAGTAGAGAGACAAGAGCAAACTACGCCCAGTGGTCAGCATTCGGGAAACGCCGAGCCTGGATACCTGCAGGGGAGCAACGGTCCGCGAGCTTCACTAGATTGTAGCGGGTATTCGGGCGGCTATAACAGCGGACAATATCGCGAAAATGGCCAACAGCAAAATCAAAATGACTGGCAGCAACGTCATTGGCAACATAACCAAAGATTACAGAACCAACAGATTCAAAACCAACAACAAATGCAAAATCAGCAACAACAAATTCAAAATCATCAACAACAGCAACTTCAAAATCAGCAGCAGCAACAAATTCAAAACCAACAGCAACAAATACAAAATCAGCAACAAATCCATAATCAACAACAACAACAGATACAAAATCAACAGCAACAAATACAACAAAATCAACAACAAATGCAAAATCAACAGCAACAAATACAACAAAATCAACAACAAATGCAAAATCAGCAGCAATTACAAAATCATCAAAACCAGCAAATGCAAAATCAACAATTACAACAACAAAACCAGGAGAACTCTGAGCAACAGATGTTCTCACAATCAGACAGGGTGAATTTGAACTCGAGACTGAAAACAATGATATTAAATAAACAAAACCACACTCGAGATGGAACCAACACACCTCCTGACAAAGGTGACCCTGGAGAAGGGCCGCCCCGGGTGTTAGACGACAGAAAGGGTGGAGTCTCCGTTGGGGATGACAGGAATACCACCGGTCATTTTTTATCGTATAGCCACCATCTCCGAGATAATTACCGCGTAGGTGAGCAACATTCGCTCGCTGGTAATTATGCACAAAACGCTCAAGCCTATGGCGTGGGCGAATTCGGAGGTGGTGGCCACCAAGTTTGGGAGGGGGGGACGGAGGTCCCAAGAGGTTATAATAAGCACGCTATGTCGAAGAATGTATATAAAACTCCTCAGAAATTACCATCTTACTCAGAAATGAGAGGCCAATTCGGTACGTATACAAACGATTCATGTGAAACGCAAAAATATGCAGAGAATTACGGTACTGATAATTTAAGTTATAATCAACAAGATAATAAAGATTTCCAATCCAAAATGCTCATTGGTCCAGTATCAGAAATGAATCAACAAATTTGTCCTCCGGCGCGTGATATCAATGCACAAACACGAGCTTTTGATAGAGAAACGTATGGTGCAAAATATAGACATCCTTCAGCGCCACTGATTCCTAAGTTAGAAATCCCTGATAATAATTATCAATACCATCAGGACGAAAGGTTAATGAAAACCAATACCCAAGTAGCAATCAATGAATTTCAAAAAGAAAATGATCTTCCACATAATAGTGCCTATAGAGATTATCCCAATGGATTTGTGGCAAGATCTCAACAAAATACTGTATTACCACCAATATCTTCAATTAAACAAGAAAACTTCGGGCAAAAACCAAATTACCAAAACTTTCAAAATTATCCGTTTGCAAAAAGACAAGAACCTGAAGTTTATCCTCAAGTACCTCGACTGCAAGAGAATATGGGATTCCAAAAGTATTCTAGAAGTTTTAACGAAGTCAAAATAAATAATGAGCCAGAAAATCGAACGTTATCGGGTAGAAACACTCCAGTAGAACCAAAGCCGCCTTATTACATCGAACAAATTAAATCCGAACATTCACCACCAGGACATAAAATTTACAAAAACATGAGTTACGCACCTCCTAGAAATGAGCCTTATTTATTCTCTGGAGATGGAGGACCTATGTCTATTAAAAATGAAGTCGGATACTCTTGCTGCCGTCAAGGTTCTACGAAAAAGCCACCACCTGAACATTTACGAGATGGTGCTTGTCCTGGCCTTCAAACCAAAGACGAGATTCTTGAAGACGACCCAGACGTCAACGAAAAGAGCGACTCAAAGAGCCAAGCTAAACCGAGCACGCCAGCCCCTGATGCAAATAAAGTTCCTAAAGAAAACCAATTTAACTATTCCAAAGAATACTTAGAGAATTTAGAAAAGTTAAGAAACAATTCAAGAACAGAAGTACCCGATTGTAATTGTTTTCCTGCTGATAAAAACCCTCCAGAACCCGGCAGTTATTATACACATTTAGGTATGAATTAAATCTCATATAAATACAATTAAATACAAATATTCTAACAACTATATATAATATTTTCGACTATTTTTAGGAGCTGCAGCAACTTTAGCAGATTTAAGAAAAGATTTAGAAGCACGCACCGGTCTTTCGGGCAAGGAATTGAGAATAGAGAAGATTTGCTACACCGGCAAGGAAGGGAAATCCGCTCAAGGCTGTCCGATAGCTAAGTGGGTGAGTGTATGGATCCCAACTTTAAAGCAAATATTAACTATCATTTTCATTCCAACATACAATATTGCACATATATTATAACTAATACAATATTTTTCGTTTAATATGATATATTTTAATTTGAAAACGATATTATTAGTTAATTCACAACGTTTAGTTAATTCGAAATGAGGATTATAACGACTTGAATTAAATGAAACTGGTGTTTTTTAAAAATTTAAAATAACATTTTTAAATGAAAGGAAAGAGGAATATTTAAGCTATAGGTCAACAATCTGGTCGGTATACATAAACATCACAAGAGCTACTTTCATTATAAATATTTATCGTCAAAAAATAAATTATGATCATTTAAAGATTGGATTATTCTGAGAAAGTAGATCCATAAAAACTCTGAAGTAGAACACTGTCATGATATATCAAAAAACCTCGTCGCTGTCCCCGAATTTTGAATATCTGCCGTAGATCTCGTGAGCAGGAGGTGTGATGTGTGATGTGTGCAGGTGATCCGTCGGTCGTCGTACACGGAGAAGGTGCTGGTGGTGGTGAAGGCGCGCGCGGGGCACCGCTGCGCGTGCGCGTGGCTGGTGGTGTGCGTGGTGGCGTGGGAGGGCATCCCCGCGGCGGAGGCGGACGCGGACTACGCGCTGCTGGCGCACAAGCTGCAGCGCTACGGGCTGCCCACCACGCGCCGCTGCGCCACCAACGAGAACCGCACCTGCGCCTGCCAGGGTACCTGTCTATCACACGCGTCCCCATAAATCTTGACTAACCGAAACGGCAAAAAAAAATTTTTTTGTAATTTTCTTTTGCAACAATTTGTTAAGAAAATCCCACTCGGCCTTTCTACGGACACAATCTTGAAACCGATTATCAGTCCCTATGAATGAACCTTCTCGATTCCAAATTAATTGACTTTATTTTTAAAGGTGGTGAAAGATGAAAGTTCTTAATCCCAATTCATTGCCTTATTGACGCGATTTATTGCCGTTTCGAGTTAAATAAGGAAAATGATTTCAATTCACAAAAAACTCAAAGCACTATTTTCAAAAGCATATCAAGTTACTGCAAAGGTCACATTTCCATATTCGATTTTGAACGCGATTCGAGTGACTTTTTTTAATGATTTAACGTACTACACAAATTTTCTTCTAATTTAAATTGAATCATATTAATTCGCAGGGTGTTATATACTTCATTGATAATGTCAGAACGATAATATTTACAGGTCTAGATCCGGAGACGTGCGGTGCATCATACAGCTTCGGTTGTTCCTGGTCAATGTATTACAACGGTTGCAAGTATGCACGCTCCAAAACCGTCCGCAAATTCCGTCTCTCCGTGAAGACCGAGGAGAGCGAGATAGAAGAGAGAATGCACGTCCTCGCCACACTACTCAGCCCGCTCTACATGAATCTCGCACCGAAATCCTTCGAGAACCAGTGTCAGTTCGAAAAAGAGGCATCGGATTGTCGATTAGGATTCAAATCTGGACGACCTTTTTCTGGTGAATAAAGTTTATTCAAAGAAAAGTAGACATCAGTATGATTTCTATTAGTATATTGCATGAACAATTACTAGTATTATACCTATCTGTTAACATCTTGCTTGTGTTACTTAATAGAACTTTCGACTACGCTAGGATAATTATGTAGATTTGCCCAGTCCCATACCACCACTCTCCAACTGAAGTCATACTAAATTATAATGTAAAATTATGATTATAATATGCTTCAATGAATGCTCGTTTTTATATAAGTATTATGTACTTTGTGTTATTAGGCGTAACAGCATGCATAGACTTCTGTGCGCACGCGCATCGTGATCTTCACAACATGAACAACGGGTGCACCGCGGTGGTGACGCTCGCGAGGCACCGCGCGCTCGCGCGAGCCGCCGACGAGCAGCTGCACGTGCTGCCGCTGTACGTGCTCGACACCACCGACGAATTCGGCTCAAGGGACGCTCAAGATGAGAAGGTCAAGAGCGGTGCACTCGAAGTGCTCGATAAGTGAGTGGTGATGTATTTTGTTCATTCCTCTTGTTGTTTCAATATGCCGATATACTTTGTAATTTGATAATTCACATACATCTGAATAAGAGCAAGTTTTTGGTACTATAAGGATCTACTGGATTATCTATTTGTGTATTCTATCTTTTCCATTTTTTACGAAATTAACTTATAAAATCGTATACCAATTTCAGGTTTCCGATGGAAGTCAGAGTCCGTTCGGTGCCTTTGCAGCCGTGCAGACGCCACGGTAAAAAGCGGAAAGAAGAAGACACGACAGATTCGTCCACCAATAATTCACAACAGAGCCCCGGTGGAAACCAGAAAAAACCGCAACAATGTTCCACGCCCACGCCCAGAACTCCCCAGCCGATCGACAACAGGAACAACGCCAGTCCTAGAAGTCAAAGCAGCGCCTCACCGAGATCTCAAACTCCTCTAAACCAGTCGAATCCATCTCCGTTCGCGCACAATGGCCACTACAATTCCGCTTTCGTCAATCCGAATATGCATAATCAAAACCCTACCCTTATCAATAGTAACCTAAGTAACCCAGCTCTACTAGATATGGCCACCATGATAGACAATTTCACTGACGCCCAGCTGCAGAGCAATCAAATCTCTAGTACCGTCCTCGATTCTCCATATAATTCTTATGACCAGAGCTACAATCTACACCATCAAAACACTCTTTACAACCCAAATAATATGCCCACATTAGTAGAGGCAAATCCTTGTCAGAATGCAAACCCTAATCCGCTTCCTAGCTTTTCTGCCGGATTGCAGAAACGAAATCAACAATTCAGCGATCCTAATGCCGATCAAATAAACGCCGCTCCCCAAAACCAGTGGCCCGACTTTCCAAATGCTGACTTGTTCAATAACGTGGTTAAAGAAGATCCCGATTCTACCACTGCTCATTTAAACGTTCCGCCTAATTACAGTCCAGATTCTAACAGGAGCGAACCGAATTCCGAACAAATGCCATTAAAAATTTCTACCGAAATCGACAAGCAAAACATGATTCAGAGTGAAATCACCAACAAACTTCCAGAATTCGATATGCCGAATTCGCCGAGACTCACAGAGATATCACAAAATTCACAAACCAAACCGGAGTCACCGGCTCCATCTCAATTAGCAGAATTAAAATCTCCTAACAACGATTCTATGAACACATCGGAAGGCCGGAAAAGTGTGTGGAAATCTCCGGAGTCTAAAAATTGGGACTCTACGAAACCAAAGGAACAATTGGTATCTGAAAATGAAAATAATGTGTTTAGAGTCCCAAAAGCCAGACCACCATCGCGATCCCAACACGGCAATCCCGCGGAAGGCTTGGAGAACGCGACCTTCTTAAAACCTTACCCGCCTTCCGAGAGACCTCATTTGAGCCAAGGCTATGAACACAGGAGTCCATACGACAACAGAATACCAAACAATACGGCACCACAGATGAGACCTCCTCAAAACAATTTCACTATTAATCATGACCAACAGATCGCGTCTGCCAACAAACCGACACCAGAATTCACAGGAAACAATTTTCATCCGGTCGCCCAGAATCCATACGGAAACCAAACTTCAGTACAAAGTTACGGCAACTACCCGCAGGTGCCTAACTCGTATCCATTCTCACCAAACCCTTACGGACACTTCAATCCGTATGAAAATTCTTACAACGATTACAACAGCTTAGCTTATTACAACGCCGAGAAATATAAAAGAGAAGAAATTTTGAGAAACCCCCACTCCTACAATTCCTACGGATACCAATACAATCCCAACTTCGCACCAAACTTCTACCAAAACCCAAGCCCGAACTGGTGCCAATCTTCTCCGAACTGGTGTCTATATCCTCCGCCATTCTCGATCCCATATCCACCGGAGCCTCCGAAGGCGGAACCGATAGGCGAGGTCACAGAGTTCACGGACAACGCGGAGTGTTTCAAAGACAGCCAAATGGGCGGAGTAGCGATCGCACTCGGCCACGGAAGCGTCCTCTTCGAATGCGCAAAACACGAGATGCATTCGACGACGGCCGTGAAAAATCCAAACAGAGCTAACCCGACGAGGATCTCCCTGGTGTTTTATCAACATAGAAATTTGAACAGACCAAAGCACGGGTTGGAAGAGTGGGAAGAGAAGATGAGGTTGAAAAAATTGGGGCTAAACCCTCCAACGCCGGGCGCGCCGAATGCCAGTGCCGCGTCTACTCCTGCTACTGACCGTCGAAAAGTGGATGGTGAAAAATGGAAGGGGTCAGAGGATGGTATCCCCGGAGGATTCAAGTCGCTGGGTGCGTTAGTGCAAGCAACGGAGGCGGCGCGACGCGGACGTCAGATATTAGTACGAGCGGAGACTCACACCACCACGTCCTGGACCACGCTGTTCCCGATGCACCCCTGCACCGTCACAGGACCCTACCAGGAGTCCGCCACCTGACGTCGCGCACGACCCACCGTGCCCATGTAAATTCTCAGTTGCCTTTCTAGCCGTTGAACGTCGAAACTTGTACTGTTGTACTTCCCAGTCTCCACTAGAGTCGAGGCGGGTCCCTCGAGCGTGTCGATATATTTCTGATGATCGTATGATTTAAAACGAAGATGTCAATTTTAAGTTCTATAGTGTTTAAATCGTCTCGCCTAGTCTTACGTTAGTATCCGTGTCGTCCGAGTGACGTTCGTCGCGGACCTTTGTCTGTATATTCTTGACGTAATTTAATTTTTGCCGGCGTCGTATTTAGTATCACCGGGCCGATGTTGATTTGATTAATGATTTTACTTTGTCCGCTGTATAAACTGACTTTAAGGCGTTCCGTCTACATATTTTGTCAATGTTTTCTAATTAAGCGCATATTTAAATTTATGCGATTCGATGATCTCATAAACTACTAACCCTATGTATGTAACCGATCAGAACAAAAGTACAAAACGTCACACCGAAGGGTGGGGATAGAGAGGCGGACACATTCGACGACGTGTTTATCGATATTTTTGTACCTTTGTCTGTGTTAGTATTAATTGTTTTATTTTATATAGTTGTATTTTATGATCATTATTACCATTCCTTTGCCTTTGTCTACATTTATCGTTTTGGCATATTTCAATAAGTTAATCGAATAACGGCGTCGTAGCCTTTTTGTATTTTATTCAACAAAGACATGAGTGCTTTTCTATTAGGTTAAGTCGTGTGTATTTTTAACTTTTTAGAATATTTAACTTATTTATATAAATTGTATTACGTGAACCATTATGAAATCATTTTCTTTGTAATAATTTAGTGTTACGGTAGACGTTAATATTTAATATATTTGCTTTACGATTCGACATTAAATTATTGCAGTTGTTTTTTGCATGTTTCAAAGCCTTCTTTACTTTACTCGAGTGCCTGCATTTTGGCTATATACTAATGTTTATTGTTGGGTGATTTAAACTCAACCAAAAATGTGACCTTACTGTTTAAAAATCAATGTATTACGATCATTCACATAGCGACGATAATTTTTATAAAATTAGAAACAATAAAAAGATAATTAATACATACATTTATATAAGAATAGGATATGTGCGAAGAAAAAACAATTTTTCAGGCGCTTGAAAAGATATAAAGTAGGCATATTATTGAAAATGATTGAAAACATACTGATAAATAGTTATTAATATATAATTAGCGTAAGAGAAAGTTTGTTTTAAAGATTAAACTATTCATATAGTTTATATTTTTTACGTGTACGTATTTATTGAATGGTAAATTTATTGGGACGAACGTGAAAAATTATTTATAAGTATAATAAAGTTTTGAGAGCAAAACTTATAAAAACTAAGCAATAATAGACGTGGGGTCTATGTACATTTTAATAATGTAGGAATGAAAAAAATATAATTAACGAATGGTGCGATTTCTTGTCGGTCTTATGGAAGTTTTGACGTTTGAAATTCTTAACGAAACTTGCCTAAAATTGTATTCGAACATTATTTTTTTGTGTAAATCATTGGTAAAATGCCCTAGTGTTCTTGCCATTAAACTGTTGCCTATGGCAACCCTTCATAAATGCATTGTAGGACAAAACATATCAAAAGCAATCACAGTGAAGGAAATAAATTGAAAATCATACAATAAAAAAGAAACAAATATTAACAGGCAAATCGTATCGGCAACACGTTGACACCAAATTGTAAAGTTTCGTAGAATTATGTATTAAAATAGGTGTTTACCTATAAGAGAATGTATCATTTAGGTCACACTAGAAACCTGTGATATAACCTTTAAACTCACGTATGCGTGACTGTATGTTTGCCTATCTTCAGTGTGTTGTGAGAGTGCAGCGTAATGCCATGATACCAAATACTATATTATAGCATCCCCGAGTGTAATTTTTCCGAATTAAAAACGTTTACTGTTTTTTATCGATATCGATAATCGAGCAATGCCTGTATCTTAAAGATTTCTTTTTCTCCTTGGAAACAAGTGATTGTGCATTTAATTTAAAACTTACACTAGGGGTTCATATTGTAACCAAAAAATAATGTGGTTTATGTTGTATCGTCTTCATGCGATGGGAATTATTACCAATGTAATGTTTTGTATGTCATAATACGACTGCGTTGCTTTAAGTTGCGACGATGTTATTGTGTAACAATATTTTTTAATTGTCTTCTGCCAAAACAAAAGAGTAATCGAATGTGTCATGTAAATAGAACTACCATTATTTATTAATACAATAATTTAAAAAGAATATTCTGTTTTATTTGTTTATTACAAGACTTCCTTAATGAACAAAACCATGCAATAACGAAGTAGTGAAATAATCGCAAGCAATCTTATCAACCGTCTGTCGTAAGATTCAATCTGCATATTATTGATAATCTCCAACACCATCATTTATAGTGCTGTTGGAGATTTCCAGTAATTCGTTTTTTTTTTATTAACAATGGGCTCACACTCGACCTCAAAAAAAAAACACATCTTTTTTATTTATTTTTTATTCTTTTTTCTTTTGTTGTTTACTTTCTGTTGAATCATGCCTCAAAGTTGAATATTCTTCAATAAAACAAAAAAAAATGTGTTAAAACATACGGTTCATTTATTATCAAGTATAAAAATACCTTCATGTGGTTATAACATAAATTAATCATAATAAGTTGATATAATATTTGTACAAAAATATTTACATACATGTATACATTTATCAAAAATGATATAACGCAAATTTTAACATATAAAATATTATATGCATATTATAACCGAGTATTAATAAAAAGAAATCGTTATCAGTCTTAAATTATGTTTTATGTCAAAATAAAACGACGTTTTTAAAATCAGAAGTGATGTTGTCTCACTCTACATAGTGTGTATATAAAATTATTATAGACAAAAATGTTTTCCCCTCAAGGCATTCTGCGGTAATATTATAAATATAGATAGAGATTTATAAAAATAGACAGTAATTTTTTATGTTATATACTTATAACTATAACGGTGTATTTTTATATTAAAATAATTCAATTTTATATTGTCTATCTATACATATATAAGTAATATTTTCAATTTCATTTATTTTAAAATTAGTATAAGTACTGTATATTCTTAAAGAAAAAAAGTACATTTCACTTTTATGATTATAACAGTCTCGTTTTGATTAAAGAAAATAAAATATTTACTAAAGATAATGAAAGAAACTAATTTGATCTAAATTGTGATGAAATGTATATATACATGCGATGTTTGCTATCTCATAACTTTTTTATATCACGTTATTTCCGTAAACAACATTAGCTTGCACCATTGATGAACCAAGACCTGAGAAAATAGAATTTTAATATTTAATCCACTTATCTTCTTAATGTTTGAAATGCTTTAAACTGAGATATTTATTTTTTATAAGTCATGATCTGTACATAATCTCAAAAAAATCTCAATATCTTATTTGTTAAATTAAATTTAAAAAGAAAATTATCACAACATGGCACAGGTTATTGAATCTGAATATGGAGAATTCATAATTAAAATTTTACTAGAGTTGTGACATGAATGTCTGTAAGTGTCACCTATATTCGTACTCTTTCTGAACCATGGCCAGGACTGTATAGGTTATCCTGACACTAACCTTGCTATAGGGTGATGCATTATAAATCGTGTCGCATAGCGCCGATGATGTTGTGTAGCGCCGCGCGCGCGTCTCCGTCCGGCAGCCGCTCCAGCAGCCGCCGCGCCGCCGCCTCGTGCGCGCGCTGCAGCGCCACCGTGCGCGCTATGCCCGCGCCCTCCACCACCGCGCGGTACAACTGCACACGTACGTCATCATCACTCTATATAGCGCCACCGTGCGCGCTATGCCCGCGCCCTCCACCACCGCGCGGTACAACTGCACACGTACGTCATCATCACTCTATATAGCGCCACCGTGCGCGCTATGCCCGCGCCCTCCACCACCGCGCGGTACAACTGCACACGTACGTCATCATCACTCTATATAGCGCCACCGTGCGCGCTATGCCCGCGCCCTCCACCACCGTGCGGTACAACTGCACACGTACGTCATCATCACTCTATATAGCGCCACCGTGCGCGCTATGCCCGCGCCCTCCACCACCGCGCGGTACAACTGCACACGTACGTCATCATCACTCTATATAGCGCCACCGTGCGCGCTATGCCCGCGCCCTCCACCACCGCGCGGTACAACTGCACACGTACGTCATCATCACTCTATATAGCGCCACCGTGCGCGCTATGCCCGCGCCCTCCACCACCGCGCGGTACAACTGCACACGTACGTCATCATCACTCTATATAGCGCCACCGTGCGCGCTATGCCCGCGCCCTCCACCACCGCGCGGTACAACTGCACACGTACGTCATCATCACTCTATATAGCGCCACCGTGCGCGCTATGCCCGCGCCCTCCACCACCGCGCGGTACAACTGCACACATACGTCATCATCACTCTATATAGCGCCACCGTGCGCGCTATGCCCGCGCCCTCCACCACCGCGCGGTACAACTGCACACGTACGTCATCATCACTCTATATAGCGCCACCGTGCGCGCTATGCCCGCGCCCTCCACCACCGCGCGGTACAACTGCACACGTACGTCATCATCACTCTATATAGCGCCACCGTGCGCGCTATGCCCGCGCCCTCCACCACCGCGCGGTACAACTGCACACGTACGTCATCATCACTCTATATAGCGCCACCGTGCGCGCTATGCCCGCGCCCTCCACCACCGCGCGGTACAACTGCACACGTACGTCATCATCACTCTATATAGCGCCACCGTGCGCGCTATGCCCGCGCCCTCCACCACCGCGCGGTACAACTGCACACGTACGTCATCATCACTCTATATAGCGCCACCGTGCGCGCTATGCCCGCGCCCTCCACCACCGCGCGGTACAACTGCACACGTACGTCATCATCACTCTATATAGCGCCACCGTGCGCGCTATGCCCGCGCCCTCCACCACCGCGCGGTACAACTGCACACGTACGTCATCATCACTCTATATAGCGCCACCGTGCGCGCTATGCCCGCGCCCTCCACCACCGCGCGGTACAAATGCACACCCGAATGCGAAACGACTCGTAGATATATATCCGTAATGAAAAATGCATTTTGTCTCTGGTACTCTGAGATTTTTAAGCATTTTTAATTAAGAATATTTTCCAGTACATCAGTATTTTACCATTAAATATTCACACTCACCGCATGATAATCGACGTCGTGCACGCTACGACGACCTGCCTCAATGTACGTGTAAAGATCCGGATTCTCTTGTAGTGTGAAGGCAAGTGGAGCCCCCACTAAAGAGAAACTGGCTGGCTCGGGACCAGTGAATGCTTCCAGATCCAGGAACGCCTGCCACGCCAGGGCCAAATGACAACCGAACAGATAACCCTGGACGATAGAAAGATGACAGTAAATAAATAACTCCACATATCTTACTAATCCTACTATTATTATAAATGTCTGCAGATTTGGATGTTTGTATCTTTACTTTTTACTTATTTATAACGTCTTCACTTAAAAACGACTAACCGGTTTTTAAGGTCAATTCCTGGAGAGTGGCGCGATATTCGACTGCAAAAGATAAGTCGTTAAATTTTATTTATCTTAAACTGGCAACGAAAAGTTTTAAGTGAGAATTCTGCAAAGAACCAATTTCCAATATTGTTATATTTTATTTTGAATACTCGAGTTGATTGGTTAAATAATAAATATTTTAACTACATTTTTTTAAAGTTGAAATCGGAAATATAGTTACAATGTCTACTTTTTTTAATATAACGATAATGGTGGCAGAAGTGACAAAACTTACTGCTCTCATTGTGCCATAATTCACAAAAGTATTGTCACATTCCAAATATAGTATAGAACCAAAAGCAAGATAGTTATCATATGCAATCAATTGATTTTCACATTAATCTATTTGTCTAAAATACAGTTTTTTTTTATTATAATATAAAGGCGCGATAACTCACTGGACAGGAATATACCATGAATTTAAGAAACTCGAACAATAAACACTTTCTCGTATGACATATTAACTTTGTGAAACTGAACTTTGAAGTCAACGAAAATAGTATGTGTTATTTTATGACATTTCAACTGTTCAAATGTCCATTGAACCTAACCACACGCTCATAAAATGGATGTTTGTATAACACTTTCTATACGATTATGACCGACTGTTACTATGTTATGTGTATTGTTCAGCGCAGTTTCTTAAGTAACAACCAACATTTGAAGCAAGATCTTAGTGAATAAGTTTTATTCTAGCGATAAAAACATTTAATTAAAACTTAAGAAGATTATAGTGCTGTGAAAAAAAAACACAAATTAAAAGGATTATTATTATCCTAACTGCATAAACATATCTTTTTATTATGTAGTTACATTAATAAATGTTTTCTATATAAACTAAATTTTAAAAGAATAGAGCGATACGCAGTATACATGTGTAAAGAATAAATAATTGCTGTCATTTCCAGCCTTGAAAATATATTTAAAGTTGGTCTGGCATTGTTTAATCGACTTTCTTATTATCGCATTATTTTAATTTAAAATAAAACGCGGTATCGAATATACTATTTTATTAACGTTTTCACTAACCTAGAACAAGGCATAGCTTAACAAGGAAACGACTAATCTTACGAATTGCCTAGGCAGATTAGTTTATAATTATTTCTTTTATCCCTTGATATATTTATAACCTGTCATATATGCAAATGCCTAGAGCAAGGCGCTGCATAACGAATATCATAACTTTAGGCGTTGCTTAATTTCGTTAGGTGGTTTACTAGTTAATGGTGTAATGCATTTTTACCTAAGGCAATTCCTAAATATTTAGGCGACAGATTTGGGCATAAGTTTTCAATTAACTATCGAATCTGAACCTAATGAAATTTTAATGGATGAATAAGAAGATCCAACAAAAACAGCGAAAAATGCTCCGTTTCCTCAAATCAGCCCAATCTTTAATCAAAATCTGCTTATCCGAAATTAATAATACAACGAAATATGCCCAAAAGGTCAGTCAAAAAAGGAGGTTGTCAATTACAACCTCCTTTGTTGAAGTCCATTAACAATACATATTTCAGTAAATAATAATGCTTTACATCGCTCATTATGTTCAATGTTCTTATAGGACAGGTAAAATTAATCTTTCTATAATTGACATTAGACAACAAGTCGATTATGCAAACATGAATATTAATGAAGATTGCTTTAAATATTAATATGAAATCTTATCGTATGCGTTACTAAATAACATTAGCATATCGAATTTTGTATTTGATGGAATCATTTATTGAAAATAGGTTTAACATAATTGTTCGTCTGAGAATTTACCAGTAGACTTACCGCGTAATGTTGCCCTGATTGGTGTGTCAAAATTACGCCCTGAATTAGCTGTCGTCTATCGCAGTCCGTTTCTAAGGTATATTTAGAGCTATTGTGATTATGTATAGCGATTTATAGCACAGAGTATGTAAGTTTTAAACTTATATTTATAAATTCAGTAAATATTATTATTATTAAAATAACAACCGCTAACACATGTCAAATAATTGTAAATGCTATTAAAGTCGGGCGGAGGTTTTCTGTTGGTTATTAATTTAATGATAGGCGTCCGACTTAAATAGCCCAACATCTTCTTGAATAAGTCGCTTTTGAGATATTTTTTTTTTTTTTTAAGTATGAAGTTGGTTCTATTTTTATTAGTTATTTATTTCATGCTTTTTATTTGATATTATTAATATACACACTAAAAATTATTTTCCGAAAACCCCATCAAAATCAATACAGCTAAACGCGAGATAACACAACCACACATACATACTGGTCAAACAGAGAACCTAATTTTTTGGTTAAACTGAAAACCTCATTTTCAGAAGTCGGTTAAAAAAGATGCTCTGCCAATACAGATCGTTACATACCTGCGTCTGCAATTCAGAGTTGTGTCCTGCTAGCTTCAAGGCGGCGGAGCAACTCTTGCCTAGAAGAGCTCCCGCCGCGAGCACATGACGCGCCACCCACTCGCGCTGCAGACATCCCTCCACCCCACTCATCGGCAACGGGTCCAAGATGCAGTCCCACTCTAAAGAGAATTACAATGAGATTGATAAAGGGTTTCATTTATTCCGGGACATATCAGAGTCTGAATCTCACAAAACTATCACCATCATATACAAGTAAGTGTAATAATACATTCAGTGTGCTGTCGTAGAAAAATGTCAAAAGTAGAGGTTTTTTTACATGTTAGGTAGTACAGTTATTATTACAATTAGTTTTTTATTATATTTTGATACGTAGTGGTTTTCTCATACACCATATATCGTTAAATGCTAAAGGCTAGGCTAACACACCGTTGTCATGGTATTTTTCTGCTAGTTTCCGAGAATCTCAAGAAATCAGACAAAATTTATATAACTCATACGTATGAACATACGCGGAGGGACAATTCTATTTGTCCTCGAACGAAGGAAATATCGAATTGTTCATATAATTTTAATAAAATCATATTAAAATTATGACCGTGAAGATTAATCTATGTATAGAGACAGCGTCAGATATACATCTTTTGCATCATAAACGGCATTTCGAAATTTTAGTTTCGGAGCAATGGAATAGGCCTTTTTGTTGGCATGTCATTCGTGTGAGTAGTACGTGTAAAGGTAAAAGGTTAAAGGCAGCATGATGTATGAACAGAAGGTAACTAACATTTGATTTAGAGCTTCTTCTTCTTTAATCTGAGTTAGTAGCCGATTTAACGAATTATTATAAAAATGAATATAAAAAAGCTTTAATGAGAGTTGCTTTTCCACATGTGTGTGAAAGTCAATGTCAAACAGATAAAGTAAATCATACATAGCACAATAAATAAACTAGTTATCATAAAAATATCGTAAGATCCTTTGCACAGTCTGGAGATTCTTAGAGAAATTACATCAAATGTAGACCGTATGAAGACGCAACAAGGTGTTGT
This sequence comes from Diatraea saccharalis, assembly GCA_918026875.4. NCBI lineage: Eukaryota > Metazoa > Arthropoda > Insecta > Lepidoptera > Crambidae > Diatraea > Diatraea saccharalis. Next base: position 2,837,112 of record OU893344.1, on the reverse strand, counting down.
AAAATTCCGGTTATAGAGCAAGTACTAATGCAAAATTGCGCACGCGCATCACGTAGTTAACATTCAGGGCGGTTCCTTAAGGCCGAAGCAATGGTGCATATTAATATCGATAGTGCGGACTATGGAATGTTTGTTGGTTTCAATTCAGGATCAAGACCTTGAATACGCAGGATTTTATAATATTAATGGAATTCCCCATATACGAATAGTATAGATTTAAAAAACTAGTTCTTTGTTTTTTTTAGGGTTACATACCAAAACAGGAAATCTTACTGAATCACTGTTTTATCTCTCTGTGAGTCTGTCACAAAAGATTTTATCTGAAACTACTAGTCAGAGTTGCAAGTAAGTCGGTGACTCAGACGGCCACACTACGTGGCAAATTTCAGACGGCAGTAGAACGTAAATAAATGAATTTGAAAAATAGCGGCGGCAGCCTCTCTTGGTGAGTAAGGTAAAAATAATAAAAAATGGTGTATACACATGATATGAGCATCTCAAGTATATATTTCTTATATCTTAAAATAAATAATTTTGAAGTCTTTCAAGAACATAAACGAAAATTGGCTGATGTTTGAGTACACTGCACCGTAAATTTAAAGAACGGGCGAACATGGTACATAAAATGCATTTATTTCTGAATAACTTTAATTTGATAATATTTTAGTTTCTTTAGTGAGAAAATAAAAAATGTAAATAGAAGGAAAATTCTACATACTGGTAAAATATGAGTTATATTCATATAATTTATATTATTAAAAATAAATACATTGTGCAGTACTTAAAAATAGTTGAAAGTAAAATTGTACACCCATAGTTATCTCATACGCAAGGTGAATCCATGAACTTTAGCATTTAATAAGTTTGGAGCGCACTTTTCGCAATTTACACCGAGTACCACGGTATATAAACTAATTAATAAATGTCTAGACCACATTTTTTATATTTTAGCTATTGAAATATTTACTATTGTGCGTTTTGTTCTTGTTCATTATGAAATGTTTATTTTTGCACTTAAATCTCATTTACCTAAAGTTTAACCTAGGTATTACTGTTTAAAAAAGCTTCGATTGGTTGACGTCGTACGTAATTCCAAGTGAAAAATACAAATGCTGATAAAAATTAATTTGGAAAATTCTTGTGCTTATTATTTATATTTTGATTATGTAAAACTTTGAAGTTCTTTTATGAACTATTTTACAAAGTATTGATTTTTTTCTATTCTTTAACTTGAATAAGATTTAAGAAATAGTTATAGCTAATATGAGTATAATTTTTGTTATATTTTATGTGACAACAAAATAACCTTAAAATAAGCCCAAAATTTAATTAAAACTGTGAACCACTCTCAAATAAGTTACAGTATAATAAAAAAAACAATACTTCGAAAGTTGTTCACATAACCAGACCTACGATATGTGTTACAAAAACTTGTGGCACACCTCACTTAAACCTCTCGCATATACAATAAAATTTTAAACGCTAAATTATTTTCGATTTTAAGATTAAAAACGATCAAAGAACTTTCATATACTGCAATAAACCATCACTAACATTGATTCTTCAATTGACATTAAAACGGCGCCGCAACATAGTTTCTCTTGCTGACAATTAAAAAATTCAATTTCCATATATGTAAATTGTCTACAAACAGATAAAGAAGTATAGTAATAACGTATTCCTATTGGACAACGCAAATAGCGGATGTGATGATTCGCTCGTTAACCTTTATGCAAACCCATCTCACGTATGTTTCGATTACTAAACACAAACACGGAGCTGTTCCGTTTACTTGCGCTCGTTTGCTCGACAAAAGAGTTTCGAAGCTTACCGTCCTCGATAGGTATTAAAAGAATATCAAAATATTCATTAACTAGCTTTCGCCAGCGGCTTCGCCCGTGTGGACCCTAGGGAATTGTGTAGTGAAAAAGTATCCTATTATACCGAATTTCCTCCAAATTTAGTTGTTTCGGCGTGATTGATGGACAAACATCCAAACAAACTTTCACATTTATAATATTAATAGGATTTCTTTGTGACATTCATTGGGAGCGCTAAGTTAAGAAAAATTATGTAGTGGAGTTGATATTGCCCGAAAATCTTTTAAATCAAATAGAGCAGACTTTATGCATTCTTGTATTTCGTGGAATAGTTATATATTCTTTGTAATGGGTATATATACTTATATGATAGCAGACAAATGTCGATTTGGATTTATGAAAACTTTAACGGGAAAATGCCCGAAACGTATAACGCTTTTAGATATAAGATTGCCTTCACACAATTAAAGTTTATAAAATTATGACTTTCATTTTCATTTATTAATTATATTTCTATCAACCAATATTATTCCTTTTTGGTAAAAGTTTATATGTTTCGTTCAATCACCAGCCTTTTTTACGTCCCCACTGCAGGGACTCAGGCCTTCCTTATGGATGGTTAAGGAGGATGGGCCATGACCCTCCACGCTGGCCCAATGCGGATTGGAGGGTATTAACGACTGCAAAATGCAGCCGGGACCAACGGCTTAACATGCCTTCCGAAGCACGGAGTAGCTCGAGATAATAATTTTTTGGTCACCCATCCCGTGACCGACCCTTACGAAAGTTGCTTAACGACTACGATCGCGGGCCGCGGCGCTTATCCACTACGCCACCGAGCTACACCGAGCTATGTTTCGTTTTTTTTTTCTTTTTATATTATGGCAACAATAGGTCATGTAAAGAAATACATATTTACAAACCGTCTTTAAGGTATCCTTATTTTTATCCCCAATACACTTTGGCATAACAATTCTATTAGGATATTTTTAGCATAATTGGTTTTCGCTTACCATAAGTAAGTAAATATGAAAGAGACCAAATAAAAACAGTGCATGCTGCGGCTGGCGAGTGCAAAAGGTTTTTCAAATATGTTTTTAGTATATTTTGCTTTAATATTGCTTATACCATTATGAGTAAATATAATTAGAATAAACAAAACTATGCCGTTATATTATGCTTTAAAAAATGCAAGAGCTGATATGCAGAGCTTGAAAGACACAGTAACACATTGAAAACTTAAATGAAAAAAGACCTATTCAATTTTTTTTATTTTAACATTATCACTATTATAGGTAATTGTATTAGATTACCTGATGCTGGCTCCCAATTAGCTTCGGGAACTGGCCGAGATGGAAGAGGATTATTTTGTTCATCTCTTTCCCCTAGGAACTCGGCTTCAGCAAGATCTCTGACCGCTGAAGACATCAGCTCCACCAGCTCTTGGTTCCTGTGGACAATCCAAACTCAATGCATACCAAATACCCAAATATTTCTTGGCTGGCCAAAATTATTGACGACAGACCAACCTCCGAAACCGAGTGGCTTGTACGTCGCCATCTCCGAGGTCCCGGGTTCGATTCCGGGTCGGGTCAATATAAAAATGAACTTTTTTTATACTATTTCAATTGGTATGTGCTTCCGTTGCCTCAGATACCTTATACCACGGCGGTTTTAACTACTCATTTTGGAATTTGAGCAATGTTTGTGATGTTATCTAATAATTATTATTTATTATAAAATAAGATTTTAAACAAGTGATTAATTTTCATTAAACATTTTTTTATTTGTCAAAGTCAAGGGTCCATCAGAATGACTGAAAACTGTCAATATCTCCATTAGATTTTAAACTTTAATATGTTAAAGGTAGCGTTCAAAATCATTTGTAGAAATTTGAAGCCTAACATGCTGATGTGAGTACTTTAGAAGAAATAATATAAACATACCTACAAGTACAGAAGAAATTTGTCAAATCTATTTTAAGCCTTAACCTGTCGAAGTTAAGTCCAAAATTGCTTATACAAAAACAATTTGTAGTAACCTGATGTGCCGATGTGTGTACTTGAATGCACTTGTATAAGAAATTACGAAATCTTTAAGTACAGTGCCGTAGGTGCGATACGCTTTCTAAGTCCTAGATTTCATGTCACGTGGTGGTTTGGAGAACTGTTTTGTTCACAGTATTCGTCCTTAGTAATCACATAAACTTTGTAGTGTTAATATATATTAGGTTGGGGAAAAAGTCTTTTCGCATATAGCATGCATAAACTTATAATAAAACCTTTCTGGCTGTACTATTTATATCTGGCTGGATTCGGTATCATAAAATCGTTTGAATTTTAAAGAAGATAACTCCGAATTCAAATTAGGAAAATGTGTGATTTTCATTTGTTTTTCTTACTGTCAAAATGAGCGAATGTAATGAAGAAATTCGTTTTTTTTTAGTTTTATTACAAAAACATAAAAATGCAACGCAAGCCACGAACAACAAATTCTAACGTTTATGGACCTAGTGCAGTTTCTTGTGAGATTAATACAAATTTGTGATAAAAACTATTGTACATACTTGAACTTTTGTTTAGTTTTAGTTTTGGCGTGAAAACATAAATTGTATGGTTTTTAATTATGTATTACAATAGTTAATAGTCTAATCAGACAGATTATAAAAGTAAAGGTTAATACATTATTTATAAGAAGTAAGATTATTTATAAGATGTTAAGGGCCCTATTACACGTACGAAATGGTCAATTTCGGAGTTTTTGATCTAGGTATCTAAAATATATTACTAATTTTATTTATTGAATAGTGCAGAATAACTATTCGTAGTTAGTAGAGGCTTCGCTTTTTGTAGATTGTACTTTACTTTTTAAGTTTGGTCTAAACAAATTAAATAATAAATAGTATGATTACTCTTATATAGTCGTACAGTTCGTAGCGGCTTCGAAATTTCGAAATATTATTGATTAAATATAGATAGAGAAAAAAACCTTATATATTATCCAAAAAACTTCGAAAGTACCTGCAAGTCAACTGTGAATTTCTCTTTTCTATGGTAGGTACTCTGATAACATTATTCAACAAAATTTGTACCAAAATGATTATTACTTCATAAGAAATAACGATTTCATAATTTGTTAGCATAAATTTATTATACTAAATCAATAAAAACTATAAATATAACTACAAAACGCGATGCACCAGCCATCCGAGCTCAATGAGGAAGTATTTAAAAAAAACGAAAGCACTAAAAAAGTACCTCCACTTGATGGCGACTCTAGTAAAAGTTGATTTTTGCAGGAAACGAATGGACCAAAGACAGTTATTTCCATTCCTTTTAACTAACATATTAAAAAACTGTTTTTTCTAAGTTCGTAACTTAGATATCAATACAAATACGAAAAAGTACAAATAGAATATGAGTTGTTTATTGAGTTTTTATTATTGAGTTTTGAAAACTAATTTACTTTTAAATATGAAAGAAAACCGTAAGGGTTGTCATGGAGAAATTAAGAAGGTACCGTAGCGACATCTAGTTTGATTTCAGGAACTAATGTATTTTTTAAATACTTCCTCATTTGCACGACCGAGTAGCTCGGTGGCGTAGTGGATAAGCGCCGCGGCCCGCGATCGTAGTCGTTAAGCAACTTTCGCAAGGGTCGGTCACGGGATGGGTGACCAAAAAATTATTATCTCGAGTTACTCCGTGCTTCGGAAGGCACGTTAAGCCGTTGGTCCCGGCTGCATTTGCAGTCGTTAATACCCTCCAATCCGCATTGGGCCAGCGTGGGGGGTCATGGCCCATCCTCCTTAACCATCCATAAGGAAGGCCTGAGCCCCTGCAGTGGGGACGTAAAAGGGCTGGTGATGATTGCACGACCGCAGAACGAGTTTATTTATATTTGTAACTAGCTTTTGCCCGCGACTTCGTCCGCGTGGTAAAGTTACTTTGAGCAGCATTTCTAACGAATATTTATTCATTATATCGTGTAAAATACCTGAAAAAAAGTCTAATCCTCTTAGCTTATGCCCTTAGGGGTGGAATTTATCAAAATCCCTTCTTAGGGGATGCTTACGTCATAGTAGCTTTACGCATGCAAAGTCTCAACCCTTAAAATTGCCAAAGTTTCATACAAACTTTCATCCCCTATTTTATCCCCTTGGGGGTGGAATCAATCAAAATCCTTTTTTAGAGAATGCCTTTTTTTATATATATAAAATGGAGGGCAAATGACTGCGCTCCACCTGATGGTAAGCGGAGGCGTAGTCCAAACGCGAGGACAGCTAGTGAAAACAGTACGTAGGTACTGCACTAGCCAACCTCACCGTGCCGACCTGCAAGGTGCTTCTTCACGCCCCGCTTGAAGGACCCTATGTCATAGGAAGGAGGGAATACATGGGCCGGGAGACAATTCCATTTTTTTGAAGCACGACAAAGAAATGAGTCGCCAAATTTCTTTGTACGCGAAGGAATCGTTGCCACAGTTAGTTGGTGGCAACGCAAACCAGCACGTGTGGTCCTGAGGAGGAAGGGAGATGGGGGGATAAGGGAAAAGAGTTCTTCAGAACATTCACCATGGTAGAGACGGTAGAAGACGCTGAGCGAAGCAACGTCTCGGCGCAGTTGCAGGCTTTCTAGGTTCTTGGTGACTTCACCATTGCCAATAATGCGTACTGCGCGGCGCTGCAATCTATCCAAAGCATCGAGTCTAGGTACCGGAGCCATCCCAAAGGTGCAATACTCCACACATGACCGGACCTCCGTTTTGTATAGCGGGCACAGTTGTTCGGGCGTGAAAAAACGCCGCAGCTACCTCAAAGTAGCCTTATTTATACAAAATCTCAGCCCGATCAGTTTAAAATTGACAAAGTTTTATACAAAATTTTATCCCCTTGGGGATAGAATTGATCAAAATCCTTTCTTGGCGGATGCCTACGTCATAACATCTACCTGTATGCCAAATTTCAGCCCGATCCGTCCAGTGGTTTGGGCTGTGCGTTGATAGATCACTATGTCAACCTTTGAGTTATATATATATTTAGATTATTTTCCCGTGGGAATGCGTCATTTTCCCGCGGTAAAAAGTAGCCTATGTCCTTTCTTGGGTATTAAAATATCTCCATACCAAATTTCATGCAAATTGGTTCAGTGGTTTAGCCGTGATTAAGTAACAGGCATACAGAGTTACTTTCGCATTTATAATATTAGTATGGATAGGGCCCTTAAATTTGTTTTTCGAAAGATTCAAGGACTTATACAATAACTGGAACAACTAGTTGACAACATGAAAATTTATATAACCAATTCACATATTTATGGAAACATGCTTTCACTCTCATCAGGTCAGATTACACGACTATGCATCTTATGCAATGGTGATATTACCCAATATTGACGATCAAAACCAGTTTTAAACCTACTGGAGGTTAATGTTACGTTAGCAAATGAATCAGACTATTAGTAAAGTTACATTTTTGCTGCTGAATTGATAATGATAAACAATTGTTGCTAATCTATTATTAATAAATTAAAAAACCTATAGGAACAGACAGCAGGTGATTGTGACCTCTAATTTTAACGCATTAAAGCTTAAAATGGGTATTAAAATGAAATGTTGTGTAGAAGCTGACGTTTACTGTACATTGGATTTATCAATTATTTCTATAACTATGACATTAATATGCTATTTGTACATTTATTTGTATTTATGCAATAAAAATTAATTTAAACTGATGTGCTTGATCATTATCAGCCCTATAACGTCGCCACTTCAGGGGCCCAGGCTTTCCTTATTCGGCTATGACCCTCCGCGCTGATCCAATGCGAATTGGAGGGTATTAACGATTTCGAAATAGATTTTTTTTGGTCATCCATCCAGTGACCACCCTTACGAAAGTTGCTTAACAATAACGATCGCGGGCCTCGGTGCTTATCTACTACGCCATCTAGCTACTCCTGATATACAACGTATTTTATACATATTTTGAAAATCTGTCACTACTACGGTGACTCTTTCGCAGCGCATTATTCATGTTTTGATATAAGTAACTTAAACCCTTGTATCATAGAAATCTGAAACAGCTATGCTACCAAAACATCCAGACAAGAGATAATACAAAAATATCTACGAGCGGGATTCGAACCCGGACCCGCGGAAAGGGCAACACCTTGAAACCAGCGCTTATTCGGTCACGAGGTACCTTCAACGGTGTATTTTGTATATCATATTAATTGTGTGTCGTCACAACAAGCGAGGCTGAATGAAGGAACAGGAAGAAATTTTCGCAATTTCCGCGACAGAATCACTTGCTTTCGCATCACAATTTATTCTTAACTAGATGACCCTCGAACTTAATACCAACTTATAATTAATAAAGTAAAATAAAGCCTTACTCGTTGATAATGTAGCTTTTAATCAGTGCAAGTAATGGAACGAATCAACACTTAATATCATAAAGGAACTTTTTGTCATTTTTGTAGTTTGAATAAAGGTAAGTAAATTGCAAATAACGTAGGCGGCAATATTCTATATTTATTTAGCCGGGAATCAAATCCGGGACGGGACGTATATAAAGATAATCGCGTATCACCTTAGAAGCTGGGTCTTACATTTTATTTGTTTTTATTCTTTGTAAAGGTCACTTGTCGCCAGTCACCCGACACTTGAGTTCAAATTTATGGGCTTGGTACAGTGCCTCGGACATATCTCACGAAACAGGCGTGTCACAAAATATTACGTACTGATCTCACATTTTCTGACCATACAAATCCGACCTTTGGAATATTATTCTGATAAAATTTCACATGAAAAATATTAAATATCCATCAAGCATCGTCATGTCAAGGCCGCAAGGTGCAATTACCTTCATCTAACACAATTTTACGCACAACATTCATTTGTTATTAGGTAACGATTGTGGTGGATATTGTGCAAAACGCAGTTTAGATCTAAACGATATTAGAATGAATTACGAACTTTGTAACGTTAGCCAGCCCTGGATTCAACTTAAACAGAAACTATTTACAACGTTTAAGATAAAGTATAAATAAAAACTAAAACCGAATTCAAAAAAATAATTATTAAGAACTACAAACGGCGTCATTGTTCCCGGTATGAGATAGTTAAGGACAGTAATAGTGATGTCTTCTTTCACTATGGTGAATTGCTCGGCAAATAAGGCTTTACATTCATCTTCATCTCAGTCGAATAACGCCTACAGGTTGGCCCCAAATTTCTCTAAGACGATCGGTATCTCGCGCTCCTCACCCAACTAGTAATGAGTCTCTCACTCGTGAGGTACCTCATTTGAGGTCTTCTTTTCAAGAAAATGAGAATGAAAATGAGTATTCGTTTTTCAACTTTGAACCACCTCATTTAGCTCCACAGTTTTTGAGACGAGCACGCGGTGCAAATATAAATAACACGAGGCACTCAGTAGAAAAGTAGTGAGTTGCTTAGAATGAAATGTTGAGTCGGCACATAATTAACGATTAATCGAGGGAGTAGTTCGGTTGTATAAGTTTGATAGAAGGCCTCGGTTTAGTTTAGTTTAGTTTAGCTCTTCCTAGCGAGTAGTGACTATTTAACGTTATATTATATGAATCACATTAATCGGCTAAAGTAAAATGAGGCGAAGTGGGTAAAATAAAAAAAAAATTGTAATGTCATTAAAAATAACAATGAAAAAATAATTATTGAGTGGAGAAATAAATTAGTAACCAAAGGGCATTCATTCTGCGTATAAAAATATTTTTACAAAAATAAGTAAATACAATTAAAAATTTTCAATATTACTCATTCTCTTAACCTCAGCTCAAATGAGGGAGACCTCGTGAGTACCTCATGAGGTAAAACGAGGTCCTCACTCATTCTCAATAAAAACGTGTGAGTTACACAACACTACATCCAACACTTCCCAGCGGTCTTGAAAGGTATTGCACTACTGGAGTGCGACAGCCAGCTCTTTACTTCTTTCTTCTCTTTCTCTCCCAAACTCTCTTAGTGGTCTTTTAGTAGTGGATTAAATGCCTTAAGTTGCTCACGCTACTATCAAATTCATAACCCTCATGGTTTACCATTCGTTCGTCGTTAGTAAAGATCATGTCAAGGTAGTAAAATGAAGCGAAATATCGCCATAACATCGCTACTACGTTGTATCCCGTGGCTAGTGTAGCCAAATGGCCATTTCGTGGGAGTTATTAAAATTATAGTAAAAGTGCTACACAGCAAGCTTGGCTTACAAGGTGACTCAGATATTTATCAATTGTACTGTTAAAAATAAATACATGAATTACACAATGAAAAACACATGGTTATATACAGGATAACCGTTTTTTTTTCTACAAAGAAATTTTTATGATTAATATTTTAGCTGTAACAGATCCCTAAAAGTATGATACTGTTTTTCATTTTATTTGGACGTTATTTTTTGTTCAAAACCAGTTGAAAGTTAATGATTTTGAGCGTGAGCGCCCTCTTAACAAAATAAAGAAATATCAATCTAATTGAGATGAGTATTAGCCAGCGTTTGGTTTCTTGAAATTGTTAACCGCCCTTTGTAATTTTTAAGAATCAATTTTGAAGTTATTTTCAGATATTTTTAAATAAACTACTGAATCAATTTCAATGTAATTTTGTACACAGATAGAGTGGAAAAATAGTCTTTAAAAAATTATACGAAGGGCTACGATGACCAAATTCTACGTGGGTAAAGCCGCGGGCGGAAAGCTAGTAAAATATAACTCGAACAAATGCTTACCTCAAGTTGGCTAGCTCAGTGCAAGAATTCGCCAACAAGTAATCGCCGCTCAGCAGGGCTATCTTGTTGCCGAACATCATATCGCCCGGCTCGGCCGCGGTCAGCTGCCGCGAGTTCATGTTCACCAGGCCCTTGTGGACCAGATGCGAGGTACGTATCATCTCTGTCACTTCGGCGAGCGCCCGTTGGCTAAACGACGACGTCAACAATTATTTAATCATGCCTTCATATTTTATGACAGCTTTAATATAATTTTAAGAAGTTTTGGACAAATTAAGATCAACCCATATTATAATTTAATTCCATGCTAATTTGCCTTCCTATCACTGTTGTACTCAACACATATCAAATAATAAATAGGACAATGAATAATTATTAAAGTAAAAAATAAACTAAATGATAATAGAAAATCAAATTAAATAATTGACTGTTTTGAAAAAAAAATCAGAAACAAATGTAATCAAAATAAATACATCATAATTTAGATCTGTATATTATTGTATAGGAACAATATGAGAGTGAAAGAATATCCAAATCATCACACATATTATTATAAACATAACACATTCTGAAAATAGGTTACATTATTATTGAATATTGGTAAAGAGAAAACTTTTGCTACCCAGTTTTAACCTAAAATCAACAATCAAAAACATCAGTAGCCGTAACATCAGTAACTTACACTGTTTATAAATCTTTATTAGCAGCTCATGTAGAAAATTAACTTTTCTATACTGTCTCAGGTCTAGGAAACCTTCAGTAAATCAGATTTACATAACACATGTATTTTAGTTAGTAAAGTTGGGCCCTGAGTAATTTATGCGATTTTTTCCTATATTTATATTAATATAACAACAATAATTTTAATATTTTTAAAAAAAGAATAATTCAATTGTTAAGCAGTTTAACATATTTAAAATTAATTTTGTTTCAAATATAAATAAACATACCTATACAATACACCAGCTGCTTTGTCTTGTTCCATATCAGGTATTTCAGGGCTGTGACCGGCCGCTTTAGATACAAGCAGGACAATAAGGCCCCATGCTTGCATATTATTCTTGCCATTATAAATGAGGTTTCTGAAGAATAATAATTTTAAAGTTTAGTAAAGATAACTGTATAAAATATAAATTTATCTTAAAGTTCCTTTACCAAGTGTTAGCTTATCAAAAAAAAGCACAGGAAAAACATGAATTACCTAAAATTATTAATAAATATAATATCTAAATTACAAAACTACTATTTACTATAATTGTATGTATTCAGTAATTAAGTAATTAAGACTAATGAACTGAACTAACAGTCGCATTAACGATATTATGCATGGTAAATTCTACGCAAATGCGAGATATTGATTGCGTGGTTATAAAATTAGTAGTATTACCCTATAACAAGCGATAAAGTAAAAACAAAATGTGATTTTTACTTGGCAGTTTTCAGCAAAGGATGGTTGCTCCCAACTAATTTGCGGAGATGAAGTGCAACGTTGGCAATTTCATCACTTAAAACCCATCGGAGGCTTAAAAATGATGTGGGATAGCCCACAATCTTCTCGGCTTCGCTCACTGCTCTGTTCCAGTCTGGCTTCGAATTTTGCTGTGTGACATTCCTTCGTTGAATGGTGCATGTACTCACTATCTCACTACAAGGTCCTAAAAGTTTCGACACCAACGCGCTAGATGCAGATGCTTTCACCACATCACACTTCACAATATTCCTCAAACGACTTAAACTCATTTTAGATATAAATAGAAGATAATTACAAAAATGAAAACGTTTTTCCCGAATATTCGAGTCTTATACCGCACTTACAGAAGTTTTTAAAGACAAAATAAATAATATTTAATCTAAAATATTTTTAATTGCACCCAAGACTTTTAAATAGCTGAACAGATATTATTTTCTTATTTGATAAGTTTTTTACTACTTTCATGCTATAGTGTTCACCAAAAATTATTTTAACTATACCGCAAAATCCAATCTACAAAAGAACAATTCACGTCTTCAACTTTCGCGCTAAAAAATTCAACTGGCGTATACAACGAAAACGCGCGCGCTTTGCGGTCATGCCAGATTTGCCAGATGTCTTTGAGAATTACCCCTTAAAACAAGAATTCTGGAAAATTCCCTCAAAAATAATTTAGACAAATATGTTGTGCTTTTATTAAGTATTATATTTGATAAATTTTGCATTCACATTGCTATATATTGAATATAGAATTGGAGCCCATCCAAAGTGCCACTTTGTCCCAAAGTGGATTTTTCAAGCATTTTTCATTAAGAATATATTTATAAGTATTTTTAGTACAAGCAGATTCAGTCCATCGTCACACTTACGTAAATAAGTACACTAAAGTCATATGTTCACACGCTTATACTGGTACTATCTTTTCAATGTAATATACACATCTTGACATTAAGCATGAGTATATTATTGAGTATCGAATAATGTATTATGCTCTTTATTAAACAAAAATATTCATACTTAACAATAGATAGATTCAAAAATAAAGATGGTTTATCTTTATAAGAGATTTCTACCAACTAAACAGAGATTATGTTTAGGAGTATATATTATTTTTCTAAAAAGTGAACAGACCCATAAATTTAGTAAAAATACTTACTCTGTCATAGTAACTGGTAATGATATTTTAAAAAAGGTAAAAGTTTTTAGTACAGACAAAAATTTATTATCTCTTGTGAAATTCACCGAATATATTTGTTTATGAATGGTACACTTTTCAGCTTCATTCATTATCATTCTTCTTGTAGGTTTGCCATTTGTATTTAAATCATAAGTTGCAACAATAAAAAAACTTAGAAAAAAGAAGTAAACGTAATATTTATTTAGATGTCGCAACAAAAATTAATTAACAATAATTATGACAGTCAATCCCTTATATTTAAATTATCTGATGAATTTCTGTGATTGAAGTTCTGTGAATTTCAGACGCATTCGTTTTTCTACTCTCAAATCATAAAATTATGATGTGATTATTTACAATAATTAGACTTAGCTATTATGTCTGGTTATTATGATAAATTTATCATTTTCATTACAATTTCAGATGACAGTAAATTATTAAGTATTGAGATATAAAGATCCAAATTCTGATTATTAGCCTTTGTCAAATAACCCAAAGATCCCATAATTATTCTCTACAGCTACGAAAATCCTCCAAATTTAGGGGAATCACTTATATCCTGGCAACATTGAGCGCGCGGGTGTTGTTATTAAATTAAAGGCATGGGAATCTAGCTCATACAACCTTTCTAAAGAAATACTATATTTATCTTTTCCTAAAACCAATTTAAACACATTATTCATATGTATTCAATATTTTAATATATATTTTAAGTTTTTGAATAGATGTTACTATACATAACGTCCATTAGATTAAATAAAGTACATAACCGGTTCGTGAATTTTACAGAATAAATACATTAATTATTATTATTAATATTATTTTAATAAATACATTGTTCAATTAATAAAATACGAGTAATATAAAGCGTGCACGATTTTCTAAGACGATATGTATGTGCGATATGGCTGTATGGAACATGTTCCTTTACTTTTTTTATAAACTAACTTCGTTCAATTGGGTTGTCAATGTCACTTTTGCAATCGAACAATCTCATTCAATCATTTTTCTATTTCGTTTAGTCAATCGCGCTTTGCCGGTTCGAGTAGTTGTCTTCTTCAAGAAGCAGTTGCTACGGTTATTACCGGTTATTGTGCACCATTTTATAATTATTTCAGAGAACTGATTGTCAACCTGCCTGTGAAAGTGTATACTTTACAAGTAGTTATTAAAGTAAGAGAACTTTGTGAATATATCGAACTTATTCTGAGGTAACTACTTCTTTTTTTGTTAAAATTCACTGAAATCGTTATAGCTTTTCGATACTGTCCACGTACTTCATTCAATGCAGGCACGTGGAACTGCATATCAAAATGTTTTATATACGTAGACTTGCACGAATTCATCTTACAAGAAATTTCCTAGAACCACTACATCATTCAGTTTCATAACTACCGAACCCAGAGTCTGTTTCTCAATAAAATATCTTGTAATTTCTATTAATTGCCTTTAATATTTTAAATAGCTTTCTTAATATTAAAGTAATGCACAATTTCTAAAATTAAACCCTTACGTAAATTTTAGAAAACAAATGTTTTCAAAAGTAAAAAGTTAGAAGTACTGGTATACCCATAAATATAGGTATTGTTTATAAATTTATTACAAACAGGACTTCTAATAGTACCTACAAATATTTATACTTATAACAATTTGTAAAATTAAAATAAATTTGTTTAATATTATGAAAGAAATTAATGAAAATAATAATCAAAATTAAGTGACAATAATTTCTTTGCTAAATTTAATACATGCTTAGAATGTTACACCATATCAAATTAAAAAACTTAGTGCTAAAAAGTTATAAGGCTAATTCAATTAAGTCTGTAGTATTTATAAATTGTTCACTACAATTAACATGTTTTCGTAAATTGATTAAAATTCTCATAAACACAACTGATCAATACAAATCAGAATTGAGCGTTCCCTTATAGATTTAGTTTTTCCTTGTATGTATTAAGAATGTTCATATTCGTAACAAACCCCAATCCTGATAACAATTATTAACAATGGTGTTTCAATTATTGCACTTTGTGACTATCTACACTTGGTTTACCATGTCACTGTGTTTTTTCTTTTTGTCACTGCACTTGATGATTGATGTTGTTGTCACTGGATTAAATTTACAACAAATACTTCAGCACACTAAGTTGAATCAAAGCAGACCTGGTGGGGACCTCAGACCCAGATGTTCAATTGCATATTTTTTGTACTTTCTTTGTATGTTTTTATTTGTTCAGTTTCCCAATGCCTTTTTATATTGTAAACAATATTATAATAATAAAAAAATATATTAATTGTACTATCTTTATTTATTTTTTTTTCCATTAAATTAAACTCAGTTTTTTAACAACAGATTTACATTAAATCTTCGATAACACCTTATTTCTACCAAATTATAAGAGATATCAAATCGGACATTGTGGTACGTAAGGTAATAACATACACAACTGTAAAATTATCAGTCTTTGCTTGAATCAAAATTTTTATGGGATTTGATTTTCTAGCTTTTGCCCATTGAAAAATTTAATGATCCAAACAAATGTGGCTTTCGCCTATCTTACAAATGTACTTTGTTTTGCAATCTATGAGTGGATTTTTTCATTGATGGGCCACCTTGTTCACCCATACTGTTAGCTATTCTTTTGCAAGGAATTGCTTTTCATTCTTCAAGTCTTTGGCTAGACATTTCACTCCAAGAGTTCAATATATTTACTCCATGTTCGAACAGTAGATTGAGTATACTTATGTAGTTACTTTCAAACCTTAGCATATTAATAATAAATTTCAAATTCCAGTAAAGAATGTTGACATTTTGTTGTAACATGATATTCTATTGACTATTAGTATCTTGGGAAATCACCACATTCCCATCCATAATGAAAAACATTCTTTTGTTCATATTTATATCCACTATAAGTTGTTGTGAACAAAACACTGTTGTTCATAAGGATAGACCGCTGAACAAATAAATAACGTCTTCATTAGTAGGGTCCCGAAGGGGAAGTAAGTGTCCCCCAATAAACTAATAGGTTTCCCTTCAAGTGAGATACACAGTAGTGTTTTTGTTAGTTGTATTCCAATTAGAGTCCCATATAACCTTGTAGCTTGCCAGGCGATGCTGATGTGATATGCATAAAACATTGACCACAAACGTCATCTGGAGGCACAGAACCAAATACTGTATTTGGATTTTTTTAACCAAATAAGACTATAAGTTTCCTTGCTTAGTATAGTTCAACACTATGTTGATGTACAGTTGATTCACTGAAGGTTATTGACATGTCTCCAAAACTAGTACAGTCGTAGAGTCAATTCAGTAAGCTGATAAGCTAATAATACAGGAAAATTTTTAGAATATAATATTTGAGAACTTAAAGCACCGGTGTCATTAACTGCATACAATTTTTGCAATAAGTTTCTCAGAATTTGCTTTTAAGAAAATAGAAAAAGTTACTCTCAAATAAACTAATTATAAACTTGTTTACTTTATATTCTAAAAATCTTAGGGACTATAATATAACAATTATACAAGCTAACAATATAACATAAACATTAATCTTATCTTGGAAAGTTTTATTGTGATCAAATCTAGTGACTACATCACATCATTTCTTGTCAAAAGTCAAGCACTGTTATGTCTCGTCTCTAATTTATATGTATACAAACAGGTCAATGTATTTATCAGAGTTTGCTTTAAAAATACTTGTATCGTTTATTATCGGCAACACAATTTTTTTTGTAGACATTAAATAGATTGTATTACAAATTTATCACGGATTTTTCCATCGATTATTTTGCGCACCAATTTTTGCATAATCCATCAAAGCAGATAACATTATTATGATAACGTCAACATAGGTCAAGGTTAATAATAATGTTTCAATTAATAATGTTTCAGTTGCTTTGTACATAAATAAAAATAAACAATGAGACATTGGCTACGAAACAAGAGTGGAAATAATAATTCTAATATGGATTGAACGGATTTTTTAAAAGTAACTCTGTTAAAAAAATAATACTGAAAATAGATTCTTATTTGATTTTAGCATTGATTTCTAAAGTTCTTTGCTACTCAAATATCTGAGTAATATGTAGAGAATACCTAATGGCGTTAAGTCCGATAAGCTAGCGAATAATAAGTGTTCAGGGATAGAAAAAAGAGATAGGGCCTACTCTGTATGCTCCGAAAACGATATTTCATCTATTTTCAAAACATCAATACTACAAAAGTATAAGAACGTTTCAAAGTTTTCCAAAATTTCGTTCATGGATACACAAGAGTAGGCCCTCAGAAGTGTACCCACTCCAACCCTAGTAAAGTGCTTATATGATTTAACAAACTCGTTTATTATTATTAAGTATTTCTATTTAGGTGTACCTATTGAATAAGTCTCAAATTTTCGTCTCGTGTTATCCCCTATATGAGAATTAACGGTCAATCGACGCATCCGCAATTTCGCACTTCTCGTCTCCTTCCACTTCCTACATATTCTAATATAGACCTATAACTGTACTTTTTTAGTTCTATTCTCTAATATATATAAGAGAATATATATGTATATGTATACTTTCAGCTTTGCGTGGTTCTGTATTATACTATGATAGATTTGTATCATACTATAACCTGTCCACAAAAAAATCAAAATCAATTTCTGTACTGGTTAAGAGCATGTTGCATCAACTATTACTAAGCTTTTACTCTTACTGAATGGAATGAAAAATAGTTTGGAAGTGAAATAAGGACGTTCACCCATTACATTGATAACATAGGTCACAGTGAACATGCCAGCTGTGCGTGTAGAATAATCCTAAAAGTAAACATTGTAAATGAAGAGATAAAGAGAAAAAATATAGTGTCATACAATTTGGTGTGCGCATGCGCATGCCTTGACCTTGTCGATGTTCAATAGTCGATGTCATAACATAACTGGTCTTTACTGATAAAAATGCTCGAGATCTAAAAAATCGAAATCTAAAAAATTAAGTTATTGATTATCTATATAAACTTCAAACCGCTGAACGTAAATTTAAAGTTGCATTTTGAAAGATATACGTTAATTTCATTTTCCTTTTGGTTCAGTGACTCAAAACTTTGACAATATTTATAATAAATATCAAAATGTCCGATATTTGATATTTCTCCGATATATATCATGCATATGAAATGCTGCAATTTTTGAGCAGCCAGTAGCTTTATTTAATATTTGATCTTTTAAATCAAAAGTGTAAAATAATAATTGAGTTTGAGTTATTTAATTTGTTTATTTATTATAATTAAAAAGTAGTATGCGAGCGATGATTTCCAGTAACGTATAGGGGAAAACTCGATATTTCTAGTAAGTAACATTGCTACTTCGGGCCGATGTTGCTAGCGTCACATCGGGTTGGTTAATTTTCTAGATGAGACTGAAAACTCAATGCTCAAACTAATAATAAGCGAACCCTAACTAGGATATTGTTATTTGTCTACAGGTATGGAGTGGGAAGGGCCGCCCAAGCAAGGCTTGTACGACCCTCAGAACGAGCACGAAGCCTGCGGTGTTGGTTTTGTTGTTGCTATCGACGGGAAACGCACTCATAAAGTAAGTATATCAACTAACAAATCTTACTCATCTATGATTTGAACATATAATATTACCGTCTTTCGACCATATTCATTACAACTTTAAAAACGGCCGGTTTATGAATTGTGTAAAGTACAAAATCTCAACTGGTTATTTTCAATAACTGAAGTTTTTTATGTTTCACATGGCAAAATGTCCTAGTTTTATCAACTGATCATTAAAAAACTAAAATAAGACACGAAAAACCTGTTAAAATGACGGTTCATTACAGTTCGAGACTTAACTTTATTATAAAGTTTTAATTTTGTTATCCATTGTACGCAAACATAGTTTTTTAATCAGATCCTCATAAAAGAGCTTGTAAATATGTAAGTTTCAGGCTTTTTCCGCGTACCTACCCTCGTGACTAGTATCAATCTGTTGTACTGATTTTATCGCGGTTATACCAAAACGTAAATATTATAATGTTTTGTCAAAAGATGCGATTACACGCCTTGCTCGTTTAATATGCTGGAATTCGGCTAACGTTTTCGTTCCCCATAACACTATATTTCCCCGAGACTTCTCGCCGTTGCACCAATATTCTCCTGGCTGCAGTTCAACTCTGTTGCATCATTACTATTCATAAAATAAAGCAACTGTCGTCTTTTATTCTGCACTCAGGTGAAATATCATTTCATTTTCTTGTATATTTCTTATTTGAAATATTAACTACCACCTCGGTCCATTAAGCTGTCGAATAAAAAAATAAGAATTTTAAATATTGGTCAACAATTGACGGAAATATCTGCGAACGTCGCCGTCGAACATATAGCCTCCTCCTTTTCGATTTTGAAGTTGATTAAAAGCTTATTAAAGGTTTATGGTGTAGTGGTTAACACGTTTACCCTGCGATACGGTAAGCAACATTCGTAAGGACCGTTTATAGGAACACAAGTTTAAGTCGTTGGACTCTGCTGTGATGCACTGAGCAGGTATGGGCCCTTCCTTTCTATTGGAATCCATTCATTTGGAAGGCTTGTGTTCCAGGGGACATTAGGCTGCCAATGTTGAAAGGTTCTTATAATTAACAACCTCTCTCAAATATTCCGTCTCACTTTCGATCGGGATAGAGACTTGTAGCTCTTCTGCAATTTATCACCCGCACAGCGTGCAATTGGTCTCCGCTACCACAGATGATACCCATCCCTCTGTTTTGTGGCCATTTGCAATTTCATTGACTGAGAAAGCTGACAGCTTTCGATCATCATCAGCCCTCTTACGTTGCCACCGCAGGGGCTCAGGGCTATTCCTTACGGATATTTAAGAAGGATGGTCCACCCACCACGCTAACCCTATGCGTATTAGAGGGTATTAACGACAGCAAATGCAGCCGGAACCAACGGCTTAACGTGCCTTCTGAAACACGGAGTAGCTCGAGTTAATAATTTTTCGGTCACCCATTCCGTGACCGACCCTTGCGAAAGTTGCTTAACCACAACGGTCGCGGGCCGCGGCGTTTATCCACTACGCTGCCGTAATGCATATTTAGATAATACTACTTAACAATATAAATGTGTCCGTAGATCGTCCGCGATGCGGAAACTCTCGCTAAGCGCATGGAGCACCGCGGCGCGTGCGCGTGCGACAACGACACCGGCGACGGCGCTGGTGTGTTGACCGCGATCCCTCATCAGTTCTACTGCGCTCAACTCAGGTACAATAATGAACAATTTATAACACGCTCACAAACACGTACACACAGTTACACAATAGCCAATGATAAGTGTATCTGCAGGTTTATCACGTGATACTTAATTTTCCTTTGGATTTAATCAAAATTAATTCGAGGCAGTCCTGCCGCAGGTTGGTGTCCAAAACTCTAACCTCAGATTAGAATGATTGTGAAATACGGGATTGGTACCGTGCGGCTTATATTTTGCCAGTTCACGATATAACGTGCGCTTCCAACAGCGCCAAAATGTAGATAACAACATAGTCTGAACCTCGATTTGTGTTACTATCTACTACTATAATACTAAATTAAAGATGCCCTCTGCCCCTTTCAACTCGTCCCGGATTTCATCTCATTCTAAAGCGCAACGGATTTCGATACAATATTCTTTTTTAAGGTTGTCACCCATGAGTGGACTCAAAATCGGTAATAAGACACGACGAACGGAGACTGACAGACGAATAATCGAGTGTTCCTATGGATTTTTGCTTTGAAACACGGAAGATGAAATCTTAACATTTAATAATAAATATCATATTGTCCTCAAGATTTATTTGCAGAACGGAATGATAACATAAATGAACCTTTAAAAGCTTATATTTTATTACTGTTTTATAAAACGCATGTAAATGAACCTAATATCAACATTTTTCCTTGTCTTTAATCTTTAATCATTGTTAATTTAATCATTGGAAATTTATCTCATAATACCTATATAAACTGTGGAATATTATTAATTAAAAAAGTGGATTAATATTTCCTTTGTGAGCGACTGCTGTTTCTGGAGTAGCTCAGGTTGTATCGAAATACATTAATTCGATGTATATCATGAATCTTTGATTACAATTCCTACATCTGAAGGCGCAATATGTATTCTTCTTCTTCTCTTGTCTATCAATAGTAATCTATAATTTCAGTACTTTCTAAACCATATCATCTTTCACACATTCTATCCGTTTATTCATCAGTATTCTGCTCTTAATATTGTCGACTACATTCAAGTTCAATAGTGCTATTTTTTAGGGTTCTGTACCCAAAAGAACCCTATTACTTGACTTTGCTGTCTGTCTGTCTGTCACCAGGCTGTCATAATCAATCAGTTACTAACCCCCATAACCAAAATTGTACTTAAGAGCGGAATATCTTTTTATATTTCATCGAAAAAAAATCTTATGAACCCAACCCAAAGTCGATTAAAACGGAAGTAATTTTTTTACGTAATATAAGTTATTCTGGTCTTTAAAACAATTTTGGTTATGCGGGTTACGACGTGTTTGCTTTCCAACGTTATAATTCGAAAAAAAAAAATTTCACGATGCATAAATTCTTATTAATAATGAGACATCAATATTTCATATCCGTACGGAATCCTCAGGACGAGAGTCCGACTTGCTCTTGTTTTTATTAAATTTACGTATAGTTTGAAGTAGGTTTACGCCGGTTTTATTACATTTGCATTTGAACATGCCCTCGACATAAAAGACGACAAAGTCACGTACTCTACCGTTTATTAGCATCGTGATATTACATATTAGTCGATACAACTACTAACATAACAGAAGTACTACAATACGTAATACTAAGTAACAAAAATATCCAGAATTTATATAAGTATACTTCTAGAGTCTCAGAGTTGGCACATATCTGACGGTACCATCAAACATCTCAAGAAAGTACGGGTTAGTTTTCTAAACTCTCTCAACTATTACACTAGGCGTTCAGAGCCTCCTTTTGAACAACAATATTTGTGCTCCTATTAGATGCGGCTCATTTTCTGTCAGATAATCTCTAGGCTTACTATGTTTCTCAGAAAATATTATTTCGTCTATTTCCAAACACTAATGTTATGACTCCAAGGAAACCCAATCGTCGATAATTTATGATGTAACTGTGGTAGGATTGGACACTGCCTTTAATGCACAGATAATATTCATGGATATGGTTTCAACAAAAATAATACAACGATGCGAAATAAAAAAGAGTAGGTAGCCAATGTAATTTTCCCTACTTGCTTGTATTTATTCCGTCACACTAGTATAACCTCATCTCATCAACCTTCCCTCTGGCTCTATTGCTTTATTTATTTTTTATTTTTTTTTAATAATCGTTATATATTTAAAATTGACATAAATTACAAATAAATACTTACGTTCAGAATTATTTACCGTGCTGTTATGTAAATAAATATAGATTGATTCGTTCACTTGAGAGTTTACCAAGCCGTTTCCGTCAATTTCCTCTGAAGAGTGTCCCAAACATAAATTGAGTTTTTCCATAAGTACCGCCAGAGTTGGAAAGAGGCTAACGACTTTTGGAATCGATTTCGTTTACTTGAAAGAAAGATTGTCTTTGTTGAGTATCGTCCGCTGAGGAAAATATTTAATTTAATAGGGCAGACTAAATCTTAAGAGATTTTATGTCTAGTGGTATCGTTCAATGACCTCTATTGAGGAGTACTCCAAAACAGGTCATCGAAAATATATTTCCTTATTTAATATGGTAACATGAACATCTCCGATACCTATACTTCAATAATTTAAAAAAAATCGAAGTCTAGTGGCGACGGAGGCACCCGAGGATCTGTCACGCTTAAAAATACATTAAAATCTGAAATTAAAAACGTTTAATTTAAAGAATTCTAAAGTTATTTTAATAGTAAGCACGGGCTTCTATACGACGTAATAACTTTTCTTAGCAATAATCCAGAATGTGCGTTTTTACTATTTAATTTTGGCTGCACAGTTGTCGAATGAGCTAGTTAAAAAAAAACAACAGTAGAATACCCTATTGTAATAAATGTTGGTAAATTTATCTACAGTACAATATTTAAGTTAAAATACAGAATAACAACAGTATAAAGTCTCGAACTAGTTGGCGCGTTGCCAGGTTCAGTCCCGAATGTGCGGTAGGCAACCCTACACCCTGGCATCGTGCCAGCTCCATTGTGCGGGTACTGAAAATCAATGATCGAACCAAAATATAATCTGCGACTAGAGGTCTCGAAACTTAGAGTGGATTTAGAAGATTTCTTTGAAATACACTTATACTAATATTATAAAGACAAAATTTTTTAATTTGTTTGTTTGTGGGCGGTCCGAGCATAAAAAATCTTTCACCTACGGAAATGTACATAGTAGGCGGTTGATATAACCTAGTAATTTACGCTGACGAAATTGCTAATACAGCGATTTTCATCAGTAATAGTTTAATAATATGTAATTAAATATTTTTGCCCTCTTCCTACATGTTTCGAAAAGGTCTTTGCAAAGAACAATCTTATTTGATAGGAGATATATCAAAATCATTCATCTATGAACTGGATACCTTACACCACCACGCTTGTGACGTTCAATTGGTCTCTATAACAGGGGTAATCATAAACAATTAATAACCACTTGCTTATCGTCCTGCTTGACAGACCTCGTTGCTTCTTCGATTTTTTTTTAAACTTTATATTTCCATACTTTGCCTTGACCTTAATCTATTTGTTTAGACTTTAATACACTTTAAAAAATGTAGAGAAATTATGCTAAATTGTACATGTTTATGTAAGGTAAACTCGTGTCTATAAAAAGTTAAGAGTCCTATCACAAATATGCACTCTGTGAAATTATAATATAATAAGAAAATAAATTTATGCTTAAAAATTATTCTTTATTTAGTAGTCATTATTCTGGTATAAATATTGTTCAGTAATATTATAGTAAATAGGAGAAATTCACAGTTAATTTCAATCAATGTTTGAAGTTTCTTGGTTTATAAAACGATTTTTTATTTTTATATTTAATCAGTGTTATCTCAAAATTTCGAGGCCGCTGCGTACTATACGACTTCCATTACGCTACGAACTATTACGACGAAAAGTTATTCTGCACTATTCAATAAGTCAAAATTATTAATATTTATGTTGCCGAGATCGAGAACGCCAAAATTTACCATTTTACGCAAAAGTCGCCGTTGAAATGTAATATGGTTATTTTTATTATAAATAATTGTGAAACTTTACTTTATCTATTGTCATAGGTCACTATTTCAAGAACAAAATTAAATTTATATAAATAAACACAAATGAAGGTTAAATAGTTGATTATAATAAAAAAAAATGTCTAATCATCATTGCTTATTAATTTAGTAATTAATTATAGAATTAAAACGTAGGGTATCCAGATAATTGATAAATACAGTGTCAATGGCAACATGTAAAGGTCAACTCGTTGTTAATTCATATAAAAAATATTTTAATAAAAAAAAAATCTAATTACGAAGCTTTTCCTTTTTTAAGTCTGTTAAAAATAAAAACAGCCTTAAAAAAGGAAAATTTAATATAAAGAAATAATAATAACTTTGTTTAAATAAGTTTTGAATAATAACAAAATCAAATTCTTCGTCTGTAACGATAAATATTCTCAAAGTCTTTAAAGATTATTCTGTTAAATCTTTATACTATACTTACTGTAGCAATGAACATATCCTTGTAATATGTATGTTATATAATGCGCACTGTTAGCACTGCGACTTGCTTACTTACTCGTAACTACGCAGTTAACAATAAAACCTATATATACTTTTGTAGATCGGGAATATACTCGGTCTGTACATAGTTTTTTTTGTAATGAAGAATGCTTAAAAGTCCTATTTTTTGGGGGACGCTCTGTGATGGTACTCGAACCCACGACCTTTCCCAATCTGGGCGACTACTCTAATCTCTGAGTTATCCAGAAACTAAGAGGACTGACTAATTGTTCAAGCACTTTTTACTTTTTTCGCTACTCCATTCAGTCCATTCATTTCAGGCAAACCACCCAAAAAGATGAAGATTTGTTCTAATTATTAAATTTGATTAATTTTATATTCAGAATGCTATATTGAAAAATATTAATATCAGATGTTAAAGCAAAAATATATTTTCCCCGCGTTAATAAAAAAAGATAAATTTGTTTACATAAAAAATACTTCATTTTACCCAAAAACGCACTTCAGCATAAGTAAAAAGTAATTGTGTGAAATTAAAAATACAACAAATGTATATACAAATGTATATTATTAATTACCAAACGCAATTTGCAAATGATTTACACCTTAAAATCTTGTGACCACTTAGTGATAGTATACATATTTTAGCATCCGAAATATTTGTATATATGTATTATAAATAGATAGAAAGAATGAAAATAATTAATTAAGTAACACAATGCATACAAAAATTCAAAATATCCGACTCGAAGGACCAAAACTAATCTCGAGGTCATTTATTACGATTTTTAATTTCTGAATACTTCAAATCGTATGTAATCCTATTAATATTATAAATGTGAAAGTTTCTTTGTTTGGATGTTTGTCCGTTAATCACGCCGAAACTACTGAACGGATTTTGATATAATTTGGTATACAGATAGGATATTAGCTGACTTAGATAATAGGATACTTTTTATCTCACTAAACATTTCCCTAGGGTCCACGCGGGCGAAGCCGCTGGTGAAAGCCAGTATAGAAAGTATGTGTAATACATGTTCAACATATAGGTACTTGTACTAGTATCACCATATTAAAGTTGAGTAAAAGAAAAAAATCAGCACCGCAACTAGAACACGCTTGGCCGATCTACGTCATAAATTGTGCTCATTACTTTTGAATGGGCTCTGATTCAAGGATTCGCAATTGGATCAATGAATGGCCAGTTTATTACTCGTGCGCAACAAACAAGGGGGTAGGGTCGCGACTTCTAGTGACGCAACTTTACAGTGTCGCACAGATTCACTCTCTTTAATATATATTGTTTTTTTTAGTTTTTCTTTTTTGGAATGTTTTTTACTATTTTGGGCACATTTTTAACATATTTTATTGATAAATATTCTTCTCCTTGTTTAATTCTTTCATTCAATTCTGTGGTAAGTTCTTTCAAGTATGTTTTTATATATGGCAGTTCAATATATTGTACAACTACTGAGTTGCTAACTGATAATAATTGTTTTGACTAATAAACACATTGCAAGTCTGCGGAGAAAAGGAGAAACAAAATCACGAGGCCAGTCAATGAGACAAATAGCAATGAAAAAAGAATTGATACAATATATCAAATATGGTAATGTCGTCGCCTAATAAGGCCCATTGTTTTTTAACGCAAATTTAAACGAATAGCAATTGATTTTTATATTTTACTAAATTAACGGTGTACTTCATTATCACTTTTCCGTTCCGTTTAAACCTTCCCTGGACTACGAAGAACATTTTAAAACCAAAATCAACTTAAATCGGCCCAGCCGTTCTCGATTTTAGCGAGACAAACGAACAGAAATTTATTTTTATTGTTAATAAAAAGAGAAAAATGTCTCGCGTTAGTGGCAATTTGTCATTTTCGGAATTTCTCCTTTGTAATTATTACCCCAAAGCTACTAACTAAATTTTGTTATCACAACAATGATTTCAGGATGCACTTTTGCAAGCAATGATAATTATGTTAAAAATTACTAATTAACAATAAAAATTACATGTAAACAATAATAAATAATGTGACATAGGATATTGACTTGTAGTTAATTGAATGTAACTTTAGTAATAAAAAAAATAATTTGATTTAATATGAATTTGCAATTTAAACAATATTTACATGCTTTTGCTGATGGCTAAATGGACTGCACTCAAATTGTATTTCAATCTACAATGTACCTCATTTAAAAACAAATGAATTATTATTAAGCATTAATTAAACTATGAACAATAAATATAAATGGATAAACTTAAGTTAATTCTCAATAAGTATTAAAGCAATTTACATAAGTTTATTGAATTTATAAAAAAGGAATTAATAACCGTTATTTTCACATATAGCCCGTTATCACAAAAAGTGAAATTAAAAGTATTTTTCAAGATGTCTGCATATTTGGGTGTAATCACTTATGACTCAGTTATTTTCGAATCATAATCCATCATTGTTGATTATCCCTTAAGATAATACTTATTATGCACATAAAAAAAATATATATCGTGTTAAATTGAACCGAATATCAGATTATATAATAAACGTTATGATATAATAGAATTTAGATGTTAGACTAGATGGATTATGAAACAAATCAGATTATGATCAAAAACAAATAAGATCCAAATAATATTATATTACTTATTCATTTCTGAGGCTTGACTTTTTAGGATTCTGTATCAAAAGAATAATCGGGGACCCTATCACTAACACTTCCCAGTCTGTCTGTCCGTCTCTCGCCAGGCTGTATCTAATGAATCGTATAAGTTAGACAGTTGGCAGTTTTCTGTTGCCGCTTCAACGACTAATACTAAAAACCAGAATAAATAAAAATCTAAGGGGACTGCCATACAGCAAACGTGATTTTTTGCTCACTTTCGGTATGGAACACTTCGTGCGCGAGTCCGACTCGCAGTTGACCGTTATTTTTAGTCTTTTTGCTAATATTGTCACCAGACGCCTTTATACCTATCTGAAACGTGACCTGTCTTGATCTCGTCTGTTAATATTTGTGTTTGTTACCCAGGCAAGCTTTTTAATTGGCTGTTGTTTTAAAATATAAAGAGGAAAATGGTGCCTCGATGGAGCTACCACGTTCCATCCAAATGAATAACAAACCTCTTTTATAAATAATTCAACTGTATCTACACAGCATAGGTGTCTGACACAGTTGAATATTTTTAGTAATAGGTGAATATTATAATATCAATAAGCACATATTGTGTCCGTTTTATATAATCTGAGGAGCTCTATGGCACAGTGGCTAGCGGACTTGGTATGCGAGACGTTTGTTAAGCGCCTACCCCATTGGCAGGTCATAGGATGGGTGACCAAAAATTTATTATCTCGATATCCTCCATGCTTCGGAAGGCATCTCCAGTCGTTATGACCCATCAATCCGCTCTGGGCCTACGTGTTGGATCATGGCCCATTCTCGCCAGTCAATTAAACATAATAGTCAGTAACATAGTAATCGCCAGTCAAATAAATAATTACATTAAACATAGTACACAATTTTAATACTAGAAACAAACATAAACTTGTTTTGCCGTCGTGCAGGCTAAAGAAGGTTCTATCATTTTTGGGTCAAGGTATACACTACTATAACAAAATTCCTATGGAAATTTTAAATTACCCGTGCCTAAATTTAAAACCCTTATTAAGAATTGTCTACTCAGTAAAGGATAATATACTGATAATGAATATTGAAACGACAAAACTGTTTGGTATTAAATATGACTTGTTTTTATGTATATTACATTATTAACCAGTGAGCTTGTTTGACTAGACATGTGATTCGATTGACGTAAATGTTTTACTTTTATATTTTCTAATGTTGTAATGGAAAGCGACTTCATACATATTTTAATGAAGTTATTTTCCAATCTTGACGCTCTGTATGAGATAAAACAGGGAGAAAAAAGCAGCCCTTGCCGAGTTACTTGCCGGTTCTTCTCGGTACAAGATCTCCCGCCGTAGATTTACGAACTGATGGCATAGCTCTCGACTTTCGGCAAGTGCTTGTAACAGCCTAGACTGAATAAATAATTTTGGTTTTGATTTTATAATTCGGATCCATCCATTGGAAAGGCCTGAGCCCCAGCAACGGGACATTAACAGACTGACGGTGGTTATGCTTATTTTTTAAAATTACATAATGTATTTTACGTATAGTTAAGTTAATGTTGCCTAATATTAATATGTTGGACATTATTGAAATTCATTTCGTTAATATTCTGACTAAAGACCATTGAGTTAGCATTCAATAGATCAGAAATCTTTTAAAAATCGTCACTAACTTACAAGACATTGGCACAATGTACGTAGTATAATTATTGGCCATCTATTCGGTGTACTGGAGTTTGTTTCATGCGTAGTTTACGAGGCCTTGGATGTGTATTGTTTCTTGACGATGCGCTTCAACGAACAAACATGTAAATACTATGTGAAAGATAATATCTGTAGTCTATACAAAGCTATATTATATTAAGCGGTGGAGATGTCTTTACAGGGCTTTTGTGGGGTTGAGTAATAGGACCTTGATACTAACTTAAATTCACCAGGTTTATAGAAGTTTTTCACAGCTATAGATACAATAGCTTTTCTTAGAGAAAGATTTCCTTAGAATTGGATTTCTGCTAGTTGTCATTCCTTTAATTCTATAGAAAAATCAAAATAAAGAAATAGATTTCTGGTACTCTATTCCGAAATATAAACAAAATAATCAGTTACATTGTTTGACAGTTTACTCTTGGACAGATGTACTCCTTGGAATTTGTACTATTCTGTAAAAATACAGCGACAACACATCGGTGCCGTAGCATTAGAGGTCCAATGATTTAAAACATTTATTACCTGTGGAAGTAGGTTTTATATTATCAAATCTCTAATGCTGTGAGTGCTGTTTTAGGGGCTTGCCTGTGACACTGTGTTTTAAACAAAATAGCATTGAAAAACATACATATTGTGACACTATTGAATCATCGAATTATGGAATAACTCTCACGTGAATTTAATAAATATAGTGACAACCAGAGGTCGACAACCTTATGAGATGGAAGAGCCAATAGCAACAATTTCCAAAAAAATCACAGTTTTTAAAGAACAATTGCAAAATTTATATCTTACTCATATTTTTAAGATGTTTTTGAAATTTAGACAACTTTGAATATCTATCTCACAGTCATTAACTCAATCATATTATAGTTTTGGTACATACACGACTTTGGATTGATTACAGAATTAAATGAGATTCAACAGTAAAATGATTATCTTATTTGTTAATATACTTGAGTCTTTATATCAAAAGAACCATGTTGGTCGCGTGTCGCAGGTTGCCAATCCCTGTCATATACAAGACGGTATATCGTACGTAGGTACTAAAAATTTTAACTACTTATATTCAATCTATATTTAATTTCTTTGGGCGGACTATACTTTCTGAATCTGTTTACGATCAATCATCGTGATAAAGAAGCCAAATCACGCCTTTGATTAGAATATATCTCGCCTCGTTCCGTGTAAAGAGGGCAAATTCCCCCATTTCAAATCGATTGTGAACAAATTAATGAAGTGATAATAGGAAATTCCTTATATATTTTTAGACCGATCGTTTAATACGGGATTGCTAGAGTCCTTAATATTTCAACGCTGGGGTTAGCGTCATGATCACGTTTTGGCGGTGGGTGTTATTGGCATATACATAATATCTAATAATGTATATTTTTTATAGTAAAAAATGGTAGATTTTTGGGTCACAGTGTCATGTGGGTGAAATCTGCGCTGCTAGTAATTTCTTAAATTTGTCAATTCCTACTGAGGTTATTGAACAGGTTTTCTGACACAGGATGCGTGCGACTCTTGAGTATTCTAAATTAATTTACAAGTCTGGCTCACATCTTCCACTTTTGCTGATTTCCACAGAGGAACAAACAAATTGCACAAGTGACAAACCGAAGTCTGGATATTTAAATATTTTAACATTGCAATACTTTTCCCGAGTATTAAAACATCTGCTTATGTCATCCACTCTCGAGACTTCAGTTACTCCGTGATAATGGCACTTGCAACAGCGCTGAAATATCATGGATTCTATAAATATAAGGTATATAATAACAATCCCGTGATAAACAATTAATAATAGAGTAGTCAGTTACAATATTTGGTCGGTAGGGCGCAATATCATCTCCCGTCTCCTTGATATCGTCTTGTTTTCTGTTTAACTTTATGTGAATACTTAAGTGATGGAAATTTCGAGAAACATTCTCATCAACTGATACGTTCCAAGAGTTGTAATTGCTCCGCGAACAATCCACTAGTGTTTGCTCTCACGTGTTATTGTTCTTTTTAACATGAAGTTCAAATACAAACAAAACCTTTTTTTATTAGAAACCAAACTGATGTAGCTATTAAGTAGTATACACATTTTCTTTATGTTTAACTTTCTATTAATCGGTTTAATAATCTTCACTAATATCATAGAGGCAAGATTTCATTGTTTGTTTTTTTATATCGAATAGGCTCCGGAACTGATGGACCGATTTTAAATATCTTTTATCTGCGGGAAGATACATCATACCCGGATGATATAGGTTATAATTTACGCGAAAGAAGTCGCAGGAAAGCAGCTAGTGTTTTATAATTAGACCAATTAAGTACAGTCAATATGAAGTTATCATACAATGTTGAATTTCCTCGATCAATTTTGATCTCTATTTTCAAAGTACTAAGATTAAAGTTTTTTTTTATAATATGTTGACTATCATTAAAAATAATAAGGCCGAACGAAAATCTTGCTTCAGAGTCATCACATCTTATCTTAGACCACCGCTTCAGTAAATAAAAATTCGAAAATATGTTTACTTGTTTCATTTAAACTGTCGTTTTTAATGTTTACATTATAAACAGAAAAATGAACGGCCAATAAAAAATGTTTTATATATTTAACCTACATCACGGTTTATTAGATTACCGCATGTAATGTGGTGTAGACAATTTTTACAATCAACCTATCTTTATTAACCCAGACGTCTGAAGCGTGCTAAGTTTACTTTTTGTACATCCAAGTTGCACGTGCATTTAAGGCAGAGTTTTAGTAGTCTGCTACCTCGCGTAGTAA
Organism: Diatraea saccharalis; assembly: GCA_918026875.4. NCBI lineage: Eukaryota > Metazoa > Arthropoda > Insecta > Lepidoptera > Crambidae > Diatraea > Diatraea saccharalis. The sequence goes on along the minus strand of OU893344.1, from coordinate 2,805,011 downwards.
ATTACACTTCAATTCTTCACTTAATTTTAGTAGTTTTTAAAATATCTGTGACTTTTTATCGAGCGAATAATTATAATTCATGTTTCTGATTTCAGCAAGTGCTAAATAATTTTTCTAATATTTTTCCGCAAATATTAGCATCGCGAAATAAGCAATCCAAGAATACTTTAGTAATATCTCGCCTTAACTGTACAATGCCATATATTAATCTGGATTAATTTTAGGTATATAATTACTCTATAAATTTCTTCATAATGTTGAAGAAATATAGGTGCAGTATTGTCTCGTGTTATTTCATTAGGTCATAGCAAAAATCACCACCTGTTTATCGCACATGCTATTGTTGAAACCGAGTGACGTCTTAGAATTCATTCATACATAGAAGTCTTACAATAGCACTTCATTAGAATTCATTCATACATTGAAGTCTTACAATAGCACTTCATTACTGTTCTTTTATTGCATTCGTTCAGAAATACGGTGGTAAAATTAAATAAATTTAAACATTTAATTTGACTTTGTAGGTTTTGAAGTCTTTTATAGAGATTATACGAAACGAAATGAATAACGTTAACTAAAATATGTTATAATTATACTCTGAGATTTTACTCCGAAAATTAATTCTCGATAATCGTCATAAATACGTAAATGAGAATTAAAAACCTCTAATAAATTTGTGATTTTCAAAATTTAATATTGTAACCTCTAATAAATTTGTGATTTTCAAATTTAATATTGTACTTAATACTCGAGCGTGAGACCGACTCGCTCTTGGCAAGTCTTATTTTCTGTCTCGACCAAGTTCATTGCCAATTTTCGCTATAAAAACCTGTGCTAACACGGTATGCAAATTGAAACGAAATTAATTGACTATTCTCGTACATTTTGACCTTGATGCTCATTACAAATTCGTCTTTAAATGGCGCATTTTCATAGTTCGGAAAAACTATCAATGCCGTTTATCTGCTGATGTACATTGTACACGCGATGTCGCCATTTTTCCTGTAAAGTGATTTAATGTAATTCATCATAAACCTCTTCAAGTTTTGCTTTATACTAACTAAATTAAGTATAATTTATGCAACAGAATTGTTACCTGTGTGATAATTTATATTAATAATACTACCAGAAATTAGGATACCAGCAGTGCTATTCTGTAGTAATAAAATCAGCTTTGAACATCGACATCTTTCACAGCGTTGTAACAACACAGAGGTTCAATCGAATAAAACCTACTTTTGAGTTGTTTTTTAATTAAATAAATAATCCCGGTATTAGCTATCATTCTGATAAACGAATTATGTTTCATATATCGTAAGTGAGATGCTGGTTGCTCACCACCTGAATTACGGGAATTTTTATAGAGTATTCACGCTTTTTCCAGTTTATTAATTTTTCCTATGTTTTATGTGGAAGTTATAAGGAAAGTTTTTATGTAATATTTAACTTTAACAAATATGCCTTTCAGCAGTTTTAAATAAAATCAATCAGCCATATAAAACTTTCCTAGCCTGATGTAGTTTGTATGCAGCCATTTAGTGCTATTTGTGGTACAAAATGAAATCGATACTCGCATAATAACATTCCAAAGCCACGCCACAGAAGCGTGTACTCTAGTGAATTACGTTGTTTAGATAAGATAACACTAAGCCCTGATAGGGGGTCATCTTTAGTCTCGATGCGTGTACGGGGTATCCTCGTTTATCGGTGTTAGGATTACCTTTAATCCATCACGCCTGTAGATCGTGTTTTTTATTTTAAAAACACTAAGGCTGGATTGCGCTTTAATAGCAGAGTTAAGGTTTATGTCAAATTTGACAATAGCTGACATGCTGACTTTAACATTGACTGCGGAATGCGTTGCAGCTTGTAGTCTTGAAACAGGATAATAAGATCCAAAGACAGTCTATAGGACTTCCTTTGTTTCGGGGATATCTAATTGGGATACGCAGGTGAAATTTATTCAATATTCACGTAAAACATTTGTCTGAGTTAAGATCTATAAGCTCGTAATCTAAGATGTAAATTTTAGAAAAATCTTATTATGTCGGATATATTTTTGACAACAATAGTAAACAAGATTATCTTATAAAAACATTCTAATGTTAAAGATGGTGGCTGTTTTTCTGCAACATAATTAATTGATACTTGTCTACGTTATCATCATTAATTTAAAAAGTCTAAAAAAAAAACGTATAAAAATAGTTTTATAACCTTTACCTACTACATGATGCAATAAATTGTAAAAAAATATATATCTGTCATATTCGCTGCTCTAAGGATTTGTAGACGTTGTCCCACACTATGTATCTAAACTGCGTAATTTTTATGAAATTCGAACCACCGATTGAAAATTAAAAATGTATGAAATAAAAAATGTTTCTATTCGAGTAAGCTTTAGGACAAACACTTCTGAATCGTCTAATTTTTTTTCCTACCGTTGGTTAATGAAGTCTTTTGTCTGACAAGAAGAAGAAGTGAAAGAGACTTATTTTAATTTAATTTATATTCACGAGTCTAGTCCTAGACCGCTGGATCGATGATTTGTTTGGTCTGGTTGCGGCTATTTATTATAATAACTCGGTACGCTACTTACACAAATGAAAGAATCATCTAAATGATAATACATATTAATTTAAATTATTTATATTAATTGCACCAATTTTACATCGGTTAATTGTTTGATGTTTCCTCGGTAATAGTAGGTATCTGATTGCCTGAAAAATACTGCTTCTCTTATCAGATCCAATGTGTAGGAAATATTTGATGCTTATCTGTAATAAATGTTACAATTATAATACCCCATTTGAAGGCATTTAAATTTTATAGTGTATGCATTTATTTAAGTAGGTATATTTTATTGTGATATCTGAAGGACTAGTTTAGATATTCTTCAAATATTAAAATCTGTTTCCTTTTGTAGCTGTTCAATTTAAATTACTTATATATGAAAAAATAAATAGTCATCTTATGAACTTCTTTCTTTGAAGAATATAATGCTACCTTGCCTTGCAACAGGGGGTAACAGAATGAAACAGAAATTTTGTTTCGTCAGAATATAGCTAGATCTAGCTATTATTTGGTGTCAGACAGCTACAAGTTTCATATAGTTAAATTTTTAGCTACTTTTTCTAGCAACTTCTTCTTTTTATCTTATAGTTAAATAAACACGAGATATTTTTAATTCTATCTTGTTGTATCTAATAAAAATAAAAACAATTGTTAAAACTTGTCATTTTATTATAATCTACCCACATTAAAATTTAACTATTTTTAGCACCTTTTTGTTTTAATAAAATATCCAACAACTGGCTGAAGCTAGCAGTTGGCAACACTGTTTTAAAATATTATAAACACAAAGTATAGCGACACGTTCTTCAATACAATAATGCTTTCTTTACCAGAGTGGGGAACTATGACGAATTTGCAATCATTGAACGAACGTGTGAATTACTGTCGTTGGCGCCAGTTGGCAACAGATCTAATTGTTTTCCGATGAGCTGTTTCTAGATCACGCATCATATTTATTTAAAAAATATATATATATTGTGTGACGACCTCCGAAACCGAGTGGTTTGCACGCCGGTTTCTAGGTGTCGCCATCTCTGAGGTCCCGAATTCGATTCCCGGTCGGGTCACTGTTGAAAATGAACTTTACTATATTGTTTCGGGTCTGAGTGTTGTGGTACCTTCGTTGTCTCAGATACTCTATAATACGTGATGTTGTTTGATATCTAAAATATATAATATAACTCTTCGTTTTATTAACACATATATGTATGTATGTTGTCTTATTCTATTTCGTTGTTGTTGGAATAATATTAATACACCTTAATTATATCATTTAAGTGTCTAGACACCGGTGATAAAGTTATCAAGACCTCAATTTGCATATGGTTGTATGACTGAATCATAATCATCTGCTTATTATTGTTGCCGCTTCTGGGGCTCGGGTATTCCCCGTGAAATGAGATACAGCAAAAAAATTCGAAATCCAGCACGCGATCTTGTGATTTTTTGAGTGCTATTACTGCACAGAAGCTAGATGGTGTGGTGTTTGCCTCGATCGGCTTACGTTAGGTTAACTAACGTTTGTAGTGGTTGGTCATAAGATGGGTGACCAAAAATGTATTATCTCGAACTCCGTGCTTCGGAAGGCGCGTTAGTACGTTGGTTCTGGCTTCAGCTGCAGTCGTTAATACCCACCAATCCGCACTGAGTTCGCGTGGTGGGTGGCCCGCTCCCTATTCGATTTCATCCCCCAACCCGTCCCAGCAGTGATGACGTTAATAAGAAGGTGATGATGATGAACTACTGTAGATTCAGTCAGGCACACAGGCACACTTGGTACAAAGCTCGAGACAGTAAATTTTTGATCACCCATCCGACGATCAGCCTTTGCGCAATATGCTTAACATCTGCAATCGTAAACCGAGGACGTCTCGGCACTAATATAATCCAACTGCTGTAAGATTTTTAATGTAGGTCAGAGGGAAAGTGGGACAGTTCACCGATAAACTTGTCTATGTAATTACACTTATTTGTATTGATTTTATGATCCCACCCGATGTTACGTTGTCTTCGTAATTTACTGATTCTATAAAAAGGTATTCTATCTTTATAAATGTAATCTTGTACCACGACTTTACTTTACAAAATTATTTTTAAAACCAATTTTATTAAATTTTATTTGCCGAATAAAAAATATACTATGAAAAATAAACATATGATTGATTTCTTGCTTAAAAACAAACAATAATAGACTCAATAGAAAAAAAATCGTAAAGATGACTAAATAGGTTTTTTGGAAATAGTTTTAATATATTTTTGTAGTCTTAATCAAAACCTATTTTGGTATCAAAAGAATATATCAAAACTTTTGACATATCCTTTGGATCACAATTTTTTTTATACAACTGTATTTGTTTTTTTTTCCGTCTCTCGATGCGTATTTGTTTGCGATTTGTATGAGAGTCTTAAAATTCTCATTTTTTTTAAAAATTATAAGGCAAAAGGTTATTTTACTCGTATTGTTGATTTTATAGATTATATACTATAATATTACAAAGAGAAAAGATTTGATTGTTTGTTTGTTTGATTCGAACAGGCTCCGAAACTAGCAAATTTAAAAAAATCCTTCATCTACAATTTAATATAATTTACTCGGGCGAAGTCGCAGGAATACAGTTAAAGGCGCCTGTAAATGATACGACCACTTGTTTAATTTTATTTTATAATCTATTTTATTACATATAAATATATAGTATTCCAAAAAGTATAGTTATATTAAATCAAAGAGTATAATAAACCTAGTATCAAAAGCTATTTACATATAAGAGCACAGTTAGTCGTGAACAGCGCCTTTTAGAAGTCTTCTCATCAATTTCTTGTTATAATACAAATCAGATTTGTGGGTAATCGCAGCGTTTATTATTAGTCCAACATAATAGATCGCACATACGAGATGTCAGATTTTTATGATTGTTTAATATTACGTCAGTTGAAATGATGCAAAAGAATGATTCCTAAATTCACGTGATCTGATCGTGTTTTGTGTAAATATTTCCTTCCTGTATTATTTGTGTGCCTTGTCACGACTATTTTACTATCATTTGTGTATACGTCAGATATAATATATATATTTAATTCCTAGACTGCGGTTACAAAACAATGGATGATTCACTAAAAACTAAAAAACTTTGTTGCTAGTTTAAAGTATTTTGTAGCTTTTCACGTCTCTTATCCCGATTGTCTTATTTGTGTATTCTTCTTTCATATATACCTATCTTGATCAGCCATCATCTCAATGTTCACTCCTGTCTATCCATCTTATCTTTGGTCTTCCGCTCTTTACATTCTCGTCCACAATCATGCTCATAATGCGCTTCATCATGCCCCATTTGGTACTACGAATCGTCTCTTTTTATCATGATATTAATAAATATACTCTTTTTTAAGGTCTCAATGGGTAAAAACGGAACCCTATTACTGAAGCTCCGCTGTCCCTCTGTCTATAACCAGACTGTATCCTATGAACCGTGATTGCTTTATAGTTGATATTTTCACAGATTGTGTAGGTATTTCTGTTGCGTTTTTTGTTTGTCGATAATACATTTGTTTTTAATGCCTTCATTTTGCGATTCTTTCCTTTCACTTGCATTGGTTTCATAGACTGTATGTCATGGAGCGTTTCCTAATATAGGTAGTACAATCGGGCTTAGGACAATCGCATTAGTTTTCAAGTGAGCACCGTACTAAACTCCCAAACAGATTTAATAATAATTTATTTACATATAAGAGGAAGTATCAACTCACTTTCCTCGTATCAGTTCAGCGGCCTGGGAAACAGTAAATGTCCCGATTTGGCTGACGGGTTGGCGTCCGGCCAGACAACAGCGGAGTGCATTGCATACCGAGCTAAGACCATAAACACTGCGACGTACGACCGTCCGGTTGGACAGATCGCGTTTGATTTGTAAATAGACGGACTATTTTTTTTTGCATAAAAACTCATTTCTAGAACGCGTTGATTTCATTGTTTTTATTTTAACTTGCACTGTAGATGACTATAAAGATTTCGCCGGGTAAGCTAGCTGTTATATACTAAACAAAAAAAAGGAATCTCTGATAGGATCACATATTTTACAGCAAGTTGTCCCCAAACTAATGGAGTGATTCAAATTCAGTACAAAATTACAAAACCTACCAACAGTATGAAACAGCTGATTATTTTTTCGTGAATTCAGTGTTGCTCCCATAATAAAAGTTGTTCAGTATATTTAACACATCCACCCTACGAAGTCCTGGCACATGTAACACCTTATATAATATTATAATACCCTGTAATAAGTTCCAATGTAACATATCGTTTGAAGCTAAACCTACAGGGTATTACATATATTATTACAATCCTAAATCCTCTTATAATACTCATGCGTTTATGTTGCATTACCTTACGTAAAAATGTAGACGCATTTTTTTACTTTATCTTTTGACATCCATGATAAATCAGTCTGCGGATTATAAGCATTACATAACTATGATCTAGAACTTACCCAACGTTGCATATCTTAATAAAAAACATCACATATTCATGTGACGGAATTTCACCTTCCTAAGTGGGTTGTTCTAGTGATATTTGTTTAATCAAAATATTAATAATGTCTTTATTTCATTAGATATCCACTTCATTAATGGTTAAATTCTGATCAGCAATTTAAAAGGTACTGAATCTATAAGGAATATATATATTCTTTATCCATACTTTCAGGCACGATATTTCGAAAACTATTACGCGCACTGCTAATGAATGGAACTCCCTGTCGGCGTCTATATACCAGAGTTTACTCGTATATAATACCCAAAGCAAGAGTGACTAGGTTCCGTTTAATTAATGTCTTTAGTTTGGATTAAGGTCAGAAGTGAACATTTTATGAGTAAACAAAAGTAAATACATTATTAATAATTGGAATGTAGACATGAGATAGACGTAAAATTTATCTAAGCGTGCATTCTCGTCTCATTCCTTATCGACGGATGTTGTTGTACCAACGAACAAACATCAAACGTTAAATGTGTGCCGAATGTCGCGATCCAAGTCGCATGCGTTATGTATTCATCGTCACCATCTTGCTAATATGCAGTTCCTAAGATGTAATGCGCAATAAAGGCTCGATACTTCAATAAAAGTCTTGGTGTTGCAGTAGCTCGATACTTAAATATAAGTCTCGATGTTGCAGTAGTTCAATTTTCAACAATTTTCGCATGGGCCAACAATTATTATCTCTAGGCTCCTCCGTGCTTCGGAAGGCACGTTAAGCAGTTGGTCTAACTGTATCTGTAGTCCTTAAAACCCACCCATCCACACTGAGCCTGTATGAGCCATACTCCCTATTCGATTCGATCCATTGGGAAGGCCTGTGCCCACCAGTGAGGACCTTAGTGGACTGGTGATGATGGTGAAGGCGCAATCTGCGTAAGCTAGTTCGACCAGCAAGTCTAGTAACTCCAGGGTGATCTCTAGAGTTTGGCAGATTTGCATGAAATATTTATTTATTATCTATCTAATGTATGTACACTAATTAAAAATTTCATAAATATTGCAAATATTATTATTTGTTCAACAAACTGTTTACTATAGTAGGCCTTCATTCTCATTTATGCAGGTGACGCTAATTAGTTTCATCTTTCAGCTCGTTAGTTTAAAATAGCCTCTAACATCTTACATTCATGACATAACAACGAATACGTTACGTGTGACGTATAAACCTCAACAATTCCATTCCTGAAATAGCTTTGCTGAATCATCGGTTATAAGCGCCGGATGTGAATACAATAGCTCTTTTGTAATACATTAAATAAACAAAAGTATAAGGACAAATAACAAAGCTTTACTAAATCCGACTTGACGGAATTCAATAAAAGCGGAATCCCACCCCACAAACTCGAGGAGTTCTAATATCTTTTGTCGAATATACGCCGTAATTCGGATCGCGCATGTTATGTCACACCCGTCCCTAAATTTTCCGCGTGCCTTGTGGGCTTCACGAATATACCACGTCTAGTCTAGACTTATCGACACATCGATCGTTCCAACAAGGAGAAACTGTGTCGAATTCTGTAAGCGAATAGCGTTTATTCTGGCACAGTGGTTCTCGTGCTAGTTCGTTGTGGGCGAGTATGCCTCGTTGGTCAATAGTGGCTGGAGTTTCAGTGTGACGTCACTGTGCGCGCGCACGTTCCCTCGTAGCCCTCTGACCTTTGCATTGCGAACAACATTACGATAAGAGTTTATGCTCATAAGTAGTATGATAAGTGAGAATGATATAAATAATTACTAGAAAGGCATATTTAAGAACACGCTACTAACGCGAAAGATAATTATGTCACTTCAAAATTATGTCAGTTTATTATCGAACTCAATCTTATGAGATATATTATAAATTGACGATGTTTACAATTTTACGGTTACATAATACAAGAGAATAATACTCAATGAATAACGTTCAATTGGCACTACAAATACACATATCTAATGAAAAAGAATGAATATCTTAAAAAAAAAAGGTTAACAAAAATCAGCACATAATTTTTTTGTATACTTCCGAAACATTAGTTTAAACAAAAAGCTTTTGTTGTTCCAGAGATTCTCACCAAATAGACTTGCCGGCGTTCGGCCGTTACGCTACCGGCATCTTCTTCCTTGATAAACTCCACCATCAAGAGATCGAGAACAAGTTCCAAGAGTTATCCGAGAGCCTCGGACTTAAAGTACTCTGTTGGAGGACTGTTCCAACCAACAATTCTACAATCGGTAAGTGTTTTACTTTGTTTTGTCTCCGTATCGTTTCATCACCATTCTGCATGGGGCAACTATAGACTATTATTATAAACAAAACGTTCCTTTTAAATTGTTAATTAGGAATAAGACTTTGGAAAATTTCCATCTAATAATAAATGTTATGATTTTGGTAATATCTACGTTTACTCCGAGTGTAAACAAAGAAGTAAATTATTTAAAATGGTCATTTTATTTAAAATTATAGTATCTCTCATTTCGATAGATAGATTGATAATCAGATTCAAGCCATAATTTTTTGTTTGGCATGTAATAATAAAGTAATTACAATTAATTTTTCGTTACCTTAATTTCAATTACGATTATTCTTGCTTTGATAAAACACCGTTTCTGATTGCATAATTTTATTGATCAGCGCAATTTCATTAGTAACTGCTTACCATTAATTTTTTTTTTTTTTGTAAATAGTGTTTGAATTTCTCGGTATTAGAAACGGTGATTTATATCTGGACAGTGCTATAGTCGATAACTTGTGTTGCCTATATCCAACATCCTCCATAGGTTACGTAATGAATGATGTGCCTAGTTGGCTTGCTTTCTCCATGGACAGTCAGTGCTGCGACTTTGTCGTGCGACTCTCGTTGCAGGTCGCAATCTGGTAGCAAACCGAATGGGTGCCTCTTATATGGCCCTTAAACGCGGCCGCCGGGGTCATGCGATGCTTGACCATCTGGTTTGTTCAATTTCACAAACTATGGTACTGTTTACGGCGAACTTACTCGATTGTATCTTTTTTATCGATGAAATCTTTTTAATGAGGATCGAGTAAGTTCGATGTTCTTGGTACCGATACTAGTGAAATATCTGATGTGTTCGCATTACTTTTTTTCTCGTTAATTTTAAATTTATGATTGATGCGAGCATTGTTTGATATGCCAGTAATATACTGATCGGTATGATTTTAAGGTAAATAAAGTTGAAAATTAATTTTTTAAAGCTAATTGTTAATATTATTAATTGAATCTTTCCTTTATTGGAGAATTAGAATCATACCGAAGGTATTATAAAATATATTCATTTGAAATTAAAAAAGTATTTATGTTAAAATCCATTAGTTGTGAAAAAAAAACAAACAAATTGCACCTCCATTACCATTTCCATAGGACTAATGGGTTTTAAATAGAATAATGTTAAACGACTATTCAGGAATTATCATTTTGTGATCGTTATATAGTTACCCATTATAATTTACCGTTAACCGTACTAAACATAGATTCACGATTGCTTGGGACATTAATGTACACGCAGCTTGTCAATAGAATTACATTCCCATGACTAGCAAAACTTTTAAAACTTTTCATAAGTACCTAATTACCAATGTGTTTTAGCTTATTTATAGTTGTAAGACTTAGTATTGTCACCTGTGAAAATCTATTCTCCCCGGCGAAGTTAGTAATGGCCTGTTTTGACTGGCTTTTTCAGGTCAAGTGGCTCGTAACTCGGAGCCATTTATGCGCCAAGTGTTTGTTACCGGAGATATAGAAGACGAGAATCAGCTCTCACGTCAGGTAAGACGACAGGCGCCAGTCGCGAGGGAACCGCGGAGTATGAACTCCCAACGCCTCGTTGGGAATTCAAACTCTTTTAAAATAATATGGGAGTAGGGAAAAATGTTTTGAAGTGTTTTATTTCAGATGTACGTCGCGTGGACGGTGCAACGTGGACGCCGGAGCTAACGTAATGGCATAGATAATGTTTGCTTAATGACTTTGTTTGTGTGCGTGTGGGCGGTATTGTGGATATTGTTGTGTGCGCAGGTGTTCGTGTTGAGGAAGAGGGCTTCACATGAACTGGTGGTGCCGGGAGCGAGGTTCTATATATGCAGTTTGTCATTGAAGACTGTTGTTTACAAAGGACTGCTGACGTCCAATCAATTATGGGTGAGTAACCTCGGGCATTTTCTGAAAGTTAATGATTGGTTCCAGTGTTATTAAGGATATTTTAAAGACTGATAAGAAATAGGTATCATCCAAATTTTTGCCGTGTAATTTATATTTTTCGCTGAAACTTACGAAATAAACCAGTTTAAGAAAGTTTTGTTAAACAAGTTTGATCCCCAAACGATGATTAAAAAAATGTATTGAATACTGATATAACTTATGTTTTGCAGGAGTACTTCAAGGACCTAACCAATCCAGCGTTCACGACGTATCTGGCATTAGTCCACACACGATTCTCAACCAACACTTTCCCCAGCTGGGAAAGAGCACACCCTTTGAGGTCAGTTGCTATTGGTCGGTTTATTTACAATAATAAATATTATTTTATATCATCACTAAAGAAATCTGAAGAATTAACAAGTAATACGGGATACACATTTTTTTTAGATTTTAGATCTTAATTAGTTTAATTAAACGTTTAAGGTCTAAAGTAGAAAACATTTTGCCAAAATACAGTTTCGTGATTTGGTACATAAGTCGCTTTACGGGGCTGTTTAAGATTGCGTGCTGTATTGAATCTTACGTTTGCGTGTTGACCTTTCTATTTATGTTGCAAATCAAAATAATCGAAACTCATTCGAATAATTAATCAACTTTTTTATTAATTCATATTTATATAGCAGTCAAACGGTTAAACGGTTTAATTGCACAATTCTTTTTATATCATCCAACTATATGACTAATAATCTAGTCTGAACACAACGTACAAACTGAATAAATAATAGTTTGCTAAAGCAATAACAATTTATTATATTTTATCAATGTTGCATTCACAATGTTATACTGGAAATATTCTTAATGAAAAATGCTTGAAAAATCAATTTGTCCCTGGCACCATGAGATGGGACTCGAACCCATGACCTTTCGCAATCCGAGTGACTGCTCTAACCACTGAGCTACCCAGGACCTAGCAGGACTGACGAATTTTTCAAGCACTTGTTTCTTTTTCGCTACAATAGAGGGTGTTTTCCTCAATGTTAAGGCAATCGACTCAAACAGCTGAAAGAAATATTTTATTTAATATGTAATCTTTTGATAAAGATTAAAATTTGTTTAGTTATTATATTTGATCAATTTTGCATTCACAATGTTATACTGAAAAAAAAATCTTAATGAAAACTGCCTTAAAATCCATTTTGTAATTTTTATTTTGTATTATATTTTGTATTTTTTTAATTGTTGTTATTATTGACAATGGCTTGAGATGAAGGCGTGATCAATTTTTAATGTAATATAATATTAAAGTAATTTAACCATGTGACTAAATTTCATCGGAATAAAAAAGAATAGTAGGTACAGCCGTTTTCGAGTCAGACTTAATTTTAACTACAAATGTAGGCGTGTAGTTGAGTCGCGTTATTCAATTAAACGACTAGCCGTTCTTTTAACGAGTTGACTGTGGCTGTGACATGTTTTAATAAAATTGAGATGTTGATAATACTAGTTTTAGTACTAAAGATACCATGAGCTTGTAGAACATTAGAACATTTTGTTTGCTTATGTCTGTGTTTACTCTAGCGGCGAGATTATAAAGTTAAATAATAGGTACATAAACTAAGCTATGACATTTATCTCATTACAATATATATTATGGATGATATTTTTTATGGTACCAATTGTATGATAAGTAATCGTAAAGTGTCTCACAGGAGCGACAAGTATAGAAAGCGTACCTACATCAACCACCCAACATTATCTTTAAAGAAGTATATTTTTTATTTCATATAAATTTCGAATTGATTAGAATATATTTAATTATGTACACAGTAGCATATTAATCCTAACAGATATTACATATATTTTTCACTCGTGTGCATACATATTGCTATTGAGCTCGCACAGATGCATCTAGCCAATTTTGTCATAATAAAGTGGTGAGCCTCGCGACTGTGCTATATCTATAAATACAGGTAAAGTATACAATAGTGTCTTTGTTTATGTATTTCATTAGAATCTTCATTTTTAAGAACCTACTTGCTAGAAGTTTAATATATTAAATGGTGTCGTATTTTCAGAGTTCTTGCCCACAATGGCGAAATAAATACATTACGAGGTAATGTGAATCTGATGAAAGCCCGTGAGGGTGTTATGAAGAGTGAGCTCTTTGGTGAAGGTAATTGAGTCTATTTTTGTTTTTAAATTCTGAAATGCCTTTATTGGATTAGGTTCGTCGCGATGGTAACGTTATTTCTTAAATATTCAAATTAAGACAAAATTGCACGATATAATTTTACAAGTTAGATAGATAGATAGATAAATTCTTTATTTGCATCATGCATACACAAAATTTTACAATTTGGATTTTACACAATATTAGAAACTAAAACAGGACAATCAAACATTATGTGTACCGCAGCGATGCAAATGGGCGAAAACTCAGTATGTATTTACTCAAAGAGCAAAGCACTGATTTTCAGTTTTTACCCTAATTACAAGTGTTCGCACTGTAAATATTAACTAAAAAAACAGTACCTAAAAAATTCTAATTCAATAAGACTTTTGTTGATAATATTTTAGTTTTAAATTTTATAAAGAATATTAAATTATGCTATTATTGGTCGTGAACAGATCTGAAGAAGCTCTACCCTGTGGTGGAGCCGAACTTGTCTGATTCCGGTTCCGCGGACTGCGTACTGGAATTTCTAGTACAATGCGGACGCCGCTCCCTGCCCGAGGCAGTGATGACGATGGTGCCCGAGGCCTGGCAGAACGATACCACCATGCCCCACGACAAGCGGGACTACTACCAGTGGGCCTCCTCCGCCATGGAGCCCTGGGACGGGCCCGCGCTCGTCTCCTTCACTGACGGACGGTACATAGGTAAGTATATATTAGAGATGCGCCGAATATTTATTTGGTATTCGGCAACTTTCTTACTATTTTTTATTCGGCCGAATTATTCGGTTTTGGTGTATATATATACGTACACTCTATATCTGTATATATACCACATGCCCCTCGACAAGCAGGACAGCTACCATATCACATGATTCTGTAATTTGTAATTTATGATTACTGGGTCTAAAATAAAAGGTTTATTATTATTGTTCTAAAGCAGTCGTTTAAAATACTTTTATTTTGTTATTACAGGAGCTATATTGGACAGAAATGGGCTACGTCCGTCTCGTTTCTACGTGACTAGTGAAAATATACTCGTCATGGCATCCGAAGTAGGCGTCTATGACGTAGACCCAGACAAAATCATACTTAAGGTAACACACACATGACTCATTATTGTAAGAACAAAATATGAAAATGATATCTTTATGAAATAATTTCGTTGCCAGTGATTTTTATTTCGTAAAATTTTAAACCTTATGTTTTTTGTATCAGAGTCGTTTGAAGCCTGGCCGTATGTTGCTAGTGGACACCCAAGACAAAAAGATTATACAAGACGTAGAACTGAAGATGCAGATCGCACGAAGCCGTCCACACTCGCAGTGGCTCAAGGAACAGGTAATTAATTTAAAATTATGAATCTCTCACCTTCTTCACTGGAACTATCACACTATGAATGTTTAACACCTAACAATGCCAATACAAATACTTAAGGTCTATAATTGGATAAATCGTACTATGCGATATTAGATTGTATTTTATCAGTGTCTTATTTAAATATACTCGATTTCTTTTTGCATTCTATTATTTTTTTGTTTTTATTTCATTGTTACAATTAAATGTGAGGAACTTCATTCAATCGGATATCAATGTAACTGTAATTACTCGATAGAAACACTGGTCCTTCCGGATGAATTTACAGTATATGCGAAAATAATAAAGTTTACTTAGGCAATGTAATGCAGTTAAGCGATATAATTCAAGGTCGATACGAGATATAATATTTTTTATTGGTATTTTTTATTATAGCGAAATATTTGCTTATGTGTTTCAGTCATGTTTTTCAAGCATGTTGATTAAATTGCATATTTTATTACCATAATAGCTTTGGAGCGGTTCATTGTATTTTTAAGCTATCTATAATTCTAATCTGTGACGTATCTCTATTTCTCTGTGCTGCATTGGTCTGCGTTGGGATAACTTGAATGTTATATCAGATGGTGAGTGCCGGTTGTTGACGCATGAAAACGTGTTGTTTTGCAGTGTACTTACGATACAAAATATTTTCGAGCTTATTAATGATTTTGGATTTTATGCAGTTAATCAAAAGGCTTTATACAATGTATTTTTCAATTTTGAACACGAAATATATGCGTTAAAAATTTACTGTAGCTTGTAGGTAGTTTGAATTTAACCGAAGAAGCTATTATATTATATTAATTTATACTATTTGTAGAGCATATATACAGCTCTGTTTCGTTTTTATTTGCTTAAGAAATTAAGCATTAATTTATCACTACTAATGTGAAATAGCTATATTTCTCTGTCACAAAGTAATAGCAATATAAAAAAAGTTTATACTGCTAATTTGAATTAACCAAGAATACTAACAATTTAAAATAGCACAGTTATTGAAAAATAGTATCATAGTCAAATCGAACGTACGATACCCAGGGTCGGATTAGCCACGTAACAAAAGTAGCAAATGCTTCGGGCCCCGCGTGTTTGGGGGCCCCGCGCAATTTTGAGCCTCGCTATGGTTCAGAGTCGATTAATTAATCTTTCAAGTCAGTGTTAAATAATGCAAGAAATAAAATAAGCCATGCTTCTGACAGATTAGTTGTGTTGTGTTATTTGGAAAGCACTGACTACTCCCACTGCTGAGCATCATTCTCCCCCATCGCAGGAGATCTCCGATATTTCTGACGAAATTCCTCAAACGCTGATGTCCATCGTTCTGCTTGTGCATCAGATTTTAGTCAATCCGTATTATCCTCGTTCTCTGCTCTTCTAATAGTGGGTACATGAACAGGATAATCATGATGAAGATTTAATTCAAAAGATTAGATACCTTCAGCTCATGCAGGAACTCATAAACGTAGTGGGTAACGCATTCAGTCGGCTGCAATTGCGATATTGGAGCAGTTTTCCAAAGCCCAAAAAGCTATTACCTCGAACTCCACCATGATTGAGATTAGATTTGCAGTCCACGTGGGAGATTATGGCGTATTCTCTTCATAGTTTTGCTTGTCCTTCCCTATAGAAAGAAACGGGGAGAATAATAAGTTGTTGTTAATAAATGGCATCAAATGAACAGATCACGATGGAGGACATCCACAAGTCGGTCTCGAGTGGAGGGGGGGACGACGGGGCGTGGGAGGGGGTGGGCGCCATCGAGGGGCTCGGGGACAAGCGCCTCGGCCTGTTCGGGTACACGCTCGAGTCCATCAACATGTTGCTCGTGCCCATGATACAGAACAAGTGAGTCCACTCATCAGGCAACTCGTCATGTATTGCGACTTTAAAGTTTTGGAACGATATATGGATTCAATTTTTTTATAGTCAACTTGATAATAATGTCCTTAGTAAACCTTGGCATTTGACATTGAAAAAGCAGCTTAAATATTTCAATGGAACCTCCTTACAATTAAAAAGGCGTGCATATAAAAATAATGAAATTTAATGTTTTTTTACCTCTTCGGTCCCACGCGCCTCTTAAGAGGCGATGGTTACGTGACACGCAGTTCCCGCGAGCCTCTTAAGAGGTTCGCAAGCCAGCGGTCAATAAAAATATAAATGTCTTTTTTCAGTTATCTATCTATATACCAAGAAAAACAGGTGTAATGCAAGTGTTATAATATTTTCACAAAAAAAAAATCTAAGTCGTGTGTAGATCGAGAGAAAAGATGACCCGAAAAAAGTATGCTACTTTCAAACGCGTGATTATTGATTTTTTACTTTAGAGACATACGTCTTTTATACATCGATTTTAATAGTTATTATATATTGATAATTAAATTATATATAATAATTTATGTTGATTATTATAATTAACGATTACACACTTTTTTATTTTAAGCCGCCGCCAGATGTTTACTTTCAACGAAGTATAAGGGACGGGACCGTAGGGATAAACATCGACCGAATAAGTTGTGATTGAAAATGACAAACTAGATCATATAAGTCAGGGCACTGAATAGGCCAAAACGTCACATTACATCGGTAATAGTATTTGACACGCAATTCGCCGATCGATAAAGGCCGCGTCTTGAATATAAACGACAGGGCATTGATGATATACGCTTGTGACGTAGGAAGGAGGCGTTGGGCAGTATGGGCAACGATGCCCCACTCGCGTGCCTGTCGCTGTTCCAGCCGCTGCCCTACGAGTATTTCAAGCAACTGTTCGCGCAGGTCACCAACCCACCCATCGACCCCTTCAGGTAACACTACGTACACACTGAATTAATTGCTAAAAAAACCTCGTCCAAATTGGAGTTTTTAATCGATAGTTGAATTTGAAAACATTAAACAGAATCAAACACTGTCGTTGTATTCAAACAAAAATTCAATAGCTTCGATGTATGACATTGAAAATATCAATAGTTTAAGTAAATTAGTATGAAAATATAATATAACATAGTTTAAGTAAATTTCGCAGTAAATTAAAATGTATGTAATTGAATAAGGCTTATTATAGTCTTGACCAATTTGTAAATGACTGAATGATATTTATTGTATTTTAAAATTATTTTATGTATATCACATTGAAATTTTAGTTCAATCAATCACTAATGAACATAATAATGATTTATTGTATTTAACATTATTAAAATAATAATTTAATTAAATAATAGTTTTGCACGCCAAGTGGCGAAATAAGGCTCAATTTTCACATGAATTGTGCATCACCTCTATGTACCCACCTGCATTTGCAAATAAAAGATTTGATTTGATTCGATTGTACTTAAAAATTATTAAAAGTTATAATTTTTCAGTTTGAACAATTACGTCACAATTCAAATTGCCGCATTTTTGCGACTAATTTAAGTATTAACATTTCACGTTTTATTTGCATTTAATGGTTGATAGAAAAGGAAATACAATTTTCATGGGAGCTCAGACCTTACTTAAGAATGGTTAAGGAGGATGGGGCACGACCCTCCACGCTGGCCCAATGCGGGTTGGAGGGTATTAACGTCTGCAAATGCAGCCGGGACCAACGGTTTAAAGTGCCTTCCGAAACACTAAGTAGCCCGAGATAACATTTTTTGCTCGTCCATCCTTTGATCGACCATTGCTTAAGTTACTTCACACCGACGATCGCCGATTCGGTGCGTGAATGGTCTAGCTGTGTTTCAGGGAGAAGATAGTAATGTCGCTACTATGTCCCATCGGTCCGGCCCCTAATATCCTGGAACCGAGTGCGTCCTTCGTGCATCGACTATTTCTTCCGCAGCCGATACTGTCGCTTAAAGATCTCGATGCATTGCTGCGATCCTCCCACCGCGGTTGGAAGGTAATGTTAACTAATAATAACACTTTTATTTTAATTTGTTCCTTACCATATCTTTAAAAAAATGTAAAGAGTTAGGTTAGGTTAGGTTACATTATTATTTCTATTGAGAAATATATCTTTTGTGGTAATTTCAACTGTATATCTTGCAGAGTTTTAGTAATATGGAATCATTTTTACTGTTTATGTACATTTATGTAAAAAATCCACTCGCCGGTTTTAAAGCGTCGTCATCTCTGAACCCTAACTTCCATTCTTGTTCAGGTCAATACAGAAAATAAACTTTTATATATCTGGATATTGTAGTACTCTCTTTACTTCAGATTTCTATAGTACTCGTAATATTACTTAACTATAGTCACTTGGGATTTTATGACCGCCGGAGCCAAGTGGTTTGCACGCCGGTTTCAACGTTCTTCAATTTACTATAAAATTGTGTATTCAATTGTGTAATGTGAACAATAAAGAATTTTGTATTGTATAATAAAAATCACAGAGGAAGAACAAGTAGTTAAAATTACTTAGCATATGTTAAAATATATTTAACAGCACTATGAAAAAGTTATAAGAAACTACCTCAAATATTCTTGATATTTTGCTTCCAAATAGAAACATAGAGCATCACCTTTCTGAACTGTTCACTTGCTTACCCTTGTCCTAATTTTGACGAACGCCGTATCAGAGTGGTTCGCACGCCGGTTTCAACGTCACCATCTATGAGATCCCGAGTTCGATACCCGGTCGAGTTAATGTAGAAAACGAACTTTTCTATATTGCCTCGGGTCTTGCTGTTGTCTCTTGGAATCTAACTAATATTTATTTTTGTCGACAGACGAAGGTGTTAGATTGCACGTACGATTACATGGAGGGTCCGAGTGGTCTGGAGCCGGCGCTGACCCACATCGCTGCCGAAGCCCACTTGGCCGCCACTCAGGGCTACCAGCTGATCGTACTCTCGGACCGCGCCGCGGGGCCCGCGCGCGTGCCCGTCAGCTCGCTGCTGGCCCTAGGTCAGTTGGATCTACGTTACATAGGATTCATCATCATCAGCAGCAATTTTACGTCCCAATTGCAGGGGCTCAGGCCTTCCTTATGGATGGGCCATGACCCTCCACGCTGGCCCAATGCGGTTTGGAGGGTGTTAACGACTACAAATGCAGCTGGCACCAACGACTTAACGTGCCTTCCGAAGCACGGAGTAGCACGCTTCGGCATGAATGGGCCGGCTCGACCGGAGTGATACCACGGCCTCGCAGAAAACCGACGTGAAGCAACGCTTGCGTTGTGTTTCGTCGTGTGAGTGAGGGTACCGGAGGCCCAACCCCTCCCTATTCCCTTCCCTCTACCCCTCAAGCCTTCCCTCCCTATGATCATATTCACCCCTCAAAGGCCGGCAGCGCGCTTGTAGCCCCTCTGGTGTTGCAGGTGTCCATGGGCGACGGTAATCACTTACCATCAGGTGATCCGTCTGCTCGTCTGCCCCCTATCCCATTAAAAAAAAAATTTGGTTACCCATCCCGTGACCAACCCTTGCGAAAGTTACTTAACGACAACGATCGCGGGCCGCGGCGCTTGTCCACTACGCCACCGTGCTACTACCATAGAATTCACATTGGTTTAAAGCGACCTCGCCGATACAAATTTGACATTCATTAGAGCTCAAAAGCGGTGCCGGATTAGCCATACAGCAAAAGTAGCAGATGCTACGGGCCCCACGCATTTGTGGGATCTGCGTATTTGGAACCCGCGCATTTGTTAAAAAATTATTTATTCAGACAAGCGCTTGTGAACGTCGAGAACTACGCCATCGGTTCGTAAGTTTACGGCGAGACCTTGTATCGCGAAGAACCGGCGAGAAACTTTTTTTTTATCATATATAATTAATCTCAAGCAAACCATTGGGAGGGAGGTTCTCAAAACATTGCTACAGTCCCCGCTCTGGCTTAATCCGGCACTGCTCAGAGGCGTCGTTAAACCTTAATGGGTGTCAGTGTCGTGTCATAGCTCTAACCTAGAACAAAGTATAGCTTAACTAGGAAACGCCTAAGCAGATGAGTTTAATTCCAAATAAATATTTTTAATATTAGGCGATTCCTAAATATTTAAGCGACAGATTTGGGTGACTCCTAAGGTTAGTGAAAATGGGTATAAGTCAGTCGTGTATTCGCTCTAGGCTCATTGAAAGGATGAGTAAAAGTCGATGAAGAAGACGAGTGTGACAGAGAATACTGGAAGAGAAAGACCTAGACGAACGGATCACGACCAAATGGCGGATGTATTAAAAAAAAACAGATCAAGAGTACTCTAAACCGGCGTTCGTGAATAAAAAGTTTTATGCGTGTAGTAGAAGCGAGAGACGTATATAGTTGTAAACGGAAGGAAAATATTGACAGACTCATCAGTCAGCTCTAAAAAAGTAATTTGCTCTCTGGAAGTAAATCGTATGTTGGCTTTAAGTCAGTCGTCTGTCAAATTTTGATGAGTAGAATTTTCTATATTGTCTCAATTCTAGTTAATTTGATATTAAGATCTACTTTGTAATAACAGGCGCTGTTCACCATCATTTGATCGAAACTAGACAGCGAATGAAAGTGGGCCTCATTGTGGAGACAGCGGAGGCCAGAGAGGTTCACCACATGTGTGTGTTGCTTGGTGAGTGGCCTCTATGATAATTATAAATAAAATGTTTCAAGCATAAACACTTAACATAATCGTGAATTTAAAATAACTGAAATTAAATAGAAAATATTTTGATCCAAGTTTGCATTCACAATGCTATACTAAAAAATATTCTTAATGGAAAATGCTTCAAGATTGCGGTTTGTGAAAGGTCATGGCTTCGAGTCCCATCTCAGATTGCCAGGGACTAAGTGAATAAAGCGTTTTAACTAAGAAAATAAATTAGAACTTAAATTCATCCTGAAAATCATAGAATCTTAAAATAAAAATCATAAATAATTATAAAAATTAACATATATATTTACAGTTCAAATGAAGTTTGTGGTATTTGTTAATCACCTTTTTAGTTAAAAAAGAAATGTTTAAGCCTATTTTATTTACTTACACCGAATGTATTCATTAGGATATGGCGCAGATGCGATATGTCCGTACTTGGCTTTCGAGTTGGCGTTCTCGTTGCGTAACGACAACATACTAGAGCCTTCGCTCACAGACGAGGACATATACAAAGCATACCAGAAATCCATCGAGACCGGACTGGCTAAGGTTAGGCTTTACCTTGATTATTCATAATTATTAATTTCCTGGTCATTTCAAATTCAATTTGTACACATAAATTGTATTAAATATATATTTTTTAATCATCATAATCGGCCCTGTTTTACGTCCCCACTGCAGACCTTCTCAGACCTTCCTTGTGGATGACTAAGTCTGACGGACCATGACCCTACACGCTGGTCTAATGCCGAATGGTGGGTATTAACAACTGCAAATGTAACCGGGACATACAACTTAACGTGCTTTCCGGAGCACGGAGTAGCTCGAGATAATAATATCTTAGTCACCCATCCCCTGACAGACCCCTGCCAAATTTGCTTAACAACAACGATCGCGGGCCGCGGCGCTCATCCACTACATCACCGAGTTATTTTGTTTGTTTTTTTTAATAATAGTACCGATTAAAAGTACAAAACACTTTAAATTTTCTAATAAGTCCTCGTGTTGTGTTTGTATCCAGGTTATGGCAAAAATGGGTATAAGTACACTGCAATCTTACAAAAGCGCGCAGATTTTCGAAGCTGTCGGTCTCAGTGAAGAGGTCATCGACAAATGTTTCAGAGGCACCCAGTCCAGGATCGGTAAGTGTATTATCTAATTTATATACACGCTAGCTTTTTGTCCCGCGAATTTGCTCTCGTAAATTATAGCCTTTGCCAACCACGTTAAATATACCCTCTGTAGGAGAAATAATTTTTCAAATCGCTCCAGTGGTTTTGGAGCCCCTTCAATGTAAACAAAGAAACAATTAAATCTTTGCTCTTTATAATATTAGTATAGATTAGAATAAAGAACTATATTATATATTTTTCCCTTTCACTTCTACACCTTATAACAAATAATGTTTCTCTTTTCCTCTCTTTTTCATAATAATAAATAATACATATTCAACAATATTACAAACATCGATCAGATACCAAGATGAGTACCTAAGTTCCTCGTTTTGTAGAGTGTCTAAGATAACTAAGATAACAACACCCAGACCCGAGACAATATAGAAAAGTAAATTTTCTGAATTGACCCGACCGAGAATCCAACCTGGACCTCAGTAATGGCGACACCTTATAACCACTCTGCTACGGACAGATCTTCATAACCTTCTAGAATAAAGATATTTTCTTCTTTTCGAGCGTCATGCTCGTGAACGGGTGCTGCTAATGCAGATGTTCTCTGAGTCTGCTCTAGACTATATATTCTGTCCATTTTATTATGTTTATGTGCATTATATTGATTATTTATCGGTGAGCTTTTTTATATACCTATATTTATCTTTTATATTTTGTAAGTAAGTGTAGTTGTAAGTGATTTCATATTCTAATACACATTTTTCAATCTTGACATCTCTGCATGAAATGAAACAGTGTGAAAGAAGCAGCCGTCATATTTTCATATCATAATGTATTCCTTCCATTTTTTTTTATATATTTTTTTGTTCAGGTGGTGTGAATTTCGAGCTTCTGTCTAAAGAAATATTTGACAGGCACGCGCTTACATACACCAACATAACTGACTGTCTCGTGTTACGGTAAGAAGCACTTTAATTAAGAAGCCTAAAACTTTATCCATCACATCTACCTGTTCAGATACAAAATACACCTTTAATACGATAAAAAGTCAGAGTTTGAATAACATTGTATGAGCTAAAACTGAGTAGAAATCTTTATACATTTAGAAACGGAATAAGTATAAAATAGATAACAAAAATGAGACTTAGTAATTCGACGAGATCAGCCATGATAGAAAACAGTTTTTGTGTTTTTTTTTATGAATTCCTTACTTAAAATTGTAAAGCAAGAAAAATGCCATGAAAACACTTCGATTGCTTTGTTTTGCAAGTCAGTAGAAGTTGTAAACGTAAAAAAAAAGTTATGTTTTATGTAACCAACTAAAACAAGTGGTAGGAGACGTATAGGCTACGTTTTAGGCGATATTTGTATAGTGAGTGGGTGTACAGGAACCCGGGCAACTATCACTGGCGCGCGGGCGGCGAGAAACACATCAACGACCCGCTCTCCATCGCCAACCTGCAGGAGGCCGTGCTCGGCAACAATAACAACGCTTACGATAAATTCAGGTAACTATAAGATTCATAATCAGCCTATTAAGGCGAGATTTTACGAAATAGCCACTTTTTCACTCAATTTTATTAAGGCTATGCTAAAATTTGCCAAATTAAGATCATTTTATTAATATTAAACATATGGTCGATTGTTTGCAAAACCAAAACATATATTTTATTGAACTATACTCATAAAATATACACAATAATACTTATATCAAAAGAGACTTATATCCATGAAAATGATATTGAAATCGGGCGGAGGTTTTCTATAAGTTCAATAATAAATTTTTGATCCAATTGATTGACACTTGCAAAAGCTTAACCAGAATATCACAGGCCAAACGCCCTAACCCATCTGTGTAATTTTCGGCAGCATCTTTAATTTGTAGGGTTCCGTAACCAAATGGTAAAACAACAACTATATTAATAAGACTCGGCTTTCTGTTTGTCACCAAGCTGTGTAACATTAGCCGTGAAAATGAGACAGTTGAATTTTTCACAGATGATGTACTTCAGTTGCCGCTTCAACAACAATAGAATAAAATAAATATTTAAGTGGTCTTCCATACAACAAACGTGATTTTTTTATTCGTTTTCGTTATGGAACCCTACGTGCACGAGTTGACTCGCACTTGGCCGGCTTTTTGGATTAATTATTTTGCAAATAAAATACATGTATTCTTTAAAAACGTTATTTACAGTATTTCAATTTTCAACTACTTTAGACCCAAATAATCAAAACCTCTGTAGTTTTACAATTATTTGACTTGTGAATGTAAGCAAAGGAAAATATGTTAAAGAAAAATATTAGGTAGTACTGACGATCCACGGTCCTCCGGACTTTTTAGAAATCGCATCGTATGTTTATATTTAAAACTAGTCGCGATTTTGCACGCGTAAATTATAGCCATATTGTAGCTACCCGTAATTTTTTTTAAATAGGTTCTTTAGCCTCTTTGTGATATTTATTCAAAATGGTAGTACTGCTCGTTTCAATGTGATTGCTTTACAGAGTTAAAAAGTTCTTTTTGTCTAATACTACTGTTGTGTTCTTATTGCTTTTGCATAATTTATAATATATACGGAAATCTGGTTCATTTAAACTAAAATTTAATTTCTTTTATGTTATATATATATACTCTACTAAACTAGGAAATAAATATGTATATGATGAACTGAAACTTACTTGCATATCTCTTTCTTTATAAATATAATATGAGACGTTGCGTTGCCTTGCTATCTTAGCATACATACTTCTTTTTACGGACAAAATAACAATTTCTGCGTTGCATTTATGAATGAATGAAATATGTTTTCAAACAGGGAGAGCTCTTTGGAGTCTATCAGAGCGTGCACCCTACGCGGACAACTAGAATTGGTGAAATTAGACGAACCTATTCCCATCAGCGAAGTGGAACCCGCCTCTGAGATAGTCAAGAGATTCGCCACTGGTGAGACCGTTAATATTATTTAAAATGCAAAGAAAGTAAAAAAAGTCTATTAATAAAACAACAAAATATAACGAAGTTAGTGCGGTATAGAATATTTAATATTTTATCACACCGGAAACTAATGTGCAATGGTTCTATATGCGCATATTTTTCTGAATCTTTATTTATGAGAGTATGCAGATTCTATATGGCATATCGTTTATGACTATTGCAGTCATAATCCTTTATTATATTAGTTTAATTTCGTCCAGGCGCCATGTCTTTCGGGTCCATATCATTGGAAGCGCACACGACTCTGGCTATCGCTATGAATCGCATCGGAGGCAAGTCCAATACCGGCGAGGGTGGTGAGAACGCAGACAGATATTTGAATCAGGTTCGTAATGGTTAAAGTATTATTTATTTATAGTTATATTGTAGACTAGTGGTGCTCGCGACTTCGTCCGCTTGTTTAAATTACACTTTATTACATAAGCTATCTGCGAGTACCAGTCTGCCAAAGTCCCGTCAAAATCAGGTCAGCCATTTCAGCGATTAGCATGAACAAACAGATAGACAAATCATGTAAAAAAAGAAGTTATTTTAGTAAATGTACCGTGTATATATGCATTTAGTAAAAAGTGGTTACTTTGATATTATAAACAGACACTCCAATTTTGTTTATTTGTATAGAGTATAGATTAATACTCAGTCACTTACTGCATTCAGCAGTATATCATGAGTTGTAGATTAACGAATAAACTAGTTAATTCGTGATATCGTTGATGCGACAAGCGTAATAGGCATTAAATGCTACATGGCAGACAAATCAAGCAAAGAATTCTAAAATTCATTAGTTTCGTCTCCTTCGGCGCGATTCTTCCAGATTAATTTAACTTTAAATCGGTCTCCTTTTCCAACCTTGCTCGAACTAGCGCCTTTCATAAGAACGTCAGGTTTTTTCTGAACTGAAAACGAAACAAACGTGTGCGCGTTGCATACACTGTATAAAAGGGGCGTGTTCGGGTCCCCCAATTATAATTAATGATTAGGAAACCAGAAAATGATTGTTTGCGCCCAGACTAATGGCTAATTTATCTCTGAGGGGTAAAATTATAGACCAATAATAATTTTGTCGTTACATACGGTGGTGCAGGACCCGCAATGGAACCGTCGGTCCGCCATCAAGCAGGTGGCTTCGGGCAGATTTGGTGTGACCGCTTCGTACCTCGCGCACGCCGACCATCTGCAGATCAAAATGGCGCAGGGGGCCAAGCCCGGCGAGGGGGGGGAGCTGCCCGGTAACATATACATTATACATACGTGCGTACAAGTACGTACGTACACAATACTGAGAATCATGACTTTGCTAAAAGACTTGTGGTCTATTCTTTTGCCTTTTTATTATGTTTCTAGAGATGATTATGGCCTATATATCTATGTTCTTAAATCTGGCACGAGCTTAGAGGACTTCCCACGCGGCCTTTGTCTAACTACTACGTAGACAACTGCATATTATTTATAGCCTATTTGGTTAGAGAACGGGTGTTGAGAAATATAAGGGGATCAAACAGCATTTAGATAAAAAAAATCGCCGAATATTTTTGCTAAATAATAATTATTTATAATTTTAAATCAAAAAACAAAAATATATTTTTTCCAATATTTGTAGTCTGTGTCTCACATTAAAAGAAACACATCAGAGCGGGTGACGTTATTTTTGAGTAAA
The DNA here is from genome assembly GCA_918026875.4 of Diatraea saccharalis. Lineage (NCBI taxonomy): Eukaryota > Metazoa > Arthropoda > Insecta > Lepidoptera > Crambidae > Diatraea > Diatraea saccharalis. The sequence goes on along the minus strand of OU893344.1, from coordinate 2,777,901 downwards.
TTGGTAGTTCGAGATCAGGAAACATTCTAAGTGCAAAATAACCTTAATGATTTCCTTGTAACCGGTTACACTGATCAGTTTACTGTTTAATTTATTTATGAGTTTAAATATAAGTACTGCAGACGATAATTCATTTTATTGAAAGTCCTTTTTGTTTGAACCCACAAATTATGTCATGTCTCAAGAGTCGCCAATTACGCGGTTTTTTAAATATTTAAATTTTAAACATAATAAGATTAATTTACATTTTTTTTTCAGGGTTATTCCCTGAAAGATTTATTAGCGCCCATAAAGATTTATTTAAAACAGTTTTTTAGAAAGTTGTTCAATCCCCTATTATTGCGTTAAAAATACATGTCCGGTACTAACAGTTATTTTCCCGTTGTAGGTTACAAAGTGACAGAAGACATTGCAGCCACACGTTGCTCGGTACCAGGCGTTGGTCTTATATCTCCGCCTCCGCATCACGACATTTACTCTATTGAAGATTTGGCTGAACTAATCTACGATTTGAAATGTGCCAACCCTACCGCGTGCGTGTCCGTCAAGTTGGTATCGGAGGTCGGCGTAGGCGTCGTAGCATCCGGAGTAGCGAAGGTAAGTTGCTACGAACAATACATATGCTACGGAATTTCTAAAAGGCACATAAATTGTATCACTCAGGTACAAATACAAGTAATATATCTTATCCTTTCCCTTTTTATTATTCTAAATTAATAAATCTTACCTATATACTAATGCAGAAGGATAAATTTGCTAAGTCTGAATTATTAGTGTCAAATTAAAAGACCATTCATGATCGTGACAGTGATATAAACCTAGCATGTTTTATTAGTTATTAAAATTATTAAAAAACACTTAAACTAAAATAACGTTTATGGACCAGTAGGTCTGGTATGTATCCTTATATAGTTAATATCCAATAGTTTCGGTTGCGGTTGCGAATCTCCTCAACATATCTGCTATTTTTGCGTAATAATTGCATCTCAATAAAATCTCAACTACTTTCTAATATGAATGACGACTACCTTTTTTTGTTTGTCCATTGGGTAGATTTAAAAAAAAATTAAACATGTATTTTTTTTATTTTGGTGTAATCATTAAATTACGATGACTTAAAATGTCACATGACGTCACGCTTTTGTACATTTTCTACAAAATGTATTTAAGTGATCTAAGCTATTTCTTGTTAAATTGATTTAGAAAAAAATACGTATCCAATATTTTTGTATTATCTGACTGACGGACTAAATATATCATCCCTATTGCGCTACTGGTCTAGTCATATTGCTTAGGTTCCACTGTACCATTTTATAGACATATTTAGTATTACACAAGTTTATATTTCCCCTGCAACATAGGGTAAAGCGGAGCACATAGTGATATCTGGCCACGACGGCGGCACCGGCGCCAGTTCGTGGACGGGCATCAAGTCGGCGGGGCTGCCGTGGGAGCTCGGCGTGGCGGAGACCCACCAGGTGCTTGTGCTCAACGACTTAAGGTCGAGAGTCGTGGTGCAGGCCGACGGCCAGATCAGGACCGGCTTCGACGTCATGGTGGCCGCCCTCCTCGGCGCTGACGAGTTCGGATTCAGTACCGCGCCGCTTATAGCTATGGGTAACGTGTGATTTTTTGTTGTTATATAAAAATATAAATGTCTTTTTCGTCAATCTCGGAAAAATTATTATTGCATTTCGTTATCTGAATGCAAAAGCCCTTTTTATCTGTTAGAGGATAATATAAATTTAATTTAAACATTATTAAACCTACTAACTTCTACCTCCATGGGGCCGATTTAACGTAAAACCTTTTTCAATTTGTTAAAAACTCAGACTCTGATCCTACTTGGTGTGATTGTAAATATTTTCTTTGCATTTAGAGGTTTCCTCGCTGAGGTGAGATGAAAATTTGCTCTTTTGATTCGATCGCATAAACGCTCAGATTCTAAATTCTAAATCACTTGCTGCACTCGTTATTCAATTTAAGAATCCTTCCCTTATTCGGTCATGAGCACGCGGTTGAAAAGCAACTTTGTATTCTTGTATAACAAATAACTATCTACATTAAGCCTGTTTCGGTCCAAATCTTTGCAATTAACAATATTATGTTAATAAATCATGACATTAGTTATATCTATTACAATAGAGTAGCCAACTTATTTTTATGTAGATACGTGAGTGTGTTAGTGTGTGTGTAGAATGTGCCTGAGTGCGTGCGACTCAGAATTATATGAATGTTAACTATAATTTAGTTTCGCTGTTATTTGTATACTACTTTATCATTTACCTATTAATATTACACAGTAAGATCAGAGGAAGAACATGCCATAACTCATAACGCGGGCCCGGTGATGGGTGTTCAAAACTGCAAATGCAGCTCAAGATAACAAAATTTTGTTAATTATTTTTCCGTCTCTACTCCGTCCCATACGAATTTTAACACTGCCAAATTCCATTCCTACAATTCTCGTAATTTTAGTAAAAAGTGGTCCAAAGTTTCTCTTCACGTATGATATATATGATCTTATTACGTTATAGGATGCACAATGATGCGTAAGTGTCATCTAAACACATGCCCCGTGGGTATCGCCACCCAGGATCCCGTTCTCCGGAAGAAGTTCGCCGGGAAACCGGAACACGTCATCAACTACTTCTTCATGTTGGCCGAGGAGGTAGCGAAGATAATAATAATAATATTTTCACAATGAAACACAAAACTTTTTTACACAACTATGGCACAATCAAAGCTTACATAGTTTGCTGCTGGAACTTTAAGTAGAAATCTTTGTGCTTTGAGTACAAGCTTCCCGTCCAAAGCACAATATTATTAAAGTACCTCAATAAATTGTGAATTGCAATTGTTTTTAACTAACATTTTAGATTTTTTTTCGCTTATATCAATATATCTTACTTAATAAACTCGGTGCTATAAGAAAAGGGCATATTGAAGGTATATAGTCACTTTCGGTTTTCAACAACTAACCGGGGTAAATAATAGTGTTTGACTGATTTTTCTTTACATTTGTACCAACATTACTTCAAACTAAGGTCTCCGTTAGCTGAAGTTATAGTTAAGTTTCTAATTATTACCATTAAATCTCCATTGGTTGCCTGGAAGAGATTGCTGTATAGCAATAAGGCCGCCATTTGTGTTCTGTATAGCAATAATGCCGCCATTTGTGTTCTGTTTCTTACTGTAATTTTCCTGTAACCTGTGTTATATTGAGTGCAATAAAGGGTATTATTATTATGTGTTTTTATATAGGTCTACTTTAGTCTCTGAGGGCTCTCAATAGTTAAGACGGAATAAAAATTACTGATTTTGCCTTACTTTTTATCGCACTCTTTTAATATCTAGCCTAACTTTTTCCTGTAGGTCCGCCAGCATATGGCGGAGGTGGGCGTGCGCAAGTTCCAGGAGTTGATCGGTCGTACTGATCTGCTGAAAGTTCGCGAGAATAATTCCAATCCTAAGGCGCGACTACTGAACCTCTCCCTCATACTGAAGAACGCTCTACACATGCGGCCGGGTGTTAACATACGGGCCGGCTCCAAATCACAGGTATTTATACCTGTACCAGCCTTCCGCCGGCGGCTTCGCCCGCGTGATCTAGTTTTAAGTCCAGAAATGAGAAAATTCCATAATAAACTTTCATCCCCTAATTTACCCCCTTAGGGGTTGAATTTCATAAAATGTTGTCGTAGTGAGCACCTTAGTCCTAAAAAGAACCCGCATGCAAAATTTGAAATTCCTAGCACTTGAAGTTTCTGAGTTTAGATCTTCCCTAGGAAGTATCAAGTACGGAGTGCTTCCGAGGGCGCCTATTTTTGTAAACGTTGCCTATACTATGTCAAACAAAAACAGTGCAATATTTTTGATAAACAATACAATATGGACACAATAAAAAAGAATAAAATTGAAAGCCTATTCTTATTTTTTGAAGCTGTTTAAAAATAAACGACTGTAAATACTAATACCACGCAAACAAAGTTGCGCGCAAATGCTAGTTTAAAATTATTTTCAGAAAAGTGTCTAATACTCTATTGCAATTTGGAGTTAATTTTAAGTAAATTGTAAACTGGCGCGAGTAGCTCGATGCAGTGGGGACGTTAAATGGCTGATAATCATGAATAATCTCATTTGAAATAAGCTGTTAAATGCAAGTGTTAGTTACAAGGTATTAAACTGTCCCCGACAATATATACATTATATATATACAGGGCTATTTTTAAAATATCAACACTTGTATAGCAACAATAGCCATCTACATTGATTAACTTTTATATATTTTTTAAAAGGAATAGTTATTTACGGGATTTAAAAAAAAGAAACTATTTAGTCCCGTCGGTAATACCAATAAAACTTACCTATTATTTTTCCTAAAGATATCCGGAATCCATCTTGAGTCAAGCATCATCCTTTTTGTGACGTTTCCGGTCCAAAACACTACCTCCCCTCTTACTTCCGGCGCCTGTGCTGCCATCTAGTTTGCGGGTAGCGAACCAATGACTTTTAGGCACGAACGCTTACCGTCATTATACCTACTCTAGATGCACCAGGTAGAACTTACGGTACGGTTAAGGTAAGTTTTATTGGTAGTTAAAACTCTCTATTATTTGTTCCGTTCGATATCCGGAATCCACGCATAAAAATATAATTTTTATACCATCACATACCTACATAGTTTAGATACCAAATGATATAGTTAAACACTTGTATTATGGCAATCTGAAACAACGAAGGTAACAACACCCAGACCAGAGACAATATAGAAAAGCTCATTATCTGCATTAACATGATCGAGAGTGGAATGCGGGAGCTCAGAAATGGTGACACCTTGGAACTGGTGAGCCACTCGCCCAAGATCCGACATATGCAATCTGGAACATCCTGATTGTTCCATAAACTTACAGATCGCATTAGATAGCCCCCTCCAATGTGTCATGTCATGCATTGTATTTATTTCTAAAGTTTAATGAACTGGTTTCATTACCATTTAAATATTGGTATGTACTTCTGGTAATCTACCTTGAATCAACTTGCAGTTGCAACCATTTTATGCACCCCCTTGTTTTTTGGGTGCAATATACTTTTATCAAAGAAGAACTTGTTCGTTCTTCCTATCAGCCAAAAGACGTCCTGAACGAGTGGTGGGGAAAAATGTTGGACGATTCAAAAGAGAAGTCTATTTGAATAAATATTATTTTGACTTTGACTTTGAACTCTGAATTTGGCAAAAATTTCTGTAAAGACACCTCAGAAAACTTCTCCACGGCTCTGAACACATCAGTGCGTCTGCCACTTAATATTTGGAAAATATAATCCTTGTTGAATGTTGATTAGATTTTATCAAAAAGCATTAAGGTCTTTAGCAATAGATCAATCTGCAATTTATTGTAAACTAGTTCTAAACTAATTGATTCATACTTTAATTCTGTTAAGGTATTTGTTAATGCTGTAGATTGTACCATTTCTATAAAATTTAACTATAATGACTTCTATTTTTGCAAATAAAGATCTTATCTTAAATCATCAATTGTTGTAGCAGAAACAAATCGCCTCAACTTATAGTTTCATTTGAGCATGTTTTATCTAATTTGGTTTCACCATAGACTGGGTCTTTAACGTTATTAAGAAAAAAAAAAAATCCTATTTGAACTTGTGTTGATTGTTTTACTATAGTAGGTACATAAAGAAAATTATCACCAGTCGTAACCGCTGCAAGTAGGAACTGTTCAGGACCGTGGGGTCGTAGCGAACGTGATGGTGGCTGTGGTTGCCATAATTGCGGTCCTGGTATGGATACTATGTGCTATTTTGTTATGGAAAAATGCACAGGTGGATTTAGTTTTCCAGTTTTTATCATGCATTATCAAAAAATGTCACTGGTTGGGGTAACAAATCGAATGCAAATCACTTACAGTTTTTCTCGCCTCTGTACCTTACTTGCTCTCTCCGAGCTGGAATCCGACGACGCTGTTCGATGAGCTCGAAGACAATAAACACGCCTGCTTCAATGCTGTTTTCTTTGTTTATTTCGCTGTCCCGTTGCTCCATCGCGAAGGGAGGTTAATTTTATATTCATTTCATTTTAATTTTAACACCAAACTATATAATAATAAGTATAATTTGTGCACATTTTATGTAGGACCGATGTTTTCGCCACGAAAAACGACGCTATAATGACGGTAAGCGTTCGTGCCTAAAAGTCATTGGTTCGCTACCCGCAAACTAGATGGCAGCACAGGCGCCGGAAGTAAGAGGGGAGGTAGTGTTTTTGACCGGAAACGTCACAAAAAGGATGATGCTTGACTCAAGATGGATTCCGGATATCGAACGGAACAAATAATAGAAAAATATAAGATACTTATTTTATTTTTTTTGTTGTTTCATTTTAAATAAAAAAAGCTTAGATAATAATAGGTATTAAAGTCGAGTTATAAGGGCTCACAGAGTTACAACTATGTAAAAAATGTACAGAGGCGTGCCGTCATGCCATATTTCAACTCGATGCATCGCAGTAATTTATTGATTAAGCAAAAAATTTAAAAAAATACGTGTTTCTCATTCAGATAGGCAAACAATAATTAATCATCATCCCTATTAAATGAATTATTTTAAAAGGACTTTCAACTGGAGAAGCGTCTGGACAACCAGTTGATAGAACAGTTCGCGCGCGTCATCTCCGGCGAAGAAAAACACGCGGAGGTGCGCATGCGCATCACCAACGAGGACCGCGCATTCACCTCCACACTCTCCTACCACATCGCCATGTCAGTAACATTATACTAGTTTTATCTTAACCTTATACTAAGGATGCATCAATACGCATTTCAATTGATACGATGTCTGTACTGTAATATTATTAAGAAGAAATATGTGATTGATTGTTTGTTTGCATCGAATAGGCTCCGACACTAAAAATTCTTTCACCTACGGGAAGCTATATCATATGCGGTTGTCATAGATTATATTTTGTTCTGAAAAACAACAAATAAAGGTATCAAAATAGAAGTGAAAATTTAAATTGGTAATCGAAACGTTACCATAGTATCCATTGTTTACCATTGTTTTAGAAATTAATTATAAACTCGTACTATTGCATAAATTTACTTTGTAATAGTTTTATTTTCGGACGGTATAATCACTAGTATTGTTTATCTCATTTGAAAGTTCTGGATGCTGTTTCTATAATAAATAAAAACAAGAACACCAACAAGACAACACAGATTACATATTTTTAACTTCACTAACTCAGTAATAGAATTATTTGTGCATCTACCCTCGCAGGAAATACGGTGACCAGGGTCTACCGGATGGCAGCAGTATCGACATATTCCTGACTGGGTCCGCGGGACAAAGCTTCTGCGCCTTCCTCGCGAGGGGCATCACTGTCACGCTCGAGGGAGACGCAAACGATTACGTTGGTCAGTGAATTTTATATGCCATTTTATTATTACAAACTGTTTCCTTTATAGAAAAAGCTCTGAAACTTTTTTCTTCGCCTTTTGCTTCTTCCGTTTTTGTTATACTTCCTTCATATTTTGGTTTTATGAACGAATTTTAAGAGTATATTTTATATACGTAAATATTAGACTTCATCACATACATAATTATTAACGTAATAAAAAAATGCAGAAAGCAAAATACAAATAGTATCTGTAATATAACTAATATGGTTTAACGACATACCTGCGCGATCAGAATCGAGATTAATCCCGGCTGAGTATGAATAAAATGGACCTTACAGTATTTTATACCTTATAGTTATTGAAACAAGACTCTGTCGAAATTGGTAGGTCTTACTTAGAGTCACAATACACATCAATAGTTTGATCTCACTGTAACTTTTTATTGTTTTAGGCAAAGGCCTGTCAGGTGGCAAAGTGATCATCTATCCTCCAAAGAATTCATCTTTCGAGTCCCATTTGAACGTGATCGTCGGCAACGTGTGCTTGTATGGAGCCACATCCGGCCGAGCTTACTTCAGGTATTTTTATTTTACCAGCTATTGTGCCATTGCTTTTTAATTTTATGTATGACTATGTAAACGGAGCGACCGATTGACATGATTTTTATTTTATTTATTCGGTAATACAAATGGTCATGGTCATATTAGATTGATAGCTTTTTATGGGATTGCTACCATGTACATTGATTTTAAATCAAGATTCGTGTATCTTAAATATCGGGAACTCAATAAAAACAAGATACATTGTAGCAATAGCAAATACACGTATATAAATTACTCCGAGAAAAATATAAAAAAATACAGCTAGTTTGAGCAATATATTAATTAATATTGGTTGAGAGTTCAGTCAGTGTCAAAGAGTCCTATTAGATGAAATTACAAATCCCGCCTAATCCTCTTCACATCGCCGCCATTTTTTTCTAGGTTTTTTGCCCCCTTTGGGCCTCGCCCTCAAGGGGGCGTTATCGCCCACTTTGGGAAAGGCTGCTTTAAACGATAATGTTTGTGGGTGTTTGATGCAGAGGTATAGCGTCTGAGCGGTTCTGCGTGCGCAACTCCGGGTGCGTGGCGGTGGTGGAGGGCGTGGGCGACCACGGCTGCGAGTACATGACGGGCGGCGTGGTACTCGTGCTGGGGCTCACCGGCAGGAACTTCGCGGCCGGCATGAGCGGTCGGTATTATTATTATTTTTTTAATTATTTATATAAACCGGAGTGATACCGGAGTGACCGGAGTGATACCACGGCCTCGCAGAAAACCGACGTGAAGCAACGCTTGCGTTGTGTTTCGTCGTGTGAGTGAGGGTACCGGAGGCCCAACCCCTCCCTATTCCCTTCCCTCTACCCCTCAACCCTTCCCTCCCTATGATCATATTCGTCCCTCAAAGGCCGGCAGCGCGCTTGTAGCCCCTCTGGTGTTGCAGGTGTCCATGGGCGACGGTAATCACTTACCATCAGGTGATCCGTCTGCTCGTCTGCCCCTATCCCATAAAAAAAAATCTTTATTGCCAAACTACAGCAAATGCCAGAGTCATTTTCTACCAGTCAACCGGTGGATTAACAGAAAATGTGTAACGCAGTGATAGAGAATTATTATTCTGACATAATTAATAATTATATACATATATATATTAAGACAATACCCCACATACAAACACACAAATACATATATACATAAATAAATATATACAGTAAAATAAACGTTGACATGTCACATTGGAAAGTCAGGAAAGGTTGTTACCTTTTAGATAGTGTTCACGCACTTTTGCTTGAATACTAGCCTATTCGGAGCATTTCGTACGTCCAGAGGTAGTGCATTCCATAGTCGTTTAGCAGCAAGAGAAAAAGATTTGGAAACAAACATAGAATGATGAGCAGGATTCCGGAGTACCAGAATAGAACTGGAGCGAAGTTGTTTTTGATGAGAGGCACCCAAGCACTGAAACTTAAATTTCAGATACATTACGCGCGTGGATCGTATAAAATTGCAAAGAGAGTGTTTACCATTCTTAATTTCCTACGTTCGCGTATACTATACATCTACCTGTGTCACCATATCAGAGCCTCCCCCAGAGTGCGCTACAAAACACTATCTCCCTCATGTCTTCATCCAGCCACCGCCGACCACATTTCTGAGATCGTCAATACATCTTGCCGGTGGGCGTCCGATACTACGTTTGCCGAGGCGTGGTCTCCATTCGAGAACCCGTCTCCTCTCGTCGGTTCTGAGACATAAGAGGCCACTGCCACTTATCACAATTTTTTATTGCAATTAAATATGTACCACGTAATTTATCATGTAAATAAACTGTATAATTGTAGTAAATCATATTATAAACTAAATGAAACAAGTTTACGTCGTTGATGACTATAAAAATAGTAGTTTCAAAAATAAATAAATAATTACTGATTTTAATGTCACAAAAAAAAACTGATTACTATTTTGCTGATACCAGATTGATAGGAAGATAATAATTTTAATTGCTAAAATTATAATTATAGATCGGTTCACATAAGATTGTGATCTAGTATAGTAATTAGCAATGAAAAATATTTCGGGTTGATTATCGTTTTTGCATACAAAATCCCGTGCGTGAAATATGATCGATAGGCGTTAATTATGTGAATACATTTCAGAATATTTTTAAAGTCATGGATCTTTTCCTAGAAACATTTTTAAATGACCTAATGAAGTTAAGCTTTTACCGTCTCTAAAATTCATATGCAGATTATGTAGATTTTTCATTAATGTTCATTTATGTTTCTATGATAAAATCAAATGTCATTTATTATTATGTATTGTATATATACTCATGCTTTATTAATAATCAATAAGAATAAAATCTTAAACTACGAATATGACCAACAGGTGGCATAGCTTACGTGTACGACATAGATGGGTCGTTCAACGGCAAATGTAACCAAGAAATGGTGGAACTCCTGCCTTTGGAAATACAGAAAGACTTGGACGAGGTTAAGGTGCTGCTAGAAGAGTTTGTGCAGTTGACAGGGTGAGTGAAACTTAGAGTATTCCATAACAATGTAACACTTTTAACTAAGAGACAAAAAAAGTATAATACATATTGAGCCGATCACTAATGGAATAATTAAATGTATAGAAATACTATTGGTTCCATAATTGATTGAATATACTTGTGTCAGATATTTTATTCCTATATAATTTCGAAACTCACTCCAGTTATGCCACGAAACGATATTATCAATTCAAGATTGAGCGGATAACGCTATTTATAGTGAATTCACACGCCTGAATTTTTAGATTTTTAGAGAATCATAGGGCTGATCCGTTTTTGTAATATAACAATTCCCATAATGATGTTATTACCTATATATCAGATCGGTGATTGCTGAAGAGATGCTAACCACTTGGCCAGAGCCGGCGAAGAAGTTCGTAAAGGTATTCCCATATGAATACCAGCGCGCGTTGAAGAGGATGGCTCTGAAACAGTCACCGCCGAAGATAGAAGCTAACGGCAGAACGGAGAACGGCGTCGCCGACATTGAGGAGGCTGTCAGGGACGTGGAGTTGGATAAGAAGAATTTGGAGAAGATTCTCGATAAGACTAGGTAATGTTACGATTACAATATGTATTGTTTTTAAGTTAAATCAAAATTTAGTTTGTCTTTTATTTATTATATTAGACATTTTTTGCGAAAGAAAAACTTCTGGGAATCCAAAAATCACTCTGACACTTTAATTTGTGCATTGCAATTTGTATTAGTGAAACTAATATAAAAAATATATAATTTCATATGTTATAAATATAAGTTCATGTGTTTATTTATGCTATCTTTTGTCTCCAAAATTTTGTTTTTAATTTACGGTGTTCAATAATCTACTAGAGCAACATGAATACAAACGAACGAACTACCTTATAATAATTCAATATAAAGCAGATCGTTCGCTCGTTTAAAAACTACTCCTAGAGCTAAGAGTTAGGAATTTACACGAACTAGAAGAGTGAACTAGTTCGTTTGTGAGCCGCGAATTAACTCGTTCGATCTCAACTGAAAAAAACTGGAAGACCCAAGACTTAAAAAAACAATCGAATGTTTCCTATTTCTAATATTATCATATATGACATTAACTTCGATAAAGAGCGAGATCAAAGTTTAGTTGGCCGTGACAAAACCGGTTACATTGACCGGTTAATAGTTAAACGAGTTTATTTAACTATTGTCGTTAGGTGAACAGTATTAAGATCAAAGTCAAAATAATCTTTACCAAATAGACTTCTTAAAAGTACTTTTGAATCGTATAGTTAAACGAGTTTATTTAACTATTGTCGTTAGGTGAACAGTATTAAAGTCAAAGTCAAAATAATCCTTACCAAATAGACTTCTTAAAAGTACTTTTGAATCGTCCAAATTTTTTTTCCCTACCGCTCGTTCAGCACGTCTTTTGGCTGATAAGAACAACGAGCAAGAAACTCACCAGCTCTTGTTATTATTATATTTGTTTACCAAACAAATAATAATAATAAAATCTTTATTTGCAAAAATATCGCCGTCAGGACGACGTGCAAATATTACAAGTCAATTTAAAAAGAAATATAAAGCTCACCATGAAACATCGGCGTCCCGCACAGGGGTTTCATGAAGTACCCGCGCGAGACGTCCGTGTACCGTCCGGCCGAGAAACGGATGCGCGACTGGGAGGAGATATACGAGCCCGCGCGGGTGCGGCGCGGCCTGCGCGTGCAGGCGGCCCGCTGTATGGACTGCGGCGTGCCGTTCTGCCAGAGCCAGCACGGGTGCCCGCTCAACAACATCATCCCCAAGTGGAACGACCTCATATACCAGGGCCAGTGGAAGCAGGCCCTGCACCATCTGCTGCAGACCAACAACTTCCCAGGTGCGTTTGTCTATTAGAAAGAAAGAAAGAAATTCGTTTATTGTTGAAACCACATAACACACACAACAACATTAAATAGGGCTGAATAAAATATTTAAAAAACAGGTTGCTGCAAATGCTATGTGATGCCAACGCTGGACTCAGCTCAGTATAAGCAGCAGGCAGGACCCTCTGCACTGATATTCTGCAGATATTAGCTCTGATGGATTTCGTGTGCACCACCCCTTTCAATGATAGACGACGGTTTCAAGGTGTCGCCATATATGAGGTCCCCGGTTCGATTCCCGATTGGGTCAATGTAGAAAATGAACTTTTCTATATTGTATCGGGTCTGGATGTGGACCTTCGTTGTCTCAGATACTCCATAATACGGGGGCTTTAGCTACTCATATTGGAATCTGAGCAATGTATGTGATGTTGTTTAATATATTTATTAATACTCCTTGCTAGATATTGGAATCTGGACTACGCGAGAGGTTTTCAACAAAGCGATTTGATTATATAATATTGAAAAAAATGTATGATATGTTTTTAGAAAAATCTGTGACAAAACACGGTCTGTGTTAAATTTGCGGTTTAAAACATTATTATACAACTAACTCGCGTTAAAACGTTTTGAAACTTCTATTGTATCGAATTTTGCTACTCGGGTTGGTAGGCTATCTGCCTCTCCCATATTCGGCGGTTGGAGAGCCTCGAACTAGTCGGTTTTTCGTCCAGACCGATGAAGTGTTAAAGCCGATTCCCTTCGGTTAAAAAGTGTTTGTCTACTTTTTTGTCAAGCTTCAACCAGAATGGTTAGTGATCACTGGTTTTAAGACTTAAGGTTGATTTTCCCTTCATTATCAAAAAGAATGTAGGTTTATCTTTTCCGCAAAAGGAAACCCAAGGGTTTTCGTTTCGTAATTGATGAGCTCTAATTTATAAGCGGATTATTATTCTGCGTTAAGTTAAAGGTAGTTGTTATCTTCCATAGATATAGTTTTCTCGATTATTGCATATTTTTTGAGCACTTTGATTTAAAGACTAATAAGGTAGACTTCATTGATAGCAATTCGTTTCTCCGTCATACGTAAAACATAATTAGAAAAGGATATTGGTTTAAAAGTGAATATTATTTACAGTTTACAGTTTTTCATTAACACTTACATTACTATGAAATGCAATAAAACTCATATATTGATACAGAGTTCACTGGTCGCGTTTGTCCGGCGCCGTGCGAGGGCGCTTGCGTGTTGGGAATAAGCGAACCAGCGGTCACCATCAAGAATATAGAGTGCGCCATCATTGATCACGCGTTCGAGTCCGGGTGGATACAACCACAGGTATCGTATATTTTTATTATAAACTAGCTTTTCCGCCAGCGGTTTCGCTCGCGTGGTCCTTATCCAGGGTTAGAATTTAATTTAATAATTCTTTTCGATAAGTTTCATATCATGACACGGATATGATTGTAACAATCACTAATTGAATAGAAAACAATGGTTACTATAGCAACGTGCATACGGATGTAGACATTAAACGAATATAAATACATATTATTTTTTTGTCTGTTAGTCTGGTGGTGATAATCACACTTTTCTGTTTATTACATTCATAATATTGCTAGAACTAATTATGAAGAAACAAAAATACATAGAACGATATTCGTTTTAGAGCGCCGTGACGTCATAGCGACGCCATGACAGAAGTGGCGTTTTCGCGGGAAACTTTGAAAGTTTGATTTATTTTTAGCCTATTTCCACCGCATATCATGTAGCTTCCCGTAGATATAAGAATAGGGTAGCATTGGTAGTGAAAGATAAGTCACGAAATTGCACAAAAACTAAATTTTAGTACTTCATAAACATAGTCTGTGTGTTGTCATTTTTAATTATAAATTTCATCTAATGTTCAAAAATGGTGTGACAATAAAGTGTCATTATTATGAATGATTAAAAAAAGGAATAAAATAAAATAAAATATTTAAAAACAAAGCGTCTTCACCCTATTAAAATATTAAACCCTGATCCTTTTTTAAATATATTACACTATATTGCAATTATTTTCTGGTATTCTTCATAAATATATGTTATCTGTGATGTATTTTTTTACAACAGATCCCACCGAACCGTAACGGTAAGACTGTAGCAGTGGTCGGGTCAGGTCCGGCTGGACTCGGTTGCGCACATCAGCTGAATAAGGTAAATAAATAGTTTTATCAAACCGATGAGCGATGAGAAGAGTTTATTATGTTTTACACGGATTTTGTTGTAAAGTCCTTTTATATCGGTGCTATCAAGCTGTCAAGCGAATCCTATGTTAAACAAGTCAAGGAACATTTCTTCAAGCTGGATTCATGTTCCTGAATTCGTGTTCTGTTGTGTTTTTTTTTTATTACTCAATCGGTATCGTTTTTTTAGTCAAGGCTGCGGAGATTGCTACCTTAGCAATAAGACCGCCTTTTGCATCTATATTTCTAATAATATACGGTTTTTATGTTTATGATTTACTATGCAAGAAAGTATATATTCATTGATTCATTACTTGCAAAAAAAGTAACCAATTCAGTATTATGTTGTTGTAAATTTCATTTAATTGGATACTTGACAATCACAGCAATAAATGAGTTACATCAGAACATCAAAATATTACTATGAAAGTTACTACATTTAACGCGCGTAATCTTGCAAATAATAAAAGTTTTGTTTCATCGAAATCGGGCCAAGATTACCGAAGTTACGGCGTTGTAAATTTTCTCCGCTTTTTTTAAATGAGTGAATGATAATTTTATTTGCAATAATTACAGCACAACATGCTAAATATACACTGACATATAATATAAAAACAAAATAAAAATATTAAATTAAACAAGTGATTAAAACACACACAGGGCAACATGTATGACTATGCAAAAAGGGAAAAAGCTCGGCAATATGTTTGCTTGAAAAGCAAACTGCCGATTTTCAGCTTTGACCTAAGTTTGGATTAGCATTAAATTGCATTTCTTCGCGTGCTATGCGATGACGTTGTGTCGCGACATTCAGGCTCGACTGCGGGTGATGCGGAGTGTTAATGTTTAAATGGATAAAATCTGATTTGTAAAAATGGTGTGCATTTAATATTTTAAATCTTTTTTTTTATTGTACTGGTACTGTCGCGAAGTGACGTCACACGTTAGCGCGGTGACGCGGCTTCGCCGGATTTTGCCGCGGAGGCTGTACTTTAACGATTAATATCGCGGTCATTATTTAAAGAAAGGGCTTATTTATTTTTCGTGCTATCTACTTTTTAGATATGTTGATAACATAAATTATTGGTGTAACTTATTATCAAAATATGCTGGAAATGGTAACTTATATTTGAACATTAACCGTTTAGTATGTTTTTATTGTAATAATATAATTTGTAAGTGTATCTTATTTTCAAATTTAACTTGCTATTTATAATCTGTGGATAACTAGATCCGAAAGCAGTTGGCCATTACGGAGCATCGTATGACGTCACATTTTAATAAACTAAACGACAACGACTTTGTTGCGAGTGTAACAAGTACTCATGTTTATTAAAATGTAATGTCACGGTTTGAAATGTCATGTTACCTATTGATAACACGGGACAATTTAAATAAATGAATAAAAATATGTTTTTCCCAAAAAAAAACTTTATATGGATATTTGGTGTATTTATATGCGTGTACATTTGTTATCAGGCTGGATATTCGGTGACAGTGTTCGAACGTAACGACCGTCCCGGCGGGCTGCTGCAGTACGGGATACCGTCCATGAAGCTGAGCAAGGAGGTGGTCGCCAGGCGGATACGGCTGCTCACCGCCGAGGGCATCGCCTTCAAGTGTTGCGTGGACGTCGGCAAGGATATCTCCGCGCAAGACTTGGCCAACGAGTGAGTACTATACGGTATAATTTATACTACACGATTACTTCAATGTATTATCCAATCTAACCAAAGTAGACTAGACCCCCACATGAAATAAGATCGATTGAAAAAAGTTTTTTTTTTTTGCTGATATGCTGACTACTTTTTTGTTTAATCGTCACTCAGTAATAATTAATAATCATTCATTTATTTTCTCCACACACTTTCACTTAAACAATGTGCTTAGTATATAAATCATAAACATAGTTTGTAGGAGACTGACATCTAAATGGCCTGATGCCTGTATAGCATATATTTTATCAGTAATGGAATAAAATATATGCTATACATCCAAATATCGCTCCTACAGTCATATCGCGAATGAAGATTATATCGGGTTTTTCAATTGAATATAAGATCTCCCTTTCGTGTTAAACTGAGTCCTCGATTTTGGTTCAGCCTCGCCATGGCCCTTAGTTACCTGAAGCGGCAACCTCATTCAGATACACTACTACTTGTATGAATTAACATAACACTTATGTGAAACCGTGTCGCTTAATTAAGATATCGCTAATGCCTGTTTACACGTAATTAAGTAAGAAATAAATTCAAATTAAACTCATAAGTAGTTAACTAAATTTTTACTTGCAACTTTTTACTTATTTGTGTGTTTAGACGTTCTTAATCACCTAAAATTAGTTCAAAATCCACTTACTACTTATTTACTCAATTACGTGTAATCTCGTAGAAGATTAGAAAAACTGAACTCGTAGAAGAGTAGAACTTTTACAATGCATTTACGATCTGAGGTGCTACAAAATCAACTTTCCAGCAATGAGTCACCTTAGTGATAGTGGTAACGATCTAGATTAAATGAATGGAATTAATTTATTTTCAGCTATCTACATGTTTAATAGTGTATATTTTAGTTATTATCTTTTTTTATTAATCTCTTTGTAAATAATATTTGAATTTTCATATGTATAGCGCGACCACGAGTATTTAGGGTAAAAACTAAAAATCAGTGTTTTACTCGTCGAGTAAATACTCACTGAGTTTTTGTCCGTTTGCACCGCTGCGGCACACATACTATTGATTGTCTCGCTGCAGTTGCATCTAGTTTTCTACTTCAATTATTTATGGAAATCTGTTATACAAAATGTTGTTTTTGCATGATCCAAAAAACGAATATATCATTTTCAATGCAGTTGCTCATAAAGCGCTTTTTTTTAATCCATTGTAAACACCGAAAGTAAGTCTTTAAATACGTGTTTAATAAAAATGTACTGAAATCCTTTACTGCACACGTATTTTATACTATACACGTACTTAAAAGTATTTTTTTAAATTTTGTTGGCCGAGCACCAAAGAAATTAAAAAAAAAATTGATGAAAACATGTCAAACTTTAGAGGCAAAAGTATTTCAAGAACGAATATTTTCAAATAAAAATGTATGACACGAAAACATGTTCAAATATCACGTTTAATTTTAACAAATAATTTTTACCTTTAATCCATACTTAGTTTTATTAACCTATATATTTGTTTTATTTCCTCGCAAAAAATGTTGTAAGAAACTTGAGCGTAACGCTTTTACGTGCCAATTTGGCCCTTATTCGTAAAACCTTACTTTCCGTACTCATATCCTTAAATAACTATTATCTATCTATCCATAATGTTTATTAGGTACGACGCGTTGGTCCTGTGCATGGGCGCGACGTGGCCCCGCGACCTGCCGCTGAAGGGCCGGCAGCTGAACGGTATACACTTCGCGATGGAGTTCCTCGAGACCTGGCAGAAGCGGCAGGCCGGCCCCCCCGCGCACCGCCCGCCCCCGCCCGCGCACGCCCCGCCCCACCTCAGCGCCAAGGACAAGGACGTGCTCATCATCGGGGGAGGCGATACCGGGTCAGTATAACAATACGGACGACGACTGATTTGTCTTTGTTAGTCTTTTAGCTCGGTGGCGAGGCCCGTGAACGTTGTTGTTGAGCAACTTTCGCAAGGGTCGGGCACGGGATGGGTGGCCAAAATAATTTTGTTTCTAGCTACTGCGTGCGTCGGAATGTATGTTAAGCCATTGGCCCCGGATGTATCTGCGTTAGTAAACTCCAATCCGCATTGGGCCAGCGTGGAGGGTCCTCGGCCCATCCTCCTTAACTATCCAGAAGGAAGGCCTGAGCCCCTGCAGTGGGGACGTAAAAGGGCTGATGATGATGATGATGATGAGTCTTTTATTTTATTGGTACATGCTATTGTTTAAACATAAAACAAGTATCCCATTTTTGTTCAGTTATATAAATTGTGTAAAAAAATAAATTGCCCAGCAATTAGCGTAATACATAAACGATGTTTTAGTACATAACATTTCAAATTTAATTTTATGATTATAAATGCATTTTCTAATTGAAATGTATAAGGATGTATATTATTTCTATACAAATTATATAATGTAGCATTTTATTATATACAATTTTTTTAACAAATTTTCTTCATTACAAATATTTAAGAAAATTTGTTTTATAAATTAATTGAGCAATCTTAGTGACTTCTATCATCATTCTAGTGGCGAAAAATACAGTTTTAAAGAATGCTCCACAAATTATTCAATTCACTGCATAACAATCTATAATCTAGCATATTTGGATTGGGTGATATATGAAAAAAAAAATCGGGAAAAATAATTTATTTAATTCAATTTTAATAGTAATGAATTTTCAAAAAATAAAATTTTATAAATAAATCTTTATTATCGTTTACCATTTCCAACATATTTCACGTTAGAAGGGCCTTGTGGGCGTGGCAGTGCAGCCACGATCCTAGACAAATGTACAGGATCGTGACTTCACCACGCGATCGCGATGTTTAGTCATTCACGAACGCGCGCGCTGTAAGTACTGTGAAACACGCCACTAAAAGTGTTAAAAATGCCGACTTTCGCAGTTATTAATTGCAAAACAAGAAGCCCATCCTCAAGTTGGTCCAAAGGAAGGATTTCTTTCCATTATTAAGTAGAATACTTCTCAAATTTAGTATTTTTAGTCGAAAATCGTGAAATGTTATCAAAAGTGTGAATCACAAAAAATATTTCCTAGAAAATATACATTGCTGGAGAAGTGCGCATATTTATTACATTGCGTCGTACTAAGCACGTAATGTAATGAATATCGCGAAATTACCGTTTTAAATAACAACATAATAGATTACGGTAGATGGGTAGTGAAGTGCCTGGAAACATGTTATCGATTTTTGGTATGTTAGGTAGTAAAAACTTAATAAAAGTATGGACAATAAAAATAGTGGTAATAAAAAATAAATTTTATCAGAGATTAACCATATTGACTTCGTCTGGAATGCGTTTGTATATTAATTTAATAATGAGTGTGGTAATAAGTCTGTTTTTTATATTCTTAATATTGAAACAGAAAACTAGTTTTTTTATTTTGAATCATTAACAACAATACTTTTTAAATCATCGGAGTCTGTTCAGGATAAGTTCCAATAGCATTTATTGTACTGATAGTATTTTTTTATTTTGTATATAATTATTTACACTATATTGTTTGTCAATATTACTAGTTTCATTTAAGCGATGTTGTCGATCCTATCTGTTTACTTGATACGAAATCGAGTAACGTAAAGTAAACTACTATTATTATTAATAATTATATGCATATATTTAAGCTCGACTAGTACCGATTCAATGTTAGTTCATTAGTAATTTTAATATTTCTTATTGAATCAACCAACTAATTAAGAATTTATATCTAAAGAAAAAAGATAATGTCTCATTTAATCAATACAATTCAATGTATATCCAATATAATATAGAGAAATCATTAATCTAGTATCCTTTCAATTAATCGACTTGTTGTTTTTCAATATCGATAGTAAATAACTTTATGTCAATCACTAGTGTGATATGTCAAATTGCGCACTATAGATGTCTGTTATGGTTGAGCGTGATTGGTTATAGTTATATTGGAGCGTTCTGATTGGCATGTTTAAAATACAAGTGTGTGCATATCTTTTGTATAATTGGTCTAATTATTCGTCTGATGTACGGCGGACTAAAAGTGGGGCAAGACTGGCTACATCGGTTTTCGTACAAAGGATGCATGATCGCCTTTCCTAGTAGCCAATCAAGTCAGACTGATATCAGCCAGTGTCAAATAAATTACCATTATCAGCAACATAATAATGTAACGTATCATAGTAAACCACCCCACCAAAGACCAGTACAGATAGACATACAAGTTTTACTACTGCAGATGCAGCCATACTAACTGCGCTAATTAGATGGAATTCCTTTCAAAGTATTTGAAATCTATTAAAAAAGTAAATCTGATACTTTTCGGTATCATATAAAAATATTAATATTGATCCGTTTGTTTAGTTGTGACTGTATAGCGACGTCGCTGCGACAGGGTGCTAAATCTATCACGACATTCGAAATCTTACCGGAACCGAAGAAGACGCGAGGAGCTGACAACCCCTGGCCGCAATGGCCTCGAGTGTTCAGGTATCATAAAACATGTTGGTTCTTCTTAAATGGTGATGTCTGGGTAAAAATATAAGAAATTTCAATAGAATTTTGTCTGTCAGTCAGATAATAGAAAAAATATTAGATACTTTTTTTGCTTCAATTCAAACAAGAAATTGCCTAGATAACAGGCATTAGAGGTGAGGAGTGGGGGGGGGGCTCGCTACGTCACAGTTTTGTAGAAAATTTACAAAAGTGTGACGTCATGTGACATTTTAACTCAATATATCGTCATTATTTAATAATTACGCAAAACAAACGTGTTTAATATTTTTCAACAGTGTACCTGACGTACAATGAAATAAAAATTGTCATAATCCGTCATAAAATGTCCATTGCCGGGTTGAAAAAATTCTGAGCTTAAAATTTTAAATTGTTTATATAAATTACAAACGAAACGTTATATGAAAGAGAGAAAAAAGGTTGTTAAGGGTATAATATAACATCAGAATGATTGGTGGTGTGAAAGCGAGATGAAAGTTAGGTGTGAGAAGGACGGAAAATGTACAATAGCCGGAAACTGCAGAGCGATTCTGTATAAGTCCGAACCCGAATTTATGATTTTGTTACTCTGTAATATATTTTGTCTCTGTTTTAATTGAAATATTATCCATGGTTCCGCTTTAGTGACATCTTGAATAATTCAAGTGTTTTCTTTATAGAGTCGATTATGGACATGAGGAAGTAAAAGTTAAATTCGGCAGCGATCCCAGGAAATTCTCCACACTCACCAAAGAGTTCCTGGACGACGGTATGTCATTTATATATATCTAAGCACATGACCGAATAATTATTATAACTTTAGTATGACTTATTTATTCTAAACTGATCTAGATATACATTTACAAATAAAATCATTATATCAGTTATAAAATATTATCAAGTTCCAAGAAATGTTTCCTTTTCAATTATAATAGGCGTCACTTTTTAACTTCCTCACTTTTTAAGACTACGAATAACAAAAACAATACATTATTTCATTGATAGTTTACAATGTAGATTAATTATAAACATAAGGCAAATTTTCCTAAAGTGTATACTGCGTTCGGTTCATGAATGCAGACGTTAAGCAAGAGAAAATATTATCTCGTTCTTCTCCATGGCTCATTAAACACATTTCTGCCGTTTTCGGAGTCTTACAAGGCTATTAAAATATCAACCATTGGTAAAACGAGGTCGTGATGATTGAAAACTAATGCTGTTGATGAAAATTGTTTTAAAAGCACATTTGTTTTCTTATGATATCATAACACGAACGAAACGCATGCGAATAGTCTGATCGTATGCACCTTTACAATATCAAGATTTCGGCCTTATTATAGTTAATAACTGTTATTATCACATGTAATAAAGCTTTGATTTGATTTATTTGCTCATTGGCGTCCACATTGTCCCTTCGAGCTGATTATTTTTTGTTATGTTTCTTTCTCTAACGATGGAGAATAGACTGATGAGTTTATATGTTAGGTGAGGGCAACGTATGCGGTGTGTCCGCCGTAGAAGTGGAATGGAAACGTGGCGCGGGAGGGAGATGGGAGATGTGCGAGCTAGAGGGCACCACACGCGTGTATCGGGCAGACCTCGTACTGCTCGCCATGGGCTTCCTTGGACCGGAGAGATATGTCGCCAATCAGCTCGGTAACTATACTCACTGGAAACTATATAATTCATTTATCCAGTCTAGGTGGAAGCACCTGTGAACGTCGAAATACTATACCATCGGTTTGCTAACATATGGCCGTACACCTTGAAGAATAGTTGGATGGTGTAATTTATGAGCGCCGCGGCCCGCGATGTTTTGTTGAGCAACTTTTGCAAGGGTCGTTCACGCGATGGGTGGCCGAATTATTATCTGGAGCTACTTAGTGCTTCGGAAGGCACGTTAATCCGTAGGTCCCGGCTGCGTTTGCAGTCGCTCCAATCCGCATTGGGCCAGCATGGCCCGTCTTTAACCATTCATAAGGAAGGCCTGAGCCCCTGCAATGGGGTCGTAAAAGGACTGATGATGATGATGATCTTGAAGTATCGAACTATTTTTTTCTTCCTGTTTTATTTCGTACAGAGAAAGCTCATCAGAAAATACCCATTATAACAAATTGAGATTTTTTTTGCTTGTTACCGATAATGAACTCTTTATGCGCAAGTCCGACTCGCTCTTGACCAGTTTTTTCATTAAAGGTGTTTGTTACAGACTTGCCCCTGGACGCACGTAGCAACATAGAAACAAACAAAACCAACATTTACAACACGCCTGTTAAGAACGTTTTCGCTGCGGGAGGTATGTTGATTTAAAAGTTGGATATTATTTTTGTAGCCAGAGATCACAGATTTGTTAGTTTTCACCGACAAGACATAACGAAAAGGTTTTAATTGGATTAATTTTTTATCAATGAAAATATCCACAAATGTCCAATGCTTGAAAGGTTCGTCAGTCCTGTTAGGTCCTGGGTAGAACAGTTGCCCGGATTGCGAAATGTCATGAGTTCGAGTCCTATTTCAGAGTGACTGGGACAATGTGGATTTTTTAAGCATTTTCTACTAGTTTATGTACTAGTTTGGTAGCTTTTTTGCTTTCAGACATAGATATAAATATAGTTAGGGGCTTTCAAAAATGGATTTGACAGTATGAAAAAAATATATATAGCGTCCCGATTAAATTGCATAAAAACAACACTAAATCGGGACACCTGGCAACTCTAAACCCATTATTAGTCAGTAACACTGGTCATTTGTCATCAGATTGTCGCCGTGGACAGTCTTTAGTTGTGTGGGCGATATCGGAGGGCCGTCAGGCTGCGCGCGCGGTCGACACTTACCTAAGTGGCCGATCCTCGCTGCCCGGACCCGGAGGCGTCATACTCGACCATTAAGCAGTATGTCAACTAATACCAAGTTTACAACGTGTCTGTCCTACGCTGCCTAACGTTTAATGTGTACAGGCAGACGACAAAATATTACATACATTATGTTTAGTTGCGATGAATTCGTGGTCTATGATTTAGTCTACATAATATGCAGAACTCAGACTCATACGATGAGTCTACAACATGTATAAACCGTTTTTTTTTATCTTAACCAGATGTTAAAAATATGAAACTTTTCAGTTCGGAACTGTTTCTATAAACTTGGTCACTTGCGATGAGATTGCTGGAAAAAAAAAGCTTGATTACGTTACCAAAATTCTTACTAAAGTATCGTTAAGTAATGGTATTCTAATATGTAACGGTTATTATGATTAATTAATATTAACAATATAAATATTGTTCGTTTTTCTGTTAATAAAATAAAGCTATCGAAAATAGGAGCTCAGAAAATAAAATTAACTGTCGATTTTGATAGTATCGATTTGGTAGCGTTATCGAGATTACATCGCAGGAAACGTTACCGTTTACGGTTGAATCAACATTAAAGTTAAGAACTTTATTAATAGCTCAATCTAAATAGCGTTATTCCTCTAATATATCGTTATCTTTTTTATAAGGGGGTTAAATTTTTTTTTATTATATTCAAAACCCTCGTGGGAAATATCAAAATATTATACATATTTTTTAAATGAGACTGATACCGATTTCTTTGGAAGTTATACATCCCTAGAAGACAGAGTACCTTACTGCGATTGGTATACTTTAGATCAACTAATCTAAATAAAAATATGAGGCGAGTTAAGTCCATGTCAACACCTGTTCATTTCTATCCACTTGTACATTATGGAAATTTAGTATTTAATGTCATAGATCTACAGTCTTTTATAATGTGCTTTAAAAAAAAATGGATATTGACTGTTATACCATGTTATGTTCTTACACGTGTTATTGAAACCGATAATGTCATAGATTACGTACAATAAACTCAAACAAAGCTAGCAGAATTCTGCGGTCGCTTTTAAATATTAATCTTTGATTACTAAGAACTTAAAGTTCAAAACCGTTTAAGAAAAATTTGTTGATACCAGATGTTCTGTGATGACCAGTGGTCGGAATTAGGTAGAGTTATTCATGTACTTACACGGATTTCATACAGCGAAAGAATAAAGTGGATATGCCTCAAATCCCGAGATTAATTTTAAAGAGCAGAAAAAATCCCGTGATTTTTTAAATAAAAGTTATTACTTTCACACAATTTCAACTACTGCACGCACGACGTTGCCAAACTTACATCAATAACATCGGATGTCCAAAGATATCCAAGATTGTCCATTAGAAATCCCGGGAAGGTCCACATTAATATCAACATTTCGATGCAAGTACATAAATAACTCTACCTAATTCCGACCTCTGGTGATGACGCATTGTTATCACGACAAATATTGTTTGGAGTACATTTGATTTGTATATGAGCCCTTATGAACTCTGTTAAGTCATCTTAAAATATTGTAAAAGGTATTCATTTTTACTAAAACAACTACCTACCCGACCTGCTGTCAGCCATCAGCCATCACTCAAAGTCAAAATTTCACACTGTTTATAAAAAAATATAATTTTCACAGTGTTATTTTGTTATTATTATTGTGGTTGAACATATGGAACGAAAGGCTATCAGTGATGACTCGGCTATTAGTATTTTCAATCAATATCAATCGTACAATAGAAACAATGCAATGAAATTTTATTACAGTGAATTGTATATTATCAATGTTATTTTTATGTTTATCTAACAATGGTTGAAAAAAAAAGCCGTTTTGCTTACCCGGCCCTATAAATAATAATTAAACATTTTATTCATTATTTTAATTTGAGACTGGACATATAGACCACATAATAACACGTTATATTAAATTAACAAATACAATCTTTTCACTTTTAATTCTAGGGATCTCCTTTTGAAAAATTAAATTAATATTATAGGTTTTATAAGTTTCTGCTTTAAAACTTTGCCCCTCTTATCATCCCCTTGGGAATTTTATCAAATTAACTTATTGGAGTTTCTAGACTTTAAGCCCTGAAGGGTCTTAAAATCTATTCTTAGTGCTCACCTACAACTTAGGAAGCATCGTGCAAACTGTCCAAGTTTCTAATCCTAGTAGTAGTTTGGGTTGTACGTTGATATATGTATAAATCAGTGCAGTCAGTTTTTTCTTATTGTATATTTAGATTATTGTACACAAATACAAAATAACGATTATTTTAGGAAATTAACACATAGTTAATTTCACTTGCAGGGCGTCTTACGGCCGGTTCCTGAATTGAGAAAAATGCAAAATCTTAACAGATTATTCTCAATAACTTATGTTTTTTTTATACGTTTCACAAATTAAAAAATCCTAGCTTTATTAAACTGCTAATAACGGATCGTTAAAAAATAATACTAAAATCAGTAACGGAAACCTGTTTAAGTGACGTTTGAACTGTACTGAAGTCCGTGTGAGACGTGCTTAACTTCAAATTCTCAATTCAGGAACCGGTTGTAAGTGTTAGATGCTTCATTGTCCTAGTCTCAGTAGTTTGAGCTGTGCCCTGATGCCAACGAATAAATCAATTATTAACAGTTCTGTACTCGAAGACGTCAATTTATTTCAAAGGTTATTATCTAGTGCATATAATACAGATTACGATTATTTTCACTTAAATATGCACTTTATTTGGATAATTTTTAGTGCTATAGTAGCCAAGCGACTGGCATTTCCAAGGTATCGCCGTCTCTTGAGTTAGATATCAGGTTGAGGTGTTATGGTAAGGTGCCGTCCATTAATCACGTGAGGCTCGAAAAGGGGGGAAGGGGGTTCGTTAATCGAGTGATAACTAAACCTAAAACCGGCGTCAAAAATTATTGTTTTTTGTCGGTACTCTAATAATTTAATCAAATGGTGGAGATGGGTGGCGCAATGAAAAACTGGTAGAATTCTTCAGTCTTGATTTTATTTGCAATTCTTATAACATTAAATTACTTACAACGAAATACTATGATACTAGCTCTATGCCGGTCTCGATCAGAAAGAAAGATAATCAACCAGCAAAACACGAACACGCGAATTCGAATACAGATAAAGTAATAATTTAAAATATTAACGGCCAACATTGACCGAAGAGTAAACCTACCTATAGTAATGTGCACGGACGTTACAGTACTAAAAATACACGTGATTTGGATGGAGGGGGGCATTAGTCTTAAACTTCACCATGTATCACCAAGGGGGAGGGGAGGTTAATAAAGCTCAAAAAACATCACGTGATTAATGGACGGTCCCTAGTCTCGAGGTTTTATATTTTCATGTATTCCCATATATAATGTATGTTGTGTAATCGTTAAATGACGTCATTGACTATAACAGTTGATTTAGTTAAGTCTTTAGTGAAAACGATAATACATTTTATGTCATCCGATATTTGCCAATAGTTGAATACAGTTGTAGGCTTATAACGTAGAAATACACGTCATCGTTAAAATAATACGAATGAAAAATTTCGTCGTTGCGGATGCAAAATTATTAGCTATGAGGTTTAAATCATGTTTTTGATGCCATTTATTAGTTTTAAGAGGCACCTTGCTGTTTTTAGCATACCGTGTGCACAAGATAAATTATTCAGCTAATTGATTATGATATATTGAATTTATATAAAAATAATTAAACTGTTTTTTTTTTGTACATCCCAAAAAGTGAAGAGATTTTCACATAGGTGATTTTGCGCGCGCAGTGACGAACGAAGTTATATCTTTAACGCATTCGAAGCGATACTGAATTGTTTTTTTTTTTAATATCTTAAGATATGTTTACTATTTGATAAATCATATTGTATTTTGTAGTTACATTCCTTTAATATAGCCGTTCCATCGTGTACGTTATAGATTTGTTTTTTCAAAAGAAACATATCGACGCTAGCGACAACGGCTGGTTGTATCTCTTATATATTGTGATTACCCAGTGTCATACTTAAAACATCTTTAGACTTGAACTGTTAATATTATATTTTTTGATAACAGTATTCTATGTAATTTTGTTTAAATATTTATTGGTCGATAAGTTGGTCGCTTATATCGTTAACGTTTACGTTAACGTTAAACGTTAACTTACATAAAGCAGGATAATGCAAACGGACAGTATATATTGCAGTTTTTATGCGGTTTTCTTGCGCCTTGTCGCCGAATGCGGGTGCTATGGCATGCGCTACAGGAATCGCTCCTCGTATAAGGCTCTTACGACCAATGAAAATACACCTTTACCTATGTAACTGTGAAACAATTGTTAAATATTATGCAATTTTTTTTTTCAGATTGTGTTTACTGTAATTTACTGTAATTAAGCTGTATTATCACTTATTAAAAGTTAACAACATGGAACTTAAGTATAGTAGTGATGATATTATTATTATATATTAAAACACTAATTGAATTAATGCAATATTTATATTTTACTATAGATAGTGGATTTTTTCATGTAAATGTTTTTTTTTCTTGTAAATTTTAATCTTTATGAGCTCACAAGCAGTGTCTAACAGATTTATTAATATAGTATTTTTTCAATAAATTATAACCAACTATATTTCTTTGAAACTTACTGTAAGTTCATCTCTTATTTAAATAAGTTATAATATTTTTATTAAAATACGTTTTGTTTGTTTCAAATGTAACCTGTGATTTATGATAACAGTAAATGAGATTATTTTATGTGAATTTTTCTATTATGTAACAAGTTCCTACGTGTAAGTTATATATGGATAATTCAAGAATTGATTAATCTGTCGTCTCTTCGAAAACTAGTCTAGTAAGATCTATCTATATCTTCAAGCATATCTAGAAAGGTCGATTACTGTAATTTATAAATATGTATTTAAATAAATTGTCTATTTAGAGAATTACAGTAATATCTGACAGAAGAGACATTCACAATTACGTATTATTGTTTTAGATTCGATATAAGTATTGATCTTGTATAGTTTATAAGTTATAAATTGCGGTACTTCAATACTGTTCGACATCCGTGGTAAATATATTAATTAATTATGAATTCATTTTTAAAGTTTATAACGATTGTATAATACTTTTTCGGGGCTTAATGTACCTATCGTCTGTTTTGAGACACGCGAAAAACGGACAGTAACCCAAAGTATTGCGCATGTTGGAAGTAAACGATATATATCGCTATCCATAGAAGTATGTATATCGTTTCCGTGAAGTACTGAGTTTTAAAGTAACGTACATCTTATATCACAATAGTACGCCACTTGGAAACTTATTTATTTGAACGTTGATTTATGTATGGTGTGTGTATCGAGAATCAATGAATCACAATGTAGTCTATGATAAATGCAATATGATTGTGTATACGGATGTATCGAATGGAGTTGTCGATTTATTATTTTATTTATTCAGTTTTTCGAATAAACATTTTTTTATAATTAATATATTGTCAATACGTAATAATTAAACTTTCGTAATTTATCACACCTTGATAACGTAATGGCCAAAACATAACACTTTAGTAAAGCAGTGTCAATTATTGTTAGAAGCTTATACCAAACCATCACTTAGATTATTAATGATTGCTATGTATAGATAAAATGTTGACAATTTAGATTAGATGTTAAAATGACAGTTCTATAGTATATTATATATGTAATTGACAATAATTAAATGTTTATTCGTAGCTAAACATGTATCGAATATTAACGAATTGAAGAAATAAATATTTCAGCACATACTCTTGGTTTGATTTGGAACGGTTATTGTTGAAACATTGGAGTGATTCTTAAAAGTTAATAGAGATATTTGAAATAAATAATACTTTGTACACCTAGGAGTAGATCTTTTTTTTTCGTGTCTCAACCTTAAGGGTTCGGAACCTCCCTCCCAACGGGGGAAGGAGGCGGTGAATCCTTCATTGGATACCCCACAGCCGGCTGTGTGGTTATGTCAGACTCCTACTGACTAAACACCGCCTTGGACAGTTGGTTGCGTGCCCTGAAGGGGCAACGAACCTTACATGAATTGTGACATCGAGATGTTAGCCGTTAACCCCGGGGGCTCGGCTCATCGGATTGAAACACAGCTGACTCCCTGAAGGGGAACGATCAGCCAGAGTTGATGGGGGTAGGAGTAGATATAAGTGCTTATAGTATACACGCGACAGCACATCATGTTAGTAGAGAAATGCAAATTTCTGCAATCAATTTTTAAATTTATAGTAATCGAATTAAGATGCTTTCTGCTATATTTAGTTACCAGCCAATAATATCAAAGGGGCAAGCAGATTTCCAGGAGCTCGATGGCGCAATGGCAAGCGCGATAGGTCTGCGATACGCTTGTTAAGCAACTTGTTAAATGGTCGGTCATAGGATGGGTAACCAAAAATTACCCGTCTGCTGTCTCCATACAGACTGAAGTTGATCCCGGCTAAAACTGCAGTCGTTAATAGTCACTAATCCGCAAAAGGTTCACATGATGGATCATTGCCATTCTCCCTATTCGATTCGATTTCATCCATAGGGAAGGTCTGAGCCTTAATAGTGGAGATATCAATAGGCTGGTGTTTTGGATGGTAGTTTCAGGTGAACGCCAAAACCATAAAATATGGTTACAAAAAACTCGCTATAAATTTTTTGTTCGCCATAATTTTGTTAGCCATCGGTACAAGCAATTTATTAAAAAAATTATCTATAACGCCGGAGAGGGTGTACCCTATTTATCAAGGTTCTTCCCCGACTGGAAATATATTGATCTATAAGGCGGTCATGATGTTTCCAGCCAGGTTATAGGTATAGTATAGTTCATTGATCACAAACACCATTAAAAAGGACTAAAAGTAAAGTACAATCGGCGACAGTGAGAATTTTTTTTTTTACGTTTACCAGGGGCACTTGGCTTGTCTCTACAAGAAGTACCATGAACGGCAAAAAGAAAATAAAAAAGAACCGCCAATACTATAAACACCGAAAAAATCTATCCACTAAGGCATAAAAAGTGGTACTTATAGTATTTTATTTTCTTATGCCTTAAGAGGTTTATTATATAAGCGACGCATATCAGATGCACCGGTAAGCAATAATAAACCCTACATCTATCAATATAAAATTCTCCCAAGCTATAGTAACTACCATTCCATATGTTCCATCACTATGGACGACCTTGTCTATTGCGTTTTTATTCGTCTGAACGCAGCCTAACCGCTGTTCTGTTTTAAACAATTGCTATTATAATACCCCAGGAGCAAATAGTATATCCCTTAAAATAAACCATATTTAATAATTTTATGTTTATTTCAAATAACAAAGTACTGACTGAATAGTCAAAGTTGTTATAACGATGTGCGCTCGAACGGAAAAGCTTCTTAGCTATTCAAAATTATTCATGTGGTTTGAAGTGTGCCATAATTAATTTGACAACATATTCACGGGTTACTGCACGAATAATAATTTAGCTGTTACCATTATTTTAATATCATCACCTTAGTTTAGTACTAGACACGGTTGGAGACGCTCGAATCGGCTCACGAAGAAACTTATGGTGAGTTAAAAAAAATCAATAGCACTTAGAAATAGTTTTTGTTATTACTTACAACCTCCTGAGTACTATCTGGGAAGTTACTATCATAAAAACGACGGAAACGTGTCTCAAGATCTAAATAAATTGTATAATTATTTGTTTCTGATTTCAATAAAAGTTTAAGCTAATAAATAAATCACAATATGTATTAATATTTATTTTTCAATAACTACTTAGCAGAGGTTTTTAAATATAAAAATATTAATTTCAATATTCCCAAACCGTAGTAGACACGACGACCGTGATGAAGTCACAAACAATCTGTGAAAACAGTTTTTGTAAATACTTAAAAGGAAAATTAATTAAAACTTACCAATGTAACTTGCGATCACGTTGTGCCTTTATGACACACTAGTTTTTTTCTGCAACTTCTTCACTCGTGTAAATTTTAGCCTATGTCACGCGTTTAGGATGTATGAGTACATCCCGTAGGTGAAGGTTTTTTAAAATTGCTCCAGTAGCTTCGGAGCTTATTCAATCCAAACAAGACAAAACTACTACTACTACTACTACTCAATCGAAACAAACAATTAAATATTTAATTTTACAATATGTTTTAATATAGATCATTAAAATAATTGATTCTTAATTATTTGATTATCATTTTGGACTTTTACAAAGACTGGAATAACCCTTTCAAACTAACACATGACTACTAATTAGTTTTTTGTATATACAGGCAGGTGATTAGATTGAACGAAACAAAACGCATATTACAAAAACAAAATGATTAAGAAGAAACTGACTACGGTACTTAAGGAGATTGGACACAAATTCAAAGAACAATTTGGATTTGAAATCCAAGATGTTACATTTTCAAAGGTCGTACAATATCTACATGAACCCAAGGACGC
The DNA here is from genome assembly GCA_918026875.4 of Diatraea saccharalis. Classification (NCBI taxonomy): domain Eukaryota; kingdom Metazoa; phylum Arthropoda; class Insecta; order Lepidoptera; family Crambidae; genus Diatraea; species Diatraea saccharalis. The sequence continues at coordinate 2,745,827 of OU893344.1, read as the reverse complement.
TTCGAGTCTTGCTGTGACTAGAATATTATTCGGTAAATACAAAAATCCTACTAATAATATAAATGCGAAAGTTTGAAAGGATGTAGGTAAGATTGTTACTCTTTCTCGCAAAAACTGCTGAATAGGTCGTGATAAAAATTTGGGTTTTTACCATCCATTTTTAGACCGGCTTTTGAGAAAGTTGCTTAAGGCCCTCTTGTGTCTCCGCTCACGTTCCATCACAAATACTAACATAAATAATACGAGTAATAAAAACGCGCGTGATTTTTGTATATATTTTCAAATATTAGTTATAATGAAAATTGATTTGTCGTAAAATCGATTCAATAAAAATTACTCTAGTAATTTTGTTTTTCTATCTTGCCAATTGTGCCAAATATTGAAATTTATAAGTATTTCGTAGCACTAACTTCTACCGTACTTGAGGAGCTCGATGGCGCAGTGTTTAGAGCGATCGGTCTGCGAAACCTACGGAAGTTAAGCAACAAGGGCCGGTCAACGAAAAGTGACTTCATAGTCTAATGAAGTCACTTTCCAATAAGACTTCTCTGTGTAAAATAAAACAGGGAGAAAAAAGCAGCCGGTTCTTCTCAGTACAAGGTCTCCCGCCGTAGTTATGCGAACCGTTGGCGTAGTTATCGAATTTCACGAGTGCTTTGTAACAGCCTAGACTGAATAAATGATTTTTATTTGATTTGATTTGGTCATAGTGTAGGTGATTAAAAAATTAATACATTGAGTTCCTCCGTGCTTCGGAAGACACGTTAAGAAGTTGGCCCTAGCTGCACCTGCGCCCGTTAGTGTGCCAGTGTGTCATAGCCCCATTCTCCCTATTCGATTCCATACGATTTCATCAATAGGGAAGGCCTGTGCCCAGCAGGGGGGATATTAACAGGCTGGACCACGACGATGATCAACTTCTGTACGTTCTGCAGGCCTGGCGATGCTGTTCGACATTCCGGACGAGCGCGGCGGCGCCGTCATGGAGCGGCGTTGGGGCGACATCACCACTTGCCACTTCCCCCTACTACCATTTCTGCACCCAGCGCCGCTGCCTTATATGGCTGTCGTATACGCGGCCATGTGGATTGGTAGATTTCTTTATCTAACGAGGAACCAATCTCTAATGAACTTCAAACTTATACACCCGGTTTCCGAATTGAGTACTTATTTAAAGTTAAGGTTTTCGTATCTGATTTTAGTTTTTTTTATGATCAGTTGGTAACAGTTTTGAGACTTTGTACTTTTTTCAATTTAGAGAGCGGTCCTTAATTTACTGGGTAATACTTTTAACACTTGTATCTATAGTCGAGAAAAGTAATTACTTGAGAAAATGTCATAACTTAAGCAAATATGTTTAACAAATGAACAAGAATGTGAATGAATATACAACTCTCAAAAGTTAGAATGCTAATATTATTAGCTATTTACAGTCCTTACTTCGTTCAAATTTTCTTCTATTGTTTATAAAGTTTCTTAAGTTATGACATTTGCTCAAGTAATTACTTGTCTCGACTATAGATACGATTGTAAGAGTGGGCATGTAGGTAAAAAGAAACTACGAATTTATTTTTCGTTTAGACACTCTCTTAACCGAATACCATGTCGCTATTATTAAAGAAGTTATTATCACTTTAACAAAAAATGAATTCGCAAAGCATCTTAATAATAATAATGTGAGAGAAATTACTAAAAACAAATAACTATCTCAGCTAGAGTAGAATGCCAATACTTTAGGTATACCGATAGGTAACATCTAAATGGATTAGGCTTCAAACAATGTTAAAAAAAAATAATGACCTTCCTTCAAAGGTGCTGTAGGCGTAATGGTAGGATACAAGTATACTACATCATCTGCTTTGTTCACGCTTTGCTTCTGGTACTTGTTGCTGATAGAGAAGAGCTTCTGGAACAACCATAGTTATTTGTTTGGACTGGTCTCTTTACTGCTGTGTTTCACCGACGCAGCATGCTATTGGTAATTGTTTTGACTATTGATTTATTTAATATTCGATTTTATGAAATAATTCATTCAATTGAATATAGGTGATAAAATAAAGAAAGTAAAAGTCATGATGACATGACCATATATAAAAGAATATATTCTAAAATGAATAATAACGCGCGTAGTGTTGTTTTCAAAATATCTCCGTCTCCAATAATCTGGGTGCGACCGCTTCTCTATCATACGAGGGTGGATTGAAAAGGTGGCCTAACACATAAATTAAGTATTTAATGTAACTGACCTCATTCGAATAGTTTACTCACTGGTTGTCAAATTGTAAAATTCTATCGCAATAGCATTAACTGTATTTAAATTAGACTGAATTTTGTGAGCCTTTGTGCAGCATTTTTAAAGAATGGAGAAAATAGAGAAAAAAGAGAAAATTAATAAAGTTTATGATGTTGATATATATAAAAAAAATACTGATTGCTCTTTTAATTTAGCCTAAGCTATATTTTAAAATTTTTAGGTCATTAGATGCATACTTTGACCCGCTAAAGAAGAAAGACACAGTTCCTTATTGGAACTATTTTATCTTAAAATACCAGTTTTTCATCCTTTACTTTATGGCTGGCCTCAAGAAAAGTACCGCCGAATGGTTGACTGGATACTCTGTGCAGAACCTCAGCGAGCATTGGGTGTTTACACCGTTTAGGTAACTTTCAATTTCAATATTATTTCAAACACGTTCAAATTCAATATCCTTTACTCAGTCTAGACTTTTACAAGCATTTGTGAAAGCCATCGGTTCGCAAATCTATGGCAGGCCATCCTGTACTGAGAAGACCCGACAATAAACTCAACAAGGACAGCTCTTTCTCAGTCTTATTTTATACAGAGAAGTTTTATTGGAAAGTGACTTCCTTTATCTTCATTTTTTCGTTTTCATCATCAAGCAAATAATAATTCCAATGTTTGGGGCACGTGTCTTCCTTATGGACAAAATCATACAGGCCCAGTTTGGATTCGTAGCCTCCACGTCCAGACCCGGGGTACGTTCATGAGCTCAGATCATGTACTGAGGTCATGAAGTCTCTGGTAGCTCATTAAAGATTCTTCGCGTCAGAAGGTGGCATTATTTTAAAAGTACCTATATTTAAGAGAAAAATAAATGACCAAGAGATAGCAAATTATTTGAAAAATATTTTTTTTTGTTGCAAGAAGTGTAAGTCAGGTCAAGAAATATTATCTATTTGATTATAAACTACCTAGGTTATTATGATTTCATTAACGGTAACAAAAATTCCCTTTCAGTTCTACGATTAATTTATCAACTTCCGAATATTTAATTGATTCTTAACATCCAAAACCATAAAGTTAATTATAACAAATAAAAATATTTACTAACGTAATGGGAAAACACCCGGATAGGATAACCGATACAACAAATTACCTATAGTAATTAAGAACAAATTATTGCGAATAAAAAAACTTTATCTCATTACTCTTAACCGACTTGAAAAAAGAGAAGATTATATTCGGTCCTGAAATTATATGTAGACCCATAAAGTTTTTATCTGATTAGACGCAGCACTTTTATATATCGAAATAAATGGAAGATATATGCTGTCGAAGTAAAGAAATTTACATATTTTGCGTTCCTATTACTTTTGTTATGGCATTTTTTCTTATAAGAATAACGTCGGTGCTCATTTTTTATTCGAACGCAAATTAGTATTTCAACGAATTTTTAGGCTTTAAGATCACTAGTTAAAGAATCTTTAAAATTGTGACAATAAACTCTACACCTAGAGTAATGTGTGCGAACGTTAAAGAACCATATTAAATTTTGAATAAATAACAGGTTATTTCTGACAGTGCCTCAGATAGATTTTCTGGTGGTACACTGGTTCATTTTCGCGTTCGACCTCACTGTAGCTGCGTGGATGATGTGGGGACGCACGAGACACGTCACCATGATCTTCTGTGCTCTCTTCCATTTGATGAACAGCAGACTCTTCAGGATTGGTAAGCATTAGTTTTGTTCGTTTTTATATTGGCCATAGACTATTTAATAATTCTATAACGTTAATTTTGTAGTATACTTTTTGAATTTAGTTAGGAACTACTTATGCACTTATGCAAGTGCAATCTTACACTCGTATCCTATAGTCGAGAATACTCTCAACTAAATAAGTAATTACTTCTAATTACTTGAGACAATGTCATGTTATGTTATGTTATGTTTCACGGCGGGCTTTTCCGCAACTCGACACTCTGTGCCTATTTTGTGTAACACGGGGTTGCATTAGTCCTACCACCCCAGCTCCTCCAGGAAGCCCATAAGTTCTAGAACTCTGCCGCATGCCTCCACTAGTGTCCTTGGGCTACCTAGATGTGTAGTCTTTTGTCTTAATAGGCCACTGCACTCCAGTAACACATGAGCGCTTGTCTCCTCAGTCTCCATACACGCCCTGCACAGAGGACTGTCAGAGTAATCCATGTTATAAAGGTGTTTTTTAAAGTTTCCATGTCCAGTTAGTATACCTACTATTTGCCTTAAAGTTTGTCTTGGTAATTTGTTTAACTTACGTGCTAGGTCTACTAGCCGTAAATCTACCTTCGAAATTGCTTCTTTGGTTTGCCTGCAGTCTGCACTTATGCAGCATGCAGCAACTACTTATGCACTTATGCAAGTGCAATCTTACACTCGAATCCTATAGTCGAGATTACTCTCAACTAAATAAGTAATTACTTCTAATTACTTGAGACAATGTCATATAAGCAAATATTTTTTACCAATAGATGAGGATCGGAATGAACTAACAACTGTTTACAGCTAATAATTTATATATTATAAACTTATGATCAGTAAATGAATGGTACAAATGAGTGATTAATGCTAATAGCATTCTCTCTTAGACAACTTTTAGAAAAAACGGTAAATAATAACGGTATTCTAACTATTAACAGTTCTTACTTCATTCAAATTATTTGCTTACATCATTACTTCTACCCGACTGTAGAGATATGAGTGTTAGTTTCAAGTTTTAATTCATTTTAACGCAGAGTCGAATAACATCGAAACGTCAAACTGAAAATTAACACAAACAGCAAACAGGGTTTCAATTTAGATACATAATTCTACTCTGTTTTATAAGTATTTCTATTTTTTTAATAATATACTAGCTTTTGCCCGCGACTTCGCCCGCGTAGTTCTAAGTCAAGAAATGAGAAAATTCCATAAAAACTTTTATCCCCAAATTAATCCCCTTAGGGGTCGAATCTCGTAAGAACCCGTCTTAATGAGCATCTACGTCCTAAAAAGAAACCGCATGCAAAATTTGAAACTCCGAGCACTTGTAGTAACGAAGTTTCATACAAACTTTCATCCCCTAATTTAGCCCCTTCGGGGTGGAATTTTCAAAAAACCTCTACACTCCCTAAGGAATTTTCATTCCAAATTTCAACTTTCTACGCTCAGTAGCTATGGATGCTAAAAAGTTTCTTACTCTTATCTTTTGATAATAATGCATAGAATCAAAAAGTTTTTGTTCTTATTTTCTATATAGTTTTTCTAACAATCATACTAAAACTCCATAATACCTTAATACACTGTAATAACGTATAGTCGAATATTTGTACCGAATATTGATTTTACAAAATCACATCACATTAATTGAATATGTGAGAAATTGCATCAACAATTCACACACTTTAGTTATTGTCGGTCAAATAAGTAGTTAATTACTTATTTTCAGGTATGTTCCCTTGGGTATGTCTAGCTACGATGCCATTGTTCTACCCATTCGATTGGCCAAAACTAACATTGCAATTCGTAAATACACATATACGGTATATAAAAAGTAAATTATGTTGTAATATATCACCTTATACAACACAATTTAAATGTAAAATGGATAGTTATGATTTGAATGCTTACGACGAATGTTCGTGTTCAGATGAATTACTAGAAGAAAACATAAGCAATGATTCAATGAAAGAGACTACGAGAAAAGATACGGAGAAAAATGAGGACAACATCCATAAAAGTGGGGAGAATAATAAAGATCTTGTTCAAGCATTTTTAGACGGTAAAGAATGTAATTGCGATCAAAAGGATGATGAAACTGATCAAGAACAACAGCAGTCGAAAAATTCAGATTCGGTGAAAAATTTTACAGTGCTCATGATAATGTTTCATATTGTCACCCAAGCGTTTCTACCATTTTCACATTTCATTACCAAGGTAAGGTTTTGTGTTCTAGTCATATGCACTATCTGTTGGTTATCTTATGTTACTTCGTACATTGCTAGGTTGTCTGACTAATGGCCGGTTTCTGAATTGAGAAAAGCACAAAACCTCAACTGATTATTCTCAATAACTAAAGTTTTTTTACCTTATGAAAGGCAAAAAGTCCTAATTTTATCAAATTGCTATCAACTGATTATTAAAAAGTTATAAATCAGTATTGAAAACCTGTTTAATTGATGTTTCTAATGGCTTAAGCACAGTTTGAGACGTGCTCAACTTCAAATTCTCAATTCAGAAACCGGGTGATAGTCACGGGCTGGGTTCACGTAGCAGAGTCCGACACACGCTGTCGCTTGCCAGGCGGCAGAGGTAGTGTAAAAAGAAAGGTTGTATAGGAGAAGGCGATATTCGTTTTTTCTCGAGCCATAAGGAAATATTAGTTTGTTTCTCGACCACGCGGGCGAAGCCGTTGGCGAAAACTAATTACCTATAAGTGTAAACTTGTAATTGGCCTTCTTTATGGATAAAATAAATATTCCATGCATAGTATTACCTAGGTGTAAATTTTCCGATGATAATGAAAACAAAATAAACAAACAAACAAAATTATGCGATAAGGCCGTCTACTTTGTAAGGTTGTTGTATATTTACCTCTATTTTGCATTAAAGAGAGATTATAATATTGATAAGTATATCACCGTTCTAATATCCCTACAGCTTCAAGTCACAACCATTTTTATATATCCCTGCCCGGTCTGCATTTTAGTGTTCAGATATTACAATTTATTGAATTATTTTTTTATAATGTCTCAAACAATAGACTAGTTGACAACTTTTTTATTGTTTAAATAAATAGTTTATTAATATCCGAAAAATAATGTAGAAGTTACAGCATGTCTGCGATTTATAGTTTCGGAGATAAGGTACTGTTTGTGGAACTGCTGCTAGTCGGCCGGAAACGCTTCCTACAAATTCAAGGCACAGAGTGGCGTTACAATTTTCAAAGCGTAATATTGGCTCATTTGGCAAATTTATTTTGTTAAATATTTATTAGTTAAAAAGGTTCATAATAACAGAAACTTGTATTACAAGTGAAAATACAGGTTTCAGGACACAAGCCTATTCTCGAAAAATGTCTACCAACTACAACTATTTGATGTCTTTGATATACAAATGTTTGGTTGCGCTGTAGTATGCGCACTATTTAATCTCTTCCTTTTCATATTATAGGGTTATAACAATTGGACCAATGGTCTTTATGGCTACTCCTGGGACATGATGGTGCATACCTGGGAGCCACATTCTATCGTCATCAAAATCGTCGACAATGAAAAAAACCACGAGTTCTACATCGACCCTCACTTGTTCGCGCCCAACGAGAGATGGAGTAGACACGGAGACATGATCTACCAATACGCACACTGTTTGAGAAACAACATTGTGCAATCGAGAAAGAAAACTGACGGTCGAATATCTGAAAATATCTCGATTTACGTAGACGTTTGGTGCTCAATGAATGGTAGATTTGCCCAACGCATGTTCGATCCAAAAGTGGACATGTTGAAAGCAAAATGGTCCCCATTCGAGCCTGTTTCATATCTGATGCCTGTTTTAGATGAAGCTTTGAATTGGCGTACTGTTTTAGATAAGATCAGAGAAGAAATACACGTTTGGAATAACTATAGCGACGTATCCTTTTATGCTGATTTTCCTGGTGAGTTGATTATTTATTGAAGTACCTAGGATACTTTGGAATTATTAAATTATAAATTAGCGTGTGTAACTCAACCCTAAATTAAAGCAGACAAAATTATCTCTACAATACTTTTTCTGTTATTTTCAGGTTATAACCAAGAGAAATTCATACCCAAAGAACTTCATAATGTCACGCTCAGTGTATTAGAAGGTATTGTAGCTTACGAGCCAGAGATGACTGAACTTTTCAACGGTCAATCAATTAAACTCGAAACAGGGGAAAGCGTCAAGATAAAATCTGGAACTTTCCACAAGGTCATCAACATCGGCGAATCCTACGCATATTATATGTACACATTCTTCAACTCGACAGAAATGGCAGTCGGCAATGTAAGCGAAGCGCCTAAACCTAAGTTGCCTATAGGTGCTGAATTAGTTCGGCGATTCAACAACATGATCGCATTCGGTAGTATTACGATCAAGAACATCTTTCATATATTCATTGGGATGTCCACTTGCCAGTAATGTTTTACCTTATACATAAATAATTATTAAATAAGTAATATATGTATGCGATTATTTCATTTTATAATCGCTTTTAAAACGTATGTAATAAATACGTAATACTGTTGTTTAATTAAATGGTTTGATGTTTTAAGTAATTTTATAATTAGAATTTATGTAATCCTATGTAAAATAAAAATGTCTAGTCTACGCGTTAGAAAATAAATATATTCAATAATTCTAGCTTAATTTGTTCTACGTGATCACTTACTTCTCTATCCATTGACCAATTAATCTGACCCCCATTCACAGGGCCCGATCTAAGTGGAAGTTGTACAGAGAACTGATTCAAAGCCTATTATAAAATATTATACAGTTAAGAAGTCTTTATAATTTTAGTATTTCTTTTTTTTACAAAATTTGAATATAAATAAAACGTGATTTATCAAAAAAAAAGTAAAACGCAACAATGCAGAAATTGATCTATGACGCCATTGTTCAAAATTACAGCTATGACGAATATAGAAAAAAAAACGATCATTTTAAAAAAATAATGTAGGAATAAATAGAGCTATTATAAAGAATCGATCTACGCAACACCTACTTGCAATTATTACAACCAGCCTACATGCCAGACACAGTTATTTTAGAAAAAAATACATTTCTAAAAAAATACGCTTTTATTTTATATAAATATTTTTTAATAAACAAAATTGCCACTTAAACTTAAATATTAGAATAGTGTTATAAGAATATAAATATTTATATAACTATAACATTGCATATACGTAAGTTACTATAAATAATAATTACTCGGTTACACTGATTTCTGTGGCTCACTTTCAATTTATTGACCAATGAGAAGAACGCTCAAAGGTCGCCCACGCTTCGTGTGCTGAGTCCGTCGATTATTGTAACTGAGCTTCAAATTTATAGTGTTATTGATAAAACACCTATCAATAATCTCCATTTTATTGGTTAATAAATTGGTAAAATCTCCAGTTTTCACCTCTAAGACTAAGAAATTCTCAAATAAAGAAATTCTATAGTGCAGTTGCTAGTGAATCTTACTCCCCTGATGCTGGCTCTATGGCATATATTACAGAAATCGCCCCATTCCCCATCGGGCCTACCGACCAATGTAATGAGCCTATGAAACTAGTGCACATGTGAGGGAAGATGCGTCCCATCGCCACAAATATACTGTTGCACAAAAAATTAGGTCACTTTTTTTTTAATAATTCTTATTTATTGCTAAATAAATAATAGCTCGATGCCGTAGAGGATAAGCGCCGCGGCCCCAGATCTTTGTTGTTAAGCTATGTGTATTGAAATATGTAATTTACGATAACATATTTCAATACACATAACAACTGAAAGAAATTTTTAAATAGATACAGTAATTCCGGAACCTATTCCATGCAAACAAACAATCAAATCTATCCTCTTTATAATATTAGTAATGCTAACTAATCTATACTAATTGAGTATAGGCAACCAAACATACTATCTCATACTTCATTGAGACATATCTTCCATCACATTTGCACCGACCCTTGAAATCTTTATTGTATTTCTTGAAGTATCTTGAGCCTGTACGGTGTGTCCGGGTAACGCATCCTGACTATATGCCGCACCTCCTCGCACGTGTAATGCTCCTGCACCTCCTTGTCACGGAGCCACAGTTCAGATAACTCTTGCAGCTGGCCGTTCATCAACACACGCAGTTTGTTGAACTTCACCCAAGCACTGATTTTACTCACGACATTTTCATTCGGTGACTGAAAATTAATATACGTTGAAAATAATATAAGTACTATAACAATAGAGGATCGGACAACACTTAGATAAAAAAAAATCGTGTGTAGTTAAACAGTGCGTTTTAAGATTATATATACGTCGAATTCTTTTACTAATAATAACAGTGATTTATATTTTTATAATAAACAAAATTTTTCTTTTTGTAGTCTGTTTCACGTCAAATAACACGCCTCACCACCTCGTCATTCGTGGGGGCAAATTGGTAGTAGTCTATCTAATAAAATCGCGGGAAAGAGTCAGTTAAAATTAATTTTAATGATAAAATAAATTTTTAACAAATTACAAGGGTCATTTGGATAACATTTTTTATATTCAAACTAACAAATAAATAAAACACTAATCATCCTAAAGGTACTGCGGTATTAAAGGTGCTGCTCAAAAATCTTGTTGTACCTTAGTTCAAGAACACAAACAGTAGATATATATGGTGCGAAGTCGTCGGGGTCTCATGTAAAAATAGAAATGGGCCATTTCTATTTTTAATATATGTCAATGATTTACCATCTTTTGTTAAAAACTTAAGTGTATTGTGCTGTTTGTAGATGGCACTTCATTGATATTAAACATTGACAGAAATAAGTATAATTTCGACGAAGTAAACAATACTTTCTCACAAGTTGTCTTATATTATAGTTAATAACCTTAATTTGAATGCTAAAAATAAACAAATGTACAAAATTCACTTCATCTAATGAAAAGTAGAACATTTAGAGTAGGTTCAACAAATATTTTTGGGCATAACACTAGACTCAAAACTGAAATGAATCCCGTACATTTCTATATTAGCTGGTAAAGTCAGTTCGGCTACATATGCCATACGAAAAATAAGATAAATACCCGAAATATAATTTGCCCGGATAGTGTGCTTTAGTTATTTATACAGTATTATGTCCTGTGGTATTATGTTGTGGAGAACGGCAGCCGATTTTGAGTCTATATTTGTTTTACAAAAAAAGAGCTATCTATCAATTAGGCTCACGAACATCTCTCAGAGACAAAAATAAAGAAATCGGAATATTGACTGTTGCATCTGAGTTTATATATAATTATACATATACTTTTGTCCGGAACAATATTAATATGTATACTTAGCACGTGCACAAATTTAACACTAGAAATAAAAGTAATGCCTTTTTATAGGTTACAGAAGATATTAAGTAGGTTTGTTCATGGGTCAATACACGCAGTACTTTAACAAGATCATCAGTGATATGTTAGATTTGCTTATCATTTTAAAAGTCGTATTAAAATTGTCTACAAAGTGAAAGATATTATACCTATAAAGAATATATATAAATAACAAAAAGGCATGGTGTTAGATATTTTAACCTGATATAATCATATCATTGCGTATTTTATGCCGTGTCCTGCGGCCATTGATTGATGTTTTAAAACTGACTTCCTTAATCCACCACATAAGTCCTAGAGTAGGCATGCTCTCTTAAAAATCTCTGCTGTGGTATCGTGTGCGTCGTTAAGTTCCCTAAAATAATGACTGGCTCTGGCGTCATGCTTGTGAACGGATGCTGCCAGTGAGGATGAGTGTGCTCTAGAATACTTAATTTCGTCCATTTTCTTTTATAATGAATACTGTATATTGATTTGTCAATGAGTATGTCAGTAATGTTCAAGGAATGTTGAGTAAAGAGTTAGAAGTGGAATTATTCATGAACTGTAACAATGTGGTTTTTTTCTGTATTACGGAACATTGGTTAACAAGTTATAATTGCATTTTTAACTTCAATAATCACCTGGTTGGTAGCGCGTTCATTAGGAAAAACGCAATGCGTGGTGGCGCACTAATTTTATTAAATAAAAAGTTTAAATTTAAAGAACGTAGAGATATAGTGAGCCTATCGGTTGAGGAAATAATAGAGATTGCCTGTATAGAGCTGGACCAGCTGATTGTACTGAGCGTATATAGACCTCCTTCAAGTTTAGTTTCTCATTATGATCTCTTTGAAACTGTTATGGATGAAGCATTAAAAAAGGTATATAGCAAAGGCAAACGATTAGTGATTGGGGGTGATTTTAACGTTGATTTATTAGGAAACTCCAATTCATGTACAAGACTTGTAAATCTATTTATGTCCTATAATCTTGCGCACATGTTTAAGGAGCCTACTAGAGTAACTGCTACTTCGTCCACATGTATTGACAACATTTTTACAGATCTAGTACCACTTTCAAGACAGATAATTAAACAACTACCGTCAGATCATTTTGGACAACTAGTTAGCTTTCCGCATAAATGTACGTTTGTGGCTAGGAGAGACATTACAGTTGTGTCAAAAAGTATGAGTCGCTTGGAACGTTTTAAAAATCAATTAGATAGTAAATTGTATCATTTGAAACATAATAGTAATCCCAATGATTTGTACAAAGATTTCTTTGATGTTTATTGTACAGAATTCAATAAGATTTTTGTCCCAAAAAAAATAAGTATTAGTAATCCTATAACTTTTAGTGTGTGGGCTACACCAGGAATCTACAAAAGCAGAAAAAGGCTCTATGAACTATATGATGAACGTAATTACAACACAAGTGAGGACTTCAAAGAATATGTACGAAATTACTCTAAATTATTTAAAAAAGTGTGTCGTTTAGCCAAATGTAATTATTTAAATGCAAAAATTGAAAATAGTAAAGACAAAGTTAAAATGACGTGGAATATCATAAATAGTGAAACTGGAAGAGAAAAATCCCGGAATATAAATTTTAATTTAAACATTGATAATAAAAAAGTAACATCAGATCTTGAAGTTGCTACAGTATTTGAAAATTTATTTACTGAAATTCCAGTCTTAATTACACAATCTTTGAATTCCTCTTCCACTGTTGCTGAATCTATTTTAAAGGCAAGTTTAAATAATTCTAATAGCCAATTTAAGTTTCAACACATTGATTTTAAAGATATAATAAAATCTTTTAATCAGCTAAAGAAAACGAAAACTGCTGATTTATGGGGTAATTCCATTGAAGTTTCTAAATCGGTAATTGAGACAATAGCTCCAATCTTAGCTTATATATTTAATGAATGTACTGATTGTGGTATTTTTCCTGAGCTCATGAAATATAGTAAAATTATTCCTTTACATAAATCGGGTAGCACATCTGACCCTACTAACTTTAGACCTATATCCGTGCTACCTACGTTTAGTAAGATTTTTGAAAAAATCATGCTGGATCAAATACAAACGTACTTTTACAAGAATAAGCTTATGAATCGACAACAATTTGGTTTTACAAGGGGTCGCTCGACAACCGAAGCCGGTGTCGAGTTAATACAAGAAATTTTTAATGCCTGGGAGGATTCACATGATGCGTTAGGTGTTTTCTGTGACCTATCTAAGGCATTTGATTGTGTTTTTCATGAAACATTGATTAGGAAACTGCATTTTTATGGATTTAGAGATAACTCATTGGATTTTATTGTCTCATACTTGACTGACAGAGTACAGAGGGTTGATATCAATGGCAAAAGATCCCCTGGATCGAAAATTAAGATGGGCGTTCCGCAGGGCTCAATACTTGGTCCTTTCTTGTTTTTGATTTACATAAATGACTTGCCTTATTTCGTAAGGGATGATCACGAAATAGTTTTGTTTGCGGATGACACTTCACTCTTGTTTAAAATTAAAAGAGGGTTACCTCTAAATGACGATGTGAACAATTCTATCGCTAAAGTAGTACATTGGTTTAATGTAAATAATCTTCTCCTTAATGAAGGAAAAACAAAATGCTTAAAATTTGTACTACCTAATGTTAAAAAAGTAGATATAAATGTTAATGTAAAAGATAAGAACATGGGCCTTGTGGATACCACAGTATTTTTAGGAATAACATTAGATTCTAAACTACAGTGGGGCCCACATATTGATAGATTGTCGAGTAGACTTAGCTCTGCAGCATATGCCGTAATGAAGATACGTAGGTTAACTGACATAGATACTGCCAGATTAGTATACTTCAGTTACTTTCATAGTGTTATGTCATACGGTATCCTATTGTGGGGAAATGCTGCCGACATACAAACAATTTTTGTGCTTCAGAAAAGAGCAATTCGATCAATTTATAATCTTAGGATTAGGGACTCTTTAAGGGAGAAATTTAAGGAAATAGACATTATGACTGTTGCTTCTCAATACATATACGAGAACTTAATGTACGTTCGTAAAAATATTAGTTTGTTTTCTATTAAAAGTGATGTACACAATTTTAATACAAGAAATAAAAATAAATTAACGGTGCCTGTCACTAGACTGCAAAAAGTTAATAACTCTTTCAAGGGTCTTTGTGTGCGCTTCTACAATAAGGTCCCAAGCAAAATACAACAATTAGATATCATGCAGTTTAAATCTACTATTAAAAAAATACTTATTAAAAAAGCTTATTATAAGGTATCCGATTATGTAACAGATAAGAACGCTTGGACTTGAGATGATCCAGCAACTGGATAGGTGATTACTTCTAAACTCATTATCTTGTTTCCATTATTATTAAATGATTATGTTATTATTATAAGACCATAGTTTTTTTTTATCTCTGTTTATAATGTATTGATCTGGTAATGACATGGTTTTTGTAAATGTCATTACTCATATTAGAGCTGGTGAGTTTCTTGCTCGTTCTTCTTATCAGCCAAAAGACGTCCTGAACGAGTGGTAGGGAAAAAATGTTGGACGATTCAAAAGTACTTTTAAGAAGTCTATTTGAATAAAGATTATTTTGACTTTGACTTTGACTTTGACTATGTTTAACTCGGCAACCGGCATATTAATCAGTAACCGAAAAATGTCTTCGTGAAATAAAGGGAGAAAAATTCAGCCCTTGCGAAGTTTCTTGCCGGTTCTTATTCAGTACAAAGTCTCTCGCCGTAGTTTTGCGAACCGTTGGTATAGTTATGTAACAGCCTAGACTGAATAAATAATTATGATTCGATATGTATATAGCATTGTGAATGCAAAAATTTATCAAATAGGTATAATAGTATATTTTATTTTTGCACAATTAACTTGCGATTTATAATCTGTGGATTAAAAGAACCAAAACTCGGACGCACATAATGGAGCATGTGACGTCACGTCACCTGAGCACCATGTTTTTGAAAAGAAACGTCACAACTCAAAATGTCTTGGCACAATTGAAATGAATATATTAAAATATGTTTATCGTACTTAAAAACACTTTTTGGGAAGAAATTAAATTTGATAGTGGTATAATAAAAGCATATGAATGTTTTAAATTAATTTCCCCAAACAAGTCGCCAATTCGTTTATATTTGACCAATTTTGTATATACACCCCTCTTTAAAAATGTTCTATACGTGTAAAACTACTTGTAAACTATGTGTATTATGTATGGTGCTATAAAATAGGTAACACTTGAATCAGAAATTCTTCTACTGGTATTTTGAATATAGAAAGAAAACATCAAGTCATATTGCATATACAACTGAAAGTTTATGTGTACTGTCAGTTAATAACGTCTGCCCCTGCATGTCAAATAACACTGTTTGAATACTAGTTGAGATCCTTTATTTTCTTATTTTAGTAATAATTATGAAATATAACTCGCTTACCAATTTTTATCATTACACTTACCATAAAGTAACTGCAGACATTTGTATGTATGTTAATTAAATGTTGCACTAGCATATAAGCAATAGGTTCGCTAATGGAGTGCCCTTCAAAAACTCTACTTATAACAGACTCGCATAGACCCTGAATGAGGGTACTTAGGGCCATATCATACATACGAGTGGGTAATCTTTTATGCCAGTAACCGCTAAGTTCGCATAAGAAACTCAGGGCGTTGTTCACCGCCCTATCGAATTTTTCAAAATTATTCATGGACCAAGGACCATCTCCATCTTGATCTGTAAAAATTTTGAAAGAAATGATATTAAAAATTAAATCTTCATTCTGCAATTCTGTTACAGCTGCTATCACATTCTATTTTAATTTATCAATACAAACTGAACATTTCCATTCATAACTATGTTTACATAAGTATGTAATTATTGTCTTCTAATGATACTAAGTTCATACTGTATGTGTTTGTGTTTAAATCAAATAAAAAGTAAAAAAAAACACACCTTTCACAACTCTTAGAGATTAATACAATGAAATTTCGTTCTAAGTGTTATATTATCAAAATATTTACCATTACTTTCTAAAACACTTTCAACGATCATTTTCTTCTTTTTTTCTAAGAACAAAGACATCTTTTCAAGTCCAATCACTCTTAAATCCTGAATACAATCAAGTAGCACAGTCATTAGCATATCAGCTAAGTTGGTAGGCAAGGTAAGCTTCCAAGGAGGCCCTATTAAACCATGTGCTAAGTAGAAGCAGTTGTTGAAAAATAATGCTGTGGAATAAACAATGTTCTTAAATTATTAAAAAGTATTTTTAAAAATGGATTATGGACTATATTATTAAATCTATGTAATATTAAGAAAACAAGAAATAGTTTGTGTGTGTATCAAGTGATGACTTTTCTTAGGTTGTTCTACTGATTGAAATATGAAAAAAGAAATAGTTATTATACTATTTGAAATATATACACACCAATGTGTATTGGTGATCCAGTCGGTTTTTAGATTAATTCTAGCGAATAGCAATTAATCTATAACCTTAAAGCACTTTCTTACCTATTGCCCATGGACAACTCTCTAATTCAGTCTTGAACTTTGTTGGAACCAATGTCTGATACATAACAGCTATATCCCTGATACTTAAAACAAGTCTGTTTTGATATTTCTCTGGTAATTTTGAACTCTCTTCCAAATAATTTACAATTAATCCCATAATTTTCTTAACACTTTGAGAAATCTCACATTGAGGAAGAAATAAAGGTCTATTTAAGTCCCAAATAAATTCTTTCTCAGTCACATCTAGAATAGAGTCATTGTCTTCATTCTGTGCAATACCAACTATTTCTTTAGCATTTAAGAGACTTTCAGATAAAAGAGAGCGCACTTGCATTAATAATTTGTTACATTTTTTCCTATATAACACACAGTCAGTGTCATCAATATATTCATTAAGCGGAGACCTCTCTGCATCAACAAACCTAATATCTATTAAAAATTTGTTAAAACAGTCTAATTCAAGGACTATATTTTTATAACTTTCATAAGTACTTTCGCAAGAAGGTAAATTATATTTAATACACTCATCAATTATTTTATTGAAAAACTTTTCTCGTACTGAACTTGCAAATACTTCAATAAACTTTTTATCACATTCAAATTGTGAGCCGAGAGTTGTTTCAAGAAACTCAAATACTGCTGTGAGATTAGTAAAAATTGTTTGATAGTTAGGTTTCTTTCCATCATTCATATTTATTTTAATATTGAACTCCAAAGCACCAAGATTATCTTCAGTATATATATCACAGTTGTATCTTATTACATTATGTAATAGTTTATCAATAAAAAAATGAGAAAACTGTCCTAGTTCAGCATTCATAATACCTGCATTATACATTGTTTTCAGTACCTTCTGTATAAGCAATGGGTCACTTTGTTGAACTGATAAACAATATGTAAGGTAGAATACACTTTTTCTTTCAGTCCATTTGAAAATTTCTTCCCATTCAATATTCACCAAGGCAATGTAAATAGATAATTGGTTTTGAGTCTGAGCTTTAAGATTAGACAAACCTTTCATGAGTTTGTCACCAAATTTCAAAGATTTTAATTGGTCCTGAAGCCTTTTAGTGGACATTATAGCTTCACTGTAATTAGTTCTTCTGGATTCATGTTCTGCTTTCTCTAGAATTCTTTTAGCTTCAACTAAAATGCAAGATTCTTTGAAGCTTTTCATTGATTCATTGAGTTTATCTTGGTGTTTGATTATTTCTTCATCTTTCCTCTTGCAGTTTTCATGTAAAATTTCAAATTCTTGTAATAACTTTTCATAATCTGTTAAAATGTTACCTTTCCTGTTAATATAATTTAGCTGTTCCAAACTTTTTGTAGGAGTGAAATGAACATACAGGTCAATAAAATTCTGCTGTAAATCAAATGTAATTAGCTGAATTCGTTCATCGAGTTCTTTTATCCTCGGCAGTAACTGGTCACAAAGTTTCTGTCGTTGTTCTGAACTAGCTTTATCAGCCTCTTGCAACACGGTACTAAGTAAACTCATCTTTTATGAGGAGAAAGAAATATTATGATCGTTTTATAAAAACTTTTGCGGATAATTAAAACCCATTTACTATTCTATACAAAAAAGCAATCGCAACTTAAACTGTAAACTTTTGAATTTGAAATTGATTGACACTTGACAGCTGTCAGCTACTGCCAAAGCTCACTAGGTACTTTTTCCTAGTTTTGAATCTTTCTTGAATGGTTCTTGTCATAGATTAACAACATACTAGCTAGTTCTTGTAGGTCAATAAGCTTATCTTAGGTTTCAACAAATTTAAATATAATCTGAAACTTAATTTCATGTAAAATTAATTTAAAAAAGTAATATTAAAAATCATAATTATCTTGTGTTAATTCGTAAATTTATGTTTTTGTATAATTCCTATTATATTTTATTTTCATCAATCGATTAGATTCAATTTCATGGCAACAAGTAAAGTTTTGTTCTTCTTCTTCTTGTTAGAATTGCTTGTCAACCATGAACAAGTTTGATCAATATCTTACCCAAGGATAAGCAAGGTCTAATCTAACATTTCGGATGAAATAAGTGGAATTCTAATTCAGTACAGAAATAGACACCGCAATGAACGACAGTGAAATTGAATGCCTGAAAAGTGAATTAGAGCATGAAAAGGCTTGTAGGTGAGTAAGTTAAATTAATAGGGTCATATGAAATAAAATTAATATTTTTCGGTATAGTATTGTGAATGCAAAATATAAATAATAGTATTTTTTAGCTATGCTCATTGATATAATTTTATGAATTGAAAATGTAATTTGAATTTTGGTACCATTTTCTATGTTCATAGCTATTAGAATAATATTTCGGTATTTCTCTCGCGCTATCGAAAGAAATACATGCTGAATTTAAAATAAAAGCTTCTTTATACTTTCGTTCGAGTGTCGGCCATTAAAACGCGTCCAGTGGCTTATATGTCGAGACTTTTCGACGCTCGGAAAAGGTGCCGAGTGATCTGTTGGCAGGCACTTTTCTCAAGATTTCTGTAAAAAATGTATATACTTTTTAATTATAGTTCATTATAATGAATTAATGATGAATACTTAGTTTTTACGATATAATAACAGATATTCACATGAATATTAGCCTCATTCACAGATATAAGATACTGAATAAGGAAGTATAAAAAAAACATTGGTGCCCAAAATCAAACTAGATGTCGCTACGATACTTTCTTGATTTCCCCATGACAACCCTTCCGGTTTTCTTTCATGTATAAAAGTAAAATAATTTTCAAACTCAATAAACAACTTATATTCTTTTTGTATTTGAATTGATAGTTAAGTTTCGAACTTTGCAAATTTCAGTTTTTTGATATGTTATTTAAAAGGAACGGAAATGACTATCTATGGTCCACTCGTTTCCTGCAAAAATCAACTTTTACTAGAGTCACCATCTAGTGGAGGTGCTTTTTTAGTGATTCAATTTTTTTTATATGCTTCTTCATTGTTTTCATTCATATTAAAATTAAACTCATTAAAAAAATACGTATTAGTATAAGTTTAACTTAAACTTTTAATATATGTTGTTGTCAGGTGTCTGTCCTACCCAAAACACACACACACACACACTTCCTTTTTTGTTTTTGTTATTGCCATGCATTCGATAAACGCTTCTTGATTTGATTTATTTAAGTTTTATACACTCTGGCTGGGTATTCTTTTTTATTTTGATTTATAGAGATACAGCTGCGTGGCAGAATGGAGATATGGAAAAACAGATAGTATCTATACAGGAGGAGCTTCGTAAAGGAGACTATCACTGGGAAGGAGACAATGATCTAATAAAAGAAAGCAATAAGCATAAGCTATTGCTCGAATCAATAGATGAATTAAAAGAGCAACTTCCACTTTTAAAAGAGAAAATTAAAAACGCGAGAGTATGCGGGCCAGGTTCGTAAAATAAGGTTTGGGTCACTAATCACCTAGATATAATATATCAAATTCAAAACAAATAAAAAAAAAAGATAGTGTGGTAAATGTAACTTACATACGGTATACATCACAGAAATATTTCTGTGGTATACACGCCGCGATCTATGCACGATCTTGCCTACGGAAGTTAATATTCAGTGTGGAATAACGTGGTTTATAGTCACTTAAAAGAATTAAAAGCTCCGGTTGCCTGCGCAAGTGAAAAACAACGCTACGGAGATCTATTACCACACACGCTTCGATTTAAAATGTTTAATCCAAAATTCCTATACCTTAGTCACAGTCTGCCTTTTTAGATTGCAGGCTCAAACATGATGATCTTAACATAAATCTAGACATCCTGACACCGGTAAGTTCGCTAGAGAAGTTTTATGTAATTAATTTTTGGTATTGTACATCTAAAAATAAATTTATATTTTCTTCCTTTTTATACAGGCTGAATTACTACGCACTGTAAAAAGGTTTGAGAGATTGAAGACAGACTTGATAAGTACTCTCCGAAGCAAAGAATGGCGCTTGGATTCGGAATCAAAGGTAAGATTGATATTAGCATTAATAATAATTAATATATCGCACACCTAGATCTAAACTAAGACAACTCAAAAAGCTAATTTGGAGGTTTGACAATACATTTGTTTACGTGGCAGGAACGCGACCACTGTTGATTCCGCAAAAGAAAGCTAAAGTTATCTAGCGGCTCATCCCCGAACCTTTATTGAATCTGTTATGTTGGATAGATGCGTATGATCACCGAGTATTTGAATATTGTACTAAGTCAAAACTCACTTAAATTTTTGAGTTGTCTCAGTTTAGATCTAGGTGTGCGATATGAAATTAATATTTTTATTTAAAATAAGTAGTTATATTGAATAAAATTTATTTTCAGTTATTCGTCCGCGTGAATGACCAAAGAACATATCTGCAGAATGAGCTTATGATTTGTCAGAATAACATATTAAGATTGCAGATAAACGGTCCATACTGGCAGTAAGTACTTTGGTTACGAGAGGTTCAAACCTCTAAAGCTTGCGCCAGACATGTGCTCAAATACACAATACCTACAAAGACTTTTTGCCATATGAAACGTAAAAAACTTAAGTTATTGACAATAATCAGTTGAGATTTTGTACTTTTCTCAATTCAGAAACCGGCCGTTAGTGTGGCATGCAAGCATTTGCGAATGTGTGCAAAGTTTGAATCAATATTTGTTGTTTGCCATCATTTTAGTCGGTTTTGTGCGTACATCAAGGTAAAGAAATTTTAAAGTTGATTGTAGTGTGGCTTGATAAATTTGTTACAATGTTTAGCAAAGCGTGAGCAGTATGTTCAAAGTGATATGGTATTTATATAAGGATGTTATGGTTAGATTTAAGGCGGTCGTATCCCTGATGAATATTATACACAGAAAGTCTCAAACCTTAGAATAATAACACGGTTTTAATTACTCTACGATCCTGAAATGAATCGACAGTCCCTTATAGGGAATGCAATCTCGCGAGATTGGGACTCTAGCGAGATCTCGCTAGTTTATGAATATCAATACCACGAGATTTGGCACTTTTGTGTGTTTACTGTTTTACTGTTATATTTATTCAAATCATAATATTTGAATAAATTTGGAAAAAATATAGGAATTATAAGTATTATGAAATGAACATTTATTTTTACGAATATTTTCAAATAAAGTGTTATATTTAACATTGTTTGACGCGATTATATTTTTTTTTATGTAAAACCTTCAAAAGAGAAATTACTGTATTAAATTGTCGGAAACGGCTCCAACAATTTTCATTACATTAAGTATGCTGGGCTTTCAGAGGCGATAAATCGATTTAATTATGTTAGTTTTTTTATTTTATTTTATAAAAGTGCCAAGTAAAGCTTAGTCATCCACTAATATGTTAAGAAACTAAACTTTGACATATCTAATCAAATACGAAATGAAATAAACAACCAGTCTTCTCTGCTAATATCAAACAAAAGTTTAATTATAAGTATTTTGTAACAAATACACGAAAAATAAAATAAAATTCATTGATTAGTTGAATTGACTATTAAATTGAGATTATTATCAATGAAAGAAAATTATGTCTACGAGATTGCATTCCCTAGTCCTATAGGGTTACCTACACTAAATTGTCAGATTGATATGATAACACTAGATATTTATTCCAGGCACATTTCGCGAAATAACGACGAGAGAGTGCTGGACCCAAAGCGAGGTCCCATAAAGAAAAGCTTTGGGGAACGCTTGCCACCGATTGCCACGCAATGACAGACTCGCTTCTGAATGGGTTGACAACATTAGTATTAACTTTCTAATTTGTATTAAGTAGGTTGTATATTGTATTTTGTTGTTAGACTACTAATACCTTTAACACCATACTTATATAATGTGTGTGTACACAAAATTTGAGTGAAATAGGGGAATATAGTTAAAAAAGCTTTCTTTCTGAAAATCTCCACGCGATTTAAATGTAATGTGAATAACGTAAAATGTCCATAATGTTTGTAATAAATGAAAGAAATTGAATTTATTTTATTGTTATACATTAATAATAATAAAAACTTCCTTACTTCCAACCAAATCCTCAATCCTTTTCAGTCTGGTTTCAATTCGGGCCATGGCACTACTACTGCGCTGGTTAAGATTACTGATGATATTCGATGGGGTATGAAAACAAACAACTCATGCTCCGATAAAGACCATGATCATGACACCGACAAAGATCAAAATCAATTTGTTCTTTGTCGGTGTCATGACTTCTCTTAATATATCTCCGGCTGCAATTGATTGGTTTCGAAGTTACCTGCTAGGGCGCTGGCAACGTATTCGTGTTGACGATACAGTGTCTGCGTGGTTTGATATTGATGCCGGTGTGCCTCAGGGTGGCGTCTTATCTACTCTGTTTTTTTCTATTTTTATAAATTCCATCACACAGTCGCTTTCATGTTCCTATGACCTTTACGCTGATGATCTCCAGATCTATACTCAGGCACCGTTAACTAGCCTCTCGAGGGCTGTTTTGGTTACTAATTCTAATCTGTCACTTATCAGTACCGGAGTAAATCATACGGTCTAATAGTTAATCCATTTAAAACTCAAACTTTAGTAATAGGCAGTCGTCATTTCGCGTCCCGGATTGACTTTAGTGAGTTACCTTCTATCAGTTTCGACGGTTCTGTTATCTCTTACTCTGAAACTGTCAGAAACCTTGAGGTAATTTTTGACCAACAGTTCAGTTTTCAGGTGGAAGCAGCCAGGAAGAAGGTGTTTGCTGCGTATGGTTCACTGAGTCGTCTGCTTAATTTTTTCCCGATCAGTACCAAAATCACTTTGGCGCATTCCCTAATGTCTATTATCGTCTACGCTGATATGTGCTATACAGATCTTTTAGAACAACTTCTCAACAAACTGGAGCGTCTGCAGAATGTTTGCATTCGATTTATTTTCAATCTTCGAAAATATGACCATGTGTCGTTTTTCCGTTCAAAGTTAAATTGGCTCCCTAGTCGCCGGCGTAGGGAATTACATACTCGCACGGTTCTTTACTCTATACTTTTCTTCCCATCATCTCCACCATATCTTAAAAAATCATTCTCTTTTCGCTCCTCTTCATCACAATGTACGTTGCGTTCCGCTTCAAACCTCAGTCTCGAAATCCCTCGTCACTCTACTGATTTTTATTCCTATTCTTTTGCTGTGCATGCTGTGCGTCTGTGGAATTCTCTTTCAGAGGGTATCAGGAGGGCTAGATCTTTAGGATCCTTTAGCAATGAAGTTAGAAATTATTTCCTTTCTACATCTTAAAACTATTTTCATATTATTCTTTCACTCTAAAACTGTTTAATTCAATTCATTTGTATACATTATTTTTTTATTTTATATTTACTTATTATAATATATTAACGCTATCTATTTATCCTTCTTAATATTGCACCCACTCCCCATAGTATCTTTATTCGTTATTCATTTTCATCATAGGTTGCCTGGAAGAAATTGCTGTTTAGCAATAAGACCGTTTACTCAATCTTTTAAATGATAAGCTCCTGTAAACAATGTAACATATTGAGTGCAATAAAGTATCTTTATTATATTATTATGTTCACACTTTTGTAAGTTTGTTTGTGGTGAGAAATAAAATTGTTATTACAATTTTGAATCAAACTATAGAGGGTGGTAGAGGCAGAGGTAGAGGCGACCGTTTGTATGTTCAATGCACAAAAAATAAGTATTGCGGGTTTGCCATATTTACAATATCATATTTTGTAGTTTTGCACAAAAATTCAAAAACTTTTTTTACTCTTTTAAAAATTGTTACTCTTCAATGAAAGGTGAAAAATAATGTAACTCGAAAATCGTAACCTACAATCAAATTTTTAGAAAGAACG